>CM030369.1:184295662-185716566 GCA_003604175.2 Clonorchis sinensis | reverse complement strand
ACTTACGCCCTGTTTGAATAAGGCTTGGGCAACAGGTTTTTCACCGCTGACCCAGCAGACACACGGCGGGAACATGGTATGGAGATTTTTAAGCTCAGAGCGCACACCTTCATTAGGCAAACTTTTTTCTCATTTCGGGTAGTTGCTGCGTGGAATGACCTTCCTGAGACGGTTGTCCACGCTCCCTCTAGAACTCAGTTCAAAACACTATTAGACACTTGTTTACGCGAGTCCTCGCGCTGGCAAACATACTGCCCCGCGCTGAGAACTTAAAGAGCAGTGCTACACCCTTTTTTTCACTTGTGCCTTTCAAGTGAACGACAGCTGCTGAACGACAAGAACAAAACCGACCCGGGAAACTTGGGCGAAAGCCTCGCTCCTGTGTATCAATCCGTGAATCCGTGAATGCACTACAGCTTTCAAATAATTCATGGTTGTAAGGCACTGATGCCTCAGTTTTGGACACTGGTGTTGGGTTGTCGATAACGATGATAACAGATAGGGGTGGAGCAAAAGTGTACATTCCCAAACATCCTCATCCAACGATTTTTATCTCATGCAATTTGGATTCACTACTTGGTACACTTTACTCACATCTCCATTAAAATGGAGCAGTAGACAGCGGGTATTGTGTAACGCGGATGTCGGCCGCAAATTTCTGAGTAGCTCGATGTGCCTAGATCGAGCAGGCCAATTTGCACGGAGCTCGCAGTCATTTTATAGATAACGCTGCCCCAGCAAATTTACTTCTCACGCTAAGCATGGTGTAGTTTGACGAATACTGTTCTAGCTCTGATGATGCGCGAATTGGCTTCGTTAGCAGTATGGTCACTGAGGTGGCAAATGCCAAGATAAATGGGCCTAAGTCTAAAGAAGGCATCCGAAGGTGAGTTTACCTGAGTCCAGCGTCAGAGGAGGGTTATTTCAGATACAAACTGTCCGGAACGAGAAAAATGTTTTCTTGTAAAAGTTCGCACCCCAATGCTGGAAGCCTGGTCCATTCTTACCATGCACGATAAAAGCGCTTGCTGATTATTCTCCGTGATTCAGTAGATGGTGCTGGTCCAATAACTGCTACTTTGCGGAGTTGGTACTGGTTTGAGGTTATCTGGACTTGGAACCCTAAGACATTAGGTGGTCCGCACAAGGCAGACCTGGACATGAGATCGCATTGGGTTTGCTAGCGCAGATCAGACTGATCCTGGAAAGGAGTCTTCAGGAGCTCTAGTGAAGACCATTGCGGAACGGTAGGTTGATCCGACTTTACCTCTGAACTATATACTTGAAAAAGATCCAATCTAGCGTAGAATCCCTCCTTGATTCCCGTTTATGGGAACGTATGGAGCTCAATATGATGTCTTTCAGAAACCGAAAACTACGGAGTATGATGAAGTACCTCGTACCTGGATGGGTCGAGCTGTCCATAAACATGAGCTGGGCGATAAGCGGTCATCAGACTTGTAAAGTTATTTGACAATCTTCTTCTCAGCTGAAAGTTGCCTTCATTCAGCGACCGATGAAATGTCGGTGTTTAATCAAGCTAAGTGATTTTCTCTTCAGGATTATTAGATGCCATCACGCCGGCTCCAGAACGCCTAATAGGCTTGTCTTGTGCAATAGCTCATGAGCGTCCTCCTCCGTAAAGGGCAATTTTGTCAACGGCTGTTTGTAGTTCCACCTTGTTGAGACAGGATACGAACCTGTATAATATTCTCTGGAAGCTTCATTTACGAGTATAGGGTTTTACGTCTCCGTCCCTCAAGAGGGAGGTTGCTGGTTTGTTACTTCAGCAGTGTAAATTCACTTAAACAGAATTTTTGCTTTCCTAGGAGGGACTTATCATTGTGGCCCCTTCCATAAGATCAGTTGGCGGATCTCTGACTTGCAGCGGTTCAATACCCTGCCAGATCCCCTGTGGTGTTCTTTTTGAAGAACCGTTTGAACCTCGTTTCCAGAAGACTCCAAAATTTCTTGGTTAGCTCCCGGTTTGTTCTGTTGTGAGCCGGTTCCTTTGGAACGGACACTGCATCATCGTGAATTTTCTTATCACTGATCGTGCATGTCCGCTCTAGTCCAAACTAGACCAAGTCCAAGCCGGCTAAAGAAAAGACAATTCTGAGAAATTTGCACTGGGGAATTTTCGAGTGAACGTTTCTGGCCCATAAGCACATGAAGCTGAAAGTCAGTACAGAGTGATCCCCATGTCCCAGATTACATTGACACTTAGTGGACGAACTGTCCCTCACTGGTTACTACTTAGTAAGGATGGTAGTTGGTCTGCGAGAGGTCCGGAGGTACGTCGATATGCCGAGTCCCGGCGCCCTGTTGCGCTAGTTGACTCAGCGCCGATGCAAAATGTCTGCTAGATTGGACATGCCAGAACTCTCTTCAGGAGACTTTTAGAGCGTCAAAGTCAACCACCAGCAAAGGATGTGCGAAATGGTGGCTGGAGAAGAGTTGCTTAGGAGTTTGTATGTGAAACAAATCGTCTTCCGGTGGACTCAAAAGGCAAGAGTAAACCAGCCAACCGTTAGCGGGTGAGTGGCTCAGCCCAGTGGCGCGGAATACAGCACGGAATACATGTTACAGCGCGACACATGCGTTTCCATCCATGTTCGCCCTTATGCAAGTTTGCTTTGCAGTTAAAACGATGTGAATCACAGACCCACGCTGATCCTGGGCTTGCTGCTTTGTCCACTGTATTATACCTAAAGACAGTAGCTTGAGACAGTCGCTTGCAACCATTGCTTTCATATATTTGTCAGAACCCCTCAGAGTCCAGCCAGAATTGTCCTAATGGGAAGGTGGCCGAATCAAAATGCTCCAACCTAAAGGGCCAATATTCTGACCAATGAAGGTTTACCTCTCTACTTCGTGTCAAGTCGACTAAGTATCCATCTCATCGACATGATGCCCTGTGTTGAGCGTCCTAGCTGCGGGAGCTCGTTTGTCCGACTTCACCTTAGACTTCGATTGTGGTGACTAAGAGTTCCCTGCATTTGGCCTTTCTGTCCCGAGACGATGAGCATGTTGAAATAAGTTCCAATTCACTGGGCTCCGGCTTTGCATTCGGCCTCATAATTATGGAGAATTTGTCCGATATCGCCTTGGAGCATAAACCCTAGTGGCGCCGCTTTGGAGCCCATACATGCTGCTTGAAGTTGATTCGCGTGACCCAAAGCCTTGGATCTGACTTGAACGCTGATCCTTATCAGGGAGATGCTCTTTTCTTCTAAACGTTTTCGGTTGAATAAAAAAGCTGTACGTAAAAATGTTGCGATTTTTGTGTGTACGCTCAACCATAAAACCTCCTTAATATGCGTTGTTTCTGTTGAAGCATGTTTTAATCAGTTCCCGTTCCTAATTAATGGCGCGCATTCAGTTTGAGTGTTGCAGTGCTACTGCTTCAGAAACGTTCGTTGAGAAATTGGCGACTGTCCGGTTATCATCTTTCATGGCATTTTATAAGGCGTTGAATGAATACATGAAAGATAACCATGTGTTAGTCGTGCGTGTGACGGGTAGCGAAAACATCAACGCTGTTTTACTTCATGACTGGATGCACTACAACTGCAACAGGCGGCCATAAAACCCAACAGAAAGCCGAGGAATACGAAGAGACAAGTTGGTTTCTGTCAAATAGGTTTTCGACCAAGGAGACGCGGGAACGATCTCTCAGTCACCTTTTACTATCCTGAACCGAATCGTAAGGTTTACAAGCTTCTGTTCGAGTAACTTTCGGTAAATCAGTGCCTAACAGAAGAAGAGTTCGCCACCCACAGGGCCCTGGTGAAGTATAAAACACCGTGGTGTGAAAAACGACAGTTCTTAGCTGATGAATTCGTCAGAGTTCTTACCTCTCTGGAAGCATAAATCTACCTCCAGAACTGTCCAGAAAATTTGTTGAGTAGATGACGGATAGTTGAATTTGTTTTCGGTAGATGATAAGCTTTCAGTCTTGACAAAGCTTCGCGAGTCCATGTTTTCATGTGTTGCAGTCAGAAGAAGGTTGCTAAAGCCACCTATACATCGACGGATGGCAGCATATAGCGCCGTGGCGACGCTTCCCCGATGTGGGTAATATCGGTGGTAAGCATGCTACCAACATTTTTGGCGAGTCTTTTTAAAGCAACCGATTTGTCTGCTTTTGACACATGCTCTACACGTTTCTGCTAACAGATGTCATGGGTTGTGTTAGGCAAACAGTTTGCCCCCAAGCGTAAACTCTGGCTTTTTCGGCGATATGATGGATAGTCGATCTCATGTAAGATGTTCTTCATGGACAAAATGGCAGCACTAATGCGGTCGGCGAGAGTTGTGTTCGGGCGCGATGTTGGGTTTTGCTATTTCTATACTTACAAAGCAGCCGGAAAGCAGGTACGCATCGTATAACATGCCTTTATTATGGTCATAAACATCCTTTGTGGATGTCTGACAAGTGGCTTGCCCAGACAATACCGTACGGTAGGTTATCTGTTGTTCCTCACATTGGAAAACAGATTTTGGCAGGACCGAGAGAACGCTAACGGTCGACTTAAAAGGCGGACTCGTACCACTCAGACACTCTTTAACATGCAATACCGAAGGTATTCCGTTCTCACTTTGATCCATCAAATGACCACATATGCGTCTTACTTTGTTCTGAAGCACTTTAGGCCCAGATCCCAAAGCTGCGTTACCAGTAGGTCGGAACTTAAAAGGTGAGGTAAATTTACGTTGACTAATTTATATTTCTTCTTGCAAGTCACCGGGTTCTCAAGACGGTTGAAACCTTTACGGTTAAATGTGCGTGCATATTCCACCAGATGATGTAACTTTTCCGTAGCTAGGCACCAGCCCATTGCAAGCGGTAAGAAAGGTTAATTCATAGACATTTTCTTAGGTTGCTTGCTTGATCACTAGGAGCGGCTAAATGACACCCACCACAGCAATGCATACCGCTTGAGGTTTTCCCAAGCCACCACCAGCAGCTTTTAACGGCGCGCGTAAGCAACTTAAGCATGTGGCGGATAAACTCCAGGCACTGGAGCCCAGGAAGACCACAGAACCATGAAGCAATGGATTGTTTAGAGGAAAATCCCGCAACGCCATTGCTTGACGTCTGTGACGGACGACCTGCCTTTGAGAGAGCGCTACACTTCAACCGAGATGAAGGTCTAGAGACCGAGCTGGGCTTTTTTGTGCTGTATAACGTGCTTACTGGTTGCACTGACAGCTGCTGTGCGCTGTCCAAGATGAGTGTACGTGTGATTAAATTATTTCTGATGCATATCCCCCGGCTCATCCGGAATGCTCACAGTTATGCCTCCTAAACGGCTTGCAAAGAAGGCTTGTTATAATGCTGGATTGGACAGAAGCGCAAAAGTCTGTGCGCGTTCTCATTCTTGAATCCAGGGAGGAACAAATCTACAGCCATGAGTTAATAGCATAACAAAAGTTTCAGTGCTGTAGAGTGCCAGTTGGAGGAAAGAGACATGAATAATTATTTGAACGGGTCACCCACGCGAATACTGCGTTATAATGAGTGTCATGTGTGTACACCTCTGACCGCAAACCATCCGCAGCTCTCCTATCCGGTCACGGAAAGCCTGCTATGTTTCAGCATTTTCGGTAGAGAACTCCGCTGCAAGTAAACAAGACGTTGATGCTCGGTGATATCAAGCAGCGTACCAGAAAGCTCGATGTACGGACTTATGTCATCATCAACCACAATCCATCAAATGACCACATATGCGTCTTACTTTGTTCTGAAGCACTTTAGGCCCAGATCCCAAAGCTGCGTTACCAGTAGGTCGGAACTTAAAAGGTGAGGTAAATTTACGTTGACTAATTTATATTTCTTCTTGCAAGTCACCGGGTTCTCAAGACGGTTGAAACCTTTACGGTTAAATGTGCGTGCATATTCCACCAGATGATGTAACTTTTCCGTAGCTAGGCACCAGCCCATTGCAAGCGGTAAGAAAGGTTAATTCATAGACATTTTCTTAGGTTGCTTGCTTGATCACTAGGAGCGGCTAAATGACACCCACCACAGCAATGCATACCGCTTGAGGTTTTCCCAAGCCACCACCAGCAGCTTTTAACGGCGCGCGTAAGCAACTTAAGCATGTGGCGGATAAACTCCAGGCACTGGAGCCCAGGAAGACCACAGAACCATGAAGCAATGGATTGTTTAGAGGAAAATCCCGCAACGCCATTGCTTGACGTCTGTGACGGACGCAGTGCCTTTGAGAGAGCGCTACACTTCAACCGAGATGAAGGTCTAGAGACCGAGTTGGGCTTTTTTGTGCTGTATAACGTGCTTACTGGTTGCACTGACAGCTGCTGTGCGCTGTCCAAGATGAGTGTACGTGTGATTAAATTATTTCTGATGCATATCCCCCGGCTCATCCGGAATGCTCACAGTTATGCCTCCTAAACGGCTTGCAAAGAAGGCTTGTTATAATGCTGGATTGGACAGAAGCGCAAAAGTCTGTGCGCGTTCTCATTCTTGAATCCAGGGAGGAACAAATCTACAGCCATGAGTTAATAGCATAACAAAAGTTTCAGTGCTGTAGAGTGCCAGTTGGAGGAAAGAGACATGAATAATTATTTGAACGGGTCACCCACGCGAATACTGCGTTACAGTGAGTGTCATGTGTGTACACCTCTGACCGCAAACCATCCGCAGCTCTCCTATCCGGTCACGGAAAGCCTGCTATGTTTCAGCATTTTCGGTAGAGAACTCCGCTGCAAGTAAACAAGACGTTGATGCTCGGTGATATCAAGCAGCGTACCAGAAAGCTCGATGTACGGACTTATGTCATCATCAACCACAAGCCTTCCTTTCTGCGATCCTTGTACAAGCTGGTTGATCTCAGCGAATGTTTCCATCGTGGTGTTTACTCGGAATAGGAAGTCTTGGATTACGAAAATAAGGGATTCGGCGTCTCTCTATCTGGAGAGATTATACACGAAATTACTCAGTTACAGGAGTGATGCTCCCGCATATGTTGCGTCAATGAGTACACTGCAGGCTCTAGAAACTTCCACAACCTATTACAGCCGCAGAACTACCCGCTACTTTTGCCTCTTTTGCACGATTATTTTTCGCCACAAGTTGCGGTATCTCATCGCTTTGGGAACTGATTTCTAACTCAGGGTAATTGTTGACCTTGAAGATTTGTTTACCTAGACAAATCAGCCATGCGTAGAATTCGTAGGAAAACGGACAGATATGAATTGGTAATCTCGAAAACGACGAGGTTTTCGAGAAGTCGTCTCGATACCTCGGACACCGACTGGCGCTCACCAACCACTCACTGTAGCCAAACTCAAAGTGTTTCCTCCAAAATCACGGGATTTTTGAAGCTTCGAAATTTACGTAGATTTAGTACAAATGGCTTGAACTGTTCACTGGTTTTACTCACAATTGTTAATGCGTAAAGTTTCAAGGTCACAAACCACGGTTGATCCTCGTGCGGCTGCCATTTTATGAGCTAAAGCACGTTGTAAAATCGTGAGGCAGTTCAGACTTCCGTGGTGTCCTTAAATTGGAAGATAAATCCATCCGGTTGGATAGCTGAACGACCAGTTTTTGTGTTATACGCGTCAGGCGTAAAAATACTGTTTTTGTGAAGGTTGCCTTGTATAATATTAATCCAAGACAAGTCGGTGCATTGTAAAGTACTGGTGCGTATATGCACACCTTTGGATGATCCCCATTTCTAGAGATGCGCAACCCGTTGGAAGATAATGCGGGTATTTTAAATGATAATATTAGTGATAATGTTTACTCCAAACTAGTGAGTGGCATACCGTCAGTTGCTGTCAGAATAAAGCCTGACTGGGGGATTTGAGGGTACTGGGGATTGCGCGATAAAATGGACAATGTCATAAACAGTAGGCAATATCCGATGTAGACTTGGCCACGCCTGCACCAGCATGGGAAAGGAAACACAGCCACCAGGATTTTATCTTATATTTTGAGAAATATATCAGGCTGAGGCAGGATCAGATCGCTAAGCTTTGAAGGTGGCGGGCAAAAACAGTACGAAGGAGAGCACAAAAGAGGCATCCAGCCTCGAGCATGACAAGAGGCTCCAAACTGCGAAAAATTCTGAGCCAGAACAGCGAATCTGGTGCGGCAGCTGGATTGTCACGATCTGGCCGATCAATCTGATCTAAAATCTAAAACCAACTCTGAGCCTGTTAGGCCTTGGACTGACGGGTTTATGGCCAGGGTCATAAAAAGCGTAAGTGGGGATGATGAATTAGAGGAATCAGTAATACGGATAAACGGTAGTAGAAATCACATTGTCACAGTGTACATTGAAACTGCAGAGACTCCTTGAGGTAAATGCTGGTGTTGAGTCTGGTGCAAAAGTTCCTCGGGGGAGGGAGTTGGTGATTTTTCAGCTACCCAATGAGATATCTGTCCCATCCGAAAGCACGGCCCAAACTAACTGGAGTGCATCATAAAGCCGAACGAAATTGTCGGGAACTAAGGCCCAACACTGGCTTTTAGCATAATAACTGTGCGCATTGTCTCTCACCCTGGTTACCCATCATAATCGGTACCCGCGTGTCTATGTGCGATGCAGAACGCGGTTTCATTTATGCTCGATAGAGTAATCCAACGGCCAGTGACGGCCATTTATCGCGCGTTGTCTCCCACTTCAGCTACACAGTGTGACCGTCGGGCCAATATGTATGTGCGACACTTAATGAGGCCTCATCCATGCACGATGGCGTAAATCCAACTGCAATCGACGGTCCTCGGCACTCGTGACTGTACGGTTTGCAGTATGGCGCCAAAACTGATATCTATACACACCGCTGTTTATGAGGCATCAATTATCCACGATTATATGATGCAATAACCTACCACGGCTTGTTACCATCATAACAGTAGGCTTCGTCGCTCCACTATGCCCGGGCCCGAAAATTATAATACCAGCATTGGCAAAGCAGGCTTTCATTTTCTTTATGCACATGTACAGGCGCAATTCGCGATCACTCTGTTTCGTTTTTGATGAACCACTTTTACTTGATGACGAAACTGAAATAATAAATACTTTTGATTCAGTCTCCTTTATATATTTGGTAAGCGCTTAGACCCCTCGCATTGATAAAGACAAACTTGCTAATTGCTCATTTAGTCTCATCATCGAGAATGAAGTAGCCGTGTGTAAACTGACGTAACAGCCCCGAGATTTGGGCGGTGATAGGCATTATTCGACGCAGTAAAGTTAAATTTATAGACATTCGTAAGATAGAGTGGTGTGGAGGTGATCCCTAGGGTTCCAAAGCCGCGTGCGTTTCGGAACGATTACCCGGATGCTAGAGTGGTGAGCAAGGGGCTAGCCGTTGAACTAGTTGGTACGGGGAAATGACAGGGTGAAGAGTTTTTAGTGCAGCTAAAAAGTCCAGTCGGAATGTCTCCTTTTATAAATTATATGTGGGGGTAATGTGAAGAGGTACACCAGACAGATAACAAAAGCTTAAATGAAATTTCCGAGATCATGGAAAGGGGCCGCAGTTTGACTGAAAATTACTACGTGAACTGAACAGAAGGGTAAGAGTAAGTTTGACAAAAAACTTTCGACATTCCATGACCGGTTCCGCCCTCGTTGGTGCTCATCAGGTAGGTCCCAGAGTCTGCATCATCCTTATGTTCCATTTAAACTCGAACTGAGCAAAATTTATGAAGTGCAGTCAATTGCATTCCAGTCTGGTTTTCGAGGTAAACCCAATGAACCTCTCCTTTATGATGTTTTTAATCAACTGAATTTACGCAACCGGGCGCTTTTTGTTTAAGTTGGTGGGAAACTCCGGTACTGTAATAAATAATATAGACCTAACACACTGCTAGCAAAGTTGGCGAAGACCCCTCGACAGCCCACGGATAATTTTCCACTTGTCAAGGCTCATCGTGTAGGCGCAATCACAGAGTTTGCCTCAAGTTTATCAAAGCTACTCAGAGTGAATCGGAATGGAGACACGGTCCATCCATTTGGCTCTTGCCTCAATTTAGGTGCCATTATCGTCGCCTTCTGTCTAGTCAAACTTCTGTCCATTATTTACGGTCGGCGGCAACTTTGTGTTTTACTTGGGCGCATTTGGCATCAAGTATTACAATGCTCCTGCCCTGAGCCACTGAAAACTGCCATCAAGGCTTTTGCTATATATTTAGTGCCCCGCGATCCAAAATTGCTGGTCGTGTTACACTTTGCAATGCACCGTTTAAAAGCTCGTTCACAACTAACGGAGTTCACTTATATATCCTTGACCATAATTTTCCTTCATTCTCGTTCAATTAGGCTACCGGTAAAACGTTTTACATCAGTCCATGAGACCTTGAGAGAGATGGTCTTCTACTAGGGAACGCAGTGTTCTGTGGTAGCTGGTGGTTCGTTGCTCAGATATTTTTTATGGGAAAACCGTTTGCATTTCGGCAGACTCCATGGAAAAAGACAGGGGGCCATAAAAATATAGAGCAGTTGCTTGATACGGGCGTGATTTTGGATATTAGGAAGGTAGTTTAAATGTCCAAGGAAGTTTGTCAATTAGGATCTGGACGTTTACCGCTGGTTTTGACACAAAGGATCAAGAAATCTTAAAAATCCTGGATGGGTTACTAGAATCATCCATTGGAACTTAAACTTCGACACCGGAGGTCGTATTGAGCAGCTGCAGCATATTTACTGGATTTTAATAATTATATATAGATTCCCAGGTAGTAGGTGGCACACCGTCAGGCATTATCATAATGTTGGAGTCAGAATGAAAGCACAACTGGCGGGATTTGTGGCTAGTGGGGATTGTGCGGAAAAGGAACGGTGACAAACAGTGGACATTATCCCATGTAAGCTTGATCACGCCTAAACAAGCATGGGCAGAGAATCAGAGTTACTGGGACTTTTTCCTTTGAGGATCATATCAAGCTGAGGAGCAGAGGGCAAGAACAAAACCGGGGGAAAGCCGGGCCAGCAAAACAGCTCGGTCAATTCGAACAAGCAAACGGCAAACAGACGGTAAAAAAGGCAGGTCATGGCATGTACCAACGGGACAATGACAGTGGAATGATGATATTCAGAGCAGAAACACTATAGCTAAACGGCAATGGAGCAGCACATCAGCAGACAGAACACATATATTTTTGGTGAACAATGCGCTCTAGAAGTGAAAAACGCTTGCTTCGTTTAGTTTGAGTTGGGCCAAGCAGAGCATTAGTCATGTGACAGAATTAACTGAAGAATCCAGGAGAGGGAAGCTGTTAGAACTAGTTATCTGGCGCAAAAAATAACCCGGCGAGTAAGGGAATACAGTGGCTTGAAGCTGGTAAGGAGGATAGTAGGAAATAATAACGGGATCTTTAACTTGCTCACTAACTGTATCCTCACTAAACTAAAATCTGCATTGGACCCGATTCGAAGAGGAGATCGGAGGTAATTGGATGTTGAGTAATGCAGCAGCAGTTTCCCAACTAAGGAATCTGTCCGCGGACTGAAAAAATGGATGATGGTGCGTAATATTTCGTAACTGTTCTGAGAGACTGTTTAAGATGCGAGCGCAGTAAACTAAAAAGTAGTAGTGGCGTATGTTTGTACGAGCTGGATGGCACACTAAAAGGTTGCTGGAATTACGCAGCCTGTAGTGGGGACGTGAATTAATGTTTGGTCTTGCCTCTGCCATAAAGCCATTTTTGTACAGCAGGCGGTGTAAGAAACTTAGAGTTAGCTTGATGGCTAAAGGTCCAAAATTCGACAGCAGAGAAGCAGAGGAGAGGGTAAGACTGTGAAAACAACCTTTTCGTGAATGGGCGTCGGACGCTTCCAAGTGCCGGTCTACAACTTTGGGTATAAAGGTAAGAGAATGCGGAACATAATTTCACAATCGATCGCATTACTTAAAAAGTATGACTAATGTGACCCGAAGTTAAAAGGAGTGTAGTATTAAAGAGCTCAGCCTACGTGCTCGGGCAACCTGGAACTGGACTTGGTGGGGCGTGCTATTTGTGGCCTGGATGAAATTGGTTAACGGACCTTTGACAAGACGTTCGAAGGTTATCATTTAAAGGGATGTGTGTTGAATCCCCCTTTAGTTAGGAGCAGTTTGTCTGGATCCGGATTTAAGATGTAGACAAAGTACAGGTTGCGTACACCGGGATGAGACAGTTCCATATTTCATCGAAAAGAAAAGAAAATTTCAGTGAAGGATTTCAATATCCTGACCACCTTATCTCTGAACACGATATTGAAGGCCGCCTTCCCTCGGCGTAACGGAGCCTTTAGATGTTAGAAGGGCAAAAACGTCACGTAAGGAGATGGTTAATTTACTAGAGACAGTTTGGTTCCGTAATCGTTAGGATCGGTTAAATTCGCGGCAAGGGTATAGGTTGGAAGTTGGAAGGGGGGAGCAAGTAGTAGCTAGATAATTAGGCGTTCAGATGGTCTGACAGGATCGGTGATGGGGCAATGCTTGGTGGAACACAAACACGCAGTTAAGTAGCCGTTTGGGGTATTACGCTTTTGGAATATTTCTCCGAATAATTTGGAGTCAGAAAGGGCTCTGAGGACGGTGTTATCCTCTCGGCGTTCGCGAGATATCCACAAGGACTCTCAGTCACTTGAGAGCTTACTCATGAGAGCCATTAATGAGGAGTCGTGAGATTTCCGATACTCTCTGTTGACCTGGTGCATTTTGGTGCCCAAGATTTTTAGCAACTCATCGTAGCGAGGGACACTAGGGTGAAAACTTTTTATGAGAGAAACAAGTTGAAGAGTAGTTAATAGGTTTTGGTAAAGGACGTCGTGGCCGCGTTGTGTGTTTGTCGAGAGGAAGAAGTCGCCACAGCCCCGGGAGGCCAACATAGATGACAAAGCGTGTAAAATACCCGAAGAGAGGAGCTGAAACAAAGAAGGACTCGAAGAAGCAGTTAGGTCACAACTAGCCGCGTTGCAAAAAACGCCGCAGCGATCTCTTCGTGGAAAGCGTGGACCAACTGTGGCTGTAGGCAGATGACCATCGGGACCAACTCTCTACACTTAGGTGGGCAAGCGGCGATGCGTAAAGAGTGGGGAGTGTGGTGGGAAACCAGGAAATATTTTGTGGGTTGAGGTCATCCAGCACAAAGTTAGGCGAACGAGGAAGGGCATGTACGGTGGAGATAATACCGGACAATTCAGCTAGAGGTGGGGGAGGGCACTGGTGGTTGGTAGGTACAACTTACCAGTTTAGGTCATTTGGTCTGGCCTGTAGAGATTTAGATGTTCTCTGCAGTCATTTCCAGGGCAAAATCATCAATGGGGTCGCAAAAAGGTCGAATTTAGAATGGATTTTACAGCCGTCGCCCCTCGGATTCTTCTTTTCAGAGCGGTGTGCAACGGTATGTTCGAGTGACGTGTGATACCAGAACCTCCGGGAAGGTAAAATAAAACCCGAGCTGGATTTCATACGGTACTATACATGTAAGATATAATTTCACAAATTATACAAACCTTGACAGTAGATACTCGTCTAAAACAAATAGTCCAATTGGACTACAAAGGTACAAACAAAAGGAACAAACAGGTTTCCATGTGAGACAGTCACACGCGCATAAAGTCGGTCACAAATGGCCGGATTACCTCAAGTCCAAATGAGTGAGGTGGAAAGGACAAACAAACGCCAGTTCATATACACGCGTTAAACACAAACGTGGGGTGGGGGTTACAACTAGGGACAGAAGAAAGCGGAGAATTTCAAATGTCAACGTAATGGATGCTACATGGTGAATATTTATCGCCAGGGATTGCAGTGGCCGTGTCTGGAATTTTACCTGTGAGCCATGTTTCATTCACACAAATCAGACTTTATCTTGCGGTGACGCCAGTGGTTTGGAGATTCCGGACTTTTAGCAATAGCGAGCGGGCATTAAATAACATTATTGATAAGCACATTAACAAGCAAACAGTGTTAATTGGGAAGTTACTGACTTCGCTCACGGTGGAGTTTGTTACCTGGGAGACTTAGTAAGTGGGGGTGGGGATAAATTAAGCAGAGTTCACTGGGCGCGTGCTTAGAGTCCGAGGAGGTGTGTTTAGTACTAGCGGTAGGTGGGTAAATAGTTGATGAAGTAGGTCTGAGCCTACGGCAGAAGGTTCGGTATCAGGCCTTGTATGGGGTGTGGAATGTCTTTGGGAGGATGGCATGCAGTTGAATGAATTGTTGTCGGCCGCGTTATCTTCCGTATCTTCGGGACTGTAGAGGGGCTACGGTGCAGAACGAACTGGTGGCTGCAGAGGGATTTGTGGCAGCCGATAATGGTGTTTAGGTGTGGTGAAACTAGGTGAGGTGAGAAAGCAAACGAGTGGGAGAGCTAGCCACTGGTCAATTTGGATACGAGGTTTTTCCAAGCTCCCCGTGCGTAAGGTTTGATGTACTTCTAAACGATGTAGAGACGGAGCTGCACGTGGCTTCGCCAGAGGCGGAGACGGAGACGGTTTTGGTTTAGGTAACTGCCAAATAGAGATTTTTGGCAAATAGCATGCGGATGGCTAGGGGGCGGAACTTGATAGGAACTAAAATAAATTAAGGGTGTCTGCGAATTGAGGACCCAGCCAAGTACCAGTCTTGCATGGTTTGGGATCCGCGGGTGAATTTACGTACCATTCAGGTTATGGTCAGTCTTATAGACGCAGGGCAAGTGTGGGAATTGCGGGGGTTCGTGTGGAATTGGGCGCTATGAAAGCAGGTCTTGACAGCAGGTATTTGAATCCAAGGATGCGCTTTTGGGGGATAGAGGCGGAGTGTAATTAGTTCAGAAAGTCTGGAGCAGGATACTGTGCTATCACATTCAACTGAAGCGCGGGGCACGGACTGATGAGATACGCCGTTCGTCACATCGACGGTGAATTTTGTTTGCGCAATTGAGGTCAGATATGGCATAAATAAGTGCCCAAAGGTAGAAGTGGAGGGCTCGTGGTCATAAGCAGGAAACACGGGGTCTTGAGACCGTCAAGCAGGTTTGTGTGGCGCCAGCGGAGAAGTCAGCATCGTAGTACAGCCAGTTTAGAAGAGAGGGAACTCGAGGATAATTAAGAATTGAGAGAGGATCAGCACGAGTGTACCGAGATTTTGAGGATAACACGTCAGCTAAAGCATTGGGAGTGACTGGAAGCCCAGCCGGTTCAGAATTAACAACATTGTTGTCGGGGGTGATTAGGAGCCCTACAAAGTTCGAGACAATTTTAGCAGAGGCTGAGGCAATTAGCAGACTCAACAAGCTGTTGTTTGAAAGCAGAGTTTCTCGGCCGCCGGGTGCACAGTGGTCGCAGGCGATATGGCTTGCGTAGTTGTCCAATGGGTTATTTGCATGGGAATTCTGCGACTGAGTCACACCGAGATTACTGAATGGGCAGACTGATGAAGAGAGGAGAGATCCGTTTGGCAGCCATCAGTGGCCAAAGCTAGATATTTGGAGAGCAAATTTTTGTAAGCTGCCTCTGCAGTGGAGCACGAGCAGCTTCAACCTTAAGGGTTTGAAACGTTTGGGTAGAGGAAAGAAGGGCCCAGGATGTTGGTAGACACAGTAAATCGTTTTCACATCTGAATCGCATTATTATTGGGCCACGCAAGGATGAATTCGACTTTTGCAGTGGTCTAGCTGTGCAGGCTGTTTCAATCGTGCTACAGCTTTTGTACGTTTCATCGGGATGCGATCAAGGGCATTGTATATTAGGACTTGGTTACGGGATTACCTATGCTGACTAATATAGGAGGCGAGTGTGAAAAAGTACTGACGGTTCCGCAA
The DNA here is from genome assembly GCA_003604175.2 of Clonorchis sinensis. NCBI lineage: Eukaryota > Metazoa > Platyhelminthes > Trematoda > Opisthorchiida > Opisthorchiidae > Clonorchis > Clonorchis sinensis. The sequence continues at coordinate 185,700,791 of CM030369.1, read as the reverse complement.
GATCTGACGGATAGCACGTTGCCTCAAGGATTAGGAGGCAAGCAATTGGTTATATGTTTTGGTAGGCTGCTAGTTCGGTCTACGTCATATGCACACGGACTTCGATATTGATTAGGTCAGTGTACAACTGAAATTCTTTCAGTAAGGAAAACGAAAGGAAGCTGTTGAATTTGGCAGGAAGGGAGATGTTTGTTAGTAATAGCGGTTGGTCTGAGGTTACTCAAGGAGTTCTATCGACCAGCCTGGACGAGTGATGAGGTTGAGTGCCGGGCCTTTCGGCTGAGAGGCACTTCTTCGGACACAATTAGGGGGGATTATTGGGAATCACAGTCAAACCGCGTAGAGCACAAGAGTGGTGGCATGTTAACTAATTCGATTCAGGCAGTATTCGCACAATGGAACTGAATTTTTGTAAGCTACGACTTTTCCGAAGTTACCACTTCGTAATTATGAATGTGTACGTGTAACGAAGTGTTCTGCAAATTATCTGCGTGGAGATTCTTTTAATTGAACGAATTTTCAGTGTCATCGAACACCAGAGACTTTAAAAACGGTGCCTACTGTGTTTAAATATCGCAAATTGCGGTAACAGGTGAATCGTTTACAATGGAATGACCTCATGGAACCTACATAGATCATAGCGGACAGCTGAACAAACCTAGCTGATGCACTGGATTAACATGCGGCTGGGGCTCCACGGCGCGCAACAACCTGGCGGGCGTGCGCCAGTTAATAGCTAACACGAAAAGTCGAAGGTACAAATTGTACGAGATTAAAAGTTGAGTTTTTATTTGTCGTTTCGATTAGTACATATGTCCCGCCGGCAAGCTATCGCCTTCTTGGTGCACAGCGATCATTGGGCTAATGACTTCCTAAAATGAGAGGAAGACATCAATTAAATTATCAAAATATCACTATGAGAAAGCGACTGACCAACTGGGAATATTATTCAACTTATAATGGGAGCACTTCTGCGGCGACACTCTCGCAGAGGTTTTTTAAACAACGTCAACCTCGTCGGCTAATTCGCCTTGCGTAATTTCTTGTAGCTTGGTGCCTACCGGCGATAAGGCCTAAAGAAACAAGTCACGGAATCCATGATGTCCCATTAACAGATGAACAGTCTGAAGCTGATAAGTGTTGTGTGATTCACAAGAAATCGTCAGCCTCTTTCCTCTAGCACCATTCCTAGTAGCAATGGCTGTATGTGAGGTTCTACTTGGAGCCAAAAAACGGACGCACACAGACACTCGGGACACGCCGTGTTAAGATTCTGTGCTTCTGTCCAGCTAAACATCATAAGACGTCTTGTTTGCGGATCGGTTGGCAGGCCCACCACGTTTTCCTAGCTAGCCGGGGGCTAGGCATCGAAAATAAATTGTTTGTATGCGGACTCAATTTTGGGACAAGCTTGAAGAGCATCAATGCACGGCGGGCAAGGTTCACCTACACACCAGTCGACGTGATATGATACGCGATCCGTTGCACACCATCGGTCACTGGTGCTAGTCGGTCGGTCAAAAAGCACACGAAAGCTCTTGTCTATGTCCCTAGACCGCCACCTGGGTTGAGGTGCAGTAACATCTACTACCGACGGCAGGTCGGCACTTTCGAAAGTCGAGGTTCGGCGCAGCGGGATTTTCTCCGGAACAATCAACTGCTCAATAACTGCTGTGGACCTCCTGCGTTCTATTCCCCGATGCTTACCCACCACTTGCCGCGGTTGTTTACCTAGACCGTCGAAAGCTTTCGGTGGAGGTTTAGGAACGAGTGTGAGGGGTGCACCTTGTTCCGGTAGGTTGTAATCCAACAGCTACCGTTGATGGAGGGGGAAGCAACCTAAGAAAATATCCGCAAAGAATGGTCCTTACTGCTTGGAACTGACGGGTATCTAATTACAGAGACAAAATGGATTCAGGGGAGCCACATCGCCTGCTAGAAGTGCATGTGCATTCTCCAGCACAGAAAGCACCTTGATGTTTGCACGAGGAACTACAAGTTAGTCAACGAAGTTTGACCTCACCTTGTTGGCTCCAACGTTGCAATGGTGCAGCCTTGGTGGTCGTGGTCTCAAGTTCCTCAAAACGAGGGAACATGCATACGTAGTCATTCAACAGACAACGTTCGGAACGTAGCCGTCAGTCGCATTGGTATGATGTATGCATCTCATGTTCCCGCAGGAGGCACTCGGCTTGCAGAGACACCATTTATATTGGCGTGCTTCAGTTTGTCCGAGTGGGATAGCTGGTTTTTCACGTGACCGTTGGCGTTCTTCAGACGGTTGTTGTTTACCCCACCAGAATGGATCACTCGGATTGTGCTTGCACAACCCACTTGGGGATGGTGTACATCCAGCTGGCCGTAAGGTAAGAGACATGTTATGGGTCTGTGTGGTTTTACAGCTGCAGATTCTCCTGGTATTATGATGAACAAAAACCCACTGTATGACTGTCCAGGCAAGCTATACGGTGGAATATGTTCACTGTCTGTTACCAAAATACATAGATTTTATATGATATACACGTGCATCCTAATGGCTTTGCCGATGTGAAAGTAGCACAGTGTGACGTCGCGGCCGAACACCAATCTGGCTACCCGCATTTCTGCTGCCAAATTGTGCAAGAGAAGTTTTCACTCGAAACTGTTCGCTCATCCGTTCCAAGAATAAGCCGAGCAGTTTACATATGGGAGCAAACTGTTCACTTTCTAAAAAGGCATGCATAACTGGACACGCGGTACCCATTCCAACCGTGGTCAGAGAGGTGTATGCTTGTATCTACAGGTCGTATATTGGTTATTTCAAAAGAACTTACCCAAAACGGTTTGTCGCGCGCGTTTTGTCGACGTTTGCTACGTCTGGGAAGCGTTGGAACAACGCTATCTGTTGACATCTGCAGAAGCATATGTGACTTCACTGTCCATCCCTTGGCTGCAACACAGGAATGCGTCCGGTCTCCCAAAGTTTTGACAGTACCTTAGGCATACGTTCTCTAACAGTAAAGCCCAACTGTGCTTCATTTACTCATCAGAGATGGTCGAAACCTCCGGAGGTATTTGTATATGTCCTTGCTGAGTTCATCGGCCACAAGCCGTCGCACTTCACACGGCGGGGTTCCATACTTCAGCGAGGCCTTGCAGGTGCCCAACTCCTCTTTGGTTAGGCGTCGATTCACCAACAGCCGGTCGTAGAAAATCTTTAAAACCTTATGGTTGTGTCCAAGATAATAAGCGGTGACTAGGAGATGGTTCCCTGCCTCATTAGACAAAAACACACTGGGCAGCCGGTGTTTCGCGGACTGTTGGTTATCAGAAAACACGCTGAGCTTGCTAATTTCTTCCGACTCCTCGGCTTACCGTTTGTCTTTGGGTCACCTGCTGCCCTTGTAGTAAACTCATTCGTAACACAAAACGGTCTTTCACCAACTGGACGTGACAGATGACCTGGACGCTTCGCTGACTTAAATGCTCCCGACTGGGTAGTTACAGGATAACATATTAGGCATTCTTAACTATGAATCAACAAGCTTTAAAACGCCGTCATTCTCGATGAATAGACCTCTCCTAGTGAATAACTAGCGGAACTCTTTAACGATTGAAATTTTGTTATTGACTTTCTCGTGCGCTTCTTTGTCTTCTTTCTCAAAATTCTTCTAAGGGAATGCCATTATTGTTTACGCGGCTGCGAATAAAAAGTTTACTTGAATCGGTATGCTTGGTGTCGATTCGGTGGTTTGGTTTATCGTGTCTGTGCTCTTCCGCAAGCTTGAGGAAGGGAGGTCTAGCGCATACTACTTCGTCAGGACAGCTGAATATTTCTTCTGTCGGGTCATCCTTCAAACTCATGCATCAACACTACACTAAGCCACGCAAACGTGGCATGGTACTCCTTGGAGTAAACTCGGTTGACAACCGGTTCATCCATTGTCATTGAAGTTTGCTGAAGCGGAGAAATCCAATTATGGTTCTACCAAGCATTATTGATACGTGGGTACACAAAAATTAGATGAAACGAGGGGTAAAAGTTGCTCTTGCTGAGCCAAATGACACGTGGTACCTCTGCAATGCGATGAAACAATGGTTGTCAAAAACAAACCCACAAAAATTGATCAAAGTAGAGCATACAACGAGTTGTCTCATCAGAAAACGGACTCAGCTGGATTTTAGATGGGTCACTAGTCAGAACCAAATTGGCATGCAGATAAGTGTGCAGGATGAATCATCGGTTGGGGTAGTGCTGAAGCTCCGTGGGCCCTATCGGTTTGCAACCAGGTTGGCGTTGTTGGTCCGCTTGGTGGTCACCATCAAACTGTGCTTGGAATTCCTCATCATCTAGAGGCAAGGATTCGGGCTTCGGTAATGACACACAGTCCCTGCGTGGGTGCATTTTCGTACTGCGTATTGCACGTGGGGATAGCTTTTGCGTTCTGAAGGCAAGGATATTCCCTGCAGTTTACTTCTAAGCCAACGACAGGCCGTGATGCGATGATACATCTGCGTGCGCAGAACGACACCTTCCGCACGAACTGCATACGATTAAATTTTGTCTACCTATCTGACACGTCTAATTGGAGATCTGAAAGAGCGGCTGGTCCAACAGCGTCACGCGCTGGCAACAAATGATAAAAAATCAATAGGGTTTTATGTTTGCAACGTTGCAAAACAGCTTCACACACCCGTAGCTATTTATATTGATGACTGATGTGCGAGTGTCCCGTAAGAATTTCGAAAAAACTACGGATGACTGGACTCATTGATAAAATTAGGGCTTGCACGAGAGTACGATTGGTTATTTCTGGAACCCAGTTCATTGTTACATAGAGGATTACTCCTCATTCGGAAATGCGCTAGGAGACAAAAAACCAAGTACAACTACCTTTACGGTTCTTCGGATTCCTACCAGATGACTTAACCAATAGTCGATTAGGACACTTTGGTAAGAAGAACGAATAAGAAGAATATCGAATGGCACAATATAGAAGAATGCACCAAGGGCTTTTAGTACCTCCATTGTCGTTGGTCACTTCTGTTGCAGATGTTGGCCAGGAGTTTACTAAAGTGCTCCGTGCTGCACACCACTGCCTAGTGAGCTTACCCAAACGCAGTCGTTGATACCGTTGAACCAAGGCGTCGGATCACCGAGTTTGTTGTATATAAGTTCATGTTATGGATGCTTTGAAACACCACGCCGTATGCAAGCTCGTCTTCCTAAATCAACTTGAATGCTTCCATCTCCACTGGGACATAGCGACCACTGTGTGCTGACTTTTGCTTTCATCTGCTGTTGGGCCAGAAATCCCGAACCCCAAACGTGGATTCGAAACTTCTGCCGTGCAGACTTTTCGGGAATGCGCATCTTTCTTGACCAAATTAAACTGAGACCAGCCTCAGTGGAAGACTTATATAGGACTATTGTCCAGAAAGTTCACGAGGCTGACGCGATGTTCGTCCCAAAAAAACCAGCACGCAGTCGGATGAGCCGTAAACTACCCAAAAGGATCCGGCGTCTTCTGGAAAAGAGATCTCAACTATTTTTCAGACAGTTGACTACAGGAGACAGAAGATGAGCTGGCATTTCGTAAAATGCGGAACCGCTGTAAATCGGAAATCCGCCAATGGAACATACGAAAACAAGCCACCATTCTAGACCTCGCCCGGAAGAACAGAAATGTGCTGTTCAAATACATGAGACATCGCCGAAGAAACAAACCATCCGCGTTCTCCCTGAGGGACAGGAACGGGGAACCCACGAGTGACCCAATAGTGGTATCTGAGTTCTACAGAGATCACTATGCAGGTCTGTATTCAGTCCCAGCGTCCTCGTCACATCCAACGTTGTCAAGGCGTACCTACGAACGGCCTCTAACCGACTTGGTATTCACGGTGGAGGACATTCGTCAACTCCTGCACAAGATCAACCCATTCTGCGCGTTGGGGCCCGACGAAGTCCACCCAAGGATCCTGAAGGAAACGTCGTACACACTGGCAACTCATTTCCATCTGCTGTTTCGTCAGTCGCTTGACGAAGGCCACCTTCCCTCTGTTTGGAAGGAAGCGATTGTCACGCCAATCTACAAAACTGGTGACCGACTATCGCCTGGCAGCTACAGGCCTATAAGCCTCACTAGCGTGCCATGCAAGGTGATGGAACGCATTCTGAAGCGAGCCATTCTAGATCACCTTACTTCCAACAACTTGATTTCTCAAGCTCAACACGGATTTCTCCCAAACCGTTCCTGCGTGACGAACATGCTCGTATTTATGGACAGCTTAACCCAAGCCAAGGACGAGGGACTCATATCGGATGCCATATTTTTCGACTTTTCAAAAGCATTTGATCGAGTCCCACACGTCCCTCTGCTCCACAAACTCGAGTCTTACGGGATTCAAGGGAAAATCCTACACTGGATCAAGGCATTCCTATCAGACAGATCATTCCGAGTGAAAGTAGGCTCGACCTACTCTTCTGCGGCGCCGGTCTCCATTGGAGTTCCTCAGGGCTCCGTTTTGGGACCTTTGCTGTTTCTGATATACGTCAATGACCTTCCAGATGTTCTTTCAAGTCCATGTCTACTTTTTGCGGACGACTTGAAATCGTGGAGTTCCAATGCCAGTGCCCTCCAAATTGATGTAGACGCCGCAAAGCAGTGGTCGTTGGACTGGCACCTTCCTCTGAATGACGAAAAGTGCGTCCATATGTCATTTGGAGGAGACTCAGCGAACTCCTTTGTCATGCATGGTGAGAAAGGACCAGAAGACATCACGAGGATAGATGCCAAAAAAGATTTGGGTATCTGGCTCTCTCCAAACCTGTCCTTCTCACTGCACCTTGAGAAATCGGCTCAGAAGGCATTCGCTGTTCTACGGATGATTCGGCGTACCTTCTCTCGTATTACTCGCACGGACTTCCAAATACTCTATGGGGCCTATGTCAGACCGCTCCTTGAATATGCCAACCCGGTTGTCTACTCAGGACGCACGAAAGACGTAATCCTCATTGAGCGTGTCCAGCGAGCTGCTACGAAAATGGTTGCCGGTCTCAAGTCCATGGACTACGAAACGCGTCTCGTGGTGCTCGACCTCTTTCCCTTGGAGTATCGTCGCCTCCGAGGGGACTTAATTCTTACTTACGCCCTGTTTGAACAAGGCTTGGCCAACAGGTTTTTCACCGTTGACCCAGCAAACACACGGCGGGGACACGGTAAGAAGATTTTTAAGCTCAGAGCGCACACCTTCATTAGGCAAACTTTTTTCTCATTTCGGGTAGTTGCTGCGTGGAATAACCTTCCTGAGACGGTTGTCCACGCTCCCTCTAGAACTCAGTTCAAAACACTATTAGACACTTATTTACGCGAGTCCTCGCGCTGGCAAACATACTGCCTCGCGCTGAGAACTTAAAGAGCAGTGCTACACCCTTTTTTCACTTGTGCCCTTCAGGTGAACGACAGCTGCTGAACGACAAGAACAAAACCGACCCGGGAAACTTGGGCGAAAGCCTCGCTCCTGTGTATCAGTCCGTGAATCCGTGAATTAGTCTTCTGACTGACCGATTTTCAAGTGTTCTCGCGCGCGCGGTCTTCGTCTGACAGACTTTCCATTTTGCCGACAGGACAATTTGGATGAATGGACTAACATCATTCTCCCTCTAAAACCGCTTGAACGAGAAAGGCACCTAATACCAGTCGAACAGAAATCCTGGTCTAGCCCTCGAGCTTTCCGTTATCGGTCCATCTTCATATTCTCTCTTAAAATGTCATTTTGTTCATAAGGACTGGGTCGGGAACGTTTGCGCACCGCATTTCAATGACGGAACTTTCGACCAATGGGCGTTCAACATTTATAGCCCTTGTGCAGTTGAGCTAGGCGCTGGTTCCACACCGTCACGCCTGAAAATGACGTTGTCTCGCGTTTTAGCACCCCCACTTTCCAGCTTGCCTATATGCATTCCACGTTATTATGGTGGAGTTGTTCTAGTTGGAGCTGGTTCCCTGGCTTTGAATGCGTATTTCACCATGCGAGTTATGAAAGCCCGCAAGGAGCACAACGTTCAAGTATCTACTCCTCAGACAGCTAACTATAGTCTAGTACCCAATGCTGTACCACCCCACGAACAATCTGTTTAATTGCATTCAACGTGCACACCAGAATTAGTAGGTTGTTTTTTGTGACCTCATTCTTAGCCTTGAAATGTTGCCGTCGTTCTTAATGACCCTATTCATCGGTGGTTTGCGATATCCGGTAATTGCATTTTACATAATCCCAGCTGTGTTAGCGATCCTTTGCAGTCTGTGGTGTCGTCTACCTACTTGGACGAATACTGTACTTCAGAGGATACTCAACTGGCGGTAAGCATTTCTTAGGTTTTTGTTTTCAGTTGTCTTGCCTTCTTCAGCTCTAAGCCGTGTACAAGTAGTGCAGTGGATCTAACTGTAATAGTTTTGTCCTTCCGGACATATCATTCGGAATGTTAGCGTAAGAACACTGCCTGTGTCGTGTGCGACCTGCTAAGTAAAGCGGGAGATTGTTGGGTGATGCGGCAAATGGTTAGGCAGAACGGATTATAATGCAAGATAACAAAACTTAACCTGCAGGATTCTATTCCACCAGCAAAGCGTTCTCGTGTATGCATAGATGAGCACGGTGCGACAACAACGTGGTGGCTGAGGGAGGGGTCTTGATGCTGCCTTCCTGCTAGCATTCTGAGGTGCTTACACCTCCAAGCTCTCGGTCAGAATCTGGAAAGATACTGATAACACGAATGCCACTGACATCAGTCAGCTGCCATTTCATACGTCTCCAACCAAGCTCAGGAGAGTGCACGGGGACCCAATCCTGCAATACGTACAACACCCAAACTATTCCTAATCTGTTTTACGTCCTGCCAAGTTATACGTTATCCGCCTCGCGGTTTCTTCCCTTTTGAAGGAAGCACGGAGGACAATACTTGTCTCGGTAGACGGTGTTTCGGCATGCGTAGCACATGACAGCCACCACAGTTGTTACCGCTGGGTGTCTTTTGCGATTGAAGCGCCTGCTGCGCAAGCAGATACGCGTTTTCTGGTTACCTTTACGAATTCGTTGAGTAGCAAGAAATGACTCAGTGGTTAAAGCGGGAATTTCCTGACCGGAAGGTCCGTGGCTGGAACCCGGCATCTGCCTCTCGACTTTCCCTGTCTAGGCTTAGGCAACCTCGCAGTATCCCAGCTATTGTGCCCCCTTCGGATGGCGTGGCAGTTAGGCACCGAAAGGGTGCTACAGCTGAATGATTTTTTTTTCACTAGCAACGCTTCTGAGACGTCGGTGGTCAGAAACCTGAAGATGTTTCGTGTCGTCTGTCCGCAGAGGCCACGTATCGCACCCGTACAACATCACAGACCATTAGCACGTACGCACGACCCTATGACCCAGTGATGTGCCTTTTTAACACTACAAGTGACGCAAACTAGCAAACGTGATTCGAGCCTTGAGACTCGTACACTGACTTTGTCAGACATTTTCGTCAACTCTACCACCACCTCCAGTGATTCCCTTTGAATTGTAAGGAGTATTTTCAGAGACTGTACGGTCTGTAGCATGATCTTGTACTTTGAAGGAGCTATGCGCACGCCAAAATATGTTGTGAAGGTGGTCAGTCTGTTAAACAGGAGTTGTTCTTCTCGTGGGACGACGTTGTCCGCGTACCCCAGCTGGACAGCATTCTCATCAGCAACGATTTGAACATCGAGGTTTTGATGAGTTCCCAGCTCTCGCCTCATTTCGTTGACATTGAAGTTGAACAACAACTGAAGGAGTGGGCATTCTTGTCGGACACCGTTTTTTGTAGGGAAGCTTTTGGGGAGCTCACCGTACACTCTCGCACGCCAAAAATTATATGAATATAGGGATCGGATTGTGTGGCAGAATCGATAGTAACATCGAGGTGTTCCGATCTCGCGGAGAGAGAGATGTTCAGCTGTAGCACCTTTTCGGTGCCTAGGTGGCGTGCCATCAGAAGGTTGTGCGAGGGCTGGGATACTGCCAAGTTGCCCAAGCCTAGACAGGAAGTCGAGAGAGAGAGGTCGGGTTCGAACCACGAACCTTCCGGTCAGTAAATTCGCGCTCTAACCACTTGGGCCATCTCGCTCCAAGATCTCGCGGAAAGAATTCAGTTTCCCAGGCTGGTCGAAACAGCTTGCAGAGAGGTTCAACAAGTGCTGCATTTATAAACCTCAAAAGGGATCTAGTCTTTTCCGCCTTAAACGTGCAGTGGAACTGTCTCCTGTCTTGGGGGATCGGTTGGATCATTGGACTGAGCATGGTTGGCAACAGCTCACTTCATCAAGTGTTGGAACAAAGCCATACATTTAGACAGCCTTCATTACTGGTTTTCATCTCTTCTAACCACTCACAATTCTTATTCTTCGATTTTAGGGGCGTCCTTAGTTAGCCAATTAGCCCTTCTGGACACCTTTACTATAGAGTATACTCAGTAGTACGTGAATTTAATGATTTCTTGTTTTTATTTACTTAGGCATGTGAGAATACACGGAGAGTTCTCCAAAAGCTTTATTTCCGGCACTTGTATAACTATTATTCATTGATATTCGACAAAGAATATAAACTGGACGCTGGAGGGTCTCGCTGCTCTACTTCATATTAGCGAAGACGACCTAGAATACAGACTTAGTAAAGAAGTCTGTACGTCTTTAGAACGACCAAAGAATGCGGAATCGTGTTCCAGTACATTCTTGCAACTCAAGTAAAGGCGCTTCACGTATTTGTACCAGCACCGATGGTGGCATGACGGGTGGGATCAATGCATGCCTTCTAAGCGTCGGGTTTACATTTTGCAGTTTACGCTACTTATGGTTGCGAAAAGACATGATGTCCAAAAAGGACATGTGTGCCACATCTCCTTACGTGTCTTTTGACGGTTACGAGAGATAGCTTCTACGGGCGGAGAATATAAAGCATCTTCGGTCGTTGCTGTCTTAGAATGATCGGTAAAATCAACGAATTAGAAATGACTTGTTCATTAGACGTATGTTCAGTTACACGACAAACACTCCTTTGTACATTCGGCTATTGTAGGTCCAGAATGGTATCAACATGATTCCCAGGCGAGGGTTGTATGTATGCAGGACGATAAAGAGGTCAAGTTTTTTGGGAATGATAGAGCGGACCCTTTTTGGTACCCTTCCCGCCCTACAGTTTCGTGTAGTGGGACAAATGAACGCGCTGGTAGAAACAAAGGATTAACAAGCCTCATGAAGGCTGTTGAATTAGCGTTGGTTGCTGAAGAACAATGTTACAACAACTGGTTTTGTTTGGACTGATGTTTGTTTCGTTCACTGAGATTGACGTTGAAACCACTAGTAGAGAATAGCTTACTGTTTTGTGTTAAGAGACATGGATTCGAGAGGAATCTCCCACATTTTTGTGGAGACTGGGAACATTCCTAACTAAGGCTCCTATCGTCTGCGAACACATTGTTAAGAGGTGTGGAAGAAAGCAAATAATTAACAAAAGTGGGAGCGGGGTTGAGGAACTTTGATGCGTACGTGCAGTGAGAGTTGTGAATTGACTCATGACTACCTGTGGGCGTTGACCATCATGTGGGCAACTGAATACGGTTATTGGGTTCCGGCCGTTGGTCAAAACCTCAGAGAACATTGTTACTTAAATTCACCCCCCTTAGGTTTTGTTGAACGAGTCCGAAGTAGAAAACCAAAGTTTCGACACAGGTCGTCACTCATTTTTTAAGATCCTTGCGGATAATCGTTGTGGCGTTTCTCTACTTCAAGGTTTGGCAATGGGTGCTCGCGGACGACAGTTTTCACTATTTGGCCGAATGGTAGGATGATTTCCATTTTGATTGGACGTTCCACTTCGCCCGGAAATTTAGAGAGCTTCACGAACTCAATTCGGAATGGGGAAAAACTGAGTTGGCGAATGGAAACGTCCGGTGGTAGTGGGTGCAGTTTTGACATCACTTTATCAGCGATTTGTAGGGATGCTATTTGGTCTTGGATATCTGCGAACTTTAATGATCCGTGGAAATGGACAGTCTTTTTTAACCACAAATGCCGTAAATCAAACACTCATTTTTGAGTCACCGACCAAGAAGACAAGGTGGATCAACTGATGCAAGTCTTGGGGTCATCGTCTTCGTTCCTCGGTACCATGGTGTTTCCATCATCATCAATGCCGATAACTCCAGAGGGCCCTGGTGCTAACCCATCGCAATAATTCTCAATAGTCGGTCGGACAATGTGGCATTTTATAGCTTTGTTTCCCTCTTCTGTCCCGTTCCAGCGAGTACCTTGTCAAAACAAGTGGATTTTTTTACAGAGATCTTCACGCTCAATAGGTTGCTCAGATCCCCCATACCAAAGGGTATACCTGTCGTTTATCAAACTGTTTCCTTGACGATGACGGTGGAAGACTGAGTTGCCGGATTTCTTCAGCATAGGCACATAGAATCCCGCTGCCTTTTGATAAAGGTACGAGCACGAAACCTTAGGTAACGCCGTTGATGATGCATCTCTGCAAACGTTAAAAAATTCTCCGTGCATATGGGCCTCTCATCAATGGAAAAGGAGCTGCTTGTTAAATCACCTTACGTGTGGAAGGAGCGGAGTATATACTGAGGTTCCCGACCGAGTTCCTAAGATAATCGATGTTGTACGGTTTTGACTGCCACTTGTTGAGACCCCAAATCTGGTACCTGATGTCAGCTATATACCTCCAAGGGATTTATAGTGTATACCCTCCAAGATTTCGTCGATGGTGAGGTTGAGCGGAAAAGTTGCCAGTCGACAGTCCTCCCGCACCCAATTCGTGATTCTGAAGGAGTGCGAAATTTGCCGTGCCCTCATGTGTGTGCCTGTGGCGCACCGCGATATAGAACTAATCGTGTGCGCAACCCATGATTAGACAGTCAGATATCGAGCCGATCTACTTGGTGAATGATCAGTTTGTATCTTAGAAGACGAGAATGCTGGAGTGATGGTAGGTATGGCGTGGTTCTCACGAAAAGCTTCATGAGACTAGTCACTATATAGTCTTCTGACACTCACTCTACATAGAATCACCTGCTTTTCACGGATGTGTAGCTGTTGGCGTGGGGTCAAGTGAAAAGAATGGTGGCTGCAGACCGTTTGAAAGCTATTCATTCGAAGGTAATTCTCAGTGACTTGTGCCAGATTAGCAACCCATCCTTTTTGACAAGGAGGGTTGCAAAACTGCAAACATTTGGGCCCGCTCCTGGCGTCGGGTTTTCCGAACAAGCGTAGTCGGTCGAGTAAGAAAGGCTGTGTGTATATTGTTGAGTCCGTAAGGTTTATGTTATTTCAGGGGCAGAGTTCTCGGCTAATCCTGATCACGGAAGAAGGGACAAGGTTAACATATTGAGGTACTCTGGCGGAGTACATGATACACAGGCGGTTTGAGGTGTTCTTCAAACTGCTCCAACTTGCTGAGCCAAGACTAGATGAAAGCGCTAGACCGACCAGTAACTGAGTCTTGCATGCGATCACAGCATTGCGTTAAATGAAAACCCTGACGTTCACAGTTTTGCATTAAGAGCGGGCACATACTTGATGTGACCTCGGGGTAGAAACCTTTGGATGGAATTTCGGATACTGGACTATTGTTACAGTCCTTAAATGTTAACATTCCGTGAAACCAGTGGAAGCCTTCTCCAAGATTCCGCTGCATCTACAGCCCTTCTGGGATCCTATTGTAAGTTTATCCTTGATGATATTTAGTATGGAGTAGGTGGTCTAGTTGAAGAGGTCACCCTTCAACAACCCTACAAGTCTCAAAGTCACGGAACACGTCCTCAGTTCAGAGACAAAAGTGAACCGTCCAGTTACCTTGAGACGGGCTGAATGTCAGAACTCCAATTTGGGTTATCCGAGGTGTCTCAAGTGTCTCAAGCGCAGATTTACTGACCGAAAGGTCTGTGGTTCGAACCCCACCTCTGCCTCTCGAATTCCCCTGTCTAGGCTGGGGAAACCTGGCAGTATCTCAGCCCTCGTGCTTCCCTCGGGTGGCATGGCAGCTAGGCACCGGAAGGGTGTTACAACTGAACGATTTTTATGTATTTATTTTCAGTACAGTTTGTTGGTGTAAAGCGAAACATTCGGTATTAAATGCCCTTTATGTTGTTTTTTCTACATGCACTGCTTATTTCGCCCTTGTGTTCGATTATCTGGAATGTATCATTGCGTTCATTAGTAAGCACTGTTCATCATGCTTTTTATACATCTTGTTGGTAGCCGCAGATTTGGTTGAACCTTCGCAGGGCTGTAGAGGATTACTTTGATTTATTTTTTGTAGATCCGGAAAAACGGAAACTTGGTGGGGTCAGTTTGCTTGGACTCTTTCCTATGTTTCTCGGCCTCGTGGCCTTCGGTGCTCAACATCTCATGGCCAGCCTTAAGTGAGTGGCCTTCCGTAATTCTTACTATCTATTATTCTCTGCTGACACACACGGATCATTCTGTCATGATAGTCATACCGTGCCTCAACCCGTTCCTCAACAGAACTGAAAAAATTCCCCAGGAATCTTCTGACTTCAGGGTTCACAGTTAGTAATTTCATTTGACTGCGGACATGCGTCAGTTTTTTTTTACTATTTTGTTCTTAGCCTGGTACCGGTTCTAGGGAACGAATGCCTCAGTTAAATGCAGTGGAACACTAGTTAACCGGCTTTCGATCCCGTTTCCAAGCTTCATTCGATTCAGTCCATTTCCCTAAGTTTACCAGTGCTCTCAAGTCATTTTTTACTGAACGTACACTTACTACTAGGAGCTGATGACGTTAAATGGCCACGCTCATGCTTTGGTATATTTTACTGATATCGAATAGAAATGCGATCCACTTAATCAGAGCGTGAGGTTTAGTCAGTGTTTGGTCAGTCACATTTTCCTTGGTTTACCGCTTGCAGCTCCAGTGTCTGGCCTATCAAAATGGCCACGTAACATTGAAAGAACTTCGGTGTTTACTCAGTCGTTTCATATGTTCTGCAAATTTTTTTATTTGTTGACATTATTGGACCAAAATATTGAGAACTTTCCTCACCATTGCATGTGATGTCTGCCTTTCCCTTTGGCATATTTGGAGCATGACATCTACGGTTTTTGCACTCACATAGACTGTCCACCAAACCAGATGATGCACGAATAAGTGCAATAGAAACACGATGGAGAGGATCACTTTACCATCCATACGGATTTATAACACATTGATAATGATGCTCAGCCCAATCTGCAGTTCCGTAGGCTTTTTGTAGGTGTTTGATGCCCCTAAGTTTGAGGGCGATAGAAACACTAGCGGGGAACTTTCTATACTTCCTGATACGGACTGTGGTGTTCTGCGTTTGAGGTCTTTGAGCTGCTAAGCAACCTACGAATCAGCAGTCACTGACATGGCCGGCATCCAACCGTTGGGTTTTCCAACTTAGTGACGATACTCACATGTTATAGGCCGCAATAGGTTGTTAGTTTAGGGTTTGTAACCACGGTTATTTGTTTTTTTTTGCTTTTTGCCTGCTATGAGGACGACCATTAGCGTCGCATGCCTAGTCAGACTGTCGCCTGCAAACGGATGAAGAACGGATAGCACGTCATTCGCTGTGTGGATGGCTGCGATGCGCCTTTACCCTAATGGTCTCCTTATTCATAGTTAGTAGGAGATAGTCACCGGTCAAGGTATCACTCGTTTGACAGTTTGAATGGTTTAGGCAGGCAGCGGTGCCATAGTCTATAGAAGCCTGTAAAAGTCTGTAGTTGGCCACCGTCATCCTCTCAGTCGGGAAGCCAGTCATTTCCCTAGCCAACAAACACGGGAATGCGAACCACCAATTTCCATGCTACACGCAGTTCGATTTGCAACTTTATTTCGGTCCACCAGTTCTTGTCCTTTGCCGCAGGATTGTTTAACCTACAATTAACCTTCAATTTTTCAACCACTGTTTTATGCTGTTTCCATTGAACAGGCGAAGTGTGAACGTATCTCCACCATTTCACACCGATTTCCTGGCTTTCTGCCATGGACCCTTGCACTTTTGATCTACAGCTGTGTAGCGCCATTTGTTGCTATCTGCTTGCTAATAAGGGGCAACATATCTTTCGAACAGAATATTTGATCCGAAAGTTACTGAGAGTAAGGATGGCCCTGAGTGCCGTCCTGTACGGATCCTGAGGCTGATTTATTACCACCAAACCTCAGATCACGACAACTGAAACATACACACGCGCAGGAAATCATGCGGGCTAACAAGTTAACAGTGGGGGGTCAGGCTTATGCCAGTTAATTCACGGTCAGACGAAAAGACGTCGATGACTCCCTATGAATGGTGAGAAATAATTTGATTTTCACACGAAACAGGACTGGTCAGCCCTGAAAAGGAGGCCTACCACTTCTAGATATCACTTATAGAGTCTCTAAGTCCACATTATCTTTGAGGACTGTGAAAAGGTAGGAGTAGGCGTGACAATTTGCTTGTAGTTGGATTCCAGAGAAGCCTTTGCCGAACCAGCAAAAACCACATGGCTAGTCTTGCTTGGTTGGTAGAATGTAAGACTGGAATTTAACCGTAGAACCAGCTTTCGTGACTGGGGACTGTTCCCGAGCATAAGAATCCTCTGAAAATATCAAGTAAGAGTCCAGAATGCGGTCACACAAACGAGTGAGAGTCACAAACACATGATTAATCTCTGTCGGCTCATTTCGAATACTCAGTTGACGATTTAGGGGAGGTTACTGCACTCGCTTAAAGATGGTTTTTGGAATGATGTGGAACTAATGTGAGTCTTGGTACTCTTGTAAACTGATCAGCTCCTCTTATTCCTTGTTTTTTGACACTACTGTGACACAAACGTCTGTCCCTCTGTACTAGGCTTCCGTCCGTAATCGGAGAGGTTGATTCCTTCATCGGCCGCAACCCGTTATGTGATCTCCTAAAGAGAGACCACTACCGAGAAGAGATTTGCTTCCCTTCTCTGTGGTGGTCCCTTTCAGAGAGTTGTTCTATGTGAGGTAACCGTGACTTCACATTGATATGGTCTGCTGATCATATCTCGTGATGGAAATCCTGTTTGTGGTCTGGACAGTTACCTCTCCTTGAAATAAAAAAACAACCGAACCACATACTGGCTTTCTTATGGTTAAAACGAAATGGTAGTTTCATGGGTGGAACCAAGACAATCCAAGATAGTTTTGAACCTTTTTCCGCTTGTTCCAGACAACAGACATCGAAGCAGTTGGACAAGATTTGAGAGTAACCGCTGCGGATCGTTTACAGTTACTTGGATTTCTAGTGTCTGTCGTTTATAGAGAGAACGTTTTGCGTCTGTCTTCGATTCGTGTACAATACACTAAGGTGTAATGAGTGTGTGGATGTTTCTCACTGGTACACGTTCAAGTTTTCCGTCTATTCTCATCCTGTTGTTTCGTTTTAGATGCAATTCATGCAGTCTACGGTCCTGAGAACAGACCCAGTGCTCATGAATCGCAGCACCATGGGAAGAACATGATTGTGTAATAAAACCGTCTTTTTGTTAGTTCCATTGCAACCTATTGCCATTTCACCATTAGTTTTCCCGGTACAATATATCCGAAAATTCTTGCAAGCATCTATCCGCTAAATTTAATGTTTGTTTTTCTTCGAAATAAATGAACTTGGGTTTACCCCTGCTATCCATGAGCCTTGTTTTCAGGTCAGGCAATGTGTGGAATTCTGTATGGCTGTCTAGGCGGCGAAACAAGCTGCACAGAAAACTAACGAATAGAACCACTCGATTTGTAAATAATAAGCCATTCTCATTTTTAAATTTTCAAAAGGTCAAAAGTTCCAGCATTGTTCATGATTTTTTGCAGTCCGTCACCAAGTTACTGTGATACCATGGAGAACAATGCTGGACAGCGAAATTGCGAATAGAGGCTTCTGGGCATATCCTCTTAATCATAGAAATGTGTATGAGAATGCTCCTCTTTTGTAGGAATATAAAGAATAGATCGCATTAAGAACTACTTTCGGTGTCGAATACGTCATCGTGTTGGGACTCTGGTTCGTCTTGTTCTGCATGTATAACGCTCTGTGCTGGTGTTACCAAGTGCTCCTCATGGTTGTCAACAATTTCTGGCTTGTATACTTCTTCCACCATACCTGCTGGTTCAGGTGTTTCAAACGGCTGCGCTGGTTCGACCGCACTCTGGTTCGGTGTCTGAACCTTCAGTTCTCCATTCTCGTTTGCTCCATTTTCGGTCACTGTCGTTGGTTGCGTTGGCATCCGTTTAGGTCGAACTACTTTCTTCTCTGTTTCGAATAAAATGGAAGCGAAAATTCTCTTTAGAATAGTTCTTACCGGTTGATCAATGCTGTTAAAATGCTGCATCTGCCAGTTGCCTGTTTACCATGTTGAAGGAGTTGGGCTGAATCGTTTGTTTTGGTGTTCAGTTTAAGATAAAGGGTTATCGTGCGGTTCGCCCGCATTTTGCGCTGTTCGAAACAGGAAATCTGGGTTAGACAACGCTTATTTCAAAATCAGGTGATCGCATTTTAGGACATTTGTCCTAAAATGCCTTCCTGTGGAATGAAAACTGATGTGACTGGTTGGCGTTTCACATGATTGCTGAATCGACTTTTGGGAGCATACCAACTTACCTGGAGTCTTATCGACTGTTCTATCCTTTGTTTCTGTAGGATTCGGTTTCCTGTCCACAGGTAATCGTTTTTTCGGTTCTGGCATTCGTGTGGTTTGTTGGGTTCTGGGGATTGGTTTGTTGACCACCTTTTCGCTTTCTGGTTGGTGAACTCTCGTTGGTGATTGGGTGTGACTGAATTGCCTTCGTCGATTCTTGAGAACATACTGCCTAGCAAACGTCACGCTGTCAGAGTAGTCTTCTTCTTTCATACCTTCACCAGTGATGGGGTTGCGGTATACTGAAGAAACAAATAAGGTTGTGTTAAGGTTGCCAACGGTAGAAGACGGTGGTAAGTTACTAAGTGGGTTTGTGGGTGGCTCCCCTGGCACAGGGACTGCCTCAACTGGCCTCATCGAACTTCTCGCAGCGGAATGGACAATTTCAAGAATCCTGCAGAAGGACTCACTATGCTCGATTGCAAGTTGATATCTTAAGGCTTTCTACTTTCTGTTTGCGTAGGTTATGGGGCTTCTTTTTTTGTGTTGCACATTTTTACTTCTGGTTCAGTTTAGCTGGAGGTTCAGATGTCATCTTTTCTGGTTGTATGGGAAAGTAGTTAGGATGTGCACCTGCTGCTGCACCTTTCGTAGTTTGCTTCGCTGGGTGGGTGTACGGGTTTTGCTGTAGTTATTTGAAAGCATAATAGTTTTGAGTGGAGTGAACTTCACTTTTTCTGACTGGTAGTAACGTAGTATTCTACCCCTCATTGAGCTCGTGACAAACCAGCGGTCAAGGTGCTTAGCTACGGTTAGGTAAGTCCATGGTTGGAACCCAATCCTGGCTTTTCGATTGCTCCTGTGTAGGCCTGGGCAACCCGGAAGTATCTAGACCGTGGTGCTTCCTCCGAGTGTGCGCGACAGCTATGCTCCTAAAGGGTGCCACAGCGGAACAACTGTTTCATCGTATAGTACCTCTCACTAACACCAGGCACTCGCATTCTCGGCGCATAGGTGTTAGAGCATGCTGAATGTAAGCCACCTCACAGTTTAACGGAAAATCGAATTCGTTTGAGTTAACCACAGGAATTACAGTATCTAGATCGGCCCATTTCACGTGGTCATATATTGATTTCGAAGGGTGACTGCTACTTATCCGGCGTCGGTATCACCTCATTGTACATCGTTAGAAACGCGGCATTTACAGGAGTAAAATCTTGGAGGGATGTTGAACAAACGGGAAAATATTCTGCGTATGTTTTATTAACACTGCATGAACACGTGCCGGCTTTACAGGGAATGTTGGATAAGCCTCACATGTCGGCTTACGCTAATGGAATCGGAGGCAATTAAGATACCAGGTGAGACTCTGTATCCAACCAGGCTACTGTTAAGTATATGACTATTGCTCCCCTTAGAGGACCCGATAAGTGCAAAGTTGTGAGCTTGGAATTTTAACTATCACAATATTCCTCCGGAGTGAGGTCTCCATGAAAAATGGATTTGATCTCCCTAAGGGATGGACTGTCTCCCATGGGGGGGGGGCGGGTAATGTATGCCATCCAACATCAGAATTCACAGAAACTAGAAGACTCGACGTTGTTGTTTTAGACAAATTGTTCGGTAGCCTTTGACTGAGCTTATCTTTGGGTGTAAACATAGTGCGACTCCTACCAAAATTTGGGTGCTTGATTTCGTCGGCGGTTGGTTCATGTCTGTCGATTCCTGTCAACTTTGATGTTTTTTGGACGCCCTCAGTATCTCATCCAATTTAATCTAAACCCAGCATTGAATAGGGGAAAACTTCATTATCTCAGGACCATCCGGAGATCGTTCTAACGGATTCAGGAGTGAGCTTTGGTCTTAGGTTTAACTGGTCCCAAGGTCGCGTTGCAATATCTGCTTTGTTCACCATCTCCGGGGTTCGTGTCCAGTTAGACATAGACCCTAAACGGTAGAATAAAGGTTCCCTGAAATGCATCGTAACCTGTATTTTGCTTGCGGACATTTAACAACCGACACCTTATTGGGCTGGTGGGACTTAGATGACTGTGGCGTGTTCGCGATGAAACAGTAAGGGGAAAACCAGAATCACTAATACAGAGAATGAGATTTACTAGGTTAAGATGTTTGGTTCACGTAGTACCCATGGATCTTTGATTTCAAACTTGCTTAATGCGGACTTCGAAGCATCTTTTTATCCTGTCGAATACATGCTACATCTACCTCGTGTTAAGCTTCCCTGGTCTATGGTAGGAGGGGTAAGACGCACTAACTAGTACCTATTAGCGGTACACCAAAGACATTTCATCCATATAACTTCAAGACAGCCCTGAAGGAGAATGAGTGACGAATCTTGACAGTGAAATGCATACGCATAGCTTCAATTTTTGAGTCGGCTTATATCCTGAAATCGATGAATGTGCAGCTGAAACAGTTTATTTCTTGTACGGTTGAGAGGTGCTGAAGAATACTGGTCCTGTGACGGCAGGGTGTTTAGTTACTTTCCACATTTGAGCTAACAAGCACTGGCTCCATTAGAATCACAAGAAATTACCTCTTTGGGAACTGTATAATCCACGGCCGCGTCCACTGTGGTGTCGTGGCCAACTATCGGCGGCATTGATGGAGTTATTGGCCATTTGGATGGTGAGAGGGCTTATCGAGTTTCCCTTCATGGACGTACCTAAAAACAAAGAAAAAATAATAGAAACAGCGCAGTTGACTTATTTACGTAATAGGCTGCTCTTTCAAGTACTGAGGCAAACCATCCACAAACAGATCGCTAAACTAAGCTGAAACGTCTAAATCGAACGTGTAGTAGCTACCCCGCAAACAAAGAGCTTCCTGGCTGCTTGCTTGACGATTTTGGAGCAGCCGGGTGTTTGTTCGGATAACACAACTAACTGAAGCTTACAGTCTTCTTAATTTACTGAAATCTTGATTGTCATATGAGCTGTAAATTGCAGCTCATTGAGGAAAACCGTAGGCGGATGTACCCATATAGGAGAGGTGTCTCGTATGACTCTGCTTTCAGTTCTGTGTAATCGTTGAATGCCCATTATTCGGGGAAATTTATCACTTTATACGTCGAAAAAAATGACCTGTCTCTTTCGTAACGTAGTCCAGTACGTTCAAAAAACCTGACCAATTCAAGCAGCTTTGTGCTGCTACCTTTCTCGTGATCTCGGCATTCGTTCCCTGTTGTTTGTTCGCTTAGCTTTTGCTCTGTTTGTCTGTTCCTTCTCAGAATTGGACACTAAGGGGAGACTAAACACCAAATAGAAATTCATTGTTACCATCGTATGTTCTAGTATTGGGTGAACCAGACATAATTTAATAGCAGGCGTTTCAAGCCTGCGCATCACGGTGGCTCAGCCAAGCACACCCTCATGGCATGGAGTTGTCTATTTACCAGTTGAAGGCTAATGCTAAGCTAATTTCAAGCAACAGGGCAGCCATCTCATGGAATGACCAGTCGAGGTCACTTTCTGTCCATCAGACCAAAAGTGAGCCTTCTAGTTTCCTTCCACTCCTCCCCCTGTCCGTGTGCACCACTTTTGGGGTTCAAGATTCAATTTGGCATTCCGTTTCTGTCGTATCTGGAGCTACTCAAATAGTATTCCGAGTAAACCGCAGTCGTCCGCACTTTCCAGTCATTTACTGAAATGGCGTTAACCATTCGGTCTTTTCTAAAGTTTAGATCACATCCGTTACTGTCGTTAGGGTTGTTCGGCCCGACTCTTGTTGAATCTGTGGAGCCCTTTCCTTTCATTCAGTCCTGCTCTACCCTCACACGTACCTTCAGGGATCAACCGTACACAATCGGGTACACCTACTAAACTATACACCCAGACGAAACCCCATAGCATGTACCTGGTTTGGATGTACAACTATCCAATGTTGTCATATCTAGACTGGTAGGACCTGCCATACTTAGTAGTGCTTTTGAAATAGACGCACGTGTTAGGGAGTAGTATGGCTGAAATTCTCCGATCGTACTGGAATGTTGGTGTTTTACTAGTCAATCCGATGGTAAAGTCTGAGGGCATGGGTGAGCTGATGGGTGCCCGGTTTCCAGATAGCTAGTTGGGAATCCTACATCAAGTGGTGTTACATTGAAATAAGTCTTCCTCGTACAATAATCATTGGCATCCTTGTGCTTCCAAGCTAGTTCGGGCCGATTAACACAAAAGGTGCTCGCACATTTATCTTGGGGGCGACATGGCCCAAGTGGTTAGAGCACGAATTTACTGACCGGAAGGTCCATAGTTCGAACCCGACCTCCGCCTCTCGACTTCCTCTCTTTAGGCTTGGGTAACCTGGCAGTATCTCAGCCCTCGTGCTTCCGTCGGGTGGCATGGCACTTAGGCACCGTAACGGTGTTACAGCTGAACGACTATATTATTTATTTCACTTCTCTTGATGCAAACAAAAATGCTGCCTTTGAGAGTCCGAATGTCGTTTATCAGTCGAGATTCGCACTGCAAAGCCTTCCTTCACTTTCTACGGCACTTGGCGCAAGTGAATGGATGAACCTAGGAAACTCTACAATCTCTGTTTGCCACATTGAGATCCCTTGAAAAGCAACTTAACTGAAAAACTGGTTGTTCACCAGTACTTTTGGTTTGCTGATCTACGGTACTGCTCGCAAGTAAATCTATCTCCAGCCGTTTATTCTCAAGAACTATTGTGCGCAGCCAACTCTACATTTAGGAGTCGGTTGAAAAGAGACACCCTGCATTCAAGGACGTTTTTCCGTTGGGTCTATTGTTAAAATTTGTCAGAAAAATTAGGGCTTCTCTTTTGAATCAGAGAACGAACATGAAATGTAGTCGCATGAGGCAGAATATACCCTCATTGAGGGGATACACAATAGAAAACAACAGTTCAAAGGTCTTTGAAATGTCCGTTATTGCTTTCTTGAATGTTGCTAAATTCGTTCTTCATGTCTGCGCTTAATCATATCAAAAACCCTCAGGATGACTACACCGATCGTTGTTGTGTAAATCACTTGTCCATTAAAGCACATGCAGAAGAAGCACTCCAGGAACTTTTGGTCCTCTCGAGTGAGATCTTCTCTGAGGGTTTTTTACCACCTGCTTTACGGCGACTCTCTTCTGGAGTCGGCTTCAAGAATATCCCGAATCGCCACTACCCACGCGGCACGATCCGCATTTGCCCTGTGTTTGTGATGAAAGAAAAACCAATTTGCAGAACCTGACATCTTTCTTCTGGTCTGACAAGAATTTTTGTTTTTTAAAAGCTCTTTTCACCTAACTTTTTATACCTGAAATGCAGGCAATTCCACATATATTATAAGCTAACGCACCAAACACTAGCAATCAATAAAGCTCACCTTCCGTACGACGCTCCTGCGTGACAGCATGAGGGGAGGGCAGGTTGGTGATCGGATCGAATGCTGGGATACGAAAAAAATGAACGTCCAAATAGTCAGTTCAACGATTTGTCGCTGTGGTTGGACGTGTGAATTAGGCTACTGATAAACGCGTGGGATGTTCACTTCGCCAGAGTCTAAAATTACCTTCCATGAATTGACCTCAAGCATTCTAGCACATACGCTCCATATCGGTAATTCCAGTTTTAGTAGGTATCTCACAGTCCGCTTCCAAGATTTGGGGTTTCGAGTAATTTTTTCGGGTTTTTAATAGTTGTGTTATGGAATGTATAACACCTCATTTGTGAACGTTTGAATTTGAGATGTTCAGCCGGATTGCCAGCTGTTCTTAAGGCTTTTGTTAGATAGGCTTCGCTTCACTTATCCTGGCACATCCGTTTTCGTTGCATGTGCAAACGGTGACTGTAGGGCTTTCAGGTAAATAGTCCCGTTATGAAGTAAACAGTAAAATTAACAACTGGAAGTCCAAGTTCACGTAGTGCGGTCGAAAATACGCTTCGGAGCGGAGTCAGACCTCTTACCGGTTGGGTGCTCTGCAGACCCAGCTTTCGAGGATCTTTGTGTTCCACCCTACATATGCACTTGCATCTAGCAGTTGAATCGCCATACCTCGGTTTAATCGGTTAAAGATTGATATCTGTCAATCTTATCGTAGGACTGTTGTGCGACTTCCACAATGGGTCAGAAATTAACATTGTCCAGATACCCAAAACGGTTTGGTGCTGGGCAATCTTACCACTTGTCTACTAGTTATTTTGAGATCAATCAAATCCATTTCTGCTCTCTAACAAAACGTTTTATGTGGTGTGAGCTGGCGCAGGTCAGTGTTGGCATGGGCAACTTAAGGAACGGCCAGTCATCTCTCATTCCTTACAACTGAAGACAATATTTGTGTCGCCTCCGGTCTCAACGCACTTCTACTCACAAGAGATTAATGGTGCTGCCTAAACTTTTATGTTTTTGGTGAACTTGAAACTTTGTATAGTTTTGCTGTGTCCTAAAATGGATTATGTTTTACCTCGCATTGATTCGAACAAACTAAGCCAAGTATGAACGAAGATTCTGACAACTGCAGTAGCCGGGGTGTTGTGTCTAGGAGCGAGTTGCGCGGGTGCTGATGCTGGTATGGCCATTTAGTCGGTCAATAGCATCACACAACGCTCGCAACCCGTTTTAAATTTCAGCCAACCTTTGACCATCAAATTTTATACCGACTGAGAATGTACCTCATGCCATCGATTTTACTGTTTTCCGTCTTGCTATGACACGCTCCATTCACAGAGGGCTGGGCTATCATCAGACTGTCAAGTGGCCACCAACTTGTCAAATAAGTCATCTTCGGAGATTCAGAACAAATCGCTGTCCACTTCACTTGTATTCTATTCACCCACAGGATCCTCCTTATCCAATTTCATGACAGCATTCCCACTTTTTTGTCAACTGTTAGATTGACGATTGCCATCATGGTCTGAAGCTTTACTCTACCTGGCGCAAGTCCACTTCCAGAAACGCACATAACCCTGAGTCCGTTGCACCAGACATTTCATTCAGTCATTGAAACTTCATGGAACACATCGATTAACGCACTTGAGTTTGGATGATAAGAGTAAGAACTGCAACATACTAGGTGGTAAGAAGCTCAACAAACTGCACGCTGTGGTACCCCAGTTTTCTCAGGTGTACTCAGCTTCTAAGACAGCTAACACATACGAGTTGTCTAGTGCTTGGTTCAAAGAGCGTGAATTCTAAAGGCCTGGATTGAGATGATCGGCTAACGTGCGCTGGTGGGGCTAATCCTTACCAGCATGATTGTGCCCGTTAAGTCTTTGCTGCCATGGCTTTAAAAACAATTGCCGCATAACCGGTATGTATAGACAGGAAGCCACAAAATTTGACATTGTAGCTAAACGGAGTGGTGAACAGAAGGAGTACAAAGTACGGTCGGGGTAAATTCGACTCTAGTAAGTGCGACAGCTGCTAATGGCAGCTACAATCTTCCTGACTGCAAGTTGGAAAACCGACATCTCGGAACCAATTCGTACACTGAATCAACAGCAGATGCCACACAGCAATGCTATCAAGCGTTACGATTTGCCGCTGGTAACTGGATTTCCCATGAAAAACCATGCACCCTACCATAGCACTCCTACAAGGTGAATTTGCGCCATAGAAAAGAACTTCCTTGGCCACTATAAGAACTATCGCCTGCATGGTAACGGCAGTTACTTAAGACTTAAATGCTGAATTCCAAGAAACTGTCACCTGTAAATAAGGGGATGGATGTTCTTGGGTGCAAAGTTCCTCTTGAGCTTCTGTGTTCATAACATGAGGTGATATTCGACTCAGAAGTTGTTGAAAGGTAAGTGATGGAGAGACAGCTGAGTTCACTACTACTGCACTTTAACCGGAGTTCTCTTCAGCACGGTTCTGCATGCCTCATTTGAACTGTGAACTAAAACGCATTCGGTCAGCAGCCCGTGCAGCCTTCGTGCCCTACAAAGACCGCAGCTGATGGACATTTGCACATACTGATGTTCAGCCTTGTTGTTTGCCCGTCTGTTTGTCAGTCTATCTGTATTGATCTGTCTGTGTCCGGCCGTTAAAAATAGCCACCAACAGCCTGTCGGAAGAATGGCAATATTGGGCAGTGTGACTGAATGTTCTACTCTGATTGGATCGTTCTTCTTATGGCCAGAGAAAATCTCTCACGTGAAGTGACAGGTAGCAAAAATTTCAATGTTTCTTACGCTGTAATTCGGTACTACACTCAATCTACTTATTGGTGTTCACTCAGGTAACCCTCAAAGAAGAGGCTGTCCAAAGGCAGTTAGGAACGTGTTTTTCTTTAGGAGTTATGAATATCATGAATTCAGTATGAGGATGTAAAACAGGCATGCCATTACTATGAGGTGACCCACTTACGTTCCAAAGCGTGTCGTTACGCAGTACTATTATGTTGGTTTGACTCAATTTCTTTTTGCTTGCAACTACAGCATCATCTCCATAGGGA
Organism: Clonorchis sinensis; assembly: GCA_003604175.2. Classification (NCBI taxonomy): domain Eukaryota; kingdom Metazoa; phylum Platyhelminthes; class Trematoda; order Opisthorchiida; family Opisthorchiidae; genus Clonorchis; species Clonorchis sinensis. The sequence continues at coordinate 185,673,736 of CM030369.1, read as the reverse complement.
AACGTCTGCAGATAATACTAAACTCTCCCCCGGGCAAGCGCCATACCTTCGTGAGTGATAGGCATTATCAGGCATTTTCTGTGTCCTCTGCGCCCGGTTAGAGAGATAGCGAAAGATAGCAAGGTTTATGAACTTGATCATCTCGAATTCCGCTATGCGGAACTGAGACATACCGGTACACCATAAATTATGGCTGCATACATGCATAAATGCACACATCAGAGAGAGTTGAAAGGATCAATCTGTTCAGGCTAGTCAGATTCGAATGAGAAGCGAAGGCTAAAATTACTGTGTGGTGGGGAGGTACCATGACATTACGATCTATGGGAGGTTTTACAAGCGGGATTTTGTCCTTTAAATGAAATCAATCCATGTCGAAAGCCGATAAGAACTGTACATTTATGTTCAGAATTCACATCAGGTGGTCAAGTACCAACTGGCTACTCAAGTGTCAATTTCTCGTGTGGGAGATTCACTTGTCGAGTTACCGACCCTTAAAGAAGAATATCCATGTAATATTCTTCCTGAAGAATACATGTACATATAACAGTCGCCCTCGAGAAAGAATAATTCACACGAAGAAATAGCCTCCTATCTGAGAAGGTGTCACTCGAAGAGCCAACCGACACAAGACCACGTGATGCAGAGGATGACTGACGCCGTGTCAGGTTCAGTTGCGGCTTATTCCGACCCTTAAAGAAGAATATCCATGTAATCTTCTTCCTGAAGAATACATGTACGTATAATAGTTGCCCTCGAGAAAGAATAATTCACACGACGAAAGAACCTTCTATCTGAGAAGGTGTCACTCGAAGAACCAACCGACACAAGACCGCGTGATGCAAAGTGTGACTGACGCCGTGTCAGGTTCAATTGCGGCTTATCACACTGTTGATCATCTGCTCTTAGCTGAACGGTTCATCCTTCAGCTGTTATCTGGAAGGTTGCTGGAGATTCGCGAGATGCACACCACTGATGGTTCTTAATAAGGGTGACACAGCTGTGTAGTGCTTTTCGGCATGAGAGGAACTCACTTACGGTGCAAAATATCATTCGAAAAGTTCCTGAATTAACCCGGCGAAAATGGACAGCTTGAAGAATAACGGGCTGTCGTGGGTGCTGGAGATTCGCGAGATGCACACCACTGACGGTTCTTAATAAGGGTGAAACAGCTATGTAGTGCTTTTCGACATGAGATGAACTCATTTACGGGGCAAAATGTCATTCGAAAAGTTCCCGAATCAACCCGACGGAAATTGACAGATTGAAGAATAACGAGCTGCTCTATCTTGTGTTCTGGCTTCCGTGTTGAGCGTTCCAATATGCTTCTATTTCACTACTGGCAAAAAGTATATCCACATCCACAAAAAGTGGTGGTCCAACCAGAGCATGTAGGAAGTGCTAGAAGCACCAACTGCTTTTGTACGACAACCAACTATGGATATCCAGACAGATTTCGGAGTCTATTGCTAGTGTGGCCTCTCATCCCAGGGGATGATTTCACCAATTCTACGACCAATGAGTGTCTTTATCCTCAGATGCAAATTAATAGTAGGAAGATATGGTAGCTCTAAATCAGAGAGCTCATATTCATCATCGATGGGTTTGGTGTTTGAGGGGAAACTCACTGGTAGGTTGATATTGGCTTTCCTTACCGTTTTCTGGTGAAGGTTGACTTCATATTACCTTTTTGACGGAATCCCAGCCTTTTTTACCACTACTTCCTGACGTTTTGCTGATTGACTGGTATTTGGCATATTTGTAGGTGACAAACACCAATCAAGTGAACACTAGTGTGACGCGCTTTATCGATTTACCTCGGTTTTTTTCACTTAGTGAAAGGGATGTCTTCAGTGTCTTGTTTTGTGTACTGAACTGTGTAACTTGTGACAGAATCATTGTCATGACTGTGCACAATAGGCCATCCGCTTGGGGCTGTCAACAAGTTCACTTGATTTGTTAGTTTTACGTGCTCCTGTTTTCACGCTGCGAGTGCGGTCGGTACAGCCATTCAATGTTTGCAACATCCTGTCGTCCTGTTTTGCCGCCAATTTTGGCGCCCAATAAACGTAAGACAGTCGACTGTTGCAATATCAGTGCGCACTGATGATTCGATATGCTTGGGGATCAGATCAACAGCCTACAAATTCATTGACTCTCCATGGAGCAGGTCTGGACTGATAAACGTACTTCGCCTCCAGGATCAACTGCACTGTTGTCTCCAAGTTAGCCCCCTCCCTTAAAAGAGACGTCTTGTGAAAGCGAAATTTTTGGTCCCAAAATCGTTCGCAGTGTAAGAGATTAGGTGCAGCCTTCTCGCCATATTCCAAGTAGCATAAATGGGGTGTAATTATTCAGGTGTCATACTCCATGGTCGATATAGTTGAGCCTGAGTACGGCTGAAAATCAAGACCTTCAAAACATTGTGTGCCAAACGCGTGTGGCTTGCGTCATTCTAACGTGTCCATTTGGAAGTGTGACGTCATTCTGTTTGGATTTATTATGCCTGAACCTGTGCAGTCGTTCTCAGTTTGCTCGTATTGAACTGATAGCTACTTATAGTTTGTGATGCAGTTTGGAATCTAAGATGTTCCTGAAGTATTTAACCTATTGATTTGCAGAGAAGCCACTGTCTCTAAGCACTTGAATTCCTTTTTTCTAGAATTCCTCCTTAGGAAGGAACTTGTCCTCATTTAGGAACCACTGTGTTTCTGGTTCAGTGGAGGTAACATAGTTTGCGAAACTCTCATTGAGCGATCCCGATGAGCTACTCTCGAAACATATTCCACGACCAGTAATGTAAAATGCACACATAAATAACCAGAATAACTTGGAAACTTGGAATGCCGAAATCGAACAACAACAAAAAACTGAACAACTCACATCTGGTTCTTTGTGGGAAATGTCGCATCTCCGCGGAACGATTGAGTGACTTGGAGACAGCTTCGTCATAATTATGCAGAATTGGGTCCCGGTAGGCTGCCAGAAGTAGAACAATGGGAAAACAATGAATGACATATTTCTATTGAATTAATTGGTTCTGGACCCTCAGTCTTATTGTGTATACACATTTTTATCCATTTTTACCGATACATCGGTTTACGTCTACTGTCTTTAACTGATGAATGCCCAACGTGATTGTTTTACAATACGTGGAAACAATCTGTTTACCTGTAATGCAGTTAAACCATTAAAAGCCTGGTTGTTTGCTGTTTAGTGTTTGCTTATTCTCAGGCCGAAAAACAGCTAGAATTTACCTCCAACAGTGGCTCTCTAGGTAGTATTTTCCTTTAATCAAAATGATCACGTACGTTGACAGTACTCTTACATCTATCGCGAAAATTTTCGGCAGATATGCCTGAAGGAAAGGTTAGCTTATGGGACAGTTATCATTGCATACCATTCTGATCTTTTAATTTTGGCACAGATCCACCGTTATTTCTAAAATCGGCATCCTCTTCACTTCACGTCAATTTTGGACTGGTATCACTTGTTAGTACTTGTAGGTTTCTTGAGTCAACTTTCGTCTGGATTTAGCTCTCTTTAACTTGAGGTAGATGAATTTAGTTCACATCAAATGAGGAAAGCAGAAGAGCATGGTGAAAGTATCCCTTTGCATATTTTTATTGATGAAGCAACACGTTTTCAAGACGTGGGCCGATGGCCAGTTTGAAAGCGGCTGTGCGGGGTTTCAACCCCAGGTTGTTTGTGATGTTAACCATCGAGAAAATGGTAAATAAAAATATGCAGCTTGTCGTCGATAATTCTCGGGGTGGGCAAGGTCAAAGTGATGGATATCCTGTGATCGCATTTTCAGTTCTGCCTGTTCCTTATGTATTATAGCTCCTCAGGCAAGATATCCTCATTATGGATAACAAATGCGACAACTGAAGCCACAATGTCAGAGTCTTCGGGCTCGGCATCCCAACAGACCATCTTGGCGATTGGGTTTTCAAAAAAGTAGCCGGCTTTCTTGGATCGAATGCTTTATCCTGTCTTTATGGAACCTCACGTCTGTGAAAAGCTTGTGAGTAAAAGAGCGATTGCTAGGTTGATCATCTGATGCCCTCAAGGACCACGGATTTTCGAAAATGAGCAAGTAAGTCTAGCTTTAGAAGTCAGATCTAGAAACTGCACATTACTTAGGTGAACCTCACACATTAAGCTCAGGGTGCTTCGAAAAGTGAACAGAATGACGACTCTTCCAGTCAACTTCTCAGTGCACCAGTCTTCATTCGAAAGGCGCTTGAACAAGTTGAGATCTTCTACGCTTTCTTGTAAAGTTGCTCGTCTTTATCTTCGGACCGACCACTTGTAGTTTAACAATCAGAACTAGACTAGTTCATGACCTGAGTGAAAAAGAAGTCCCGGATCTGGAATCCACCTACTGAATAGACGAAGGAATGCGATGGAAAGACACCCTATAGTAGTAAAAGGGTAAATTCGGGCAAGGTTTATCGGTATTGCTAAATCTGCATCAATGTAACCTTCATAATATCATACTGCTCAGTGGTTAGGCTGTGGAACAACAGCGGCTTGGAGGTATCTTTGTGTTTTTGAAGACATATTCCGTAGGGATGCAGTGCTGTTATCCTATGCATCGTTTTCCTGGAGATGTAGAAGAAACCATCTTGCGTCATCATAGGTTTGCTCACCATGAGATTGATTTGGGATATACCTACTGTAGAGTGTTAGAATTGAGCGGTCACTCTACCTGCTGACATGCTCATCTCATAGGTATTTCTCTAGATATAATGTTGACTTACCAACCTCCTAGAAAACGCGTAGTTCCGACAGAAAAGTCTGGTAATGAGCTCCTAACGCTATTCCACGATTAACCCATCAGTGACCTCATTTTGACCGTGTCTGACACCGTTTGCAATCACTCAAATTAGGGAATAATGTTAAAGTGCTTCATGTGTTTTGCGTCGCAGTTTCCTGGTGAAAGCTTCACGAAACCTTTACTCATCCTGCTATGAGCAAATATGCTAAACGGGATCAGCACTGGACATTCTCTTCTTTGAGACACGCATGTTGACAGATAACACGGGGGTAAACAATTTGAATGGTGGAGGAAGTTTCAGCAGAAGGATGCTGGCTGTTTGGCGGATAACTAACAGTGACGTTGGTTTTTTGCAGAACTCAAAAATGGGTTTCGATCTGATGGTATAGAACTGCTTCCATTTGAAACACATGTTGTAAGTAACAACCGGAACATTGTGAAGGTAAAAGGGCATTTTTTGCACTGGGTGCACTATCAGTGTCTACAAGTCACAAGGTCAGACTTTCAACAGGTTACTTTCTCGTCCCTTAGAATATACACCGAGTTCGATGTAAAACTACCACTCTCTAAAGATTAAAGTTGGTCACCGTTTTTTGAGGTGAACTTCTGTGAGAGTATCAATAGAGTGGTGAGACGGCAATCACGACAAACTGATCATAAGAAGAGACAAGTGTTAGTTCTTTCATTTGGGTCAGAAAAGAAGTTCGTACTCCGCAAAATACTTTAACAAGAAGAGCAGAATATCGGAATGTCAATGAGTCCTTCGCATCGTAGATCCGGGAGACGTTAGATTTTAGACTTTCCACATCACACTATTATGTTTCTTTAGGAAACGGATAAAAAATGAAATCATAAATAGACCGTCGATGGGTAATGCGCTGAATGTCAGAAGTACATTATAACCGACGGCTTTTTGAGCAGAGGAGTGTGCCCCATATAGTAGGCGCAATGAGTATAAATAACACGCAATAACATATACATATATATGCACATATGTGTGTATATATATAGAAAAGCGTTTGGTATTTGTATTCGGTTTGCCCCGCTCAGAAAAAGCCCTGTCGATGTGGAGACCAGGTTTTTTGGCATCTTCTGATCGTCTGTCCGGAGAAGAAAACTGTGCGAGTGGAATAACTGTCGAGGCCAAGCAGAAGTGCTCAATAAGACCCACTGCATTGAAAGTGCATTTTTTTACACTTGGAAGACCTCCGTACATAGTAGTAGTATTCCTAAGAAAATGTAGTTATACGATGTTCACAAGCTAGACGGCCATACCAATGAAGGTCGCTTAGAGTAGAACTAAACATAGCTTTACCAAAGATTCCTGCGATCCCTTGAGTTACACAGTGGAGGAAATGTTGATCCATTTAATCAGTGAACCCATTTTGAAATATTCCAAAACGCACCGGTTACCGTATTTTTATGAAGAACGAAGTGTCAGAGATTAGCCGTATTTTGACCGGCTCATACAGCCGTTGGCTATGTTCCGTAACATAGGTAGCTCCGGTGTTCTCCTTGGTTGTTGGTTAGTTCGCCGAGCTTGGTGACTGGACTGCACTGTCGCACTACCGATGTCGAACCCGGCCTCTGCCTCTCGACTTCCCCTGTCTAGGCGTGGGCAACCTGGCACTATCCTAGCCCTCGTGCTTCCCTTGGGCGGCCTGGCAGTTAGACACCGAAAGGGTGCTACAGCTGAACGATTTCGATTCGATTTCACTACCGATGAAAGGAAGAAGGCCTTCGCTGCGGAGTTATCTATTTGAGAACGCCAACTGAACAGTTACAGACTATTGAACAGGGAAGCAAAACTCTCATTTGCATCTCGTTTACAAAACTGAATATCCCCCTTCTCCTTGAACGCGTCTTCCTGAACTTTCTCTGGATATTCATTGACTGCTACTCAACTGCAAGCAAATGCTACAAAGAGACTCCACAAATTCCATAAGAGATCTCACTTTTCAAGAGACGCAAAGCGGATTTACGAGAAGACGTGCTACTCACATGCCTCATCAATAGTATCCACCGTTACACCGATATCTCCTTGACTGAGGACTAAACGTCTGCAGTCCGACTGCCAAGCTCGGCGAACAAACCAACAACCAGCCATACATCCGTTGACTCTGCTTCAGGCTTATTCCCCACAAAAACGTGTTTATGATACATTTTTCCCTATGAACCATTACATAGTTGAACTACACTTATCCGATCTGTTGGACATTATTTTATAACTGTGTTCCTTCCAAGTGTATTACCTGGCGCTCAAGACTTCCTAACTCATAACAGGCTTGTGAGTTTTCATGAATACGGATTATATGGATGTATCCGTGTAATCTCCGTTTTCCGTGTTATCCTCATTCTACACTTTCAGGTCTGACATGGAATGTCTAATGGTGGGTACAGTTGGCGAAACTATTACCCCTTTATCGCCAGGACGGATTTCACTGGATGACCAATAAGACAGAATTTGTGCCGATAGAAAGTTCACTTGCTCGGCTTTTTCATCGGTACGATATGTCGTATGAATGAAAGCTAAGGACGGTTTGAGCTCAGTTAGGTGCGCGTCATTTTCTGATCGCACACAGCGAATACTTTTTCTAATACCTGCTTGAAAATGGATTTTTAGGCCATAAACTTAGTAAATTCGATAATTTTCGGTTTAACAGAACAGCTACTGCAGAGAGTGACATACAGGAAAATTAGTATTTTGATTCAGATGAACAGACGTGTTCCTGTAAACTTGTTGATTAATTATTCGTTACTATAATGCAGCAAGGTACTTCGGTTAGTTCGAGGAAGACACCTCAGTATCAAGCGTGGGGATATGCACTTACTCCATCGTTCGTTGTATTGCTTCTTCATATGGTTCGTTTGAAAGTTATTGCCCGGCAGGTTGTGTGTGATTGGATCGGTTGGAGCTGAAGCGGAAAAAAATTTGTCCTACAAAGTTCAAATTAATTCATACGAATCATTATTTCCTAAACGTAAACAAAAGTCTTGATTTCCTTACCTTATTTAGCTCCATCAGACCAGTTTATTTCGATCAGGCGAGAGAAACCATTACTCCTTTCTAGCAGACTGGCCAGATGGCACTTTGCGTCTGCGTACGGATGACGTCTATCAAGTAAACACCACACCCATGCGAAGTTCTCAGCTGTGTCCGTAAAACGGTATTAAGCAATTTGTAAAACCATACCAACTTGTCGCTTATGTGACGGTTGTCCTGTTCATCTTTTATTTGCGTTAAACTGGTCTCCACGCTTTGGTGTGATTCGATCAGCTACTGGTTCAGGAAATTCTCCATTCAGATCAGAAACTGAGGGTGAGATCGGCTTGAGATATCAAGTTGAATGTGTTAATTATTACGATTACGGAGTCTTCAAAGAGCATGAATGGGTTTGGTTGGATTGTGATGATATCTCATCTACTATGTCGATGGAAAAATGCGAGTGTAAAACCTTGGAAAACTATCAGTTCGTTTTTAATTTAGGCGAAGTTTAGGGAGCCCCCAAACATAGGACAGCTCGTTTCCAAGAAACCGGTAAACGTTGGAAAAGGTACCTATAGGAATTTTTCCGGAAATCTGACCACCAGCGTGTATTTATGTTCTTAGGCGTATTCTTAACACGGTTGCCCCATATTATACTAAATTGTATTGTTTTATGCCATACTATGCTATACTGTACTAGGTCATACGTCGTTGTACTATCGTAAGCTACAATGCACTAATTTACGTATACATATACTATATATATACTATATACATACTACATATACTTTATATACTGTACAGTCATATTATATTATATTATACTTTTCTGTGCTATGCTATACTATAGTGTACTTTACCGTAATGTCTCAATCTATACCGTCTTATGCCATGCAAGACTGCACGATAATGTGATGAACCACGTAACAGAATACTACACAGTACTATTCTGCACTGTATTTCACCGTAATATAACCCCCTATATTGAAACAAACCGCAGTGTCATCTGCGTCCATTGCTATGAGTGAATGTATCAACTAAAATATATTTGTCAAATATGTTATATCCTTGTCACGTTTCTCGTATACCAGTGAAAAATTATTGAGAATGTCTTCTTAACCGCTGACTCTCAGCAAACCAAACGACTCAAGGTAGATTAAGAACTCAAAGTTATCGCGAGATGGGCAAAAACAGTCATTGTGTAACCTCGCATGCTTTTACTCAAGTCACCGGGGTGCTCGATAGGTTTCCTATGTATTGATTTGCAACAAAACCCTTGTCAGACGTAAGAATTGTTTTCTCTTCCATTCAAACCATTCTGAATTAAATTGCTTTCAGCGTATATATATATGTATATATATACATATATGTATATATATGTATATATATAACCCAGCCGAGGAAAAATGTGCTGGTGGCCTTCTTTCCTTTACATCAGCGAATCATCGTGTAGTTACAAAAGTACAAGGAATTGTGTACAGTTTTTATAAATTAAACTAAAAGTAAATTAAATGCACTGAGTGACAAAACTCATCTGCAGCCGAAGGGAAAACTCACCTGTATATACATGACTGCTCCGTGACCTGCCGTTGTACTTATATATTGGGTCCCATTCGCGACCAAATTCTCCTGTCCCCGCAATCGGATCTCGCTTGGCTTTTGAGAGGTTAATTATAAAACGGAGTAGTTACCATGACCTATCCATAGTGAACCGTTGAATACCAAAACAGCCACACGTGTAGACAGCAATAGTAGAAAGTAGACACTGCACCCAGTGCCGTTCGCATTTGTTACTCGGAAAGAAGTACGACTGGCTTTACTTGCCCAAAGCTAACTCTCGCCTTTTGTCGATTACTGAAAGGCCGTCCTCCCCGTGGACGTGTGAGCAAGATTTCAGAGAAGGCCGTTATGTGGCAACAACACAGTAACTGGTAAGTACACTGGGACACAGCTCATTCATCAAAAAAATAACAGCTTAAGTTTCCGAGGTATTTCGTCGACGAGAGAGTTTCTTGGCTGGTTGGGGGCGTGTGAGAACCACAGGGCGCATTTTCTTCACAGGAATTACAAAATTTTTAGTTTTGATCGCGTATCTTGTGTGCGGCAGATAAACAAATCTCTCTTTGGTACGGTCTCCATAAGCCAAGCAAGTTCGACCATGTTACAGAATGGCCTAAGAGTACGCCGAAGCTACGCGGTAATATAAAAAAGGAGTTGTTAGACGGAGGGACGTTAGCTACAGGAAATACTGAATACAACCTCTTCTGAAGTGGAAGCGCCGGATTTCTGATACTCGCGCATCTTTTTGAGTGGAATATACTAAAGTAACGTGGAGAGGTTTTTAAGCCACAATAATCTAGGGTGCTGTGAGCGAGTACTTTTGGCGGATAGACAAAACCTACTAGAAACCTGTGAAGGGGCTAGTTTATCACGAGAGCATGTTTTAGTCAGACCGCAAAGACGCAACGAATAGCTAAAGTTTAAAATATTTTGAGTTCTATTGCGTTGTTCCGTCTTACATTCCAGTGTAATAACCTTTGTTTTGCATTGCCACTGCTACTGGGGTTGTGCGCGTAGCCAATGTTAAATTATGGACCAGTGCACGTCCAGCTTACTGCGCAGCATAATAGTATACCGGCGTTTCCTGTAAGATTAACTGTTCATTGTGAGGCAACCTAGTGAATCTGGTCAGCGCGGCAGGGTATTTCTTAGTGTTTTTGGAAAGTGCTTGAGAAGTGTGGAGCATCAAGAAGCATTTACTTTACAGTTCTGGGGTGGGATTTTAATGAGGAAGTCACGGGCCCCGAAACTGTCCCAGGGATGCTCTAATGGGATTCCTTTGGTATGAGGACTGTGGATTAGTAGGTAAACGATACGGCCTTCAGACAAATCCTGGGGAACCATTGCGGAGATACACTGGGTCACTGCTATTCTCTTCACATTTTGGTGGTCTCTTTGTTAAATCATTCATGAATAGGTTATAGCTTTCATGATAAGTTCCAAGGGCACTCGCATAAATGTCTAGGGCAATCTGTTGTATTTCAGGAGAATGTACAAAAAATACGACGCTCAGTTTTCGTGACAATCTGTTAGGAAGTTTATCGGAATAAGAGAACAATACACGAGACAGCGAAGAGATCTTACGAGTGCCTACAAAATAGAAAAATGAGTAGGGCATTGGATGCACCAGCGTGTATGTGATGAGCTCTTTCGTAGACTGTGTAGCTTTTCGAACTATGAGTAGAAAGTCACCACAGTTTAAACTGCAGTTGCACCATGGTGACTTTTCCTACGGACATTACTGTGAATTACCTGCGCCAGATATTCAATGCCGACACCGGTTCATGGCATCTATTCTATCCGCACGCTGGTATCATCCAATCTACTTGCAACCAGATTACTTGCTGCTACTGCGCTTTCCCACCTTTAAGGATGAACTTGTTTGTCCACTACCCTTCAACTGATATTTTGTCCTTCAAGTAGATTCAACCTATGCAAGAAGCCTGGAAACACACTAAAGTTGATCAATACCTAATCGAAACCTCCGCAGTGCGCGTATTAAGAATCTCTAGAGATTATTAACCTGCATCCTTTCCGGTTAGCAAATTAAGACTGAACCTTTAGAGCAAGAGCGACTGATGAACAGTGTGAGTAAGTTGCATTTAGACAGGATGTAGCGTCGTTCACCCGTCAGTCACGTGGGCACGTGCTGACTGGCTACCCGAATGACGACTCACCATGGAGGCACATTCATTGTGTTTTGTGCTTTTTCCTGAGCTACTTATAATTGTCTGATAGCATGAAGAGGGTTGGACTTTATCAATAGGTGTTTCGCTCTGTGGGTGAAGTTAATCCATTCCAACATGTTAGGACTGTAACTTAGCTGTTTCATATTTAGTGGGATTATTAGTGGGAAGCATCTCACGAACATCCAGAGGGACTGGAACCCGCGACCTCCGGGCTAGTAGATGAAAACCAAACTACTCGCACACGATCTACTGATTATCAGTGCGACTGGTTCCCGGCCGGTGCAGCCCTCTACATTGAATACTCTTCCGCATAATGAAGTACTATTGATTCACATTCCCACTTCAGCGTCTTCGCTCACCTACTTCTTTTTGCCATTTCAGCGCTAGTTTCTGATAATCCAGTAATTCCACATGCATACTTCCACCAAGTGTATGTTATAATAACAGTGTATGAGGAGCACCTGGTGGAACTGGATGCGACTGCTAACGCTCAAGCCGCTGGCTTGGATACTTAGTCTCAGACGGTCTCGGGTATTCCGTTCATCATTGGTGACCGAGCTAAAAATTAAACATTATGAGGTAGTTCTTTATTGCACAGCTTTTCAGTCACCATAGGTAGTCTCCTGACGACTGGGCTGGGAAGAAATGTCGGAGAAGTGAACAAAATTCTAATTACCAAATTTTAGTGACCAAAGTAAACAAGGCACACTTCCGTGAGGTCACTGTGGTTTGCGCACTTACTTTGTACACATAAGCTTGAGGTTCAGTAAATTACTACTATGTTAGTTGTGATAAACCGTCCTAAACTACCCTATTCTGGCGGTGCACTTATCTACTAGTGTATTCAGGACAGTTAACCTTTTAGTTTACTAAACTCGGCGGAGCGGTAAGGCTTGAGACTTCTGCGTCCTCTTAGATCAGTGATACCTAGTTTCCGATGTTTTCTCACCTCGTGGTATCGACCGGCCAGTTTGACTTCCTGTGTTTTCTTCAATTCGTTTCGATTTATGGTTACGTTTATGAAGGTGACTGGATTAGTGCTCTTTATCCACATATAGCATATAGCTAGTGCCGTCCAGCATTGATCCCACTAAAAATAGATTTCAGTAAAGCTTCGGAAACAGGCGCGCCGCGATACGCGATTTGTAACGAGCCGTTAGGTGCTAACCTCATAGTAGCTTCATTGATCTGCGTAATACACAGCCCGAATTGATCGTTTTGATTGATAGGTGCGCATGCATTTCTAACCTGCATCATCAAACCTGGTCCGTGGATCGTTCCATTGGCTGGAACAAAACAGCCAAAGTTCAATGGAAAGGCATCAATCTAGAGATACGCGAATCGGATCAGATAACAGGAGCAACAAATACCAGAGGATTTTGACAGTTTAGTCTTCCTTTCATAACCTAGTAGAGCTTGCCTTGAGCTCACTGACGAATGGGGTTCAAATTTTCAGTGCAGTTGTGAGTATCAATTCTCTTCGATGAATTTCACTGCAACTCGGATGATATCATGAACTCCAAGTGGAAGTGTTCACTTCAACATTGCAACTAACTGTTCACCAGGATATAATTTAGTCCCTGTTAAAAGTTAGGTAGATCATATCATGTTATGCTCGCTAATGGAACTGATCAGACTATTGCATCTAGAAGTACAAAGTAAGTCAATTTTTTCAGTGGGTGCTGTCGCAAAGCATTGACCGTTGCTTCTGGGGACGGGAGAATGGTGAGAATAAAGAAAATAAAGAGCCGAACTCCATATAATATTTGGAGGTTTTCTCTGATGAGGGGGTTTCACATCTGTTTTGCTGATACTCCCCGACGGAAGTATCGGGCAGTTTGTGGCAAGACAATACTGCCTACGTAGTACAGATTCGGGGACAAAAGCAAGCTTTAGTGTACAAATGCTTCTCAAGTAGCTATTCTATTGTGAGTTTGTCTTCCCGAAGATAATTCACGGGTTTGTATTCATGACTAAATAATTGGTGTTCTTGTACACAGGGTTCTTTCTGAAAGGGTACACTGTAAGCCCTAGGATCTTGCAGAACTGTCCTTACGCTCGGTTGTAGGCTGAAGGGAAGTATTTCAAGGTCGCTAGAAGCAAGATGCTTGTTGCTGACAGGATGAGAACTGAGAGGAGCCGTGGTGCACTAATTGACGACTTATTTGTCAAAACGATTGTTTTTCTAGACAAGCGTTACACCTGTGTTCCATTAAAAAAACTAAAATTTGCCCGGAAGGGAAAAAACCTCACAGTATGTATGGGCCTTCCATTTGAGAAGCCTTTACTTGAGAAGCCATTCAACCGTTGACCACGTGATGCGACCTGAATGGTTGAAAGATGGGCAGCCCTGTGCCCTGTACAAGTGTCAGTTAATCACACTGACGTCAAGGCACTCATGGCTGAACGGAATGGTACCCAACCATCAACCCGGGATTTCCGTACTGCTAACGATTTCCAAGAAAAATGCACAATGCTTCTCAAAGGTCTCCAGCTTCTCGTCTACGTGCAGAACGAAATCCAGACTGAAATTTCGGGTGACACAAACTATAGTAGATACAAACATCAGCCTATGCAATGCAGCCTACAGGTTCAGATTTAACTTGTTTTGGCCTACTTGACGCAAACTAGGTTTACCAAATCCAGTCAATAAGTAGAAGTAATGGTTTTTTCCTGAGAGATCTGGTATAACCCGCGATCCATTTTGTGACTGAGAAGTTTACCTTTCTGCATTCATTCTCCATTAGGACTTGCGCAGCGGAAGTCGGGTTTCCGTCCCTTTATACGCATGCATACAAGTTAAAAGCACCTTCGAGCTATGCGAGTTGAAGATGCACAGAGTTCCACCTCTTGATTGGGTTTAACGTGTGGCCGTTTGAATGTGCGTTAGTTGACTAGCGGATCCCCAGGTAACTCTATTATGTGACTGCTGGCACTCCGTGGGTATTGTTTACTTTCAAAAGCTAAGGTCGGGTATACACTGTAAATTTCATCCAGCCTGAAAATGTTTGTAAATCGTAAGGAATTGAAGACTGATGGGTAGCCTAATTGGTGGCAGAACTTCTTTCATTTTCTTGTGTAACATCCGTTTATGGCTCAAATATAGTGTATGGCCCCCATTTCCGTTCAAGTACCGTCACGATATATTGGTTAATTCGATACGGATGCAACATCTGTGTTCTTCAGCATAAGGTAATCTACGAAATGCGTCAGTTCACAAACCGATTTGTTTTTAACAAGAGACGCTGCTAGATCCCAGCTGAATATCTCGTTTTTGATATGATGCACAATGGCCAACTCATGTTGCTATGATACCATTAATTTCGAGATATATTTTCTCGGCGGAGCGTTACTTACAAGGTTGCTGGAAAATTAAACAGCCCACTTCTGGCCCCGCTATTTCTGGGGCTCCCCACGTAGGAACTGTCCGCGAGTTTTCGCTTAGCTTCTGTTTCACCTGAACAGAAACTGCGAGAAGTTTGCTAAATGCACTCATTCGAGAACTGATTTAGCTTTTTCGGGGGACAAAACTGGGTCCTAGAATATCATAAACGGAACGTTAAGTTAAAATTGAGCTGATTCTCCTGCTGTAAGTTTGAAAATGAATGTAGCCCGCGAAATGTCTACAATCTGGGTCCAAGTAGAACCTAAGCATAACGGGAACTCGGGGGTTGTGTTTACTTAGTGAACCCCCAGAAGGATTGAAGCGGTCGTGGGCTGTTCAAGTTTTTTCAGCAGCTTTAGGAGTAGTGTTTATTCAGCAAGTAAACTGATTTAGTTTTCAACGAGACTTACTCACACAGCCCACAAGTGGTAGCTAATACGCGATATTTAATCAAACATTGAGCTGAAGACGCTCAGCCTGACCAGACAAATTATAATGTTTGCAAAAAGCAAAAGTGTTTTCCGACTTTTCGTAAAAGGGACACTGTATGTCTGTTTCGAAAATGTGCGAATCACTGAACATCGGTTTCATCCATATTAAAGATCTTAGTCGTAAGACGAAATCTTCAAAAGAGCTGAAAATAAGACGTAAGCACGAGTGGCACCGTCAGAAGCTTCGGGGTGCGCTACCGCTTGTGGAGCCGGTGAACTGCGGGATTAATCGACGGCAATCAATCAACGATCCCGACGGCTGCAACATCGAAGGCTAAAAATGGTCAATTCTGCATGAGTGAAATTAATTCATCCAACTGGTGGGCAGTTGGTGGCTTATTGGTATGGTGTTCAAAATCCAACTGGAAGATCACAGGTTTGAATCTCTCCAGGACTTCGTCAGATGCACAAAGAATGGGCTTTCAAGCGCGGAGCAAATATTTCTGAGCATTTTTAAATTGTCCAATATGGTGATTAGATTTCAGTAGTATATTCCTAACTAGAATAAATATAACTCGTGAATTTGAGCCACTGAATATGTGAAGCTTGTTTCACTACACTGTTTCTCACCTACTGGAAATAGGTTACCCGAGTTGTAACGACAATTTTTTAATTGAGGTAAGTTTATTTGGATAAGCTAGTGAACAATCTGAGCTCATTTTTAGGAGGATGTTTCACATTGTCACTGCATACAGTCTATCGGTGTGCTGATCATCATGCAGATGTTCTTGAGAGATTGTACTGGCCGAATTCCGTTATCAGTTGCTTACGGAACATTAGATTTAAGTTCCAATTTGTGGTGAATAAGTGTGATTTTGGTCGGTTTATTAGTGACGCAAATGCTTAAATCCAAACAAGTTGAATCCAGGCGAAATTATATTCCCGAACAACTGGTAAATCGTAAGCGCATGGGACTTGCATAAACGAAGAAGGAAATGCCTGACCAATCCAGTGATTATGTTGAAAAGACTTTAGTGCACACTAAGTGGTTACGGTATCTAGTAGTTCGAAGGCTGATTATAGTTTACACGCAATATATAGTTTTGTTACCTGACCTCAAAAGTAGCAGCAGGTAGCAAACCCCAAGACTTGAGTTGGCTGAGGCAACTTGGAACATAATATGACAGTGTCATCTTACTTACGTGCAGTGTCCATTCGGTTGCGAGGATGACCACCATGAGGTCGAAATGGATCCAGTTCTTCTCCCAGCTCACCCGTTAGTGCGATAGGGTCACGATCTGATAAAATAGAGTAAGGATGCAAAATAACGGTCCGCTTATCGAAAACACCAGGATTTAAGCATGATCCTCAAGGAGGTGACACGAAATTTCCAAAATCACTTGCATACTGCAGAACAAAAAAGCAGTCACTATAATTAGTAACTAGTAACATCAAATGAATGTCATGAAGGAATCTGTCTACCTAGCAATCAATCTGTATAATTAGTAACTAGTAACATCAAATGAACGTCATGAAGGAATCTGTCTGCCTAGCAATCAATCTCAAGCGCATACTAGGACACCTGAAAATAAATGCTAGGATGTCTGATAATGGATCTAAATCATCCGGCTGTCAAACCAAAATGTCCTGGAGTCGCTGCAAAGCTTCGGCTTTATGCCGAAAGCTGGAAATGTTTGATGTACCTGATACTTCACTAGATTTTGATTGTGTCATCTTAGGATACCTACCAGAATACCTTTGGTTTCTCACACACACAATTCTGGATAAAAATAACAGCATTTACCTTATCGAAAGTCCACCTAGAATTATGCGTAGCACCCCGAATAAATTCATACAGGTTCACATGGAAGTACTTGAAATGTTACTGAAAACTCTTGGACAGAGTATTACTGCTTTAGCCGCTTTCGGGTTCATGTGTGCAGGAGAGTCTTTAACGGAAAGAGACCATTGTTGGTGACATCGTTTTTTTGTGAGTACAAAAGAATGAACGAATGAATTAATGAATCGCCATGTATATTAAGGCAAGAATTAGTAAGGAAATGAATGAACGACTGAATGCACTTACTCTTTGAGACGACCTGGTCGTTCAACTACTGGTAAGCTTTTCAGTACGATAAACAGATAGCATCATTAAGTTCACCTCTTCGGGATAATCGGTTTACGACTGCACTAAAATCAACCTCTTAATTTGAAGCTTGCTTGGTTCTGTTGACTTGTTTTAAGTTATTTTCAACCTCCACAATTTCCCAAGGGATGTGTGGTCGAATTTGCTTTTTGTAGTGAGGGTGTGGGGGGACGTTGTGAAACTAATCTTTTTCATCCAAAACGGTGTGGCGGTGATTTGTTAAGTCTATGTGCACACAGATTAACAACATTTTCCGAAGCAACATAACTAATGTTTAATTATAACCCAAATCGAAGGGTTTTTTAAATTTGCTTTATTCTATCTCTTTGACCGACTGCTTGAATGCTATAATTACACATTTTTGTTCTCTCTGTTCAGTAAATGTATTACTGTGCGCGATTCTCAACGCTATTTGCCTCGGAACGTTTCGGAGCTAACATGCGGTTCAAAACCATCCATTTATGATATCGCTTCACCCAAGGACTTCATTTTTAGGATAGCTCAACAAAATTTCCATGATAACTTGACAAGAAAACTGCAATACCACGCTAGAACACTTAATGTGGCAGGACGTTGAATTAACATGACTTGCATGACCATACAAGGCTTCGAGTTTCATATCAGATATGGAAATTCCCCTGGGACCCCCTTACTTTCATATCAAGTCCCTTTCAAATTTTCATTGAGACGGTTTAGTACTCTTGTCCAATAGTCTGAGAATTCTACCGCACATTTATTGTAAATATTCAGGCATCTTAACGTGAAAAGTTTCCGACCTTTAGCTTTTACCCAGTACAGGATTGTGTTATTTTTAACTTGCACGGTGGCTTTGGAAGCTTGTCAGATAAGGCGAATGTGGACTTCCATACGATCCGTTGATTTGCGATATTTTGTTGGCCACATAAACTCATTTCTCAGTTTGGCCCACAGTTTCCATTTGTTTATAAAAATTCGCTCCAGTTGGGTCTATATAATCTGAAAGCAATCCTGTCAGAATGATGTCTTTGTGATACGACAGACAATTGTGGTCGAAAACGCCATTGTGACCTCTCGTACTCCTCCAAGATCTAACAAAGCACTGCGAGTTTAACCATGGAAATTAGAGGGTGGAGGATTAGAGACACTGGAGGAGCATTACATCAATTTTAAATTGTTCCGAACCTATGTATACACACCGTAACACACTGACTTGCGAAAGCGCGACAGGGAGCGTCTTACCGACAAAAATAATGTCCACTGTCTGTACAAAGACTAATCTCCACAGGTAATAGTGTGAGCCTGATCCTATGAAGTCTAGTTCCTGGTTGGAGTGTGCTTACGACAGTAAATAAAGCAATATAACAGTATAAGTGACTTTGGCCCACAGTTGTTGCGTAGTTGGGTGGCGGTTTATAGGTTTGTTTACTGTGTGAAAGTGGGAAACGCAAACGCCTTGCATTTAATATTTCAGTATCATTTAGGGGAAACTTCAACGAGACGCAACTTCGGCAATGTTGAACACTGAAATGTCTTTATAAATTATGCAATATAGTTAACCTCATCAGATTAGTACTCTCCGGATCAATTGAATACGTCAACGAATAGGTCGTTTTTTCAGTATACATTCAGATGTTTGGTCACAAGTGAGAATATAAAGACCAGTATTGAATCCAGTACTCCCCTTGTATCACACAGAATAAAGTTATGGTAGGTGTTTTTGAATTGCTTATCCGGACGGATGATTTACCAGTTATAAGGAGTTTTTATGTTGACATCAAGTGGTTGTGACGCTGAGGTAATGCTCATTTGTTAACCAGAGCGGCATTACTGAGCGTATCTTCTAGACGCTTGTGCTAATGGCCGTTTCTGAGCACTGGTGGCAGGCCCCAAAGTGCGTTTGGTTAAGTTGTGTTGACATGATAAATACAATGCTTAAGTAGTTTCTATAGGAGGTCATATTCATTTGCAATATGATACTCAGTAAACCTAGACGAGATTAGCACAAACACGGTGCCCATTGCAATCGGTTACTGGACTGGCTGCTTATATTCATTGGACGCCATATACGTGAGTAAACGTTGGACAAATCCGCCAAAAATATGCAAAACAGTTATTCTGTTTGTATTGGCCCTCAACCGTCCTCTGAAGTTGTAATGTACAAAACGGATGACTGGTCATATGGTACGCAAGCCGAGATGACGAAATGTTCTCTCCGGATATCTATTTTGAGCAAAACCAGCTTCAAACCTTGATCCATAAAAGATAACATCTCCAGAGTCCTAAATTCTCATAGTGATTGCATGTTACTACCCTTAATTATTCTCGCCTGAAGAACCCAATTTCTGAGAATAAGACGGAATATTTTTTATCCTCAAGCACGCTTTTTATTTAAAAAAAATTATCTGCATCAAATCACTTGAAGATGTAGATTTTGGATGAAAAAATCACTGACAGCTTGTTTTTTGTAGCAAGGAAAACGGAATCATTTTTTCCTCTGGATTCAATGACAACATTGATTAAGATAGCTCTGATCGGCTAAGATGTAGAAGAATGATGCTTTTCAGACCAATTAGTTTAAAATCAAACTGCTCGTTGTCTAGACGTACAAATTAATTTTTTGTGCACAAATCCTCCCGCAAACGTAATCATCATTCCATTGTACACCAAGCAGGAGAAGTAAAACAATCACGCTGCTGTTAGTTGAATACCTCTGGACCCAACTATTCCTTTGCTCTCTTTCAAATAAACTGGGATGAATTTCTAACTTCCCAGGTAAGCTGAAGTTGGATCACGAACTCTGACTAGTGTTATCGAAACATGTGCAAATATGGACAGATAACCGGCAAATAGTACCAAAGTGCTAATAGTACAAACGAAGTGTGATCCGATATGCTTGGTGGGATTCATTCACAAAACGGCAATGTGAGTCACTTTCCACACCAAATCGCCATTCATTACTCAAAATGAGATCTGATTAACAGTATACAAATTCACTTCCAGTAAACTGTAAAATTAAACTTCCGGATTTCAGTAACTTCATTTATTTAGAGACCTTCCCGATTGGCGTATGAAAACCAAGGTTGGATCAACCTTAATAATATCTGAAAGCATTGCGTTTGTTTTCTACATGAAATCTATTGTACACCATTCTTATCGGGACTCATCAGAGGGGTGTATGGAAACCTTTCAGGTGATGTTTTGCCTATCGTTTTCTCATTATTAACCCATGGACTATCATCCACTTCAGTCGGACATTTGCATGTTTGGTTGATGTTGTTAGTGGACGTAGTCTACGCTGCTGATGAAAATAATTCGCATAAGGAGTTCACCTTCGGTATGCACATGAAGGTAGGTTGATCATTTCATGAGAGCGTACATCAGGTAATCAGACAAGCAGCCTGAATTCTAAGCGCTCTTGTCATAGCAACTTATGCCCATTGTATGTTTCGACCGACCGTTTTGACCCTGGTTAACACAGTACACACTGGCCAGCCGCCTAACTTGAAGCCACTCCAGGCCATTTCATAGGACGAGGACTGACACACAATACGGAGCGAAACTTCTCCGTCCATGTTGTCGAGTGGAGAAGCTCTGTCGATACCCAGGTTAAAGCCATGTGAAAATGTTAGTTAACCAGATTCCCAAATAGAATTAATCCTAAGAAAGTATCTGTAGCAACACTTCCCTGTCTATTCACATTTAGATAATGAGAGTCACGGAGTTCCCAACCACTGTGTACCGGAGAAGACTCGGTGATCCAAATCGCAATACATTCTTTGTGCACCCATCAAGCCCTTGTCGAAAAGGCAGTTAGCTTGTTGTGTTATGGAAACGTTAGACGAAGGTTTGTTCCGAGTGAATTCCAATACCTCACATGAATGTCATTGTCGTAAGACATCAAAGCACGAAATATTATACTGGAACTCAGTTGACTGAAGAACGCTTCGGTTCGCAGAAAAAATCGATGTTCTTCTTCTGGTAGACAAAACATCAATTGAAACTCAGTGTATATACTTTGAACTGCACTTTGACAACGTATGTGTTACCGCCAGTCGAACAATCGGACCTGAACTAACAGATGCCCATTAACGATTGGACGTAGTGCGCTGCTCTATCCTGTTGAATTATTCTAAGCTCTTGTCTACTTTTGGCAAAAGTAGTGCTGAAATGCTTCTCAAGTCTAACTTCTCAAATTAAGGTTTTAAAACTGACCGCTTTTTCTGAACTCCAATCATCTGTCGTAGAATGAAACGGATTTCTTCCGGTAGAGGTCTACATTTAATAACTGTGCTGTGTTTCTGATACGCTTTTCATTTCTGAATTGGAATCTTTCAAGTCGGGTGTTTCCCATGATATCGACCACAGCCGTCGCGGGTCTTATGTGATATTAGTTCATTTTGAAGCTGTCTGAAACCTGTGGTTCTGAAGCACACATTCGGACTGCTTGCACTTAATCAATAGTGGACTTCTGCTTTGTCAAGTAAAGCTTTCGAAACAACCAGCGTCAGGCAACAAGCAGTGAGACCCATTAACATGTTCACTACACAAGGGTGCAGAGTTTACAACTGTGAAACCAGGGTAAATTTTGTAAATCACCAATATAACTGTTATCTAGCTATTTATTGCCACCTCCACAATGCGGTTTATGGAGGTTTTTGGGCAGTTTAGGTGGAACTCATTATCGTAAACTTTACTTAAGTTTAACCTGCTACCCCTGTTCAATTTTATTATGTATACCTGCTGCTCCGTCCTCCTTTGGGGCGTATTCTTGTGACTTTCGAATTTCTTTTGAATAGAGACAGTTTACCGAAGTCGCTTCTTGGGATGCACCAAGAAATAACAAGTCACTTCATAATAAAAGAGTAAGCTGATAATTCTGAAAATTTTCGGCTTGTTTTGGTTGTCAAATTTTCGTATGAACAACGGCAGATTATTTTATACTGGAAACTGAAAGTGCAAGAACGGATTAAATCATCCTAGATGACTAGATATATTGTTATGCAGTAGCTTCACCTCAGAGATGATTTCTTGTGCGGTTCGTCTAGAGGGTATACGGAATATTTCCCTATCGAAGTATGGTGGCTAATGCCTGCCAAAAGCTTGCTCAATTGCTGCTGTCTTTTGGAAGTCAGGCTATGAATCACTTAGGACCGTCTGAGATGCACATATGATTCTCTCTGGACATTTCGAAAAGTGCCTGTTTACTGCACCGCAAGCGTCCTTTGCTAAACACACCACAAGATATGTAACTGACAACACCTGAGCTTACTCATGATTGAATTCACATATATCTTTCAAGAGCTAACTAGCTTGATGCTAGTATTGATCACGTATCTCAATATAGTGACGATGTGAACGAAAGGTGACCTGTATGATGATTCACTACCGATTGCCTGGATGGTGTGCGTCTCACAGCATCAATCAACACGAAGAGAAAATAGAACAGCCATTTTGGTTGCTCAAAAACGCCCTTAATTGCATAATCATGGTGGCTTGCTG
Source organism: Clonorchis sinensis (assembly GCA_003604175.2). NCBI lineage: Eukaryota > Metazoa > Platyhelminthes > Trematoda > Opisthorchiida > Opisthorchiidae > Clonorchis > Clonorchis sinensis. The sequence continues at coordinate 185,650,778 of CM030369.1, read as the reverse complement.
ATTCACACGGTCCATCGACCCAATAAGAAATGCGGATCTATGCCATTCCACGAGTATTCTTTTTCAACACTAAAGGCTTTTGGTATATTTCGCTTGTTTATTCTTAGAATAAAACGAGGCAAGTATTAAAACAGCGTTAAACAGAACTGCCTAAACAGATACAACATTTTAAATCATTATCCGTATTTCCTTCGAATATTCCGATCACTTTGCATGTAATTAATATTGTCATCTTGAGATGCTCCCTCATTTCGTCATATTTAATCAGAATGATGCTTTGAAAACCGTTTCAAAGTTACAGAGTTTGAAGATTGTATTTTTGGAAAAGGGACTCATGACACTCTCTGATCCTGGGAATGCGTCCGTCTAATGTATGTCCCTTGAGGAAAACCACGGTTCTATGTAATCACGATAGTGTTGTTGGTTTACTGGACATGTCTAATTGTGCTTGGTGCTTGGTGATTTCCTGGTCCAGATGCTTCAGCCAGCAGACTGAATTTGAAGGTTTCACGAGTACACCAGATTTAGGAGTGTACTCTTTTACACAGAATAGTGTTTGGTTTTTCATGAAGCGGTCAGTTCATGAAATGACACTCAGTTCAAAATTAAACTGATCGTGTTTTTTGTGTGGTATTCAGCTGAGTTGACTACTGATGGAGAAAACACCGAGCTACAGAATTCTGCTCACGATGATGCGTTTTCCACCATACTCGATCAAACAAAGAGCTTAAGTTTCTGAAGTTTCATCTTAGTCAAAGGTTCGCGGTACGTGTAACTGTGCAAGCTTGTAGTGCTCATAAATTATTTAGTAACCTGACTGGTATATTCGCTCACTTGTCTGGGAATGCAGCATACGAAAATGGGTGAGTGGTTCATCAAGTCGAGTTTCACAGCTATTCTGTGAAGAAATCATTCACTCCATTTCGTTTTTGATCGTTTCCTCCAGGTTATATTGACAACATTGCCCTGTATGCACCCACAAGTCTTTTAGATGGGCTCAACCTGAGCGTCCATTGCAATTAACCAATTGTACCGCGCTAATTAATCGGATGAGTTACCGCCTCGCAGACATGAAAGTAACTTGAACACACATTCTTTCGGACAAGACTGGCACACTTTCACTCATCATACGTTTTCTTATGATGAATGTTGCGGGAATAACAATGATATTATAGCGGAGACAGAATTTATGGGTGCCATCAAATGGTGCCATTAAACTGATGTAAGCAACAAATCATAGATAGAGTTTGTTGATTGTGCTCTTGGTTTCACCGATTGATCTGACTAGCTGCATGTCAAACTATCACATAAAACAGTACTGCGTCTGTGTTTCACGGAAGTTTCCCCTAAAAAGAGATACACATGGCACAGAATATAAAACCCCTGATTATGAATGAGCCGCTACACAGGGGTTTCTGGATAGGCCTCTAAAGACAAGTATTTGTTTATCCCAAACCTACCTGGTTTCAGGGAGATTAAATTGCAGCAAGCCGAAGCCGACTACGTTTGATTTTGGTAGACGGATACAGTTGTTTATACAAACTTCTAAGAATTGTGCTGCCAAAAACTCTGCGTTACTTTTGCTCGCATACTTATTCCATCGTGCACAGTCCACCGAAAAACTCATGGTCTCACAATGTGCTTTTCAGCTGCACCAGCCAAAATGCTGATGTCATCAGTGTTGTCATAGGGTAATTTCTGTCGAAAATTTACGACCAACTGAGAAGCCATAAAGACACGGCAATTTAATATTTCTCACTGTGTGAAACTCTTAGCGAGGTCATGATGAATTCTTGAGGTTCAAAAGCTCTTTTTTACTCCTTGTGAACTTCCTGTAGCAATCAGTTCTATCCTAAAATGCCCGTGAGTCACTGGTCAAAATCGCTTTTCAGTCAATTTAGCCAGCGTACGAAAAATTCTAAAAACAGACGCCACATTTTATTACAATCTACTTCACTGGATTTACTGCCATTCGCGAAGTTCATGTTCGAACGAGAACCACATGTAAGGGTTTATGGAACTTGCAAACATGTCATTCCTGCATAATGAATATCATAAATAGGTGTCCTAATGTGTCTAATGTTTGTTGGCAATTGAGATTAGTTCAGACAAAACGGAAACTACTTTTGCAAGTCGCTTGAGCCTTGTATCTCCGAATCCGTCCCTTGAAGGACCAGTGAATTCTATCGAAAATTAGAAAGATATCTGGGGACTTTGTGCTTTTCGCTACAAAATGAGTCTAGTCTCACGGTAAAACTACGAGTGGAAATTAATTCCCCGCCTGAATGGTCACTGTATCCTTTACAAAATGCTCCTTTGCGTCAGATATCTAGAAATCCGAACTCATTTGTTCATAACCGCACTAGGAGCTTTAAGAAATGAAGAAGATGAATTGAAAACATTCGCCACGGCCCACAATTCTTTACAGAAGACAGTAGTTTGGTACTGCAGTACACTGAGTCCCGTTTCCTGTCTAAATCCAGGGGACACCACACTCTTATAGACAGTTAAGCCCAAGGGAAATAACAGTATTTCTAATTGTGGCATGCCACTGATTCTGTGGTTCCCCAGTGAATGACTGACCTACTTGCATAGTAAATATCACGTACCATTAACGTCAGTCTTAATGTTTTACGCTAGAGCAAGTTTGCACTAATGTCTGCCGTACAAGGGTTCCCAGAGTTTTTGTATCTTTCACAAAAAAGGTTTTACACTTCCCGTTCTAATACACCGTTGCAAGAACTCTCTGGTTTACATACTCTGAGTTTGAGGTCACTTCTAGAAGTGATTAAAAAACGTCATACTGTTTTGGGAAAGCATTTCTTCTCACGCACATGAAACCATTGGACCTACCATACTATATATGAAGGAAAATAGTAGTAATTTCTGGAGGGAAAAATTTTCCATGTAGAAATGATGCTAAATCAGATAAGTTTGGTGTTGGCGAATGATGGAACGAGGTTGAACATCCACCATAGTGTGTCCCAGAAGTTTGTGTGCGTCCGTATTTTCGGCAACTTGTTGACCGCAGTACGGGAGTGTGTTCTGATTACCTGAAGACGCATTTGTTGAAAAGGTGCCTGAGGGAAAAACTGCAGTTTGCTTTTGTGCAGTTGGACTTCTTGTTTGTATGAAACGAAGGAAGTACTATGCTTCCGCCTTAGCCACGCGGGAACAAATAGGATGATCGCAAATGGCGGATAATCCTCAGGCATAATGGGTTGTAAGTCTTCGTGCCGCATTCAGAGGATTTGACACAATTACATCGGACGGTCTAGTACAACTTTTCCTCATTTGAAAGACAGGGACAACCAGATTCGTGCGAACGTAACACTCAAATTAACTCGTTCTGGATGCAGGCACTAGAAGCAGCGCAGTCCATCCTATTTGAGGTGGGACCACCTTTGTCAGCTGAGGTGTTACCTTGTCACCAAGATCAACACCCGAGGATTTTGACCTTATATTCTCGTATCTTGCAATTGTAATTGCTTAACGTGGGTTACGAAACCAGTATGCTCGGTAGCATGGGTGTTTTTGCCTAAATAGAATATTGACGGGCAGTGTATACTGGCTAGGTGAAAAATGCAATTTTTAAGAGAGTGCACAAGCCACTAACGAGGTTGTTGAGTAACAAAATTGTTCCGTTATGACTTAGTGTATTCCTGCGTGACACGTGACTAAAAATGATGTAGAAAACGGTTGCGCAATGATGTCTGATGCTTTACTAAAACAGTCAAGCTATCCTAGCCCAAAATAGTGGATAAACTAATGGAGTTGAAACTGCACAGAGCAATCATTGACTTCGGACACTTTATTCACATACTATTGCCACCGGACTTCGTGGCTGACAGAAATTGTTAACTAATCCAAGGTTCTTTGAGGTTCCGGAACCAATCATTGATGGCCTACATATTGTGCTCGTTGAAGCCAGTGGTGCATTTATTAAATATTGGCAAAATGACATGTCCGTATATCGCGAAGAAACGACGCTCTGGTTTTAGTTCAGGAATCCCAGATAAAATGTTTGCCTTCCAATTCCTCACTGACTCGAAGGTTTCGAGTGGTGACTGACAATAGTCCTACGATACTGTGCAGGTCTTCACACTGTAAGCTTTTCTTCACTTGTGATTTCTCGAGCACAAATTCTGTAGCTGGTACTACGTGCGCACCCAAGTTCCCCAGTGCCATTAGTTACGTCCTCGCATTTATTAAGGGTTGGAAAGTTTTCGAAACATCTCTATGTACACCTCTCTGGACGAAAGGAGCGCAAACGAGGTTGACGAATCCTCAAGAGGTAACCATGTTGATATATAAAGTTATTTTTTCAGCTAAAGGTCAAGATGGTTTTGAATATATTTGTACTAAGTCGTTTTTGTACGTCTGCAAACGTAACGGTCTCATATTCGTAACTTATGCATCATAAGGGATTTACCAAAAGTCTTTTCCAGGGTTAACTGACAAACGCGCATCATTGTTCAGAAATGCCATGCTCATAAGTTCCTCTGTCTAGACCAACTGACGTAAGTCGGGACTTCGAACTATGCTGCTTCTGGAGGGTGGAAACTCGTCCTATCAAGGTGACTTCTTCTCCCGTCATCTGGAGGTCATCTTGGACTTGTACTCTCCGTGGAAGACCCTGTGGCTACCTCCGACCATTTCCTCTCAGCTGAGCTCAAAGACTCTAACTGATGCAAAGAAAAACTCCACATACATTGGACTTTGATAAAAGTCAAATAATATTCTATTCATATGAACTCAAAAAAGCCAAGCTGAATAACAGTTACACAAACCTCTTGTTATGTGCGATTCAAGGGCTTACAGACGAAAAAAATAATGAGCATGTGGCTTTTATCGATGTCGCCCAGTCAAATAACAGAACTGGTTATAACACCATCGCAGAGCTTCAACAATGAAACAATCCTGACCATCTGGAGAAGTCTGTTATGAACAAATGGAAATCTTCCTAGAATACCAGTGAAGGTGACAAGCTGTTCCCGTTAGTGTTGTATTGTTGTGCATCGGAAATCTCCGTTCCAACTGTTCATTTCAGTTAAGTATGGGGTTGCCGGCATAGTCTTCGTATGTCCTCCAGTTTTCATATACGCTAGTTGGTTATGTTACCCGTCTCCAAAGTGATTATTTAGCTCACTACCACCCAGGACTTTAAAACTCAATCCACTCCTTAGGGTAGAAGTTGATTTCAGGTATTTCGCCAGCTAAAGAACATACTTATTGATTCATCAGACATTTCATCGGCAGGTGATTGATCGTCCCGGCCAGTTACCTCGGCACACAGTTCGTCCTTCAGGAGTGATTGATTTCCCCGGGTAAAACATATAGAAATACGACCGGTGTCACATTATCTCCTGGTGTAATTAAGTACAATATCGATTTCTGTCTCCTCTTGACTTACTATACTGATTAAGAATCGGAAACTTTGATTGTACTTTCTGGTGATATTTTTTATTGGGGTCATTGACCTGGAAATTAATGTAATAAACTACAGTGTAAAACGTCAGAGCTGACCCGTCTTGGGTTAATAATATCAATAAATGTTAGAAATAGTCTCTAAAACCAAGTTAATCAAAAATTCTGGCTTATTTTGTCAGAGATAGGGATTGTTTTAGAAAGCACACAATGAGAAGGACAGCTCACATGATTCACCATTCCCCTGGCCATCCGCTAGTAAGCATTCGACAATGAAAGAGAAGTTTACCAAAGTAAGTTTTTATAAACCAGAAGAGCTAGCAAATCCTGAAACGAGAGATCCAAATACTCGTAGCATAGACACGTCATTTTGCTCACCCTAATTTTACCTGGACTTTTGACTTCAAGACCTACGAATCCCCACTCCATCTTCTAAGCACGCAAACTTCCTTCGGAATACTGAAATCCCGCAATGATTCAAAGACATACTAAATTACCCATGTGATACCACGTCCTAATTTCTGTGCAGTATTTACAAAAATGTTGGTGGTTTGACCATCAAATATACTCTAACGGAAGATTTTGCAGACTATGCGCTGGATGAGCCTACTTAGTTTGTTGGTCATATAGACATTTAGAGCTGCCATTCAACGATTATAACTATCCGATTTCACCAGGACGAATGAATAGATGAGTGGGATGTTTTGAATGCCTCTGTTTCTTCTTTCAAAAGATGCCTGCAACTTCAGGTTGGTGTCTTAGTAACGCCATCCCTTTGAATCTCATCGACATGAGATCACACATAGAAAGTTTTCATCAATTAAGCCTTCGGTTTTCCGCTCTAAGTTCGGTTCTTGGTGGTTGATCAGATGGCAGTTGATCTGTTCACCGAGCTTGGCAATTGGCTTGCAAACGTTTCGTCCCCAGTCGAGGAGGTCAATTTGTCGAAATATAGGTAGCTCGGATGTGTTTACTGGCGGTTGATCAGATGGCAGTTGATCTGTTCGCCGAGCTTGGCAATTGGCTTGCAAACGTTTCGTCCCCAGTCGAGGAGGCATCGTCAGTGCGCAGAGCCACTCAACTGCGCACTGACGATGCCTCCTCGACTGGGGACGAAACGTTTGCAAGCCAATTGCCAAGCTCGGCGAACAGATCAACTGCCATCTGATCAACCGCCAGTAAACACATCCGAGCTACCTATATTTCGACAAATTGACAAGTTCGGTTCTTGTATCTCCGTCAGACAAAAGGCCAAGTAGGAATGGTTTTCTTGACTGGGCTGTATACAAGCCTAAGAACCCCAGCTTCAGATAAAGAATAATCCTATGGTGACATTCCAAACTACAAGAAAGCCTGACCTATTCCAAGTAAGGCTGAATCGCCTAAAGTTAGCACTTTGGATCATTTATATGGATATGAGAAACATGTCATTAGGTCCTATCATTCTTGACACATTCTTCATTCATGCGATTTGAAGCGCGTAGAATTCGTCGTACAATAATTCCTGAGTAAAAAGACTGAACGGACAAACAATAGATTCTTAATTATTGTGCGGTGTGCTCAGAACCTTGCAACTTAAACTTATTCAAACTCCCTTATACAGGCGGTGCCGGCTAGTGAACTCCGATGCGCAAGACCTCACTGATGAACAACACTTTTGGACCTATCTTTCATAAGGGTACAGAAAAACAGGTATTCAGGGTCTGTCTGGTTGTGCGGTCACAGCAGATCCTTGACAGTTGATGGGGCTTAGTCACGATCTGAGCTCCGGCCTTTTGAGTTCACCCTAGGGAAGTGCAGTTGTGTACGTTTGGCCAAGCGCTCTGGTGCGGTTAGTCCATTCGGGCAATATAGATGCCCGGCAACCTCAAGACAACCGGTAAATCATATGGAAAACATAAAAATGATGGCGAACTGTGTGGCATTTTTGCAGGATGGTTTGTTACCTTTTTTAATTAGGTGTAATGTCGCAGTATTTTATACCTGTCTCGGGGCAGGATTAGACTTCTGCCTGGGGTCACCCACCAAACAAATAGGCGGCCTTTATATCAGTTTCTCAAACTAAGAAGTTTCACTGAGCCCCTCCGAATCGTCATAAAAACTCTCTTTTTTTACATACTTTGCCTGGAGATTTGTTTTGCTCCGTGAACAGGGTTTCAGCTAGTCCCCGGTCGTAAACAATCGATGGAAGATGAAAATTCGCATGCTGATTACTAAATGTTGAGTTGCAAAGCACTGAACATTGTAGAGAATCAGCATACTTACAAGGAAACCCAGAAATAATAAAGGTAACTTCTAGCATATGATTAGCTAAATGACACGTAAGAACTGGGTTGTGTTATGGTATGTCAGATAGGTGTAAACGTTTGCAAGTGTTGAGACCCCCGTAGATTATTGATTTGTAGTGATACTGCAACAGAGCTTACGTCTGAAAACTAAACGCTGTGCAATTGCCAACGAGTGAAAGTAGCCTCAGCTTGTTCCCTCTTGATTAGTTACTAACACATTCCCGAAAATCAGGTGGTATACGAATCTGAAATCTAAGGAAATGTCAGTAACTCTGTAACCTTCAAAATAAAGCTCTGATTGCCATGTGAAGAAATATTCGCAAGAACCTTTTCGTGCCATGCGCACATAAAAAAATCTGAGTACCGTGAGCCTGTACCTCTACCTAGTTAATATGCATTGTACTCACCTCGAAAGTTAAGCCAAAATCTATTTTCATCGGACCTAACTCTCCTAAATAAGCCTATGCTCATATCAAAAATTGGCAGCACACACAGGTCATCGTTAACGATTCATACATATCTATGCTGTACTGAAATCAACCTGCAATTTCTACATGTCCGTCAAGTTCACGGACCGGTAACTGCCTCTGCTTACTACTTTAAGTAACGAACAAATACAGACTCCGTACGACGGTAGATTTGTTTCTAGTGATGTGTTTTCCAATATGAGGCCCCTCGATCACAATACAATCTTTCCTTCCCTCGCAGGTCCTGTTTCGAGCAGCACAAAATAAGTTCTCGTATGTTGGGGCTGATGCCTTCTCAGCGGTACTGGAAGTATCCTCAGCTCATGAGACAGATGAATGTTTCGATCACAGTGTGTAAATCTATCCACTCCATTACAGAATATTGTCGTGTTTACACAGATAGGGCGGAACATGGTTCTTAAAAATATAAACCACGGTACTTTTCATTTCTCATGCCATCAATTGCTGGCTTGTGTTGTGGAGCATGAAGATTTTGGAGTTAGCAACTTGCGCTCGTCATTGTAACGTGACTGAGAGTCTATGGGGATGAATGAATGCATCGAGGGCACGCGCATCCCGAATTCCATGGTTTGCAAATCAAGGTATGACTGCTATGAAACAGAAATATCATCAACTCGCTCAACAAAGAGCAGCAACATTTATGGAAGCTTTTCGGCCTCAAACATCCTCGCTGGAAGGAGGATTACCTCGAAATTTTTCCAAAGCGCACTCATTATCCACTCATGTGTTTTTAAGCCAATTACTTCGGTATTATTGTTGCGAATTATGCTTTTTTCTCACCAATCGATCGTGTTCTTTGAGGACTAGGCTCATTCCGAGGGTGAGGTTTGGAGTGTGTGTTCTACTCATTCGCATCAGCATCAGCATCATCTTCAACATCATTATTATGGGCAGCAATGCACCCGTCATGGAGAGCTGGTGCTTCAAGCATATAGACTATGTTCCATCGCCTTATAAAGAGTCTTGGTTTTTGGCCTACTTTATAGCAAACGGATTATGACGATGTTGTGGGGGGCGAGACGGTATCAGATCGTCTGAACAGCGATTAGATGCCTTTGGTTTAGACTTTATGTCGTATAAAGTTTGAAAACGGATAAACTCACTTCGGCCCAAAATCAGACCAGTGTGTGTTTACGGTAAAGTGTTTGACTTTGAAGTGAGCCGATCTTGCGGTTGTGTTTTTTCCCCACAGAAGTCGGATATTGTATTTAGTCAGTCTAATGACGTGGACTGAAAGTCTATGAAGTTCTTAAAACCATTTGGTCTCCTTCGCTAGTTTTCCATGGCCTATTATCAGTAAATCAACCCGACTACAGTTTATTCAGTTCACCTCCAATAAACTCGGCAAGATGAATTCGAGGACCTAGATCAGTGAATTGACATGATCCGAGTAGGGATACTGAGGCAGCTGGGAACAGCAGTTGACCAACTGATATTTTAATTGTTGTTGATGGAATTGCAAGGTCGCACCAAGGCAGGTCATGTGGAAAGGCAATCAGGATTAGCTTCCCAAATCTCTTTTGTGATGATGGTCGATGTTAAGCACTTCGCTAATTCAAAGTGCTAATGAAAGTTATCCGATGTTAAGTTGTTCCCAGGTGCTGTAGGGCTCAGTTCACTCAACTATTTCATACATACGCAAAAAGAATTATTATGGTTACGTGAAGTGTACTGCAAGGAATGACATTGAAAATCCTACTGGGTTGTTTATCTCAGTACATTCACTGTTGCTGTTCACGCAAACGGGTCCCAGGTTGCAATCTGAACTTTGGGGGATGAACCGTGTTCTACATGTTGGTGAAAGTGGTTGTATGTTGCCATACCAACATGCTATAAGATTATGGAACTAAACAGGTTTCCGGTAGCGGAAACGTTACAGCGGTGAGTCATTCAACTTTTCGGTGCCTTATTCTGTTACCTATTTGCCTTTCGGAATCGGTGACATTTATGGGCCGCAAAATCGCATCCCAAACCGTCACGCTAAAACAAACGTGAGTCATGTCAATGGTCAGTAGTTCTACTGGATTCATCCAAGCCAAACTTTTCTCATCGTTACAAGGCCCAGTTTATTCTTTATTGCACATTGAAAAAATTCATTCAAGAACCTTTTCTTATCGTTTCGAAGTTTAGCTGTTGCGTGGGTTTTATGAATTGTTGTACCCTTCGCACATTAAAATATAACTAAATGGATTTGAGTTGATTTACGGCACCGACTTTAAGGCACTGACTTACCACAGTCTGTGAGACTGTTGCTCTTGTCTCAGAAGAATTTTTAAATCCCTGATTTACACTAGGTTGAAATGGCGAGAAATTACTCACTACACTATGTCCATAAATTGTGCCGAGGCTTGTCCTGCCGTTATTTGGAAACCATGTGTCTGATTCGAAGATCAGGTGATTGTCGCTTGTATATTGCTTTCGAATTTTAAGCTGGCTGAACGCTTATAAATTAGTATTACTCCACAAGGGGCTGTATGACGGAGAGCTTATTTCCAGTTAACCGTAGTAAAGCTCAGTGGTTTGTTCGACGATAGCTCTGTTATGATCGCTTGTCCGGTTTGCGTTCACTACCACTTTGATCCCTTCGTAGAAATTACTCGAGACAAATTCATTCAGCTAGGTTCAATTACAACCCGAAGAAGTGTTTCAGAAAGAAATTGGCTCATAAATCTGTAAACCAGTTTCCACTATCACCAGGACTGAGGTAGTCAAAAATGGTAAAACGAATAGATTGTTCTCGATGGGATTTCGTGCACCATATCAGCATCATAACTGTCCTAGTAAACAGTGATCTTACAAAAGAGCTGAAACAGCTTCACACAGCCAAATCATCGGCTAATGAACAAAAGTCATCTATGAACAATTAACCGAGTACTTACTCTCACGCGGTCTGCAAGTCAGCTCCTTGGTGTTGTACAAACAGTTGTATTCTTGTCCACGGTCTCCCTCTAATTTGATCAGGTCTCGCTGAACAAGAGCTACCAGGCAGATAGAGATATGAAACCAGGGGTCATTCGGCCGAATAAGAGAAAACAGTTATTCCGTGATTTGAAGGAGAAATACACCGAGCATGTGAACCAATCTTACGTAGACAATAGTACTAAGCATATGTGACTTAGCGCACAGCACACAGCCTAGAAGCAACAACCCTTGGTAGTGTGACTGTAGTTGATGATCGATAAAACAAGTAATGACTGCTCTTGAACAGTCGTGGCGTAAAATTTCTCTGCCAGTCAAATAATAGACGTTACATCCATTCTTGTGCATACTTGTGTAGGTTAGGTGCATGATTCATCCATATGTCACATGGGTACGTCTCACAGTCAACTATGGTTGTAAACCTAGGCAACTAGATATTTCATAAGACACTTTCTGTTCTGTTTCAATAGACAGTTATAACTGACAGTGTTTCGGGTAGGATACAACAGTGAGAATCTCAGGTATTATCTAACATGCAGATGGTCATATCATTTGCTCAAAAAACTTAACCAGATTTTGGCTGTTTGATAGTCTTGATAGCTTGCATGACATGATATTTGTCTCTATTCTAAATCCATCGCGCCCGCATATCCCTATAGGCTAGGCGGCCAATAAGGTAAATTGGGATCTAGGGACAGCCACATGAGAGGCAACAACTTACAGGAACGACCGGTCTTACGTGGCACTAGTTTTCTCGGACATAGCTGCAACTGTTGGCACTCCCTTACTTCCTTCATAGACTTGTTCACTGAAATATAACAACTTCAGTTCGATAGACAGGGAAAAACGGTCACTTTTCTAGGGGGAAAAGTATCTTCGAAACTGCAATTTAACTTCATTTTTCAAAACAATTACGTCAAACTTTTACTAGTGCTTCTGACATGCTTGCAGCTCCGCTTCCAAGTTGGAAAGTGGAAAACCGTGAATTGTACGCAGTGCCATTCCTTAGTCATGCGCCGACTTGGTCCGATTCATTAGACAGTGCTCCGTTAGCGGACTGAAATAGCCTCAATTAGTTGCAGGTATGAAAGTTTTCGTAATGGGGTATACATGGCCTTGACTAAATAATTTGTGCGCTGTCATTATTATCTTTATTTGCGTAAATTAACAGTAAATAATGTTTCTGTTGTAATTATTTATGACAAAAGCAACGTTTATAGTAACGATAGACGTACGTTTCCTAGAGAGATGGTTTCCACTGAGCGGATTCCATTCGTCCGAGAGAACTCCGAGACCAGTGAGCGGATCACTGAGAACCACTGAAATTAGAATAGTCAAGTAGTACTGTTTTTCCGTGTAAGTGGTTTGTGAATGATGTTTGATGAGAACACTACTCGTAGTCCGTTAGTAGCCTGTCTCAACCAACCAGAGTAACCAGCAACTGGTGATCAAGCCAAATTGCCTACCATGCGGGATCAAAACATGTTGCACGCAATAGGTTGACGTCCGTATTCAACCTCGTATTATCTTTTGTGACTGTTTCTATTCTTAAGTTGGTGCAGGGTTCTAAATGTAATTTTACCGCAGATTTGCCACAAAGATGTCATCCGTCAGCATTTTCCTAGGTGTGCTAATATAGGTCTGCGTTCAGAGATTGTACAGTAGAGAGGAGTTGACTTTTTAAACCTTTATAACGAAATAAGCGCGACCAGGAACAGCAGCTCTGCCTATTCAAGATGACAGCTTTCCGTCACTAGGTGAAAACATCTCTTTTTCTCATTTTCAGTGGTGAAAACTGCACGATGGTGCAAAGCAACACGTAAGCCAAATTAACCACTCCAAAGAACAAAATCCCAAAACAATGAAAGAAATCATTAATGGAGTTCTTTGCCAAATTTAAAGTTAAATACTCGTTTTTCCTTCATATATTTAGTTCCTTCTTTTATTTTCTTCTTTCTTTCCCTTTGTTTTAAGCACGTGGAAAATATAGAAAACGTTTCTCCCATTCCAATCCACGAGCCAGATTTTGCGGACATGTAAACGTTTTTAGTTGCGGGGATCTTCAGTCTCGGTCACTGACAGTATGTAGCTCAAGTTCTTTGGAAATATTACACAATGTCCCTCTCATCTGAAGTCCAACTCAGAGAACCGAATGATTCGGGCAATTCCCGTTTATTTTTCACTGTGGACATGACAGTAGCCCTATGTAAGAAACCCCCAAATAGGAAACACCTTATAGGTGAAATTTCCGTGAGTCGATTTTTTCACAATGTGAATGTTGATGTTAGCGAAATCCACATAAAGCACAGAAATTTCACAGACTCTCGCATTAGAAGAAACCAAATCACTAGCTTTTGAAAGTTCCATTGTGTGGTCTTGAACTCGAGTTTTAACGAGCAAAAATAAAAGTGGCTAAGTTTTACTTATGCATAGTCGACCAGAGCGTCATGAGTGATTGCAGGTCTACTATCTATGTCGGTGTTAAGATAATATACTTTCTTCAAAAGGTACGCCAAGTAGCTGTTTAGTACCCGCAGCACCACAGAGATGTCGACCTGGCTATGCCTGGTCATAGCCCCTGGTTCTAGACACATAAGATATTAGAAAGCAGCACAACAAAAGTTGCTTTACTAAGAGAGGAAAGGCATTTTTAATAGACTCCTTCTTTGAAATCCCGCTTGAAAACGTGGCAGCGACCATAAACTGTTCGAGATTTCTCGCAAAGCATTAATACTGCACTCAAACATTTGTCACAGTTGTTCTAAGAAGTATTAGGAAAACTTGAGGGAAGAAACAATATGTGGACAGGTCAGCCGTGCTTTCCGTTAAAAAGTAATCGAATTGTGTACTTGTAGTTCCAGGCTTGTGAGTAGCGAATACTGAGAGCTATCTTGGTTCTTCTGACATCCTGAAAAGACTATCATGCGGTGACTATAAGGGTGTTTGTGGATACAGCAATTAGATAAACATAGCTGGTGTAGTAGGATGAATTTCAGAAACTTACAAAAAAGTTTATCAGATGGAACAATCCACATTTCCACTCATCAAGATTTCCTTCTTTCTTGAAACAGACCACCATAGGCGATCGAAATACTGGACTCCATAAAAGATGTTTATATATATATATTAGTTCCAAACCGATTTCGAAGGACGTTGATTAATTGAAGTAATTGGAATGGTATATGGTATATATGGTCTTCTCAACAATGGTAAACGAGTGATATTATTTCCGTTAATTTTTTGTGATGACATCTTGTGAGGTATTACACAGATTGCAGCGCGAAGCTACAACCAGAAGTTAATCTGTATAGTAGTTGCTCAATATAACAATCAATATCAGCTGTGGTTCTACTGCAAAATCCACCGGGATTATCTTGAATAAAGGTCGATACTGGTCCTGTCACCTGACTTAGCGTGATTTTATCGCTTTCCTATGTCCAAAAGTTCATGTTGCCGTGGTCGTAATGGCCTGGTTCAAGGAATTGTGAAGATATTGGTTACAGTCACGAGACGAGAACCCAAAGCAGAAATAAGTTAGAAAAGTTAATCACAACGGGCCATTTCAAGCTACACCCGGTGAAAAGCACCTCCTCCAGAAAAAGCATCACGAATTTCGGATGAACAATTCGTGGAACAATTTGAACCCTCCAAAATGCCAATTTGTATTGATGTAACTTGACTTTTTTGTAGCAAAACTAGAGAAGGACAAGGACACTAATCTGATGCGCACCCCACGGAGAGATGGTAGGCGTATGCGAATATTTCTGCACGACTTAGTTCGTATTAAATCAAAATCATTTTTCACCTTTGGGTAGAGATCGGATCGGAAAAAAACCAAAATCTCGGCTGGAGGAGGGCAGTAAGCGGAGTGAAAATGACTGAAACGATGAAGGGTGGAAAGCTATGAGTATTCCACGGTACTGTCGTATCAAAAGCCTATTGTTTAGTTTTCTATTCTGCTTCACTTCAAAATCATCGTAAACTTCTTTGTCATACGCCTGATGACTTCCCGTCTCCAATTTAGTAAAACAGTTTTCATTTGGGCTTTTCAGTTTTTTTTGCGCTGGGAGCTTCCGTATTAGTTGTCGGTCATCATATCCAATGGGCTCAGCGTTGTTTGGTTCATACCTACAATTTAGCTTCTGATTTATGGAACTCATGTCTTGCTGGGCCAAGAGGTGTGCAAAAAGAGTGCCATATTTTTTATGTGTCCCACATGGGTCTTGAAGGATGGCAAACATTGTGTTTGGAGGTCTGACGGTACGGCCAAGAGTGAAAATACTGCAGGGCGTAAAGTGCTTGTGGACCCTGAAACCGACGAAGACAATCCTGCAGATTCCACACTACGTATGAACAAAGCTAGCCAACCGTGAAGCACTACTCCTTCTACAGAAGACCAGTGAGTGTGAAAGGGACACAGTAAATCCACTGACAGGAACTCATAGACTACAGATTTTTTGAATATCACTTAAAGAATCAAATGTTTCCATCAGTGTCACAGTACAGAACGATATGCCGAAAGTTAGTAACTAACTAAATTTATTCAGGAAGGTAATCCCCAGTGGGTTACCATAATTGAACCTAGGAAGACAGCTGTCACCACATGTTGTGGTAAACTTTTACTGGTTCACTGCTATTTTCAAGCATTTAGAAAAAGCAACATTCCTGAGACCACCCGACCCGGTTCGTAGTTCCACCTAGGCTTCTGGACCAGTCACACTTTCAGCAGTTTATAGCAGTAGACAAAGCCTGAAATAGGTAAGTCGTGGGCGGACAGAGCAAAAAAATTTTTTTTTGGTTTGGCACTAATGAGATCTTTTGGCCAGGCAGACATTAGTTAAATACAGTTTGCAACACAGTCGTAAGCAAGTTTTATTAAACATTACCCGTTGTGCTTATAGGTGAGAGGCTGTAACTAAGAACCGCGAATGACGCCGCCGAAAGCATTTGTACATTCCAGGAATAATGAAAGCACGAGTTTTCCCTTCTGCTTTGAAGGAAACGACATTGTATCAACATTGTTGGTCAGAAAATACTTCCTGTAGATGAACCAGAAGCACGTAAGAGTTCCTGGTGCAGCGTTCGCAGGGGAATCCTGTATCACCCGAGAGTTGCTTGTTCGCTGTGGTTTTTTGCCCACAAATGAGTGCAACTGAGCAATAATGAACGTCCATTAGGGCTTTAATGCATACAGTAAAAGTGAGTAATACTTGGTGTTACAACTCACCATAACAAGTATATAAATGGATGAGATGAGCAAACAACGAAGTACAGCAATCCACATACGTCATATTTTAGATGGCTTTTGTAGCATCGTATACATGAAGCGTTCTATTCAATTCGCAAATATGAACCTCATCCGACTGATAACTTGTAGAGCAGGTCAGCATATCGGATCCTCACAGGAGCAGGTATTTGTGCCGCCAACCAAGAATTACTCACTACTCTGAATAAATTTTTACCCAAAAACTTGAAATAAACCACATGAAATTATCTCAGTACCACGGAGTGGCCTAAAATTTTGTCGCCATCACCTTCTCTATTTTTCGCCATTTCTCACGTCATTACTCCTGCCATTTAGGTTCTGGGTTTGAGTTTTGTTGTTATCTATTGCTTGTAGATGAAAAGTCCTTTTCCGTCCATTGGGATCGAAATTACACCGGGAACCGTAACTTTGTCAGAGGGTGATAAGGTTAGGTGTGCTGAGAATATCACATTGTATAAAACGCCCTCTAGTACTGGATAATGAAATTCCTAATATTAGGAGTAAGCTAGCACGGTCATCGCAGGTTCATAATGGAGTTATTTCGAGAAATGCTGTTCGGAATAAAATGAAGGTTTGTATTCTGTTAGGCAAGGTACACCTCGTTATACCCTCTGAAGAAACAAAATTGAATGTGCTCCTCGCATATCCTATGGCATTCCACTATCCATGATTAGTTATCACAGTTTCCCAGGTGTCTTCAGCCCTCACCAGACAATTCAGCCCTTTCTTCGTTGTGGAATTTTCCGCAAATGCATTCGAAGAACTGGGTTTAGCACTTGACATAAGGATAGTGGCTGGAAATGAAGAATTTGTCTCTGTACTGAAGCACGATGCTCAGCCATCTGAGAGTGAAAACAGCCTAAAGGTAGTAGAAGTCTCAGCGTGCATTTTGGAGTGTTTTATTTTTATTTATTTATTTTGGACCAAATTGATTCTGGAGGCTGGATGCGCTTGTAAAGTCACAATTCTGTGTCTGGCCTCTGTGTGTCTTCGTTTTGCGCACAATTGTTGTGGGGTCTGTTGTGGTCTGCTGCATTCGTTTAATCGTGGAACAGTTTTTACGAAAAGAAAAGATCTGATATACTTCTGGAAATGAAATATCGCATGCTGATTTATTTACGCACCTTGAAGTAATCGTGAATACAACCAAAAACTTGATGGGGCTGCCACAATTTCTTAAACTCTATGTGGAGTGGATTTGAAACGATTTGGAGAAAAGACTCAACCGTTTTGTGTCTATGTTTTGACAATGAGTACAGTAACATTGGGGGACATGTAAGAACGCTTTATTTACGGTTGACGTTTTTAAAATGTTTCTGATCGTTGGGTTTGGTTATCTACTTGGAACTGGAAATCCACCAAAACATGTTCAAAAAATGTTTTTCTGATTGTGGGTGCTACGGCAAATATGCGGGGAAAAGGTTTCACGACTGAACGATTACTATTACTATTTATTAGTGGTCGTCTCAGCCCGTCATTGCGCATTTTTGAGTCATGCCAACTGACTGCATTTCGATACTTGAGGTTGTACTACGACTCGGTACTGAACCAATATGGTGTAAATACAAAATCCAGCTACTTGCATTATCAAGCCTGGAAGCCATGTTAAGCAGTGCACTGCAAATGTTTGAGTGTCCGCTGAAGTCAACTACTGAACATCCAGTGCACTGGCGTGTTAATTCGGAAACAACAGAACAGTGGATACATAGTTGCTTAACTAGGCCACTCAGGCTTGGTGGACTAAATTCAGTTGTTGACATGTACGGGACAGCGCGGCACAGCCGGAGAGTGCACAGTAAATTAGTTTAAAACGACTGACTGAAGCGTATGATGAACTCGGCTTTCAGTCCTTCAATTTCAGTTACTCCAAAGCCCGAGCTGTTCAGGGTGGCGAGGTCACAGATGACCCCCTGACAGTTAAACTGACAGCGTGAACTACCAGGTATATTTCTGGAGCTCCCCAGTAACACTCTGAGCACATCTGTTTTTATACCAATGCTGAACAGTATGTTTGGAGGACACCTTTGGTTCCAAATTGCCATTCATACTATATTTCAGTATGCCATTTCAGATGGCCTGAACGATCTAACATAAAGACGAAAATATCAAGCGGTAGTTTAGGCTACGATAAATATCGTGAGGCAAAATGGCTTCTCAACACCATCTTACAGTGTTTCGGATAGCATGGATCTGAGAGTACATTACATTTCCCATACTCATGTACAACGCAGCTTGAGTGAGAAAAAGTTAGCAATTTTCTCTCAGCGCTTCGTTCCAATAGATCAGATTTCATACTAGTTCAAGCGATTAACCGGTGTTAAATGTGTTTACTTGTGAGTCAAAAGTTTAGCGAATTCAGTCCAGCAACGTCGTAGTCGGAGTAGATTGATGGTCTTATCAAACACATGGTGTACTGAAGCCAGGCACAAAATCTAAAGATGTTTCGATACGGCGACATCATTCTTTGGGGCAGTTGGCATGGTGGTGTAGAGCAGAAGGCGGATTCTACCCATTCTACTGCCAGAATGAAGCTTTGCGGCGGATCAAAGAGAACAACAACAAAATGCGCTCATTTGCGCTCGGGCGACTCAACAAAATCCAGCTGAAACTCTTGTTTAGGATATTCTTCAACTGAACGCGCTGCACAAAGGTCGCCCCGTGTTTCAGTTGGTACGAGGCTTGTTATATCGCCATACATTCTCTAGACGGAACCCACTACCTTTAATATTACTGAAAACTTTGTGGAAAAGTTTTCAGTAGTCTTATGAGTAACGTGTTCAATCAAAGTAGGGAACATGTTTTGTTTTGTGGTAGAGCGAAAATCTCCAACCTACCGAATAATTAGACAAGGCATGAGAATTACGCACTTTGGGACCACTTACTCCGATTTTCCAAACCTGTCGCAATATTCAGGTAGGGCAGGTTTCTCTCCAGTTCGCGTTTTCCTTCCTCACTATAGTTTCCATCGGTGTACTTTGAATAAACTGAAACAAAAATGTATGCGTCCTTGGACGATGAGATTTGTTTTTGAAATGAGGTCACTGAGGTCAAACACTTTCAATTGGCGAATAGATGTGTACAGATGGCAGGCCAGCACTGACTAAAATGTTAACATAAACAGCGCTGGGAGCATTCGCAAAATGGCCTTGTACTTTGAAGGTCTAGGGCAAGCATGAAGCTACACATGTTAGACTGCATGGTAAACTGCACATGTTAGACTGTAAACCAGAGATAACAAAAATCACTACCATTCACAGTAATCTTTTCAGTAATGAATTGAACCTTGGCGAGGTTGCGACAGATTGATTTTTTTAAACTGAAGCTCACGATCCCTAAGAATAGGCCAGCTGCGTCCTAACGGAATCATATAAGGCACAAGGTGCATTAGACGAACTTCACCACTTCTACTGCCATAACGAAGTGGTACGGTGGTGCAGTTCCATTGTAGTGTGCACTGCAGGTTGAGTCTGTCAATCATCCCACACATAATTTCACGCTAGTCATTTTCACGTAAATATACACAGAGGAATCAGGCACTTGTTTTTCCATAACACAACTAATTTCAATCGACCTGTCTATAGGTGGAAACGGATATCGTGTGACACGAAACGATGCTGTGAACGCCTAGGTTTCCAGGGCTATTTTGCTTCATTTTGTCTGCCATACAAGATAACCCTTTGGCAAAACTGTTCAACATCAACGATTGTAGGACGGTAACGTGGAACCTGCGTCCCACTCACAGACCAACGTCATGTTCTTTAAGTGGTGACCATCTGACAGAAAAGCGTTGGCAATCTTTAAATTCGGTTAACAGAGTTGACCTTAAAAAACGCCAAACTTACCTGATCACCATATCGGCTGACCACGACCAGCGCTAAGGATGCCGAGATTAAGAGCCAATGTACCCAAATTGGTCGTGAAAGGGATCAACCCTATTTTAATGTGGAAAACATGTCGACTTCAGCAGTATCAGGACGAGACCCTCATTGTCCTACAGTGACTGGAATATTCCAACTCTAGACGAATTTTCCATCAGGCGATAATGTCTTTAAAATGATTTCAGGGTTTAAGTTCTAACCTTCCCACCCGTTATGCATTAGTGATAACTATGTTAAGCTTTCTATATCTCACAGACGGAGATCTCCTTGGATAACTTCAATCCTTCTTGGTAAAAAAGAATAAGGAAGCTGTTTTCAGGTTGCTTTCATTGCATATCTGAAAGAAGTTTTGGCTTTGCATTAAATTTAACCGTTTAAGCCAAGATAGATCCCCTGCGCCTGGTTGCATAGAAAAAGTTACACATGCAGTCTTTTAATTAACTTCTCTGTATGTAGAACGACCTCATTTATTTCTTTAGTGATGCCTGCCTTCAACTGTTCCGACTTCATTATCCTAGTTCCATACACATTCTATTCAATACAATCACCGAGAGTAAAATCGAGTGAATTACGAACAGGCGGACAGAACAGCCCATACTTGCGTAGTCCTTGAAGGATTAACTACATCGAAAAATACATGCACAAAGCTCATCAGACAGAGCAGCTCACCAAATTTTTGTCGAAAAATATGAACCAAGTGATCGTCCGTCCAGTGCTCACGCTTACGTCAACTACTTTAGAAGCTGAAGAGTCTGGCTTTTTCGCCTGTGCTTTGTTGTATGGTTGTGAGATTTGGCCCGTTCTAGCAGCGGAACTGAGACATCTTCAGGTGTCCAACGATCGTTATGTCAGGACCATAGCTCCTATGGTTTGTTGTCGGCATTTCTGGCATATGTATGAGCGAAACACCTTGCGGTATTTTGCATTGAGATTGTTGAGTTCCTGCGCAAGTTTCTTTTGGTGACGATTGAAACCATGCAGTGTTAATATGATTCAGACTAATCAGAAAGTAATTTTGTTCTGGAGTGTTAGATTGCGGATACTATTGAGCCGGACAGTTTGAGCAGTGTGCCGAACATTAAGCAGCATAATTCCTTGAACAGTGGTTCTTCGTTTGCTCTGAGAATACACTACATCGTAGCAGTCTAACTTTGAATTACGTGGTGATCAGCTGCCACATATACTGTTTGGTTCTTGTACGTACCTGTGAAAGTGATCTAATGGTCCTATTTGGGGAACAGATGTCTGTTGTTTCTTTTGCAGAGCTTGACAATTCTGCCGTCACTTGAAGCAACATAGTTAGCACGTAGCAGATCGGTTTTGTGTCGTTGTTTAGAGAAGTCCTTATAGGCCTACGCATCACTCTGCACAGCGTTAACTGAGAAAACGGAACCGTTGCAGACTGTCTGAAAGCTTTCGTTGGCTGCTATTTTGTTCTGTTTGCACATCTGCTGTGGTTCTTTCAACATCTCTAGTACTTATGGGACCTGACCTCACAAAAGACACGCTGCCCACTCTATAGATGAGCAGGATTACAAATCACCACTGGGAATCGGCCGGGGAGTGAGATTCCTCTTTAAAAAAACATGGAAGCCAATTAATACCAGAATGTTTGGATGCTAGTTTCTGCTTCGCTGGCCAATGTGGCACGGATTCTGAGTGTTGAACAATGAACCTGCCGACTGGACTCGTCATAGGAAGAAATAGTCACGGTTTGATTTCGTTCCAATAAACCAGGAGAGATACTGCAAAGTGTGTGTTAAGATTGGTTCCAATAAACCAGGAGAGATACTGCAAACTGTGTGTTAACATTAGTTTTTCACGTGGTTTCAGCAAGGAACTTCTCAAACTTTGGTGTACTGCAGCTTTCGATACTCCTGAGGCTGGTTTCTTGGTAATGAAGTTACGGTGGGTCTTTGAATGTGGTCGTTGAACGACCACATTCGGTAAAATCACTTTCATGCTCCTGTCAATTTAAATTCAAGTGGTAGCTGCTCAAGTAAACAAGAGAGTCACTTAAGAACCTTGTTTGACTGAAACGACTGAATTCTACAAACGGAGCGATTGAAAGGGTGTCGTAAAACAAAGATACAATGGAGACTTGGCGTGAGTTGGCCAACACATTGGAACGAATCTGGGTTCCGGATGTTTACACGACTTTATTGCATGTCTGAATTACACTGCCCGTCACCATCATAAACCAACGATTAGTTGGATAAAAAATATTTGACGCCATTATATGTAGTCTTTTTTTGAAGTTTGAAAACAACTTATTTGAGTTTCTCGTTCTGTTGCAAAAATGTATAAATGACGCATATGGATGTACATTTTTAGATTTCCTCCTGGCTTAAACGGAGCTAACGGTTGCTTTACAGATTTGAGTGCACCACCAAGGCGGATACCCAAAGTAGATTACCTTCACTGGTCCATTCAAGAAAAACTTGAGTGCACTTCCTACCTAGAGATTCATGTTATTGGAGGCTTGCTCGATCAGTCAGGTTTTCAAACGGGGTTGCTGGAGTACGACAGCGAAGCATCGGTGTTCAACACTGATGTCATGCTGTCGATGATGATGATGATGATGATGATGATGATGATGATGATGATGATGATGATGATGATGACGGAGTTTCATCAAAGTAAGTGTTTTCTATGTGAACACTGCGAAGTCATTCTGACAGATTCAGAAGGAGTCACCATGATTTAGAACTCAAAATCAAAACTGCACCTTTCTCATTACCTGAAAACTCGTTCTACAAAATTTTAGCCTGAAGATTATTAATTGACCTTGCTATGGTATGAGCTAACAGCCTAATCTTTAATTAGGAAACAAGCTTGATGAAATTTCGGGGACCAGGCCTATCTGATGAGTCCCAAAAAGTATGAGACGGTAGTGTGTTTTCCTCAAACTTATGAGTATTATCGGAGCTTCGCTTTCCTGTTTTTAACCAGATGGGTTTCGTCTTTGTGATCAACACAGCACTAGTCATCTGATAATCCAGACGTGGAAAAATAATGGGGCATCAACAGGACTGGCAAGTTTTATCCAGTGTGGAACATTGAGTCAGCTTACATGACGATGAGGTAATGACCTATCTTCCGAAGGTTATGCCAAGCTCAAAAATAAAAGAGCTGCAAACACACGAAAGGACTATTGTATCAATGGGTCCATGTGCGATTCTCTTGGTGGCCTTTTTGTCGATAAATCAGTTTATCGCAATTTGGAGTCGAGACAAGATCACGTCATTTTCCCTTTAAGTTAGATTCCAGATGACTGTGGTTGTTCTAAGAGCCTCAGTTGCTCTTATGAGTGGCTCTGAAGTTCGCTTTATTTCCTGTATTTTGCAGTCGTTTAAACAGTAAACTGCCGGCGTTTACCATGGTGCTTATGGATTTATTAGGAAAGCGAAGATCAGCGGAAATATGATCTCACACTCAACTTAGTAAACGAGAAGTGACTTGCTCACATTCCTGAGTATAGACGAGCCCTCCACTGACCGAACCATCTTTATGTTCTGACGGCGTCTATTACGGTACCGTACTCATCACAAACGGTTTGTCTAGGGTAATTTGTCGATTACTGTAGACACACCATCACACTTCTCGAATGTGCGCAAAATTGCACAGAAGCTCTACGGGGGACTAAAGACGTCTTTTCGTAAGGCTGTACGATTTGGAAAGTTGAACGCGGTGTAAGTAGCCATTCCCAACAGACGTTTATGAATTGGCGGGCAAGTAAGTCAGTTTCTGTCAGAAATGTGAACTTGCAAAGGTTATATACTCATCCTGCAACTCTGCAACTTTACCGCCAGCATCTTTGGCTAAAAGTGTCCTAGACTAGGGTATATCCCTATCTGTCCCGTGTAGTTCGCCAATGACACCAGAACTGTGAGGTGACAGCTCTTATGTTGAGATTATCCTGTATCTCATCCAGGCAAAGTAATCTAACCGTAGAAAATACAAAAGGTACTGGTGAGCTTGAAAGCAGGACATATACGTTATATATATATACATATACTATATATATATGTATGTATATTCTGTGTATGAAGGATGACTCGTTGACAAGATTACACTGACTAACATCTGTAGTCCGACGTTCAACTCGTTAACCGCCGAGGCAGAAGAAGCAGGAGCCAGCTGGGAAGGGCTATGAACTATTAGTTACCTCCTTTTTTCGTGTTTCTCCAACGCACGGAAGCTCCAGTATGTCAGCGTACAAATTACTTAATCCAGCTCCTCACCGAAGTGGAGTGTTTATTTGGATCGAGTAGAAACGCGTAAGCAGGAATTTTGAATGAATATTCGTCTTCCTGTTCTGGTGTGACTAATGTGCTTGGTAGGCATCATTGATAAGGTGGTGTATTCGGGGTATGCTCTTCTACAACTCACAACTAATAGTATCCACATGTTACACAGGTAAGACCATGTTTAATGATTCAACGAAAAAGTTCCCTGCACACAATGGCGGAGTAACCACTAAGTGGGACTGCACGTTTTGTCAGCTGAAGAATTTGGAAATGCATATGCTGCATGCATAACTGCAAATTCCAATTCAAAAGAAGCATGGATATGGTAATCTCTTGTTGCTGAGATCTAATCACAGTTACCGCACGGGTCAAAAGATTAGTTTTAGAGTGGCGAGCAGAGATTTGCATAAATCCTCGTCGTAAAACTCCCTTTAGCGTATGAAGCTGAGCTATAATGAAGCTCGTTAAACCTGGACTATTTGCTCGCAGTTAAGTGTCCTCTGAATCTCATAAAAGCCAAATATGTAGTCAGGGTATGAAAATGATCCAATCAGAGCAGTTGCAGGTAACTGGAACGAGTAGTGACAAACTGCCAGAAACACGAAAGACTGTAGTTCATTTTCATTGCCTCCTCTACATGCTATGAAAAACCACACCAGAATGTCACTGAAGAACAAAAAATGTACAATTTTTGAAAGACTTACTGTATCTTGGGAGCATTGTGTTACATTTGCGGATTCGCATCTTGGGACTCAACTTTAATCCATTCTTGCATGGCAGTGGAACGTTTGTAAGCAGTTTACAATTGATCGGGCGAGCACAGCAGATTGCTGAGTACAGGTGTCGTATGGGAACTAAACAGTGTGTTGGCAGAATAGACGGCGCACATAAGCATGTGTGTTTAGACACACGACTCCAGGTTAGTACACTTAAAGTCGGTCACGTGAGCACTCTTGATTGGCCGTGCAAAGTCTGCTCTGCTAATTCACCCTTAGCAAAAGAAATGGTCCTGAAAAAGGCAGTAAGTATTTAATGAACAAAGAAGAATGATAGTAAAACCGAGGCTTCTTTATAAATAGTATGGGAAGATTGTTCAAAGTTGAAGTCTTATAGTTACTGAAAATTTATTTTAATCTCTTGCTATTACCCGTTGCACATGCAAAACATCGGCTTGTTCGAGCATGAGGAGTCTTTGAACTTACCCAAAAGGTGAATGACAGCAATAGTTCATACATGCTAGGTAAAGGAATAGGATAATTTATCAACAGTTTTATTCTGCTTGATAATTACAAAATACTCGGTTAGGTTCCGGTCTAACGTCCCCAATCATCTACATCAACATTCAGTCACGAATCACAGAAAGTAAGCATGCAAGGGTTTTTTTCTATGCATAGAAGTTACTGCAAAGCCGATTGTTTATGGGTTGTTGGCTGTTTATTTGTAACTCTTCGTGCTCTTTGCCAATGTGGTGAACTTGAGATTTACAGGAAGTACTTGCAAAGTAACGTAGTTCAGCCTCAGCCAGCTATTAGCGGAACGCTTTATCCGAAATGGGGAACCAGGTGGAGACGGATAAACTATGAAATTGTACAGTTCTTGGGTTCAAGTGTGATTCGGCACAGACTAAAGTTGCCATTTCCGAAATGCTAATTTTCCCAACATATTGATCCAAGTACACTTTTTTTAACGTGGGTGTTAGATCTGTGTAAACGCTCTTACATTAATTTTAGGAATTGGGAAAATGTTTGAGACATTCTATCAGATGGTGTGATAGGTAGCCCATCTTTACATGCGGGAAATATACATATATTGAATATCTGAAGTGCTGACACATGTGCCTAAGCTTCGTGTAGCCCCAGTTAGTGAACCCTTTGCACACTTCACAACCAGGACTAACACTGCTGCTTTTTGAGAGATTACCTCAGGCTCCAACGAAATCCACCTAAGTTGTCTTGAGGGAGCAAATTCATCTTCTGTAAAAGATCTGTATAGGAAATGTGGGAACTTGGCCTTTTCACAATATAGTTCCATTTAAGTTGCCTATTTTCGACGCGCATGATTACCAAGTTCTCTCTCTAGATATTCATGGACTTAATAACATGATTTCTATCTACGTGGTACCTAACCTATTGGAAATATCCTATTGGAAATGCACAAGTGTCCAAACGGAAGGGACATTCCGGATGGATCTTTCACGGAAGTGCAGGCTTCAAAGTGCCCATTAAAAACGCTGGCTTTTAATGGTTATCTCTGTTATAGTTTGTTTTCCAGAAAGTCCTGAGGAATGCTGAAAAAAAGTGGCAAAATAACAGAAATTTACCTCGACAAATATACGAGCTTCTACGCAGGGTCCATAATATTAGGAATCATCCTTTATGAGATAGTTCTATGTGTTCTCAAGTGAACGATCCTGCGGGGAGGCTGCTTCCCCGAATTCAAAGATGTACCTTATTTTGATGTTATATTTGAGACAGAAGTGGGCTATAGACAGTCTCGTCCATGGATGCTTTGATCTCAGATACATGGTTGCGATTATTTTGGCTCCAGGAAAGCGTGGGCCACATAAACTTACCAGAAAACCATCAGACTTACCGTACACAAGGAATAATTGATCATTCAAAGAATACAGAATGTGACATAAATATTGACTGTAATATTTTGGTTGAATAAACAACATTTTAATATCATAGTATGCATTATAGTATAGGGACCATTAGTTGTTTAACAGTATACGTAGTTGTTTTTAAAAATAATTAATTCAGAGTAACTTCTAGTTTTATTTTATTTATTTAGTTTAGAACGGCAATTATAAATCAAAACTGCGCTCTGCGAACTACCAGTAATTAGTATCCAAGCCGTTGTTGGGTCGATAAAAAATTCCGTTGCTAACTGTATCAACGCAAACAAGTAACTTACATATTTTGAAGGACGTTTTAGGCAACAATATTACTGCCCATGTACTTTGCTCCAGGGGTTCCTGTGGAAAATTTCTTCAGCAGTTTAATTATTAGGTGGCTGTCTGGTGAGCAGAAGGCTGTTGGTCTCTTTTCACCCCCAGAACGTCTTCTTCACACTGCACGTACATAGACTGCGAGTTTCCAAAGAAACGGAAAGTACATGCTTGCTACGTATTTGCAAATGAATGGACCATAGACAAGCTTGGAACATTCTGTTATTCCGGGCGCACCGAAGAATGCATTTGCATTAATGCTACATGTTCTATGGTATGATGGAATTTTAGGTTGTTTTGCTAGTCTGATCACCATCTTCGGTGGCGTTATTTATTCCATAACCAATCCACTTGTTGGTCTGAATAGACCAGGTGGTTTCACACTTTTGTTTGATCGTGTTATTGCAGTCAAAATGAATAAGAATTTGGACTGTACCGGAATGTTTCTGTCGTATGCGTTCATTTTATGGTTATGTGTTTATCCTCGTACAGGTTTGCCATCCTGGAGACGGACAAATAAATGATTTACTGGAAAAAACACGTGTCGCGTTTTGTAAATAGCCACGCTAAATATGCCGCAGCAACCAATCACCAAATGAAAGAAGTTGGGGCTGAAAATCACGACAGGAAAAGAATTAACCAAACCGGTTGATATCCAATCCAAAGGAGAGGGTAGTTAAATAGGAAGTTTAAAATTACTTGCAAGTTACCACGCCTCCCGGTGTTAAAGATGGGTTAAGTTGATATCAGGGTCAGAGCGCTCCTGGAGATGCAGCTGTGTGAGTTTGACTGAAAAAGTGATGAAGAAAATTAACGGTGTGTTTCATAGACAAAATGCAATGCTTGGAAATCACCCAACAAACTAGTTTTGATTTTTCGGTACTATTCCACCCATCATTACCTACTAAATACCCAGGTTTGCCTAGGCGGTTATTTCCGGTCCTTGTGTACTGCTTCTGCGTCCTTAGAACTTGGCGATGTTAAAGATTTATAAATATCCATGTGATCATCGTCCCTGTCGAAGCGATGCATTGCTAAACCATTTACTGCGTACTACTTGGGTATGAAGTAGTAGCTTAAATACACAATATGCATTCAGAGAGCAAATTACATGCCCACACACGTTTGCCGTGTGGCTTCGCAGTTTGACTGCATCCGATCATCAGTAAGATGATTACAACCGAGAAATATATAAATTTCCTATGATCGTAAGGAGTAAGTCTCATGATATCTCATATTATCTGGAGCACTGAGGACACATTATGAAGGAGAATAAAATCTTGCTGTCTTATCCCCTTGCTCGAACGAAATAGGACAGGTCATAACAACCAAGTATGAATGGGGTTTACCATTTTGGAGGGTTCATCGGAAGTGACACTATGTTTATAAGTCATTTGAGATTATGATCCAGTTGTTGGATTTCATGTCAGAAAGGTGTCACCATCGTGCCAGAATCTGCGTAGGGCGTTTGTGACCACGGAGCTTCAGGGTTGTAAATTTATTTGCTAATGGCATCCAAATTGGCTAACGTCGTAGATATACTTTCTTTCAGAAACTCCGATAAATTTTCATGAATAGGTTTTGCAGCTCTCAAATCCTTCTTTGGAAACCCTGTACCGGATAAATGGGCCAAAATTCAGCAGGTAACAGCACTCCGTTTTCTTTTAGGGAAGTCCGGTTTAACTGTATTCGAGAGCCAACTGACAGGTGCGACGTTGCTGGACCACTTTGCCGGTCTCTACAAGAGATATTTGACGGATCTAGATATCTATGTTCTGTGTACAGAAGGACATTGTATAGGCACTGACACACCCATGGCTACAAAATCTCATTCCCAACCCATATAGTCTCAGGAATATCGCATAAGTTGTGGAAAATAGTTGACCATTTATTTCAAAACTGGGTGAACCCTACTCATTCTTCTGAAAGACATATGTCTGAGCTAGAAAATGAAATAGTAAAATGATTAGCTCTACTCATAAGAATTTTCCTCCTTCCGCAAGCGTTTCGAGTAGCTGATGGAAACTGATGAGTAGATATTTTCAACAAGCTTCCAATGGTGTCAATTCTTTAAACCTACTCACACTTCTCAAGCGACAACTTTCATACAAGGCGTCCGAACGGGCGTTAAAATATGTAGCGAGCAGTGTATGTTTAGATTTTCGAGAACCAAAGATTTTCTTCCTGTAGCTTTGTTGCGGGTTGAGCCCTTTAGGAGAATCACTACAGTACCTCTAGGAACTAGGGTCACTATAGGATTTTCGTGCTGCTGAATGGCTGCTCCTAAACTGGAAGTATTCGCTGAAGCGGTTTGTAGGGTCTACAAAAGCGGCTGCTTGATAAACTAAATGAAAATAGAAGAAAGTGTCACCTGCTTGTATAATGGCACAAAGTTCTCCATTGATAAACGGGTTTCATTTTGAATAAAACGATCAGTGTTTCGCGCACCTTATAGTTGCCGGACGATTGACGAAGACCGGGGAATCAAACACTACTAGAATACCGGATTCAGCATTGCATGTGGAGTAGGATAAAATTAAGAGCTTTGTGGAATACAAGTGTCAGTCGGCCAACTTGAAAAAATAAACTTCGATAAATTTAAAAGCGATTTTTAACGTTGGGTGATTACTTTATGGCGGATCGGTTTTCTCTGCAAAATAAACTTTCCGCTTATTTCAATTCACATTTTTACAGGCATTAATGGGTGAAGCTACTTTTCGACTTTCTCTTGTGTACAGATTACTCGTCTACACCGATCCTTCCTAATACTGTTGTTGAAGGGATTCAATCTAAGTAGAACTATCTAAATTTTCAAGAAAAAATGACCAGTAGTTATCATTTCTGGGATGCCAAACTCGGTATCGCCGTGTAATTTAGTATTCCAGTGTCTTCGTTTTCATCAACGGGTGATGAGAAGGATATCGCTGGGAGCAAATCTTCGACAGATGATAGCTTCTATCAAAGAACAACTGAGACTGTTATGCAAAGTCCTTCTGAGAAAATTCCTGGTATACATTCCTGTCGGAAATTATTGTAGAAAAGCTACTGACGATTAAATTTCAGAAGCCTTCTTTCACAGGTGAAAATCAACCGGCATTCGGTGACGTAGGAAAACATTCACTGATACGC
Organism: Clonorchis sinensis; assembly: GCA_003604175.2. Classification (NCBI taxonomy): domain Eukaryota; kingdom Metazoa; phylum Platyhelminthes; class Trematoda; order Opisthorchiida; family Opisthorchiidae; genus Clonorchis; species Clonorchis sinensis. Next base: position 185,620,183 of record CM030369.1, on the reverse strand, counting down.
CATGCTAAAGTATTATGGCCAGCGAATAAATTCAGCTGCAATCCCCTGGTGTTCCCTCGCCATTCATTCAGCTTATGTGATCCAAGTCTGCACCATACGTCATACAAGTTCCTGTCAGAAAAAGTGAAGGGTGCTGAAGAGGCCAACTCAAGCATTACCAAAAATCTTAAACCAGGGCATTTAATGATAAATCAATTGTGGAGGCCCTGCATGCTCTCTACATCTTTAGGTTTATTATATCAAACAAGAAATCCCAAACGTACGGCAATCGGTTAAACCGAAACGGATCACAGTCATGGATTCAACTTAGCTATTATTTTCGGGAGAAATAGACTAACGCTTGAGCGATCGCCTTCAGTGCCGTCGTTGTCAACGAGATCCCCGACCATTGGTGAAGTGAAGTGGAGTTTAACCGTAACCCTCTTCGGGGGTCAGAAAGACAAGGATCGCGCAACACCTGGTATCGGTCATTCAAGTCTGCCTCAAGTGGACTCCTGCCATGACCTACTAACCAACGCAAGTTTTTTGTGAAATACTTGAGAGTGCACGATGCAGACAGCAGGAGAAAGTAAGTGGTAACTCGCTATGTCTTTTATGATTTATACCTAATCATTTCCGGGTAGTCATATGCTAGTTGCCCACAGACGTTTGACCGTTTATTTGCAGCTTCTCTGGAACAGAAGAAAGTCATTCTGTTTTAACCTTTAGGTGTTCCTCATAAGAGGGTGCTAGCTATGTATGGGAGAATGGGTGACAGTTGTAGGGTACGAATTTTGTGGTCACACGCCTATATGCTGTCTCTTTGCTAGGCGTTGACCTTTTGATGAAGACAAATCTTGTTGAGTCTTTCGAGAAACTGTGTTTTATCATCAAATCAACCCACAGATTAGTGCTTATGAAACAATCCGAATTGAATGTTTAAAATGTACTGCGTAATTGTTGCTGCACATACTAAATTAATCACAATACCTTGGCTTTTAGTGAATCCAAGATACTGGCGCCATCATCGGTATTCACTCTGCAGAAAAACGGTCGCCACAATAGTATGATCTAATTGGTATGGACGAACTAAGTCAAAACGTCAAGAATTTGCGCATTAACGTTGATTTTACAAATACAATAATGAGTAGATGGACTAGTAGGCTCAGCTGAATTGGAGTCACAGGGATATGCAAAAGGACAAAAAACTGTTGTCTCGGTATGCACGTTTGTCTTTTTCTGACAGACACTGAGCAAAATTCTCACAATTGGTTCTGCAGGCAACGATGCGGGATAAAATAACCTGTGTTTGTTTTGGGGTTAACGAAAATGTGGATGACCCGATTTCTCTCAAAGCAAAGGTTTCTCGGTAAATTCTAGCGGTTCTTCAACTGGGCAACGGGTCAAATGACATATGAAAAACGATGGTCAGCTATGTTCATTCACTAGGAGGTCAGTTGATGAAGCGCGGACTATCTGCAATAGGAATAAGCACGTGTTCATCCTATGGAACCAAGACGATTAGGTAACTCGCGAATCACACCTCACCTCAAACATCTGTTTGTAAATTATGTAGTGTATCACAAGAGGTTGTTGAGCTGTTGACGTCTACCGTTCATTATCATCAAAAAAATAACTAAATGCTTCCTGTGAATGCCAAAACCTGTTGGTAACCGTCAGTTTATTGTAGCTGACACACTTGGTCTTCGTATCGGATGCCAAATTTCCCTTTCGTGTCCATTTTTGTCATCCAAGTGACTTATGTGAGCCTTTCATTTGCTTGTAATGAGGGAAACGTTTTATTCGGTGTTTCACCCGTGCGCCAAACTTGAATATCAATCATCCACGCCGCTGGTCCAGTATGAGGGGTGTTGCTTATCGTGAACAATGTATTATGAGAATGACTGTGTAGTTACGTGTTCCTGAGTCTTTGGATGCTTTGTAGTTCACCATGTCCTAGGCGTTTCATCGTCAATCAAAGTCGACGCTACAGAGGGGATAACTAAGACTACGTAGGCACGGATAAGCACCTGCATGTAATAAGTAAGTGACGCTAAATGCGTGTTATTGTGTCGGCTGAATAAATCCGAGCAAATAATCCTCGCGGAGCTATCAGCATCCCAATAGATTGACGCAATCTGAACAATCTCATATGTATCAGATTCCCCAAACAAAAAATGTGAACTCCGAACATTATTTCATAAATATATTGCATATCAAGCGACTCCCCGCTTCGTTCCTGACACCAATGCGCTGTTGTCAAGTGAGGCAAAACACGTCCGTATTGGAGCGTATGCGATCGCTTATGGGTTGGGTGAACAACTGCATTCAGTGACGCCTGAATTTTGCTTCCTTCTGACAGTTTCCGTTACCCCATCAGAATTTCACGGCCTGTGAATTTTTATGACATTCGAACTGAATAATATCATCTATGCTTACATACGCGTGTTTGCATGCCCGACACTGAGTGCGCGTTTGTAATCCAACGAGGTTACGGCTGGCACTGAAGCGGAACATCCGAGACTGGATTTCTAATGTGCGGATGTGCGTACGCAGCGGAAGTTCAACTTGATTGTGGTATCGTTGAACAACCACTAATAGAGTTGACTTGTCAGTATCATACAAGTTTTCATTTGGTGAAGTGTTGTTTTTCTGGCTGTGGCGGGACGCTTTCTGATCGGGTGACAGGAATATCCAACAGCTATTCATTTGCAGTCGAGGGGGATAAGGGTTGTTATTGAGTGTCTGCAAAGTCTGACTACTTACCTCTGTCTGCAATAAAGCGTAGAAGTGGAATGAGCAGATTAGACAGCTCCGGGGACCCAGCCTTCAGTGTGCTACTCAACCAGACAAGATGGAGTGCTGTTCAAAATTTGCGTACGAGAGGTTCAACTATTTCACAGTCATCTTCATCAAAGAAAATTCATCAGAGGTACAAACATGAGCTGTGTACAATAAAGATGACATTCAAGTATTCCGTCGCTGCATAATTCTATTCATAAAAATATCTGGGTTGAATATTTTTAGTAATAACTCAGTAAGTGGATAAAGGAACACATTTGCGACTAGGGTTCACGAACTTTCGCCCGAGTGCCGGACATAGCGAAGGAAAGGAACAGGTTGGCAGCAGTTAGAGACAGAAGAGATATCACCTACCGGTCGGGTGAGAAGCGGACATAAATAAGGATTAATAAGATAAAATAATTTGGATTTTTTGCAGTGTGAATAACTTATTCTTCCCCTTATTAATTACCACACTATGATTTATGCCTCTATTCAAAATTGGGCAGCTTGGCCAGAAACGCAAGAACGTATAATCGAGAAAATATAAGCATTTTATTTGCTTTCTCCGTTCATCCTAATGAAGCACATTGTAGGAAAAACAAAGGCCACCTATTTACCAATTTATAGACCGAAATTTAATATCTGTATAGCTGGGAGCAGGTAATCTCATCGACACAAAAGATGCATATTCAAAATAGTTTACCACCTTAACACCGATTTTGCACTATCCCTTAAACTTTCGGATATTTTGACAAGTTTTAGTTGTTGTTGTTACCATGCTTTAAGTTTAGACGATAGACAAAAGAAAAAAATACCACCGTCTCAACAGCACTATAACTTCGCGGTTCTGTACGAGTGGACTGTAAAGATACAATGCTTCAGAGTTCAAACTCGGTTTTAGAAAGGACTTAGCAAGGGCCGATCAGCTCACCCTCCCTTGTCATCACTGTTACTGTAAGATGATGACACTGCTGCTTATTTGCCGTCTAACCGTGTCAATTTGACTGAGTAAGGTTGTGTGATGGAAAGAAGAAAGAATGGGCGATGGAAGGAGATCTGGGACGGGGCTACGACAAACACGCGGAGTTCTTGCTTCTTAAATACTCAGCCAAACAATCTGGATAGAAACTGATGGCATGAAAGCTACTGACTTAGGTTAGTTGCCCTATGTTTTGGTGTCCCAAGCACATGGAAGTTCACCTAGGCCTCACCCTTGAAGGAAAACTGCAACAACAGAACCCAAACCTTTCGCAACATCCTTCATTTATTCTGCCTTGTCAAATTCCGTCTACCTCTGGGTTTCTACCACTTCGGGATACGCACAGAAAACAGCGCTAGTTTCGACAGGCGCTGACTCGGCATGCCTAACAGATGACCTGCCACTTGACCTTTCGTTTTGAGGGTAGTACCCTGTGCTTCACCCAAAAACCGTCTCCTTGTTCTCGTTGATTCTGACCAACTCGACCTTTAGTTCTGGGACATCGGTGGTCAAAAACCTGGAGATATAGCAGGTTTTCTACCCCAAATGACAAGGTTTCACATCCGTACGACAATATAGCCCGAGCTGTAGTCTTGTACGTTCTCCCTTTGAGACCCAATTAGATGTCTTTTGACGCCACAAATGGCACGAATTGGTAAATTCAGTTCTGTTCTTCCAGATTCCTGCGTTCACTTTGTCAGTCCTACATCCGTCGGGGTTACGGTAACTTCTGAGTTACCTATAGCGTTCCACAACTTCCAGTAGCACTTTTTCAATTCATAGATGCATGTTCAAATCCTGTGCGTCCCACAGCACAGCAATTTTTGGGCCTGGAGCACACGCCAAAGGACTGTCGCTTTTCCGGTCCCGCTTGCGCTTTCTTCTTTTCTCAAAAAATTCTAACAAAGTTGTGTGTATATTTAAGGTCCTTGCTCAGAGAGATCTAAACACCGGGATTCGGAGCCTTCTCAGGGTTCGCCTCATTACCTCATTAGTGATGAAACTGAACAGTGAAGACTGAATATCCTTGTCATACTTTTGTAGGAAAGCTTTTCGTGAACTCATTATACACTCTCACACAAATGTATCAGTACCTAAGGCACATGGTATTCACGGACTCCTGGAACATACCCTGTTGAGCAAGCATGTTGAAAGGAGTCAACCAGTCGACGAAATCAAATACACTCCTTAAATCAAGCAGCACCGATTCGCCGTTGCCTTTGCCGGCATACACAACGTTATTTTACCGATGAGAATGATTTGAGTACTACCCGAATATGCTATCCCTTAACAAGAACCTACCTTCCCCGTTTGCCTGGCTTGGAGCTCAGGGTATACTGTAGATTTGTCTCAATGCTACATTCTCCGAAATACAGCCTCTCAGGTTAGTAAATATTTATAAGCGCTTTCGGCTGAAGAATCATATATTCGGCTATTGTGTCGTCGGGCGCATATCCTGTGAGCACGGTTTTTCAGCACGTTTTGACACCATACGTTTGGCACCATAGGAAAATGCTGTTGAAACGTGTGTATTTTTCATTCCAAGTTTCCCTCTAGAAGATCGCACGCTGGATCGTTCCTTCAAAGCGACGTTTTACCTAAGAGTGAGACTGATGATCAGGTGAAAGAAATTTGGTACTTTACTTTTATTAAAGGAAGTAACTTGAGACTAAAATTGTCATTCGGTACGGACTTTTGCAATGAAACGACAAACTTAGCGTTTTTAAAAATCATTAATCCCTTGTTAAACGCATTTAGGAAGTTTTGAAAATTCAAATTAAAGGACTTACGAAGAACTGACCTTCAAAACTAAATACTCTCAATGGGGGTCCTGTTCGACCTTATTCAGTATAATTACCTTTGAAAGCAATTACTTGTTGATAGACAGGAGGCGTATTTAGTGAAATGTGATCTGAGACGAAATTCATCTATAGCTTTATGAGGTGGCTTTCTCAGGAACTAAGTGGCTTAACTATATATATATATATATACTATATATAATATAAATTATCATCCATCAAATATGAGGAAGCCTCAGATGACTGTACGAATGCTGAATATCGTTTCCTTAAACTAGTACAGCCTTTTAAATGTTGAAACAGATGAGAAGCCAAATCTGTGCTCCTTCCTTCCTTTAATTTAAATTCATTATATATACGTATATATATGTATATATACATACATATATATGTATATATGTGTATATATATGTATATATATAGTTAAGCCACTTGGTTCCTGAGAAAGCCATCTCATAAAGCTATGGATGAATTTCATCTCAGATCACATTTTGCTTTATATATGTATATTATATTGGTGGTGATGGAAAACGCGTCAAGAAGATCCTAGGTTTATCTGCATTCCTTTACCATTTCACACGAATGGCCGCTTTTTCGTGCAAGCAAAGTTAGATTAAGAAAATGCATAAGCTGAAGACTATGGTAGCCACGATCGTAACGCCTGAGATTGAAAAAACGAAGAAAAAACAATGACAGTGAACTATCATCCTTCGTGATGTTAGAAAGATCCACCTTGATATGGAATATCGATCCGCTGGAACATTCAAGGTTATTTTCAGTGGATTTGTGTACATCGCAACCGGTCTAACTCGCTGTGCTCGGCTCAACCACGTTAGCAATTGGATTAATTCAGTTTGGTTTTCAAAATAAGTGATATAACCGGAAGTCTGGTCCGTTATGCTTGTTGTCCAGAGTAGCTAGTAAGATGACAAACATATATGAATGCGTAAACTTCGGCTTAGATTCTGTGCAATCTACACCGTTCCTTTGAGTTGAGCAAAAATCTTCGCGTCCTTCAGGTCGGAGTCTTCGAAATCACAAAGGTTTTGCTGTTTTTTTTAAATGTGCGCAAATTCCTTGCTATTGCAAAAATCTTACAACGGGTACAGCATTCTAATCTGGCTGAAATATTGCTTTGATGCAAAACTGCAGTTTCAATAGTTAGGGATTTAGAAATGTAATTTCGACCAGTTTGGTAGAAAGTGTCTCCCGGTTTTAACCATTCATATTCTCAATCAAATGGAGAATGTTTGGAACCGGCTGAATAGTCGTCGGTTTGGTAAACAATCGGTGGACTTATTGCTGGACAACGTTTCGCTTTTGACGCAAAACCTTCGCCAGGCCTAAGTGAGTAAGTTATCAGGTTGGTCGAGGTTTTAAGGCCGTTAGGGAACCAATGCGTGAGAATTCTTACAACTAGCCGATTGTATCAGTGCTGGTGTCGGTCCGACGTTCCTGTTTGTTGGTTAGTGGGAATGACTAACACTTGCGACGGATTGATTGGGGGAATTGTCTTCACATTGCATCCGGATTTTGCGGCCTTGCTTTTCCGATCTAGGGCACCTTGATGAAAGTTTCCTCTCAGGGGTCCTTCACGGATTTTGTTGTGTGCTTAGGGAAATGCGGGGACAACTGGATTGAGGTTGAAGGGGGGTAGGTGGATCTTACTCTTCTTGGATTTTCTACTTTTAAACCTAGACCATTTTTCGTTTCACCACTTACATCCTCCCATAATGACATGCTACGAATCTCATAGCTGGTGCGACCAACTGACATTGTTCATACTGCCAAATATTCTGCCGTGTGGCGTCTCCTGGATACTAACCCCACAGCCTATAATTGTGCCTGCGGGTTGTAATGCTTCCTTGTTCAGCTGTTCATGTGATTCGGAAGAATGGTTTTCAACCTTACAAAAGGGGTGCCAATTTTCTAAATCATGCTTACGCATCTGTGCACATGTCAGCATACGAAAACATTTGCCAGCCCTAACCGGATACTAATTGTCTCATGCACGCGTGCTGTTAGGTGGTGTTTAACAGAGGACGGTTGGTAGTCTAAAGAACTTGACCATATTATACGATGCCTGACCATAGACGGATAACCCGGCACCAGACCACACCATCTACTCCTGATTCGGGAGTAAAAGTAAACATAGAAACATCCACCCCACTAAAAGTTCACGTATTTTGGAATTTGACCAGAGGCTTCGATTTAGTAACTTGTTAGGCACCTATAATTCCGGCTCTGAGGCAGAGAAACTAGGGAATAATCAGAGAGGCAATGGAGGCAGAGTGTGGACCCAAATGTTGTTTTTATTATCAGCATGTGTAAACTCGCAATTTTACCAGATCCTCCGAAACGATAATAAAGCTTGGAGCATCCACTTGATTGTTTAGGAATGGTTGAAGTTACCTTCCAAGTGAGGGAATAAACAAATCGCTTCATCAGTAGAGTTTCGCACTTTGTGAATATTTCGTCTGTGTTCCAGTTGGAAATGCCAGATAATATGTGCTGGAAAACTATGGGCTCCAAGTTCAGCTACTGATAGTATTCCCTTTTTCCAGTGATCCCTGGATCACCCAATAAGCTCGTCCGCCTGTTGCGTATTTTCGTAAGTCCAGGCTTTCAGTCACTGTACCGCTACCCTCTCCACGCCACAGAGAATACCATCTACACATTTCACTGGCGACCATCCATTTCAACTCTTATACTTCGAAGTCCTTTCAATCGATTCCGGTGTAGGTATATCTAGGAGGAAGGCTTTCGAGTAGGTAGTTTTGTAAGTGCTTCATTTCAGCTATGCAACAATAAACAGGTCAGAGGAAGGATAACTTCACAGGATTGTGAAACTTCTGAGAAGTCGTCACTCGAGGGGCGGGTCAATACTTGACCACGTGATGTGGTTTTCCGTTGAAGGGGCTCTGTGTCTTGTCTTACTGAGAGCTGATCAAACTGCTGATCAACCACTCTCGGCCAAAAGGCCAATTTTTCAACCACTGGCCGGACGATTGCGGGTTCAAAACTCTCTGGGGTTTCTTTAGATGCATACTGCTGATAATTCCCAACAAGGATAAAACAGCTGTACAGTGCTTTTAGGCTTTTTAGCATAGATTGGCCTCACTAACAGGATGAAATCTCTCTCTTTCCTCACATTGCTATAAAGTAATGCAGGATTCACTTACAAATTCTCTGAACCCCAGTAGCGTAACAAAAATATTACGGCTGACAAATAGTCGGTATCTAGTACACTTGGGATTGGTGTAGGCTCTGGGGATTATGCGCTAATATTGCGTATGAGGGGGGTTGGTTGAGCTGAATAGAATAAAATCAATTCTAGCTGAGGTTTGGTGTATTGAGTATGATGCACCACAGTGCGCTGAGATTTGGAGTTGATGCTTGGCCGCCTCAGATCTTATCACCGACACGGAGTATGTTGTTTGAATGGCTTAGCTGTGTTCCTTCGATATTTTATTTCTAACATCTGTGATACGGCAGAGGGACATTCGGAATTCACACTACCAAGGTTAATCCAGCTGGCGTGAATTTGCTTCTGCTCACTATCGGTCTTTGTAGGTAATTCAAAGAGGCGTGCAAAGGAGAAAACAGCGGATAGATAGATAGAAAGTTATATATTGAGTAGTACGATGAATCAGTGTCATATTTTCGGTTATGAAATGCTCCCGTCGGGCGCTTTTGCTTTCTCTGTCATTTCGCTAATCCGTCTTCCAATACTCCATCTAGGTTTCTTGAGGAGATATTATTGAATGCAATGACTTCTCAGCATTTATTCTATAACAGGCGAGATGTATCTTAATGCAAAAATGAAAGAGACACGTGTTGCCTGACTGTGATATACGATTTACCGGCAACCGCGCAACATAGACACCACTCTAAGCTCTATCACGTGATGATGAAATCGTACAAGAATGGTATTATCCGTAATTTGACCCCTTATCTATATAAAGCAGCTGCTATGCATAAGATGGATGCTGAAAGATCAGCCTGTGTGCCACAAAATGAACAAATGTGGAAACCATACACTTAATCGTTGCTATGAATCTGTAGAGCTGAGAAGAAACGGGTCAGTGTTTATATAGTGCGTAAACTACAGCGAAATAAGATTAATGACAAACGCCAACGATAAGTTGCTCTCTGTGATTTACTACAATGGCATGTATAGCATAACGGAATGACATTTAGTACGACCCTACTGAAAGCAGCTTGGCGTACGGTTGCATTCCTCCTTATAATATATGCTGTCGTTTTGGGTTACCTAGATAAAGCATTCTGCAGCAATGTGAATCCCTTTCCTTATTAGAAACATCCTGTTTCACAGCTCACTGGGCGTCTAATCCCAGTTCGCTCAGGTACGCGGCTATTAGCCATATTTGGTCACATCATTTCAGCCGACGACGGCTCAACTCCCGCTATTCCGGAGATTCAGCACATATCACCGGTTTTTCTCACTTCCAACTAACACTGTTGGGTTTTGACAACCGAGGACAAAAGTTGTAGACAAATCAAAGCTCCAACACTCAAATTTTCCCACATTTTCAAAACAACGCTCTACGATCACTTCAGATCTTCAGGAGAATGACCATTTTCCAGTCATGCGTGATGCAATGACCCTAACGAAGTGTGCCAAGAATTGGACGGTTTCCTGTTTCGAGGCGCTTTTCACCATAATAAATGGCCAGTTATGTTTAGTGACTAACAAATCTTCATGCTTGCAAGTTTTCTTCCAACCCCGGGTAACGAGCTTTCTTCAGTACATGGTATTTTCTCCGGGGTTTATTTTAACATAGTCCCCTTTGGAAAACTGGGAAAGTACCTGCGATTACTTGACACAATACTATTTACACATGACTGTCAAAAACTCCTCCACAGTTCACTACCTGTTTGCTTTGCTCGGCGAAGTCGCCGTACTTCCATAAATTCAGTTTCCTAACTGAAGAGAATGTCGAACGAAAGTCGAGTAGTACACTGGTAATAGGCTATTGAACAGCTTTAATCATAACGAATGTTGCCTCAGAATATATTTAACTGAAAAACAGGTAGTCTCTGTGTGGGGAAGTAGGTTGGAGATCGCTACATAGACAGCTTTAACTGTTAGATATGTTTGGAGATATTTTTCTGCAAACCATATGCAAACATAAATTGTTGTGCTCAGTAATTCTTGGTGTCTTCTGTCAGAACGATGGACAAAATGAATTAACGAGTTAGAGTTATGTGTCTTGATGCATTCTAGGCTCACGTGCTACTCTCTAGGACAATTTAGTTGAAGCTTACTCGGACATGGAAGTATAAGCAGAGTGATGGCACGAAAATTTCTTTGAAACGGCCGATTGATACAATAAAGGAATTTAAGCAACTGACCACTGGTAACCACTGGTCTTCTGCATGTGTCTAATGTCTGGTATGTGTCTATTATGCGCCTACATGATGAGTCCCAAAAAGGGCGAATCGGTCGTGGGCTGTCGAAGAATTTTCAGCAACCTTATGGGTAGTGCATTACATAAATACATATGTCGCGATATCTCGAATATCGTAGCAACTGGAACATGAGGCGGCCTGGTGCAACACATTCAGTTGCCTGGAGGCATCACAAACGGGAGATTCAGCTGGGTTCCAGGTGAGTTTCTGGCAAAAACCAACTTGATTTGCAAATGAGTGTATTTATCGAAATCAGTCCAAGTTGGATTCAAGTAGAACATAAGGTTGACGGAAACTCGGGGACTGGGCCTACCTGATGAGCCCCAAGAAGGGCGAAACCGGTTGTGGGTTGTCGAAGAATTCTCAGCAACCGTATGAGTATTGTACTACGTATATATTTGGATAAAAGATATTCATATGAGAATCTGGTCTGCTGGTTTTCTTCGGGTGCAATACCTCTCACAGTATTTTGTGAAAAGATATTAATATTGTGACCTTATAAAGATTGACTGGAAAATGGCTCGAGTGTTGGCAATCACCTAGGCATTGCCCAGTGAATCAGTTCAGTTATCTGGTTTAATGGGAGGTCTGTTATCTTTCTTATATAAACCAACTGCATCCGGTGTGATGCCCAAGTGTCGGGTTTATTGTTCGGATTTTTAAAACTGTCTAAGACTAAGGAGATTAGGGGATGACGCTGTTCTGCTAGTTGCTTATCTTTTTTAAACCCGCCGAGGTTTTTTATGGGGACTTTCTTAAAATATGCGCTAAAATATACAGATATTAGCGTTGCAGACAATCCCAGTTTACTCGGCCATTTGTGGAGCAAAAAAATGCACGTTGTAAATGCTGGATAGATGGAAATCAACGGACTTGACTATTTGCCAAACTCAAAGAAAGGTCGTCGTTGGTTTGCTAGCTGAGCCGGGAAGTTTGATTGCGAACGTTTCATCATCAATCGACGTGACATCACCAGTGCGTTGTTACGGAGCTTAGTGGAGCGTGGCAACGGGTCGGTGATTGTGCGTGGAGTAGTGTTGTGTGTGCATGTGTGTTAATATACATGCTGCTATCGGGGGCTGACCTTCGACCACGATTAGTTGTTCGGTCAGGCGGTTCCATTGTTTGGTCTGTTATCCTGATTCGCCGATGCCCACGTGACCTTTGAGCCTGGCCTCCCCTACCCTCGTACTCTGGTCGATGCTGAGTGACCTCTGGCATTGGCCCTTCCGTGTTCCGGTTTGTGAACCTTATTGATTTGACTCTATCAGTTGCTTGTTTCTTTGTGAATCCATCGATATGCACCACCACACTCCCTAACAAAGCACTGGTGATGTCACGTCGATTGATGATGAAACGTTCGCAATCAAACTTCCCGGCTCAGCTAGCAAACCAACGACGACCTAGGCTACCTGAGCTACCAACATATTCCTTTACAGAAAGCCAATTCGGATGTACACGTAGCTCCACGTGAATAACTGCCCCTTCCGACGAGCCTCTAAATACGAATAATTATACTTCCTCCATGAATGTCTACGTAGGAACGTGCTGCCACCCGGTCCAAATCACAGACCGGTACTAGACTATCCGCAGGCCCGGGCCCTAGCAAGACAGAACACGCCTTTAAATGAAACGAAATATCCGGGGAGGTTCAACAACGAATCCGACAGACAATCATACAGGCAATCACACGGAACAGAAATATGCAACTGCCTTCCAAACAGGAACGAGAAGCATTCAGAAATGTACAAAAGTATGAAACAATCATAAACAATCATCATAACTTCATACCTCATCAATCAACTCAGCACGACGCTCAAGCAACTGCAAGCAACACACGAGATAACCAGCCAGGAAGGATGGAAAATGAAAGCACAATTCTACGGACTACCAAAGGTGCACAAAGAAGGAACTCCACTTAGACCAATCGTTTCACTTCCGGGAACCCCATCTTACATATTAGCAAAAGACCTATGGAGTAGATTGAAACACCGAATTTGCGGATCGGAACACACAATCAATAATGCAGGTCAATTTCTACGCAAACTACGGAACGTTAGTACAAAAGACGGCGAAATCATGCTTCCATTAGCCGTAACATCACTGTTCACTTCAATCAACCACAATCTCGCCAGAGAAACGGTAGCAGAACTGCTTCGGAGTGATCCAGCCACGACAGGAACCATGAAACTTGAAAGTTCATGCAAGCTGATGGAGTTTTGCATGGACAACAGCTGAAAGGGACTCCAGTGGGATCTCCAATATTAGTAGTCATTGCTGAGGCGGTAATGCAGGGATTAGAGCGCGCGGTACTATCAATCATCAATCCAAAGCTATGGATGCGCTACGTAGACGACACCTTTGTCATCATGAAACGAGATGCATTACACAGAACGCACGAACTGCTATATACCACGTTTGAAGATATCAAGTTTACAATCGAACTGGAGAGGAGCAATCGATTACCATTCTTCGACGTTTTAGTAGACAGGAAGGTGGGTGGGACCCTGGCAACCTGCGTATACCGGAAAAAGAAACATATACGGATCAAAAACTGAACTACAACAGTAATCATCCAGTGAACCACAAGAAGAGCTGCGTCCAAATTCTGTTCACGAGAGCAAGGATACTCTGCAACATCACAGAATTACGGAAGAAGGAAGGAAACTATCTATTCACTGTTCCAGAACAATGGATATCCAAGGAATTTTATCGATATCAGCTTGAGGACGGAAACATCTCAGCAACAGCGAGAACAAACGACCAGACGAGTAGTTCTACCTTACCTCAAGAATATAACTGAACTCATAACCAGATTTTTGGCCCAAAAAGGAATCGTCATGTCCAACAAACCGAACGCTACGTTGAGGAAACTGATCTCCATACCGAAGGACAACCAAGACAAAGCAAAGAGGAACAATGTGGTATACCAAATCAACTGCAGCAAATTTACCAATGGGCAAACTGGGAGGAAATTATGCCCACAAATAAAGAAACACAAAGCAGCCGTCAGGAGAAATGACCTTTATCCTTGGTATCCATACACGAGGACCAAGAAGGCCGCAAATTCAATCTGGAAAACGTGAAAAATTTTGGTACACGGAGACACAAGACACGGAAAAGAATCTCTGAAAGTATGCTACTACACGGCTGATTCGATCACCCGCTGCATTGAACTGGACGCAATCTACGCTTTACTACGTGCAAAGGACCAACTCTTCCACCGGAATACTCAAAGAGAGCCAAATATCGGATTCATAAACCAAGGCGCAATAAACTCCTTGGAGTTGGATCAACAATGGCGACAGGCCAGAATCCAGAGAGGCCAAAGACAGGTCACTCCACCATCGATCAGAGTACGAGGGTAGGGGAGGCCAGGCTCAAAGGTCACGTGGGCATCGGCGAATCAGGATAACAGACCAAACAATGGAACCGCCTGACCGAACAACTAATCGTGGTCGAAGGTCAGCCCCCGATAGCAGCATGTATATTAACACACATGCACACACAACACTACTCCACGCACAATCACCGACCCGTTGCCACGCTCCACTAAGCTCCGTAACAACACACTGGTGATGTCACCTCGATTGGTGATGAAACACTTGCAATTAAATTGCCCAGCTCAGCAAACAAACCCACGACTATGTATGCTACTTGATCTACCAACATTCTCCTCCATGGCAATGATAGTTCTATTGCATTGTTCTTACTGCACGTTTACTTTGGTCGTCAGCCGTGTGATCCATTCAACCCTCATGAATTTCTGTTAGATCAATCAGATTTAGTGACCTTAACCGAATACAACGCAAACCGTATTCATTGAGGTATAAGAGGACAAGCTTTACTTTGTTTAGGTTAGTTGTGGAGCAGGTGTCATGTTCGAATGAAATCTTCAGGAAGGATGCGACCTCGCAAGCCAAACGAGAAGTCGACACTTAAGGAGTCGGTCAGGATCGACTAAGTGTGTCAGTCATCTGAATGTGAATTTTATAGGTTCATGCTATCAAATAAAAAGTAACTGGCCTGAATCTCTGTCCGGCCTCATGTGACGGAACTAATAAGGCTGATTCTCATCGGGGAAGAAACTAATTAACAGAGTTTCTTGACACTAACCTTGTGTGAAATTATCCGTCAAGAGTAAAATTGCGCACAGCAAACTGCAACTGCTACTCGCATTTTTTTGTTAGTTTGTGCGACACACTTTGCTGTGTGAAACGTTTCTTGGTTTATCTACCTGTTGTTCCTTAAAATACTCGTGCTAGGGGTTATTCAGTCACAAGAACAGCCCTGAGTTACTGACTTGCTCGCCTGTTGGTCACACATCAACCGTACTGTTGAACCGCACTTTTTCGGGTTCACCGATTTGCGACACGGTAGCCAGTCGGTTTTCTCTTCCAGCCCGATCAGTATTCTTCTCATTGCAAGCGCGCTGTAAGTGGTTACTGGACCTGAACGCCAACATTCCTATCTTATCACAAGTTTCATGAAGCATTAAAAAAGGAAGGAAACTGCTTCCGATTGTGCCGTCTTGGCACCATCCCCAAAGCCAACCAGTGACAGTTCGGACGTTGACAATACCAATTAAGACGTCTTTCAGAATAAATCTACGTCTACATTTTCTTGCCTGAAACTTAGTCATCCTCAGACGAAGAATACTGTATAGACTTGGCCACTGGCGTTGTAAATTACATTCGTAAATTCAATTCATACCGCATGCAAACAAACAATTTTTCAAGGAACGGATGACAGTTATTGGATAGTGTCTTATAATTCTAATGATTTCTCGGATCGATTCTGTCAGCTTTTACCAGTCTGACTAAGTTTTTCAAAACCCACACAGAAGAGATTCAGAAACCAACATAAATATGCAAAATGCCTGAGAATGCCTACGGAAACCAAAATTATTTAAGAAGATTGGACTTCAAAAACATAAAGAAGCTTAAAATCGCTGTAAATACTACAGTTTGGAAGCCACTTTAAGAAAAGACGCCGCAACTCAGGCATGTGAAAAGCTTTTGTGTACTACGGTTCGTTGAGGATTTTTTAGAATGCGGTTTTCGACTATCCAACCACAAAGAGAGAGAGTTTCCACGCATGGCAAATTAGGCAGCTCAGTGTGCGAAAGGGTGACCTGAAGCTGAATCCTGCAATAAGCATAACGAACGTCGAAATATACCCAAGCAATTCGGGCTATTGTATCCACTTCGATTATGACATCTAGCTGAATGTTTCCGTTTTACCTCAACCAAATCCCAACCTCACGCGAGGTACAATAAAATGTAATAAAATGTGTTTTATCCATCCAACTATTCGATCTACCGTGGGTCCTTGCGATCATTATACTGTGGTTAGTTTATGATGATGAGCAGCACAGCAGACAGCTTGCCGCGAGAGGCAACCTGGAAGGGCAAAGATAGAATACATGGAATATCATGGCTATTCTGTCTCCATTCGGCAGCGGAGGTATCGAAATATCTAGACTCCATGGACGCACCTTGGTGTCATACTTGATGAGGTTTTAGCATATCCTATTAAGCTGGTTATTTGTATGCAGCTGCAGGTTTTACTAGCTTGTTTTCGAATAGTATTCTCAGATGGTGTCGACAAACCAAGATAAACTAGCCAGGGAAGAAGAAAGTTGGTTAAGCAAACCTGATGCGATGTTGATCCAAATAAACCAGTAAATATTTAGCAGCATTTAGAAAGGTTCGGCGGATTTCAACTGTTGTACACTTGTTGAACGGTAAGCCTTCGGGTGCGCCAAAGTGGGCTCATCTCTAACTGGATGTTCGACTGCGTCGTGGAGGAAACCTGGTCATATATGACAATTCACTTGGTCCACTGTAGGCAGTGTTGTTGCGGCAAATTGTTTGCCCAGCTAGAAGGATGAAATCTCTGCTAGATGAGGGACAACCGCTTTTGGTCTGAATAAAAATAAACGAATTTGCATAGAAATAGCTCATGTAGATAAGTTTGAGGGACATGCAAATACGGATGTGTGCGTGTGCACTCAAACACTGGCAATGACCTATAGGGCGGGCTCAAATGCGGAAATATCGTGGCAGATTAGAAAAGCTCGTTGCCGAATGATACCAACCACACCGTAATCTTATTCATAGGCCTTTAATGACAACCAAGTGTGGGTGCAGTGCGAATCATTGTTCGTAAATTGTTTTGTGAAATATTTCTCAAGACCCGTAAGATGCGGTCGCCTCACAGACATGCATGTGCAATAACTAGAGTTTTCTCCCTGTCCAAATTTGAGGTAAAAACTTAAGAAGCCTACCACAGAAAGTAATTCCGTTTTTTCGAGTGGCCTGTGGATGCTGCGTCATTGATCCCACAGTGGCTGGCTGGGGAGAAACACCAATTAACTGAGACACAGCATCTGCCCGAATTCGTGTAAGAAATTAATTGACAAATCTACGGGTCTGTGCTTTGTCCTCCAAAAGAATATACCCATTCCTTTTGTGTTCATCGTTTTTTGACAGCGAACAGCCTAAATTTTGACTAACTGGATAGACATGAACTGCTTGATCACACAAATAGTGTTTTCTTTATAATTATCCAAACAATGCTAAATAAGGAGTGAAACACAGCCACGAAACTTGTGGAACAGGGTTCACTTCACTCGAGCCATTTAACCTCTAATTCGACTTCACTCCCCATCTTTTTTAACGGTGACGCAAAAATCCACACAATTTTTCATACTTTTATCCCATTTACAATGCATCTTTTTAGCAACAAAGTCAATGTAAATCACCCCATCCTTTCGTTAGTGTACTTTATCTAGCCGCAAGTGGTGAAATGAACTTAGCTGAATAATGCCCTATTTTTCTGAATTGAAAGTATTACTATGCTCATCGGGAGCTAATATTGAGCGGGCTTTTATCGGACACTTTGCTCGGAAAGAGGGTAGAAAGCAAGCTGATGCAAGAAAGCACTCAAGGCACATCAGACAAAAGACCAGTATGCTCCAGTGGGTAGATAACTCGATTCTCAAGTGTTCACCTTGTTATTCTGCTCTTTACTCAACAACAATGGGACTCTTCTTTTCAACAATTGAAAAGGACAATTTTCATTTTTTTTATGATTACTGGCCTTAATGCGGAAAAGGGTTCCACGTTCTCCCCCTCAAGACATCCGTTGCCGACGGGACAAGAGTGTGGTTGTCCCAATTCCCTCATATTTGAGTTAGTTTACCTTGACAAGGGCCGAACTTCACAGAAACGCGGTGGAAAAGTGAGATTTTATTTTTTCAACTCCATCGGCTGTTTTCTTTTAAGAAAATATTGAAGATTGACTAAGTATCCTGAAAACAGAAGAAGGAACATAGTACAGTGCACCTCTGCACGCCTCCGAAATCCAGAGCTTCGGTGAACGTGTTTGTCAGCTTTGTTAACAAAACGTTGGTTTTAGCTTGTCTTGTCTTTCCGTTTTTGTGATTTATTTTTGGTCACGACGAATAGACTGTTAGTCGTATAGCAATTCCAAAAAAGCTGACCAAGGCGTTTCAATATGCAAACCCTCAAAACCGCTGCAGGGAGCTCAGCGAAGCATAAATTACATCGACGGAAGTCAGCATTATCATAGTCTAGTGATTCTGTTGAACTAACCTAATAAGGCTCACTTAGGGATTTATCCACTGAATACGGCTGCATGGGAATGTATTGGAGCTTGAACGCACTTTTCTCCTGAAAACAAACAGCTAAAGCACCGTAGGCGTAAATACTTTACTCAAAAAGTTGGTGGCACTTTAAAGGCCCATGGAACTCAACCGAAAAAGCTCCCTTCGCCCATCACTCCCCAACTGATTAGCAAGGCAACCAGGTTAATCACCCTACAGACCAAATTTTAAAATGACCCGGATAAAGCGTAATGTGAATTGATAGGGCGCAAAAATTTGTAGATTTGACATTTACATGCTAAGTGGGCTCATTGTTGAGGCGCGAACTAATTGATCGTAGTATCTGTGGTTCAAACTCAACCTCGGCATCTGGAATGTTCAAGTATTGAATTAGGCACACTGGCAGTATCTCAGCCCCCATAATTTCTTCGGGTAACATGACAGCTACGAACCAGAAGAGTTTTCCATTTGAAAGGGGTAATTATTTCGATATTAATCAATCAACCTCTTATCCGCTTACAGAACGGGCAATCCACTAATCGATTTCCCACTGAAGTCACGCTCTTGGACGACAAATGCTACAAACATAAAAACACAAGGCTTCTACTGGCTTGAACATTTTCTCATTGTTCAAGTATGTCACTGCAACCGAGCGGCCAAAAGCCCCCCCCCGGGAGTGAAAACTATGATTAAATTTTTGCGTGAATTTCAGAGTAACATTCAATAGTCAACCAAGATGTACTCTTGTTAGTTGAAGGACATTCGAAGGCGTCTGAAATCACTGCATTTTGTGGGGAATTCTATTTAAGGTGCATTTGATCTTTCTGATTACATCTGAGTCTGAAGCACTCAGAAGTGCGTCCTCGAGTCGGTGCTTCATAACCCACTCATTTTTGAACCCCAACAAAATCCAAATGTTCTTAATTGAAAAAAATAGGTATGCATTGAATTGTAATGATTTCTGAGGTAATGCAAAATTACAGGTTGGTTCGTCTTACCTATGCTGTTGAACTTTTCAGGCCCGAATCCTTATCCGGGCCAGTGAATCTGTGCAAACATGCAAACGCACTGAACTCAGTTTCTCCTCCATTACGAATGGAAAACTCAAGTGACGTCCGTCGGATTATAGAGGTGATCGTATTTTTGCGTGGCAACTAGCTTAAAACAGAAGCGATAAGCGATCATGAGGGACTCGCGGCAAGAAAGGTCGTTAAGCAGAAAGAATAATGTGATCTCGATAAGTTATAAGCACTTCGCACTCGGCGTACCTTAAAGAACTGTTAATAGTATTAAACTTTTCATCAGAGGATTGACATTTCATTGACCTGGTCCAGAGGACAGCTGTCCAAATCTGAGAAAGTTGTTAAGATGCATTTGTCCACTCGTACTGACATCCAACTGGTACGGAAGTTTTAATTATGGATCTCAGTAAAACTAATTGGGCATCGTTACTGACTTGTAGATTTAAAATTGTGTAGCATGCTCGCTTTTCTCATCAGTCGTTGCTGTGTCTAAATTATGGTTCATGTTCTGCTTAGTTAATCAGTTAGGCAACGTATTTCTCACGACACAAACAGGACTGGCTGCTCCCCTTCTTGTGTGACCAGAACGACCCTTGACTAGCATTTCATGCTTACTTTGATTTCCGTCTGCATTTCCCCGAGCGCCCTTCTAAGTAAAGTTGGGACATAATGAAAGCCTTCTCCCGTGTTTATGCTTATTTTCCACACTCTTTACATCACGGGCACTGGAATAATCAAACGGGGAAACATCCCGACGATTTGAAAAGCCTGTTTTTGGACCAAAAATTTCCTTTCCTGTAAAGGTCACAGTCCATTTAATTTCGTGTTAACATATCACGACCTTGATATCACCACTGGAAACAATCTAAATCTGACTTCTCATTTTGCCAAGGTATTCGCTTTTCGTGCTTGGTATTGACAACGAATGGAAGAATAATCAATGCCTGTAGCATACGACCAAGAAAACAAACGTGGTGACCAAAAGACGTCAATAACAATGGTGGGTGAAAACAGCATCAGCTGGTCTGATGGCTTCAACTTTTTGTCTGCGTTCAATGTGGAATGTGGGTCTAAGTTTAATGGCTAAAATTAACAGCACTTTGTCAGGTGACATATTCTCCCAAACAATACAACAGCTGTTCGGACAACCCTGGCGATGTGTTTTGAAGTAGACTCTTCATTGTCTTTAATCAAACAAAACTTCCAAGAGAGCAGAGGTAGCTGTCGTGGAAAGTACCGATCTGTATTCAAACAGTCTTCACTAAATGACAGCCAGTCCCTGCCGGGTGGAAAGTTTGCGTACCAACCATTTGTGCGGTTGCTACTAGACACGGCTGTTCAGAGAAACTTCAGTTGTCAAGACACCCAGTGCGGATGTGGCAAATCAGTTGATTAGTTAGCGGTTTCACGCAATCCGACAACATGGAAGGTGTAATTGGAGTTAAAACTTGGAAGAAGCCTTGTCTGGTGTCCAAAGTTTATTGGCTCTTAGTGAAACGGCCAAGACGCCATTAGATTCCACACTTGACGCCTCTAAGCTAACCAAAAATGTTTAAATTCAACTACTTCCGCCAAATAAGCCGATGGTATGTGCAAGCTTTAATATATGTCTCGAACTGTGTAAGGGTTTTCATGTATGTGGAGTGGGCATTCATCTGCCGAAAAAATAATCCAGTGCACTCGAAAAGACGACCATTGATTAGCAAATAACACTAAGCTTATGTTGGATTAAGCGTTCATTTGCAGATTAAGGTGGTGTTATTGGAAGTCTCAAACGAATCCCTCATTTACGATACTCTTTGAGTAAATGTGTCAAAAATAGGACCTATTCAACATATCACATTACATTACATTTGATGGCACTTTTTATATAGTTCATGGAAACTCCCGGAAAACTTTTTAGTGTTTTTCTCTTGCAGGTCTGGTTTCTAAACTTCGTCGATTTTACGTAGTGTGTGCACAAAAAATTATGCGTGCTTCAAAATTGAGATTTTAGCGGGAAATTTTCATTTTTTTAGTTTTAGTTTTTAGTTTTATTTTAGAATGATACTGAAGTTGTGGGAATGCTTTTTTGATCAGATGTCATTTTGATGCTACCTTTAACATTCTTAAATGTGGTGTTATACAGAAAAAAAACGTTCACCACAGTCAGCACTCATACATTTTTGGGGAACGATAGAACGATAGCCTACCTTCATCAGAACGCAAATAGTGGACACATTTGGGAGTAAAAGACGTTTTGTTCTACCAAGTACCTTACTATGTGGAGTTATGTTGCATATTTTTGCCGTGTTTTTCCCCTTCGTGCAAATTTTCTTGTCCTAGTTTTCATTGTTTGTTGAAGTTTGGCAGTTCTAATGCGAGTGGCCTCAAGACCGATAGATGAACGGGTATCCGCAAATTTGTTAAGCTTACGATTTGGTCTCATTAAGCCCTGGAAGTCTGTTTGGCTCCATCAACTTTGGGGCTAGTATGCTCGGAACGCAGATTAAACACTCTTCAAGTTAGCCTGGTCAAAATGCACGACATATTGGCAGTTTAGTTGCGTAGAAGTTCATCAGTAAGCCCAAGAAAGAGGGAAATGCAAAGACAGACGTCTTGATTTCACATCCTCGACAATAATGAATAAAACGAACTGGACATAAATGGAAGAACTTAGTAAGTTTAAAATCCTAACAATTCAAACATCACGCCGACAGAACAGAAAATAGCATGTATGGTACAGCATTCACACACTCTAGGCTTTTAATTCCCTCTGGAGTAGTGAGATTTCCGCTTGTGGGCGAAGGACTGGGAGCCACAAAAATACATTTCGAAGGTATGCAAAACGAACGAAGGTCTTGATTGCATGCCTCAGTATTCGTTCTTTCTTCTGAGCATATGTTGGAACTCCAGTCATGAAGTAATGTCTCCAGATAGAACATTCCGATGACCCTTGGATATGTTCCTCACCCAAAGTATCTGTTTTGATTCGAGCGCGCAGCTGTCTCACCAGTCTCAATGCACATTTCCGGCTAAACACATCAGTACCAATGAGAACCTGAGAATCTGAGAACCTGCTGAGGTTTATTTGAGTATGTGCGATACCGTAACACACCAGTAGATTGCAGAGGTTTCTGAGGTAAGAGCCACACCTAACGGCTCTGTTGTACAAATAGTTGGCTAGCTCTGGTTTGTTTGCAAACCTGATTAGAGTTGTCGGCTTTAGTACTGTCAGAATGGATATTGAAAATCTTGCGCATACAACACAGCTAGTCGGAGGGCAATTTTTCACTTTCGTTTATTTACTGGCTTTCAATATTAGCATGCCAAAGCCCAAAATCAAATATCGATTGGGTGGGGCGGAATTCAAGCTCAAGAATATGTAAACACTCACAGATCGAAGTTTAGTCCCCCACTGTGTGGTATCAAGGAGCTTTGTTGCACTACACGAAAGCAATGCGCACACTGTCTTAGCTTCCTACCCACTGAACAGCTGGTGAAACTCTTGGAATGATTTAGAATTCACTTCTGATATCCTCAAACCTTTGTATAATGAGGTTTTGATTTGAACTGCAAACTATCATGACCCCATATTGAAACACCAGCTTTTGACGCAATTTATATTTATCCCAAGCTTTTTGTGATATATACGATTACTCTCTAATTTATGTCTCACCAAAATGTTCAGCCGCTTTTCGGTGACGTGTATCTTACATGATTACGGATTTTGTGGATATCAGAATCTCTAATGACAGCTCGAATTAAAGCGTAGTTTAAAGGTAATATATCAGACTGGATTATAACAGGGCTATGAAAATTCCATCTCATTCTAAGATAGTCGTATGTACCTCTAGATCGGATGCTCAGTAATGCGTGTCTGTACTTTCCTCAATCAACCTTACAATTGTGTAATAGGGATGCGCAAGTTTGTGAAATAAAACATTTCGTGGGCACTTGCTGGTTGAAGTAATTTAGTACCATTTAACTTACCAAAACCGAAAAAATCGTATGTCACTTTCTGCTAAACACACGAAATGGTGTTCTTCTTCGGAAAATGACCGACCGACTTGTTTTGCTTTTATTGACAACTTTATGAAGCTTCGTATTATAACTAACTGTGTTTGAGGAGGATCAAAATTCATCGCTGGAGTTTTTTGGTCAGGTCACGACAGAACTTTTGGTGTCTGTATAGGGCTGCGAACAAGTTGAGCCAAAGAACCAGGAAGGTGGAATCATTGCGATAAGTTTTACATGTACGTCTGCTGCAGCATTCGCCGCTCTTTTAAAATATCCATAGTATTTTGGTGTCTGAGACTGCATTCTAGTTTTTGTGCTTTTGGTTTCCAGTCTGTTTGAAACCGAGTGGAGCGTAAAAGGTGGGTGTTTCCTGCTATGAAATGCAGTGGAGTGAGGTGTGTTAAAATGAAGATGACTTTTACAGTCACTGCTGACTCAGAGCGGATGAATCGGGAAAAGGGATAAGTCTCTGCCAGAGCTGTCAAACGAACGTACGTGCGTCAAATGATTGCCTACATTTTTTGACGAATGGGGTAGCTCAGCCATACTGGGCAAAGAAATAAACCCATCCATTTACCCGACATATTCTTCCATATGTTCAGATATTTTCTGTCCTCCGCAGTGTAATTTTATATGTGACAAAAAAGTTTAAAAACAACGAGGGGGAAATGATTGTGTGATAGTACCAATTTTAGTTCTCCAGTCTGTGACAAGTGACACGGGGAACACAGCCGTGACAATTCGGACAAGCGCCGAGTGCAGCTACAGTTGTCCCACTTGATGAGGATGTTGATGCACACACTAGGTTTTTACTCCAAAAAGTTAATTTGTACATGTGTCTGCTCACATTTATATATATGTGGACTTGTCGTGTCAGGGTTATATTGTTCGCAACGGTGGTAAATACCTAGTAGAGTCCTGCTACGCTTGCTATTCCCTTAACAATTCCGGTGTTTGTACAAGTGTGCACAGAGCAGCTGTAGATGTCTGTTTTTGGTGGAAATCAGAATTAGCGCGTTTGAAATCTGTGGAGTGATAATGTGATTGAACTGTATACTGACCTGTATACAAACTGAACTGTATACTGACAATAGTTTAATCATCCTTGATCGATAGGCTCTGTTTTCCTTCTGTTTGATGACAGCAGGACTATCTAAGAATCGGCTACCTTGAGGCCGAATGAATAGATTGGATATTTTCTATGTTTATTACTTTACTGCAAATGGCAATTACTCGATTGATGACCTACACTTACATGATTTTGAAGTCACTGGAACGGTGATGATAATGACTGGAAAGATGCTTGAGAGTGGTTCAGTTAACTAAAGTTTTATACGTACATCTCGCTTTTGCGGGCGAAGCGTATGCCTGTTTCTTGTAAAGGTAGACCTTTCGATTATTGCTGGTAGTATGAAGATATTTTAGAATCATACAAGGTAGCTTTTGTCTTATATTTGAAAAGAAATTTATGCTGAATTGTCGAAGAGCAGATCTATGCCAAGGAGATGGGAAGCCCCGCATAGATGTTTTTTCATTTATGAGGTTCCTCAGTGGTTCGCATCTCAAGAGTCTTCAGGGAAACCTGAACTTGAAAACTCCGAAACTAGCGGGCGAAGATTGAACCATTCGGCCAAAAGCAGCTGATCACGCTTATATGGGGTATATCACTCCTCCTTCAGTCACGTAACCCATCACAATATTACTATTTACTGGCTCCCGCTACGTGAACCACGCCTCATTCTGAGCTGTTTTTAATTTGTTGGTTCCGTGGGGTTTTTGAATTATTGAACTGGTTTTATCCAATCTACATTGCGAAGCTGAGGAACGCTATACATCTTCATCTTTGCTGAAATCACCAGCTATGCGGATTCAAAGAGCATCCAGGAAGATCTCGTAGGTTTAGTTAGGGCTTCAGCACAACTTAGGTAGATGGAAATTATTGCTATGTTGTTAAGAGTGTTCTTTCCACTGCGAACCTCTTTCGCCATACTGGCTGCCTCATTCCAAGTAACGATCCGAAAGGACGCAAGCCACACTTAACATAAAAAGACCCGGATGAAATTTTTGAGACTTTATTCGGGCCCTCATGAAGCCGTAATGAACATCAGCAAAATATTCTTCACACCTTTCTTTGTTGCATCTTACTTGAAAAAAGCAGACAAATTGCAAAATCAGTTATGGCTAAAATGTGATCAGTAAATTGCTGATAGACGACTCTAAACGAGACGGCTTTCATTAAACATTGCGGGCTTATTTCGCGAGTATCACATGCTGTCAGCTATTTACATACAGCAACTGCTTTAAAACAATTTTGCTTGTAATGCTGACAGAGTAACCATTGTAATATTGCACCTGGTCCAATAGGCTAACCATCATTGGGCCTTCTGCAGGTAAGTAAACCCTGAAAACCAAAGAAGCATGCTACATGTTAATCTTCCTTGTCGATAAAAAAGCACTACTTTGCTTGAGAGTCCAGACACACCCCAAAGTATAAATCACTGGCAAAAGAACAGTGTTCACTCTTAATTGCATTCGTAACTGCTTAAGCATCAGACTATCTAAATTCTTTTTCTACTTGAAGATGTCATATGTTCCCCATTAGGTAGTGTGCGTAGTCATCCCAATTAGTTGTACAAAGATGTTAAATGTGTTTTTTTCACTTTTGATTCTCAAGTCCAGAAGTGATGCCACAAAATCAGATATTTTCCATAGGTTAACAAATTCTTCTAGATTGCTGATAATTCAAGCGCTGGACTATCACTGTTTCAACTTACACACTCCATCGAGCTTATGCAAAACATTTGGAGCTGAAGTTGGCAAAGCACGGTTTGGCCAAATTTGTAAAAAAATTTCTGCAATATAGGTAGGACTTATTACATCTTGCGAAAAAGATTACTCAACAGGTTTCTTGAAAAGTTTCACAACTTCTTCCCAAAACAGTTACATGTATTCTAAACCGGGTGACGAAAAACCGAATCATTTGTTAGTTTACGCAACCTGATGAGAGAGCGCAGTTAATTAGATTGCCTCGACAATATACTAGAGATATTGGCTGTTTGATGGGATCAGTTAGCACACCCTCAAATTTATTTAGTTTTACGATGCGATCTCCGTACGATGTCTGAGGTTCATTAAGAGACAACTGTCCACCCTGTCGTCCTGTATTCCCATTAGTATCATTACCATTGAGCTCGGGAAACGGTGCTGGCCAACCTGTTCATAGTGTTTCGCGGTCTAGGAGAAACATCAGATTGTATACTGAGTTAACACCAACAACTAAGTTAACACACCAACTGAACTATGGAATCGTATCAGGAAAATTGTATATATAACGGAAAGTGAAGGTAGTACGCACCAGTTCACCAGGTACCAACCTCGTATACTGGCCAACCATCGACTGACCACCACAAAACCATATAGCATTAATTCAACAACTTGTGGCGGAATGAATAACTTCTATCGACGACGACAGCTTGATCCCCGAAAGTTCACTTTAGTTCACTTATCTTCTGTAGCTTTCCCAGCGAGATAACCAGGTTTCCTTCCGTGTCTGTGAAAGTGCATGAGACCATTTTTGTCAAGTTACCAGCAGAGCTTCTAAACTATGGCCAGAAATATCGCTTCTGAAGGTTCAATTTTAGCTGGTAAGGAAAAATTTCCTACCTCCACAAAAGACAGGTGTAATCGGAAAAAGCTCGCTGATTAATAACTTGTAAGCAAACATGAAGAGATTATGGTCTGTGAACTGCGGTGAATCTTTTGAATGGACAATCGTCTGACCGTTGCGCATTTGACTGGGCGACGAATCACATGCCGTACTGTCACAGCACCGAATTTACTTAGAATGTGACGTAAATTCCATACATGTCACGCATTTGGCATGTACGTGGTTACATAATTCACGTGACAAGTAAATCTCTAGATTATCGTCTGTTGTACTATGCGGCAGTTATTTCCTCCGTCCAAATTTTTTTGCTCGTTACAGTTTGTTAGCTCTCGAGTTCATTTGTGGCCTTCGCTCCGGGGTCAGTCTTCTCACTTGGGATAGGAGTATATTCTGGGTGTATGTATCTGTCATTTTTTTCTCCCATATATTTTGTCAAAGATCCATTCTTCCTCATGTTCCTCTAGGTTTTGGCAACATTTTGATCTATCTGCAAATAGAGCTTTTCAGCGGGCGTACTCCCGAAAAAGTGTAACACTTGCCGACAAAATACCAGCTAACTTATTTAGCACTCAGCAGTGTTCATTTTGAGAAATCTGAAACACTGGAAACTCCTATTTAATCTGGGATGAAATTGCTCTTAAAGAAAGTAGAGGAAAATGCCGCAAATGCTTGAGTAACTTAAAAATATCTTATCTTCTGGCTCAACGAGGATTATCATCTTTCGTCGATGTCTGTAGTGTGTTTTCTGAACAAGTGCATTTATGTGGAAAGTTTTGTATTTCTATCACACAATTTATGTGTGACAAAACGTAGAGTTGCAAATAGCTGGAATAACAGAGCAAAGACAGTAGAAGGACTGATCTAGACCGAGGACGCATGGCGGAATATATGCAAGTCCAACGACTAATGTTACTTCGCACAGCCGGTGGTTTCTCGGCTTTTTAAAGAATTTCAACCGTCTGAACGAATGCGCCTGCAATCAAGGTAAAACGTTAGACGGTCGGACTGAGTGGTTAGAACCAATCTTTTCTAATACGTCCTTCCTAGTTTGATACTTCCATAAATATGGGGACGCTGGTCCACAATGGGACATCCTACTTTCCTAGGACACGGTACGACCTTACTCCCAAAGTGCCCCTCAATATTGTTTCGGCATTACGAGGATCTAATATACGTATATAAATATATATATATATGTTTACAACAGTGATGTGGAAACTTTTTAGTAACACGCAGTATCACACAAGAGGTCGTTTGATTTATTCCTATTTGTAATCAAGCAACTGACAGGATAATACGACCATTTCCTGGAATGCATTCAGTAAGACACAGTTTTTCTAGTAGTTTTCCTTTGCAAATCATTTTTTCAAAATAAAGGGATGTTCTTTCCAGACATAGAGCAAAGTAACTGTCATCGGCTAGAACTGACGTGAAGCAACACGCCGGTCTTATGCATAGTTAAACACTCCTGACGCATTCATGCTTCCACATCAAATTGTCTATCCAAACCTCTGTTTTTGAACGGGTCGTATGCGGATGTGTCCCGGTTCTCTATTTAAATAAACACTCCTTTGTCGAAAAACCTATCCATGTTTTGCTGAGATGTAGTTAGCTTATAAACTATAACACTCAGGAAAATGCTGCTAATCGGACAAAATATCAATAGGATGGGGGCTATAACGGAACTCTTAAATATATCCTCATTGACACAATCTGCTTAAAAGTAGCTTGACAACTTACTTCATTTACGGGGAGGTTTTTTCCCTGATTGGATAGCCTCTTATCTACTGTGCGGAAGAACATAGATATGCGCAACCCTGATTTTCAGAATGCACGAGTAAAACAACTAACACTGGTGCAGTGTAGCATCCGCAACACAACAGATTTTCATTGTTGTCCCATAGCAGAGCCTTGCGGCTGAGTCCCATACTTCACTTCACTTCAATTTCTGAGACCGGGAAGATTTCGGTTAGGTTTACCCAATAAAAGAACAGTTTGTGCCACCCAAATGGCAACACCGATTACATCCTTTATAGCAGACTGAAGACTGTATGGGTTAACTGTGCATGAATGGAATCAGAGAATCATCATAACCTGTTCAGTTGAGAAGCACTTCGCAAGTATTTACATCCAGTCCTAGTCTGTCTACGAAACAAAAAACATGTCATTGTTAACCACGTTAACCATCGTTAACCGAGCTTTGGCCAAAAGTGATCTTTATAACGGAAAATCTTCTGTATTAAGATGCGGAGTGCTATCTCACGACTAACATGCATCTTTTATTCTACAGACCCAAGAATACATAAATCTGCTATTCAACGTAAATCTGTAAGGAAGTTCAACCTACAAGGCGATAGGAATGGAAAAAAGCTAATAACCTATCAATAAATGACAATTTTATATTGTAATTTTAAACTTGGAGCCAATTGTGTCGCGCAACATGAACTGGCAGTTTTGATGACAATTTCGACATAATCAGGAAGAATGAACTTCAACAAACCGGCACACTGAGTAACAATATCTCCTAATATGTGGTTCGTGCTGTAAGCTGGCTATTCGTAACAAAATTATACGGACGAATCGTGAATTATCAAACTGCCCAAACTACCACGGAGCGTGCCGTAATCGGACACCATTTAAGCAAATGGAAACACACGGCAACACTGTGCAGGACACCTTTGAGAAAAGAAAGTAGCCTCACAAGCTTTCTAGAAGAACGGGGGCCCTAGGAGTTTGATTTTCAGATGAATCAGAAGCTACAACCTAAACGCTTAGACCGGACAACTAAAAGGTAGATGAAGTGTCCTTTTATACATCAAGAATATTTCCTAAATAGTTGTAAGAATTCTGAAAACGCGGAATAATGATTATCCACAAACTACTACCCCAATGCCAACAACACCCGCGAAACCAAACTGAGAACTCAAACCGACGAAGAAGTCTGACTTCATATACAAATGCAATGCAGTAATCCGGAGAAACAACAGCGTGGGGAGAGCGGAAGTATACCCTTTTTCGTAATATGTAAACTTTAGCTCATCTGGAAAGGCTACGATTAATTATCGCTGGTTCGCGTACAACAGACAAAAAATTGTAATTTTCGTTCAAGCGAAGTGACGATACCTTCTCAAGCATGAATAAAAAGGAGACGGGAGTTTGTGGAAATGTGCTAATATACAGAGAAGCCAACAAACAAACAAGACCACCAAGTTTATACCGAAGTTCACCGATGCGTTGCGTCTATTCAACTCAGGTTTGGTCCATATCTGTTATCTGTGCACACGCAGACTTCAGATTTATGAATCTGTCTAAGTTAAAGCATGTTCGAGCCGCAAAATATCTCAACAATAGATTGTGTGATCTTTCGTCAATCGAATGATGTACCAGGTATTGACCTACTTGAAAAAGCAGAAAATTTACGATATTGTATTATGATGAATCCAAATGTGCTCAAACCAATGAGTGCCCATATTAAGTGGAATCACACGTGAATGACTGCCCGGGGCATCAGAAGAGAAATGCCGAATGACTGTACGAAGCCGCCGACTACTCAAAGTAGCTGCACGTATGATATCCCGGAGATTCATAAGCGTGGTTGCTTGCTGGCTCAAACCTAATACGGTCAGTTCTGCTCCCCGGTTCCGCTCATTCCAGTCCACTGGAAAAACCGGCACAACCATAACCTGCCTGGTAGTGTAAGCATCACTGACACTCCAGTGTGTTTTCTCGATGAATATCATGTTTTGACCATTTCCATAATTGTGCGAACTGATTACCACCATTAGTTCTAACATTCCACCTGTTCTTATACCGGACTTCTCGTATTTGGCTTTCTTTCAGTAGAAGTATTTGTAGACGAATACATGGAGCATGCAGCATTCGGTGTAACCGGGGTTGCAAACTAATAATGATTCGCATTTTTCGCTTAGAGAAAAACAATAGGCTTCGAGATCCAGTTTACCGGTAGCCAGCGCGCAAACTTGCGTTCCTCTTTCAAAGTATAACATGAGTGCAGTCTATTCAAACGTATTGTGGACAGAGATAACAGAACCCGTTCTGGTGATATGCTGAAAGGCGGGCTACACACTATCTCGAAAACTACCATAAAACATCGCTATCCGAAGAAATCCGAAAAAATGATATACAGTCATGCAACTGTGTAGCCAAATAAGCGACCATATTCAAATTCCTCACAAAAACGATGGAGCTGCTAAAGCGGTCACGCCTCGGTTTGCCACCAACCTCAAGGGGACGTGTAATTTTGCTCAGTTTTGAAAACACTTCAGTAGCTGTCGAATGCTCAAAACCAGCATAAAAGCCAGGATAATCTCCGAAGACTTTCATGGCTTGATTCGCCCCATCGTTTGCAAGTGTTCCGCAACATAGCGTAAATCTTCGAGGATTTTGAACGTTTGCCATTCTGTAAATGTTCTGACAAGCAAGCCCAAATAAATGTTAAGATTTCAGCTCCCTTGATCGATGCAACTGGCTGGGCTAATCCGGCTGAGTTTCGTCACTAAGTCAACCCGGACTGTCCAGCAGAATGAACTGGCAACAGGTGAAGAAATCCACCTATGGTAAGCTACGTTTTGATACAAATGCGTCACGTGGAGGCATTTTGTGCTTTTCTTACAAGGCATCATCGGTCTCATGTGACTGCAACGTGTATATCCTATCTTGATGTTGATTCATCTATCAAAAAATACGATTAGTGAAAAGGATGAGCGGCCGCAGGCAATTTGAACAATAAAAAGCAAAATCCATGGAGGTAGATGGGCCTTCACAATAGACCTGCAATAAAAAAGACAATGGAATCCTCGCTGACTAGTCAAGCGAGAGATTGCCATACCAAGAACGCATTTGGGAATTTTCAATGAACCACTGAGAAGAAGGAGTGAACAAAAGCGGATGTTTACAATTTATGGAACTAATCAAAGGAAGGAAATCAGTTGTAATAGACACAAGGGAGAAACACAGCTGGGATTCAGTTGAGTCTCTCTCCTTAATGTCATATTGGCATGTAAGTAAGAATATTTTATGAATTTCAGATGATTCGGTTCACGTGAAACATGAAGCTGGTGAAAACTCGGGAATGACCAATCCGGATAACAAACGTATGAGTAGTATTCCGTCTGGGATTTCGGAACATCAGTCGATACAGATACAAAGGAAACCAACAAGCTTTACATTAGCTAGTCACTCATTTAGCCACTTTGAAATATAAACTGCCCTTGGTTTATTAACTTAACGCATGCAAGTATGCAGGTATATTACAAATCACAGCTCCCAATCGTCCATGTTAGAATGGCCATGGAACATTCGCGAAGCAATTACCACTTTGTGTGCACAGTTCAACAGCAGCGGATGTAACGTAACCATGCACGGCTAAATTCTGACACCTTAGGACTGAGGTGGATAGCAGAGATGCTGCGTCAGAAATTAAGGTCTTCAAATTCCTTTCTTTGGAAACTTTGATGCATTCGTGCGAATCCTTCCGAAGTGGGTCAAGTGAAATCAGGGCTTAGGGCATTGGTGGTCACTTTAACAAGAAATGTCCAAATTTCGAATCTGGCAAAAAGTTATAATCAAATGCATGCCCTAGGGTTTTTCCTCAATAAAGAGAAGGATTTCAAAGGGGTTGATCGGAGCTTGTCTCTTTCGTAAAGCACTTTTCAATTACTTAATGCCAATACTTTGAATTCTTGATAGCTGACAACATCCATTTTCTTGGTGTTGTGTCACGAGCGATGGTATGATTTGGGGTTTAGTTTTACGCTCACCTCTGGAGGCTGCACTACGGTTTTTTATCAGACTCGTCCTCTGATGGAATAAATGCCATCACAAAAACCATCTTTCGGAGGAAAAAACGTTTACCTCCTCTGACGAAGCGACTCCGTCAGAAGAGGTTAATATTGGTTGGTTTCCTGTGTGACTACCAGGCTGCGTATGCGAGTAGTCCAGCTTCTGAGTACTAACTGATATCCACAAATATCGTTGATCACCATTCCAGGCAACTCCTAAAAGATAGTCTCAGCACAGTTCGCTCTACTCGGGTCGTCAATTTGCGTTCTGAAAATAAGGCTGCGTTAATTTCGGCTCACCTGGAGGTCTCACCTGAATTTTCCTTTCCAGAGACGCGGCCCGTTCTTGAAAGACCTTGCCCATCAAATACATTTCAGGGGGTCGATGATAAGCTCTTTCCTGAAGGGTTGTCTCTGCAACTCGTTATGTGCTATTCAGGGGTAAGCAAGCTTTTTGATCGTAAGGGAAAAACGTTACATTCATTCCATTAGTCGGATAGCTGAGTAGTGACAATCCCAGAAAGGATGGTGCATGAGATTCTTCTGTCGATTTTTGCTGGGTGCGGATTTTGCACCTATAGGACAACAAGAGTAGTATTTATCGACAATTCATATAAGACAGATCCCAATGGAAATGATCTTTGAGAGGTGGCTTCCCTGATAGAAAGCCTATTCTTCAAGGCCAAGGCAAAGCTGATGAATAGTTCCTTCCGGACCCTGATACACCTGACGTTTCCTCAGCAGCCTGTGAAGCGTGTGCACGATGCAGTTGCTGTCCAAACAAATCTGAAGCCAGTCAATATGAAATGGACATATTTTCCGGGACTGTTAAGGCATGCGTAACAACTCAGGTAACATCAACTCCGGAATGCTTTTGACACTTTTCACAAAAATCTGGTGAAATTCTAGAACCTTCTGAAAAGAGGACAGAAGGGCAGAGTGAAAGCTTTCACAACAAGCAAAACGCTCAGCAAATGCAAAACTATATCGGCAAAGGATGAAGCATTTTGTGCTGCGGTTTCCAGGAGAGAGCACTGCAGATTGTGCACAGCGGCATTTCATGTATATTACACGCAGGATCTTCTGGACGACTCTAATTCTTTAGATGTCTAAAATGTCTGAATCCCTATACTAGTCACCCAGTACCGTGTTTTCTCCATTCCCTTTTTTGAACTGGTTTCACTGTCACCACGTAAGCATTTTTTCAGTGACAATTCGTTAACATATATTCTGGATTTTTGCTAATGGGGGTTGGTGAGGATAGGTCGTGTAGCTGCTGGCATTTTTGGAAAACATTACACGCAGACTGTACTGACGATGTTTTTTTTAAATAAAAATTCATAACTGACGTATCGCTTCTGATGGCAGAGTTGTGGCACTGAAAATTCATAATGTCAACATACAGTTCTGATTTAGTTTTATCTATTGAACCATCGGACACTTTCCACTTGTATTCCGAATTCCAGTAGTACCGCATAAGGTAGGTGCAAAAATTACAATATTTTAGAGGGTGGAAAACTGTAAACAGCTGGTTCCAGTCTGCATATCACAGAAATAAAACCTGACGTCCAACCTATTCGTTAACCATCACTACTTAACGGGCAACCACCGAGGTACCATTCCACTCCCTAACAGCACACTGAGGTTGGCATTTCGGTTGGTAATGAAACATTTGCCATCAAATTATCTAGCCATTATCAGCCATTTTGGCAAAGCACGTAGTTGTAAAAAATTCGGTCAGTTTCTCTGAAACATGTGAATTCCGTGCATAATCCAGAGGAGGAGCAAGCATGTAATCACCTTATACATGAACTACCGTTCAGTAAATTGCCACTGTGAAATGTGCACCGATGAAAGGTTTTTCAAAGTACATTCTGTGTATAAAAGCATTTTTAATACGTTTCAAAAGTGCTATGTTCTCTATTTACGAGAACTGATAAACAAGCTGGCCGGTCGGAACTAATGAGTGACATTTCGTTTGATCGATGTTAATTGTCTGCACGTCAGCAGTGGCACCAAAATGGAGACCCAGACAATCTGTTTCCGTTAAATTAAACGTCATTCGGTCACTAAACCTGAATCTTTTCTGGTTCTCTTATAATAGCGGGACGAGAAATTCCAATACTTGTCTTGCTTCTTCCAGGCCAGATGTTGTAGCCTAGTTTCCGATGGGGTGGATTCAGAACACTGATACGAGAAGAGTAGTTCTTCTTTTATCCGTTGCAGACAAAAATGGCAGGCTAATCAACAAATCAAACCAGTGCGGGAGTATAACGGGCAGATCAAATGAAACAGTGCTAGGTAACATGAATGGATTTATGGCTTAGGCAAGAAGGAGAGAATAGCTGAGATTGTTTGGGATGTGTCACGTGCTGGATGCTGTTCATCTGCCTTGTTCGGCTGAGGTGACCGTGGTTGGTCGGATTGGCGTAGTGCAACTTGCTCACTAGGCCTAGATAGATGGAGTATTTGTACCAAGCTTGTCGGAACAATTAATCCGAATGAGTGAAAGTGCTGATATAAAAGAACTGATCAGTGATACGGGGCCGCAATTTTAGAGTATAGTGTTGTAATTCATTTGCATCACTAGGCCATGTCTGATATTAATATTCTTAGTAGTAACAACACCGATAGTAGGAACATGCAGTCCAGCTGGATTTTTTCATTTGAAATATTTCATGAAGAGCCACTTCTATAAAATAGTACCTGTTTGATTCGTGAAAATGCAGTAAAAACGTTACTGCATTAATGTGTTCTAAGTAGTTGTCACTTACGCATAGATGTCGGCGTAGCAGTATCCGGGGTTGTTCATCTGTCATTACCCTTATACAGACACCATGTAGACAACATTTCCAGGTACTTGTCAGATTTCAACTGAAATATCTGCTCAAAATCTCCCCGGTCAACTGAACTTACAGGAATTTGAACATCAGAATTATTCGGTAGGCAACCATTAGTGAACCCGCTGCTTAGTTCTCTTGAATCCAATGTCCGAGATTTGTATTTAAAAACAACTTGTTCATGATCAGCTTAAGACTAATGTCGGAAATTGGAAAGCACAAAACCGTGAAGTTGGACAACTTTAGGGTAAGTATGAATAACCACAGTTTTACGTTAGATCCTGAGATGACCTGGCATTCGGTAGAGACGCCTGGGCAGTGGCTATCTACGAAAAGGTATGAAGTTTTAAGAGGCGACTAATATATTTTTGTAAACTGCTGCAAACTCAAAACCTCAGTAGGTTTCAGGACTTTTGATCAACAGCCTACTCACCGAAGTAAGCCTGAGGTCTGGTCTAATCGATGCCTGCCAAACATAGGGTCCTTTTAAGGACCGTTAAGTTCGTTACTGGGGGATCTTTTTGAAGCTTTGTAATGTTCTATCCCACTGGAAGTAGCAGATGACATGACAATCATGGAGAAGTAATCAGTGGCGACGGATTGTTTTGTTATCGTGTCTAGGATTGGAGCAGGCATGTAGTGGTGGGAAACAATCCAGATACCGCAGTTGGTTTCAAGGTAATACGACCAACCTATAACTGTACTAGCCCGGCTCAAACATGCCGACCAGTCACCTCCGTACTTCACAGCTTACAACTGAGGATTGAAGTAAGCCAACGTCACCCATTCAGCAAGCTTCAATTGTTCTTTTCGTCAGCAATTCCGATGAGCAATAGGGGAGCCCAAAAAACAACGGCCTCGTGACACAACCTGATAACAAACCAGTCAGCAGTTGACCCACTCACAGTCAGGAAAATTCGAACAACCAGTTCATAATTCCGAAAGTCATCCACTTATAAAAGCTCAGTGGGTTTGCTAAATAAAATAAAGTTACCAGCAGCGAACCAGAGCTTCCTGTTGATCGGCTTCCGGAGTCCTCACAATCTGCATGTGTGCCCAGCAGAAGCGATGGTATAGTGCTGACGAATTTTATAACACTTTCTACACTGCTTGGATAACCTATCATTGTTTTCGATGCCTGAAATCATGCCTACATTCTAGGCATCTGGACAATGAAAAAATTGTAGAAGCCACGTAAGCTAGTGGTTGTAGTAACCTAAGATTACATGCTTTTCAAACGCTTAGGTATAACGTAAAATAACTTTGTCATACAATCAGTGCTTTCTGCTGATAAAAGTTAGTCAGGTGAGAAAACGGACTTCGAGACACGCTTCACATGAACCAACGGTTGAATCTATCCCGATGACTACTACTAAGGTCACATTCTGCCCTCCAAATCGGGGAAGCATCCTTCCCACAGTTCACTATCAGGTTCTGTTTTGCTGAAGTGATGCACACTTGGATGGTGTCGTGATTGTTCACCACACTCAAAAAGGTAAAGAATGGCACACATGAACCAAATTCACCGAATAGTTTGCATTGTGTATGCATTTATCTGCAGCTTTTTCAGTTTTTCGTCTACAGGTTTTTAAGATGGAACTTGTTCGTAATTCATTTTGGAAGGTAATACATGCTTGTGCTTAATTAACTTAATCAAAGACCTATATTAGAAGAATTCTCTGAAAACGGGCTGAGCCGACAGCATAAAGTGATGCATATAAATATATAGATATATATGAATGTATAAATAATCTTGGCGTTTTTTAAGCATAGGCATAACTGCTTCCGCGTCGAAAAACCCATTAAGTTTAAATGGGTTTATGTTTCAGTTGTTTAAAAGAGAACATTAACTGTTTGCAAACTTCTCCGTCGAAACCGGTTACACCACCTCCGAACCGTTAGTAAGGATCAGTGTATTGTGGCCCAATATCTACTTATGTGTAGAAGACAATTGCATTAAAGCAGTGAATATCTAGATTGTACATGAAACAACGCGGAATAGGGCCATTGACGGGCTTATCCTTCCATTATCTAATGTTCCATTAATCTAAACAGGTTTAGGTCTACTTGAACGATTGGAACACCCAACAGAATTCTCAGTACAGACATATGAAAATCTGAAACAATGTGTCCCCTTCATGCGTCTCATTAGAACTGGCAGGATATATATGCTAGGACATGTTAATGTTTCTTTTACACTCTTGAATCGCTGACTTGAGGCATACAGGTTACATACACAGGTTACAATAAGTAAAGGCCAGGCACAATCTGGAACAGACACTGATTGGTTGGTTTTGAAGGTCCCTTGATCAACCCCAGGGTATCCAGAACGTTTTGCTTCAACTGTTTTGTGCACATAGTTAGGGTTTGTCATTAAAACCACGGGCTTGGTGTTGTACGAGACGCTTCGGAAGGACTTGAGCGGGTCAGTCCATCTTGCAGATGTTAATTATTCACGATGCAGAATTGCGATATGACATTTGACCTTGATGGCTTTCCCGACAGAATCAGGATTACATATTTTGAAGTGTGTTCTGATGCATATCTAGGTATCTGGGTATCTGTTTATCCTCTCGATGAAGCGCCTCAATGGCCGCAGGACAACTCGTACACTACGTGAATGGTAGGCAGAGTAAGCAGCCTAGGCCCATGTTTGTGCAGAGTAAACCCCCTGGTGGTCGGTACGATACGTAGGATCAGTATAGTCGTGTTTTAAGATATAGTTGAGTTTCTTGTGATGATGTGTTGGTGGTAATGTAGTCACCACTGTAATAAAGAAACAAGTATATATTGTTCTTGATTGCTGAAGGAACCTCCGTTATTTGTGATCCTGTTCTATTGTGAAGTGCAAAGAACAAGTTTGGATAACCCCTTATAGCACAGTTGTCTTTGTGTTGTTGTTGGCATACAGCATCCGAATATTCGTTCAGATTTAGCGACTCTGATTCATTCAACCATAACCTGGAACCTGAGTGCTATAAATGCGACGTTTGAATGAGCAAGTCTTGAGTTTAAGTACAGTAGCACCGACCCTCCCCATTAGGCAGTAAGTACTTGGTGCTATAAAGGAATATAAAAAAAGCCTCAACGGATAAAAGGTGAAGGTACAAGACAGCAGGAGAGCGTTCGTAAGTATCACAGTCAGGCCAGATCTGACAGCTGAAATTTCGATAACCCTTTTATCACCACAGATTTCATTACGCTATCAGCTGGAAGCAATTTAGTGGCAAACAAAGCTTTTGATCAACTGGAAGACTGTGCTTAGGCAAAGCGAATAAATGCCACCATTCGCCATCTTTTCCGTTACTCCAAACAGTGCCTTAAAGTCCACCAGGGAGAAAAGTCATCGAAAAGCTTTGTTTCTTCAAGACGCTATATACAATGTTGATGCGAAAGGAGTTCTCAATACGATGTCCTGGATGTCCAATTTCTAGCTGTTGTGATTAACTAGGGTAAAAGTTCATCAAACACCACTGCTTGTAAAGTCGACGAAAGGTTTCAAGTAGCTCTTCTTGTTAGGCATCAGGTTTGGATAGTTCCTGCATTTTATTCATCCTCACTTTCTACGAGTCAAAAAATGATAAAAAGTAAATGATTCATACACCCATTCAGTAGACTAAGATGGTGCTAACAATACAGTAAAACACATGTTAGCTGTTTACAATTTTAGTTGTTTACAGTGTGAAAATATTTTCCCCATTCATTCAACCCTTTGAACATGGAATGTTTCAAATGAGTACATTTGGCAATAGATGGAGGAGAACTCGAAACCACACTGAATCTTTCATGCGGTTCGTGCTGACAGTTTGCGCAGTTTAAGAATGTATTGAAACGCAAACTAACGACACTACGTTTACTTGGCCATAGTCGAATTGGTGAGATGCAATTCAAAGTGGTACTCCTAAATAATGAACAAACATTGTTTTTTTGTCAACCACATGTGAGTCATTAGTTCTTACGAGGAAATCAATGACTACTAAACGCATACGATTTTGCTATCCAGGAGTAATGAAGTTACCTGGCGAGTGTGACAACCAAAAAACAACAAATGCCTCTGAGATAATGAACTTACTCCGTCCTGTTACGGGTATTCAGTCCCGTACACAGCTTGTGGTTTTCGGCTGGCATTGTTTCACAGAAGCACATGAAGACTCCCTTTTCAAGAACTCGGTGAACATGTGTAATGTTTACTTATACACGAACAAAAATTCACGCTGATATGTACAGCCCTGGAATTCTGCCTAACTGGTCCAGAGTGAACAGTCACTTGCCAAATGCTTCGTTTCACGCTGTGGCACAATTTGTGTACTGCTAATGGGAACACAAGCACTGAATGGAAAGTAAGCCAGATTTGCATAGGTCTTCAAGAAACTTGACGAAACGTGTTCCCTACTCGATGTAATAGTGTCGATACAGCCACCAATAAAATTTGCTGTTGCAATCAAGGTGCTGACCACAAAATAAATACAGAAATGTTGGTAGAAAGCGGTATTCCACAACTACAAAACTGCTAATCCAACAAGGTTATTCCCGTTCCCGTATAGTTTTGTTAGTAAACGGATAACCACTGTTCAGGATGACTCTGATGGACAGCCGGATGGTGAAATAAAATACCTTATGCTCATTATCTAGCGACGAAATCGACAAAGATGACCACAAAGTATTCGCCACATTGCCAACGCCTTTGGTGTTAGTACATAGCAACCAAAAGGTTGGTGCAAACAGTGGAACTCGCATTAGAGTTTCAGGGAAAGCAAACTTGGATGTTCAGGAATGTTACTGGATTTTTTGCTGTGCATGCTAGAAACCAGGTTTGGATTTGCTTAACGAGAACACCACTATCGATGTAGACCCAAAGTACTTAGCCTGCAGTTTCCATAAGTATTAGGAAGCCCTGCTTCTTCTTGACTCACGAAGATCAGATTCTAAATGAACTGTTACTCTTAGCATGTATTATTACTAAAAGTACAGTATTTTTCAATCAGTTATTCATATTCCAAATTGTCTTCCATCCTTTTAGTTCGGTGTAACACTGTTTACATAAATGAACCATACGACAATCGCCATTTTGATACAGATAGACGTCGAATAACGATACTGTTGTTTATATAGTGAGGTCTTAGCTAATTGGGTTGTGCAGATTTGCTCGCACCCTAGGCACTCTCCTCAACAAACTCATTTCTCACTATTTGACATTTCAGATGTTTAGCAAGTCACATATAATTCAACCATAGGCTCGCTTCCATGCACATATCACACGCACATTCGCCGAATGCGAAATCACACTGTTCGTTAGCTGTGGCTGACAAAATAATACTTGTTAAGTGACTCTCAGTGTTTATCCGACAAATTTCAAGCAGAAAAATCACAAACAAGCCCGAAGGGTACTGATAAGGATCACCTCTATCGATGCATGCGGAAACCCGGAGAACAGTATATGTATGCAAGACTCTACTAGTTAGCGTTTGCTGCGATGAAAAAGATTCTTCCTCAGTAAAAGCGGGTGCAACTCTTCCACAGTAGGTAAGTTGCTGCGCACAAATGTAAGTTTTGCGTTGAAGGGAATCACTGGATTTGAGCATATAGGCGTGTTTTTCTGACAGTTGGTTCTCAGGACCAAATAAACGCAATTACGCACCGTAGTAAATTGTGACGAACCTAGCATCCAAGCAACCGGGGATGAAAATGGGAATAACGCCCTGCGTACAATGGCTGCTGTACGGTGGATGCAACATCTATCGTTCACATGGTTTTCGTCTTAACAATAGTGGTCGCTCGCTAGATGAACAAGTGCTTTTCTCGATGGGTGAAGCTCTACACGAAAACAATTGCTTTGCCTTCATTGTCTGAAGAGATGCAATACCACGTTAGCCGGCACTGTCCTTATGGGATGTACGTGGACACAGTTGTTGTGGTAAGAATAGCAACGGACACGCTGGGTGCTGTCATGGATACGTGAGTTGTAGTCGACGTTAGATAAATCATTTTAAGTTCCGATCTATCAATTAGGCATATCCGCTTTGCCAAGTGCCTTGCGTCTCTATTGTCTCGACATTTGTTCTTTACTTTCTTACTCGCCTGCCTTCTCATCTAATTGGCACTCCACATTTACGTTTGGAGTGTTGGTATTATTCATTTGATACCTTCATCTTCATAGGTTACCACAACGAAAGAACAAGTTCAATAATGGTGATGCACTTGGCTTTCAGTCTGTTATATACTCTCCAACTGTTCTGACAACCAGGAAACTATAAGCTTCAGGGTAGTAAAAGTATCTTACAATTTGGTGATTAAAGTCACTCAACCTCACAACTTCTCAATCAGCACCTTGATGTATCCATCAGTGTATGCACTTGACAGATTTGCAGAGTGCTATCTATAGTACGTGCCACAAGTATATAAAAAAGGCTGTACGAAAATCTAATCTGTGTGACGGGAGATGGGTGGATTTTTGTCACAGAATAGACGACAGCATACATCACTTTATTTGGGAATGTAAACGCCCACGGAACATTGGGCTTAAGGAAACGTTTAGCTCAGGACTCCTTTCTGGTAGTTGGTTAGCAGACTGGAAGTGGATCGTGGGATTTCCTGTATTGGGAATTAAAGAATTGTGTACTTTAGAGCGTTCCTTGTCTAACTGTTAAAATTTTATCGTCAAGTCGGATTCGAAAGCTGACAGCTATTCTCAAAAGTAGTTCCACGCATTCGGGAGGAATGCATACTCTGGATTCTATGAGTGATACTTGGAAGAACGGTTGTGACTTCACCGAAGGACATAAAATTTATCCTTGACTAGAACAGAAAAAGTGGGGAAATGTAAAAAAAAACGGTGAGTGCGGCTGGAAAATACGCAAATCTGGAGGGAAAACTGTGCGGATAGTGAAATTCGCGCAGTTCTACTGAGGTGAAAAAGCTTTATAAATTTGGAGAAAAATGGTTTAATTGAAGAACCTAAACACAGTTTAGCGAAAAAGAATACGACGGATTGCCTGCGTCATTGAGCAGGCGGGGACTATTGTATTCAGCTATGCGGGGCTTTAATAAGATGCCTGAAAGAACAAAAGCTGACGGCAAACTGATTTTTTTGGAGTAGGCTAGAAGTGAACACAGAGCAAAGAAGGTCTGAATCTGACGAGGCAGAAGCTCAAAGGAACGAAAGTCACAATGAAATTGAAAAGTGGGCAGCAACCCCTAAATATTACACTTTGTGTGTGAAAATGAAAGCTGACGAAACATTGTCATGTTTTATTCGGAATGATAGCAAAGGCACTAATGTAGTATTAGTAAAAAACATGCTTTTAGATAATCAGTACTGCTACCACAGATGATGCCTTTGCTGCCCGTTCGTTCGGAGAATATTGTGCGCGGTGGATTCAGGTGAACTTTAACTTAATTTGAGTGTTTAACGCAACGTACGTACAAAAAGGTGATCATGTAATAAGTGAGCTTGGTGGAAGATCGAGACCGCTGGTAGTCTGTCCAGAGTTTCAGTCAAATTATGAGTGTTCCGGGAAAAGAGTTCCCACATTGTATGACCGCCCAACAGTTAACGAAACAGCACTCTCTGGTCTCTGACAACTTTCTAGAGGTAACCACTGTATCGATTATCTTCTCAACCTCTAGAAACATGGCATGTGGTCCTGCAACGATTTTCGGGGACTTCTGTTGGTGGTTTCATAACAGCGGCTTACTAAAGGACATTGTTGCTGGAAAGGTGTGATCTTTGGAGCAAGATGATTCCCAAATCACTTGAAATGATATTGGAGGAGGTTATGTAAGCATATTCTTGATTTTTTGATGCTAGCAGCTACCTCCATTTTTTTGCGAGTACGAAGATTTTAGATCGGTTATTTCGGAAAACGTTTGAA
Source organism: Clonorchis sinensis (assembly GCA_003604175.2). NCBI lineage: Eukaryota > Metazoa > Platyhelminthes > Trematoda > Opisthorchiida > Opisthorchiidae > Clonorchis > Clonorchis sinensis. The sequence continues at coordinate 185,576,379 of CM030369.1, read as the reverse complement.
TGCTAGGTTGATCAGCCCAAACGGGTTACCGGCACGCACCGTAGATTTGTCTTGCTAGGACACAGCTAGTAAACATCTAACTGAAAATACCTCAAAATTTGTCACAATGACTTTGTGAAAGCAGCTTTTTGTAGAGATAGTGTGGCAAACTAACTTCACGCGTATGTTTTACCAGCTTAGGATACTGACCGGCAGTGTCAAAACTTCAGTTCTTTTTGCTATTCTTTTATTTATGAGCATTGTATCCCAACAATGTTAGTCTAAAGAGGACTCCATATGGTATGGTAAAAATGAAGCTAACAATTTTAATGGTGTTGTGTGTTAGGAACTAGCTAAGTGCACATATTAGACTACCGGATACTGACCTTCAATTTGAGTTGATTTTTTCTTATCAGCATATACCCCTAAGGAAGCCGGGCGCCTTCCACTACTTAAAGTATTGTGTACGAATAAGCAGCGGCAACCGTGTGAACTATCACTAATATATATGTGACAACTGGTGGCCTATGCGTATCTTCGCTCGGTAGGAATTGAAGCCACAGTTGAGGGTTTGTCTACCACCGGTGTGTTTTCATTGTGCAACAATGAATTTCTGAAAATCTTTGGATGACAGAACCTACTCCAGTGATTTTTTCCCTCAGGTAGTTTGTAAGTTGTGCAGACACATATTAATCGTATGAAATTGAGGAGAAGTTACTGAAGAAAAGGTACTTTCCACTGCATTCGGCTGTATGAAAAACTGTGCGGTGCAAAAACTAGCATCTGAGAGAGCCGAATGACTAAATTACACGAAAAACTCACAGAGATGGTGATCGGAATCGCCTACCAAACTTTCGTTGGCGTACCATCTATTGGAAAGCACACTTAAAATGGTGTATTCCTTTCCATTTTTCCAGGACCCACTGTTTCAGGTCTGCACATGCGCAGCTGGTGTATTAACAACATCATTAACAACATCAAGCCAGGTGTTTCACTAGCGAGCACTAAAAAATCTCGGTAAAAGCCACGGCATGTCACAGAGAGTGACACGCTCAAACTGCTCATCCCTAACGACTGAACACATCAGTAGACTGGTGGATATCGTGCTGCATTAGCTGGCTAATGGCATCGAGATCTCCGCGATGCAAACATGTCCCACATTTTTGCTCCTGACGAAGGTTACCTACGGTGGTCAAAACGCTCGGTTCTAATGGTTCACTTCTAACGTGTTTTTCGATCAGCACTCAACCCAAACAAACGTCACGGATAATGCACAATTTACTTGATTCCATCCTGTAATTCTGTAATTAATTGGAGACCTTACTGGTAGGAATCACTTTGTTTTCTCGGGAATCGGACATCAATGCGGATCCCACTTGTTGGTAAGTGTTACTGGTTACATCACTGTCAAAATGAAATCGAGTTGAAAGAGCTCTTCCCAATATGCTTCGTGGTCCACTGCTTCCGGCGAAGGATGCCGCTCATGTACCACTTTTGAGAAGATATCTGACGCCTCAGTGTTTTCTACGTAACTTACCTCAATGTTGAGCGAACAAGCTTGTTAATAATTCTTTAACAACGCCGATACAGGATTGTAGTTCAAAACAGATACCCTACGTGATACGTATCATCGATGTTTTTCTCCATAAGACAAATCTTTCACAGAAATATTATATTTCTATGCATAACTGTGCGGCGTTTCATCGAATATAATAGTCTTTATCGTACGCTGATGCATTTCTGTGAATGGGTGACCGTTTGAGCTACATGACGGGATAGTTTTCATGGCCAATTTTTGCACAGTAAAAACCACTCCAAAGTAGACCTGCGAGCTAAATTTAAGCTGCAATTTTTGGACTGTATATTTCTGGCAACTTCAAGTAGACATTTTAGCTGCTGAACTGAAGAGTCAACTCCTGCATGGCGTGTGAGAAAAGATACTCAAGGGGACTAACTTAGACCATCCGCAATAGTTCTTACGAATAGGAACGTCTGTCAGCTAGAAGTAAGGCAAACCACGTGTGATGTCGAGATACGTAAATATGGCGGACGCAAAGGCTTCTTCTCAGTAGCATAGCTGGGGTACAGGAAGCTCAGGCATACCTGTCTGCGTTCAGTCTAAGGGGCTTAATATTGCTCAATTTATGTGTACCTGGACTTCTTGTTACAGGCTAAATCATATGGGTCAGTAGATAGTTACGCGACAAATGTCGTATTTGCTTCTGAATGTCGACATTAATTAAAATCATTCAAGTCTACCTGGCCGACATGGTTAATTTTACCACCCCAAAATTAACCGCAGCGCGATGCATCCTCGTCACTGGCGAAGAAAAGTTGTGTTACTTTAGTAATAACCATGCATTCGCGCCTTGTTAATTTCATAAACAATTTCGGTGGTTCACGTAAGCCCACCATTCACATGTGCTTCCTTTTAGGCCTAATAGCAGCACAGTATCGGGCTTCAGGAGAAACAGTTAGTGAATTGAAAGTTGGCGTGGAGGAAGTCATCTCTGACAAACAGCTGTGTTCACCAGAACCCCACGATTTGCGAACATCGGGAAGCACTGCAGACCTTTGAGAAAAATGCAAATCGAGCCTAGAAAAAGGCGGAATCTGCAACGTTGCATAGTTGCCGTGGACTGTTGAGTTTTTAGAGGAATTTGTGTAATTCGCCAATTGCTTATCTAGTTATGAAGTGAATTTTCGGGTGCCGCACATTTTGTCAATCAGAAAAGACAAACAGCAGCCGGTTAATTTGTACACAAAAGAAGAAACAGATCGTCTTTTACCTGCCTAGACGTCTTACCTCCATAAATCTTGTACACCTTTTTGTGCTTATCTTTGCTTGTTGCTTAGATTTCCTTTACAACAATATTAAAGGCTGAGCGAAATGTTGGCTTATATACAGATAACCACACACGAAAGAAGGCTTTCTCAAAACTCCAGTAGTGCGAATGGTGCGCATCAGGTGAACCTTTTTAATAGATGTGCAGCAAACGCGAGTGACGGAATTCATTCTGCTAGCTGTAAATTACTTCAGTATGTTGGGTATTTCCATCATCCTACGTCACAGAGTTGCATTAGTTTAAGGCTGTTCATTGATTGTCACCGCACCCCTGATATTCCAAGTCAGATAAAAATTGAACCGGGACGATAATTTCAGCGATGTGTTCTCTGTCCTCTCCGTCCGGATATGTTTTGAGCCCGGACATTTTGAACGCGATAACTCAAGCAAGGTGGTGAAAAGATGACTAACAGACTGACGGCAGAAAACGAAGTTGGTGGGCTTAGTTACATTAGTCATCGGACTGAACATGTGAGGCGGGACAAAGCGCAAATCAAGGGTTTCCGGCAGCCAGCGATTTACCACTGAGCTAAAAAGAAGAACTATGAAAACTGTGAGCAGCAAAATTTAGAACCAAATTCGAGGTATACTGCCAATCCAAAACAATAAAACTGAAAAACTGAGCCAGAAATAGGACAAAGTGAGACTAACAAATGGCACTCAATATATAAACTTACCCGAGCAACGAACCTTGATAAAATAAGCCGAGTGAATGTGGCAAAGCTGATCAATGATTTAAGAAGGAGCAAAGAACACAATACACTTCCGGCATGAAATGGTGACACACAAGGCTTCCCGGACCCGGTCATAGTCAAAAGAACTGAACAAGCTGAAGGATAATTACCGCAAGACTAATTTTTTGTTTGGTCTCATAGTACACTTTCTAATCAGGAATCGCGTTGGATTATATGAAATCAGTCTGTCTAATGGATACAAAAATACACAAAATGATTTCATTATCTAACGACTTCCTCCACAAAGACGCTTGCTGTGATGAGAGAACATTGCAAAGCGGTTAATAAAACGCATGGATTGTCCTACTTTGTGGAAGAGGATTTTGAAGGGCACGTTAAGAGTATTTTACCCCAAGCTTTAGTCAACAAGTGAATAAATCGAATAGTGAAAAAATAAGTCTTATGCATAAAGCCGTAATCCACAACGTTCTGACCGATAGTAAATGATGCAGAAAATATCGGAATCTTCCTCTTTTAAACGCAAAACATCGAATGATTTGTCTTTGATGGCGCAAATACTAGACATGAATAACCGGGATTTCCGACGTTCACACAAAACTGTAGATACTATTGTGAATATTGTGAATACTGTGATAAATTCACCAAGTCCTGTACTTGAGTTTGCCGTAGCTTTGAATGACAACAACTCGGATACAACTGGAAGCAAACATGTTTGTTAAGTAGCACACCAACTCGTGATCCAAGAAAAACTCCATTGTGAGAACAACACGAATTTAAACAACCCCAGCTATTGACAGTAGTCAAAAGGGAAGACAAAGTTCGCTTACATGCAATATTCACACCACTCGCACGTGTTCCAGACAGTTCGATAGAATACCAGAGACGTGACATCATCGAGTCTATGCTCCGTCTCTTCTTAAAATAAAAGCATTGAATGAGCAGCTGAATGGCTATCATTCACATTCATTGTTTTCCACCAGCCCAAACACGCGCTCATCGTTCCGCCATCCAGCCAGCATAGTCGCCCATCGTAGTAGCACTGTAACTGTTAAGTTCTTATTGTATCCCTCTGTTTGCCCCTGGTTAAGTGAACAGATATGTTTCACTAATTCTTTATGCAGGGCAAGCGCAGACATCTTGTTGCCAGCTGCAACCAATCATTTGAATACATAACCAACACGGACTGCTAGAGCGCTTTTGTTTTGTAACTCATGTGAGAGCCACGTTGAAAGAAAAACAACTGACTAGTTTGTGAATACACTGTGTCCAGATGTGCCACTGCTATTTTGAGATGGTCTACCATCACATAAGGTCTGAAAGTGTCAGATATTGACGATGATGTCATGTACAGCAAGCATGGAAGAGGAAACTTATGAACAAGTCTACGCAGAACCGGCAGCTTGATCGGGTTTGAGCGTAGCTGTCTGGAAGGGCGATTTGCTGGAGAGTGTAAAGCAGTTGCAATTTTTTTATATTTTGCGAAACATCATGTATCGTTTAACCACTCAGAGCTTGAGTGAATACTCTTTTTAGGTACAGTACAGTACAGGTACAGATGCATGCAGCACACTCCGTCGCGTTTTGTACAACAATTAGACCAAATTTTATAGTGATACAGATAGTTGAGAAATAGGACAAATTGGTATTCCGTGAGTGCCTGGCTAAAATAATCCCCTTCAACAAACTACCTGGTGATACCCGGAGAGTTTTTCTTGTGGCGGAGAATGTTTATGTGGTCCGTAGAAAACTACATTGATTTAGATTTGAATAAGCCTTCTATCTTCGTATACTATATACCCACCGCCTCTCCACAAAACACTGAAATGGCCTTCTAATCCTCGTAAACGTTTGCACGAAACTATCCGCTAGACCGGCAGCCAATTATCTGCAAGCGGCTGAAGATCGCCACTAATGATGGTGTGGCGTTTTGGTGCTTGAGCCGATTTCCTTTTTGAAACAAATATCACTTTTCTCACTACAGTGCTATTCATCCGTTGAAAAAGATGGGACCCGGCTATAAAAGCCTTCTTCAGCTTATGTCTGCCTGACTTCGGTACCCGTTCTTCGCACATGATTGGATATTTTACACGCTATTTTGCAAATCCTTCCTTAACTTCAGGACACGCTTCACCAACATCTTGTGTGAGAGTCTATTCCTATGGTAAATCTAGGTAATGCGGCCAATTAAAAGTGGCCATGTATGCAAACCAGTTGGATCCTGGTGCGAATTCAATTTTTTCTACGAGATACTGCTATCGGAAGATTTGAGTGCAAGTTGATCTGACTCTGTCCTAAAATCTCAAGAACGATCAGCTATGTTTACCGTCTTTACCGCCAACTATTTCAAAACTGGCCATCCTTCAGAGGCAATTTGCAAAAGCCGAGGTTATATGAAGGTCTAGTCGTTTTAAACTAACCGAAAATCGGCTTCCTATCAATGCCGACACTGAAAGCGAAAATGAATTAAGGACACTGAAAGCTACCCGTAAAGTTGTGACAACAAATCATTTAAGCTACTGAATAGGGTTAGTTTTCAGCACAGTACTGTCGGTTTTAAGGGTGACGAACGCTCTATCCGACAAGTTTCAGTAAACGTAAATTTTTGTCACTAAAAATGAAGTTAAAGTTGTCCAAAGGAGCGGAAAATGAATCAGTTGAGGCAAAATTAGCTGGGTTTGAAATCAGCGAAACATACGCTTTGAATAACACCAAAGAAAATACGTTAGAAGTCAAGAGATTACTAAATACAACGGTCTCTCAAGGAGGTGGCTGTTTTTTTAATTTCTTCCGGCTTACTTTCCCATTTCAGTTGTCTTTGGTGATGTAGGCACTGTTGATCGAAGTGGATTATCTGGCCCTCCACTGGTAAGAAGATTTTGCATACTGTTTCTCTAAATTACGGTCTTTTAACCCGCAAATATGCGCGAAAAGCTTGAACGAATCTCAGCTGTAGATGCTTAAAATGGGCTCGTTGATGAAGATACAATACAAATGGTCAGTAAGTCGCATACTCCTATCATCTAGAGACCACTCCCAGAATAACAACACAGCTCACATTTTTTATCGAGTGGCCCTATAACCTGGTCCTTAATGGCGCAGTTGGCGGTAATTGCTGACTGATCAAACCTTTCAATACGCCATTCTCTAGATAATGCAGGAGTATGCACCGAAAATTTTTGGGCTACAATTACTTTCGATTCGAACAACTCATCACATTTAAAGGATGTGATTCAGCTCATCCGCAGAAGATTGAACTACTTCAGACACAAATGTAGGTTCGGAAGTACTTTCTATATGTTTTCTCTCTGTAAAAGTGACCTTATTATCTCCGGAAATCTTTGTCCGCTCGGTCCGCAAAAATACAACAAAGCCGATGAATTTGGTTTATTGCGAAATAAAACTGTCTATCACCGTGATACTCACCGCGGCAAGTTGAATCCCACACACGGCTCTTACGTCGGATATTAATAAACTAGGCAGGGTTGTGGCGAACCATATGTGAGCACATGTGACAGAAAGTAGGAACTCCTGTTGGCCCCATCGATAGAGCATCGTCCGATAGGCAAAATTTCGGTGGCCTGAGGATAAAATCTCCCCAAGCTTTATGTATCTGGACAACTGGGCCCAAGATTTTTTTGTTGACGTTACTTTACCGGATGTATTAAATCCTCAAAGTGACCATGTTTCTATTAAAAACATGTCGTACGCCGGTTAAATCAATTCAACAGTGCTTAGAACTCACTGAGAAGTCAGCGCTTCGGAAAGTTGTGAAGACAATCGTTGAATATAACTTTGGACAAAGTTCCGCCTTTGACACACGAGTTTTGTCAGATAGAGGATCTAGATTACACTGTTCACCAAGTTTCACTGCAGACTGTGAACGATGTAGCCGTAAATTTTTACTTTCAGATAATGTCTTGGGATATCTCAAACGTCGCGCGAACTGAAATTTGAGACGGCCTGGTGCAGCAAGCTCAGATGATGTGGGCTATCATAGACAAGAGCTTCGGATGGATTCATTCGAGTAGCCTGTGGAAACCAAATTTGCGTGAAAGGCAGACTATTTGTTTGCTTAACGTCGGTTCAAATTGAACATAAGACTGACGAAAGCTCGGGAGCTGCGCCTACCTGAGGAACATGAGGGTAAATCCGGTAGCACACTATTGATGACTTTTAGCGACAGAGTGAGAAGCGTTCCCTCATGAAGCTATACTGATACATCTGAAAGATCCTGACAAATGAAACTAGGTCGTCATATTCATCGTCGGCAACCTTGGCTTAGTGGTCAACACCGAGGCTTCGCTACTGTACAACCACAGTTTTGCCGAAACATTGTTGTGAAGAAAAGAATACATGTGGACGTAGAATGGGTGTAGAGCTAGAATACCTCATTCTTTTTGAGGTGGCGACACCTCGAGGCACTCATTCAGACAATCTGAATGTAAAGTAACAACCAGACTGACACTAACATCGAGTTGCAGCTATATCGTGCCTCGTCTGCTCTATAACAATGGGGATCGTGCAGACCCCACTCTGGAATACGAGTCGCACCCATGGCACCTAGAATTTTCGTAACCTTTTTCATACCCTTGTGCCATGTCAATCTGCTTGTGCCACTCCGAATTGGTACGGAAAACATCACTCGCTCTCAAATGGCATGGGCAGTACCCAGATTAACTACCGAAGCTCTTGGTGTTGCATGTATTCTTCAATTAAAGTCATTGTTGCCCAACTAATCACTCGCTTTCTAGTTGTCTCGTTATGGATTCTCCTGTGTCAGGCTAAAAGAGCTATGGTTCTGAAACAACATTTGTCGAAGACATGAAAACATCAATTCGGCTGCTCGCAGAGATCACGTCTTTCAGCCCTAGAAAAAAACATCCCGTACTGCAGCCTCATACTTATATTCCCTTGAGTTCATGAGGAGGTTTCTTCGCCATCGCTTTTGCGGTTTTGTCTGAAAACTGATAACATGATCTTGGCCTTAAAGTTTCGTGCGTTTCAATCGCAGCTATCACAACTTCCAAGATATGTAGAACGCTCCATAGCTTCCACTGTCACTCTCCAGATTGCAAGTGACCTGTTCATGGGAGGCATGGTTGAAAGAATGACCTTAGACGTTTCGTGTGCAAATCGTGCGCTTAAGGATGGAATAGAATTGGTTAGTTCCTCACACTTGCACCTCCTGCTGTTCGAAAGCGAGAGCGATTCCCCCACCTATATTTCCGATCGAAAATGTTCTCCTCAGCAGCTATTTCAACATCAGGGCTTTGAGGACCTTCCAGCGTTTGAATCATCATGAAACTAACAAAAAAGATGGAAAGTGTGGATAGCTTTGATGGACACCTTTTTGTACCCATCCATATAGGCCCACACACTCGGTAGTCTGGGTGTAGAAAGAGCTTATTATTTTCGCAAGCTTCGGGGGTTTCAAGGGCGTTGAAGAGAACATACCGGCCAAATGAATTGAACATGCTTTGGAAATTCAGGAATGCTAAAACTATCATTTATACATATGGAAGCCACTCTGGAAGATTGCAAGGTGAGAATCCACACAAGTGTTCCAAAACTCGCTTTAGTTGGTTATTGATCCTCACCATCTTTTACTGACGGCGGTGAGCTAACTGTGGGCATGTTGTTGGAAGACATCATTTAGCCATAAATCTTCGGGAATTCCGGAAGCTACTACTGCACGCAAAATATCTGTGGTCAACGCGTAGCTGAACTAGTCGTTCGCGATTACCCGCACTTACCCAGTATAATACGATCGGACCATCTAATTTGTTATAAGAAGAGTTGAGTTTGTCCACTTGCAACCGCGACGATATCTGAGATTTTAGACCTTTGTAACAGGGCTTCTTTGATGGTGACAGACCTACAGTCAGTTAGGGCGGAAGCAGACACGATAAACAGGTATCGATCAGATCCTCGCTTGTGTGAATCGTTCATGGACGTTGCCAGACGAAGTGCACAAAGGTGACTATCATCGGGTGTTCACTCAAGCATGGATCCTTCTGCCCGATGAATTAGGACGATACCGAAGCTTGCATATCCTGCCATAGTGGCCTCTGGACCGCCAGAGGTGCGCACCCGGAAACGAGTGGATATTGATGGGGGCAGCTAGCTCAACCACTATACTTGTATCTTGTATTCTTGTTTCTAATACACAGCACATATAAATGCCAAGCAAATCCAATGTGAGAGCAAGTGCGGCTTGCCATTCTTGCAAGATAGACGGGGCGTCGAGACTTAAAGCCTGGGTTCGAGAAGCCTGAGGCGCCCGTTGCCGAGCAGATGTTGTGAAGAAAAGCAATACAAGACGAACTGGCTTGTGTGTCCTAACGGATGGACTTACAAATGGAGTGCTGTTTTTAGAATGGGCTAGGGAGTGGGGGCGGGGAAGTAAGTGAATGAGAGAAGAGAGGTGTACGCAGTAGCCTGTTCACGCTTACCCGTCCTGCTGTACGCAGCAAGTAAGGCGACACCAAGCGACGGCCGAAGTGGCATGTCAGTACTGTTAGTTGTAGGTTTCACGGTTGAAACATGGGGATTTTTGTGCAACACATTCATCCGAAGAATATCATTGAAGAGTTTCGGCTGAAATTTATTAGATGTCTTCTTTTTAAACCAAATTAGCTTGCGAACAGAATTTTTTCGCGAAACTTCTCGTATGTTAGGGTCTACCATACTAAAAGTTCTTCACGTTGGTGAAGCAACGCTATGAGAAGATTTGGTTGCACAAAATTGTGTCCCTGCAAACCTAAAACCTAACGCATCCTCAGAATGCTCATACTGAAACTACTTCGAAAAACATTATCACGAATTCTCTACCAAAGTCCATGCCTGAAGGCTGATTCCAGATATTAGCACAGTGGTCTCACGAGTACCGTAGTGGAAGTCAGACTATTGGTCGTACATTTTAACTATGCGATCTCAATCCAAAAGACTCGAATTTTATTCTCCAAAAACCATCCGTCATGATCCATGCAAGTAACTACTGGACAATTTTTAGACCAATTCGTGGTACTTATCTTTATCTCACTTGAGAACGAGAACCTGATTAAAGTAAAAAAAAAGATCCCGACAACTGCTTTTGTTCAGCACCATTATGCTACAAAATTTGCTTCCTCGATAGAACACATAAAATTCAGTTTGGATGTTGAAAGAATGAGAATATCGTAAATTTAAACCAGACGAAATATCCGGTGCTGTCATTGTTAACGGGATGGATTGTGTAACCACACTCAACGGAACTTTAGTTGATAAGTCTGAATTGCTGACAGACAAGCAGCCTGACGATGTGTCCCTGGTGAAGAAGCAAGTTATCCGCGATTCCCATATTCTTCCGTTGTCTGTTTCACTTCAGAATGAATTCAACGTGCTCAGACTTGTCATTCGCCCTACGCCTCAGATTTTTGTTCTTGTAAAGACACATTATACTTTACCTGGGAACGTTTACCTGGTTACCGTGTAGTTAAGTAGTTTGCAGATATCCTTACATCTCCCGAGAGCACCAAATAATGAGCACTATTAGAAGAGTTTCCATAAATTTCCGCACTAGTCCGATGCTACTTATAGTTATCAGTCGCGGTTTATTTAATCGTGCGCTCACGTCTATCATGTTCCTCCATATTGAAGCCGTGAGCGATTTATGGGACTATTTAGAGGCTTCTCAATTCTGGCCAATCTATCTACCAACTTGGATTCTTAGGCAGGTCATTTTGCAGTGTACCGAGAGTCACATTCCATAACTCATCTTATATCCAGGTTACCAACTGTAGACAACTTGGCTCTGTCTAGAGACTGGCTTTGCTTACTGTTTATGAAGACACTTGTATAATCTACAGAAAACTAGATCCAGCCAATACCTTAGTTTACTCGTCACATAGTTTAGTTGACGATTTAAACGATTTCAGCTTCTAAACTGTGCATAAAGTGTCTGTCAAAAGTACTGATACTGATACTGGTACACCTGATACAAGCTTCTCTTCAATGCCTCAGAAACTCCGGTACAAATCCTACTCCGTAGAACCGGACCGGGTTACATTTCAAATAGGCTCACTGAGGCGAGTAAATTCTTGGAAGGTGCGTTTTGGTCTGCCGATTATTACGATGAAGCCCGAATCTTAGGGTCAAAGAAGTCCTGTTAACTGCGAGCTATTTTAATCGAGGATTGTGTTTGTCCTTGCGCCGAAATTTCCCCTTCAGATAAATGAACGTTAAAGCATACACGCTTTGCGGCTACTGAAGCTGCCGGAGTTGGCCTCAGCACCTCTTCATTTCGTTTAGTGCCGAATCCTCATTGAAACTGACTAGTCATTCACACTTCGGCTGATCTTAACTCAACTTCATACGAACCGAGGCTCATTGGTCAACAAGCATCTAACAGCGCTATACAGTACTAGTAGTTCCAAGATATTTAACTAAATGAACAATCAGGCGGTTTGCAGTCCCCAGTATCAACATTAATCAATCATTTTGGGCTTGTTCTGAGCGCTAAGTCCGACACGTCTGGTAACTGGTCTCCAAGTATATTCCATTATTCCTTATATATCCTTTAGCTGTTCATCATATTTCTTAAAATCTAATGTTAGCGCTCTTCGGCTGCGAGGTTGTAGGAAAACAATTCAGCTAAGTTTGTATCCAATGCTGTGGAGGTTTCAGTAACTCGGAATAGAACTTTCACTTTTAAATTTTCTTAGGCCATAGAAAGCACAGAACAATGTTCAACATATGTGTCTAAATTTCATAAGTGACTTTCCGAAATCAGCATGCCATTAGGTGTGCTGTACATAATCGGCTAAAACCGTGTAAAAAAGTTATGCATGATTTTTTTTAGTATGTTCAGTCAAGAATAGAATGATATGATATCTCGAATGTCCTAGGAGCTGAATCACGAAACGGTCTTGTGCATCACACTCAGTGGACGTAGAACATCATAAACGAACGATTTACTGGTCTTCCGTTGATACCAAATTATTGTGCGAATGAGTGTATTTCGCGAAATGCGTAGAATTTCGTTTCAAGTAAAACATAAGGTTGACGGAACCTCGAGGACTTCGCTTATATGTTGAGTCGCAAGAAGGACAAATCCGGCCGTGTACTGTCGAAATTTTTTCAGCCACCCAATGATTAGTATTCTCTGTCCAGAATATAGTGTGTATTCTCCTTTTTGATACCAGCACGGTTAGCTCTCTGAAAAGATTTGGGCTTTTGTGCGAACGCGAATTCCCACTGACCGAAATAAGCGCACATATGGGACAATCTGCTGACTAGTAAGGAAGGACTGGCATATGGTACCATCTATAGAAAACAGCCTGTGGCTGCTAGCGTTCTGTGGATAAAGCTCTATAGTGAAGCGATGTATAAGTTTGGTAATTCTCGATTAGAAGCTTCTTGTGGACGTCCGAAGTCTTTGAAAAATCATTTTATCTAAGGACAGTTTTATTCGGTCCCGGAGCAGTTACTGAAGACAGTTCACAGTAAATAGGGTCATTTGCAACGAGGGTAGCCCTTAGTTGAGCCCATCAACAGCGTGTATCATTGGTTGTAAAGTGACATGGATTGCATACCTAGGGGCAACGTCATTAGTGTTACTTTACTGTTACCCCACCAAAGTAAATGAGTGGTACGTCCCAGCAGACAAAGATATTTGTATAATTTTTCAAACAGATGTTACTGCACACCTCTTGCAGAATGAGAGCAGTTTTGGCCGTTTAAATGTAGGAGGCCAAAAAAGAGCTGCAAGCGGGTTTGTTCAGTCAATACAGTTGGGATGAATGCAAATTCTATGGACTTATGTATACAAGTGCACACAGAACACATAGCACCCGCGAATTCGGTATTCGATGGATAAGATAATTTTGATCGGTCATGTTTGTGTGACGGAGCCGGTGGGGCGAGGTTAGGCCAATGAGGGAATGCATTTAAACTTCTAGCGGGTAGCAGGTGTCTTAAAGTTCACATTCCCGGACGAACGCAATGTCTATTTGTGCGATTCTGTGAAATGCTCTATTCGCTTTCGGGCAACGTAGTGAACTGTCCATATTCTGTAAATCCGTGCAAAACGCTGGGCTACAGGTGTGGGTCTCCGTCGATTTAGCGAAGTTGGTCCAAGTGCATGAAACAGACCGGAAATGATCCAAACCATGTAGATATTGTAACTCAGGTGTGCTCAAGGTTGTGTGCTCAGGTGTGTTGTAGCTGTAAACTGGTGGACTAGATGTTCCAAGTGCCACTTGGAGTGAGACTTCACTATATTGACTCCAAATTTGGAATGAACAACCGGCTCTCAACCGACAGAAAATCTTGGACCACTCACAGTAAATTGCAAAATATCTTCTGTCCTCCATGTTTTGATGACTGTAAGCAAATCATTGGATGCACGTTAAAACTACTCACCGATAGTACATAGATGTAACTTTAGTGAATAAAAATGAGTGAACAGAACTGGAGTGTGAAAAAGTACAGCACATTCTAGTGATTATAGTAAGCGGAACTGAACATCTGTCCTACACATCGCTCTCTACGTCATCTCTTCTTAAGCTACAGGGAGATTTTGCAAAATGGCTCTGTGAGATCGGCTGCTCAGACAGAAATTTACTCGGCCGAACTTGATGTTTGTTCGGATGATTACAGTAGACAGCACTTTTTACCCAAGTGATTTACCACAACTGATTTACGCGGAGTAGTGGATGGGTGTCAGCGGTAACGAATTGTATTGTGTGAACGATCCTTTGGGAATATAAATTCTTTTGCCCGCAAATGAGTGAAAGTTATTCATTGCGAAGTTTTCAGAAAAACGGACACCCGAAACATTTACAACAAAAAGAAATGAAACCCAGCCTAATAATTTGGAAAATATGGCCACCCAGACGTTGGATATTATCGCCTTACGCTGTGTTTAACTTGCTGTATGGCTGTGTCCATTGGCCACCCAGACGTTGGATATTATCGCCTGAAAGGAGACCGCGTTGCATGTCATCCAGAGTGCAGACGCATTACGCAAATATTTCAACCAAAATATGACTCGGTTTGGCCTATTGACGTTGGAAAACCTTCGCGAAATTAAGCCACCAATCTCCTGATATTTCTTTGTCTGTTGTGCTGTCATTCACCTAGTGTTTAGATTGGTAGCGTTGAATTGCATTTGCCGAATCATATATTCGTCCGGACCGTGATCCACCGGGTACAGGTATTTGCATAAGGCATCATGGCATCTGAGGCACAAACTCAAAACTGACCAATCGTGATTCCTGGGCACCTTCCTAATTGAAGTAAAATAGAACACCTTGTTTAACTTGCTGTATGGCTGTGTCCACCCATGTTAGGAGCTCGTCTTACGTCTTCACTTAAAGAAAATGAGCATGGCTTGTCTTCTTGCTCTGGAATGGTAAAAGTATCGATTTTCGAAGATATTCCTAAGAAAATACTACAAGTTCAGTTTTGCAGTGTTGAACAGATAACTGGTAATCACAATCAACACAAGTCAGCATAGAGTTCATCCATTTTTTTTCCGACACAGTTCGCTGAACACTCAAAGTCAAAATATTCATTAATAATTCATTCGAGGCCTCATTGTGCTCCCAACTTTGAAACAATTACTGTAGCTTTCTCTGTGAATTTCATGTGTTGAACCAGAGGGTCATGTTTCAAAATTCTAGGTTCTCTAGCGTGTCATTGGACCTTCTTCTTCGGCTCATTGAATATGTCGTATTTGTAGCTGATTGTATCTTTCTAAGTTCCATTGGATGCCCACGTTGCTATGGGAAACGATATGTTTACCAACATATAGAATATCGGTTTCCAAAGAACCATGTCCACAATGTTTTCAAACCCACCACAGTTGGTTTGTTCATTGAAAGCACGTCATACGACTCAAGGTTATCACAAAAGTCAATACATGATTATCTCTGAAATGTGAAAAACCCTAAATTAATCAAGATTTGAAATCTCACTTAGTTGGAGCGGATTGCAATAGGCCTATTTATTCTCAATGTATCAGCTGAATCAATCACCAACCCAGACTAAACTGCAGTGATGCGGAGATAAACACAAAGCATCTAATACGACAGAAGGTATCTTCAAAAGATCGGTAACATGACCTAATATTTTGCATATTTCAGAAAAGAACAGACGGTTGCTTGTTTCCTTCCAATCGACGCAATAGTGCATGTTTGACGCACTGGAGCTGGGCCTAGTGATTAAATAACCGGTTTATTATCAGTCCAGTATGTTCTCATGTATCTACCGGGCTTTGTTCGGTCCGCATGCTCAAGTAGGTATTTTTGGAGTCACTAAAATTTTTGTTTGGTCCATGACATTGGTGGGAATTCAAGGAAAGGGCTATAGGCATTCAATTTGACGTCACGTTCCTCTTTGCAAATCCATAGGATGCTAAAAAAGTTCCACAAACTGTACCTTCTGTCAACTATGTCGGCTAAATAAAAACGGCATGTCAGTTGTGTAAACGCATCATTCACATTTGAATGGTAAGGGAATATTTTAGCAAAGTTTGTTCCGACTTCGAGTTTGTTATAAACCTGCTGAGATATTCTATCGAAATATTTCGATTTTCTAGATATTTGCACCTAAAAATGCCAGTTTTTTGGGTTACAGTATTGAGTTCGGCAAAAAAGCTGTAATTTTCAACACACATACGATATATACTGACACAGTCATCGGATACAAGAAAGGTGCTTGTGTGCAACAGTAACTTTCCGTGTATCACTCCTGTTTACTTGTAAGAAATCCTGGCCTGTTTCCATTCAGCACTTGACCAGCCTCATTGCTACTTTCAACAGAGAATCATTAGAAATTAAATGAGAGACAGGCTTTACGAGGCTGCAAATAACAATGTCCTTTTCATGGAAAGTTTAAAGTTAAGGTTCTTCAAATAACATTGTCCTTTTCATGGAAAGTTTAAAGTTAAGTAAAATGGGATGTTATATTCCGGCTTTTTTTGTTTTCTACGGGCAAATTTTCTCAATACGTTACAAGCGAAGTTTAACCCGGAACTCTTAAGTCCTATTTTTTACTGGTATCAATCAGGTGTCAGAGTTGATTACCTTGTATCGGACAATCTACATGCATGTGACTGTCGTGTGACATGCAACCCAAGGTTGGTCAAAAGCAGGCCGCTTTAGTGGCGCTACCACTACTTACAAAGTTGATGGAAACCCTCCAGCAACATTTTACTGGTTTCCTCCTTCCTGTGGTTCATCAGATAAGCATAACCTTCCATTAAAAGCTAATTTTTGCTTCAGTTTATCGAAGTCCGCTATTGGCCTGGAAAGTGGCTACGTGCACAGAATCCAGGAAGCGTGGTTTAGAACTGCTAAGCGTATGAGTATTTTCAAAGAGCTACGCGGGCCAAATCAACTTGTGTATACGAAGTCCTTTGTGGGATCGACCTTAGTGATCATAAGCGTACTCAGTGTAACAGCGGTGCTTATCCGCAACTTCCCCCCAGACGCCTACGTGACTTGCGTCCGAAGCTTACAAATAAGTCTTCTACATCTTTATATCGCCGACAGGAGTCCTTAAATTACCTTTGCTGTTTTTCCCTAAACGCTTGTTTTATCAAATATCCGGGGAAATGAACCCTATAATTTTAAATCCTTTTCGCAAAACGACAAGCTAACAAGCTTATCTAGAGTGCGGGTCCCTCGATATCAGTACTCCTGAATTAGTTAACCCTCGCCCAAAAACATCTTTATTTTTTTCTTTCAATCCACTACTAGATCTTTTGGCTTGGAAATGCATTTCTGTTAGAAGACTGTGCTGATTCTTTTCAAACGTCCGTTGGTCACTCAACTGCAAAGGACTATCAATTCGAAAAAAAACATTTCGCCGCTTCCAAGAGCTCTACTTCTTCCGAAGTAATCGTAACTGTAATATGTGACATTGAAATTTCATGGATATAAAAAAACTGCCACAATCTGAGCGCATTTTTAGGTGCGTCAGTAGGAGGCCACCTACCAGCAGATACATGATGAAGATATGTTTGACAGCTTGTTCGCCTATAGTCACCTACATACAGGTTGGATGATAATTACACAACCCCAATTGCTCATGGCACGCGATGAAGTAATTAGTGGCGAGAGAACAATAAGCCAAACCAAATACCCGATATTGCATGTTTGCAAATTCCTCTTTCTGTCAGAGAAAGTCTAGCAATGGATAAAGATCAAAATAATCGTGCGGAATATTTGAACCGAACAAGCGTGAATTGTTCTGCGGATGGTACGCTACACCTGCAGAATGGGTTTTACATTCATGAGCATATCGTTGGTGCTGGTTGTCTCGAGTATTAAGGGATTCCACCTGAAGCCATTCTTCACACAAAGCTACAAAAATATGGTGTGTTCTTGTAGGGTGGTAAACGTGTGCTTGCGTCTCCACGGAGACTGCACGTTCTTGACGACCACCTGTCTACATGTACTTTTACTTAATGGTAAGCCACCGATAATTACCGGCTGAGGTGAAACGCGATTACCTACCCAGTGCTATAAATATTACTGGCTACACCTGTTGTATATTTGGGAGTCAAATAAAGAAGATGAATATACCTTTGCAACTGGGATAATTAGTACAAAACTGGACAGTTCCAGCATATAGTTAGGGCAAACTTTCAATATTGTCCATTGTGATTCCTTTTACAGGTTTCCCTACAGCCAAGACGAAAAACTCTTTGACTACCTAATTTCTAGGACAATGTTTTGTTTTTAAATTATTTTGATATTAGTCTCAATACGGGTACTCCGCATTGGCTTTCAAGGATACAAGCTACACCTGTTGATGTTTGACATCCGTCGTGAACGAGTATTTCGACCATACGGGTGGACTGGTCTCCTAAAAGACATAAAATCGATATTCTCATGTCACCTACAGGCACACGCACTCATACCACAATGTCTTCAGCTGGGACTGCATACTAGACTATATTCCACACAGTCACACATCGCATCTGACAGGGTGTTGAATGACAGTTACTGTTTATTCACCAAAGAAAACGAAAGATTGGTCAAGCCACCATCTGCCTGTCTGTTTTGCGTAACTAGATAATTGTTTGAATTCTAAGACCGTCAGCATTTATCTACACCACGCTATACAAGTTGATTATAAAATATGCTGATTCTGAATACAAAAACGTAAACTATTCTTTGGCGGAAATTCAGATTACTTGAAGAATTTTAGAACCCAGTCAACACGTGGCCATGTGATGCGGATTCCGTGTTTGAAAGACGACTGGTGCTATGTCCCGTCTAAGTCTGAGTTGGTCACACTAGTGACCAACCGCTCGTGGTCGAACGATTGCATTCAAATCACTAGATTGGGGCGAGATGGCTCAAGTGGTTAGAGCTCAAATTTACTGACCGACAGGTCCGTGGTTCGAACCCGACCTCTGCCTCTCGACTTCCCCTGTCTAGGCTTGGGCAACCTGGCAGTATCCCAGCCCTCGTGCTTCCCTCGGGTGGCATGGCAGCTAGGCACCGGAAGGTTGTTACAGCTGAACAGAAATCACTAGATTGACGATCTCTGGTTCGAAAATCTCTGGAGCTGCGTAAGATGCGCACAACTGATGATTCCCAATAAGGACATATTTGAAGGTTCCTCTGGGCATTTCAGAATGGATTAGTCCCGCCTTCTTTAAAATTACCGAGTTTCTCCACACAACCAACATTTTGAAAGATGGTTGAGCTAAGTTTGAGCGGAGAGTGCTTGAATCCAAATCTACGTCCAAAAGAGCTGAGTTTATTTGCGTTCAATCAACTTGGTTTCTGGTTCACCATAGCTATGTTGGATGTCGTCAGCACATGACGGTAGAAACTGATAATCGATTTGAGTGAACGAGCATGTGAAGCGACACCGATACAACAAGGAGGTCCACGAATGAAAAGATGAGGAGATTGTTGCTACAATTCCGTAAGCAGTAAATGTCTTAAAAAGCCATTTTTACACCACTGAATACTTAAATGTATTCATTTAAAAATAAAAAACTACCCGAAATTAGTGACGTGCTTAGTAGAAGAACAGTTTGATTTTTGGACAAGTTTTCCATCAGTTGTCAATTTGTTTCTAAGCTCGGATCTTGAGAAAATATTCCGACAATAGTGCACTCTCCAGAACAGTTATACTTACAAGCCCGCAGAGCTGTCAGTTCGACTTGCGCTGGATTGCCCAGTATAGGTGGGGGTAAGAAATAAGATCTATTCAGTTTGCTGAGTGCCACCAGAATCAAACAGCCCTTATATTTGGGGACCCTCGTGTGTGCAACAGATTTTGTGTTTCACTACTGCAACATAATACAACCAAGCCAAGCAACGAAACAACGTAAAACCTCATTTTTCTTTCCTCCTTTAATAATAAGAGCTGGGCATCAGTCTACAGGTGAAAACTGAAACAGGTGTCTACTTAAATCTGAAATTTCACAACGTTTTTAGAGATGAATAGTTAGACGAGGAGGATTTAATAGCATACCTGTGGACATAGGAGTAAAAACCTCAGGTTCGCTTGATAAGGTTTCCTAAGCTGCGTGGTGGCACCTCAAACGGAGTTCAGGGCATACATGGAAACTCCAGCCCAACACAAGCAAATACTTTCGCGAAGGTCACTCACTGGAACGATCATCTGCAGCCAAAGTCGGGATCTGGTTAGCCCGAAATATTTGCAAAATGCAGAGTCAAATAATCCTCGAAAACAAATCTTCCCATCAACATGAGCCTCTGAACTAATGTTGAAATCGGAAACGCGAATACATTCATAGACCAGAAGAGACCTATTACGTGTTCATAACTGGTGTAAACGTTTGATGAAATTGACAGCATAATTTTACGTTGCATCCAATTTTTATTTGGGCCAACTTATGTTTTTCAATCCGCCAATGCTGTACTTTTCCAATTTAAAAATTTAAAAACGAATTTGAAAATGGTATGATTTCAACATATATTACATATTACATTATTCTAGATTTGAGGAACAGTTGCTGATAGAATATTGCTAATTGTGAGGTTTTGTTTGAATCTTAGCCTCTGCGTTAACAAGAGCTCCCTCTCGGTTCGTTTCGTATGAAGTATTATAGTAGACTAAGATTATCCTTCTGCAGGTTTTTCATGTTTCTATCGTTGAATATGAAGGCATGTTTATATCTGTTATATTCCTGTATAAATGTTGCACTAACTTACAAGTTGAAATATTTGATTTCCACGAGCTTCGTATTTTTTGGACGGTAGAGCATTGTGGTGGCCATTCGGACGGCTGTTGTAGCAAAATTAGTTGGACAAGCAAATGAGCGCATTGAGTTTTAAGTGATGAGTCAGCCTCTTGCACGTTAAGCTTTCAGGCCAAGAAATAAACAGATCCATTCTTGGTGCTCACAAATGTTTTCCTGCCTGGTGTTAACTGCTGTCACATATCGTGGAATTTTAATTGTTTGTGACAGAGCTAAGCCTATTGGGTTGAAGATACTGTGTTCGAATTGCAGGGGTTCCATCTGTATTGGGGTAAAACTGCTGACAAATCGGAAAGCCGGTAGGAAGGATTGGTGTGGAAAATCATGAGTGCTACATAAATTGTCACAAATTCTCTTTCGATTGTGACAAGCACATATTGTTAGTGGCTGGGGTGAGTATTCCCAATGTCTTGCTGTTCTACCTGTCCCCTGAGTGGTGACCTCAAAACTGGTCCGCTCATTTGTGCTTGCCGGGATCTTTATTTTTGTGAAGTGATCATTTCCTTTGAAACAAGTGGACCTCAATCAAGGAACACTAAGTTATCGAATCGTCGATCTGTTTTATTTACTTTCCTCGGTGTGCGGTCTCCCTTTTACTATGGGTATTCGGCTTGATTTCTTTTGTGGGCTGAAATACGACATTTAATGCCTGGTGACTATGTTGTCGGTTCCATCTGTTTTGCCATGTTAAGATGTTCCGGAATTTTCATAATAAAATGTCTCAACAGAATCTTTCAAACGATCAGACGTGATGGCGTGTTCTGATGCAGTGTGTACTCTGAGTTGGTAGTCTTTCGCTCCTATCGGTGCAAAAAGCAAAGTCGATTTGTATGTAGTAACTAACTAAATTTGTTGTGGATTTTCTTGACTTTTGGAAATCCGTTTCGAGTCTTGTTGATGGAAATTTATTCGGAATACTGGGGCCAGAACATGAACGGGCACTTGCTAGTTATGAAAAATATACCTCTATTTTGCGGTGAAAAAGACCATTAGGCTGGTCAATTAAAAATTACCATCTCATACCGCGTAACCGAAATCTTGCGCCGACCACTGCCTCTCAGTGAAGTACAGATTTTCCGGTGTAGTAGAGTTCAGACACCCCACAAACCTTGATAAAGCTGCGGATGCTGGAGCAGAAGGCGGTCGTGTAACTAAACACATACGGCAAGCTCACCTTACTAGGTTGTTGATCGCACCGCATCATGCGATACTTCACCTAGTTTATGGATGTTATGCCACGGATATCCATGACGGGCTGGGCAGGGCACCTGAAGAACACAATGACTTAGAATAGACTAGATACACCAAGCATCTAATTTTTCCTCTGTACCAGTTCATCTGATATGTTTCTAACCTTCAACCGAAACCAAACCGCATGATATCGTCATCTGGGGTCAATCATTAAAATATGGTTCAAAGACTATTAATCCGCTGAATCTCAAGTATGATTCGAGTGTACTATTTTCACGGTAGACCGGCGTTTACAAACAAAGATAGTTCCAGGCGCATTTCTTATCATTCACTACTTGTGTACTCGCATTGAGACTGGTCCGATTTGTGTTGCTTACTCGCTGGTCTAGGTGAAGCAAAGTGGATCGATAGAGCTATGTGATTTCTTTAAACAAACTTAGATACATTGTTTGAATGGACTTATAGGGCTTATGCACACCGAATAAAAATTAGGCTTGGTACTTACTGACTACTCGGCCTACGTTCGCTTCAATTGTGGAATTAAATCAAATGGAATTCTTTCCCAGAATGCGTCTTTTCTACAGCGACCACGGAAAAGATGACGAATAATGGTCATTCTAGCTGGTAACTGCCATTCTAAAGCCCAATGTTCCAACAGCTTATTCACGGATGAGCGTACCCCGCGTTCCCATAATGTAGGACAAAAACCTTTGCCGTCGCTCTTCAGTCAAAAGTATTCAGGGACCTAATTCTCATTTCTCAACTATATGAAATATCCTGATCAAGGTGGCCACTCGTAGAGCAGAGATCTCTCGGTACGGTCATTACAAGCTGACTAAATTACCTATCTTACCGGGTATACTTACCCTCTTAGATGTCCCCACTGATTACCATTGGTTCTATCTCAGCTCTCTTTGACAGAATCTTCAATAAGTAGATAATATCCGTCTAAGCAGTAGAACGGAAAATTTTGATTACCATTTTCTGTGTACTTCGAAGGCTCATCTGAGTTACATTCGCTCCCGTGTACATCACACAAAATTATCGTTTTCTTGGACGTCTAAAGAATTGGGCGGTCACATGTTATCAATCACAGCGTGATGTTTGAGGTCTATAATTCATCCCAGACGTGATCGCCGACCAGCCGAGCTTAACAGTTCACGGGTGATTTTTGTCTACCCGCCATTTTTGCAGTTCCACCTACTGTACCGACATGATCGATCGCTTGGGAAACATGGCGCAGCAGGTAAATTCTCCATTTCAGTTTCATTGTCTGGATCATGCCTATATCAAGTGAGCAGGGTGAGATGCATTTTTGCGGTTGCAACTTAGTGCTACTTAACAAGCATTGGGACAAACTGTGCAGCTGTCCAGGAATCCTGTGTTGCTTCTCTCCTTTGAGATAAATTTGGTGTTGAAAACTTTTGTGGTAAAAGTCAGGGAAACTATTCCCTGACCACCTAGTTCCCCCGACTGGATGTTTCCATTCCCGACTTCTCAAACTGACATCTCAGATGCTAATCTTTCTTGATTACTGAGGGTATCACATTCTTGTCTTCTCCACTCTAAGAGAGAAGCTCAGCATTTTTTGTACTTTTTTAGCTTCGACGTATTCACCTCATCTTGGTGCAAAACCCCGCTTTGAAAGTATACGTAGAATCAATCTGGTTTCACCAACTCTAAGTAGTGTCCTTTGAATGTTTGAGTGCGCAAAAACAAGTAACCAGGTAAGTTCGTTGTACAGAGTTTTACTTTACATATCCGCCTTCCTATGTGGCAAACGGAAAACAAGCCAACGAATCTAACAAAACGTGCACTACCTTCAGAATAGCCGTCGTTATGAGACTGTTTCCTATCAATGGCTTGCTCTAAGGAGACAGGGATGTATACTGCATCGTCACTCAGACAAGCACATTAGATTTCAGTCTAATATTGAAGTATCTTCCGCTAGGTTCCAATTTTTGAAAACAACCCTGATCAAGGAGAATCAAACGTGCTCCTGCTTCATTTCTTCGCCACCTTGGTAAGACTCGGAACGCGTAACCATCTAAAATATTTCCTGTGTTTCTGAAACACTCTTAAATGTCACCCAAAAAGTTACCCAAAATAGTCGACATCATTTATTGGAATATCTGTAAAACGAAGGCAAAAAATCGAACGATATTGCTTAAATTTGCTCCCAAGTTTGTAGCATTCACTTCTGCATACAAACTAAAAACAATAGTACTACGACGTTTGCCGCTCATGGTGATACCGTGTGCTTTTGATATAAGCATCAGTGACTTATTTTTTTAAAAAAAAAAGAGAGCGAAGGAAAAGGGAAAATTTACATTGATTGAGGAATTTCGCTAATGAACAGACAAAATGTAGTGTTTGAGCTTGTTATGCTTGCTTCACGAGCGAGGAATTGGAGAATATTTTCACCGTACACCATGGGTCCAATCAGTATAATTTCGTTCCAGCCTGAATATTAGCTGAGGAGGTCAATAGGCAGGGCAGATAGGTTAGTCCGGCGCTGGATACAATATCCAAGCTGTCTCCATGACCAGAGTCACAGTCTGCGGATGGAATGCTGTTGGATTCAACGCTGAATAGGGCGGGCCATGGACCAGCCACAGGACTGAAGTATTCCCCCTGAACAATGGGACAGACCGAAATATTTCAGATTGGCTGTAAATAGTTTACAGTATTTGGGTAGATGAAATGAACAGATGAAGTTCCAAACGCACATTCTTATGTATGCACACCTAAAGACTTGTAACTTTCAGACTTTTATAGTAGGTTACTCGAGGTTTGGATTAATAAATGTCATGTAGCCCAGATTATCGTATACAAGTACATAACAAAAAAATCAGACTAGTCTCCATCAATGACTGACCTCTGTGGAAAATGGGTTTAAAAAATAAAAAGATTCCATCGTAGGATACTCACCAATAATCAACAACCAGCAAGAATGATGCTGGGGCAACCTCCTCAATATACTCTGCTTATTTATCACCATCAAAACCAGTCGCGTTGATTGATCTTGGTTATGTTGGAGTTCATCGTGTTTCATCTGGATATTACTCACCAAAATTTCTACAACATGGAGACTTGCCAGGTAGAAACTAGACTGATCCGTGTATACCAACCCTAGGGAACTGAGTGTAAGTTGCATAGCACAGCATAAACCAACTGGGTTTGAAGGATCTTGTTTAGCTCTCAGTGTGATTGCTTGGTGCTGTTCCTCATTAGATGGGACATCTTAGCCTCTTAACAGCGGGAGCATGCAAATTTGCGACATGTTCACTTCTTAGGATAGCTTGGCTGAGTATATGAACCGAGTTTAACCTTTGCTTCATTTGGTGGTATGTACATGCCTGATCCACTGTCAGCAGTTGGGGCTTTCAATGACAGAGCTCTAGGCTCTCAGATCAGGAGTCAGCTGACTTCGTGAGCCGAATATAACCTTGTGAGTGCTCCAGTTGATTAGCTGCACTGCCCCAATAATACGGGGGTCTAGATGGCCCAAAGGTTTAGAGCGCGAATTTACTGACCGGAAGGTCCGTGGTTCGAACCCGGCCTCTGCCTCTCGACTTCCTCTGTCTAGGCTTGGGCAACCTGGCAGTATCTCAGCCCTTGTGCAACCTTCGGGTGGCATAGCAGTTAGGCACAAAAAGGGTGCTACAGCTGAACGGATTTATCGATGATGATGTATGTATCCAATAATACATGCTTGCGTGAGGGTGGAGGGCACTTTCAGCTATTAAAGCTAGATGAATGTGCATTGAGTATGAAATACTGAAAGGTGGTATTATATGTGCAGGATGAATCAAATCACTTGTGCCGTGGAAAAAATCGGCCGTTGCAATCAACACAATCACCAGTCGATTAGGTATGCCGGATCAACTTCCTGTGGAACTCAACGACTCAGTATATAGTGGAGAACAGCAGTCAAAATCTGCTCGTATGTGAGCAGTTGAACTTTAAAGCGTGGAAGTAGGTACGTCTCTAAAATTCAGTATCTAGCTTCTGGATTATTGCCTCTCACACAAGGACAACTGTCATAGTTGTGACATATCGTGTGTCATCCAATCGCTTATCAAACTCTCATGCACGTTTTACCCACCTCACTCACCAAAAGTTAGCAATGGGCCGTGGAAGACGGAATGTCTAGTTTAGTTCGTCAGCAACAAAAGAGTTCATTGCAAGAGTGGTGGACGTGTCCAACCCAAAATTTTTTCCTGTCAAAGTTATTCGAAAATATTAGGGGCATACAACAACAGCAACAACAAGCACAACATTCCAACCTTCCTAGAACACCTTTATGAAAATCCTCTGCAATATTTATGTGCCTAAGTGTAATTTACGTCACGGTGTCAAATGTTGTCATCTTGGAGTTGCTTCTAGTCAGCGGTGGAGTTCGTCGGTGGACTGAACTCAAGAAGTTCACAGCCGAGAACGTTGTAACAAATATCAAAAAGTGCTAAGCGTGATAGAAATTCCTGTCCCCATTTTCCTTTTTAGAAACCCTTGGCAGTTTAAGATTATTTTCACTCTCTGTTAGCAAACATAAAGAAGAAAAATATTCACGATCAAAATCAATAGCGAATGCTTTTGTTTGAAAGTGGAGCAATGGAAAGTGACTGGGGTCCCGAAAACCGTCGTCTATGTCACTAAAGCCGGGAGGTTCGGGACCGGTGGTAAAGAAACTCCCCAGCATTCTTCACAAGCTTTATTAGAGCCTGTCATCCTATCGCAGGCGGGAAACTAACTGCCAGGTCAGCTGCTTGTTGGGACCAATCAGGCGGGACATCGCACAAATCGGTTTAAATATGAGCAAAATTAGCAGCCATATAGCAGTCCTCACTGATGCGTCTGTGGTGTGGCCACTCACTTCACTGGGTACACTACTACTAGTCCCACTGCTCACTGAAATACCGAGTAGCAGTTCCCGTGAGTTCTTCGCCTGCTCTAACATTCCTAATCTATTTAGCTGCATCTCAGAATCGTGCAGTGAAGTGCCGTAGCAGCAGAACCCAAAAACTGGTGCCTGTTCTATCTCCACATTCATCCAAAAAACTATCTCGGTTATTTCCCGTATGGGAGAATCAGTGCTGCATAATGCAATTTATATTACTGGCCTTATTCTCTTACATTCCGCATGGTGTTTTTCAGAAATAACTGATCAGAGAAACTGGCCATCCAATTTTGAAATTCATTTCCTATAGGACGATAGAAGATAATTTTTCTGAAGAACGTTCTTGTGGTCTTTAAGAGACAAATTTTCTGAAGAACGTTCTTGTGGTCTTTAATGAGCATCAAATGAGAAATGCGAGGTCTAAGATCTTCCAAGGAGCATTTATCTGCTTACCACTTTAAAGAATATTGGGTAATAAATTAAGATTCCAAAATATCAGCAAGAGAGTTAGAACCGGGGACGAGATCCGGTATTTATTTGGTTGAGAAGTCTAAAGGCATGTGGTATGACCTGAAAGATGCTGAACAAGGACCTGCTTTCTTAAGATCTCGTGATGATGTCGCTTTGTTCGTGTGTGTCGGGATTTCGAAATGGTGCAGCGTACCAACAAGTTTATTCCTGCCAGTTACAAAGATAGTTTCCAAGGGAAACTTTCACATATAGGTTTGTAGAATACCATTACCAAGGTTGAATCCAACTTTTGAAAATGTGTCGTTAGGATCTCCCTTCAAGAACGTGCTTTGAGGACTTAACGTGTTGCTCATTCAAGCAGATCTTGCTCGTGAATCAGAGCCATGTTATAAACCTGCAGGTAGCTATACTACCTGGTATTCTGAGCAACTCAAGGATAAATAGAAGAGCAACAATATGCTAAGAATACTACACATGTAAAACGTAATGACACAAGTTTTGATCGGACAGAACAACTGTCCCTGCAACAAAATGATCATCCCATCTGGCGGGGTTGACATATATTCGAGGACAAATGCCACTGTCATTCTGACAAGCTTCCGAATGAGCTTATGAACTAACTAGGAAAAAGCACCTGGATATTTTATCGACAAGTTCGCACTTATAAATGGCTTTTTATGGATAAAACTACACAAAATACTACTTCTCCAAAAAGGCTCTGGAAAACGTAAACGTGGTGTCATTCCCGCGGTTCACCCATTGGTTGATATTCATGTCAACAGATGTCCATGTTAAATAAAATGAAATAAAATATTTTATTATCGAAAATTATTATTGATCAAATGCAACTCTAGCCGAACTGGTACTTCATTCTGATATATTTGTAACCGGTAGACAGAATGCTAGCTTTACTGACTGAGGAGGTCAGTATGATGAAGAGCGCGCCGACTAAAATAGTATTAGAGTACGACCAACGGTGTTTACTTCCGACTACGCAACACTTTAGTTTAAAATGTCATAAACAATTTTACGATTAATAGGTTGCTGGTCGCGAGATTTTAGAGTGCAGCAAGAAACTGCAAACATAAGTAGATAACTTGGTTGAAAATAATCAGCATTCAGGTCTTCCTTCAAAACTTTCCGAGTTATTGGCTCGTTTTGACAGAGTTACCGGACAGTCTGTTTGGAGACACTTACTAAGTAGAGGTGTCTGACGATACCACAATGTTGAACCAACACCTTTACAGCTTTTGGCTTTCACCTCAAGGACTGTGTATATGTGGAAGAAATTGTACTTTGGCATAAGTGCTTGTTTTCAATACGCATAGATATTGCATTTAAGTCGCACAAGTAACCGTTTTCAAGAGTTGTAGTAACCCCAAGCTTATTGTGTGAACCTAAGCACTACATTGGTTGTGAAAAGTGCATGAAAACTATGCTGTCTAAAATCTAGGTGACAATTCCACACATAAAAGTAACTGTTGTGCACCTGTGCGTTCAGTTCATGCTTGAGACGATGGACTAGCCAGATTTCAGCACCGTCTGTTGCTGAGGCCATCAGGCTACCTGGCTAATACATGAAGCAGTTGAGGGTAATGTTCGTGCTTTTAGATTTCTTCAATTCCCTCTTCCAGAACCCCTAGTTGAGCATTTTCCTTAAGACTGTGAGACTAAACAAAATAACTAGTAAAATATGCCGTAAATGGGTGAACAGTGTCATGTCATCATGGAAGTAAACTTGAAAAGCTCAAGATAGTTTATCGAACCATATCGGACGTGCAGTTTAGTGTGCAAAGTTTCTCCGACCGCAGTCAGTGTTTTAGGGCAGCACACTTTGCCTAATTTCTGTTTGCCAACTACTGATTTGATAATTTGGGGGTTCGATTTGCGGCAGAGGTTTGTAGGATGCATCCTGCTAATGATCTTAAACAAGGATGAAATAGCCGTGCAGCGCTTCTCTGCTTTGCAGGGTAGACTGCTTTCACTTGGAGAATGAAACATCTTAATAGCTCCGTGTGACCAGAATAAAACTAAAGAAATAAACCATGGCATAATCCAAGGTACATAATGCAACTTTCATGTTTAACATTCAATTCAAATAAAACTAAAGGAATAAACCATCGCATAATCCAAGGTACACAATGCAACTTTCATGTTTAACATTCAATTCTAGCACCTTGCACCGCTATCATTGCATAACCTGGTATGTCCGCTATACTGTGACCCGCACGAACACCTGATGGGTAGGACTGGCCGAAAAAATTCTGACATCGAAAAGTTAACCTAAGTAGCAGTACAGGGGGTGAAGTTTGCTTATACGAACTTCTCACCATGTCCTCTGTGTGAACTTTATCTTCGCTTCCATGTGATTAGGCCAATGTGGTTTAGAAGGTCTAGTTTCTGCACACAGCTGTTACCGCCTGTTATGCGCGCGAAATAGGTTCGTTCAACTCAAAAGCGGAACGATAGCGCACCTACCAACGACTGGTCAGCCAATTCTGGTTAACAAGTCATCTTTGTCCAGGTTCACATCTTTTTTGACGTAAAGGTTATGATACATTGAGTGTATCCGTTCACTGCTAGCTACGGTAGGGGTGCAATACTCATCTTGCTCACAGAAAGTTGTGAAATTTGCTGATCGTTCTGACGCAAGCTCTTGATAAGTTGTGGTTTTATAGGCCTCTGTGAGGAATAAAGAGTCGTTAGGCATCGCTGTCAAAATGGGATTTGAGCCCAAACTGGAGGGAGTCTTCCAAGGACAGTAATTTGATTACATATTCTGCAAATTCCACAAACGGCCTTGACCAAAACTGGAGGATTTGAAGGGTCTGTCAATTCCTGATAACTATTTTTTGAAGATTTCTTGGCGTTATATTACTGACAGTCGTCTCGCTCAACGTGGCATAAATCCAGAACCACCATTTCCCCAAGACAACACGCACCAAGGCAACCTAGCAGTGAAAAATATTTCTCCGACGATATTTTTGTTCATTTCATCATGACAACCTAAATACTTATTTTGATTGCTATGACCATGCGAGTCCAAATAGGTCAGTACTCAGTAATTATGGGATACATTTTGAGCTGACATTACACTAATAGTCCCAGCTTTGTCTCATTCAAGTAGAAGAAATTTGTTGCTAAATATGTTGCCTTCAGAGCGACGAAGATCTACTAACTAGAGGCTCAGAAATGGTTTGGATTCATTTACGCGAAGAGCGACATAAGAAGAAAAAGCGGTGAATGATTTATCTGCAAAAAAGAACCACTTCGCAGGTTTCCATCTTGGGACTTATTTGGCCGTCGAATCCTAACGAGATCCCTAACATTAGCGCTCAAGAAAACACTTTACTGCTTCTGAACGTCAGTCATAATTTTGGGACCCCACAGTGATTCAGAAAGTTAATAAATATCGGTTACTGACATCGACAAACTTTGGCACTTACCATCCAATAATTCTGCTAAGACGGTATAATAATCTTCTGGGATAGAGGAACACCTTACATAATGACCAAATTATCGGAGATAAGGACTAATTGGCTCTGTGTGTGATTGAGTTAAGTTATAGAATAGATCGTAAACACTAGGTCTGGCCGTCGTTCCAAAGCTATCGGTCTACTAAGTCTGGCGACCAAGGAGGTGAGGACGGTTAAATTACTGTCCTCGGGGCCCTGTATATCGGAGCAGCCCTGGCCAATGCTATTAATGAATACCGAGCTGATCCCTGGTTCGTATCGGATTGCAAATATCCTTCATTTTGAAGTAAATCCTATCACGCAATTTGTCGCAGTCTGTGAGCGTGCTGGGCTGGTCAACTCACAATCTGATTTCTATGCCACTGAAATCGCATGAAGATTACAACCAGCGTACAATCAGCGTACAAAGCTGCTAGCGATATTAAACCTCTCGACCTAAATGTTGGCAGCTCCAGAACGAGAAGTGAGAAGCGTCTACAGAAAAGGTATCTATATTCCCACTTGAGACAAAGCAAAAGTTGTGAGATAGGGAAGCGAAACATAATAGGACTTCTTCGCAAAGAAGCTTCACTAATGTAGATGACCGTAGATGACCGTGTCACTCCCGGTTTTCTCTTTTTAGTGCCTGTTTACTCCAGTCGATCAAAGTATTACTTTTATAGATTTTCATACAGATTTCTGAAGAGATTTGTCATTTGCTGCTTAAGAATCACTCAGTTCCATCCACCAACAATGACTGGTGGTGAAAGCTATCGGGAATTACTAGAATTTTCTCTCAATTTTTTTCTAAAGTTGATCTATAACACCCTAGCAGTGGGAAAACCGAAGTCATCTTGCTAGTCTCGATTCCGTTTTTCTTCAGTGAAACTCGGGGCAATATTTCCGGCGAACTGATGCAAAGTCTAAACACTGCCGTTATTTTCATCCCATTCTAAAGTTTGGTTGATTGTTTTGCAGTAGGACTACACCAGCTTCTGTCCATAGTATGGCACATGAAACTGTTTGTTCAGAACGAGAAAAGCTTTCCGCTCTGCTATGACCAGAAAATGTTTGAAAATAATGTGATAGCAATGGCGAGCAACTGTAATAGACGTCAGCATAGTCTCGGATGGGCGCGGAGTAACTGAGTGGAATGAGAAGAAGCAGAAGTATGGTGCTGATGAATATTCCCTCGCCATAATCTCAGCCATAAGTGCAATTGGCTGTGACGTCGACTTTTTGATCCACCAACTGATGGTCATCTCTTATCGACGGACCCGCTTTCCTCAATCCGCCAAAGCTGTTATTGGACTGGGACTTCCTAAGGTCACAGTCAATGACTTGTGTTTGCTTGCCATTGTGGGCTGTCTGCGTACGTACGATATTTGTATGTGTGGCACTTAGCGTTGAGTGTATATTCTTGCCGTT
This sequence comes from Clonorchis sinensis, assembly GCA_003604175.2. NCBI lineage: Eukaryota > Metazoa > Platyhelminthes > Trematoda > Opisthorchiida > Opisthorchiidae > Clonorchis > Clonorchis sinensis. Next base: position 185,544,182 of record CM030369.1, on the reverse strand, counting down.
TACTCTCACACCAGACCCAATGTGACGGACACTTTGAGCCTGATGTGCAAGTCTTGACTGTGCTAGCGCTTACTGTCCGTTGTTTGTGCGTTCTTCGGTCGTTGGGCTTTACAAGCGTGTTTCCATACCAAAATTTTTACGAACATTAGGATTCCTCTTATCTGACTGGAACTGTTAGTGGCATGACTTCGAATGAGACATTTCTCTCTTTTATCTCATTCTCCTACAACCCTTTCGCATACATCGCTTGCATTCACTTTTTATGTCTGTGACCATGCTCTTTAAAAATAAATGATAATATAAGGTAAATATTCAACAAAAGCTGCCGCATAAGTGGCATTACGAGAAGCTATAAACTGGCGCAGAAGGTTTTCGTTTGCCAAGGAAGATCCTCACACAATAAAGGGTGACCACATGATGCGGCTTACGTATATGAAGGATGAGTGGCGCCATTTCCCGTCTATTTGCGAGTTAGTCACACTGGCGACCAGCCGCTGGTGGCCGAACGGCTAAATTTCCAAATTACTATCCGGGAAGCCAGATGGTTCGATTGAAAATTCCCTTATCCATTTACACTAACATCAACGTGGTGTTTTGTTCCATTAAGGCTTGCTTTAAGGATTGCTAGCTTCCAAAAAAATCCCTGGTGATGTTTAATTCTGTGAACCAGCTGAAAAACTAAACATTTGTACACATAAGTCAGGTGAGGTTATTTGCTGCGTTCTTTTGACCGAAAATATTGTTGTTGATATTTCTGTTTTTCGTTCAAGTGGTAAGTATTTTTTTACGGACAATAAGCAACCACAATCAAGTGATAAAGAGTGATCATTTATTGCTGTAGTGCTTCGGAACAATGTGGAACCCATGTGTTTATTTCATTATATCGTGTTTTGATATCCTGCAGGAATATTTTTTTCACGTTAGGTCAAGTTCTCCACCAAAACGTCTTGTCGCCAGATCCTACCAAAACACGCAATTTTGATGCACGCAAAACAAACCACTTCTTTTCCAATGGTTCCCTGTGCGTGGAATCTGTGCGCTCTTTTCAACATCACCCAGTTTTAGGAAAGTTGTTGATCTTGGAAAATTCTACTCTGTTGACCACAGATGTCAAAGCTGTTTTAAGATAAAAATTCAGGCATTTTCTTTCCCTCTCTCTCTGTATATATATATATATAACGGTGCACAGGGATCAAACGATGGGAGTAACCTAGTACATTGTAAATTTTACAGTGTACCATAGGCACTGCGTATGAGCAAGCCAGTGTTTCACCAGTGCGTTTAGAAAATGTGTCTATGAAACTTACAGTGGGAAGAGGCCTTCGTCCGGAATATTTGCTGCCGCAAAAACTAACCATTTCGGTGCCGTTGGCTGACAGATCTTCACAGGCATTCGTTCCACGAGGAAGTGAAAGTGAGAAATTTCGAATCGCACCGTCAAATTGCGACGTATGTGCAGCTTGTAAAGTGCGCACGACCTGTATGGGTTTTGCATACTGGAAGTCACCGGAACCATTAGATGTCTGCTGATTGGATTGAACGTACAATTCGAAATTGGTTACGTCAGAATGAGAATAATCAAGAATGTTTGTCACTGGGTAGAGATGGGTTTGAAGGAGGGTGGGCTGAACCAAGTCTGATTGCAACATGTTCCGTTCGTTTGTGAAAGGTCCTCCACAATCATAGAAACCGGCCCCGGACCTGCCATCCAAGGCTGGTGAGTATGTGCGGTATGCCAGTCCTATAGGAATAAATTTGGAAGTAAATGGAATTAAGCCGGTATTTTATTCAGTTGATCCAGTATCCTTCAGGAATCTCCAATAAACCCTTGCAGTAACATGAGTATTAGTGTAACATGACTTCTCTTAAAGAGATTCCCTGAAAGGCAGGCCACTCCACACCGTATTTTCGTGCGGTTCACTCTATCTAAACAGCCACTTCTTATTTCCATCAGAGTATCCTAATTAGTTTTCCGAGGGTTAATTTCTCCCCAGAAAGGTTGTGAATCTAAGCGCCTTTGAAGTAAATTTAGGAATATCCTGACTATTTCGCATGAGAGATGGGAACAGTGGGTGGCACCATTCATGAAAGTTAAGTGAAGGTGGCCAAGACTTCTAAACGAATTCGAAACTGGAACAAAAACTTCACGTCAGAAAACTGCTGAGCTTTTTTTGAATTTCAGCTTTCCCCTTATCATTGTCACGAGTTTGGCTTCTTTCATCAGGCGAGATTTGCCTATTGCATTAAATTCAATACTAGTAATTAGTTCTAGAGTGCTAGAGACAGCATATTATTATGACTTGTTAGGGAAAGTTACCAAATATTAGTGGTCCAGCTTACGACTAGATGCCTAAAGTCTACATAGGATACTCTTATGGAGGGACAGATATAGTTTGTTTTGCAAAATATCTCAGCCGATAAATAATCTTCGGTTTACACATAAATCGGTCCTTAGAAAAGGGAGTTTTCAGAAACCTTGAAAGACAAGTTATCAAGATTTTGCGTTTCTTTTACTATACTGTAAAAGTGATTGTATCCAGATAACTCTGATGCTAAATGATGGTATTCCGTGTTTTGAATGTGTCAAACAAGTTGTAAACAACTAGAACCCACGGACAACGTGCAAAGAGATTATTCATCTTATTCATCAAGTGAAAAGTCCACTCCGAAGCAACAGTCAGAATTTCTAGCTAAAATGAGACAATTTCGCTGGCAAAAGAAGAACAAACCAGTCAAAAAAACCTTACAGCTTTTTCAAAAAAACGTTTTCACAAAGTTCATCAATTAGTTGTTACGTAACCCGTTACACTTGCACCGGATCATAGACCTTAACCCCAATATGAGTTTGAAACTTCCATGGGAGGCCTCAACTGAACACATGTTTGGAAGAACCAGAAAAGCTTGTTTTTAATTATTCTTGGTCTTGGAGAATACAGTACAAATTTGCGCGACATTAGTCAGACATCACGTGTATGTCTAGGCATAGGCACGCATAAATAAGTGCCGGTGAAAGGAAGAAGGTCTTCGCTGTGGAGTTGTTTATTTGAGAACACCAACTTAACAATTACAGCCTATTGAACAGGGGAGCAAAACTCTCATATGCATCTCGTTTACAAAATTGAATATCCACCTTCTCCTTGAATGCGTCTTCCTGAACTTTTCTGGATATTCATTGACTGTTACTCAAATCCAGGCAACTGCTACAAAGAGACTCCGCCAATTCCGTAACAGACCTCACTTTTCAAGAGACGCAAAGCGGATTTACGAGAAGACGTACTACTCACATGCCTCATCAGTAGCATCCACCGTTACACCGGATCACCGAACTCGAATGGCTCTCAAGGTGGTAAAATGTTGTCTTGGACACGAGAGTCCGCGTTTTGCATCTTGATCTTGAGAGCATCCGCCAGTCGCAGCAATCTGAATAGTAGCATTCGTGACTGGTTCAAAGGTGCGCGTTAAAGTATTTTGAAAGTGCTTTTCAGTTCTGTGGCATGAGCGTTGAATACGTTCAACTCAGTTCACTTCAATATAGTGGTTACTCTTAAACTAGAACACAGTGATCAAATAAACATCCTTGATACTGCTATTCTGAATGGTCTGCTAAAACCGCTGAAACCGCAGAAAGCGAACAGTAAATTCATACCAATGGCTTCACACCGCTACGAGAAAAACGAAACCTGGTCAAACGTCTGACTCCGAGAGCGAAAAGGATGTTCATTTGAGTATTTGCGGAGAAAATGAATATTTCAAAAACATATTTCATAAAGACCCAAGGGCTAAAAAAGTTCATTTATCATAGGACGCAAAGTCAGGAAAAAGTGGGTGAGTATGTGTATTAGAAGGAGACTACTGGTGGATGTGCTACAAGAAGAGTGAACAACGAATAGCCTGATGCAAATTTCTGTTTTCCACGCCATAGTTCAACTTTCAGTGCAAACCTTAAGCCATACCTGAAGACAAAGTATCGGGGTCTACTATCAGCTTTTAACTGTATCAGTTCATACACTCGTATCAAATGGCGTTTGGAGGAAACCAGATCAAGTGCAGTCACGCCACATCTAGCAGATGCCGTTTGTTTTACAGGCCAAGGTCATACATTCTGGGCCCTCTACCTGGTAGGCCTATTACGGGCACGAAGGCGCGGCCTCAGATTTCCATCCGCCTCGAAGGTTACCTGAGTCCGAAAGCATAATCCAGACTTTTGCTTTCAAAAGACGCTCTTACGGGTCAACAAGCTATTCAAGTTCAACTATTTAGTCTGGATGTGAATCATTGGCCAATTAGTTCGTACACTGTTTTCCCGCTTCTGTGTACACTTGCCCGCACCCATTCATAAACCTAATGGTTGTTCACTTTCACTTAGACTTGCGATGTGTTATCAAAGACGACCATCAGAGGAAACAATCTTCTTTGATTACCTATTTCAGGTCATGGTAGTTTCGTTGTAGGACCCATCCTAGGGGTTTTGATGGGAATATAAATAAATACCAATGTACACGTATGAAACACGGGGAAAGAGATCGAGGAACGAACACGCGGATATCTGCAAATAGATTCATATCATATGAAGCGTTATGTTTGACCTGTAATTTTTTCCTATCCTCCATAGTTTCCATGACTTCACTGGTAAGGATTTCGGACATCAATACAAATAACTCACTCCCAGATTTATAAAAAAAGCTAGATGCACCTACAAGTAAACTAATGGTTGTGGAATAGGGATTGTGATGTCCGAAATCAAATTAGTTGCGAATAGATTTTCAAAACTTTGTTTTTGTGGTATTAGATTCAGGCAAAGCAGATTCAACTTCTTGTTGCCTCTACAAGAATAACCGCATCCTAATCGGATTCGGAAGTCAACGGCGGCTGAAGTACACGACACTTTTTGGACAGACAGGGTGTTAATGTGGTGCTACATGCAAAGTTTTGACGCCGATATGGACACTTATAGTGCGGCAAACCTATTTTCTTTCTGCAGCCACTGTGTCCTGTGAATTATAACCTTTTGATTAAAACTTGCAACTGCCTTTTCATGACAAAACAAACAAAATTTGAGGCAGTAGTTTTAGCACAAACTTGTTCCAAACTAGGGTAGGACATCTGAAAGATAAAAGAGTGAATGAAAGTTTCCTGTACACCTTAGTTTGAGTGCTAGTTACTTCCGGTACTATCCTCTCTTGCTGTCTACTTCTGTGGGAGAGTTTCCATGCTTTTATGAGATTTCATCACCGCCACTTGTCAAGTTATTGATCAGTGGACGTTTTCCTCCATATTTCTGAAGTAGGGTGAGTTCATCAAATTCATACCTTCTAAAACCGGGACGACCTCGGCGCAATTTTGAAACTGTGGTAAAATAATTACTGCTATTAAACAAGCGCCTGTGACAGGAAACTCATTGGATTCTGTTTAATGGTACCATATATTGATTTATCGATTGATGTGGGAAATTACATCTGAGTTCGGCAGCCTCTAACAAAGACTTGACTATATCTGAACGTGTTACTGAAAGTATATCCTGTCGGGGTGGGGGAAGTCAAGATAGTCTGCAAGTAGAAGAATTGGTGGCCAGTGGTCAAATGTTCTTCTAATTTCTAAGATGGCACGGTTCCTTAGAGATGCAGAAAAAAATTTGAAGAACCATGTGAGCGTGAATAATTCAAACTGACAGTCGTTATATGGACAACTCAGAACGTCCCCTGGCAGATATCCTCCAGGAGACGAGAACTTTTTGACTGACAGGCCCGAAACAAATGGAAGAACGTTGTTTGTCCAATCAGTGCGACTCATCGGTTCGCTTGAGTGAACCAAAAGGATAATCGTTACGGGAAGCGAACACGATGCAAAACAGCAACATCCCCCCTAGTCTACGAGTACAGTTTGGATTGTTTAGATGAACGGCAGTGACATCAATCCTGCGTTTTGCATACCAGAATGTCATCATAGTATAAAGCCGCTCGCTTCTCATTTGATCGTTTGCCCCGTTTTGATGTCTGTTCTAAGTATGCGGGTCCTTTTCTCATTGAAGGTGTTTTCCCCCGTGGGAGGGGTGCTTCTGATGAAGTTTTGTCGACTGACTGAAAAAAGCTATCTACTGTCTTATAGGATGGTTAACATAATCAGAACACGAAACTGTGTAGCTCACACTGTATAGCTCAACGTTTCTCGATAGTATTTTCGCTTGATCTAACATCCATGATCAATTACACTATAGTGAACAGTTGTTTCGCACCCAAATTTTATAAAATAAATTCATTTTGAATTTGAAATAAATACAAAAGTTCGGAGAAACGATCGTTTGCAAAGTAAAGTGGTGCCAGTGAAAGCGGGCTTGTGCTTGAAAAGACTGAAGTCTGAACTTAGCACTTCATCGACGACTAGTATGGAAAACAGAGTGGAAGGGGTATGCGGCTATCTACCTACCGTGGTATGTACCCAAGATTTTCGGTTCCACAATGATCCCACAGGTCACATCTAGCTTAAAAACTCAGACTGGTACAGTCTGCAGAATATGGGGCGGTTAAAACCCATCTTATCCTAATGAAAAGCTGCGAAATTATTCAGTTGTGAGCTTTTCCCTTTGATTTGATCCATTGTCTGATGACACCTCATCACCCATGATGGATTGTCCCGGATATGGACAGAGGATACGAACTACCTGACCGAATTCTCCCCTCTTTCCTGTCCATCTTCTTCTCACACTTTGGAACACTCACTCCCACCGAGGTCAATCTTGAGATCAGCAGTTTTGTGGGCTTTAACTGTCAGCTTAGTGAGGTGACGGATAGGAGAAGAATGGGTAGATTGATGGATCGCAGGTGTCAAATAGAGCCTAGATTTTAGAAAGACCGGTTTTTGTAAATGAAGTGGTTTGCAGTTTCGGGTGGTTGAATCCCGTGTGTTAACGTGGTGTCATGCTTATCTCTTGTACTAATCATGATTGGAGAAGTTAGGAGTTACTCGTCAACAGCCATTTATGCACCGAGCATCGGGGTGATCGGCTTATCTGGTGGGTATTATTTACTTGCCATACTTATAAATCTTATTCAGGACGAACAGATGCCTGTCTTTACAGGAATATGCGAATTTCAGCCTAGTATTCTGGAGATATTAAAGAAATCTGCGTCACCGATTGTTTGTCAATTCGTTCCTGCACGTGTAGTGAAGGTCCTCAGCTTCAAGGATAGTAGCACAACTCAGAAGAGAAGCATTGAATTCATTTGCTCAGAGTACTGAAAGTGAGCAAGTATCATAATCGTAATGATTCGTGACGTATTTGTCTTCCGTCCTACCTCCGAAGTATGTTCAGTTCCACTTCATTTGAGCTACTTCACTCCCGCATGATGTAATTTTCCCAGGATCTTGCTCTCTCTCTCTCTTTCAAGAAAGCAGAGATAAGCTATTTCAGAACTACACAAATGGTTTGATCGCATTAATTACAGTGCACTACACTAATAAAGCCCTTCCATTCTACTTTTAATGCCTATTATATAAATGCCAGGTTTGATGAGGTCTCGAATAGGTTTGGTCAGGGCGTTGTACTGTTCTCGCAGGAGGAAACCTCTAAGGAAACCTCTAAGTTGTTGTGGAAGTGTGCCACTAAATGAAAGAAAGGTGCGTAAACAAAATTGTTCAAGCGAAAATATTTGCGGGAATTTTCGCAGTTGACTAAATTATTGAAAATGACACTTCTTGCTATCAAGTAAAGCTATCAGTCATAAGATTCCTCTGAAAGCACAAATCCAAAAGGTTATAACAGGCTTAACAACAGGAGCGCCTGGATACAGTTAAAGTTGACTGCCTACTCGCACAAAAGAGCTCTCTTGCAATTCTCCTTCACAGTAAGCACTATCAGCCAAATTTCTTTTGGATGTTAACCTATAAAGGACCAATTCCTCTCCTTCAAAGTGATTTGGTTCCCAATTGGAGGCTTTACTTCCTAAGAAAATCTATGAGGCTTTGAACCACAGGAGAAAAATCGAAGTTTTGAGGGCTGCGTGGTGGTTCTGAACATCCTGTGTGTGAAAATACACACATACTGTGTCCCAGGCACACACGTTTACCCGGATCTACAGCCGGGTACAGACTCGAATACAAAATCATATCGCCATAACCTGGTGAGTGGAATGTTTGGCTTCCATTTCCCAAGTACACCATCCAGATTTCATCCTTCTCAATGCCAATACTTTGGTTCATCGCTCTGGCCATTAGCACCCATGTTATAGCTAGCCAAATTACAACACTAATGTACAACTGAATTACCTGAAATGACGAGCTGCTTCACCACACATCGTTGGTTAAAAATGAGAACTACACTTCACCGAAATGCGCTCTGAGCTCAAAAGCACATAGCCAAATGGCGCAACTGACGCAGACAACTCAATAATTTTGAGGACAGTTAAGTCGACTCGTTCAACGCCGGTGCTTTCCTAGAACATGTAGAGAAAAGGGAAATAGTCGGCCTAACGGCTTTTGAAAAACTCAAACAAATTCCTTCGTATTGGGGAAGTGCCCGTAGATTGGACGGTTCCGCTGTGGCAATGCCCAACTGTCGCATGCCAAATGGTTGTATTCGAGCCATATAGAAGTTGAGTAAATATTTGCGGAATGAATTATAGCCCATTATGTAAACCCCGCAACGTGAGGTAGGTGTTTATCGTTTCAGTAAGGTCGATAGCTTTTGTCGCAATGGATGAAGGAATAACATCAGAACACACCTTAATGCAGGTTGTGCACCGGTTCCGTCGGCTTCGTACACAGTGGATCAGATCTTTGTTGAGTCTGACTGAACGAAACACGGTTGCACATTCGTAGCACAGAATCACACGGTTGATGAGTGGATCGCAGAAACCTCCTCACAACGCTCCATCTCTGTGTATCTACATGATCAAAGCATATACAGAAGTCTTTATAATCAAACTATGGTCATGTCAGGTTACTTTTGGAGCCCATTCACATAGATAGGACCGCGTCCAATAATGGTCCTCATGATATACGTTGCTTGCCTTGGAAGCAGACGAATTTGACGTCATTACAAGTGTGCTGACTGAGTGCTAACAACCATTCTGCAAGTGTCTCGTACAGAATGTACTAGCAAAGCTTACCCGGCAGAAACTAATATGTGCATTTGTATACTTACATAAAAATATATTGATATGTATGTATACATTCTATCCACTTAAATGCATTCCTCAGTTTCCGAGTGAACATTTATCAAGCAAATTAACCTGTGCTATGCATGATTGGTTCTGTGAGTCGAATTGTTTCAACAAATGTCTACACGCTCGAAACAGAAAAGGGAAAACGGTGAATGTCAGAGACCGAATAAATGAATGGAACATTTCCATAGTTCCGTCGTCAAAAATAAATTTTTGCTAATGCGACCAACCACAATGTGTTGATGTTCATGCATTCGCATAAATCTTAGTAAACCCAGCGTAATATGTGGCGAGCAAACAATGAAGTTTCCGTTATATACACTGCCAATGATCGATTACATTACATGGGAAATTCTGACGTGAAATCAACAGAAGGGCCTGAGTATCAGTCAACACTGTGGTTCACTTAAATGTATTGCGCTTGACTGATTTTGCTCCTATATTCATTGCATGTAATGTAACAAATGAACCGGTTCGGAACGGTTCAGTCCAGTAAATGGAAGCTCACAGTGAAATCACTCGAATCCAGAAGAACCTTTCTTACAAAGGCTGACATTTCCAAATCTGATAAACCAATGCAGTTTAAAAACCCGTCAGTTTTTACTATTTATCCGTTTCCGTTACGAGATTCTAACTCGGATGAGGAAGTCACATATTTGTCAGCCACCAATTTTGTGCAATTACCGATCCGAACGGTGCTATTGATTCAGGGCCAAATAACCAAAAGTGTAAAAAACGTTCAACTAACAATGGCTAAAGTAGCTATCTAGGCTTAGTTAGTTATTGTACAGAGTAAATCTTGAACTGAGGCTTGTGAGTATTCCCACGTGTAACAACGTGATTTTCCGACTGATCCCTATGTATATATGCTCATTTGAGTGAATCGAAATTTTACTTTTTAGTGGCGCATAGGTGAGAACTGGATGTGGAGTTTCGGCGAGCAGATTCCTAGAAATTTAGAGTCAACCAATCTTGTGTAAACCTCAGCCGGCCAGTAATCTGGTGGTCACTGCATGAATTTTCCAAGACAGTCTAATCCATCAAATATCAGCAGGAATATCGACTGATCGTGCGATTCCACCTCGTACACCCGTAGTCTATTTGAACCTGCATGGATAATTCAACACGTAGTTCCTCATAGGGACGTCGTTGGGATTTAGTGCCTGCTGGTGAGCCTGCTTATCCTAATAGTGTTCAATAGAGTTGTGCCAATCTTTTGATCACACTCCTGAGAAAAGGCGTTGGACGTTAGCTATATTACTTTCGAGAGTACCGGATTCTAATCCGGATGACAAACGTCCTTTTTTAGGTACATATTTGTAACAGAGATACACGATCATTTTATCGGTAGCCCTTGCGTCTAAAATGCCCGAGTTCTGCTATCTGCAAGGTTTCCGAAGTGAAGTCACATTCTACAGGTGCAGTCCCTGGCTTTTGCAATGTACAAGTCGAGCAGGAGGTCCTGGGCTGGAATATGGCTCCTGCGTATCGAAACTCAACTACCCGTCCTGCATAATAAAAATGCTTTTGGCCAATGAAGCCAAGTACGTGCAGTGCATACAGTACGTACAGCATTTTGGAACAGCATTTTCGTGAACCGTACATCCATATCTCGCGGTGCTTGAAGTTGCTGGTAGCGCGCCATCTAATTTCGTTCTGATCTACCTACCCAGGAAAAGATCTATTGAGGGTTATCGAACTACTGTCTGGTTGTTTGAGGCAGCGCCATAACTGCACGGATGCTTATGATGATCATCTCGCCGACAGGGTCCAACTGAAAGGTAACAGTAAACCCGTAGAACGTGCTTCTCCACTTTCCGACCACAGGTGAGGCCAGATTTCAGGTCCTATGGTAGAAACGTAAAAATTTAGTACAAGCAGCTTAAGAGCTGTTTTTACAGCTTATGCATTCTGAAACTTTCAAGTATACAAGCAAGAGTCTCAAAGCGGAAAAGAACTGATGGGTTCACTTGAGGCATTTAACTCATACTGACGTATGAGTACATGCCCACCAGTAGCAGACAGTGTTTCCCGGCAAGAGATAATGCGCCAATTTCGAAAAGAACACAACTATTCCAGTGTAAAAGAAGTCGAAAAGTAATTTCTGAAAATATTGTTGGTTGGTGGTGCCAAAACATCTAGGAAAATCAACTTCAGGATAATTTATCGAGTAAAAATGGAGCGGTTAGGTAAAGAGAGCTAGCCCTGTTTACCGCTTTCACGTAAAAACTGTATCAACGCTCGATTCTCATTGCGCGAAGAATTTCAATTTTTGACTGCTGGTGAATAATTCGAGTCCCTATATAATGCTGTTTTGGTAGGCCCCGCAGAGTAGATGCACGTCAAAGAAGACGGAGTGTATTAAACAGAAAATAGCCAAATCTCTAGAAAGTTCCGAACTCGTGATCCTTCGATTAATACAAGAAACGTGAAGTTCAAGTGCGCTCAATACGAAAGCGAAGACATGCCCGGGGACGGATGTGAGCCACTCACATTCTAACTACCGGGTGCTCTACCGACCGAATTGTCGAGGTGAATTAGTCTCCGCCATTCTTCACCTAGTCTCCGCCCAATGGAAAAACGACTGTCGGTGCAGTTAGTGAGCTCCGTGTGTGATTTCCTCTGAAGGCCGGATGATCAGCAGTTGAACACCATGCCATTCAGCAGACAGATAAAACAGTGTCTTCAACGAAAAATTTCTTGTAACGTGATCCCTGACTGATCAGATGACTACCTGTCATATAGAAGACATGTTTTCCTTCAGAAGGGTTCAGTTACTTGTCAGGTTTGCTGAGAATGAAGATTTTCTTCATCAATTTGTGTTTGCGCACTGTTCTACGGATGAAGCTGATTAGAGGCACAAGTAGTCTGATGGTCTGCTTCGTTCCAAACAGGCTACACTCTTATCATCTCTATCATTGTGGTTGAAAGGAAAGCTGTACTCGATCATCGTTTGAGGTCTCAAGCGTGGTTTATTCAAGCCGCAGCTTGTAACAGGTTTATCCAACATGGAAGCATTATTCACCGGGACGTACTATACCCCACCCCTATCAGGAACAGCTTTTATTCGTTTGCTTGTTTGCTTTTGCTCTTGTTAACATCGTGTATATACACGCGAAAAACTGGGACAATTTAAAAGTTCTGATCGCCAAGACTATTTTCCGGGGGTTTAGGTTATCCTCTGTGCCCCCTCCCACATCCTTGTTAGAAAAGTATTCGTGAAGTTGACGTTGCTACCTCCCGACACTTTCACATCTGCGCATTTGTAAAGTACCCCAGTAACTAAGTTACAACGGGGCCACCGAAGCACCAAAAGATGTGCTTGACTGATGTTTTGGCCGTCAAGTCAGTCAGTGTCAGCCCCTACAGTCATCATTCCGGTCAACCGTCGTTGGATGGATCGAGAATAGCACTATATTAAATCCCTGAAACAAAGGGCACGCTGGCTCAGGCCTCCTTGCCGCTGAGCTCACGACAAGCTGATTATTAAAACCAGCATACCATTTCCCCATACTAGGTACATTGGTTCATCTGGACGTCAAATCTTTCGTTAGGTTTATCGGGATTACCACATAACCAGGTGGCCTAGTTATGTTTTCATCCCATAGTGTGAATGTGACTGGGCTGGATAATAGATGTTGCATCATAACCTAATCGAGATTCGCGTGCTGTTTCGGTTTCTGACTGCACACAAATGCGTTGCGGTCGCAAAAACATACGAACGAACAGATTGATATTTTTCGCATGTATTACTGGTTGTCTAACCGGTCCAGTAATACGTTCTTCATTGGTCCTCACCGAAATCAATTCATACCCGATCATCCGAACGGCGGTGATTTACGAATGTTCCAATGGACAGAACCGTCTGTAGGCCTTGCTAATTTGTAACTACGGGTCCAGTTAGCACGACCAGACTTAACCTAGAACGACTACTGTCGGTTGCCCACTAACTCGGCTTTTTTCAACGAGGTGGGGAGATGTGATTATGAAATCCTGTGGGCAGAAAATTTATTTACCCCCCTGTGGAAGGATGTCGGAGCTCCTCACGTATATTAGTGTGCACGTGAAAGATGTGTACAGGAGTTTGCGCTCGTGCAATCGAACTATTGGGTGTTGCAAGGATTGCAGGCACCGAAAAGTTTTTGTGGATGTACGCGCAGCGTCGAGGTGCAAGTATGGGGTGAATAGAACTAGTTGCCTGAAAACACTACAAACGAGAAGTTCAGCTGGGTTCCAGGTGAGTCTCTTGCAAAACCAAACTGATTTGCAAATTAGTGTAGTTATCGAAATCAGTCCAATTTGGGTTCAAGTAGAACATAAGGTCGACGGAAACTCGCCCACCTGATAAGTCCCAAGAAGGGCGAAAACGGTCGTGGGCTGTTGAAAAATTTTCACCAAACTTATGGCGAGTCTCTCGCAAAACCAAATTGATTTGCAAATGAGTGTATTTATTGAATAGAAGTAGCTTTTCATTCTGACCATACAAATGACCACAAACCTGTCTGTCTGTTTCTGTTCACTTATACAGAAGTCATCATTCTTCTTCCGGTGATGAGTTATGTGAGCCATGGGAATCGTTCATCAGAAAGAGCAAAAACTTTCAAAGTGTGCTTGTATATGTGCACCGTGCAAGGCGCTGAATAAATAAGAGCAGTTTTGTATTATGCAATTAAAATGAATGTCTGGAAGATATTGGATACGGAGACGTCAAAAATCATTTCCGAACTTGAGTTTGCCAGCATGTATCTGTGCACAGCAAAACATTTGCAAGTTTAGCTAGAAGATTGGAAATTCTTTCTGGCTGGAGCGCTGCAGGAATCTTGATGATAAATCGTCGGCCACTGTTCTATACTGAATTCAAACTCAAGCAAGACAAACATCACTTGCACAGTTATGACCTGAATCTATCAATACATTAGTTAGACCGATCCAGATGATTCATTTATTGCACACAACGGAGTAACCTTAAAAAAGGCTTCGTGCGCTGAAGTTCATGAAAATCGGTAACATCATTTTCAGAAAGGAAACTACTCACAAGGTTGCTGTAAACCCTTCGACAGCCCACGACCGGTTTCGTCCTTCCTAGGGCTCTCAGGTAGGCACAGTCTCCGAGTTTCCATCAACCTTATGTTCTACTTGATCACAAATTGGGCTTATTTCGACAAATACAATCATTTGCAATTCAATTTGGTTTTCACGCGAGACTCAACGGATTCTGTCTTTTATAATGCACAAAAGCCGTCTCATATTTCAGTTGTTACGATATTCAAAATATCAGTGACACTATTATTCCTGTCGGAAAATTATCAGACCCTCCTTGGGATATCAAACACGTCCACACAGACTTCTGAATGTAGTCATTTGTAATTAGTTTGTAGTACGAACGTGCTTCCTGGTGGACCAAATCCGGGCTCCGCAAGCCTTGTTTGCCTTCTCTTGCAAAGTCGAGTCTAAACAAACTGGATAATGACAGGCCAGAAACAAAGCACTGAAATCCAAAACTAATTTCTGTCCAACTCAAGCCATCTACCGGCCGTCATGATTGTTTAACATATACATCGATGTTTTGTCGACTCCACGTTAGAACTAGAATGTGTGGAACTCAGAATGAAACAGATATACACCAACTCTTGTCTTCTCAGTAATGACATTCGTAGATCGCACATGCTCCAGTCCACATCTCATTGTCAGTGATTATCGCCCAATCCAGAACAGACTTTCGGTGCTATCGCATCTTGGGCAATCCTGTTCCAGAAGCATCATTTCACTTTCTTCCGACCAGATTGGTAAAACGCTTAAGTTGACTGAATGTTTATATAACCGACTGCTCAATCTCAGTTCACAACCACAGTTCACAATCGCAGTGTCACTGAAATGCAATACAACTGTAAAAATTTAGTTTGCTGTCTGTGGTCCGGTTTGCGTCCGAACAACATTTGCTCGTCTTACATCGCTCCACTATCTCAACTTCACTCGTTCTCCCGATCACTTGGGAGATTAGGCTTTTGTGTGAATCGAATAGGTCTAGACCTATAGGGCCTGCGTGTGACTGATTAGGGTCAATTTTCTATGGTACCTTCGAGACTGTCGTGTTCTTCCCCCCCCCACTAACTGTCCACCTTCTCATCACCATCGTTATGATCCTCACCACCGACTCTCAGCCCCCACTGTGTTATCACAAGTGTCCAATGCTTTCAATTACTCCCATTACGGAATACAAACTAGATTGTACAGTTTTGTTGATGCAACGATTTCTCTTAACAGTGAAAAAGGGACGGCGAACCATAGTTGCCATCTCATCGTTGAGTGGTACTCCGTTAAGTGGTAGTCGAGTGGATGGGATGAAAGGGGAATGAGGCAAATTCGTTTGGTTGACATTGGCGAGAACGTAGTTGGTTGGGTAGGAGGGATATAATCATTGAATCGGATTGATACAGGTCATCACAACTAATGTTTAGTGCTGGAAAGATAAGACAACAACTATTGGGTAGTTGTGTGCTGACGGGAGCAATGAAGTGGATGGGGCTAATAATTTATTCACACAGAAAAGAAAAAAGCTCAGATTACGACACTGTGAAAACAGCTATGGATCTAACTGTAGGGAATTGTAGACGAAGAGTAGTTATTTCGAAATTCTGGTATACTTTAAATAAGAGTAAAAATGGAAGCTTTTGGATGGATTAGGCTGGAACGAGCCTTTAACAAGCCGCAAAAATTCTTTTAAGTTCACAGCAGTCTACAAGGAAACATGGACAACCCTTTTCAACCAAGTTGGCTCAAACCCTTAAGTTGGCAGCACGGTTAACTTGACCGCGATTACTATACCTTTTACCCTGACCGAAATATGGCTAACCAATCAAGCGTATTTCCCGGGATTCTAGCTGATAGTATCTAGTATTAGGCACTGGTTTATGCACTAAATTAGAGCATTGTTCGTTCATAGGCCAACTTAGCCTGGAATTGAGACCACAAATAGCACCATCATATTACACGTGTTCACCTGGTGTTCTGGAAACTACGCCTATGAGGGAGCAAATTGTTTCCTGTCTGCAAATTTTGATCGAACTTCACAAAACATCAGAAAGTACTGGTACTGGAAATATGAGTGGATTGGAGTTCTAAAGCCACTTTTTACCGCAAAATCGGTTTAACACCACGAGCGAGTTTGTTAAGGTCCTAATTTAATGTCAGTCCAGTGTTCAAATGAAAACTTTCTTCCGAACAGAATTTCAAGCACAATGTTTTACAACAGTGTTAAAATGAAAGGCGTGTCTTTACAGTAACGAATCGCAAAAGCATAATTTGAATCACCAACAGGCCTCAAAGTAACATCTGCGAGGAGACATACGCTCAGTTCAAAAGCCTTGCAATGCTAAACTAAGCGTTTAGTGAAATATAAGTATTACAGTAATACACTACTTATGAGGTTGCTGAAAACTGTTCGACAGAAGTGTGAAACCGGTCATGGGCTGTCACAAATTTTTCAGCAACCTACTGAGTAGTGTGTTCCGTCTATACACTGAATCGCGATATCTTGAATGCTGTTCCGACCGGAATATGAGGCGACGTGGTGCAGCACATTCAGTTGTTTAAAAACATCATAAGAACGAGAGATTTAGCTGGGTTCCAGAGGAGCCTCCCGTCAAAGCCAAACTGGTATGCAAATAAATGTATTTCGCTAAAATAGATGTGTATTTTGCACTCAGTAGTTTTACTCCGTTTCGCAGGTACTAAAGTGTGACTATTGCAGCACATCCTGATAAGTGTTCCAGTGCTGAGTGGCTGACGGACACATCTGAATGTAATCTATTCGACCAAATACATTAACAACAAAGACCAAAAAGAAGGGGAACAGTTCTAAAGATATCATGAAGTTAGTCGGATGGTCGATTATTTCAAAGTCAGATGGGAACACCATGACGGATGAGTTCAACATTATGTGATGAGGATAGGTGAATGACCTGCATCACTGATGACGCACAGTCGAGGAATTTCCATGATTGGCTGACATTACTGATTAGAAATAAGAGGAGAGAAACTTCGTCGCACAGTGGATACAAATATGACCTTCAACCCAATGTAAAATACGAACGAAAATATGAAAATATGAAACCGTCTTACCGCTTTAATTCGGCTGCGGTACAGTCGAAGTCAAGCCCAGAATATTACCAGCTTCATTTAGAGGTGATAATAATTTGTGGTTTTATATTGGCCTATATATATCATATCGTCATATCCGGATCCTATGGACTAGTTTTCGCCGTACCCAGAGAGGAACACAAAAGACGAATGAATCTATCGGTCCAATCCCTTCAGGTTAATATGTGTTGGTATCGTTGATTTCGATGCAGGTCTTATTGAATTAGCCGACAGGACAGGTCTTTTTTTAACCGACTCCACATGGTAAATTCGTTTGACTTATGAACTTTGAAGCTGATGGTAATAACAGGGTTTTAGACTTCGAGATGTCGTAAGATGCAACCTTTTAGCCACTAATACGCTCACTGGAGGACACGTTTCAGTAAAATACAATATCCCATCGATGACATATTCTTCAGTGAGCAAAAAGAGCTGGAAACAAATAGCGTGGTGCGCCATGCAGTTACCGCGCACAATGAAATTGGCTTTTTTATCACTCTAGGTAATCACGTTGCTCAGGCACAACGAAGTGGGTCATCTTCATGTCTCGCTATGGGACTAGACCAATCTATGTCTAATGATCCCAGTAACGGGACTGAACAGGCAACTTTACTGCGGCCGTTTTCCAACGATCATCGGTTCAGCCAATACTGCGTGTCGAGGGCCAGCCACAATAATTCTCGGTTTAGTCACCTAGGGTGTTTGGAGGAGTAGGAAGTTTGATTGTCACACTCCACTTTCACTTGCTGAGGTTTTAGAAACTAACAGTCGGGGTCGCGTATCACCACGCGAACAGTGTTTGGTTTTGGGTATATCTCGCTAAGTTACCTAGTACTTGTGATGTGCGTAGATTTTTAACGCTTTGATCTCCAAGAGGCTGCATGTATGTGCTCAGAATGACCTACATTTCGTTCGATTCAACATGTATATATCACGCGTTGTGTGTTTCAGAAAGGGTGCTTATTTCACATGACAGTGGCTAGCTGGATGTAAGGTAAAACAGCGACATTCACACTGCGCATCAGTCGGGGTAATTAGGCTGATAGCTCACTCTTGCATATTTTCCGAACAGGAAATTACCATCCAATGTAACTCAGCCTGGCATTCTCACATCTCTTCCGTGGTTTTCTTAGGTTTCCCAAGGTTACTGCCAAACGAATCTGTCTTGCTTATGGATTTTCCCGCCCTAATTTCCGACCATAAGGTCATGCTAGTAACAGCTGCACTATAGTAGTGCGAGTGTCATTATCTTTGGTGAGAGCTCGGTAGTGGTTCGTGTTTGCAAATGGAGCCAGAATGTCAACTAGGGATACACAAGGACTTGATGAGTTCCCACCGAGGTCTGTGGAATAGCCTTAAAGTAAATCTAACAATCTGAGATTTCTCGACAGGCCGACTTTCTTCAGGGTTGTTGAATGGTTTTGTCTAGGAAAAAATCCGCAAGGAATGTTTATCCGTCACACAGGATAAAAAACCTCTGAAGCTGAGAACCCACAATATAATGTGGGCATGGGAAAGAAAAGTAAAAATGTTCTATTCCCATTAACCTTGTTACATTCCGTTTTATACATAACTGAGTGTCTAGCCTAGCAGCCTACATGGTTGTATTCAAAACCAATTGACCCGTCCACAAAAGCTATTAAGCCGTTTTTTCATACTTGATGTATGAGAGATAGATAAACTTGCGTTGAGCCCTATATAGTCCCCTGGTCCTGCTCGAAAACCAGTGTTCAGACTACTTCTGCTAGTTGCACATTTCTAACAAGCTCTGTGAGAAGCCCTACACCCATCAAATTCCGTAAATGTCCGGCGTGTTCACAGGGCAGTTGGTTTCCGACGGGTGATTGACAGCAGATTAGGCCACAATGCCACGACGACTGTTGGCCGATATGTATGTCATTCAAGGGATCTTTGAAAAGATAAGAACGATTTCGCTCAGACGGAAGCATTCACGAGTAATCAATATCAGCGAATTCGCTCAGCTGATTTTTGCTTAGGAACATTGGTTTGCCTGGGTCTATTGTCTCAACAATGAGTGGCTTGTCCTGATTGAAACGGAAAATGGCCTGGGGTGCTTTAAACTAGAAAGTACATATGCATCAGTCCGAATTTCGTGACCCTTTTACACCAGTAGTGACATGATCAGAGTGGAAAATATGAGCCGTTGTGATACTGAAATTAGCTACAAATAACAGTCAACGGAAAATCCAGTGGACAAAGCGCCTTGTGAGAAAGTCTCATGCAGTATCCTTGTGAGCACTGTTTTGCAGTGTTATTCACTTATCATTAATCAATACTGACAGACAGTGATTGTTTTTGGAGATTACCAGGTGACGTCCACACCAAACTGGTGGTTCGCAAATCATCAGGAATACACTGGGTATGAAGGTAGAGTACATATGGGAAACATGTGAATAGTTTTTCCCAGTATTATAGACTTCACTTCCTCACGAAGGCGCACGGGTGAGACCTTGTCAAATTCAAGCAGTCATACACTGGACAGTATTTATAGGTTTCCTGCGTTACGATTTTGGCAAATCCACAGAGGATTAACGACTGACTGCAGGTGTTCTGTTCTTCTTCGGCCTCATCCATCACAGGGATTTCGATCATCCGGTCCTCAGTCGTGGCACGTTCGACCGATAGGTCATTAAGGTGTCATTGGTTTTGCGGCCAACTTATGCAAACGACACTGGTTGAAACAGCTGTACTAATATGAATCCTTTTTAATCATAGAGCGCGCATCCACGTCAGGCGCAGATTGTACACTCTTCGTTTCTTTGCTTTTGGAAAAACAGCACAATAACCAATTACTCTGAGGAATAAAGTCCTGACTCCCTCATTTTGGAATAATATGCTCTAGAAAGAGCAAGAACAAAAACAGCCACAACATTCAGCATGTATGATTTGCTGGGTCTTGTAATGCAGCGAAGGTTTATGAATTTAATTCCTCATCATCCAGTCAACAAGCCTGAACAAAATGACTGCTAGCGTAGAAGTAATATCAACCAAACACATCCATCTTTTAGGTGGTGAGGTGGTCAGGTGGTACCCTTTGGCGTTGCAAAATATGGAGAACTTTATTGTGAAACAGAATCCGGGATGGAAATCGTTTGCCTTTATGTAAGTGGTGCGTACAAATTTATTAGGCGTTGTTGAACACTGAAGGAACGTCCAGGAACGACCTCAACCTATCCTAACCCTAAGGACAGTCTTTCCGGGAGAAACATATTAGACAAAACTAAACTCAAACTAAGCACCTTCAAAATGAATCCTGCTTTTATCAGCCTTACTCAGTTAGCTTGCTAGGCAAAACCTAATTGGGAAACCCATAGCCTTGAGCCTGAGTGCCAGACAGTTTTACCTGAGTAAAATTCACAAATAAAACTCAAAGATTTTGTGTTTGGAGTAAGGAAACAAAAAATGACCACAAAATGCACTATTTACATGAACCGATTTTTCTCCTGGACGTTCTCTTTTTCGGAGTTTACTTTTCGAAAGATGTTCAGTATTACAAATCGAGAAGTCGTGCTCGCGGTTCGACACGTGCATACATATATACACATATATGTACATATATACGACGTTTCAGATGGAACAATAATTTCAGTTTCTTTGGTTGACCAGTCTTTCTGGACACCTAGCAATGATGGGTCCGCACAGGAAACGGGAAACTAATCCCTTAATTGAAATTTTGAGAAATCTGAACTAGCCCTAAATATCCTGGGTAACTCTTCCGAACGGACAGTCATCAGCTGGCTTAATACGTGAAGTCTATTTGCCTCTTCGCAATTTGTCTAATACCACTGCCAATATAGGATTTCGATTGCATAGAAGACCAGAGTGGCGCCTGTTTGACTTGCATCACATGAGTGGTTCTTGGCTAGCTCAAGCTCAGAGTCCCGTGTATCAGGTGCGAAATTTGTTATGTTTCTGCTTAACAGCATTCCTCAGCTATTCCTGCTACTTCCTCCCAGTCGTTAGGGTGGAAAATGTTTGCGGGGGAATTCTCAAACCAATAGCGTTAAACTCAAATGCATTCTATTGTCTTGTGTAACTCGGGTTTACTGAACTTGTTAATGTACTTCACCTGGTCCAGTTCATATTTTCGTTCTACCCTGTTGAGGACATTTTTCTCGTCTAAACTTTGCATAAAATTATTTATCCCCATAATGTTTTTGCAGTTTTGTAAAAAAAGTCGTTAAAAGATATTATCTTTCCCGGTAATCTACCCGAGACGGTATTGATGAGGCATCCGAGAACGTTTGTTCCGTAAGATGTATAATGGACACACTGGCACTTGTGAAAAAAAACTTCTTACTGACGGGCGTGGAATGCGAAACGAACGATAATTCAAGCAGCGGGCGGTACATATTTAGTTAACGATGAAATAGCAAAGTGTGTTCTGAGGAAGCGTGTGCCAGCTTTCGGAGGAATAATTCAGTACTTGCGTTTGACTTTTTCACACCCCAAGAATTCAGGTTTTCGTAACCAGTAGAATCAAACCTGTTTTAAGGCGGTGTCATGTTTTTACGTTGATAACCCGTAACATGAGAAACAATCTAAGTTAATTAAGCTTGCTACCTACTATGCCTCTTTTGTGGCAGAACTGCACCTTTGGACACCTCCTTATTCGATGACGCTGTATAACTTGCTGTGTTCCCATCAAGGCGAAATAAACGCCTGGCCCAATTTCTACCAACCATTTCCCACTAACCTAAGAAGTGTAAAGGAGCCATGATATCACCTACTGTTACTTGGTTGGGTGATTATGTTGACAAAATGATAATCCGTGTGGTTTTTTTATACGATGGCACTTCAGCCCAAACATTGCCAATTCACGTATCAGGAAGTAAGGGTTTGTTATCGATTGCCTGGGCATAATTAACGGTGAGTTAATAAAACTGCTCATATGAAGAAGCCAACTGTTGGACAGGGCCGCGAAGGAATTACCGTACTTCCCCATTGTCGGGTCAACTATAGGTGCCTTAATTAAACAAACACACTATAGATGAAAATAGGCTAAGGTTTTGAAGTTAACACTGCTGTTCCAAGCTTGCTATCTGTTCCCAGGCCATTTAAACTTGGCGGACTATTTACAGCAACGTTTTGGGATTCCAGAAATGTAGCAGTTAATCGGATGGAAAACAAGTATTTTCATGGAGATACAGAAAAATATGTGTAAATTTCATAATCACACCTACCTGCGTAAAACTGCGACTGTTCGTCGACGCTCGGTGTGGCTGTGTAGCTGGACGACATTGGAAATTCTGTGGTGTATTTTGCTCCTGTGGAATTTAATTGAAGTTGAGTTTTTTCTACCCCATTTATGCTAGCACTCGTAGTTGAATGTAGGTTCCTACAAGTAGTAGAGCGCCTGGATCTTCTCAGAACAAAACATATTGAGGACAGTAGTAGAATGGAGACGACGGTGGATGCAGCGACAATAGCAATGAGGATGTACATATTGAATCGGTGGCCAGTTGATCCAGCATCCACTAAACCAGACAGGCTGTACAAATTGTGGCCCACAAGGCCTTTGGGAGCAATGTCTTCTATCCCAACTATCAGCTGGCTGAACGATGACCTGCTTGGTTGCCCACAGTCCCGGGCTTCCACTTCCAAGGAGTAGTCTCCGAGAGCTTGTAATGAAAGCTCACGCGTGAACTGCAACGCTCCAGTAAACTGATCCAACTTGAAGTAGTTAGCAGTATTGCCCGAGTTGATGTGGTAGCGAACCGTGCCATTTTCACCAGCATCCAGATCAATAGCATAGACCTAGAAATGAAGACACCGGAAAATTAAGTTTCACCATAGATTGAAGTATCACTTGGAATCCTAAGGTTACAAAACCGATCGCTTTTCGTTGGCTCACAACTAAACATGTCTGGGGCCAGATATCTACTATTGATCCTCTAACACAGTATCATCAGGGCCAAATGAAGTGGTAAGTAGAGAATGACATTTGCCGTGTATCTTAAGCTCTTTGGTACCCCGAAATTGTACACCTTGTACAACACATGGGTGTGGTGTAACCCAATGTCCAGCAGTGGACACGCATACGTACATGTATATA
The DNA here is from genome assembly GCA_003604175.2 of Clonorchis sinensis. Taxonomy (NCBI): domain Eukaryota; kingdom Metazoa; phylum Platyhelminthes; class Trematoda; order Opisthorchiida; family Opisthorchiidae; genus Clonorchis; species Clonorchis sinensis. The sequence goes on along the minus strand of CM030369.1, from coordinate 185,520,809 downwards.
ATGAAGTGTCAAAACTAATTAGGGCGACATCAAGGCTGAATGCGCCATAAGAAATAAATACATGGGTTACGATTGGTCCACAAAGGTTTCGGTTTGTCTGTTACCTACAGAGCAGGAAGTATTCAATACTGGGTCAGTTAGAAACGTCACAAAATGCAAGGGTCAAAAGAACTGCAAGGTTTACAGCTAATAGTCTTCGCAATGGCACAGTACATACACAAGCTTCGCCAAACCAAAAGGATCTAAAGAGGTGTCAGTGAAGGCATCGTAAAAGCTGAAAACACTATATTCAATGGGTTTAGAGTAACCGAACTGATCAGATCTTATAAGGATTGTTCAATTCACGTGACGCAGATAGAGTGCCGCCATCTCCATCCGTTGAGATCGCAGCGGATCGTTGTTGAGTCATTATGGTATCCCTGCACACCTTCAAAATAAGGGCTGCATTACCTAAGTTGGCTCAAAAGATGTCATTGTCTGCAAAATAAACATATCCTTGAAAGTTGATACAACTCATAAGCGTTCAACGAAGTCCTAAAGCATAATAAGGGATAAAAGACGAATTCTTGGAAGTATTTCAGCCAGGAGCAGTTTGAGGACAAACACTATAGGTGAAGGTTAGTTATCCGTTTTGATATACCACGTTAAGATCACTCTTACAGAGGTGAAGTGACAGTACCACTAGCAGTCTCCGTCAAACATTCCTGGGACAACCTATTTTGGTGTTCTCCGTTTAGTGGCCGTCCTAGAGTGAAAAAATTATTTCAACGACAAATCTTGTGAAACGGTCGATGAGATTTTAGTTGGATGCGAGCCACTCCGTCACCAAGAGACCGGGCCTTACCATGGTGTAGCTGTGTGCACCTCAGCGACACACTGGGGTATACTGGGGGGATGTCCCCGCGAGACTCACAGAGTCTCTCGTACCAAGTTGGTCAATGGTTAGAGGTCTGGCAAACACAGACTCCTGGTGCTCCAGGTTGAAGGTGGTCAAATTGTTCCGTAGAACTGGTAATAATTTTGCATTTCCCGTCAAACACCGCTGCCTTGTAGCTATATTATTTAGCCAAAGGCTTTGGCTGAGGACCCTACTCGTCCTAATGTCTAGATGTGGGCGCCCTGACAATATCCCAACCCACGTACAACCATTACAGTTAATCATGGTTGTACGGCAGTGAAGCGTCGGTGTTGAACACTGATGTCATGCTGTCGAAGATGATGATGATGATGAGCCACTTTGGTAGACCACAGTGCGATAAGGGCTAATATCTCACTTCAGATCAAGGTAATATAGTCCATGCAGGTTTATCAGACCATATGGTATTCCCCTGGAATCTGTCATAAGAGAGAAACAGCGTAGCAGTGTACATCACAGCCGTCCTTATGGTTTCGAGTAGCTCCACAGAAAGTATCAATACTGGACGTATATCGATAACAGGGTAATAAAGGAAACATCTAATGAGTGGTACAGTTGTGGATCTTTTTTTCTGTAACTCCAAGTTGTGCGGTTTGTCGTCTGTTTTCCTTTTATTTCTAATACGGACCATTAACAGCAGAACCCTGGCATTTTGTTTCATCCCGTCTCGTAGATGCATGTTGGGGAGAACTTGCTTAGGCTTGGTTCCATCGAGTACATGAGAAACGAAATCACCAACATGCAATTTCAACTCAATCGTAGGAAATCTGAATCCCTTATTCCTAGCATTATCTCAGAAATTCCTGATTCTGTAATTTGTGGGAAATTCTGTTACGCTGTCTTATTGAAACTTCTTGTTCGATGAAGAAAATACCAAACGTTAGATTTCAAGCAGAGTGGTAAGCAGCGGAATGTTAGCGTAGGAAAATCGAGCTGTTCCGATAAGTGTAGTACAACCAATAGTATCCACAAAGGGAGATGCAAACCAAGCAAATGCCTATTTGGGGGGGTACTGTCAAGTTGCCTCATGATACTCTCGCCAGATGCAGCTGGAAGGATAAACGATGTCAGGAACAGCTGGACAAATTAGCTCACGCCACAATCTAATGTCACAGTAAACAGCGGAATCAGGAGAGAATGCCGACAAACACACTGAATGATGCGTCCAGCGATCGGAAAAGGAGCATCGGGCACTCCTATATAGTGATGCCCGAGTGAGCGGCAAGTTCATCCATTTCAAGCCGGTCTGTCTTTTACCTGTACGACTAGTCGCAGCCAACCGTGACAGTCAGCCCACTCGTTACTGATGATACATATGAACGTTAGAAAGTCGGTGCTGGGGCGTTAGATCAACAGATTTGCCGGCAGCAAGCGTTGCACTCAAAGCAAAGACTGAGAAATAGGGAAATATGAGCAAATTCGCCAACAATATTCAAACTTTTATAGACATGTGGCATCAACCCTCGATAGTCATCTGGTACACCTTGTATTTCGCCAACATGCCCATCAGGGTAAATGGGGACTATATCAAACGAATAAACAAGGCGGAGAAACGTGACTATGCTTTTACACTCCCAATGGTAGGTGGAATACTTGAAGGCGGTGCCAAATAAATGCCCTCACATCTGATTGTGACCACCGGTTTCTTGTAGCTCATGGTTCCTCATTTTCAGCTAGGATATGGCACAACTTTGTGTGATTTTTTTGCAGAAATATTTCCAGGCGGTATTTGGTGATGAAACATCACTACAGAGGTCATCATAATTGTTCAAACGTACCGGCCACTAAATCGCACGAAAAACGACGAATTCCAACTTAACAACCGCCTGGGCGAGATTTCAAATGGCAGATCTAGGGTAGTGGGTTAGCTAACCTAACTAGAAAAAACAATGCACTAGTAATCGATTTGGACATGCAGGTGTTAAACAAATGTGTATAATTGTGTAACAATCTAAAATGAATCAATGTTTGTTGCGTGAGGTGAAAAATGACTTTCGACTTTTTGGCTGGTGGATTTTCGAGGCACCGGGGCTCAGCTTAATCGTAAAAATGGATGGAGAATTTATTTAGACAGAAAACGTCACCCACTATATCTTTGGCCTGATTGCACTAAGCAGGTTAATGTATCAGGATCGATAAGGCAATACCTATCAATGCCTATGATGATCATCAGGGCACTTGGAATACGGAAGGGATAAATGTGGCAGGATGAAGAAGTTCATTGTGAGAGGGAATCTATGCCACCAACATGATCTCTTCAAACCTAATTGCTTTTTTGGGGAGTGACTGCAATGGCACTCTGTCCACAGTAATTCAGTTCTCAGTTTCCTGTTTTCCAAATGCTACTCCCGGTATAAACCACACTCCTATTTCATGATAGTACACTGTCTTTGGCAGGTTAGTATAAAATATTTGAAACAGGTTATCAAACTTTGCTTTTATTCACTCCCATCATAACACTACGAAATTTGTGTTCAATCTAAAGTGTAGAATCTAAAGCTTCCGAATTGTTCCAAATGACCGACGATGGTATCCTTTCTACCCCATAGATTGACGCAAACAAAGTATCGTCTCCAATTCATTAGACCGGAAAACTTGATGAACTGTCATGTCAGCTGTGGTATTGTGAGCGCCATTCGGATGTTTCGTTAAAGAATATTGTGGACAACCACAAGTCATCGAACAAACCTTGGTATTTCGGAAGCTCTGCATATCCAGCTGTCAAGTTTGCAGTTATTCCGCACAACCTGAACAAAAGTGTCCCTCAGGAAAGCATGAAATAACTTTTTTTATTATTTTGTTTCCGGTGGGAGAAACTTCACTCACACTTCTCTTGGAAAGATGGTCCAAAGTTTGGGGAAGAGGTAGCCCGTAAAATTCCGTGGAAACTCCAAAGACCAGTCGGAGATTTCCACCCCCTAGAGTGTCTTTTCCCGAAATCGGTCTTCCTAAAAGGAGCATTTGCGTTCTCCTCATTCTCGATAAAATTTTATAAGGTTTTTAAGCCGATGCCAAAATCCGTCATAGTAGTTGGCAGTAGCCTCTGGAGTAATCTTTAGTTAAAGTGCCGCTTTCAAATTACTTTTTCAGCGGATTTGTTAACTACCTTCAGTGCGACAGGGCAATGGTGTAGGTGAACAAATCTGACAAGATTCCTAACTTTTGTGTATAAACAACCTGGGTTTATTTTATCTTTTTAAATCTTATCTTTTTAAATCTTAATTACGCTTTTTGCTAACATCCGTACTCATGCTATTTAAGAGCTATTAGCAAAATCTGAATCATTGCTCGTAATCAGATTACTTGGTGAAATACCTAAATTCCTGAAAACTCTGTTACGGGTTGGTTGAATGTTTGTGACCAAACCTGAAAAACATTCTGGTCAAGATATCCCAAGCTAGAACCCTCCTAACGTAGATGACTTTGGGTTGAAAATATGTTATTTTAGTTGTTAACAACCTGTTGTTGTCACAGGCTTCGTTCTTCGTTTAAAGAACACGCCATCCGCTTTTTCAGTTTTCCGCTACCGTTCGGTAATCTATGGTTTTCCTGGATGAAATATTTGGAATCAAGCCCAACTGATCTATGAGGACCCGTCTGTACAATTTATTAAACATCTTGCATCAAAGGCGGTCAAGTATATTCCACGTTGCCGAATTCCTGTTGACTGGGAATAAACAAGTGCGACCAATTGACATGTTAGTTGTGGCGGAAACAGAAAGTCCTATGGTCAATGGATGCAGTTTCGCTTTGCCTACTCAAATGACGTGAGGAACTCATATATAGCAATATTAATAAACCATGCAACAACTCGTCCTTGTGTTCTCCCGGGCTGGTACCTGGTAACACCGCTAGTTATACAAGGAACGTTTTTATAGCTGCCTTACTTTTGTGGGGGGCATGATTGCAGATTTACAGCGGCTATCCTTAGTTGAGAGTTTTAGTACAATACTGTTACGAGAGGACTATTTGAAAGTATTCTAAGATGAATAGATATTTCACAGAGAGATAGATATATCTCGTCCAATAGCACGACGTGACAGAACGCAGTTTGAAATATACTATACACAAGGTGTCCAAAATTGGGTGGAAATTTCGACTCTGAAAATTACTTAGTCTGGCTGCCTTAATTATATTCGTCCGGGCCTCTGTTGTGAAAAATCGCAATTTAACAGAAATAAAGCGGAATGGCTGGCGACTTTCGCAAAGTCATGTCTAAATATTAGGCTTAGAAAAACTTAAGCACGTCTTACAGTCTACTTAATTCTCCCTGTCTACCCATTTTAACAAAACTGCCGTTAGGGAACTTTCCGAATGCGGGTTACTGCCCCATTGACTGACTGTCCAAAGCATGTCTAAACTCAGAGCTATTGCCTGAGGAAAATTTTGTAAAATTGCGTGTGAATCATCGCAAGCAGACAGCTGTTATGGTTGAATTTTGATCACACAATGAGAATGAAAACTGCTGATGGTTCTCACAACTTTCAAAAGTAACTGAAAGAAAAACCTGTCTTCGTTCATACCCGTTATTTTCTCTTCCAATGCATGCTTGCCAGACAAAACGTGCCACCTAAATGCACTGAGCGTTGTGCAACCCTATGCATGACCCAGAGATCATGAAAGGTACTTACCAAATTTAACGAGATTTCTTCCTGTGACAGTTACTCTGTCTAGTGATATTATCTTTCGTGCTTGAAACACCATTTCGTAGAGCGATTCCCCACTTAGTGTATGCTGTCTGATACTTTAATTGTGCGAATCGTCCGTCAATATAACTAAGATTGTGATAATGGCACCGAAAAAAAACTCGTTGGAGTGATGGGTCTACGAACCACATTTTACAGGCAGGCGGAAGTCCAGCCACTCTGAGGCTAGCTCATTTTACATCTAAATGCAAGCGATCGGGTCCACCTTATCTATTGAATTGAAACTAGAATATTGTTTAGGTGTCCCAACTTCTTTTATGAAGTTCCTCGAGGCCCCCAAGTATTTGAAGGCTGGAGCCGAATAGTAAGTACTTTGTGTATAACCATTCATAAACTTCACAAAGAAAGCTAGGTAGAACCAAACCAAGACGATGGTTTTCTATAACTTCTTGTTAGAAAAGGTTTTATACTTCATGTTTAATGGAGGGGTTTAATTTTTCTGAGCGACAAGCTCGGCAAACTTCTTCGGAATAAAGGAGAGGACTCTGATGTCGCCAAATCACTGATTTTTGACTTTGTGTACTCATTTTTAGTGCAGTTATTTTTAAACCGGCTTGTCTTATCGCTTAACTATCTTGTCTGCACGAGTCTGGTCTGCAAAAGTCACTTTGATCCGCCGCGGGTCCTATAAAAATTAGTATCATGAATTCAGTGCCACGTGAAGTACCCAGTCCCCAAATACCTGTAGTAACGAATAAAACCATTGAGTTTTGTTTGTCACAGCGATTGATTCTGTGTATGGATATCGTATAAACAGGATAGACGAAATTGTTAAACTGCTGAATTGACACTATTATAACAATTGATATATATGCGGATAGTGTTAAATGTGGAGTATCTGGTTGGAGAAGAAATACATCTTCCACATCCCGGGGGCGCATTTAAAGAATGAGGGGCAGTTGCTTTTTCTGACATATGTATACATTTCCAATGATTTTAGTTAGCAAAAGGGGTCGAACAAATTTATGTCCGTGGGCACAAAAGCAACTAAACCCAAGCAAACAGAGCTGCGAGAATGCATTAAATAGAGCGTAGATTACTGTTTTCAAATCTTATGGTTTCGAAGTTCTGGACCGGAAATTGTAATGTCGGCCATATTTGGTAGGTCATAAATCCGATAGCAGCGACAGTGAACAACAGATGGAATCTACCTGCCGATGGAAAGTTCTGAATTTGAAGGATGCGGTCTAGTAGGTTGGTTCTCATTATCCGAGGTTTATAGCTGATCTCAGTATAAGAGGATCTTGAAAGCAACCGGTTGTAGGAAGAGGGATAAACTCGAACGTGCTTATTGTTAACTCGCTCAGTTACGAAAGATACGCAACGTTCACTAGGCAATATATGTTGTCCCTACGAGCACAACCTTCAACTGCATTGTCTGTTCATTCGTATGCTTTCAGCTAATTTGGCAGAATACGATGAATATTTGCTGTCTTATATGCCAGGCCCAAAGGGAAAAATATTTTGCCCTAGATTAACTGCATCAACATAGTTTCTGGCGCTCGGTAAAGGACACTTCAGATGATCTATATATTACTCATCCGTGCACGTTCCTCTTCAATAATAAAGAACACTTCAGATGATCTATATGACCGAAAGTATGTGCTCAACATCAGTTACTCATCCGTGCACGTTCCTCTTCAATAGTCTGCCAACATCGTTTTGTCCTTCCGACCTCCGAGTATGAAAATTCAGACGGGACCACAGGATGTACGAATGAATCTGGTCATCTCCAGATATCGATTCTAACTTCCCAAACAGCTAATTCATGCGTATCATATTTTAAAAATGTAGGAGAGAAAGGGGTAGAACGGAGAAGTATGACATACTCAACTCGGTAGGTTTTCAGGCCCTCAAGGAAATGCCTGAAAAATAAATTCCAGGTATTTGTGCGCACCACTGACCATTATGTTCAACTAACCCAAAGATAACGAACAATCAGCGATATGAAAATAAGTTATTTATCGTAGTCGAAAAATTTCCAAGTGGAAAAATTAATACGGTGCCTACAACGAGTAGCTGTGATGCCTCGTATATTCTGCAAGCCACTGCAAACGGGTTTTTTTTTCTGTGTTTTATTTTTTTTATATGGCAACCAACAGTGAACATGATTACTTGTTAACTACACTGAAAAGCTGGAAATGCGAGAGTGTACTGGTAAATCACAGGAAACTCAGCATGTATACCACCTTCATGCCATCGTTACATGTTTATATATATATATATATATGAAATATGCCGGGCAATCGATGTGGGAAACATACATTTTGCATATGACCATCAATTTGGCTGATTTAATATAGCCGATCATGAAGGATTTACATAAAATCTTGACAACAGAGTTCTAGAAAAATGCCAGACGACTGCATCAGTACAGAAGTGATGTTACACGTTTTGTTCCTCCGGGTAGGCATTTATTCCTATCCACTTTTCCAAGCTCTTTGTGACAAATGAGGCGCGCAGTTTGCAGGCTTTACAAATGGCTTCCCTCCAATTACTCCATTCATGAATGTCGTTTGGATATGGTATTTTAAGTTGCTTTTCTTTTTTCGGACAGACTGGGATATAATGGCAGTGAGACGGCTTTCATAAATGCTAGATAACGGAATTGCTAGATAGATTGATAGAATGAGTTCATTTGGCGCAAAACTTACTGAAAGACATAATTCACGAGACAACCTTTGAACCTGTCAGTGAAGTACTTAAATGAATCACAGCTGTTAAGTATTGACTAAAGTTTCATTGAGTGACGGCGATACTTGTGCCATTGTTGACCCAGAGGATGACTTCCAAGACTTTGGGGTGCCGGAGCCCAAATTACTTAGAAATTTTATTCACAAGTAAGTGGTGTGTACTTTGGATTTTTGTCCTAATGAAGGACGGAAAGTGCTTTTAACTGCAAGTTTTTTGGGTTGCTAATTTGTGTAAATGTCATTGTTCAAGGATTTCGTTTTGTACTGTTGTTTTACCAATCTCTGGACTCATATGGCATATAAACAAAGCAATTTTATGTTTGTTCTTATGCAGACAGATTCGTGAAAAACTTTTGGGATTGTGGTTTTAAGAATTCATGTGCTTGTCACATAATATTCAGTGGAAGGAATCACCACGGCGATATATTAGGTTTTTTGGAATCATCATTAATCATCTATTGAGAACGCGTTAATCATTGCTGTCAAACGGTCAGAAGCAAGAAAATACGGGATTCGACGAAACGTGATTCCTTCGTAATTTGTTTATTGCAGATAAGGACAACCGGAGTACCGAATGTCATGTTATTAAGACTTTTGCACAACCTTCTTCAAATAGATGTTGCAAAGATGGCTACAAAAGCCAGTAAGCCATTTTGAATACCTATCAGCCTGTTTTTTTAACGAAGATAGCTGATAATTAGAAAGTCAGTCCATCAAACCAGTCTCGGTTGGAAATTTTTTCGGTCTAGACTATACGTTTTCGAATATGCGGTGTCTTCTTTGTTTATATAAGCATACAACCGTTTAACGAATGAGACATCAGTTGGTGTCATCTGTGTTTATATAAGAATACAACCGTTTAACGAATGAGACATCAGTTTAAAAAATTAAACGAAACCAAAATCCGTGGCCAAATCTAATAGGTTTGTTAGGGATGTGAATTAGTCTCAAGTATGCCAATTTTTTAGTTAACTTCTTAAGAATGATTGGACAAATCATTGTGAGTGCATCATTTGGGTTCGTCCGGTGGATCAGAACGACAGCGACCACCGGCATCGCGTGCCTGATTAGGCCATTTATAAAGCTCTTATCGGATGCTGCATCAGAAGCATGCCGACTCCTGAAGGTCACTAATAAGCGATTGTATACTTTATTGCTAATCAATCACGCACTGACAATCTACCTTTGAGGACATTGTTGCTGAGACTTCCCCCACCGCTCCATGCCATTCCTAATTGTGCCGCGAGCCGACTGGCTAACTTTTTGAAATTTGTCACTAGATTGCTCTAATATTTTCCAGCTGTCTCAACCAAACCCGTCTCTTTTTCCCTGAGGAACACTTCTCTCTCAAGAAAGGCTTTGAAACTTAACATCTCTTGAAAAATGCAGAATTACTCAACTTTTTAGCAACACTAAGCGTGTTATGGTTCAATTTGCCCTTGATCTGTCACTCTAATAGTGACAGCATGATGGTTCACCCCGAAGTGCATAACCATTGTTCACATTTGTCGCCTGTTACCACGGCTACTTCAGTACAGTGAAGTTTCGTTGTCTTAGCTACCAGCCGCATGAATTTTGTTTTGTAAAAACACGGAGACGTAATTTTAAGCCGTGCCTGTCTGGATATTGGATTGTGACAGCCATGGCTAACGTCTTACACCACAGTAACGAAGTCAGCATATTATTCCGGGAAAAGCAAACATCTATGCCATCTCAATGCAATGCAATGCTTTTATATAAAAGATGGTTGCAATGCAAAATGGTGCATAAGACTATTTGGTTTTATAAGTGGCGGGAGATGTTTTAAATGGTAAACATTAGAGGGAGTCACGGGCAGAAACTGTCGATCAGTCTGGTGCGCATCAAGTCCCCTGAGCTATATCAAACTCAAGCATAAAAACACGGAAACGCGAGGCCTCTATACCCAAAGGCACAGTACATCAGATCCCGTAGGAACATGAGCGACTTGTGTAGGACTTGAGAAATGACGGTGTTAAATCACGCAAAAAAAATCAGTTTTTAACACATCAACAAGGGAGAATATCGATGCGGCATGAATTCTGGTCCAACTATATAGAAGACCACTAGAATTCACTGCTGAGCGCGAACGGATTTCAGAAGAAATTTGCAATACTTTATCCATGGTGAACTTAGCATAGTGACACACACCGACATCCATGTAAGTGAACTAGTGTTATCGTATTCTCCAGAAGAAACATTACAAACAGCTACAGCTTAACTCAGTCGTTTAGGTGACATTCGGTCCCAGAATAATACTGGACCGTTTATCCATGCTCACGCTGAAATGAGGGCTCTAGTACATACCTTCAAATTTTTGGTTACAGCAGGATTTTTTCCCGTGGGTCAATACTTGGCTTCAGGATCAGACTATATGATCGAGTTAGATTACTAGCAGATCATCGAACACGACATGTTATTTTACAAACAGACTGCAGGCATACCACTTGAACATCAGTTTTCTTAAATATCTCATTTTGTTATTTCTCAGTTTAAACAGACGATAGAGACTGACGTACACAGGGTTTCGAATTACGGTTTCAGAATTTGATTCCACAAATCCAATCGAACCGACGACTTTATGAGTAACCTGACTCAAGCGATAACCGCCTAGGAGACAGTCCGCCGAACAAACAAACCACCAAATTTTTTAGCGATTCCGTTTAAGTTTGGACACCCCAATAGTATCTCAGTCTTTGTATCATCTTTTGTCTGCACGGAAGGATGCCCCAACTAGTATGCCCAGATTGATTTTGACAACTGCTGGCCAGTTTCTGCACCTGGAAGTTTGAATTAGGCGTAATTCTTGATCTGAAAACTGCCGACAAACTCAGGTTATTGGAATCGTTAGATGTATCTTATTGGATCATCATCGATTCTTATGAAGATTAAGATAAAGGTGAAACCAATGCTTGAAATTTCATCAGATCATAAAGGGCAAATATAATAGGATCCCGAAAAGTCCGGTCACACAATGGACAGTATACCTGCTGGGACTCCCCAGGTAGGTGAACAAGGGTCTCATGAATGAGAAATGATCTATGTGATTTGTTAGCATTTTCTAGTCTCTTCAGTCGCGGTCGTAAAACCGTTGGCAGGGCAGGCAGATAGTAAGCGGAACCTGTGACATAGAACATTCCAAAGGGTGCAATCCAAATACTGTCAGAATGACCGCTGGGTCAAAGGTCAAACCGCAATCTTGTACCAGATATTGGCCACCTGATGTGCCCGGTTAAATCTCTCCCAATCCAGTGTTCAACACAAATCCCCAGAATTTAGAGATAAGTGAATCGCTACAGATCAAAGCAAACAAGTCCAGACTACGCGCAGAAGAGCTGAAACAAACGATTTGGTTACCCTGGGATTGATCAGGTGGCTTACAGATTCCATGCGATTAGTGTCTGTTCAACACTGTTCTTACTTTGCATTTGTATAACTTGCGTGCTTTGCGTCCTCGATTGAAGAGAGCGAAAGAAATAGTAAAACATCCTGAAATACCTACTGTTGATCATAATGGGACGGATAAGGGGGAATTGTTCATCATAATCATCATCATCAATCATCATCATCGTCATCATTGAGAGCAAACTAAATGGTGGTTTGCTGTTGTACAACTCCGTCAACCTACTCGAATAAGGCATTATGATGGAAAGAAAAATCGGGTATAAAAAAGAACCTAAAGCTAGCCTGCTGCAAACATTCAAGGTGTCTACACCTCCACTACTCAGTGAGACAATCCGGACAGCATGAACACCACTGATTTTGAACTTTATGGGCGCGAAGCACACACCAAAGGCCTAGATGACCTTGCTCAGCGTTACAAGCAGTGCTTGCGCTTCCTGTTCTTTTTCAAAAAGAGAACGATGTCGTCTGTACGTTCCCGGCCAATAAGGTCCTCGCTAGAAGTGGTCTGAACACTGAGGTTTTGTAGACATTCCAGTGTTCGCCTGATTACCCCATCAATGACGAAATTAAACCAAATTTGAAGGATTGAGCGATCTTATCGTACACCACTGCATACAGGTAAACTTTTATAGATACTCTCATTCACTCTTGGACGCCCACAAATGTGGGCATATAAAGGGCAAATGATATTCACGAAACTCCGTGGCATACACTGTTGCGCCAGCGCACTGAAAAGAAATAACCGTTCGGCAGGATCACATGCATTCCTGAAGTCAAGGGACACCAAGTTTGCAGATCGCCCATACGCACTTGCTGTAATCATGCTTGCCGTTCTCGCGTCCCGTCTTCGCTTTATTTTCAACATGACTTAGAATAGATGAGACAACAATGGGAAATAAGCTAATTCTCCTGTGATTGCAATATGCTCTTGAAGGAAACTTTTTTAGAAAAGGAACAGCTATCGACTTGGCCCAGTTGGCTGAGATGTCCTCTTTCGACTAGGTGGATGCAACTAAATTAGGCAGACTCCATCTGAGGTTTCCGCCTCCATCTTTAAACAGAGCGGGTGGGAGTTGGTCAGGACCAGCAGAACGGTGACACTTGGGAGAGTGAGAGAGTAGACAATCGCTTATTTCCGAAGCCATCGTCTGAGCTCTTAGCCAGTCTCGACGATAGACTCAGAGTCGTGAAAAGTGGTTTTGAGTGTATCAGAGCTACAATCTGTTGGTTTGTAAGCAGACATGATGAACAGGCAGCGGTTATCCGCACAGACATGGAGGCTACTATCATTGGACAAGCATTCAAGCAGTGACCATTCTAGTGAGTGGCTTGCAACCATACCGAAACCGGCAGAACCAGCCGCATAGGCTTCCGGATCACCATAGATGTGCACTCAGGAACGGGTGGAAATCACTAGAGCGGTAAGCTTACAACCACACTTGTCCCGCTTGTTTCAGAGTGCAAACTGTATAGGGTTACCATATTAAGTGTCTGTGGCCATGGAGGCTGATTCAGGGGGAGACGCTTCAGCTTGCAGTAGTGAACAACGAATGGACCCATCAGTCCTTAGGAATATGTCCAAAATGTGCTGGCAACGGGATGGTGAGAAGGAAAGCTACTAAATGAAAGAAGAAACAAGTAGGCGTCGGCAGTAGCCTGTTTTCTCCTACCTACCCTGCTGTCTGCTTCGAGTAAGGCAACCCAACTGATGGCACCATACGACTGTCGATGTAACATCAAATTATTTATAAGCTCGGGATTCACTGTTGCACGGATTAAGGGGACACAATGCTTTAAACAAGGATATGACTGATCAAGAGCCTGAGGCTGCCGATTAAATGGTATTCTGTCATGATGACACCCACCAAGGTCAAATGGTCTTTTGTCGCAGAGCTTCTGACACAATGCAGTCAGATTTTTCATCATGACTGTCTGGAAAAAATTAGAAGCTGATGTTTTGGCAGTTAGCGGGGCCTTTGCGAGGACTGAGGGTATCCTGGCGGAGCAGCTCCTCTACTCAAGGATAGGTAGGTGTTTTGAATAAATAAACAATTTTATTATTCCGGCATGGTCACAAAGTCTTTTACCGAGAACGTCTGTTTGCTGATTAGATTATGGATATGAATAGTTTAGGGCACAGCTTGTTGAGAAAGTCTGTTTGCTGATTAGATTGTGGATATGAATAGTTTAGGGCACAGCTTGTCCTACATATTCAGAAAGACCTAACAGCAGAATCTCACAGTTAAACCGGTCCAACCGAAGCCAACGGAACTAACAAAATCCGGAACACCAGCTGATTACCCCATAACAGTGACTAGTCAAAAGTCCAGGCTAACATGGGAACGGTTCTGCGGGTGAAGGATAAGGCCACGACGCTTCACTTAACTAAAGTCGTGTGGTAACAGATGGTGGATGTAAATATCGGTTGTGCCATTCTGACAATACCAGAGATACATGTCAACGTTAAAGGTAACCCGACCAAGTTCAATCAGAGAGTCGTAAGCGACATGCGCGAGTGAGTTTTTGTCCCGTAAGTGAAATCAATCTGTGCTGATCAGTAGCTTGTGACAGCGGGGCATATTTTTCAAATACTAGTCGGGAAGATGAGAGTACTAGGCCCTCTGGATGTTGGTGAGAGTTGATCCCCAATAAGGACCGAGTAACTGTGCAGTGCTTCTCGGCTTTTCCGTGCACTTATTTTACTTACAGAACAAGGGCTCAACTAAACACGGTACTAGCAAGTTGTTGCATAAACCAGAAGTGAATCCAGGCAGTGAACACAATTTCCTTCATGTTACAATAGGTGGTCACGTTCAAAAGAAATCGGAAACAGTTGTGTGAGACGCGAAAAAAGCAAGTGAATTCGAATGACATTTCTGGTGTCTGGGAATTTATGGAAAAGCAGATGTGACCCGTCCGCCATGTTGGGATCGAAAGCTTACCTCGGTATGAGTTTATGTGTTTGCGTGACCTACTGGACTATAATGGTGTGTATCCGTAATCCGCTTAGCAAGTTCACCATAGAAAAACAACGAGCATATAAATATCTGAATCGCATGTTATTTCGTTTCTCTAGGTTTATGGACGAAAAATGAGCGACTACTCCTTTGAAAACCACGACATTCTCCACCATCATGTCAGGCTTTAAGGCCAAAGGTTTTGGTGAAACTGGGGACACTGGTCGTCCTCCTGTCTAAGTTCGCCAGCCACCAATCCGCATACAACCATGATTCACGCAACCACAGATAGTCTCATACCACATCAGCCGAACTGCCCTATTGTTGTGCATACGAACTACTTATTACAAGTTCTATTTCCGTTTTCATGCAGTTTTCATTTCATCTTCTTGTAGGTCCAGCCGACCCTATTTGTACTGCATGGCTGTCAGCTACATCTGTGAGCCGACCTACACTGCCCCTACATCTCACACTTGGCCTTCAGGCCTCGGCAAACCGGTCTGTCTGCCTGTATGTAATGTTCGCACTCAGAATGAAGCGGACTGGTGTTGCACACATACTGATCTTACTCAACAGTGCTGCATGATGCGTGTCGCGAACAAGATATCAAATACCGATTACTACTGTGTCACCTCCCCCAGGTTTCCGTTATGAACCTCTATAAAGTGATGGGTATGACTCAAATATCCTTGTGAATGCGTCCTTGCTTGAGTGATTACCCGTTAGAATTCGCTCGTGTGCGTTTTGTTTGTCTGTGGAGGAATCCCACAAACGATTGCACAAACGAAAAGCCAGCGGTTGCTTGTTTATCGCATCTTTGCACAACCTCAGCAGATAAGTTTCGTGTTGCTTTGAGTGTCATGTTACAATCGTCTAAAAGCTCAAATTTCATTCTGCTTGCAGATTCATGGATTACACAAGCGTGCAACAGAGACTCACTTGTATGACCGACTTGTATTAGATTCGGTAGGTATAGGCAACGGCAAGTGACTGTCCCAGCTGTGTTGATCGCACACAGTACTAAATTCCAAAATCAAGAGTGATGGCCCACCGATAAAAACCTGTAATACCCACGTTATTTGCCAGTATTTTGAGCGGTTTACTGATTGTCATTCTGTTTTAGACTTTTGAATGGATTGCGATCATGCTGTTTGCACCTGCGCAGAAGATATACAGCCTTCGTGGCAACTAAAAGACAGACACTGGAATGAATGGAGTTGTCAGTAGCGTCCTCTGGGTTCCTAACTACTGTGCCATCCACCATTAGAAAATTGGTGTTGCCTGGAAAGTGGAGGAGTGCCATCGTCGTTTCAGAACACCTTTCGGCCCGGTGAAAGGTTAAACAACAGGCGAAAGTTAAAGTTGGCGCCAACCGTAAAGCCTGGTTGAGGTTGAGGGCTAACGAAGAGGAAGAGGCATTTACTACTGAAAATATCCAAAGACAATCCCAGTTGATCGACCCGAAGACCACCCTTGGACTGATCAGCTTTCCTTAACGCCCTTAGTTAGGAAAGAGTGTCTGGAAGCTTGTGTGATATCAGATTGGGCTTGTGAAGGTGCACCGGAAGCGTTCTAAAGCTCTTACTTTCTTCTGAGTTTTGGAAAGACATAACAGCTCCGGTGCCCAATTAGCTGTGCTCGCCCTTGAAGACAAAATTGGCATTGGATGACCCAGCCAAAGTCATTCCGGCTCTTGACAAGCGTATTGCATCCACAGAAAGTAATATCCTGCTGCTTGACATGCAGCCACCTACAATCCAAGGAGAGTTATTCAAGCGTACTGGATTGTACTGTTGTATTACCACCTACTCTACTGCTACTCTATTGTGATGACGTCATTCATGCATCTCCAAGGCTTCAGGCCTGACGCTACTCTCAGACGCATATGGTGACAAAGCGATACCTCTGTGTCTCGAAATTCATATAATCGGACCACAATTTTATACTTCTGGTTGGTGAATTCCGAGAGGGACGAAAGGGGAAAACAAACGAATCGGGGACAGCGACCAAAGGATAAGCCCAGCAACAGAAAATGCGGTGTCCTAGTCGTTTGTTGCGCCATCTCCCGTGCCTAGGTCATGGTGGCGCAAAAGGAGACTTGGTTAGCCTTGGACCTGACAGCTAAGAATAAAGGCGATTACAAACAGTTTGGATAAAATTCGTCTTCCAGAATGGGATTCGTTTGATCCTTCGTTTTGCTTGGCTAAAGGTGCCTCAAAGTAAGGCTGCAAATCAACATCAATAGGGCTCTTTTAACTTTCCCTTCAAACTATAGGAGGTGCAGGAGGTTTGAACTGCTTGTATCACGTTCATACTAGGTTCCTTCTCTCTTCCACCTTTTGAACGTGCCACAGCCGAGTATCGTCATTCACTGTGCAGCTGCTGCTGATGAAATTCACTTCGTTTTCTTGCTACATTCTTAACCCTCACAAATAATGTTCTTTAACTTTGTTTTAGGAATGTGGAATAAAGTGACGCATTGGGCTGAAGAAGCTATTGTCAAACATTTATCAAAGCGCTATTGGCTTGTCCTAGTTAGGGGTGAGATTGTGAACCCCGTTCTGAATCCTTACTTACCTACGTCATCTGACAATCCGGAAGCAATTATCGGAGTGACGTGGGGAGATAATTGTCCAATCCTGAGAAGCTACCGTTTTAAGTCACTTCTAATCTTCACATGGTTACATAACCAAGGCTCTAAAGCAAGTTGAAACTCGAGCAGCATATACTTGCGACACTGTCAACGTTAGGTGGACATTTTGCGTAACGCCATCCACTCTACAGAACAGAGTGCTAGGGTGAATTATGAGTGAAACATGATAGTTCCCGTGAAAAATAACCGTGAAAGGAATTACGTTAGCAGACACTGTTTACCTGGACGAATCACATAAATCTACCTAAGTTCGTTACTATTTTTTCCAAGTACACCAGATTTCGCGTGTGCCGATCCCATTAGGTTGTTTTCTGTGGGAATTCCGGCATCAAATCTACAAGCCGCACCAGGTTATCATATCTATCGGTTCCCCACTGAGAAGTACAGTAAGGTTCCCGTTAAACCATAGCCTCTAAAATTAGATCTTGGATTTCCGTGGTCTATCGCTTTTGTGATCCCAAATAAGCTGTTTGCCTTTTTTAGCTTTCCGACAGTTTGTTCTTCATATCATGGTGTACGTGTTTTGGTTTTCTCCGTCGGAGCAATTTCTGGAAGGTTTGATTGATGTTAACCCATGGTTGCAATTTTTTGTTATACTGTGCCTACGCACATGCAGTAGTACTCCCATTATGAGATGTCGACTCCCAAAACGCAACTGATAAAGTTAAGTTGAATTATAATCATCTGCATAGTAAGTTAATATCGATGTGTAACTTATCTGCTTGTCCCTTTGGTAATACATTTCAACTGACTGTGTTGCTCAAATGTCTTCGCACGTCTGAATTGGGATGACATTGTGATGACCGGCATATATTGCCTCAACTTAACGCACTAACCACAAGCTACATGCAAACCTTCTGCTGGGATTCAGCCCAGTGTCTCGTTAAACAACTTATTTTACTAATGGGTGCACTTCTTTTTTGTACGCAATCTGGTGATCAGGCAGAAAACAATATTGCTGGAAACGTGTGGAATAGGCTTGCCTGATGAATCCTGGAAACAGCGAACTCGGTGGCTAGTTGTCTTACAGTTACTGTGCTCTGTCAACCAATGGTAACGGGAGTATTCTAGTCTTGCAGAATTTTCCCCATGAAAATTCAGACAACTACAAAATGCGTCAGAAGTATTACCTGCAAATGTTTGTAAAATTCAATTTTTAGTGATTATCAAGATTGCTAATTTCTAGAAAGCTGAACTCAGACTATCCAAGCCTAGGGGTTCATTAATATTGCAAGCCCTGTAGGAGAGAAGGGACTCAAAAGCAGCTGGTTTGTCTCGTCATTTAAGGAACATTTCCACTTCAGAGTTCTTTAAGTCAGTCTGTCTCAGGATCACGTAATTCCTCAGACCGCCGGTCACTAACTTGCCCATTCTGATCGACGCTTTTATTGTAAGAATCAGCATCCTACTTAGATCGATGATTCTTCTGTCTGCGCTAGAGTCGGTTCTGCCTCTGACGCCGATAGTCTTAATTTCTTAGAGATAAAGAACGAGCATCTGAGTTGTCTAGACTTAGCACACTACTAAAGAGCTTGCTGAAAATTGGGCATCGTAAACGAGAGTTTCAGCTGGATTCAGTAAAGCCTGTTGTCAGAATCAAATTCAAATGCAAGTGAGAAATGTATATGGGCTTTGACAGCTACCATCAGTTCAGTTAAATCAACTTTGCGAGCGGGCTGGGACCTTCAGGGCCACTGACATGTGTTATCACTAGATCCCAGACCATCAATGGGATAGGTTCAAAGATTTTTTCGGATGTACGACTAAATAGATCGAGACAGTTTTTCTGGAAACACCACTCCTCACCAGAATAAAATTGGTCTAATGGATAGGATGTTTGTGTCCACGAAGAGATAAAAGCACACTAATCCTACTTCTTGCTATGATTCCAGAACTCTGCAATACACTCTGTACAACAGACCGAACGAATGACTCGATGAACCCTTACCAACACATACCACAGAAGGTACGTTGAATTCAGAAATGCACAGACACAAAAGTATCGGCAACCGATCAAAAGGTTCTTGGTTCTGACTGATCCAATTACCCATAGTTTAGCCTTATCCAGAGATAGTATAGACAAAACTATTTTGAACTATCTATATATCTATCTGTCACGACTTTCTTCCCACTGAGCCCTATCCTTACAGCCACCTCTGCGGGCGGTTCTTGATGGCGAGACTCCATTGCTGCGCTCCCAAAGTCTTGAAGGCTTTCAAACACTTGTTTGCGTACTTCTTTGGTGCCTAACTAGCGATAGCTGTTTGTGACGTTTCCGGAATGAAATGTATATTGTGAGCGAATACCGGGTAATGTGACAGGATCGTTAGAACAGCAGATAAATCTTGCCAGGCAGATGTTTTCGGAACAGTGCCCACGTACACAAGCTATCAACTAACAAAGAAGTTTCTGTTTTCCATTCCAGGCCATAGTTGTTAAAAGACGCTAAGAGGTAGACCGTAAAGTGACAACGTTAAGTTAAAGAGGCTGTGGCCAAACCAGACCCCGTGATATTTTTACGCTCCTTCGGCTCGGAACAATCTGACACTTTTCTTAAGTGAAAAAATACCCCGTGGTACGTGGTACGTAACAGATCCTCGAGACTTATTGTTCAGACTGCCTATGTAAGAGCTTCCTCTATGTTGAATCTGAATTGTGCTGGGTGAGGTTCACAGAGCACGCCGGCTAAAACTCGCTGATATCGTGCTGCTACGGCGTGAGACTTAGATCTGTTTATTTCAAAGCTGTTCGCATTTTAATCGTCTTCTAAACCGTTTTATCCTTGGGAAATGTTTCCTCACCCTGTCACCGTTTCAGTATTACTTTCTCATGACTGCATTGCCGCTAAGTGCCAGTAAAGAACATAAAGTGAAAAGTTCAGATCCTGTTAACAGGGATAACTTTATAAAACTAGTAAAGAGATTTTCATTCTCCTTGACATCCAACAATGAGTACTCATGCGTGGAAATAAAATCTGCTGAAACCACCAGGACAGCTGCACATTCTTACGCTGAACTACTGCTTTTTCTTAACAAGGAGATTTTTAAGAACAGTGTGGATGATTGCAATTCAAACAAGGAAGTCGTTCAATTTATGTCTTAGTATTGGTTTAAGCATTAGACCGGAGGCAACGTGTTTTTAACGATCGGCTCTTAGCTAGTAGGCTTTCTTGGCACATTTCTCCGATGAGTTTTTGCTCCATTTCAACATGTGAAGTGATTTCTTTAATCGCAAGTCAGTTTTGGAGTACATATGATTACTGACGCTCTACGGCGAAACTTATTCATGAAGCTAACTGATAAACAGATATGCACAATTCCAAAAAGACTTGTGTATGAGTCTTTCTAAATTCTTTTCAGGGTGAGTTTTTTAAGCAACACTTTTGCATTTTTTTGATGGGGTTATTCTTTTAGAGGTGAAGCAGGTATTGTTTCAAATATGTATCGAAGAATAAGACTTTCAGGACTCAAATAGAGTGAGCAGCATCGCACCTCTCGTTCGGGTCAATCTCACACCTAGTTTTTGGAATCCGGCCTTTGTATCCGAAAAAGACAGGATAAAGGAGGTGCCTGCTTTTCTCATATAGGTGAGAAATCATATTTGGGTTGGCGATCTTATTATGTGTGTGACATCCCAATTGTTATGTAGGTGGTCTTGGGGAAAAGCAGAAAATGCTGAATGACACTCATGCGGGTTTAGCTTTGTGCATGGGATCATAAAACCTTCTGTTAATTTTGGTGTTCATTTCACTAACTTATGTTAATCAGGACATCAGTCCTATAGTGCTTGCTTGACCACAAAAATAGTAAATAATAGAAGTGACCAATAGCGTTTGCTTTTCACTATTTCACGAGGAACTGTCATTGTTTGTGTACACTAAATACGACCTATCTGGCTCCCCGTAGAGCGTAAACCCTTACAGGAGACCTATATGTCAGAGCAGAGAAGATCATATGGACAATTCACTCTTTTAGTGCACAGCTGTGTTTCAGTCAGAAGGAAATGTGACGGATGGACTGAACAGCCTAAGTTGGACAGCAACATCAAGAGGACAGAGTGCGCAAGAACCAGGAGTTTGATAAAACAAAATATTACGCAGAACACAATGACTGCTGGAATCTGATTTAAACTCAGTTATTAGGCGCGCCCCCATTGAGCTGATGTAGTTTTGACATATATTTTAAATGATAGCTAGGGTTAAAGTTGAGCTAAGAAGATTCCAGTGTGTGAAGTAAACCTGTAACAACTTCTTGTGTTGTCGTCCTGGTCAACTAGTGCAAAAAACCTCATTGTCAGAAGATGTGAGTTCCTCATGGAAGTCACACGAGTACACGAGGCTAGCGAATAATTTACAATTCAATATCGAGAGAAAATTATTAAAAACCGAGGCCACAGTTTAGTGTATTAATTATTAAGGTGGAAGTTTCCTTGTCCATTGACTAAAAGTTTGAAAAAAATATCGTACTCGCGACACTGTCCCAACCTAGGAATCTAATCACGGTAACTCTGTCCCCCACTGGTGCCTATAAGGCCGCTCCGTCGCAAACCTGTTCAGCTTTTTACGCAACTAGTAACGCCCTGTCCAAATGACAGCTGGTTATCAGGGATTCACATCGTAAGCATCAGTTGCCTGAATTTCTGTCATCCAATCCCTGTCTGAGTCCAGCACGTCGATAAAAAATCATCTACCACCAGTCGCCATCGATTCACAACTCATTTTTTCCAAGGGATACAGCAAAGAATATACACTTTTTCTTGTTGTTTTAAAATATACTGTGTATTTTAGCTATGGGTGTAAAATCAAGGTACTGTAAATGCTGCCCACAGTGAAATTAGGTAGCAAGAAATATAAGTAGCATGTTCCGGAATGCTATCACTAATACAGTGCACCGGATAAGTTTGCAAATCTCTAGCCGAAATCAATCCCTCATTTTGAGTGGAAACAGTTTTGTATGAAGCAAGCAAGCGAACATGTAGGTTTATTCACCATCTAAGCAGAAAAATTATGCGATAGGCTGTTTTGGGTCCCGAGACACCGACAGTTTCTGAATAAATGGGCGCTCCGAAATTAAGGGACGTAATTTAACCATTATGGACTCTACTTAAAGCTATCAATTTAGCGTAGAAAAATATACAGTTATGTTGGATAGCGCCGGCGTTGCG
Organism: Clonorchis sinensis; assembly: GCA_003604175.2. NCBI lineage: Eukaryota > Metazoa > Platyhelminthes > Trematoda > Opisthorchiida > Opisthorchiidae > Clonorchis > Clonorchis sinensis. Next base: position 185,498,298 of record CM030369.1, on the reverse strand, counting down.
CACACACCTGCGCATATATACATAGTATAAATTCATACGTTAGTGAAGAGAAGATGTCTACAACGGAGTGTTGGGATTATTTGTCAGAACAAACCATGGGTTTCGGTCTGATGAAAATTTATACCAAACGTCCCAGTAGATTCTGTGCCTGACTGAAATTTTGGATGTAAGCCTACTTTGGTGAAGCTTTGCTCTAGAAACGGCAGGCAGTTTGCGTCAGCAACCAGAAATGCGTAACATCCTGGATTCCCATAAGGCCAGTGATTCTAATATTCACTGCAAAATCTTCAGAAGCTTTCCGAGAGGATACTGTTTCAAGCTAGTGAATCGGCATAAAATAGATCTACAGTTCTCTCTTGAGAAAGGCAGAGCCCAATCGTGGGGTATGCTGAACTCCCCATTCAGCATAACTTCATATTAACTGCTTAGTTTATTCTATTTCCAAGAGAAAACTACGAACCAAATATAAGGAATAGCTCTGCAGCGAAGCTATCTGAGTAGCTCGTTTCAAAACACAGGGGTGTTAAGCCGCAAAAACTGAAAAATTTCGCAAGTCAATCGCTTCTACCCATACAGAACACTCCAGGAGTATTGCACCCTTAGAATACACCATCCTCAGAAAAATTTGACGGCCGAAAGGTGCCCTTTTTGATGAACCATTTTTAATAGTGCTCTCTAACAGGGGAATGTTTCAAAAAAGTTCAAAATCCAAATCAAATAGGATGCCGCGCGCACAAACACTTCCGACTTCCCACGTAGAAAACCAAATTACCGCAGTTGGTGGATGGTTCTTTTTGTGAAAAAGAGCCCCATCCTAGTGGAGAAGTTCAGCCCAAAAGGGGCTACCCCATAGTCAGTGGTAATTTAGGCAGGAATATTTATGGGGTTCCTTTAATAGGGCAAAATTGGAATATGGTAGTAGAAGTGTCAATTTATCGCTAGTGCTGCACGGTTGATTATGTCGTGCCATTGTGGTAGAACTCAAACCATTTGGTTGATAGATAGTCCGATCGGTTGATCCGATTCACGAGAAAAATTTAGTCAACAGAAGGATAATGTGAAATTGATCTTAAGAATACATGTGAGGAATACAGTATACAGGAATACAGGAATATACAGTATAAAAATCTCACTGCCTATCGTGCGACAAATCAACATCATCTGTTTTTTCACAAACAAGCACTTTTGTTCACCTATTAATGAACTGTTCTATTCACTGAAAACCTTTCTTAAATCGGAAGTTACTAGATGAAACGTAGGAGAAATTTTCCTCAAACTAGACGTAATAAACTTCTCATAAGGTTGTTGAAAATCCCTCAAGAGCATACGACCAGTTTTGTTCTTCTTAGGGCTCATCAGGTAGGCTCAGTCCCCGAGCTTCCGCCAACCTTATGTACTACTTGAAACTGAATTGCACGAAATTAGCGAAGTGCACTCATTTGCAAACAGATTTGGTTTTTTGAGAGACTCACCTGGAACCCAGCTGAACCTCCCGTTTATTAGATTCAGCTGGGTTCCAGGTGAGTCTCTCAAAAAACCAAATCTGTTTGCAAATGAGTGCACTTCGCTAATTTCGTGCATGAGAGTATTCCTCAAACTGCTTTAGTTAAAAAGCCATTTACATTATGGGGATCGTTCATTTTGAACTTCGAAATGGCCCTTGATGGCCAGATTTAAACATGAATCCGGCCCACAATTTTGCCCAGTTCCGTTCACTGGTTCGATAGATTCTGTTAGCACAGCAAAGTAAATAAATTATCATGTCTTGTGACAGTCACATGGTCATATTTGTTCTTCGTAATAGGCTTGAGAGCAGTTCACTCTCTACGTAAGCAAGCAGTTTTAATGTATGGTGACAAAATCGCGCACAATCAACTTTTCGTTTGTTTTATTTCCGGATCACGATAGAAGCATTTCATGCCAGTCGCATTAGGGGGTCTGGTTGAAGTGTACATGATGATGTACGTAATGCATTTTTCTGCAGATGAGCTTTCATCACCGAGCGTCTGGTGAACTAGTTGAAACGGTGATGTCGGCTTAAACTGAAATATTATGATGATACGATTACCATAGACAAGCAACTGCATGGTTTCGAGCTGGGCTATTGACATGTGTGCAGTTTAGTAGGCATAAAAAGTCGATCTAATGCATTTTCTACTCACGCTCGGAAAACGAGCCTTGGGTGTGACTGAAAGCTCTGAGTTCGGATTGACACAATTTTATCCGTATCATATGTGTATATCTGCAATTTTCTGGGGAACATTTGGAGTGGTAGACAACTTCAGAACGAGCTGTGTCAAACTGGAAAGTATAGATGAAGTTGTTATTTGGAGGAACGTTGATAGCTCAGGTAGAACGAATGGTTGCTGGTTTATTCGCTAAGTGGGGCAGTCTGATTACAAACGTTCCAGCACAAATCCAGGTAACGCCATCGGTGCGCTTTTGGGGAACGGAGAGGAGCTTAGCATCACGTCAGTGGTGAGCAGTGCTGAAGTCAAATTGCCCGGCTTAATGAACAAACCAACGACCATAGGTGCAGTTGCTGAAATGCGGGCATTGTTATGATATACACAGGATCTACACAAAGAGGATGCAGGCATACTGTGGAAGAAAAAATAAAAGACCGCGTCGCTACTGTCTCCCTTCCTGGAACTAAAACTCAATTAAACGAAGAAATTTCGGACTACAACCTAGGTAGAAAAATACTGGGTACATGAGTCCATAATGTGTGCCTATAAACGGCTAACACAAACTTCGTTTGTAGCCTGGCTATTCCAAACTGTTTGCTTTGTTAAGGTACAGAAAATTGGCCAATGTTTCCTGAAGAGACAGTAATATCACAGGTGGATGCACGTCCAATGTTCGTATGAATATACCATTTGTTTATTGCATACTCCGTTCCTCACTCCTAACACTCAGTCGTGCACCTAATCAGTGCTATGAATGAACGAAAATTTGGTAACATTGATTAGCATTTACCCAGCAGTCTCCCGTAGAATTAGCTGAGTTAATAGATGGATGATGCATGCTACTTTCTTTATATCGCTGAAGAGAGCAGGTTCACCCGCAATAGCAATATATATGAGGTTGATGAGAAGACTTCGACAATCGACCATCGGTCTTCTTCTTCAGGCTAACCTTTTAGCAATCAATCAACAGAATTCACTTAAATGGAGTTGTACTATCAAAAGCAAATTAAGTTAGTGCTAACAGTTGACTCAGCTGAATCCATGATCAGTCAATCCCTACTTAATGACAGTGCTAATTTTGAACGGATAAAATGCTACCTGCAATATCAATCCTATGTAGGGTTGCTCTTTGCTTATCGAGACCTTGCGAAGAGCAGCGAACACCACCTAACTGATCAGTCGACTGTGAAAAATGCTAAATTTCCACATCCAAACTCCTCACCCTGGTGCAATTCTTCTGTAACCTGAACCTCATCGTCGTTTTGTTTAGATTGCGAACGTAAACTCGTGCCTCCGTTTTGTCTCACAGTTTAATTAGCAAGTTTAACGTAAGTATTTTCGCGGCATCCTACACCACGTCTTCTCAGACTGCGATATTCAGACATAAGTGGCTGTCTGAAAGTAAGTCGGATGAGCAGAGTTTCTCACTTGTGAACAGTACCGGGCATGCTGATATGGACGGGCGTTGACACTGATTGCATTTCACACTTGTGGGTTGGTAGTCGATCTCGAGAAGTATAGGGACAACTTTGGTCAACTGATTATTGATCCAAATGTTTTTGGTTTGCGCGATTTCAGTTACACTTACGTTGTCAGCATGGTTTTGAGCTGAATTCGTTATAAGGACAAGCTGCTCGATACTGGATTTCAAAACTATGAACCGGTATGAAACAATGGTTGGAACCACGTTGGATAAGTACATGAAAAGTTGACAATTGTCTCGATTTCTCATCAATCTTTTGGTGTCTAGCCGGGGTGAAAATCTTGGAGAGAAATAACATCAATAAATGTAGCATGTTCAGTGTGTTTGAATGTTGGTTTTGCCAATACACAAAACCCTTTTGTCCCGGAAATTTAGGAAATAACTTAGCTTCACAAGAACGTTTAATGAACCCACGCTATTTAACTAGACCTACTAACAGGGATTCTGATAGGCATTCTTTTAGCCCGTTAGCTTCTGCACCTCCCCAAGCTTCAGAATAATTTACTGAGAGGTTCACAAACCAGCTTGATTATATGGAGGCATCTGCATGCCTACTGATGCAGGTGCTATTTGGTTGCGCATTACAGGACTGTGATGATTATCCTTAGGGAAACGGGTTAAACGTAGTCTTTCTTCGAATTGGATTTCCCGAAAGTGATGCGGAGTTGATAACCGCCATTATTGTGTCAAACCTGCTACACGTCAGGATGAGTCTCACGATGTGCGTAGGGGTAGTTATTGGGAAACGTTTACAAAAAGTCGAATACCGGTTACGCCCTCTTCGATGCCCATCGCTTATGGATCAATACCATCCATTTTCCACCCCTTACTATGAGTGCTGTTAGGAGATTTTCAGTCTCCATTGGAAGTGTATTACTTAGGTAAAGTCGACCTGTACTGAAAGGCCGAGAACCATTGTGTAGCTGTTTTTTTCCTTGATGCGATTTATCAGCAATGTGTATCTGATGAGGTTCTATACAGCTTTATACTCGAGGCCGTTTGGGTTCTGTGTGAAAAGTATACCGTTTTGTCAGTGCTGATAAGCAATGTGAATAAATTTCACTTGGACAGTAGGCTGCACCATTGCCTTTAGGTCACTCAGTCGGTGCTTCGTGAACTGGTACCCCGGGGGGCACTTTCTCATCCAGACAAAGCTGCTGAATTGCGAACAGTTTCTCCAATGAATAAGTAGGAGGAAGGGGTACGTGATTAGCTATCGAAAAAATACAATTTGATTGCCGTCCGCAGAGTCAAAAGAAGTTTTTGCTTTTCCATATAACCACCTACAGATTCCCTGAAACCAGAGTGAAATCACCAAATTGTGAGCCGGCAAATTAGGTGTGCTGTGTAACTCTGGCAGAAAAAAATCATTAAATGAGACGATAAACTCAGAACGTTTCAGGTGTACCTTAAGTTCCTAACTAAGATCTACAGAACTAGAAAATATATCGATCTTGACAAGAATTGCATTACAACTGGTCAAAAGGTAAAAGTTTCCAAATAGGTCGTGTAACATTCAAAGTTACTGGGACGAAATAGGCAGAGGATTGAGTACTTTACGATCTGCCGCCTACTTAACTTTAGTTTATAAGTGGTTGTGTGTGGTATGTTCTGCTGAACACAAGGATCATGTGGTTCATTGCAGAAAGCGAATTTACCTCCAAATAAAACACCTTGCAAAGTCCCATTTTTGTTGCAAAACATCAATATACCTGTAGTGCATCGGACCCCTGTATTTGGCAAAGGAAGAGTATACCCTTTCGCGAAGCTGCAGGCAGCTAACCAGAAATGCAGTCTATTTCATAACCACATTTTTAACCGTAACCCTTTGAAGAGTTATGTTGCTACTGATCAGATGTGTTTTTTTATCACACAGACATTACTCCAAAAGTTCAGATAATTTCAGATAAAATATTTACGTGATGAAGTATTTCGTCGCCGAATTGGGCACTTTTCAATTTTGTGTGTGGATAAACTTGATATGATAAACCTGTTAATGTATTTTCAAACGAAGTGTTTACGGTTGAGCCACCGAAGCGGTCGTAATTCATTTAGGCAAGCTTATCCTCACCAACGTCATTAGTTCACACGTAAACAGAGGTGTTCAAGTGGCTTGTCATTTAACCTAATTCAGCAGATTGGTTGCAGGACTCGTACGACAAAAGTCGGAAGTATAAACATGTTCACGCAGAGGCGTGACCTAACCAAAACCCCACTGATTTCATTTCGGCATTCTCGGTTCAGCAATCTGGCTCTGTTTGGGCTCCGAAGAGGCATAGGCGGTCCACAAACGTGGCATAATGAGTTTGTTGGCCATCGTGGTCGCATAGCAATATCGTCCACTGGACCCTACAGGACCAAGAGCAGACTAACACCCAGAACGGGCAACCTGGGTGCCCCCGATCTACTGACGACCAGCCATGTGATTGATCAAATGGTAAGACCAACACTTCACTAGCAATACAACTTGACATGTTTTAAAGGTCATATTCAATCATGAACACAAACATTCTTTCCTAAGTTTGCAGTGTTTCTCGAAAATCTTGGCGAAGAAATGAGAACACTTACCTGAACAAATGTATATCCTTTTGGTTCTTTATAGGAGACCGGAATGCGGGTCACATTTAGTGTGTTTGGATCAGGGAACAGCATTATGGGCGAATTGTCATTCTCGTCTTCAATGAGTATTCGAACTGTGACTCGCCTAACCAGCCGCGGCGTTCCTTGATCTTCCGCATGAATCTGAATCACCACATACGAATCTCGGTCTAGTGAGTAGTTCATCTGGCCCAACTCCCCAGTTAGTCCAACCTCGCCCATCTGCATGGCTCGAAACTCGCCGGTAGCTACAGCCCTTGAATACGGCATGTTGGACTCCCTATCCCATATTGAATTGGTATACAGTTGGACTTCATATATGGTGCTGTTCTGTAGCTGCTTCAGCATTGACGGGGGTGACCGTACTTGATAACTGACAAGTCTTACCTGAGTTAGCTCTTTGTTGTGATTTGTCTCGCGACTATCCGAGTGAACTGCGGAGTAGGGATTAAGTGGTGAGCCGTAGTCTGTGGTGCCTTTGTGTAATATTAGTGGTCGCGAGAACGCTGAGGCACGATCAGCCACATCGTCAAGTTCAAACTTGATCCTTGCGTTATTTCCAATATCGTCATCGGTAACTGTCAGTGTGCCTATCAACTCGCCCACAGGGCAATTCTCTTTTACAGAAAATGAGTACGCAGATTTGAGGAATGTAGGTGGATTATCATTGTAATCTAATATGCGTATGTTGACAACAGTGTGTGCTGATCTTGGGGGATCCCCCAGGTCTGTAGCAATGACAGTAACTGAGAAAGCATCCAGAAGTTCTCTATCCAAGCTGCCTGTGGAACTGAGTACACCAGACTCCGCATCAATTTTCACAAGACCAAGAATAGATGTTGGAGTTCCGTGGTCCAGACTGTAGCGTAGCTGAGCGTTTCGCCCCTCATCTCGATCTGTTGCCTCAACTTTTATTATCTCAAATCGGTTCTTTAATCGAAGTGGGTCGCTATCTTCTGTGACCATCACCGAGTACACATTCTTTCGAAACAATGGTAGGTTGTCATTGATATCAATAAGGTTAAGCGTACTTGGCATGTCCGTCACCAAAGATGGAGTTCCTTGATCCCAACAATGTATGGTAAAATGTAGGGATTTTGAAGATTCTCTGTCCAGGCTTTTTTCAACGGTTATTTTGTAGCGTTTTTTGTTATATGGTCTCGCATTTTGGATCACAGATTCGTCCATAAAAGTAAGCTTTAGCGCATTCGGAATAGTTTGATTTATAAGCCTGCAATCTACCACGGCGTTTTGGCCCGAATCCCCGTCCGTAACATCTACAATTGCTATATCTTGCCCTGGACTTGTTTCTTCAACCACCTCTAATGTGGGTAACCCAGTAGGTGAGAAAATGTGGATATCCGGAGCTTGATCGTTCACATCTGTCACATGAATCTGTACACGAGTCATGGCATTGTGCTTTCGATTACGATCCCTGAGAGAATAGTTTGCATTTATGTTTTCGGCGACAATATTGAAACTGTATGTGGATTGGTCACGGTAGTTCAATCGATCGTTCAAACGTAGTTCACCGGTTTCTGGATGCAGCTTGAAGCTTCTCAGTGCCCTGAAATTTGCACCTTCAATTCTGTACTGAACGACCCCATTCGGTCCGCTGTCAGCATCGGTTGCCTTGACCTGAAATATGAGGATACCTACGGGAGTGTCTTCTGTTATATTTGCCGAATAAAAATTCTTTTCAAACACAGGTGGGTTGTCATTGCAGTCGAGGACTTGAACTATTAGATTCAAATTACATTCACGCTCAGCACCAGTGGAACCATCATCGGCCTTTACGTAAAATGTGTAGTTTTGTCTTTTCTCAAAATCTAATGGTTTGAGCAACTCCAGTTCGATCCGAAAGGGAAAGGAATGGTTGGAGTCAAACGGAATGTTTGTCATGATATCTGGAGAGTTTCCATTAAAGATGTTGATGCGGAACGTTTGTTCTGTAACGATTGCCAGTGGGGATTCATTGACAACTGTTTGGCTTTGGTGCTCATGCGATGCAGTTGGAAGCAACCGTATACTGTTCAAGTTCACTGAATGCCCCGTACTCACATCGTCGGGGTCGTAGGGTATGTGCAGTGGAATTCGCGTTTCACCCACAGGCGCGTCTTCATGCAACGTTATCACTTGTTTATCGGATGGCAAAAACGTGCATGCATTGTCATTCAGGTCCCGAATGTTCACAGTCACGTCAAAAAGCACAATCAACTTGCCATTCAGTCGGCCGTTCAGTGTAGTTGATGCTCGGACGCTTAGACAGTTAACACCAAAGTGCACCTGGCATGTACCCGGTTTGGTTATATTGATCTCCCACAATTTATTATCAAACAGTGTATCAGAGGAGGCAGGAAGTAACATGAGACTCTTTTCCTGACACAATACTTCTCTGTCAAGTCGTGATGCTACTGTGATAGCTCCGGTGAACTGGTCGACAGAAAACAATCTGGATGTGTCGTGAGTGTGTGCCAATTTGACAAATTTCAAGTTGCTGTATGAACCAGGGACGTGATCCAACAAACTGCCAATCTGAGTCCCCGGAGGCAGTTCTTCGTTGATAGTAAACTGAATATTCCTCCCGTGGAGGGAGCCTAAGAGATTGAGCAGAAACAAATGGTGTAGAAAATGTGTGTTAAGGTTATTTTGGTGCATTCCATTGAGTTCGAGTTTGGCTGGGATGTACCATTAGATACTGATCCAATGGTGTATGCATCAAACCCTAATATCAAAATTGTCACGTAAAATATCCCGTCCGGATCTGTGTTGTCATGACAACTGACCGCCGCCGCGATCTGATTGTCTACCGGCAACTGGTGTTTACGTACCTAGAGAATATGAGCGTAATGGTATCGCCGGCATCTGATTCGCCAGTTATTTCGACAAATAGGCTGTCCCGAAGAGTTGGGAACCGATTGGTTGGTCAAGGCCACATGGAAGACACGCTTGCTTTAGTCAGACGTCAGCTGTTTTCACCAATCTCTCCCAAAGCCAAAGTGCGGCTGACAGAAAAGAATTTGTACGCGAGCTAAACAAGGAACTTCATGAAGGAGCATAGAATGTTTCTTGTCGCATCCGAAGATTCAGTTTTGCCTGGGTGACTGTAGTCCGACATTTTCTAAACTGAGAAGTGTAAGACTGGAATGGCAGGATGTTAATTTCTTGAACTAACCGCTGAAGATTGATGAGCGGAGGAATACCGAAAAGGGGAACTAGTCAAACGCTAAACTGTTTTCTGAGACTGAAATGAGTGTAGCGTACGACATCCAAATGGTGCACTTCTTAAGAGATACCACAGCATAAAACATCGGAGGTGGTGTGTGGTGGACAGTCAACGAAAAACACTGGCTTATGGTAGTTGTTTCGAATTTGGAGAATATATATCAACTATTGCTAGTGAAAAACTGTTCCTCAAAACCTAAAAGAAAGCCTGATCTAGTGATACCTGGCATGTCATCCAAACGAAAATCTCTGGGCTATTCGGGATAGAAAACTTTTTCAAGGAAATGGTAAACTTCCTCATAATTTGACCTTCAGTGATCTCGTTTTTATAATTACATTCCCAAGATAATTGGACTGGTTCTGGTAGAAGCGCTCTGTGGCTGTACAAATGAGGACAGCTAACTCTACTTAATCCGATATCACACTATGGGACACAGTCAGCCCTGGAGTGCTGTTCGTCAAGCTGCATCAGTTTCGTGTGCGAACATGATACTTTTTTATAGCGGAAGGTTCCGGGCCCAAACTGAGACCAGTATTACACGGAGTAACACCGGCATTTGGGTTAGGGAGAATAAGAAGCTAAGTTGTCAAAATTGGGTAGGCTGTAAACCCAAACACTTATTGTGGGTACACACCTCGACTGTTGTTAGGTCTTTCACTCAACAACTTGCCTCACCGTCACTTTATAAGTAAGCGCACAGCTCCAAAAGTGTGCTCTAAGTAAACTTAGACTTTTATAAAATGTGTTCAGAGTTAAAGATCTAGAAATTCACTTCGTAAATTTTATGTAACCTTCATAGATGTAAATAGAGAAGTAAATCATGGGAAGAATGCGTTTATATTGCGAATGACCCACGTACTGGTGTCTAGTTACAAAGCATCTGTTAGATATACCTAAGGTTATCTTAGGGTTTTGCGCGTAAGTTCAGAGTACTGACCCAGAGAAATCGAAAGGTATAGTAAGTCGCTGGAAGGCGAATTAGGCGGGTCACTCAACTCCATATGATGCCCACAGTAGTGATCATCGTAATCACCATCATCAGAGGCAGCAGCGTCACCGCTGATATTAACTCATCACTACCATACAACAAGAGTCTATCTTATTTTATTTAGAACACCAAAGAAACAAGAAAGGGCTGGGTACAGAGGAGACTTGATACTGGCCTACCACAAGTATTCTGCAAAAACTCAATCAGAGAACCTAGAAGGAATTGACAGCACAAAGCCACTGGCACCGGTTAGACACCCAATCAACCAAACATGAAGGATTACAAAGATCTCATTTCTGGAGCCGTACCACGCCAAAACTACCCAAGTCCTTCGTAATATCTCTCATGTCTTTATGTTTTGCCACACGTTTTCCACAGGTTACACCATTCTAGGGCAGAGAGGATAACACCCATCTCAGTAGATGATGAATATGCAAACGTAGCGCACGGCTGAGCAAGCATACTGGATGTTGCATGATCTCTTCAGCGATTAATCTATCTGTCGCTTAAATTAACACCCTATTCTTATTGGCAAGTTACGAATTCGTTAGTGCCATCCAAAGCCAGCAGCGCTTCTGAGAAACCGGTGGACAAAAACCTGGAGGTAATTCAGATCACCTGTCCGCCGGGATCACATATCGCCACCATAGAGCAATAAAGCCCTTACTGTAAGTAGGTACGCGCGACTCTTGAAACCAAGTGATAGACTTTATTGCGCCACATGTGGCGCAGATGGTAAGCAGTCATTCGAGCGTCTGAGCAGTGACTTCGTTAGACACACCTCTATCGAAGCTAATAAAACAACCTCCAGAGTTACTTGGACTGAAGTTAGTAGGCTCATGGACTGCTTCTTCTGAAGTACGATTTTGCACTTTTTAATGTTAGTCATATGTTGAACAATGGTGAGATGGTAGTAAGTCAGTTTTTTTAACATCACGTTCATGTTGTCTTCATCTGCGTTCTTCAGATCCAGCACCCGCCACGTCTCGCACATAAACAGAAGAATGGACGTTCGTCCCGGGTATCATTTTTGTAGGAAGGCTTTTAGTTAACTGTTCATACATATATCACAAACTTCTGAGGCGTCCGCTGTTCAGCAGGCTTTATTGGAGGCACTGGTTATTCGACTGATTGCAAGGAACACCAATATTGTGAATTGCTCGTGTATTTGACGCTGACGGACCTCGAAAATCTAGTTGATGCATTCTCTAACAGGTTCCGCTAGCTGCTTTTGAGACGATGAGGAACCTTTACCCCAGTAACATTGATACAATGAGAGTCAAACGAAGATCTGTGTGATTGCCGCTTTCACTGTGAGTATCCCTCTTGAATAGGGGTACTATTATCGACTCACTTCCGTCGTCTCTGGCGGTCTCTTTCTCCAAATCAGACGCGGACACTCTGGACGGAAAGCAACTTGGGAATTCACAGTTGTCTTCAAACAGAGTAGAAGGAAATGCATCAGAACCAGGTGCACCAGGTTAGAGTTTTGCTAGTGCTCTGTTTCTAACGTAATTAGGTTGATTATCAAAAGGTAACAAGCGCTAGCAAATGTCTGTTTTACCAAAATGCTGGTGAACACAATTGTTATGTGTACTTGATAAAAATAGATACAATGCAAAAAGTGGAATTAGCCACAAAGTGGAATTAGCCGCAAAGTGACCTATCGTTTGAGGACAGCTGTTAAGAGTTTCCGCGTGAAGTTCCGGACGCGGGACGTGCCTTCTCTGCAGTGTAGCTGCTACACATGTTCCCTAGTTGGCTGTGGAGACGTGTTGAGCTTGGTTGACTTCCTGTCCTGTGCGTGTGCGTGTGCGTGTGCATGTGCGTGTGCGTGTTGGGCCGAGTTGTGTGCCTATTTATTGTGTGCAGTGTGAAGAGAGGGGTATCCCTTCGTGTTTGATATTTGCACGAACATGAATACAACTTGACCTGATGTGTTGAAGTTCGTAAGCCTGGCGCGTGACGCAGGTGGTAGCCGCGTAAACAAAAATGGAGGGGAAGTTGTAGTGTAAATGTTGTCCGCTAAGGTTGCAAGTGGGACAGGAATTGTCACTTGTTTTGAGTGTTTGTGACGCGTGATCTAGTAAATGACCGCTACAGTTTCATATTCACAGTCCGTTTTTCTGGCAAATGCCCACGGTCTGGATAGGAAGCAGCAGATGACCAGCTGAATTGTTGCATGAAGTACTTTGCCCAAAAATCCGAACGATTTCCTTTACTGGATATCAGAGAACCAATGTGATCTTCAGTATTGTCGCTGACAAATGGATACCGAGGACGTGTTGGGAGAATCAGGTTGACTATCCTCGGCTATCTCGGCCAACCTCGTAACCTGGTCACTTGGCCTGACGAAGCTTTTGTGTCCAAAACGAAACCTTGCCCAGCAATAAATCTACCGATTGTTACCAAACTTTTCCGAAAACGATCCTGGGAGCATCTTCAGTGGTTTTCACTTCGTCCCCTTCTTCCACCTTCTGGATCAATCAAAATCCACTGTCTGTGCGGGAACTCATTTATACTTGATACTGAGTGATTCCCGAATCAGGCTGTGGTTGCAACCGGAAGAGATCTGTTTTCTGGTCTCCAGCAAGGCCATAGTCCTTCCAGAGACCCAATGTTAGGAAGAGATTTCCTGGGTAGTACTGGCTTCAAGTGCAGCTCGAGATATCTCTCACCAGTGAACGTTAACTTCCAACATCGGACCAATTTGGAGAGGTCAGGGGGATCCGTTCTGACGGGTTTTTTGGTTCCCGGGACCACGAGCCTCACAGCAGCTAAGTAGAAACCGAAAGTGTTCAACGAAAATCAGCACAGACTTGCATGTGTTCGGAGTCCACACCGACAGTTCAGAAGTTAGCACAAGTAGTGATGGGTCCTCGCCACCTGTGACTAAAGGCAGTGTGACCTCTTTGGGTTCAGGTCTGGTTCTTTATTGCGCACAACGTGGCCAAACGATTCCTGCTGTTCCAGAAGTTGGTGCTGCAAACCAGCAGTCTGTGGTCAACAAATTTACGGTAGCTGCTGCTCTGCACTCTGAGTCTAATTCAGGCCAACCTCCCAGTTGAGACTCAGGAGCGGTAAGTCTACCTAAATGTTTGTGTCACCGGCAACCACAAAGAGACTTCAGCCCTTAAAGAGGGAAAACCCAGGTTGTCCAGGAAAGGACAATTGGTAAACTTATAGCTATATTCCGTTCTGGATACAAACAGAAACAACAAGTAAGGAACGATTTGCCTCCATTTCACAGGGGCTGCCAAACGAGCCGCATATCAGATCAAGCACAAGCTCTCTCTCACTCTTGATTGCTAAACACACTACCCATCCTAGCCCGTCCAAACGCAGTGGCCGTCACATCTCTAGAGATGCACAGACGAAAGCTCAAATGGAACCAATTTGGTCAAAGTACTTGCGTTTCAGATTCCTATTCCTAAGAGACAACATGCAATAATGCAAAGTGAAGTGTAGGTTTGTAGGGATGCAGGAAAAGTCGGCGGGTTTCCTGCTTGTTTCAGAGCGCGGACATTAAGGACATAGTTCAGTGGTTGCAAATCAAATTCAACGGTTTTTAGTCCTTTCCCTAAAGACAGAAGTTGTCGCTAAGTCGCTGTCAGTCGCCCTACTAAAACCAACATAGGCGGCCCACAAAGCATAAAGGATACTTGAAAATGTAACAGTAAAAGGGCCCTTTAACTTGTTTGTGGAAGTAGACTGAAAATTTTCAGCTTCTTCTTCGTGCACACGTGGTTCTGAATGATGGTAGGGAGGCAGTCAAGATGCTGGAGTGTTTTACTGAGGTGACAAACCCGACCACATTGAGTCAGAAACACAGACTGGACTCAGCTACTAGATTTGGACACCTCAGCCGTTTACGTACAGAAGATTAACAACAATAAAAGCAGAAAAGTGCCCACAGAGAAAGCTACACCCATCAGTATGATGAATCCAGATACCAATATTCGTTCTCCTGTGATGCTGAGTCCTCAGACCAATTAGAATAAATCCGGCTGACACAAACGGGTCTATTCATTGGCATAAGTACTGTTACGGTTCCCGATACGGAACTTTGAGTGACGCGTAGGTTCGACAATCCCGAATATCAAAAGGAAGAATTGGGTTCGTAATTCTACGATACTATTTACATAAGGGTAAGCGAATGTGTACAACAAACCTCAATTGTTCACGTTCGTAGCGTCAACAGGCTCACAGCTCTGTCACTGACCGGCACAGTGCAGTGTCAACGTCCGCACACCAAGCAACGGCGAGCGGAATGATGGCTCAGTAGCGTGGGCTGCGGTTGTCCCTTCCGACGATAGTCTGGTGATTCTCATTGGACGTGCGATCGCACGGAGCTCATGAGAAAACAAGTCAAGGCAGGCTCAGCAAACGGGACATGAACGCGCATGGGTAAGTAGGTCAGCTGCGCACATACACACACACAGACGCACATGCCAATACACAAGTGTCGGACGAGACGGCCTCTGCGGCAAGGTGAGTGACGGGTACGAATAAGCAAAACAACTGGAGATCAAAAGCACATAGGCGGAGTAAGCAAATGAATGGGGGAATTATCATGAGGTCAAGTTGGATTCAACAAGTACGAACGTTTTTCGGCATTGCCCTAAAAACCATATGTTAATTTCTTTCTCAGCTATTGCCGTGATATTTTCAATTGTTCGTGACACATCTTTCATCTTTAAAATCTTTAACTTCACTGAAAGCTTATTTAGTATCGACAAGTCGGTAGACAGCAAAGAATTTTTACTATAGCCAAGGATTTTTCTCAATATGACTTGTAGGTTACCAAACAGAACGGTTCTTTTATGTTTGACATCCGAGGATTGCATTGTGTATCGTAACAATTGCTTTCGCGAAACAGGGAGATTAAATGTCACCGTCAAACTGTCACAAAATTGAATTTTGCTACCAAATTCCACGATTAGAAAAAGTTGGGAGACATTTAGACGGTATGTCAGTTCTCTTATAGGTTTAAAGCACTCCGTGTGGTAGGCTTCTGGTTTTGTCAGCCTTCAGGTTCTTTAACCGGACAATTAACTCAAACATTTACTGTTTCGGATCTTGGATTTGGTAATTCAGGTCACTAAAAATTTCTTCCTCCAGAGGTTTATTGACGTGTGATAGATGAGAACTGCATAACAACTCCTATCTAACATAATTACTAGAGCATTAATTTCCTACTGGAACGCATCCATCATCCACCAAAGAAGCTATTTCTCGTTTTATTGGAACTAATATGCCATATGTTAGGTTCCCTGTTAGAGTTCCCGTAAAAGCCAGTGAGGGATGAATTTTGTAATCCGTTACTTAAAGGTAACATATGGATAGCCCGATCAAGAAAAAATTAAAGGACTTAGAGGTGTTCCTGAGAAGTCAGCCTATCTACTTAGGATAGTAAGTATTAGCATCTCGCGCGCCCCAAACTGAATGAAAACCTTATTCCATAGAAAATGAAATGGATTCATCTAATACAGTGTAAAATAGGGAGAAGAATTTCCAAAAAAATGATTCCACACTGGAAGGACGTGCGACATGTGAATGTGGGTCCTTTGCACAGGGCTTGTTGACTTGAATATTGAAATAGAACATACATTCTTGGTGGTGGGAAGATGAGACTGCGTGTAGCACGGAAAGCCGAGACAACGATTCCGTTCAATCGCTCTTCGCACTGATAGTTTATTACTCGTAATATATTATCCACGAACAGGTGCATAATTTCCGGCATATTACATTGTTTCTGTGAGGCAACCCCTCAAAAGCAAACTCCAAGGCTCTCGTCTTACCTGATCTCATCTACTTTTGAGGTTGTGCACGTTCAGTTCGCCAATCATACCCTCTCCCCATAGTATATCAAGAAAAAATGAGCTAATGTCCTAATAGATGACGGGAACAAACAGATACCAAAACCGGAATCAACGAAATTCCCACTCTCGGGATCAACATAAAGGGGTTTTTTTTACTTAGTTCATGCTAATTTGCAAACTCCGACAATAAGAGGATTTGTGATGCTCAGTAAGCCAGTATATAACTGTTTATCCAGAATTACTCCACAAACTGACTTACGAACTACACGCTCAGTTCAATAAAGAGTAAAATGTGCCTGGTGAGGGTTAAGATGATCACCAGGTATCCCCCATCTGACTCATCTGATGAAGAGTAATGTCAGGTCCTAGGTATTTCGAAACGAATGAGTCTACATGGTTAAAACAAATGACCAAAGTTTGCTACCTAGTCGTCCAATATGTATGCAAATGAAAAATATTCCCTGGCGCGGGGGGGGGAGGTGGGTAAGTACAGACATCTTTGAAAAGTTTCGATTACTTCTTGTTGTCCCAATTCCACATATTCCACATAATTTAGTGAGAAATAGCAAACATAAGATATAGTTTTTCAGGAGACGAGTAGATTTTCCACACCAGTGAGTTTCTATCGTTTGAAGGCACCATCAAAGCAGCCACCATCGTGCGAAACAAGTCAGCATCCAATAAGTCTGAATTGAACACACTGTTTTGAAAATGTCGGTAGTGATTTTTGTGAGCTCACAGTTTCAATTTAGACTACAGAGAGTGAGACCAGCTTAAAAAGCATTTAGGATGCAGTGAACAATGCTTGTTTTCTGTAACTGATTTGCGACTAGAATGTGGTAATTCAGCTTAATGTATTTAGTTTTAACAGCTGACGGGTGTAGAGATCAAAACGTGTCAAACGTTTGCTGTCAGACACAAGAAATCCAATACCCCCCTAACATTTGAAATTGACGGCACAATCTTTAGTGGAATACAACAAAAAAGTGATAGAAATCATTTGAAACTAAGTTTAAAGCTATCATTCACAAGCAACTATATTTCATACCCTATTAAGCGTCCTTTTAGTGCAGCACCAAAAAGGGCGTATGACACCACTAGTTTTATCTTTGTCCAGAAAGTCCCGAGTTTTTCGATTCACAAAAAGAAAGATCTTCGGACAAATGAAACATTGTTTTTTTACTTTGGTGTTCTTTGGAGAACCGGACATCTTTATCGCAGATCAAGCGTCTCGGAAGGTTAGTAAGCGAGCATGTATCCAAAATGCTTCATCAATCCGGAAGAGGAAAGCTGGATAGTGCCGTAACAAAAAAAGCGAGTTGTTCCAATGATAACCACTCATGATCTGCTCTACTTTATACTAGCAGGGTATGCAAGCATTTCATCCGTGCTACGGATCGATTAGGTTTATGCACTTTGGGTCGGGGACACCCATTTAAGCGAAGATATCCTTTTCGACATCTTGTTGTTAGTTAACTTTGGATCGCCAGGGTCACCCTAGTTGCTTACCCATTGTGACGATCTTTCAAAATCCACAGGCTCTATTTCTTCACGTACTCCTCATCAACCGAATTTCAATAGTTCTACTGAGCTGAAACATCCTGAATGTTGTTTTTCGTACTTGGTTCTTCGCCCGTTAGACACTCATTATTGCATTATATGTTCAATTATATATGATTGGGAGATGTCTAACTCCGCTATACTCAGCATGAAAAACGAATTCCTCTAGCTGATCGAGACTGTTAGAGCCCAATATATTTTGAAGCGTTTTGATTCCCATTTGCTTGTCACCATCAGCTGCAACATTGTGTCATTTGTGCCGATCGGCTAATTTCAGCAACTCCGTAAAGTACTTCTTGGTCCGTCTACTGTGCTAGCTAATAATCATACGAAAAACAAAAACAAGAGGTAATACGAAGCAGTAATCTGAATCTCGATTGAAACCTGAAGGCAAGTGAGCGGTTTATAACCTAGGCAAATTTTACGAAGAGACTGGACCTTACGGTGGTGTGGAGGTTTGCGTAACTCGGCGACCCATTGAGCCATACTGTGGTGTGTCGCGCGGCACTCGCACAGGTTAGTCAGTAGTTAGAGGTCCGACGAACACAGTCTGCTGGTCCTCCAGGTTGGCGGTTAAAACATGTGTGGCGACGTGCTCTGTAAACACGGTAATGTACTTGCATTTCCAGCCAAACGGCAATGAATTTGCATTTCCGGCCGAACACCGCTGTCTTGCGGTTAGGCTTTTGAGCCAAAGGCTTTGGTTGGGGATCGTAATCGTTCTTCCGTTTAAGTGTGGGCACCCTGGCAATACCCTCGAACAACCATGATATTTACAGCTAACAATACTCCTATGTCACATCGGCCGTCACGTGCTGCCATCAGCCGGGTCGTCTTACTTGCTGCATACAGCAGGGCGGGTAAGCGAAAATGTGTTACTGCTGACGCCTCCCTTCTTACACGTTCACGTTTTCTTTCTTCTAACCTAACCCACTCAAGTTTGAATGTTCGCTAGGACTAACTGTGATTCTCAAACCAAACAAAGCATACTGTCAAACTTCTGTTCTCGGGTTCTATGTGGGGATTATTGATTAGTTGATTGACGCAAACTAAAAGTCGCACTTTCTATTTAATTCAACGGATAATTCAATCAAGAACCACATCACATTCAGCAAAAATGATCGCACAAAACAAAAGTTGGGTTCAAGTAGAACATAAGGTTGACGGAAACTCGGGGACTGCGCCTACCTGATGAGCCCCAAGAAGGGCGAAACCGGTCGTGGGCTGTCGAAGAATTTTCAGCAACCTTATGAGTAGTGTATTACGTAGATAAAAGTTGGGTACGTATTTTGAAGGTAGGAAACTTAACCCTGACATGTTTCCAGTAGGTTGTGACTTGGGTAAAAGCTTGCATGTAGCTGTTTGTTTCGGTCACCATTTCAGACAGGCTTGGTTCTGTTCATCTTTCAAATCGAAATAAAACAAGGCGTTTCAAAGCCAACGTTTACTGAAAAGCTATACTTGTTGCTTTTTGGCAGGAAACAGTCTATCTGGAGGAATCAATAAATGGAAGCCACAGTGTACTGCTAATGATGTTTGTGTAACACAGTGCACCGAATTCGTCAACCGACCGATCCAGTAAATGCGATTGAATTGTTACATCTCTGGCCGCCGTCACTGTAGCGCGTCGATGCTCCAGCTTTAGCTGCCCGCACAAAAAAGTGAGCTACTAGTCCGTCTGAGGTCACTGGATCATGCACAGGTCACTGTGACGCCGATGCGCAGCGTAGGATGTTTGTTAGATGCTATGCCGGCTGGCCGTTAGGATGACTGACACATTGCGTCAGTGCAAACTGAAGGTAATCGAACGGGATGAACGCGATAAAGCCTGTCATGGTAACGTCCATTTTCCCGGAAATGTATAAGGCAGTTTTTGAAAACTTTCATCGACAGTCAAGTTTCCTCAGACAATAGAAAAGTTCATGCAATAGTTATTTATGCACCTCCTTCCAAGGGAAAGCAGTTCCATTGAGGAAACATTTCAGCATCCGCCAACACTCCAACTAGTGCGTCTCTGTCAAAACTATTGAATTGTTAAAAGACGTTAGTACGAATATAATGGGAATTAAAGTTCAATTTTTCAACAATAATTTAGGCGCGGTGATCTCCCAAAGCTACAAGTATTTCAGAGGTGAGTTTGTCGTTACACTCTATACTTTTCCCCTGAAAGTCCGTTTCTACAAAGCAGGCTTCAAATTAAGAGTTTTGATTAGTGAGCAAACTTTAGTCCGTGCTAGATGAACTAGGTTGCACATTGAAATGAATGCACTGGCTTTGTCGCATATATCGATTCCTTTCTCCAAACGAGGTGATATTTTAATCGGTATTTTGCACCGATGTTGAAACTGCTGCTTTTTGCAAAGGGAACTTATTGAGTGAAACTGTCCAGCCTTCCAATAACTGACAGTAACCATTGTCCAGAAACGGATAGCCGAGAAGAAAACAATGCAAAAATTAAGTGCCAAATCGGTCAGTGTGCTGTGGGTAGCGATTGGTGGGAACAAAGTGCATGTCATGGCTACTGTGCGCGCACGCAAGGTATGGGCGTGCCGCTGAAAGTCGGCTCACATGACGCACGTCGCTCCTGAGCGACCTTTGTGCGATGAATTTAACCGGCCAAGATAGTAGATAAGTTGGGATTGTCCGATGTGTGAACACATGAAAGTGTCATGTGGATGGCAGCAGGTTACGACACACTGTGGTAACTTAGTCAATGAATGTAAGAAGAACCATAAAGCGCAATCGGCGAGTCACTCTGTGGTCAGCTTAATTCAGTAGGCTTACTTGAAAAGGTCTGTCGTTTGTAGTCGACGGTTTCAATCTTTGGTTGTTTACTGGTTTGTCCATTCGGAACAGTCGATTTTGTAGGCATATCTTACAGGATTCCCAGGAATGCTTGGGCCTTACATGTGTACTGGTTATCTTCGTGGCGTGTTGCCGACCAGGAATTTGTGCACATGTTAAAGTTGGGCAATAGGCAACGAAAACATTCAGATGTGTGTCACCAGTGGGGAATCGCACATTGTCAATGAGGTCAAATCTCGGCTTTAATCTTAAATAGATGACCGTAGCAACTGGACAACAAACTGCCTCGGCTACCCATTGACATTCGGTGCTAGTTTGATAAGAGTTGCCTCTTTCCTGCTATAAAAGTACTTTGGTTTATGAACAATCATTATGGCCTTGTTTGCGGTATCCCGTAGTCCTATAGTGATCGTGGCTCCACGTGGCACTACAATCAAGAAATACAACTGTTCTGATTTCTGTCTCTTTTCACAGCGCTAAACGAACAGCGCTGTATACTCCCTTTGGTTGTGATAAACATAACAGCCTTAAAACAAATACCTCTTGTTGAGTCTTCGCCACGCAACGGTGAGCACTACTGTTCTAATGCTTCTTCGAAAATTTAGGTTGTCTGAACACCCGTGAATCATACTGAATACCTTAGTTACTACTAAAATGTATTTATCATATGCTGTCAAACGAACACATTGCAAGTTGCGTTATCATAAAACAATGGCTATGACTATCACTAATGACTAATGACTATCGTTAATTTAGAATTAGTGAGCAGCTAGCCACCGAGATAATCACTTCTGCGAAGAACACTAGTGGTTTGACAGATACCGGTGTAAAAATAGTGTATCTCTAAGTAGATTTCCTAAAGTGTTTAGTCTTGTGGTCGATATAACTAGAAAAATGCATGGTTTGTAGAGGTTTATGTGGGATCAGAGATCAGTAAGAGGTGAAGTGTTCAGACGACCGAATGAGCTAAAAAGTAATATCCTTCAAATCAGCGCATGGAATACTTGTAGAAATTGTTCGCCAATATATCTTTTGAGCGAGGGGCAAATGCGGTGATTCAGTGGGGCCTTTCGGTTCATTATTTCACGTCAGTTTAACCCGATCAGAGTTGAAGCAGGTCTTAACGAATGTTGAGTGCAAGTTTCAGATTTGCTCCTCATCTTCTGTGGCTCTCACTAGTACTTTTTACACAGTGGCTTCCTTGATGAGCATTCAAACAAATTCTGGGTTGTCAATAAACCAGTGAATTTCCTGCGTTCATGTGTGAGCGCAGAACGAAACAACACACAAATACAGACGAACAGTTCAGCAGAAACATATAAGCAGCCGATTATCCGGCCCATAGCACGTTTTTGAAGGGTTTACTAACTTTGTCAACCGAAGTTACTATCGACCAGACCGTCTCTCATAGTCCGTCGATCGACAAGACTTTGATCGGTTGCTGTGCGTTAGTTAATCACACCAGTTTTTCGAAGCCGCAACCTGGAACTTATAATAACTGAACAAGAACCTCAGCTAATTCGGTTGTCTGTCAGTAAGAACACAGTGTTGACCAAGTCAACACTGAGAGTAGAGAAAACCACAACGTTAGCAATCAAATTTCCCAGCTCAGCGAACAAAACAACGAACATATTGAACACGGTATTCACCTTAGGCAAGCCATTCACGTGAAGTCATAACAACTACTCCGCAGAGAAATTTGCAGTTATTCTACGTTAGATTCCTTAATGACAACGTGCGAGTGTATCCGGTAGCCTTACAACTGTTTGGAAATTTATTGTGTGTGCTCAGTTTATCTGGTGAACTACGCTAGCTAGGTCTCTATAACAGGTGGTCACCATCTCGAACCATTGAATTCACCCCCGCCCCCATTGGAGGCATCGTTTGGGCGATTCTGTTCAGCTAAAGAGCCTTCTAACACTAGATTGATGTGGCCCACATCTGGGTAACTGAATATCATAAGTTCCGAAAAAAAACACATTGAATCGAAGTTCTTCACCGAATAGTTTATATATGATGGTATGATTCTTGACCATCTCCGACCCCCATGAATAACACACAGCAGACACTAACCTGACCTCTGCAATCATCAGACAGACGAATCTTTAGCTGCTGCAGAGATAAACCCGAAGCAGTGGTTACAATTGGTCACTATTTGTAATCAACGTTGGGAGTAGTATTTTTCACAATTTTTCTTGACCATACAACAAAAATAGTAATTGCATCCCTTCATTACCGAATGTGGTACCTA
The DNA here is from genome assembly GCA_003604175.2 of Clonorchis sinensis. Classification (NCBI taxonomy): domain Eukaryota; kingdom Metazoa; phylum Platyhelminthes; class Trematoda; order Opisthorchiida; family Opisthorchiidae; genus Clonorchis; species Clonorchis sinensis. The sequence continues at coordinate 185,475,376 of CM030369.1, read as the reverse complement.
TCTAATGATATCTAGCTCTGGAGTGTGAATCGTCCAAAACCTTCGGAGGAAATCACATCTTTCAACCGTGAAATTGACGACCTTGTTTGCTGTCTGTGAACTATACATGGAACCAATAGAGCGGGACCCGTCATTGTCGACTTCAACCTATAGGCAGAAAACGTGATGGGCTTTCTTCGCCTGAATCACTTCCTTGCTCAGGCACGCATGCTCAAGTTGAAGCAGGGCTTGCCTCCAGTGCGCATAAGCAACTAATCTGGCCAACAGCGTCAATCAAGATTAGACAGATTTTGGGCTTAAGTGTCAATTTCCCTTATATGGGACCATAAATGAAGTGGTGCTACATCCGGTCATACATGCCTTGACGTCTCGTCTGCACACGCGTCCGCGTGAGCACACCGTTCCAATCCTCTGGACAAGCCTCCACGTGAGCAGGGCTGGTTTATAGTGGACAGACGATTGTGTGGATATGTGTGTAAGTAACCTGGTTGAATCTAAATGGTACTAAGATGAACGGAGTTGTTGGGACATGCATGTGTAAACATACGTGAAGGTCAAGATCTATACAGTAAACTGCGTGTCTAGGCCATCCAACGATTCGTGTGCGACTGTCCTCTACTCACACACCACAATCTGTCACCGGAAGTAAACAAAGCTACTGACAACTCTGCATCGGACCATTCCCAAGGTGGACAATTTGCGCCACCCAACAAGTTAGCCAACGACAGTGTGTCATGTATGGTGTCGAATAACTGCGATTCTCCTCTACAGTCTCCGGTAAATGGGGTCAACAGGAGTGGCAGATAAAGAGAGATGTCGCTTCTGGACTCAGCAGCCCGTACTTTATGCGTGTTGATAACGAAAGGAGAACACGGTTCGGCTGAACAAAGTTCGTTGACGGCTAGGAAACATTCACGTCCGCTTGACTGCTTTGTGGTCTCCTCATATAAACATGATGCAGTCAAATAATTTCCAAACAACGCAGACTGCAAATAATAGAGAAAAGCTACAGCTCAAAAAGAATGTCTTGATCGTTTGTTTGTATTAATTACACAGACCAAAGCGCAGTCTGAAAATATAAGCCAAACTAAAAAAAATGGGAACAAGTTTGCTATTGGAATAGTTCAAAGACATGTTTAAAAAGCTGAGTTTGTTGTACTTTCTTTGGAGGATTCAGTAGTTGGCACAGCTGCCTGGTGAGCTGCTATCTGCGCTACGGTAGGCAGTCTCTCTCTACTTCTAAATCATTTAGATCGTTCGAGATGTGCGCAATGTTTTTGGGGCAATCGCAGCCATGCTGACCAGCGTGGCTTGCAAGTGAGTATGCCTGAGGATTCACCAGTTGGTTGCACCCGTTTACGTGCCATACAATGAGGTAACAGCATCAGAGCTATCCGACTAAGTTTCTAACAATCGGGTGACCCTCCTCACACAAACTTCTTGAAAGTGGATATTCTCCTGAGGGCAGTGCCGAGATTATGTGCTTGAGGAAATCTCAGACCCGTTCTGCAGCATGAAGCAATTAAAGAGCGACAACCGTTTTGATGTATAGAAAGAATTCCGGTGCTCATCACTTTGAGATAGGTAGGTAGTTCAATCACTGTTGATCCGGATTTCCGTCTCGAATTCAAGCAATCCAGTGTCAAGTATCAATATCAATTTCAACAAAGCATCAATAAATACTTCTGATTGTAGAAGGCGCCGAACACAGAAAGATGCCAACCTATGTGTCAAAAATCCTTATTATTTTCAAACAGCCTCTCATGCCCAAATATGTGCACCCATTAGCTGGAAGGCGGCGGTTCCGATTATCTTCAACACTTTGTTCTGGTCGGAACACCTCTGTTTCTTTAGGGTGAATTTACCATAATTAGAGGAGGAAAGCTCCAGTGAAGTTTCCAAATCTTATTACTACTTACAAGCCACAGGTAACCTGCTCAGAAAGGAAAAAAAACTCACAAGCCTCACGAGCTTTTGACATGAGAATTCCTCACTCGAGGAGCCCGTTTAGTACTTGCCAAATGATGTGAACTACCTAGTTGAAGGGCGGGTGACACTATAACGAGTGTGTGAGTTAATCACACTGCCGACTGGCCATTCGTAGCCCAGTGCTTTGTCAGTAATCGAAAGATTGCGGGTTAGAATCCCATCAACGGTTCGTGAAATGAGCGGCAAAGATGAAGCAGCTTCCCTGGTTTTCGGCATAGATCAATTTATACTTGTGAGGAGAACTTTCGACAGAAATTCGCAGGTACCAAAGTGACAGTGAACTATGCTGCGGTTCCACGATAGATCCATACCATGATTTACTAACAACGAAGTTTTTTTAACTGTCGTCTCGCAAATAAATTTCTTGCTGCCGCTTCCACAGAAGAACGTAAGGAACTGTGTTTACTAGTTACATAAACAGCTGGGATTGTCATAATGGATGCAATTAGCGAAAGCTGCACAGGGCAAGTAGCCATCAGAGGCGAATTTTCAATGAAAGGGAATACTGAGGCAGTTATTTTTCCCGTGGTAAAAGCATGACCTAACCTTACCTTTTCTTTGTCAGTTGTTGCTGCGTTTTCATTGTGTATAGTTCATTAGGTTTACAAACAGTCATCTTGTTTGTTCATTTTGAATGACGTCCACAATATACATGCCTATCGGAACTGCACAATTGTTCGGTCGACACCCTTCAACTGCTAAAGTAGGGGTTAGGTATCTGAGCCTTCCGTGCCCATCCAATAAGGACGGAAGACCCGTATAGTCGAGCTTCTTGACATCCGATTTCATCTTTGCTGTGCATCTTAAGACGCTTTTTCAGTGCAAACGACCGCGCAACTTGGTCACAGTTTCCACCTATTTGACAATAAATTTCCCTGGAACTTGAGACCGAATTACAAACCAAAAATATATCAAGTCACTATGGACTTATGAGAACAGAAGCTTCGAAAATGTCAGTCAAAGGAAGGTTCAGCAGTTAGAATTGTCCTGGAAAAATGTTTCACTGCCGCATGGGTTGTAATCGCGGCTGCACGATTAACATTAACACTGAAGTATCGCGAAACGTGTTCAAGGAAACATAGAACAAACTGCCAGTCTGCGGTAACTGATCTGTACCGTAGCAAAGCACAGTTTTCATGTGGAATATATGGTGACTGGTTTGTAACAAAACTTGAGTATTAACGGAATGAATTTTGTCACTTCTGTTCGCATGCGTGTGGCAAAAGTGTGTCCTATAAGCTAAAATGGTATGTCACAAAACTTCAAATTCATTTGTCCGATCGGACGAGGAGGGAAATATCTGAGTTAAAAGCCCATGAACCATAAGAATAAAGAAAAAGACGAGAGTACGTCTATTTATTCAACAGATTTAGAAGGTCAAATTTTAATAGTGACATTTGAAATTTAAATACCTTTAGGCTGAAATGACATGATGAAACAAGCGGTTGTTGTACCTTCCATCGGTCACGCATCCGTACGACGAAAGGGCCACGCCTCCCAGCCTTGACTAAATTCATTCAGTCGCTGACTGCATGTGCTTCTTGCATCCTTATTTCAGTTATTTCTAGCTGGATTCTAGTTGGACGTGCTTCAGAACATCGTAAAGCTTTCGAACTTGTACAGTGATTGAATTTCCTTAGACTCTTTTGAATATTTGAGGAAATGTAAATCACCACTCCATACCTTCGAGCAAGACCCGAAAAAAAGCCGGTTCTCCCTGCAGGTTTTCCCTTGTCTTACTTAACGAGAGAGTTGATTCCCTCGAGCGAAAATTGAACATTGTTCACTTTTTCAAAACTCGCAGTTAGCACATGGATTCTTTCAAAAAATATACTTCATTTTTTGTTGTTAACCACCGATTCGCACGACCGATTCAAAAACTTTCTACTAAGTAGAATGATCCGTGCTGCTGACTACTACACGGAATCTTCTCTGAGAACAACTAAGGCGTGCGTAATTCTGATAAAACAATATTTTTTGGAACCGAAAAGATCTATGAGGGTGAAAACAAAAGATGTAAACTGCTTGAGCTGCTCTTAGAATTAACCGTTGTACTAATGGGTGAGAGCTGGACATAGCACGTACTCATGAAACTCTACTGATGATGCTTTCGCAAATAAATGTGCTCAAACGAACGGCGAACGGTGCTCATTTACCCTCCATATAATCAAACCAGGAACTTTCAAGAAGCAAGTCGGTATGATTCTTCAGCGCAGATATCCCGACAAAGACTATGAACCAAATTTCTCCTTGTATTTCATCTAATACAAAAAACTGAAAGCGTCCAACAGCCTAATAAAGATTCCATAAGGGTGCATTTATTCAGGGAAGCAAGTTGGAATGCGGAACAGAGGAATTAACTGCGACTTGGCAATTGCAGTAAGACAAACACAAGGGAGCTGTTGCCACAACATCCAAACACAGCATGTGCTACTGCTTGGCGTCAGTTAAACAAAGGAAGTTTTGATAGATCCCGGAAAACTGCATTACCCAGAAGAAATAAATATTTAATCTTCTCAGTTTCAGACAACAACATCAAATGCACTGTTCTCTTTCTCAGAGAAAACGGCATTAAATTGTCTTCCTAGTTGGGAAACATTTATTATGCTTAATTGCGGCAGTTAACACCGAGGGGCCTTGAGGTAAGTCTCGACCAAGTTTGGCGTTTTCTGCTGTGTATAAATAGGTGTGTAATTAATGAGCAAGAAAACCAGCAGAAACATGTGAAGGATGATTCGAGACAATCAATGGGGACGGTGGGCAATTCCAGTTTCGTAGCGTGAATATCTTACTCTATCATAAGTGGGCTTATACGATGACACAGTGGTATCTTGCTTTTTACAACCTAAAATGCATCTTAAGCTGGATATTTGTCATTCTGGATGAGGTGAATTGATGTGCAGTTCTATTGGTGGAATACCACTCGCTCATCGACACCTTCGATTTGCTATCAACAGCAAGACGTGTAGTGGAAGCTCAGTCTTTCGAAGTTCCTACTCTAGCGCAACAAATAGACAGTAATTCGCACACCAGAATTCAAACGCTTTTCTCTTTTATGAGGGATCCAAGCATAGAACACGCCTGACAGATTCGTCCAAATACACAATACTCCGCCGGAGCAACTGAACGTTAAGTCCTGGGGTTTGAGTGTTCGGAGGGAAGCCAACTTTCTGCTAGTGGCCTAATATATTACCTCCAGTTGTTTCTATAATTGCTGAGAGAATTGCACAATTAAACCGATTTGAGAAGAATGCATCCGCTTATGCACGCATCTTTGGGCCAGAGACAGTAGGGACACCTGAACAAACGAGGCGCATCCTTTTTACCCCAACATACTTCTACTCTGAGTAACCCAAGAGTTACGCTGAACCACGTGTATCCGCACCAAGGTTTGAAAGAAGCGGACTCAGTGTCTTACTCCTATTAGAGCTCATCAGCAGTGTATATCGTTGACCTTGCCACGAGTGGAACTCAAGAAATCTGACATGCGAACCGAACTTGGTTCCAGTATTTCAAGCTGAATGTGCCTGATTTGCCAAATCTGAACAAACGAATGTTTTCACTTTTGAGCGACGTGACGGGTTTTTCCACCACTCCGAATTATGGCTCTCTAATCCTCGTGGTTGTGCCAATCGATTGGTTCGCCTGTCAGGGAACTCTGAACATTCGGCACATATCAGTAGTCTTCTGCACAAGATGCAGCACACAGCCGGCTAGGTGTTATCTCCATCGTTATCTTCAAGAAACTTTCTTTCAGAGCGCAAATTTCGAGTCATTTGATCTCGATGCGGGCAGACACAAATAATAAAAGAGCCCAGAGGAGGGACAAGTTGAAATAAAAATGGTCGCAAACTTCATTTTTAAAAAATCATCCTGCAAATTGAATAGACACCCATGGCTCTGATTTAGACCATTTTGACGTAGGGTTTGGTGAGCCATGGCAAAGCAACGCTTTCACGTGACGCTTGTGGTGACGCTGGATCGGTTGGTCATCAGATTTCTCCAGCCACTGCAATTCCACTTTGTCGAACATCCTCAACAAATCCCACTGAAAGATTCTTCCATAGCAATCCATTGATCGATACTAACCAGGTACGTCCCACACAGTTTGTAGGACACTAAAAAACAAAGGGTCGATTAAGATGAGTAAGTCATGGACAGACACCTCATCTTCCGACAGTTATCCGACAGCTGCTGAAAGTTGTGCTACTTTGAGATCAGAGGTCGGATGACGTGCGAAGATTTTGGATACCCTTTCATTCAGGTGGGGAGTTAACTGCAACTTTTTAGTGGAGATGAGGTTTGACACAATTATCCAACTTTTTCATGCATCATGGAACGAATTTCCACAGGTAGCCCTGTTCCATTAGGATTTTTCAAATGAGGCGCAACTCTGAGTCTAGCTTGTGTCGATACGCATTACGTGAGGCCTATTTGTCAGACACTCGATTAGGTCTCGTTTATGTTCTATCTGAACGAAACTGTGGAGGTCTGTTTATTGGCCGGACCAAGTGGTTTTTCGTTGCACCCCACCACGGGGCCTATCACACTGTGTCCGGGTAAGGCAGCCTCCAGAAAGTGAAAACTCATCATTTTCTTCTTCCGATGGAAAGCGCAATGTAATATATGCTGTTTAAACCACAGATGGATTGTTATAATTTTCGGGGACTGCGCCTAACTATTGAGTCTCACACACGCCAAACTCTCTGGTGAGACACCCGAAGATTTCGAGCAACCGTTGTATACTATTTATGATGGATGGAAGTGATTGAATAGGTTCACCTTGGATCAAGTAGTCCGTGGCATCGTTCCACAACTACATAAGTTCATAATTTGTGTGAAAACATGGTAAGTACTAGTTCATTTCCACGCTGTTCTGTTTGACTGGGCGAATACGTCCTCTGCCGATTTATTTTAGTGAAGATGACTTAGCTTGTCTAAATCTCTCAAAGTGACGCACTGTATAAGGCGACAAAAATATGGTCCTAACTGGGTGTCTTCATTCGTTTAAGCACGAATTTCATCTTGAGACAATTACAGCATTCCTCGTCGCAGTACGTTGTAGACAGACAGGACTGTGTCACCAGAAATAGCAATTTTATGAAACCGACAGGATATAGATGAACAAAGCGAATTAGCTTGTTCCACGTATCCTGTATGCAGCTAAAAACGCTGAGTCCTTGTAATTTGTTGCTGCAGCTCAGCTAACAACAAGTGGTCCATCTTCTGGTTATTTTTTGTTCCATTTTACCCGATACCACAGTAGGCAGATAAGAGAGCGAGGGACCGTACACCACGCCCAACTACCCGGAATATCTTCCCGGTTTTTTAGCACAATTTTTTGTTGACTGACAGTTGGTATGTCTAACTTCGCAAGATATCTCTTGCAATTGTAACGTTTCCTGATTCTCGGACGCACGCAAACCGTGAGTAATTTCTAGGGTGAAACGTGGGGTATGTGGGACAAGAGTAGTGTGTGAACAAACTTCATAATCATCCCGGATATCGCTACGTTGAAATCCATTCATGGAAAAATAACCTAAACCAAAGTGACGGGCGAAGTAAAACGACGCTTCTGACTTAATGAATACGGCCGATAGATTCAGATGGCAAAATATATTTGGAGAACAAACAGGTTGTATACAACTGCCTAATATTTTCTGCTCCTTTTGGTTAAGCGAAAACACTTATTGCTGTCTGATGGTGGCTCCCTCCAGTGACCAACAGGTTAGCGTCATTTTCAGACAGTTTTGGGCATATTGCATGCCGCTTTGAAGCAAAGACCAGCTGCTAGCCCATCTATCCCTGTTCAAAAATGATACCAGTCATGAAGTGCGCCTGTACTCTGAAAAGTTTCCGCAAAATGGATTTTCTAAGAAGCTTGAGAAAGCCAAAATATCTATAATTAGGCAATGTTTTTTTGCGAGTGAATAAGCAATTTTTAGTCTGTTTTCACCAAAGTGCGAGCGAAATAAGACCGAGCTTTTTAAACAGGGATACGTCCAACTTATTCCTAGATTTTGAGTCACTGCTTATGGAATACCCTCTCTCTGTGTCCTCCTCTCCCCTCTTTGTCAAATCTGACCGAAATCCATATTAATCTGGATCCTTCCAATGCCACCCCACTCAAAAATAGAAGCCTTCTATATATATATATTTACTTGTTTACTTTAAGGGAACTCTGACTGAGACATTTCGAGTGGGCTTCAGAGCTTTTTCATACAGCTGCTTTTGACAAACTTTTGTTTGGTAATGTTTTCAATGGCGAGGTCATGGACGACGTGGCCGCTAAGTTCCTTATTTCACCTCCGGTGGTACAAAGTCAAGCTTTTGATCACTGTCCCGCAAGATGGCATCAGATTTGCATAGTGTACTAACATTGTTTCACTGGGACCTATAGAGGGCGTATGATGCAGTATGTTATAATTTCCTTTGCTCACTTCAGTGACGGACTCAGAATATAAATAGAGAATAGGAGTGATTTTGAGCAGACTATTTTGTTGGTTTCTGCAAGCCAACAAATCGTTTGTTTCAACAGTATCTGTGCACTTAGTTTGGGATGGCTTTATTTACTCAGCAGCGCTTCACCTTCCGTTGAAACCTTGAGCTTTGTTCTGTGCGACGCGATTCGGAAGGAGTTGACCGGGTCAGCCTAATGGCTACTATCCAGTTGAATTCGGATTATTGACGAAGCATGATTGCGATTTGACTAATAACCCGACGTTTTTCTTGACAGACAGAAGAGTACTTGCTTTGTACTCCGTTTTGCTTAACATGTCGCTAGATATCTCCCTGTCCGGCCAACATAATCATCTCCACAGCTACTGGACAAATCGTAGACTGCAAGAAAGACAGATTAAGCAGCCTATGGTCACGTTTGTGCAGCGTGCATCTACTAATGATTGGTGTGAGACGTAACTTGGCTGCGTGTAAGACATTTTTTTTTACCAGAAGTGGGTGTTTATTTAAGATTTCGTCCAGTAAGTGAAGCTAATCAATGTTAAAACGCTTAAAAACACTATACAGCTGGTTCATCCTCATTGAGAATTTTTAGCAGTGCGCATCCCACGAAGCCTCAGGCAGTTTTGTACCCGTGACCTCCTGCCAAGTAGTTTGAAAACAACAGCTTGAGTGGGTCGGTGTCTTGTGATGTGTTATTGAAACTTCAGAAATAGTATTTGCCTGGTGAGCTGTTTTTTAAACTTTGTCACTTTGTAGAAAACTTCGAAAGTACTTAGTGGTTATACTATGCGGTTCTTTCAAATATATACATATATATATATATGAACAACCGTTTCTCAGGGCTTTATAGATGATATATATTATAATGTATATAATATACTATATAATAATATATTATATGACATGTAATATATACTATATGCTACATCTCGAGTGATGTTCCCGAAGGATTACCGATCTCCTTGTGATTTTTTGTTGCGTTGTGGTCTGGGTTCTTCTCCTGGACTGGTGATTCGAAGGCTTTGGCTCATGTCGATTCATCGTTTTTCACTTGCGCTGCGTTGTGGTATGTTAGTTTTTTGTGTGATCCAATATATTCAATGTTGATATATATCGACTTCAGTATGCTGGCTGATGGCTACTTTAGGTAGGATACTGCGGTCCATTGAATTCGCGTTCTTTTTCCATGAACACATTTGCAGTCGAATTTTTGTCCCTCCTGAACTTCGTGCACGGACTGATGACTGACAAATGTAGACTGCGCATGACTTTCAGTTGAAAGTTTTTCTTCACGTAGTTTCGTAGAAAGCTATCCACTGAAGTCTGTCCAAAGTAGGGTAAGTTGCAATAGCTACATTGTGTGCGGCGCTGGCCATCATCATTCCTTTTGTTTTTTTATGGTGATTCCCGTTGAGTGTTCTCAAGTCTGCGGATCATACTTTTTCCAAACAACAATAACAATCTTGCAGTCATTTTGTTGAAGTCTCGTTCTTGAGGTGTAAAAGTGTGATCTGCTTGCCTTCTCTTTATGGTGTTAAAATGGTCTAGTTGGGTGTTTTGAGGGTTCGCGAGCTCCTTTAAAAATGCGTAAGCATGTATTTCATCTGGTCCTGAATTCCAAAAAGATACAGCCTTTTGTTTTTTTGAAAATTGCCCGAATGCAGCTTTGTTCTTGAAACTTTAGAACTTCTTCTGTAAACCCCAGGATGTTGTTACCCATTTGGAAGTCTCGCGATGAAACGTTCCCAAATGCCATCTTTTCATTTTTTCCCTCTTTTACAGAGTAGCCTTTGTGTCATAGTCCACAGCATATAATGACTGTATTTCAGAATTCCAGTCTGGAAGTACACTCCACTCCATTTTTTCATTGCATATCCAAAATAGAAAGCTCATAAGGTCTGCTCTCATTTATTGGTGGTACATAACGACTTCAGATATGTGATAAGGCATATGTTGAACAATTCGCCTAGGTCTCTTTCTCTGGTAATCCATTTGATACATCATGGCTTTCTGTTCTTTCAGCGACAGTTGGCTTGCCAACTGGGTTCAGACCAAAGCAAATGAATTCGTTCTCTTAGTTGTTTTTCAAGAAAACTCAGTCATCGTTAGCTAGGCGGCACATCAAAAGGTATCAGACAGTCTTTTAAAGCAATGTGAAGAAAAACTAATGAGGAGGACGTGTCCAGCCAGACAACCTCTGTTAATGTCCCCTCGATGGGTGACGAAAGTCTTGCATTCTAATTGGCAGCCTGGGTGAACACATCAACAGACTTCTGATCAACAGCTACTAAACCCAAGTGAGCTACCAACAATTAGAAAATGTGCAGAAACGCAAGTTGCACTCCAAAGTTAGAAACAGCGGAAAGGACACCACAACGGGGAACAACATACTGAACCGATTGATGGAAAAATAAAACCTCTTTTAATCAGACACGGTAGGGGCCTGTGTGAGTAGGTCTTCCAGCGTGATTCGAATGACCAAATTAAGTTTGAATTTCTTAATACCGCTCTGGATACTATAGTGTCAGGTCATGTACTTCTATGACGACTGCATCAGCCGTTCTAGGCGATGCCTTTCGATCAATTTCGCCGACGTACTACAATTGTTTTCGTTAATTTTTGAACAGTATGTTCAAAAACATAAAAAGTAAATCCAAAAGATAAATGTTGAACAGTGTACAGGAGAATATTAGATAAATTATTAAATATCTTTTCCACTCCTGCCACTTCCATAGTTTGGCTAAAATTCTAACCAATTCCAGCAGCGTGACAAGTATATTCACCATCCGAGTTAGTTACTCTCAAGGTGTACTTATTAAATATCAACGACCACATTTCTGCAACGTTCCTACTTCTCTGAAAAATCATCTAATGGTTGATATTACTTTGCAGTGAACTAAGTGCAGGGAGGGGAATATATCATGAAAAGAGCGTACCTAGTTGAACACACCTAACTCACTTAAAAAACCGATTGAAGTATCGATCTGGTCCATCTGGTGTATTACATCTAAACTGCTGCCTAACACGCTACCGTTCTTACTTGCCGTTTGTTCACATGCAGTGGCACCTGGTTAAGTTAAACTGAAGGATGACGAGTTCAACCAGCACAGTCGTGCACAGAGATGTAAAATGTAATGGCTAATTCTGTCACTTTACAAAGAGGAAACCTGAACATTGGATTCCACCTACAGCGAAGTCAAAAACGGTTGGGGATGATCTTCTTAATTTTCTTCTCACTGAACAAATCCCATAAGGACATCATCTCGAAGCAACACATTGGTGTTGTAATTTCTCCGCATACTCCATGGATTTAAAATTCATGTCAGTCTGATCTAATGTGGACGCCAGTTCCTAAACGATGTACCTACCTAACTTGGACAGCTCAGTAGACACATCAGCGTACATGTTTCCATTATACGACGAGGCTTTCAACCACACTCGGAAAGTCTTTTTCGCAGTGGTTCGTCCACAGCGTACACATACCTTTCATAGTTATCTCTTCTAGTCATAAAGGCCTCGTAAAATCAGCTAGGTAAAGATCAGTTTGTCCATATCAAGCAGGTTGCATGCAAATGCAATAGTAGATATGCAGTGTTCCGCATTGCCAGTGTTCTCTCATGTACTCATTCAAACAGAAGCACCATTGTTCCAGAAGGGTTTGATAAATAACCAGTAGGTCTAAAACGATGACTTCTCAACCGGTTTCAAACTTTTCCGAGCGATTAGCGGCATCACTGCTTTGCCGGGACAACGACTTCAATCAGTGTACCTTTATGAGTGTCAGGATTCAAACATTTTTCCGAGTACAAATGTTGCACATTTAACAAACCGTCAGTGAGATATCTACAGTTACTACGACACTAAACTGTAACGTGAGAGAGTACCTTGACGCATTCGAATGCAACTGGATCATCATACTGTTCACTGATTCATAGCTGGAAACGTTTATTGTGGAATAATTGTTTTGCTGCTTTGTTTCTCTTTTTCTAGTCCTTCTTCAACGCTGAGAAAGAGCGATCGATTTTACCCCGGGGGGCAATATTTTTCGTCATATGCATGCTTCGTGTGAGGGTTACGCCTCAACGGACTTGTTGGATGCAATCAAGTGGGGTTAATCAATCGGAAGTATAAGGAAGTCAAAAGGAAGAAAAGCAAACTTTTGATCATAAGAGTGTGAATGATAGAGTCTCTGAGTTTGGTCTCGCCAAGTGCAAGTCACCAGGGAATGAAGCAATATTTTGTTAAATTCAGGGGTTTTTCAACACGCATATTTGTGTTTGTCTTGACCACGTTGAGCTGTTGAGGAAGGGACGAAAATCATGTTATTAAAAAACGCGCTGTTCGTACCGGAAATAATGCGAAACAGAAAAACAAATAACTGTTGTTGGTTCAAGCACAAGCCCGATTTGAACAGTCTTTCTCCCCTCCTAGCTTGTGTATTTAGTTTGGTCCACAATAAACAGGGAAAGTTTGGACGCGAGCTTCATTAACATTTGTGCTCACCAACATTATATTCCGTTGACCGAAAGGGGAGTTATCCCGGAAAATCTGAGATGTTACTTCACGTTAAACGCCCCCCCCGAATTCTGTTATGAACGATGTACCACTATAAAGTCTGACATTCAAAATCGCTGTCGGTGCATATATATATATATATATATACCACTTATCATTCCAGAGGTAAATGTTTGAATGGTATATGGTTGGTAGGTTATCAGTAATAGAGGCATAAAACTACAATGAAACACTTGCTATGTACGTGAGATGAAAGTACCAAAAAACAACTAGACTGGGGAACCGGTAAGATGATATGTGGATTCGTCATACAGATTTGGTTAAATACATCTCGTGCAAGTACATTTCGACCGAGTACATGTCACCATCTGACCTTTGGTCAACGCCTAGATGCTCATCGAACAGAAGAGATTGTATTTCGAGGGAATCAAATGCACAAAAGTAGAAAACAAGTCAAAAACAGCAAAATAATTTTCAGAAGTTCTGTTTGACATTCATTAATATATCTGCACATGTGGTTTTTTGTGGTTCTGGCCATTTAAGTATCGAGCAGGTTGTCTGCGCTTTCTGCCTCATCCCAAAAGCTGCTCATCCTGAACGAGTACCTAAATTCCTAGCGCACATCAAACGGGAAATCTCTATTGGCTCTTGAAGCAAAGCGGTTAGTTCCCTGTGCGAAGTTTTGCAAATGGCTCCTTTGATATTTCTAGTGAAGCTGTGGGATTGGGATTCATACAGACTTCTTCTATTTTTCCGCTGGTAATAAAGATCTTTGTCGCTCCAAGAGTAGAACCTTTTGCTTTCCTTTAGGTTTATTTAAAAATTCGGAATTACTTATCTCCAACTGTAGACTTTCATATCCTCTTGGAATCTTTCAAACTAGTGATGACCATATGTTGTGCGAATCCGATTTCCAAGGTCTGAGCTTCGTTTTAGTCTTATTTAACCTCTCTAGTCTTCAACAAAATTAAACCACTCAAAGCGAGCTTCGTTTTAGTCTTATTTAACCTCTTTAGTCTTCAACAAAATTAAACCACTCAAAGCAAATTTAGACAGACATGATAATGCTACTTAAGGTCGAACACAGTCACACCTGGTGCGGTTGTCCGAACTACAATCTCATTGTTCTTATGGCTGTTTGAATCGCTTTAACAAAATGCTTGCATTCTAAGAGTGCTTCATGGAAGTTGTATCAGTGTTTGGGATTGGAAGCTCCGCTGAATGGTTTTGGCCGAGAAGTCTGCATTACATCATGTTTACATTGAGCGAAATGAAGAAAAATTCTATAGACTGGACACTTTACAGTATGCATAGAAAAATGTGATGATTTGTTCGGATCGACCGGTGACCTGCGTTTGGCCAAACGAACACGCGCTGTAGTGTGATATTTTTGAAACTGAAGACAGTATGAGAAGATTTAGTAATTTTCAATTGACATTCCATCCTGTAGGTGAGGGCACTCAATAATGGAAACCTGAACTAATTGTACAACTGTTTCATCCTTATTGGGAAACGTCAGCGGTGAGCGTCTCAGAACCTCCAGAGAGTTTCGAACCCGCGAACACTCAGCTAGCAGTTTCAACAAGTAATCGTTGCGCCACAAGCGGATGATCAGCAGTGTGAACTTAGAATTGCCAGCAATTCTAAAGCCGCAGTTTCCGAATATCATGACTGGCTTGGTAGTCAACATAAAATGCACTAATTGCGTGGCTCACAATCCATTAATCTCTGTCTAATATAATCAGGTGTAAGATACTGTGTAAAAGGAATAACGAGCAAAACGTATACGGTTTATTCAGTAGAGATTTCATCCTGCCAGTGAAGCCGATCTATGTTGCAAAGCCGAGAAACACTGTACAGCTGCTTAATCTTTGTTGGGACTGATCAAGAGTGCGCATCAACAGCAACTATGAGTTTCAAACCCGCGACCGCTCAGCTACTGCTTGAACATTTAACCGTTCGCCAATAGTGGCTGACCAACAGTGTGATTACCTCTCACGGAGACAGAATATGGCGCCACTCAGCCTTCGGTAAAGGAACACCACGTCATGTGGTCACGCACTGACTGGCTCGTCGGGTGACAACTTCTCAGAAGGACGTTTGACAATCCGGTGAAATTATCCTTCCACTGAGCTGCTTATTTATTTTTATTTCATTTTATCTTCTATTTCTTTTGACGTGCTAACTGGATACATCTTTTCTGAATGAGCGCCCTGACCGTTTATTCTTCGACCACCAGGCCCATTTTCTTCCCGATAGCATCTAGGAAAATATGTATGAGGCATTTTGCGTCGTTTCAGTTACGAATAGTTACATGTTTACATGATCTAATTGTTTTTCTCAAACGGTTGATGAATTTGAGTGTAGACTTGCTTAATGCGTTTCTATAAACCCTCTGGTACAACTCTTACATGGACCTGTTATTTTGATGAAGATTGGCTGAAAATTAGTGGACATTATTGGGTGGAGGGAGATGTCTTGCGCTTGTGAGGAATAAGATTAATCGCGTGAATGCGAAATCAGTTATTCCACATTTTGCCTGCAAACAACCTCGATTCAAATGCAATAATAATGATTTTGAAAGACAAGTTGTCCAATTCATGTATATTTTACACTGCTAGAGAAGCATGATAAAGAAATGAAAAACTTTAGGTTGAAATAAAATCTCACTTTCCAGTTGTAATGGAAAAAAACGAAAGGTCATCAAAGTTCGTACTGAAATGTGTACAAACTGTTATGTCAATTATTTCGACCGTAGAAAAAATAGCTGAACGTGGTTCTAAACTTCGGCGAATCAATGTTTCAGTGATTGTGTTTGGAACAACATGATTGAAGTAGAAGGCATTCTTTTGCAGTCAGCATACTTTTTCCAAAACCACACGCTTTCGCTGATTTTGCTTTTCCTGACCTATTCTGTGATTATCGCCACCATATTCGTAAACTGCTGCACAACAACTCAACATGCTCTTGACGTTTATTGTCATACTTCTGCTCATGGATATTATTATTATTATTATTATTTCCTCAATTATTTTCTCATTTCCCGTAAAACTTAGGGTGAGCTCTATCTATAGAGCAGGATAAATTCAGAGAAAGTTGTTCGGGGTTGAGGAGCTACCTTTTTCAAGGGAGCTGTCCAAAGAAAAGACCTTTTCCAAATTGCACACTGATGCTGCCTAGTGAGGTGCGCTTGACTCAGCACCGCAATTTGCGCTTTACTCTAACCAACCAACAAGAGATTCATCTGTTAATTTTTCCTCATTATACAATGCGCCTGTAGCTCTGTTACAAAGTGAAGGTGTTCAGCTGAATAGTTATCATGTACAAATTTGTGCCACATCGCAAACTCGCATTTATTGAAACGAAAATCAAGCGCTGGAAAATCCTTACTGAAAATGCAATACTTTTGATGCGGTACGACCAAACTTACGCTAGATGGCAAAATACAGTCCAAAGCGGTTTCAGACGTTTATCCGTTGTTCTCATCGGGTAGTACCTTAGGGAACTGATGTCCCTAAATAACGCTGAGCGCAATGGAAACCAAAACGAAGTTGCGGTTAAAATTTTGTTGAACCAATCTCTAGCAACTTAAGTCTATCACTACTCACGTACCCAGACTACGTATGACGTAAGAAACTGTTAATTCTTCCTGTGAGGATTGAGTTCCCGAATAGTCAAAGAGGGTTTCCAGGAAAAACGATTCAATTTCTCCACTCGTAAACCAAGGCTAAGTTGACAGATGTCGTTAAATGTATTTGACGAAATTATGTATATTCTGCCGCATCCCATTGATTGACTACTTGTTGGAAAGACATTGTTCCGGGAAGTATTTTTTGACTAGATATTTTGAGAGCTACGAGTAAGCGCTCAGACATCCTGTGTTAATTTGTGCTAAACCACCTAATGTTAAAAACCTGTTGATCTCCCTGTTTTGAGCAGGGAGATTCCACTGGATTGCACGGATTCCACCGTTGTGCAAATTTAAAACAGCTTCATAAATTGGCAGCAACGCACTTAGGTTTGCACTCTGATTTAAACCAAAAAACTGGACGAATTCGCTAACTGTTTTCCAATTTAGGGACAAAAATAATTTTTACCATCATATGGATGAAACCGTCAATAACTGGTAGTGCAAGCTGTCGCTTGCTGATTTAAAGGTAGACGTCTTACTCTGAAATACCAACTGCTGTGCAAACAACGGAGTATGTGGTGAGGGCCCGGCATGACTTCACTGCACTTTCAGGTGTTTTTTTCCGTTTTGCACCTGACTGCTACCAAATTTGGTTATGTTTTAATCTCCTTAATAAGCAGACTTTATTATTAAAACTTTCACACAATTGAACAACTTGTGCACATATAATTCCTTCAAAGTTCCCTTTCATTTTATGCTCCTGAGGACTCTGGTGAATGAAACAAACAAAAATCAGTTTATTAAAATTTTTCTATTTTTTAGTTATCGATATAAACTCTGTGAGCATAAACGGGCGGGATTTGTATCGCACGGAATTATAGTGCAAACAGGACAGGTGCTAATGGGCGGGCAAAGTGGCTGGTTAACAAGATTGGCATGTTTGAATTTTGATTTTTATTCAGTCCGAAAACGTGAGTCAGTGGCATATTTCGGGGGATTAAATATACTAGTTGTACTTGAAGCTGAGTCCCGTTACGAAAATTCATAGAAAAGCAATGGAAACAGTTTAATTGTCTATAATAATTTGGTTGAATGAATTTGTTAAAACCTATAATTAGTAACCAGGCTATCATGCTGGCGAAAACGTTCGTCTGATTTGTTTCTCCGCGAGACCGCAACAGTCGTTTCAGCTGAACCAAACTTTTTATTCTGTTTGCTTGTCGCTTCTACTGCGGTGATCTTCTGAGTAGTCCTGGTACGTCCGATTTGACTGCATCCGGACACAACTTGACCAGCGGGCGTCGACGTCAAACAGGCCAAATTGCCAAATGCCAAATATATTAATGCAACATTTTCCAAGAATAGCTAACATCCTAAGACATGGGGCTTTTAGGCTCCGCCTCCTAGCGCAATTTTGGCATCTCTAGCGGAGTTACCTCCATTTAGAAGAACCTATCTTGGCTTGCCGCAGGTGTTTTTCAGATGGTTCCAGGGAGTAAGCTCTTCAGTTGCCGCGAAACTGCTTCCAGTGTGATTCCGTTTCTTTGGGCGATTCATTGCTGTTCTGCGTTGTGCCTACTGAGAATACGTCAAATGCCTCTGGGATTTATAAAAGGTTTTATCGAACTAACCCAAGCTCTGGTTGACGCGTATGTTATTTCGCATGCCTTCAGTGAAATATTTCCTATGGTGTTACGCAGTGATTCTAACTTTACATCTGCATTAGAAGGTGCTCGAATATGAAAGGAGTTTTCGGCATCCCACAATCTTCATGCTCCTGGCGTCAAATACAAAGCGGTATAGGGGTCTAGCCATCGTTTGTTTGAATGTTTTTCCAGTTCTTAATAAGTCGATGCGAAACAAAGCTGACGAGCGAGTCTTTGTTGGTGAAAAGATAGAATGACAATAAAAAGTGGTTAATTGTCTCTGAGTCCTGAATGAATTATCAACAAGAGGTAAAACCTGCAAAAGTATGCTGTCCAAATGATTGCGCATTATCACCACGGGTTAGTCCATGGGTATCAACGACTTACCATAATGTTCCAGCTCCACAAACGCTACTGGGAAGTAAAGAGCCACGGTGTTTTGAAGTCCTCTTGATCTATTCGAGATGGCTGACCACACGAGGGACCATTGTTCGGTAAAAGTTTTGCAATAGAAAAAACATGAAAAGGAACCAGTATGTGTTCCATACCGGACTAATAACGTGCCGCCACACGGTGAGAAAAGGTTATTTTAGCGATAAAAGTTTCGGAGCTCCGGCGGCTGCAAACCTTCCGAATGCTTTCTTCGACAAAAGCCAAGACAATTTGACAGCACACTTTCAAACAACTACCTGTATGATAGATTTTTTCAAAGCATTCCACACGGAAGTGGGTCAGTCCAGACAAGGAAATAACGATGAAACTGGTACAAACATTCAACACGAGTGCGATTTTTCTTCAAAAACTGGAGTCACACGTCAGTTTGATGTGAAAGCGAACTGAAATGCGGTCACTTCATCCTAACCAGCTCCCAACGGGGATAAAATTGGTTTACACACTTGAGTGAGGAACAAATGAGTAAAGATTGCCCGTGCAAAGCCTTGGACTACTCTGCATAAGCTGGGCTTGATCACATGAGGTACTCGTGTGAGGTTCCAAAATATGCGGGGGATGAAAGATGCAGCAGTTTGGGCATCACTTCTGTCTCTTCTGTCCTGAACCACTTTTCTAATATGATACCAAAATTTTTATGCGCGCTCACATTTCTCCTGGAATTGTGACACCTTGGATACACAGATCACAGATATTAGTTTCTTCATAGATGTGGGCACCTGGAGGAAGCCACGCACATTCCTAATTAATTTATGCCTTTTTACAGACCAAACTTTGCCTCGACTGTTCAAGGCAACGCTTCCTCTAGAGAATATTCCATCAGTTGCCGAATTGGTGGTTTTCGGTCAACGCAGTAATATTCAAACATACGATAGATCCAAAGGCAACAAAAACACTTTTCTACGATAATACCGTCTTTCTACTCATGTTGTTGAAATCATCCAGCCTAAAGATATATGTTAGTTTTCAGCTTTGAAAGATATGTATGGTTGATCAGTTGGGTTCGCCGAATTAGTTCTGTCCCGAAAATCCAAACTCGGTTGTCCACAACTGATCAGGCACGGAGTGATTTCGGCACCAGACAGCAACAAGCTGAATGCTTGGTTTGTTCGATTGCGCCCCATACAGACGTTCTCATGGTGCGTGCGTCGAACTCCACTGAAAGTTTGAACATAATAAAACATGCGCTATTGAAATTATGCCTGTGGCACTTGGACCACACAATAAACAATTCTGTTGTACAGTCGTGCGGTTGAGCGCACTTGTGTGCGCATGCGTCCGTGCTTGTTCTGCCTTTGTGTTTTCTTGTCTGATACTGTGTCGTGAGAAAAACATCACTGCGTTTTGCTCCCCATGCTCCTGCCAAAGGTAATCATCATGTGCAGCGCAATTAGGCGCAGAGCTATTGGGACTTACAGTTGACTGGATTTAGGGGATAATGAGGAATTCTTTCGCACAGCTTCAACGCGGTAGAGTGAATGATAAACCAACTTGCCAAACGCGTGCAAAATGCCGGAGCGTGAAACAGCGAGGGAACAGCGACAACTGTTCGGTGGCACGTACAAGAGATCTCGTACATGTTTACTTTACAGAGAACCTCGCAGATTGGAATGTGTACGGGCTGCGTGGTTGTAACCAGAAAATTAATGTGGTGTGACAGTATGTAGAAGTCTTCTGAAGTGCATGGATTATATGATAATTTGTGCGTCTACTTACGATAAGTAGTCGAAAACATAAAATAATTCACACTGATCTGTCTTTGCTGAATCAGAAGATAGTTGGAAACTCAACGATAGGTGCTTACGACCATGGAATCACCAAAATGCCCCATTTTATCGGGCGACATAGAAGAAATTAGCCACCGATCCGAATTGGAGGATAACTTTCGTAAAACTGATTGACGATTATGTAATCCTCTCTCTTCACTCAGCCTAGTTGTGGGTTCGTTGCAGAAAAGATGATCTTCCCGAAACCCGTGAAAGTATTGTACCAACCGCAGCTTTAGTAAACTGGAATGAACACAAGAGTAAACAAACGTATCTCGACGCACTTTTTAAAGTTTTGAAGGTGGAACAGCTCCATCCACGAAGTATAGTGAAGGAGTAAACAAGAAAGTTCTCCTCGTCTGTGAGGTGACGAAGGTAGAAGATTAAAATACTGAGCTACGGTGTTGCTATTTTTACCACTTCTTTCCACTTTATTCGACCAATATATTTGGAATTGGTGCGACCAAGTTGAAATTATACAGATTGCTGACGAGCGGAAGACGTTATGTACAAAGTGTGCGTTTGCCGAAAGTAAATTTGTACAACTTATAAGTGATCTAGCAGGTGTGGAAGAGTGCTCCATCCGGATAAGCTTTATCTCCGGTGAAAGTGTATTGTTTCCCAACAGAGTGTCTAACTCGATGAATTACTGCCTCGCATTCGCAAAGAAGGAGCTAAGGCATAGCAGTGAGAAATCATGTCAAATGTTACATCCCAAGGAAGAGTGCAAAAGATCGAAATTCGTTTGTTTCTTCACTGAGGTAGCAAACATAGTTAAAGCCATTTTACCGACGACAACGTCAACACCAATGTGTAAGAAATGGTTTTATTTGGTGCACGCCATCATCTAAAAACTTGTTCAGACACAATGGCTTAGACAAACCCATCAACGTGTTTTCTTTAATTGGTTACCACTGATCGCATGTCATCCACGCCACTGACTTAAAGTTTGTACGGATGATTACAGCCTTCCCAGAAGCTCTTTTCTTTTATCGTTTTGTTTTCTCCTGCTAAACTCAAAATAAAAAAATAGGACCATTTTTATCTCTTTGTGTGTGCCAATCAGAAATTAGTCTGCACCTGCTTCTGGAAAATGCTGGTCAGACGGAAACTTAATCCAGCTAAACTGAACAAACGGCCATACGTGAAGATTCGTTTCGCTAGAATTAGGAGAGGCTTGATGATAACAAGAGGTGGCTCCACAATACCTGTTGTAAAGTGTACCAGCTCTGCGCTGTCAGCCGTCGGTGCTGAACTTAGTTTACTTTCAAGCGTCGAAGTCTGTCACCTTGTTTTAGAAAAAAAACCTTTCAGTTTGCGATGTCCAATGGCCGCACAGTGAGTGAGTGTTACTCATCAGCCACATCAGATTGAAGGAAAGAACTGAAATCCATCGATATTCACCGAGCAGTGTTGGTCGAATATGCTTATTGGTTCGAGAAGTGAAACTATCCGCTCATGTTGCACAAAACTTCCCCTTTCAGCCAGCTGGCAACGTATCATATGTTTCAAACAAGCTATCACCCAAAGAGTATCCATCCAGGTAAGAAAGCACAACTTGAAATTTTGATTAACTGTCACTATCCCAGATTCCCTAACTTAAACTGTCAGAGGGATATGAATGAAGATTTTTGTCAACGATTTAGCTGTAAAATCACCGGAAGCGTATGACTGAAAACAGTACCCGGAAAATGTTGACCAAAATCTTGGGTGATTAGTCTCTATACATTCAATTGATTAGCCGTGCTAAAGATGTTTGCCATGAGTTAGATTTAAGGATACACCTACCAGAATGACACAGACAAAAATTTGTGTCGTCAGTTGACGTCAGGACATGGGGAAAGCTAGTCGATGAATACACAGGCTTTAATGTACAGTTTGAATCGGCTTGGCTTCACGCCAGTTTACTCTAGTCTCGCAAATGCACTCACGGCAGCTCACTGCGGTGCACCCTTCGTTGACATACGATATGCTCTAAACAACAAAATACTCATCCAAGTAATTTAGATGTATGGCCGTAAGCAACTGATGCGGCATATCTCCTATTTGAAACTCCCTGCTGCAGATTGATGCTCTCTTTCACATCAGTATTTTCAGTACAGTGGTAATTGAAGTAAATAAAGTGCCTATTCCATGCATAATGTATGTTTTTAGAGCAAAGATATGTTCATTTCATAGCGCATCTTTGGACAAGACGCTAGCTGAATCTGACCTAATATTTCATCTGATATCTCAAGGAGGAAGCCGTTATTGCAATGGGACTTCGAAAACATTGGAATAGTCTGGAAAATAGCGTGGAAATAGTATGGAAAGTGTGACATTCTTAGGAGAAGTTCACCCCGTTTTGTTCGACCAGAACCATGCTTCACTCGGTAGTTCTGGTTATTCACAACAATGATGTTTCTAAGCACCGAATCTTTTACCTGATACTACTTGGAATTACTATATGAGTCTCATTAAACCTTCCCCAAAGGATGGGTCAAGAGGAACAGAGTGTTGTGAACTCATTAGCATTGGTTAACATATCGGTGTGGCTGCAGGTGAGCACTTCTTAGCTGGTTAAATTAACTAAACAAAGAGGACACAAAACTCCTTGCCTCCGGAAGATAAAGTATATACCAACTAATATTTTTCGTAGAATTCATATGTTGTCTCCACTTGGTTTCTATCTTCTATAGGGATCCTAATCTCTTCCCCAAATTTAAGGAGCATAGATATATAACAGGAGTAACATGTAAACGAACAGTTAGTAGAAAGTGTTTGATAGCTGTCAGGAAGGTCAGATTCCTGAAAGTAACCTCAAAAGGCCTGAAACCTACTGTAACCCTAGAACCCCACGAAAATCTCAACAGGGAAGCCGGAAAGCATCCAGGCTAATCAACCAGTCAATCAGTTCAACAAAAGCCGATGAGTGTTCAGTGCGTAGGCCACAGAAGCACGACTGAATATGATCAGTGTTCAGGCATTTCATAGAAGCGCGATCGATGTTGATGGGTGTTCACCAAACGCCTATCAGACAGCCTGGATCAATGCCGGAAAGTGCCCTTTGAATAGCGCGGGGCCGTTTTGCACTCGCACGCACCTGCTTTTTACAATAAAGCTGTTGGGTTCCTTATCGGTGAGTCTTTTCCTGGTACCAGACACTAGAGTAGGAACAGCAGTCAGATATAACAGATTGGCGACCCTGCCAAGATGTAACAATAGCAGTGGTTTGCCGGGGCTTGTTTGCTTGACTCCCTCAAAGTGATAACTTCTGTTCTCGTGGAATGCAGTTCGTATTTGCGATATCCTCATGCCATGTAGCCTTTTTAACAACAAATTCATGAATGACCTAACCTGTTTATGGCAACTGTCGAGTTCGGTTTATATTTTGCACTGTCCGCTTTATCTTTCCTCGTCACAATGAGCTCAGTCGGGACTTGCTCAAATCCCCAGAACTTGAGTATATACCCTGATACAGAATTGTTTCAAACTCTTGAATCTAGTTTGCTTCCTAATCGATTACCTCAGATCGTAGTGATAGCAGTCAGTAAAATCTAAAGGTTTTGAGATGTACTGATATTTTCTGCTGATATGCTCTTTCGTGACAAAATAAGGTCCATGTTTGCATGAGTCTATCCATAATCCAGTACTCTACGGCACCCGAAATGAAGTCACGTAGGAAAAAGGGGGCGTCACACCCTCGTGCGATGTATGCTTTCTTGTATTTCGATAACTGTAAGCGATCTATATTTCCTTCCGGATATGGACTGTAGTCCTGTCTGTGAAAACTGCTTGAGGGGCTTGACATTGAATACTCTATAATAATTATTTACACCAAAAACTGTATTGAATGGAGGGCTGTTTATTGTTTTAAGCTGGGATGATGACGAACAAGTCTTTGAGTTGCAAAATTTTATTCGTCCGCAAGGTTCCTCCTGAGTAATATAACCTTAGGTGAAATGAACATATCAGGACGATTAAACTTTCATGCCTAAAAACTCTTTTTGTTAATTCCAATCCAAACTGTATACTGGCCGTCTTTCCACGGCGCTTACAAGCGTCAGCTTAATACACCACAATAATAATTGCAATGATGTATACATCTTAAATGGATATAGTTTAATGGCTGGGGAAAGGTAAGAAATTCGGATTCATCCAGATCACACCATAAATTAATTTCAAACACAAATAATCTCACAGCCATAATTTTATAGACTGGTTATTTCTCTATCCTACAGAACTCCTACACTACTTCAGAGACCAAAATAATTACGCTAGGAGCGGGAAATGAACAGACCCTCCTGGTTGAACACATTTGAAGCACTCAACTCTGTGTCACTGTGATGATCAGTGTTCCTGGCTTGTATGCTATTATTTTAATGTACAGAGCTTCTTCTTAGGGAAGAATTCAATTTGGTCAAGTCATCGCGTAGTACTGTTAAGGTGGTTGACCCCAATAATCACATCCAGCACTTGGTGACGTCGGTGCACATGGTATCTACGTACTTGTCACCACCCACGGATGGAGTGAAACAAAGTTTAGGCGATCACTGTTCAGCCGTAGGTTCATCCCTATTTATGGCCTATTTTCCAATTCTAACCTGCTCACAGAATTCAGGAACAATCCACGTTCCTCTTTGATCTTTTGCATTGGCATGACATTACAATACAATTATCCCTGTAGCCGTACGTCAAGTACCTCTGTTTGACCACTCAGGAAAGGTTGTTTCATGTTTCCGGTATATAAAGTTTCTTCTTTTCTGTAGATCCCAGTCTCGGCGTACCATTAGGTATTGCTGTCGCATCTTGCTAAACTTTCTTGGTACAATCTAATATCGATGTTTCAGTCTTTATCGGAAAAGTTGTGAACACATTCTCCCAGCCTAGACATGGCGTCTGGCAGCCACATTTTAAAGTTAAGGACAAGAAGGATGGTCACCGTGTTTGACTCCACTCGTCTGTATCTCCATATCTATTTATGTTTAATCCACAAAAAATCTTGCTCCACTTCATGCCATCTACTGCAAAATCTAACTCATCCCTGCCTCCTTTCCTCTCAAGAATATATCTTTTTGGAACTCATCGTCACTCTCTCTCTCTCGTTCTTGTCCTATAGCCTAAAGTCCTATGAACGCCGAGTTAATGTTCACCTTAGCTCACCTTCACGTTTGCTCTTTTTCACGTGCATGGTTGTCCTTTTTTAACTGTTCTCAGAGCGAGCTACTGATCAGTTGGTTTTTTTTACACCATTCATGTATATAGTAAGAAGAAATATACAGTAAAACAGTACTTTCACTTCAGAAAGCTCTGTAAACGATCCATTTTCCTACTTCCAACTTACTGGTTGTTTTAATGCTTAAATTGGCGAAATTAATCCCAACTCTCTGTAATGACGGCTTCAGAGAGTTACAGTATAACATATGTTGGGTGGATTCACCATGAAAAACTGACCGAAATGGATAATAACCAGACACTGTTCCCCCTCTAGAATGGTCGTATTAGGAGGGTGGAGGAACTAATAGCTTAACACCTGCACAAGGTCGTATCACGGAAGTCATTATTACCAGTTGGGTCACCACATGAAGGCATGATTGTATCATCAGCCTCACCTGCATGAGACCAGCTTGGTTAAGAAGGTACCCGTATAACGAGAATTTAAGAACACGCTGTCCTTAAAGGGAACGACTTACAAGGTTGCCTAAATCTATTCGACAGCCCACGCCCAGCTTCACCCTTTTCGAAACTCATTAGGTAGGCGTGGTCCCCGATTTTCCCGTCAACTTTATGTTCCGCCTGAACCCAAATTGTAAGAAATTCGTGAAATATACCCATTTGCACAATTTGTTTTTAACGGAGATGCGACTGAATCCCCGCAGGACCTCTCGTTTATTATATTCATAGACTGAATCTGCTATACAAAGGCCACTCCACGTTTCTTTAAAGAAAATACACTGCGATATCTCCAATATCGTACCAACCGAAACACGAAGCGACCTGTGGGCAGCACATTTAGTTGAAGAATATCACAAACGACAGATTTGGCTGGGGGTCAGATGAGACTCCCGTGCAAAACCAGTGTGGTGTGAAGATGGATGCACTGCGCTAATATATCGCGCACATTACAACAGAGTCATTCTCCTGATATAACAACGAGCGAAACATATTTGTAAGTAGCTACCAGTTGACAATTCTATGAGAAGCCAATCAAAACGCCGTCATTGCAGGTATACGAGTAAGAACATTATGTAAAATAGTGTGAGTTTTAACCGATAGTATTTATGGCATTTCCTGCTTCACTCCCATAACTCATTTATAATGGATCAGTTTTTCTCAGGGAATATAGACACTGATTCATTACGGCTGCGATAAGATGAGACAGAACTCCGTAGAAGGCGCAACACAAACGGACAAACGATAGAAGCTCAATACATCGTGCAATCAGTAAACGCACACATGGCATATGACGGACAGATCTAGTGAACAGATTAAAACATAAGGCAAAATGCTCTCGAGTGGTGGCTGAAATCGGGGCAAAATTGCACTCATGAGTGACAGTCCTCTACACAGAGTGAAAACAAACAGAAACACTCCTTTTCATTATTGAATGATAACTCTGGATTTAAAGGCGTTCCTGATTTTCTCAGAGCGTGTAAAGGTGCTGAGCTGACACACTACGAAACACAGCTGTCCGAATTCTGGACGTTGCCTTTCGCTCGTTATATCGGAAACAGGAACCGGAGTAAGAAATAACAATTAGAACACGTGTCAGTCAAAACAAATGGCTCAGATGTTTATTCTAAAGAATTATAAATGTAAACTGGCATAAAATTGGCACCAGAGGGCGAATTTTTCGTTATTCTCATTGGGAATAAGGATGCAGATGTTAATACCTTCGGTCAGTGACTATGTTGTGTAACTTTAATTCGCATCGAGCTGACCCAACCCTTGTGAATTCGGACTGACTCCCTCATTTGCACTGTTGCTCCATTTGTCGCACAATGACCGCCTCATTCTTCCGTCTACTACATCTGACATTTCGCATAATTCCTTGACGGAACACCTCAACTCGGTGTGTAAACGAATGAGTTTCGCCACTTGTATACAATTTTGTGGTCGATTGGACCGCCATTTTTAGGGAAATGGGAAACGTTATTAGACCCAGAAAGAGTAACCATTGTCGTGGGCTGTGGAAATGTTTTAACGACGTTCTAAGCGGTTTTTTCCACTAAATAGGTATATTTTTGAGATGGGCAGACAACGTCCCATGCTTTTCAAGTCACTGCTTTCGTGTCACAACGGTTAGGCATTTGGTTTTACTATTACTACCAAATAGCCGGATCCAATACCCTAGGTTCAGTAATTTCCCAAAATCTGTTCCTCCTTAGTGAGGGACCGACAGGTGTTCTTGTGCCAATATTTTACGCAAACACCTGACTACTCAGTACAGTGACAGTAGTTTATCCTCAGTCAGAGTCAGACAACCGCATGCCTCATCTAAGGTTTCGACAGTCCCGAGAAGATTTGATTACGTGGCTCGACGTTCCACCATCCGGGGATGTATATGCAGTTTTTACCTGTCAGTAAGTTTTCAAATAATGATAGCATTGCGAATGTACAAACCTCTACTTGTTCCACACGATATTACGATATTCTGGTGGCTTTTCAGAAAGCGCGCAAATGAAACTGAATGTTTATGCTATCAATGATATTACTAATATGCTCAAATTAAACAAGGAATGGTATTACACCAAGTGCAGTTCGTTCATTTTTGGTAAAGAACTTGCTTTTTGTAATAGCATGAAATACCGGAATCCTGAAAATAATTTTACGCAAGCATGTTGATTTTACAGACCAACAAAAATGCGATCGTATCAGTAATACAGAGAAACACTTCACTAAGGGCGACTTATTGGGAGAAAGAAAACGACCCGTCTTCTCTGAACTACACGCCCAATACCCAGTAAATATCGCCGTATTTTTTATAAACCTATTAAATGTACTAGACCAAGGGAATAAAGTTGTCAGCGTTTCACTTATGGTTGATAATACTATTTAAAGACTTTTCAACAGTTTTCTTGCACTTTCCTCCTGCCGATGATTCCCAGTAAGCAGAAGACAGCTGTAAATTGTTTTGCTGATTTTTCGTACAGACTGACTTTATTTAAGTAAGAAACTCTGGAATGAAATTTCCAAATGTCCTCACACTGTCAACAGTGTTGTTTGGCCGAATCTGAGAAACTCTGGTACATGTCAGGAACTCTTCTTCGGAAACTTTCCGCTTGTTTCAACACCAAACGTGCGTTAAATGCCGTTCAAAAGCGTGCATTGAATCTTTTGAAATTGTAGAGATAAGAGATCCACCCGAATGAACGGCACCCTTTCCTTCTTGAAACTAAACGTGCCGCTCTGCCGCATGAAGAGTAGAAGAATGCTGAAATCCGTTTCAGCCAGATATCCTGACATGCACCGAGAAGAAGTATCATGCGGTTCACAGTCCTCCGCATATGTAGTGGACGGTCGAAATGTGAATGTATCGATTCCTTGTGTCGCCAATCCAGCTCATCCCTAATTCAACGAACAACTGCACGATGCAAGTACCCGAACAAACAATTCTGTAGAGTCTAGGTGGACAGTGTTTAGCTCACCTCGAGCCTCTACCGGTTTTACCCGCTCAAATAGTTCAGTTTAAACCGTACGGCTGACAAAACCACGTACTTACATGTTAACCGGCTATATCATGCAGCTATCCACACGTACATCCATAAGTCGTTTTTCGATCAACAGAGTGTTTAGTCACGACACAGAGAGGTGACATAACTATCTGAGACAAAGCGGATTGTCTTAAAACCTGATCGGTGCTAACCCAGTACATTTTTCCCGGCAATTCGTCGCCAAATTTTAGCATTGCACTAAACCTTTTGCTACAACACTTCGTTCACCTACAAAGTCATCAGGGAGGCGGCTGACGGGGTATCATGCAAAAAAGATTTGTTGCTTACGCACACAGCGTTCCATTAGGTATTTTAGCCTGGTGAAGACACTTCCAGTGTCACTTGTTGGCAAATTGTTGATGACTTGTTTGCAGGCGTCAGTCAGATGTTGTTGTATCAACGAACTGGTAGAATTCAAATGTTCTTAAGATTCATTTTCTAAAGTTGTTTTTCTGCTCATTTATTATTTTTACCGAAGAACCCCGTTCTAAAAGGTTGTGGAACATCAAAAGTTTTCTTAAGGGTTTTGCTTGGTTAGAAGCTTACCATTGAGAAAGAAAACTGTTCGTGAAAGCATCTAGAGGATTTTTCACAGCCAGGAGTGGTCAAAGACATTTATAGCGCTTACCAATTACTCTTACAGTATCTGGGATCCTGAACTGGCCTAGTCGGGTTCTTTCGTGCGGAATTTTTTTGCGTATCAGAATTTTGCTCCATGATGCCTACTTGCAAAGATAAAAGAATGAAGTTCACTTGTTTCGTCAGCTCAAAAAAGGGACGATCTTCGGATGAACGCTCGCAAGATTTTCAGGAAGTTAATGATCCGAAATCTCTGAGTAAAACCAGTGCAGTAAGGAAGATTGGTTCGAATGAAGGCGCGCCAATATATTACATAGCTACAACCACTTTTGTGTACATTTTTTCTCGCAGAGTTATTTCTTTCGCTTTACTTCACAGCCGTTAAACTGTCTTGTGAGGCACATCGGCGCAAGGTCCTAAACATTGCGCTCCCAGTGATCACACAAAAGCTTCACCGCTAGTTTCGATCGCTTTGGTCGATATTCGCAGGCAGTTAGATCGAAAGGATATTTTTCTCTCAACCACACTTTTGTGCAATCATGGATAAATTCCTTTGGTCTTCCATGTGCCTTTAATATAGACCGTGGCCGCCAATCCACTTGTGCCTTACCAGAGACCCGCGACTTATTCTTGGTTAAAGTCCCATTAAGAGGACCGCTCATAACTCAACTTCCATGACTTAAACAGATGATTTTATCGACAGATGGTCGGTCGTCTCTTGTGGACTCCATTGATCGGAGACAGTTCTAGTAATCCTGCGTGGCGCTCTTCTTACGGTCAAGGGAGGTATTTCCCTGACAATCACTCATTCGTTTTCTTACTCGTGCTAACAGCCATGTCCTCGCACCCTCACTTAATTAAAGTTCAGCATTTTTACTTAGATGTACTAAACGATTTACAGACTACACGCCACGGCCTGTTTCTTACACGGCTCAGTGCAAACGTCAACTAGTGTAAATTCGGTGGTAAGCCCACGGATTATTGGAAGTTCGAAATCTACGAAGAAGTTAGTTCATAAAGGATTGTTATCGACTTACGTACATTGAAGATTCTTGTGTGGGTTTCGCGTACAAATTAAGTATCTCCGCCGGGTTAAAACCACCGTACCGCGTTGAATGGATCATCCCAAGTGATCTTTTGTGGATGGTAAAAAGAACATCAGCAAATGTCCCAGCAATGAGAAGTAAAAGTTCAGCATATGCATTCTCTTTCAACGGCAGCTTTGTTGAACATGTGGCTAACCTCAGATTACAAGCCATTTTGTCTGGTCGCGGCTGGGCTTCCTGTTGGGAGAAATAATACGTAAAAGGCGATCAGGCACTGTTCCGCCCGATGATCCTTGAGAAGGGTCAAAGAGTATTCAAAACCTTCTCAGCAATGTTCCTTGAAGAAGGAAATGTCTCACGATATCTCGAATATCATACTAACTGAATGATTAAACGCTCTTGTGCAGCACGTCCAGCTGAAGAATATCACAAGCGGGAGTTTCGGCTGGGGTTAACTTGAGTCTGCCGTTACAACTAATTTAGGTGCACTTGTCCATTGTCATCACGTCCATCCAGTCAGATGGTCGCCTTTTACGTATGTCGTTTCGACGCATGAACTGGCCGTGACAAACACAGAAAGTAACAGTCGCGTCAGTCGGCACAACCACCAACCCATCGCTACGCTCCACCACGCTCCCCACCAACGCACTGATGATGTCACCTCGATTGGTGATGAAACGTTTGCAATCAAATTGCCCAGCTCAGCGAACAAACCAACGACCACATCAGTCGGGATTAGAGTCATGAAATAAAACGACTCGGGCACACATGCGTTTATGTATTGGTGTGATCCAAAGAGCGACTGGCCCAGAAGAAGCCTCTACAACGTGGCACGAAGTTATCGTCATGAAACTCAGTGTCAAGCAACTGTTAAATGTGTCAGCACAACAGAAATTCCGAGGGTTGTCACTAAAACGTTGTCTAGTTCAACCTACCACATCCGTTGAAAAAAACAGAGTATCAGAATTCAGAAACATATCAAAACAACTTGGTGCAAAACTGAAGGACCTGAAGACCATTTTCATGAAAATAGTGTGGTAATATCTGCCCCGATCGATGAGAAGTATGCGGCCTAATTAAGACTGTCAAACTCACTCGTAAGCGATTATCGCAATGAGAAGATCAAATCTTGAACTGGCTACGCGGAATAAAGACTGAATGGTGGGTTAAGTAGTCCAGCGGTTAAGTGGTTCAGTGGTACGTAGTCTGGTGATGTAACGACGAATTATTTAGACCACTGAATTAAATCTATGGTGCAAAACTGCAATGCTTCCAATAAATTCAAGGCATTCTGACCAACCTAACATTCTACAAGAGTGAATACATATTGACTGCTTGCGAGGTAAATTTCTCAGTATTACGTAAATAGCCCTCTATCATAGATATTTACCGTCCTCCGTAGCTAACTCAAGCCATGTAAAAATGACATTCTCCAACACACCTACGAGGACTGAACTTTGAATTCTGTAGGCAAAACGGAGAGGCTACAGGATAAGGCGGGTTTCCCACCGAGGTAAACAAGATGTTAACTTTCCGCTTGACTTGTGGTCTGAAAATGTCCCATAATAGTTCACGACATGCTTATCGAGCCGCTGCTCACAGGAAAGGAAAATAGGTAGAAAAGAGATAACTCCCATCGAATCACTCTTGTCACGACTGCAGGCAAAGTTCTGCCACGCAGCCAGCTGAATTCGGATATTCTGAAGGAAAAAAGTCTCTCAAGACCAAGGCAGACTCCGCAACAGACGAAGTGCCAACTACCTTAGAGAGATGAACGCCTGAAAAGAAAAGAACGGTCATAAAATCTTTTAGCTGTTCGAACAGGAGGCACCCTGGATCTCCAGAAGCTCGGTATTCTAAAAAGGCTGACAGCACTAGCATATTCCTCCAACCTAGTGTGAGGACCTGGCGATGTATCTGTGGAACTAGCTCTGTCACATTCGAAGTCCGTGGGGCAGTGGAGCAAAGTTGGGTTCTGGTTCGAGTTTTGTTCATTCTGTGCGATCTATGCTGATGTACTCCATGATTTCGAAGGGGTCGTACAGGTTCTGCGTTGGGTGAGTAATCACCTCTCTAACTTGAAACCTCTCACGGCGAAAACCTTGCTGTCACTACTACATTTTTGCTGATGGTCGTGCTTCATTTATATTGGCGACTTGCATTTGGCACCACATTCGGGCCCGCCCCAACCGCCTGTGGTTTACCTACTGTATGCAGGTGGACAAGCACTGTTGACCAGATGTTCCGTTTGGGAGATAATCAGCCGTATGTCTATACTGGATGTGTTCCTGTGGGGGATGAGGATTGGGGGTGCAAGTTTAGTGTGGCCTGGAATCGAGCGTTAACGTTCAAGATGAAAACCAAGCACGTACCCCAACTGAATGCAAACTACGTGCCTAGGCTCCTTCCACCCCTTGCATTAGTAACTGCTGATCTGGATTCTGTGTGCTGACTGCAGCGCAGCCCATTGGCGCCTTGAACTGTAGTGTTTTATGGTGTGGTGGGAACTCTTCCGTATTAATTTCCATCACTCCGGATCATCCGACTTTGATGTTGTTCCAACGTTCTCCCCAACACTCGGACAGCCCCTTAGCTCTCTGGTAGGCTTCCTCCTACAAGGCTGTCTATTTCGTAACTGCATCTCCCCATCACTTCGTCTCTTATTAGGTGATTATCATATCGACTGTATACTGCTGATGCCATCACTAGTCGCGTGTCCGTATTTTGAAAGACATTTAGTGTTTCCACTATCCGTTAGTGGTTTGTCCCAGTCCTGTTGTCTGTTCTCGTGCTGCTGACCTAATCATCACTTCAGCTGCCTGCATATCTCACTAACTCACTAACTCCGCCTCCCCTATAGTTTCTGATCCAATAAAGGCTAATTAAAAGTGAAAGTCACTTCTGTGGGATCCGTTTTCTACGACAGATTCTACGTTAAATTTTATTGAACCCCCAAAGCGGATCATTGTTCTCACGGCGGGCAACCATCAAAACAATTCAAAACCAACACAACACAAAATCGTTCCGATTATATCCGGATTAGCCCTTGACTGGGAGGTAATCAAACTATATTGCAACATATGCACGTTTGGGAAAACTTCCCGAAGTATAGGAAGATATAAGATGGTATATACGGTTTGATGACAGATGATTATTTAATCTTGGAAGTATATTTTTGTGAATTCTGCCCTGGTTAAAATGATCGAAGACAGTACCATCTTCCGCATACTGACTATCGGCAGGAAGCAAATCCGAATCGCGTGCTCTAGAAGGCTATTATCAACACATATTTTCTTGACAATACATCTATTTGAAATCTCATGGCACCAGAGCTTTTTGATGAGAGCCAGTCAGTTTGTGTCAGTCTGAATTTGCCGCTTTCATAATTTTGGTTCTGATATCAATGGTCGATCGTCTGTTACCAACCAAAAACCGAGCTTTTTCGACCACCTTGAGACGTAACACTTCGCTCAATAGTCAAGTGCAGTATCACTTACCAACCGAGTACTCCAAGAGAGAGAGAGAGAGAGGAGAGACGGACTCATTTCAGATTTCTCCCCATTAACAGAGGTGAACTTTTTTCAAGATTAATGCATCCAAAAGAGTTCAACCGGGTCAAAAAGTAGTTTTTGTGCGCATGTTGTCCTGTGCAACAAAGCACAGAACTGACAGCATTTGAACTCAAAAAACCTCACTTGCTCCCTTTATATTAATACAGTCATTACCAATCTCCATTCTCTAACACGTTAGCAAAACACATTATGGGGTTCGTTACAACTCCTACCCCGGGATATATTGCTTCCCTTCTCATTTTGCAAGGCCACTGAATCGTGTCTCGGAATGCAGTAGAAATTCTAGGACTTTTAGTTTACTCTTCCTGTAACTGGTCACGAGGAAGTCAATTCAAGTTTTTCGTTCACAGCTCACTCAGGTACTCAACAGACATGCAACTATGTTTTGTCTGAAGAAATTTCTAATTTTTGGATGCAATCCCAGTTCCAAGTGCCGGATAAAATCACACGGGCCCATTACAGTTTTCTTACTCTCACACGGTACAGCATCTCGTTCATTGTACTCTGTTGATGTAATTCATAAGAACAGGGTTTTTTTCAGTGATTCATTGCCGTGATTCTAACGTCCTTTTCTGGCCAAATTTGTAGAATATTCGAATTGGACTGTTTGATACCGCTGCAACTCAGTATACCGGAAATTCACTAGTTGGTGTATAAACTTCTTTCTGACATTCAACATGTGTACTTTCGGCTTCACCATGAGGTCAGTCGTTCATGTTTGAAGATAGTAGGTTATCTTGATCCTACTTTCTGTAAAATTTTATCCCTCCAGTACCATATGTTTGCAATATTTGTAGTATGGTAGTTCAGAGTGTATCATTGACAGTTTGACCGACTGTATAGCTTTGTCCAGCCCGAATCAACACGGGTTACACTGACAAAGTCGACATGGAAAAGCTTGTTTCAAGATCACATGTGAATGTATTATTTTTTTAGTCCGTATAGATTCAGCATGAAAATCGCATTGACGTGTTATCATTCAAAGATGACTGTTGTTTTCCATCCACGTGCTAGGAGACAAACAGTTAATGTTCAATTGGTTGAATTAGGTAGTGGGATTTAATATCTGTGTTACTTAAACTACCTAAAAACCTAGCCTTAATTTATCATTTTAGGAGGGCTTGGTGAGCAATCAGAAGTTTTTAACTGGGAAACTATTCGCTTTCGACACAAAAGCTTCATCAGGCCAAGTCAGTAGGTTATCAATTTGGCCAGGTTTCAAGGCGGACGAAGAACCAATCTTTAAAACGTCTTCATAGTGACGCACTAGACCAGCGTTGAATGTCCACTAACGGCTCTTGTCGGTTAGTGTGGTCGCCTAAATCTCGCGTTTATGGTTTAGTGGAGTTTCAGATTGGTTCCGATCGGGTTTTGTTTTTTAGCCTTCCACTTCCAGGTGCTTCAACTGATGCTTCATCCGTTGCATTTAATTTTATAGAGACAGTCCCTGGTTCTGTCCGCTAGGATTCGATCCTTCAGTTGCACCAGTGCAGTGCGCAGAGTGTTTCCTCTCTGGACGTGTTTAGAATCCTCTAAATGACTTCAGAAATTCCTAGTTTTTGTGGAACAAAAGCAGTCTCAATCCATCCCCTGTTGGTTCCCGCTACCAGTACCAAAACACCCTTCCCAAATGACGCCTATTCAAACTAGCTGGAAATCCACTACACCGAAGTTTGTTCGTTACTTCAATTTAGACCGCTGTCCGGTTAACCGGCTAAACACTGATGAGACAATACAAAAGAGTGTCGCATAGGTAAACGAGTAGTTCAAAATCGTCCCCATGTCAGTTGGCTTCTCATTTACTGCAGTTTTTAGTACCCCTGACCTTTGTGTCATGCAGGCTAAGAAGGAGAGTGTACCCGAAGTTGACTCGAAACTGAATTTGATGTGTGGATTCAGGTCAGGGAGATGGTTGAAAAACGCACTGACCTCGTATTGTTTCATCAAGACGAAGGCGTTACCCAGTTAAAAACTGCCGACTGTTCGCCAAGCCCTTCTGAAACGATAACTTCTCAATCGGTTCAAAACTTTTTCCAATTGCCTGGAGTTACTTTCAATGAGCTGCTGCAGTTACAACCATTCAAATACAGGTCAAAGGATGTCACGGATACACAACAAACAGAAATTACTTTAACTGTGTAATCGACTCGTTGTTTCGGCCCAGATGAAGAATGTGTTGGGAATCCCGAATCCTAGAAAGCATTCAGCAGAGTATCTTGCTGGCCATTGTGAAACGCTCGATAACTATACTACTGACAGAATTGGAGTAGCCGGAATAAGGATGCCACACAAACTCTACAGTTCCGTCACTCATCCAGGGCGCCAGATATTGTAATGGGTGAACTTACGAACCATGAAAATGAACGTGACGGATTAAATTCTCACGCATCGTTTCATCCTGAGGATGGAAAACGAGACGATTTCAAAGCGGTTGCGCTAAACTGACACACTCAAATGAGCAAGGCACCATGAACCGTCTCCAGAAACGGCTGAACGGAGGACGTCGGTATTCATCAGGGAATATGCAGCGTAATAATGTTGGCAAAAGCAGAGGCAGTCAGTGTAAGAATATCTATGCCATTATAGGAAACTGACTTGGAGAATAAAAAACAGACTAACTACTGTCTACTGCTGGAAGAAACGGAAACATCTGAATTTGACAAACAACTAACAATGAACTTCAAGCAAAAATCTTGTCCACTTTTGTTCATTATTCATACAAAAATCTTTCGGCTAAATCCTTCATGGAGAAAGCACATTTGAGATAAGTAGGTAGGTTTCAGAACTCTAGTTCACTTTCTACAGATTATGAACTGCATCAACATATCAGTCATTGTAAACAGAGGAGAATTTAGGTCCACCCGGTTGTGCACTCATGAGATGATTAGGATAACGACAAACTCGGAAAACATAAGGACAGATCTAAACTCTTGCGAAGGTCGAGTTTTTCTGTGCGTAATGTAGGCAAACAAATATATTTTGACTGGCTAACCGGGAGATGACGCTAAATTTTAACGGCTTTCAGTGGATGGATTATTTTGCCGAGTTCATGATGGTAAGACACGACAACACTTGGAACAACTTTATCTCCCAGACCTACGCAACGTGATGGATGTCTTCCGACGATGGTCTGCCGCACGACCGACATTGACTGTACACACAGGTACACGTTACCGAATGGTTTACCATGCAGCATAACATAGCCTACTTATCCTTATACTGTGACTTAATTACTAATGAACATCCGAAAGTACACTTGAGTTTCACAGCAATGAACATCAGCCTAGCTGCCCGTGGAAGCCTTCATCACCACCTATGCCACCAAGTGAGGAGATGAGCAACACCTTCTAGCCGGCTGACCTAATGACTGGTGTTCTTTTCCTTGCCTTTAGATTTCTTTTGGTGCAAAGCTCGGAGATTGCATCATATTATAGCAATTGTATGGTGTGAAATAGATCCGCTCCTAAT
Organism: Clonorchis sinensis; assembly: GCA_003604175.2. NCBI lineage: Eukaryota > Metazoa > Platyhelminthes > Trematoda > Opisthorchiida > Opisthorchiidae > Clonorchis > Clonorchis sinensis. Next base: position 185,437,559 of record CM030369.1, on the reverse strand, counting down.
GTGTCGTCAGCAGATGCGTCTAGCTCAATGAACGTGAAGTCTGAAAAGTCCCTGCCTTACTTCAGATGAAAAAAGCTTCAAGGATTAATGCGGTGACAGAAGTAAGTCCTCCATAAGTTAAGGAAACTTGACATCATTTTTTCAGTTTGGTCTAATTTATCGGTAAGCTTCCGTATATTCAACAATTATTTATTTATGACAATACTTCTAGACCGTCAGACAAACATTGTCTTCTTCATGAGGACACTAGCAAACAACAGCTCTCAGGTTCCTAAATGGTTGTTTTCCAGCTTGATCACCACATGCTGGCAATTGGAGGGCCATTGTTGATCTTTAAGCACTGAGTTGAGAGTTTACCTGAGTGGCAGTCCGCATAATCTGTATTCTGACAGCGAGTTTGGATTAGGGTCACTTCGTTCTCTTTGGCAACTATAGACTGTAGTCCTCAGTGAAGGAACATTTGAAAAGAGTAGCATTGTTCAGGCTACTGTAATCAACTAAAAGATGACTGTACTGGGTTACGTCATGCGGACTATATCTTTCAGCAAGTTGCTGCTCTGGTGCAGATATCTCACCTGAATGTAACAGTATGAGGTGACTTGGACGTGGAGATAATAGGTGTGCTGAACAGTCGAGGCTCATGACATGTAGGAATGTCATACGTTCTTGGGATGAACCAGTCAGTTTTCCTAATATTCGCATGTAGTCTTTAGTCAGTAAAACAGTTGCCTCTAAGTGTTCTCAAGCAGCCGGATAAGTTTTGCTGAGTCTGTAAAGTTCCACCAACCTACTCAACAGCGTGACTGAATTTCCTCCCATCCGTCTGTGGCATTTCCACCTGTCCTCAACAGTGTTGTTCACTAACTGACTGTCAGTTCTGTCTGCTTTCTTGTTACATCTCCACACAGCCTGCATATGTTTTTTTAATTAGCATGATACTGGTTGTGGATGGGCATTTCCCATGTTCTTGAGTGCATGCGAGTATCGAACACCTACTATTCTTCTTCCTGTTGGGATGCAAACCCAGTTGTTTAATTGAGCAGTTTTACAAAGTCTACTTCGAAATTCATTTGACATTTCCTGCATCGATGATTATGCAATTGAGGATGTTGTGACAGAGACAAGTGACAAATTGGAAAAATGCTTAACCGGTCGTTGGTGTAAGACAATGAGAGTTGCTTCGGTAGCAGCGTCACAAAGACCTCATTGTTACACTTTGAATAGCTCAGATTTGCGTGAATCGTCGTGTTGTTTTACATAACACCAAAATAAGTCATCCATGCCAATCGGTAAGTCACGTACAGAATGCTGTCTGAGCCAGATTGTACTCAGCCTCGGGACATGATGAGTTCACAATTTCACTCTGATTCCTGGTCTAGTAACGGATACAACAAATATGGTTCCGACACTGCGTAGTCCGAAAAGTTTTCAACCACACACCAAGTTTGATGCCTTCATATTGAAGCGTTATAACTTACACAAAATCCGATAGGGTTTCAGTCATTTAAACACCCCTGGGTCACTTATGAGTTCCAGTTCTCGAACAGGACATTATATTGTCACAGAGAAGTGACCAAGTAGTATGAATAATTCAATTTTGGTCTGTTTTTCGGGTTGATATTAAGGCGTTCCGTCATTGCTGGGAGAGACGTAATCAGCACAGAACACAAACAACTGTGGTGGAATATTTAGAACAGGTTAAACGCTATACGAACGCAGGAGTGGAACTTCGAATTAATGTTCCTATCACAGGCGATTTTGTGTCATATGATGTAGGACACAAATGGAACTACTTAAAGTAGTTTACGGTGTCACTGTTAATCGATCAAAGCCCGTAAGCTTACACTAATGGACGACGGTAACTGCCAGTTGGATAAAGTCATTCCAACCTGGCCAACGTCGCCACATATGCTTTGATTGTTCCCCTAGCTTTCCACGATCTTTGGTACGCCCTGGCAAAGTTGTTCATCTTGCAGTTTCACGCACATATCAGTATTATCTTACATAAATATTTGTTCCTTACTAGAACTTTTTTCAGTTTTATCATTCCTACTATCATTTGGCACTAATGGATGAAGATGGTAACTTGTCATTAAGGTTTTATCGTTAACTCTGAAGGATAATTTACTAAATGTCCAGGAGGTGGTGTTTATTCTCTAACACTGAGTAACATTTTATTCCAAAGGATGTCGGTTCCACAGAATGAGATCTTGGCTGCTACACCACTGACAAATTGTCTCGAGTACTTTGACAACGTGCGACTGGCTTCCATTAAAGCGGAATTAACTGTTTGTCTGATTACCCACGAGATAAGAAGTGACAGTTGTAAGACGTTTGTCAGCTTGTAAGAAAATTCTCGCAGAGTGGTGAACATAATCTTATATTTAGGTGAATCAAAATAAATTGAAACTCGAGCATCGTGTCTAACATACAGAGACTTCATTAGGTGATAATAGAACAAAACTCTTTGCTATCGCCTTTCTCCTTTAGGAGCTACACATTAGGGTGGGTTTTGCCAGCATATTGGGCCTGTAATCAGCCTTTCCTTTCGTTTAACTGGTCAAACAATCTCCCTGCATGAAACAGTTATTCTGTGGGTCCAAAGGACGTCTACGTGGCCCCACATCAGCTTTCAACCCTTGGTCCATTGAGTCACTTCGCAAACCTTTTGCGCGCACAATTTGACCACTTACGCTGCCGTAGGGTTGCACATTAGCTTAGATGTTTAGCTTTAGATTACATCGGTTTGCTGTTCTTTTCTTGTATGCTGCTTCCACTGTGTCTTTTTTATATTTTCGAACTTCCCAAAACTTGCAAGCTTTCCGTGCAATAATTAGCCTGTGATTGCATGTGTCACACAACTTGACTTCCCAGAACACATCGGGCTTCCCGGGATACATCAGGCTTCCCACAGTGATTTGTGTCTATTTCTGGGAGAACCTCTAACGACAACCTATTTATAATAAATAAAACCTTGTACTTCAGTTTATTTGCGTGGAAATTGCTTTTCATCTAGCAGACTAATTAGAAAACAATTCTATTGTTCACGAAGTTAGTTCTCTCCATCATACTATCACAATAATTCTGTTGTGCAGCTAACGAAAGCTGCAATATTTGTTGGCTTAATGAATGAGAATTTTACTGAACAGTCACAATGTAAAACACAACGCAATCATCTGTTCAGCTATTTTCCTGACACATTGAGTGGCCCAGTAGGTTTCCATAACAGCGTAAAGGTAATGAGTTATCCATCAGTTTTCGTGTTGTACAAACAAACTGCCACTGACAGGATTTATGAAAGATGACACCTAAGCCTATGCGGATTTCAGGCTGCCTGGGGAGTTTCCATCTGAACAAAAGTTCATTCAACTTGTGTTGTGTGATGTAGCAGTGTGAACTTTTTAGCCATTACAGTTAGCTGCCAAACAGAAACCGGTTAAAAGACACGATAGCATCCGAGCGATAAGTTGGAAAGGATGCCGCCCATTTCGCATGATGAAAATCTCCGAAAACAAAACAAAAACAATAAGTTGACACGTGGTAGCACAAAAAGAGGAACCTGGGTCTTCCTTCTCGTCAAAGTTTAATTTGAAAATAAGTTACTCTGGATTGAAAAGTGTTGACACTTGTCAAATATACAGCTGACAACTTCAGTGAACGCAATCGCTTGTCAGTTCGTTAGCCCTGTTTATTTATTTGAAAAAAAACAGCTTGGAAGAGAGTCAGTGGACGGATAAAAGCAAAATTCGAAGGGGACTTAGGACAACAAGGATGATAGAAATCCAACTCAGGCTTGTCAGTGAAGTGAATCGCAGATGGCTTGATGAAGCTTATTTGTGTCGAAAGCGAAATACTGTGCAGCTAAAAACAACTGATATCTTAGTGAATCCTTCTGAAACGATGACTATTCAGTCGGTTCTAAACTTTTCCAATTAATTGTAAACCGCAGGATATCTATAATTCCCGTTACATTCAAGTCATACAGACGAAAAAAACCGGGTAGGGTGAACACCGAGTCACACTTATGGAATCTGAATCGTTAACTCCATTGAATGAATCCATTTATCGATTTCTCTTGCAGACCAATTATCCTGTGAGCATGCCAGAACTGATGTTTTACAGTAGTGCATAGAATGAGTTTATACAAATAAGTTGGTGACCAATCAGTTGGAAAAAAGTTGGAAACCGATTGGGAAGTCATCGTTTCAGAAGGGCTCGGTAAACAATCGGTAGTTTTTTTTATTTGGGCCAAGTTTCGCTTCATCAGGCCAAGCGAGCAGGTCATCAAGTTGGCCAGGTTTCAAGGCAGACGAAGAACCAATCAGTAAGACCTCTTCACATCAACGCACTACATCAGTTTTGAGTGTCAATAAACGGCTCTTGTCGGTTAGTGTGGTTGTCAAAATCTTGCGTTGCTGGATTGGGGGAGTTTCAGATTAATTCTGATCGGGTTTGGTTCCTTTATCATCCACTTCAATTGCTTCAGTTGATGATTCACCGTGATTGCCGCTGATAGATTTCGTTTTGTGGGCCTGTGAGTGCTGCGACAATTTAGTTTCGGGGTGGGGTGGGGTGAGGTCAAGTGGAATCCAGATGATGAATACTCCGCTTTCTGATGACGGCACACCAACACGTGTCAGCTCGACTGATCCAGAACCGTTCTCCACACGCTTGCCAGTTTCACGCCTTCTATTCTGTTAACACTGGGATGTTTGACGATTTCTACCCCTCGGCCACCAGTCTCTGCGACGTGGACAGTAGTCCTCGCCCCAAAACCTCAACATTTTCTAAATTTATTTTATGTCGCTTGTCCAGTGCATGTTCTGCAATTGCCGAGTCTTTCAGTAACGTCCGATATTCATCTGCGTTTCTCGGCGGCCTGTTTAATTTCCTCTTATGCTGTCCGATTCTGGTGTGAATTCCCTTGGACGTCTGTCCTATGTAGACCTTAATGCAGTCATTACACTTAATTTTATAGACACAGTATCTGGTTCTGTTTACCGAAATGCGATCCTTCAATTGCCCCAGTGTAGAGCGCAGAGTGTCCCCCCTCTGGAAAGCTACTCTTGGGTTGACCGTGTTTAGAATCCTTTGAATGATCTCCGATGTCCCTGGTTTATACGGAACAACAGCCGTCCCAAGCGATTCTTATTTCGGTTTCGCCACCGGTACCAGCGTCCTTCGTAACTGACACCTAATCAAACTAGTTGGATATCCACTATCCCAAAGTTTGTTCATTACTTCAATTTGGGCCGCTGTCCAATCAACTTCTTCTGTACACAGGGCTCTTACACGCTTAAACATTGATGAGACAATACTAGCGAATATCAATTTCGGATGGGCAGGCGAGTAGTTCAAAACTGTCCCAGTGTCAGTTGCCTTCTCGTATACTGTGATCTTTAGTTTTCCCCTCGACCTAATGTCTCATGCAGGCTAAAATGCCAGTGTACTCGAGGTTGACTCTATCTCCATAATAAATTTGATTTGTGGACTCAGTTCATTCAGATAGTTGTAAAACTCACCAAACTTGTCTCGTTTCATCACGACGAAAGTATCATCCGCCTAACGCCAGAATACCTTAGGTGGGTATGGGAATCCGCCTAAAACTTTCTGTTTGAATTCTTCCATAAATATATTTGCCAAAACCGGGGATATTGGAGATCCCATTGCTAGACCTTGTTCTTGAGTGCAAAACACGGAGTCAAAAACGACATGGGCGAGATTCAGTCATGCTTTTATGCCTTCCACTATTTCACCTACCGTAAGCCTTATCCGTTCTGAAGGCGTGGTGTCTGCTAGTAGCAGTCGCCTAGTTATAACCAAAGAGTCCCCTTTTGGCTCATTTGTATACAACGAATCGACACCGAAATCTTCAAGGATGTCATCTGGTTCAAGGGTGACCCCAGCTACTTTGTTAGCGAAGTCATACCAATACTTAATGTAAGCACTAAATTTCCCGGTGAGAGGCTTTAAAATACCGGCCAAGAATCTGGCCAGCTCATGCGGTGGGGAAGCAATTCCGTTTAATATCGGTCTCACCGGGATATCTGGTTTATGGCTTTTTGGTAGGCCATAAAGCAGTGGTTGGATTGTACTTTTGGGGTACAATCGACACAAATTACCTCTCCCTGAGGGGTTTGTCACGGTCCACAAATATCTGCCAACTTCAGTTTTACTTCTATTGATTATAGATGTAATATTCGCAGTATCGATCTGCCGGTAATAACCCTCAGCTAGACGTTGCTTGACCTTCTGTAGATAATCACTCTTGCTCATGACAACAGTGGTCTTACCCTTACCCACGTTTGTAATCACTCTGTTGCCTACCTTTTTAGGGTGTTTAAAGCGCTTCACTCTGATGGTATATTATTTGGAGCTCCTGAATTCTGGGACCCGTAGCTTCTCCGCCTTTATCGTGGAAGGTTTCGGAACACAGATTCAACGCTAGGGATAGTTTCTTTCGCCCCTATCACCCTTTTCCTTACTGCAAAATTCAAGTCTTTCTCTAACAGACAACACTCTTCCTCACTTAACGGTCTTTTTGATAAATTTTCCATGCTACAATAGCTAGCAGGGGCTCAGGCGTAGGGGTCACTAGAATTCCGAGTTTAAGAATGTAACGTTTCGAACTTACGTATTTGCCCCTTTTTGCAGTGTTGTCGTTGAATGACTTTCACTTCTGTTGCTTTGGTTTTGAGTAACTGGAAGTCTGCGGGCGAGAGCACGATCTAGTGATCTAGTGCGCTAATATGAAGAGGTCTTACTGATTGGTTCTCCGTCTGCCTTAAAACCTGGCCAACTTGGTGACCTGTTCACTTGGCCTGATGAAGCTTTGGTATCAAAAGCGAAACGTTGCCCAAATGAAAAAACTACCAATTGTTTACCAATTCCCTCTGAGACGAAAAGTTGGTGACTAGTAATAAAGATTAGCTGCGACATCTGTTAAAGAGGTAAGTGCACATTAAGATCATACCATTTCCGTGCCCAAGGATTCCGATAAACGCTGAAACATTTTCCACATTGTTAAAAGTAACGAATGGCAGAATGGCAGCCATATACCATCTTCCATGATTTAAGACTATCCCGAATTAAAATGAAAATTAGCGGAAGGAAAAAAGTAGAAAAATGTGCCGGTTTTCTAGGAAAGACCCGCATTTTTATGTGCTCGTTTTTTACTGGCCCAAACTTATTTCTGTTTTTACTGCTTCGTTCAAATTCATCTGCCATTTCCTTTGTTCCTTACTGCTCAACAACCAAATGTATCTTATTGGTGTAGAGTTTCAAAACCCCACCGTACTCCACAATGGATGGAAACCATAGAAATTCCACTACCGGAAGTTAACCGAGAAAATCTATCTAGTGTAGCTTATAATTTAGTACAGTCAGTTTGGATGGCGCCCCTGTTGAAACTACAATTCCAAGTGCATCTTGTATGAGCGGAAATGTATGGTTAGAAATCAAACCAGGTAGCTGCTCTCCAGCCCGACTTACCAAAGGCGCTTGCTCTCCTCCGTGCTCAAACACTGCTTATCCGTCCCACCTCTCCCTAGTGAATAATTGGCGGGTATCTCTGCAGTATGTACAATGGCCAAAACTCCGACTTTTTTTCAGCTATTCAGATTGTTTGATACGTTGTATTTGTAGATAGAAAGCTCAGTGAACCTTGCAATAACTTTGCAATGAGTAAAACTATCAACTGAATGTCCCCTTATTCTTTAATAATTTAATTTGTGAGACGTTGTGGAGTTGGACGACCTGGAAGTTGAAATCCATGTGGAAGTCAAACAAAGGGCTGTTCATGCCACTGACAGAAAACGACTCTTAATCTCAACCGAGTGGGTAAAGCGTGAAGAATCACACGTAGGCTTATTCAAGGGCCAAGATGTTGGTTAACACAGTCAGTGGGACACCCACCCGGTATCCCGGATGTTTACGTTGGTTTTGTTAATAGTATGAGATTGGATTTCTCATTTCAGGGTTAATTAAATCCCCCCACATTTTCTCACCATTTACAACCTTTATTTTACTTAATGTTATGGAAGCGTATATGACTGATCCCAAGTACATCGAAGGTTGACGCAGTAGATATTCTGTACAAAATCATCGCACCAATTATGTTGGATTGAGATCATGCATTGAACGGACCTGGGTCGAATCAGCCGAAGGATCTTATGAACCGACGTGACATTAGCAGGTTTTTGTTTGTCTCAAATCGGGCGCACTACATTAATTGGTGAAATTCGAGAACAAGCAAAAAGTCACAGATTTGAATATTGACATCCACAACCCATTCATCTGTTATTATTATCGCACGATGCACAAGTCAACACAGCTTACCAATCAACACAGCTACAATGCTAAAGAAACCAACCGAATTGAAACTTTATGCTCTCCGCAAATGGTGTGGCTGGACTTCATCACATCTTCGGCTGCTCTCTTATTTGGCATCTGGCGGGTAAATGAACATTGGAACTGAAGAAATTTCGGAATTTTTTGATTGAGAACAGGATCTCGGTCGTTTTAATGTGTGTGTCGCGTACTGGCACACACTTGTTTCCCTTCAGCGTACAGAAATATCGAGTCCAAATCAGAAAGAAATCGTGTCCAATAGTGAGAATGCCTCGGAAACCTATGGGACCACTTTTGTAGACAACAATCAATGTTTTTAGCGACAGTGTAGCAGGTGTTATCGATAAATTACATTCCCACTATTCTAGACTGTTTTGTGATGAAAAAAATCCGACGGTTTTGCGTTGGTGTTGCAACTTTCTCCATGCATAGGACAGAAAATTCCTTTATGGACACCTAGTCCAAAGAATAAATTAAGCTGGTATTCAAGTCGTTGTTTACACACCCCTACCTAATGAGATTGGCCACTCAATCCGATCAGCTAAGACATTTTGGGGCACATTTCGCAGTCCATCATCCACACTACCCTAGCAACACTTATGTCCTTGAGACTGAAATGTAACAGTTCTTCATTCCACCTTTTTGAGTGGAATGAATAACATTGAACGTACTGAATGATTAGTACTTGAAAAGCCTGGCTTAGAAACAATAAAACAGAGTACTCGACTGATTAAACACCTCGTTACGCGGAATTCCGACAGCAGCCCTGGAGAACAGTGAGTGCAAATCAGGTCACAAGCCATCAGTATATGGTTGCTGCGTCTACAAGTAATCAACGGTTTTCCTCATAATTGAACATATAGCTTCAGTCTTCAGCCGGCCGGTAAATTTCATTTTTTGAGTTTCATCGGCGAGATTTTTCTAAACCTCTGTACACTCCAAATTGTTGCACTGGTACTCAAGACATCTAACGCAAGTACTTGAGTTGCTCAGAGCCGATGCTTTCATTCCTTTGTGCTCCGGAATTTATTTATATTGCCCAATTAAGCGCTGTTTTTTTCGGGCTTCAAAGTAAAGTTTAACATCAAGCTATAGTAAAGCTCACTGAAGCGCAGTGGTCTCTAGCTACATTCCAGGGTTACACATGTAAAACTGTTATTTATTTTGGCATTGCACTCAATTCCACGATGGATATTGTTTGATTCAACTTCAAAAACGTTGCGGTAGATTGTAATGATTTGTGGGAGAAATAAAACAGATCTTCAAAAAATGCACTCATTTGAATATCAGTTTCGTTTCCACGAGGGGTTTAACTGAATCTCTCGTTTATGATTTTATCCTACTGAATGTGCTACATAAAGCTGCCTCATGTTTCAGTTGAAATGATATTCGAGATATCGCGGTATATTCTGTCCATATATATATATATATAGTAAGCATATTCAGTTGAAAAATATCATAGACGAGAGATTCGTTTGAGTTTCTCATGGAAACCAAAGTGCTATGTACATGAGTGTATTTGTCGAAATCTGTCCAATTTGGGTTCAGGCAGAACAAAAGATTGACAGAAACTCGGGGATTGCGCTCACCTGATGATCCCCAACAGGGGCGAAACCGGTAGTGGACTGTCGAAGAGTTTTGAGCAGCCCTGTTAGTAGTTTCACGTATGAAGTGCGTCACGGTCCAGATGAAATTTGTTCAGATATATTATTTAAGTACGAACAGAATACAGGAACCCATAGTGTGACATGCGCGTTAACAGAAAAAATTATAAGCATTCATAAATAAAAACAGAACAAGTAAAAGAGTAGTTGGACGATCATTTTCACTGTAACTGTGCAAAGTGACCGTACAACTGCAAGACATTCAGTACTACTATAGGTGAAACCAGAAAACAGAAGCTAATACATAGGCTGTTGGACAAAAATTCATTTTATTTTTAGGTGTTGATTAATAATCACCAGAAACTGTGTTAGGAACTTGACAGTGCCTGTAAAGCAGAACTAAAACAAATCAACAAGGACTTTATTGCTGCAGCTGGATGCATTCAAATGAAGCGATCTTTAGCTCAATACCCAGTAAAAGAATAGAATATCGGATAGTAACCATTCTCTCCAGCTAATTGAAACAATCGTTGTTAATCAAGAACGATATTTTTGTATTATTTTACTCAGTGAATGAGCCTGCTTCTGAAAGCTGTCAAACTAGGGACCAATTAATAACTAAGCTTTGCACGAGCGAAAGATGAATAGAAATGTACATCCAGTCTAACTGAGTGAAAAAACACCGCTGAACAGTGAATAGCGATCAAATGGTGGAAGACAAAAACGGAAGGTAGTGAGTTCACATCTTTCTGGCGCAATTCTGTTTACTTCCAAGCAGCATAACATAGCTGTACAGTGTTTCCCGGGTTTTGAGTGCAGGATGACTCCATTTCAGGAAGAAATCATCAAGTGAATTGGTAAGGACTCACTGTGATATTTGCCACCCAAATTTCAACGGGGTTATTGCAAAACTAAACTAACACTTGTCTTTCAGCAGGCAGGTTCAAGGAACTCTAGTATGTAATCTCGAGGCGTACCACCGCCTGCGTTAATTGAATGACATTCCATATTGCTGCGTGACTCTACAAACAGCAACCTAATCTGGATTACATGTAGGCTGCCGGGAAAATAATAGACATGTATAAGTAAAAAAGTAATCACAAGGATACCATTATAACCGCTTTAAGTGAGGTCCTTAAATATTGCTGGCAAAAAGACTGACTAAAACTAGTGTTCTTACTTCATCTGAGATACCTCTTTCTACGGAGATAATAATACCTGACTAACGGATGCCTTAAATGCCCAAAGACAAATGGCCCAGCGTAAAAGTGTTTAATTAAGTTGCTCATCTATATCCTCCTAGGCATGTTTTGTTTCTGAGTACAAATCCCGGTGAGTTAGATACACAGATTAATTGACATGCTACCCTTATTTTCAGTCCAGTATATTGTCTCACCGCGTATGTGGATTTAAATTCCAACCCAGCCGAATGTTCATATATGATTCACCTGCTATGCCTGTGGTGCTTCACACACGGAGGCTGCTGGAGACGGTCCATCAAAGTAAAACGGCATGCTCACGCATCTGCAGACCCAGTTTAATCTTCAAAATCAGGCCGATTATAAAATCGATCAGGAATCATCGTCTTGAGTTCACTGAATGCACCAGAGAAAGTTCCGGCAACGGAATTCTTTCTGGTTACTTCTTTTGAATTATTCTTTTCGCACTCACTTATATGGTCATCGATAAAAGTGTCTAACAGCTTATGATCCATTAGGAGGATCGTGACAGTAGAAATCAATAATCACTGAAACTTTCCACAAGGAATCGCGAGACACACAGTTCTTTCTGTTATTTTGTTATGGGTGGCCTTGAAGTGCAATGTGCAGTTCTTCAAAATGCGGACAAAACAGATATACCAGGCACACAGGACTCATTATCAGTTGCACGCTAGTGTAACTAAGGCCGGAATTCTCACAGCAACGGACTCGGTTTATAAGCATACGTGGATTGGTTAGGACACTCGCTGGTCGAGTTGTGGAGGCCTATATATATATATATATATATATATTGATGTGTACCGTGCAATTCGGTTATTTGCTTGAATATCACCAAGTCTGAACTTCTGAGTAACTGACAGGGTGCTATCCATCTGTCCTCTTCATACCGACTTTGCGCTACCCTACGTCGGGGTGGAGGTATAACAACTGTTCCCTTTCTCACAGTTCCTTGATGTTTTGTAGCGCTCAGCTTTCAAACATCATTATCGCTCTACCGGATTGGAAAGACAGTGGTGTGAAATGTCGACCACTTTGGCGCACGGAACCAATTTACCTATCGTGTAAGACCAAGAGCTGAACAGGATTGCAACATTCGTAGAAGTCTAATTCATGCCCCCTCGTTAGCAGTCCTTCTTTGGCGAGACTGTAAGCCATCAAGGAGTATTCTTTTGGGGAAGTTGAAGCTCTTCTCCCTTTTAGTTCATTTTATTAGGATTAATAGACGAACACGGTGACATTTATTTTGCCTTTACCTGTGGTGAACACCTCTATATACCTCTTCTATAAACGTGGAAGGGAGGCCGGGTGTGCCTTAAATTCTCGGGATCCAACTACACCTTCACACCTAGCAAGTTCCCGACTTGCCAGATAAAATGCTCTGACCGTTCTCCAGTTTTCAGAATTTCAAAGGTGATCGATCAGGAGAACATTTGTTTACAGGGTCAACCGGCCATTATATTGCAGAGGACTGGATAAACGAAATGATCCGGTTAAGCAGATTCCGCTGCGGTCTTCACTATCTTCGATGAGGACAACTCCTTAACCAATAGGCAAAGAAGAAGCAATACTAATTTATATATTGATCTGGGCTACATTATTCTGCCCAGTATGTTCCAATAAGGGCCGATTTTTTGAGTAAACATCGAGGTAGTTACCTCCTGAGATTTGGCTTGTGGATTCTATTTGGTAAAATAACATCACCAAGTGTCAGAAAATTCTACTTTGGTTGCGCCTTAGAGGTGAATTCACTAGGAAAGACCTAGGAGCAAAGATTTACATCCTGAGTTTCTGTATATTCTTGCAGCAGGTACGTACACCTGAATTGAGCTGAACTCCAAAGTGGACGATGATGTCAAACCATGTCATGATGTTAAACCAAAAACCGTTTTCTGTGCCTCCAATGGATCACTCCCAGGGCAGGCAACTCATCAAAAAAGGGCGCTTTAGTTTGCTTACAACGCTTCATTGACAATAGCATACTTCCTTTCAGACTCAAGTATGGCCGAGAGAAACGCATTTTGGTGAGCGTCAAAAGCATAAACGGTGTCAACTTAAGGTGTCCACTGGAGCCTGCTGCTTTACACTAAAATTAGGCAGAGGTAGCAATCGTTTTTGATTACTTCAGCCTGTGCACTGAGTTTATTTTTCAACCACCTAGGCAAGCCTATTCCGCCCCTAAGTAGGATGGCGAAACACTTGTACGACTGTTTCGGCCAATTGCTGGTTTCGAGTTAAGCCCTAGCAACTATTCTCAAATTCAGTGTTAGTCTACAACGGTTTTGCTCCTGAAGAGTCTCATCTGACTTTGATGTAAAGGACCTAAGGAGTAAGAAATATTTCATCCCCTGTCGGTGTTTGCCATGAAAGGTTCTGTTACACGGCTTTAATGGCTCTTTCATGTCTATCTAGTTACTCGCGATTAACCAGCATTTTGGATACTACTTTGAATGGATATAAAATGTTTATTCGTATATCGTTCTGTTTGGATCATTCAAACAGCAGAAACGACCGGAGTCAGATCGTCGTCATCACATACAGCGCTGTGTGATCCTTTGTCTTACTTCTCCCCATCTCCCACTAAAATACCTATTCAGGAGTTACAGGCTATGAGAAAAATCACAATAAAGCCCCTCTTGAATGGCAAACTGGGTGGAAAATTGCAAGACGACGAGGTAAAGTTGCCTTATAATCAGGATTTGAAATGCAGAGTCCCCTCTGCATGTTGTGAGTGCTCTGTTATCCGGACGATGAAAGACGGTGTGTGGAAACAAAAGAATCGTTCCATCGTGATGTGCTTCCTTGTGTATTCATGTGTCAAGGGACACATTAGTTTCTTGTCCAGCACCTAATAGAATTAGAACGCAGAGTAGATTGCATTTTCTCCGCAACATTTGTTTCCTCACATTTTGAGCGCTTTGCTCACCCAGGCAAACAGTACCAGGATTTCTCATTCGTTTCGCTTGATCGACTACTTACAACGAGCGTTACGTTCCATATGCAGTTATACGAACTGCAAATTTCGGTGTAAACTTTCGGCGTACCAAGCTTTTCATTGTGATTTTCTATGACACAAATGCTAATACGAAAACAAAGGACAACTACCTGAAAAGCAACACTGACACTGAACTCCTGACAAAATGAGGCCAGGATGCAAACAACTACCAGATCATGTTTGAAATGTGGTTTGTAGACTACAAATAAGACCAGGTAGAAGACGAGATTTCGGGTTCGAAAGGTCTTCACCAAACATTTGCCAACATCAACAGAGTTTTTTGCGTCGGACAAACCCTGATAAGTCGTATGGAATCGGGTAATGGCTTCACTCGCTCTCAGCAGCAACAAATCAACCCACGAGGTATTGGTTTTTGGGACACTCAACTCACTTAATAAACGACGAAAATATTGGCGTACTAATTTGCCTGCGCTTGCTACTCAGCTCATGGGTGGAAGTAAGTGGTGTACGGAAAAGATGGCCAAGTATTTTGACAGGGAATGTGAACAATATTACGTCGTGTTTGAACAATCTGTCGAGCATTACGCAGTGGGAATTCGTGTGTAGTGTTGTTGAGGATCTGGAAGGCTAGTGGGATTCGTAATACCATGCTCGCAGTGGTGCTAGGAAATTTGAAATATTGCCATACGCCATGTACTAGTTAATCTTATTTGTTCCGTTTTCCGTGAAATTAGGACGTTTTAGATTGAGCTAAGAATGCAGTTAATTCCACTCAGATGTAGGACCATCCTTCAGCGAGAAGTACTCACTAGCACCACATGTTTCACCACCCTTTGAGGGAATGTACTCTTGGCTAGGAATTCAAAAAGCCATATTCAGCTCCTATTTTAAAAATTATTTTCCTCGCGGTAACTGTTTCAGGTTACAGCTTAACCCACTTGTAAGCCCTTCACTTGGCCGGAATACTCGAATATTTACTCCGAAGGATCGGAATTATTTCGCCTTAGTTATGAGAACTAAGTCAACAGCACTGAATCATCTATACGTGTATCACGGAAGCTGAAAAAGAGTATAGTTCCTGCTAATTTTTAGTACCGAACAGCAACGTATCAAGCTCACACATCTCTGTCACTGAATGTTCAAAATGCACAATCCAGTTGAGAAACTAAAGTTCATTCCGAAAAAGGAATACACAAGGCCATAAGGAGCTCGCAAATCCAGTCGCTTAACAGTCCAAAATCACGTATTTTAAGAACCAGCTGAAGGGGAGTTGCAACCCTATGTCGATCTCGCATATCAGGCTGACTGCTGACATGAGGAATGAACAGTTTCCGTCAACGCAGCTGTTACGGATGATGGGTAAGGAGCAAACTTCACCCTGACTGTAGCAAAAGCACACGCTCAGTCAGCTGATGTAATCAGCCAAGCGGTGTTTCGACAGCCAAAAATATCCATCAAATCCACGGACTGCAATGACAAGAAAAGAGCTGTAGTTACATCGGCTTAAGGCCACAACTGGCTCACTCATATGGGCGATCATTACAATCGAATATAAGTGGGCGTCCAGGTTACGTCATTCAACAGTTTTCACTTGTGAAGCCGACTACGCATTTGATGCCCTTGCTGCACTGATTGCACTTATAACTGGTACCGAACCAGCGGTGGTGGAAACGTCAGCGGCTTTGCTCGGTCAGTTTCCGTCATTTTTGAGCGAACAACTGTATACGGAACGTGCAAATGCTAACGGTGGCATATGTGACTGATCCCTATGTAACTTATGCGTAAGAATAAATGCGAGTACCTATGTCGCTTCATTTCGTGTTCGGGTTTGCTTAGTTCAGTTCCTCTTAAGGATTCATCTCATCGTGAGGATACTAGCGAACGGACTGCTGGACATTGTTTGCAAAAGCGAAAATTTTAGCTTGCGTTTTTTCAGTTCTTTACTATTATCCAGCAAGTAAATGAATCTAACAAAAGCGCGAAATTGACTGAAATGAAGAGGCAATGGTTTGTTGATTCCGGGTCCTCAAACTGAATGAATAAGGATTTTCACAAGAGGAGCTGATTTTAAAGTTTAGAAACACTATTTCCTGCTGCGAGACAACTAGTGGAATTGTTTGAATGGGTTGAGGGTTGAAAAATTTGACTTGGCAGTAGATCGGACAGTGCGTGACGAATGATTTTACGAATTAAAAATACTTACTGATGGCAAAATGTTTATACGTAACTCAATGTTCTAACCACAATCCTGTAAAGTCCGGTTCGCACTGAATTTTCGAAGTATTTCCTTACAGTGCCCCAAAAAACCACATAATACTGAAGTAAGGAACTATTTTTCGTGCAGTCATTGTAATGTCCAGAACCCCATGTCAAAGGAAACCCGAGGGACGAAAATTTTGCCTGGCGCGTAACCGCACAGGATTCAGAGATAGGACTAAAACCTTCCAACGGTCCCTGTCAAGATGAGAATCATCACTCACAGAAGGCAAGGAGAAAAACGCGAAGAATTCCTGCCTATTAAAGGTTGGGTTGTCCATCAACTCAGGGCAACAGTAGGCTTGAATAAATTGTCTTATTGATATTCCAAGGAGAGTTGGAAATTTCAGCTCGGATTTCTTCTTGTAAATGAAGTTGGTTTATTCCGAGAAACGGAGAATAACTGTACAGTTGTTTCATTCTTATTGGAAATTACCATTAGGGCATGTGACGAAAATGCAGTTTTAGACCCATGACCAACCGATTTGTAGCTGAAAACTAAAGAATCGGATCCGAACGGTTGATAAGCTGTAGGAAGTCAATCGATTACTATGCAGGACACATGCAGGACAAAATTGCAGTTTGAAATTCCAAGCCTCCTCGCAATATCAATAAGTCCTAAGTAGCCCAGAAGGAGAACATATTCATGAGCTGCGTGAGCCTTCCGTTTGAGAATTCGTCACTCGAAGACCCAGTCGGTAAATATTCACATGTTCTAGATTCCGTGCTTGAAGAGTGAATGGTCCTATGCCCCGTTTACGTGCGAGCTAATCACGCTGCAGCTCAGCCGCCAACCGCCGAATGGCCACGGAGTTGTGGTTTCGAACTGTTCTGGAAATTTGTGTTTTGCGCACTGTTGATGATTCTCACTAAGGTTAAAAGAGCTGTATAGTGTGTCGGCTGAATTATTTGCAATACGGAGTTCCAACTGAACTGCTTTTCAGCCACTTAAATGTTGGTCTTAATATCGGGTAGCAATGGAACTCGTTATGATGAACAATCAGCGTCTGCATATTATATGATGATAGATGTCCATTCGACAAGTGATGCGAAAGGGGATGTTCATGTCGACACTTTGAAATGAAGCTACAAGTCTTTCATGATTCAGGCAGTGAACTTCTTCTCTCTATTCTTCGCTAAAGAAGCCGACAGGTATTCTTTAACCTATCGACCATTGTTTTCATAGTTTGATCAAAGTATCTGCTGAACACGAGCAAACAGCTCGTTACAGATCCATTCTTGTGGTAATTTGAGGCAACCTGTCCTTGAACTCTTGACAGAACCAAACTCTGGTTATAATGTAAGGGCGGTTACTGCTGTAATTCAGGCAGCGAGTGACTGTCACGACAAACAAACGACAAACGAACAAGCTCCATTTCTTCCACACGCGTTATTTAAAAACAGCTAGAAATGCTTCACTCGCATACATGAGAGCCTGAAAATCTGACGCAGTATCGCCCACATCTGGAGCGCATATGGTAGTCAGTTGCCTGGATAGTGCCTCATTTGTCAGCACTCATCTGTCATCTGCCTCATCTGTCAATTCATATACAAAACCTGAAGCATCTTGTGTTCTGGCCACCTCAGGAACGAGGACATTCCAGTGTGCCCCACCATTACATAATGGGTACTACTGGAAACCCTTCATCAGATATATAATCAGTCTTCAAGCTTCAAAAGAGACATCTATACAAGGCCGTGGGTCTAGAATACACGTCGGCATCGTAAGCGTATTCGGTTTTAGTCCATAACCAGAAGCTCCACTCATGGGATGCTGATGAACTTTCCTAGGGTTTTCAATTATATATGGGCAAATGGGTAAATGCATCTGCTGGTGATCCAGCTTGCATATTATAGTGTTGCTCATTTCAGTCGATGAAGGCATTCAGTGCGGGAAACGATGAAGGCTTCATTGAAATTCAACAAGAACATTTAAATATAAACGTTTTACTAGCTCTTAGCAAGTTGGAGTCGGAGCAAAATGTGCCAATTATAGCCCAGCTTGCCAGCAGAATGCGTAGAAATCAGACATCGACCAAATTCTCTGTGAATTCAACAGTGCCAGTTAGTACAGTCCTCATAATCGTTGTTGCCAAACCGGATGTTCAAACCAACATCAAGATGGACAGTGCAAAACAAATGTAGGTAGTTTTTCGTCCATCATAGCTTGCATTCTTAACGCAAATCCGTCGGTTTTGTTCGGCTGAGTTGGTTATGATTGTATGAAGCTCATCTCTCACTTGTCCAAGAGCAACCTCGATTTTCTAACAAAAATGACGAGTTTTGGGAAATTTGGGGGTCTACTTCACATCAGCACTCATCACAGGAATGACAATGGAGTTGCATTTCTTGCATTTAAGTTCGTTGCACACCACAGTTTTAGCTTGAGAGGCAAATAGCCATTTACTGGTCCACCTGTCGAATAGCTGACCTGTGCCTGAGACGTACACCGAAATATTTCGCAAGGTCACTGCGACTCGGAAATAAGAGATGACATACGCCGAAGGTTTTGCATTTATGAATAATGGATCTATTTACTGATAGTATGAAGGGATTTTGAAAGGTTTTATGAAGAGATCGTCCTTTAAGTGAAACTGACCTATACCCCAAGGCCAAGAAGCACAACATACCTGTTTCATCCTTATTATGAATAATCATCAGTGGATACAAAACCCCATGAAATTTCGAAACCACGACTTCTTGACTAGGGGTCAAGACACATAACCCTTCGGCCACGAGCGGCTGATGAACCGCGTGCTTATCTTGAACTTAGACAGGACATAGACTGACGTCACTAGCCGGAGGTTTGCGGATTCGAAGCACGAAGCGATTGGACTCCAACGCAAAGCGACTGAAACTTGCCATGGTGTGACGGGTTGTGTACCTCGGTGACCCCTTGAGCTATACTCGGAGGTGTCCGAGCGACAATCGTAATCTCTCACACCAGGTTGCTCAATGGCTAGAGGTCTAACGAACACAATCTCCTGGTCCTCCAGGTTGGGGGTTGGAACATGTGTGGCGACGTGTTCCGCACTTGCATTTCCGCTGCCTTGCGGTCAGGCATTTGAGGCAAAGTCTTTGGTTGTGGACCCTATTCGTCCTCCTGTCTAGGTGTGGGCGCCCTGGCAATATGCCAGCCCACGTAAAACCATGAACTGCACATGTACAAATAAACCCACGCCACATCGGCCGTCGAGCGCTTCAATCAGCCGAGCCGTCTTACTTGCTGAATACAGCAGGGCGGGTAAGCGAAAACATGTCATTGCTGACACCTCATTTCTTTCTCTTTCACCTTCTTTTTCCTCCTCTCACCACACCATTATTAACTCCATCCTTTTAAGCCAAGCACTTAGGACTGGTAACTCTGTTCGTCCTGCGACGGTTTTGCAAGCAAAATCTGCGCCTCATCCGGCGCCGACACCCTCAGACAGCTCGAAATCACTCCTCGGCGTCTAATCATTCTGGCTGACTTCAATGTCCGCACTCTAAAACAAGTAGGTCAACAAGCTGCTCTTGTTCTCACACTGGACTCGCTTGACCTTGAGGTGTGCTGTGTTTCAGAAACAAGAATTCAAGATGCAAGCACACTGGCTGAGCTAATCGCCCTATCACTGTCCACCCACTTCTGTCTGCGCACCCCTGGCTATCCAGAAGCTGCTGCGGCAGGATGTGCAGGGGTTGGTACCATCCTAAGTCACCAAGCCCCAGCGAAGCATCAGAGACTGGTTTAAGCTAGCCGTGTTTGTAACGCAGTACTGTTGTTTGATGGGATCTCTTCGACAGCCTAGTTGAGGTTTCGTCCTCCTTGGAGTTCATCGCGTTGGCGTGGTCCCCGAGTTTCCCTCAGCTGCTCAGTTCTACTTTAAAATCTGGACACCAATAAAATGTAATCGCAATTGGCAAAGTATATTCATTCTCAAATTGAGTGGTAGTAACGGGGGACTCAACAGTCAACAAGCAAAAGGGCGACTCAACTGAAACTGGACACCGAAGTAATTTTCAAATTAGTGTATTCCTCTAGCCCCTATTTGATTTTCTACTCAGTTCAGAACAGTCTTTTGCAGTACGTTTAGTGCTGCTTAATACCTTCCGATTTGTAAGATTGTTAACTTGCAATCAGTGCCGTGAACCATAAGCAAACTACCAAAGTAAATATATGTACAGTTGGGGTAAACAAATTTAGAACAAACAGGTTTGTTCATGTAGCAAAAACATTCTGGGCTAATAAGATTGGTGCACTGATACATGCACATGGTCACGTGATACATCTTTTCAATCACGTATGTGCTAATCTTATTATCTTTAGTGCCGTTTTGTTTCCTTTCTTAGTAAAAATGAATGTGAATGTGGGACACCCAGCAATTGTATCACTAGACCTGCACAAGATACGTATGGGATCTATATTGTGGGCAACACGCCTGATGTGCTAGCTTGCAGGGCCAGTCACATGTTAACATTATGAAAATTCATTCAACCCTACAGCCTGTTTACCTGTATCCTTAAAAGATCCCTCAGTGATGCACCATCCCGGAGTTAAGAACCGCCGTACAAAATGAAGTCCTGCGATCATCCATGAACCAAACAGGCTGAGGCTTCACCAGGATAGGGGATACCAAAAAGGTAGTTTTGAATCAGATCTAATTGACTCCTACCGAGTGCTTGTATATGCTTGGACGTTGCCACATTTTGTAGCACTAGATCTCCTTGACCAACTTATTCAGGGCCTTTCTATATAGTTGGGAACAAAAGATAAAAATGTTTCGATTGTACTGGAAAAAACGCTCCTAAAATATACTTGTCATCCAGTCCTCTTGAGCACAACTATTCCTTAGAACAGGTAAAACACAGGATACAGCGTTATTCAGGCGCTCGTTACTAATCCGTCCCAATGCATCTAGCAAGACGGTTCTTCTGACAAGCAACTTATTTTCGTCAATAAATGTATAACGCCCATCTGCAACCTGTATTTACACACCCATGTGCGCGTTTTAAATGTCACTCTTGAAGATTATAAATGCGTTCAAACAAATACAAATAATCAAATCCGGTTGCTGGGAGACCATCGGAGTGGAGTTTGAGAGCTATTTTCGACAATGATTCCAGTAGCCGGTGCATACCTTAGTTCCACTCCTAAACTGCCACACAGCTGAACGGTGCTTGGCACTCACCCAGGATTTGTCCTCATCTCTCTTTGCAAGGTATCAGGCGAAGAGGGAAATTGACAGTTTTCCATTTGATTTCATAAAACCATATTTTCCAGAGGTTTTTGCGTTGTTTGGTGCACGTTATTTATTTGCGACATGTCTGTCACTTGGTCATCTCAACAAGTCAGGAAACTTATCCAATTTAAATGAATTTGGAGCCAGTGTTCCACAGTATATTGTCTAAGAAATGATTTAGCGTGGGGTTCTTCAGCAGCGCACGCAATATTGAAATCACCTTGAAAAATACAGAGGAGAAATATTCCGGCCAACTGCTTTAAAGAGCTCTCCAGCAGCGGGAAAACACACTAAACGCCTATACGGTTGTGCAAAAATCGAGTACCCAAATTATGCTTTGTCCTAGACAATTCATAGGGTTGATGTTAGCCAAAACACCGCTTTAGCAGTAGGCTATCTTGAAGATATCATAGGAATCGTCCAGATACTACTTCTCAAAATACCAAAAAGCCGTAGTTTTCTTCTCTTGGTCCAGGCATCACCTTTTAGATTTCGACTAATTAAAATATCGTTTCGTTTATGCTCGGCATGCAATGAAGAAATCTGAAACTTTGTGTTCGAAATTACACTTCGTATTTGAAGTCAACCGTTGATAGATGCCTAGAGGGAACGAGGAGCTTTTTCATGCTTTCAGGTAATCATTATCAATGTTCTCCCCACGACTGTCTGAGCTTCTACTTCGCGGCCGTTATCTTAGTTGCTTAGGTGTATAATATTCAGCCACAGGCTGCTGGACCGGAGTGTAAGTGACCGGCAAAAACTATATCGCTGCTAATTCTCAGTCACAGTTCGTGTCACCAGGCGTGTTGTTGCATGGCTCTTTAGGGGACTGGTTTCTCGATAGAAGACCAAAGTGTCCTTTGGGAACCTCTGTGTTGTTCGGAGTACGTCTTCATTAAAGCGACTTTCCTCCGGTAGTTTGCCTCAGTAGTGAGCCATTCCTGTTGTGTTCGGAACAAGCAAGGTGCTGATTTAGCGGCGAGTGCTAACATGCGGGCACCGTTCACGTAACGAAATTAAACCAAACCAAAGTTTTCTGAAAATTCTTCGACAACCCACGACTTCGTCTTCTCTTAATGTCTGGAGGACAGACAACAATCCTAAGGAATGCACCGAAAATTTGGTTTGGTTTAGTGAAATGCACTCATTTGCAAAGAAATTTGGTTTCGCGATAGGCTCACCTGGAACCCAGCTGAATCTCCCGGTTGCGATTTCCCAGCAACCTTATGAGTAGTGCTTTACGGATATACATGTATCACGATATCTCGAATATCGTAGCAACTGAAACTTTGGTCGGCCTGGTGCAGCACATTCAGTTGCCTGGAAACACCGCAAACTGGAGATTCAGCTGGGTTCCAGGTGAGCCTATCGCGAAACCAAATTTCTTTGCAAATGAGTGCATTTCACTAAACCAAACCAAATTTTCGGTGCATTCCTTAGGATTGTTGTCTGTCCTCCAGACATTAAGAGAAGACGAATCATTTTCGGAGGCTGCAGGCTTTTACAAGCATTACAAGTCAAACAAATTTGTCGGTTGCAGTTGACTGAAGATTGAGTTATCTCAGGAACGTCAGTGATAAGCAGGTCAGTGAGGGGATTCCAGGGCCGTTTTGATTCGCTTACGTTTAACTCGTACCGATAGATGATCGGTTGGCATGTACATCAATAAAACCCATAAGTGTGTGGCACTCATCTCTGTGCTCAGCTCAGATAGAATACACAGGCTGGAGCTAAACATTTCACCTATGTGTGCAACGCAGTGCTCTCCGGAAATCAGATTACATACTCACTTGCGCCGTAGCCTTAGAAGACAATAATCGTGGAGGAGTGTCTTTCAGTAAAACCCGAAATGCCGAAATATGCCATGGCTGTGTTGTAAAGGAATGCTGTGCATAAAAATATGGACGCCATTTTGAGCTGGTTTCGCAACCGCAGTAATATTATAATTATTTAGTTCTCCGATAAACGAGTTTTTCTGTTGAGATAACTCACTTATTTTCCTCGACTTCCAAGTTACCTTACCTTTGAGGTGTTTGATATCAAAGCATACCTGTGGAAAAAAAACAATTGTTGGTTTGTTTTAGCCCGGGGCTATAACTGAGATCAGTAGCTGGGATTCGGGTTTTGAGAGAAAGAACAAACTAGAGTTGCGTTTGACACCGAAATATGACAACATGATTTAGGCAGCTAGGCATTTGGGACGGCAGAATGTGTCTAGGGAAGGCACCGATGAGGTCAGTTACGGTAGAGTTTTCCCTAGGTGATATTTATAGCATAACGGGTGAAATAACAATGCGAAAGGTGGCTGTCAATTCTGTCCAAACGTCACTCTTGACTCCACGGATTTTACCACGGAAACAATAACCCTGTTCTAAGATAAGGAAAACCTATCCTCTTAGACACAAGAGCATTGATCAGTTTGTCATGAGCGGGGGATGGCTAGCTATGAGGTACATATGGGAGAATTCGGAATGACTGAATGTCACAGCACTGTTGAGACCCGTTCAATAATTACTGCCAGATATGGGTTAATCTTTTTATAAGTCTGTGTACAGTTGTTTAAAAAAACAAAGAAACACAGGGCAGGGTTGGACGTGAAATGATGAGGTCAAACAAGAACAAGCGCGGGATAGCCGAGTCTTGGTATGTCAGTGATGCTGTATAGTTTTACGTCGCGGATAACCGAACAAACAGCTGTAATAAAGATAATTCAGCGTGTTCCTCTTTCTGACAGGAAAACTTCGTATGCTGTGACCGTTCCAGCAAAATGATCAAGTTTTGAGACAGACGAAAAACCACTCAGCAAAATCTAGCTCTAAGGAAGACTGAATGAGTGCAGGGTGTGTATGCGTGTAAGCCATAAGGGCAACTGGGGAAAATTTGCGCCAATTTGGTCAGGGTACTGGGTCTGGTTCATCTAGCTTATAACACTTCAGTTGAAGATTGCTCTCGAATTTTGATTACAATCTCTGTATGGGTTAGACAGAGATTATGTAGGTATTAGCCGGATTGGGAATTTTACCGTAGATATGGGAACCACTTCTGTTAATGACTTCCCTTGACTGACAACTGTGTATCGCCACTGAACAATTCGTTCATCTGAAACCGTTCTTCATAGGCGCGCAGACACTAAACACCTCTTTTGTGTCCATGCTTGGTGACTTGATCAAACTCTCCGTATCGGCCAAAGTCACCGTGGTATGATTCTGGTATATCCTGCCGGATCTCCTCCATATATTGTGTCTACTGCGTATGAAACCACAGCGCCTGTATCGGTTATAGCAATTAGGTTTCAAGAAATTTCCAATTAAGTGACTTGGGCTAGTTGAAAATCCGGCGTGCATAAAATGCGACCAAATTACCCGGGAAATGCCAGAATAAAATAAAACATGAATCTTTATTCTGCTGCACTAAAAATCTCTGGCAGAAACCTTGACTAGCTCTGCGTCTAGGTAACACCAAGAAAATTACGAAGATATGTGAAATAAGTATAAAGTGTTTTTGCTATGCAGCAAAAACATGGTTTTCTGCTGGGATGAACATCATTTCGAAATAAATACATTGGAAGGATACCTAAAAGGTACATACACAAACAGAAAAGATGCACCTACTATTCAGGTTGAAAGATGACTTCACATTTCATATGTATAGCCATAAATATGACAATGACTTCTCCCCAATACGCATGTAAATTAACGGGCAAGTCGGAGGGAAACAAAGACTGCCTTACTAATTAAATTCATCGATCCTTACTACCGTCATGACTGACAAGAATGTGTGCGAACGTCCTCCCGTAAATTGAACCCATTTAGATCACGTTGACATAGGTATGCTCCAACGCACTCTTCAAGACTGACTTAGTGATACCCAGGAGAGTTCTAAAGATCAGGGTAAGGAAATGACGAATAATGCTTTCCGAATACCCAAGACATTCAGTGAACTCTTATTTACAGCAAGTGATGGTTGGGTAGCGTGAGGAGGAAAAGAAATAAAATCCAGGATGTTATGCAAGCTGTTGTATAACTTGTGGCAAATAGGCCAGATTGTCACCGATGTCACACCCAATACGCCATCTCCCACGCTGACGTAGCTCTATGCAGGAGACGCATTTTACCAATCATGCAAGGCGTGAAGCATCCGTTACAAAATCAGGAACGCTTCGCAGCCTTAATTCTTGAGGAATGTATGTTGCCTCAGAAGACTTACCTTCAAATTAGTAATGCAAAAAACACAAAGCACGACTGTCAAGCCACTCTGTACGTCAGTCACCTTAAGACCTCCAGGCAACTCTCACCAGGCTTCCCAATAAGATGCTTACGGTGGAATACTAAATAGAATATAGAGTGAAATACAAATACTGAAATGATAATGACAATCAGTGAATTGCTGGTGGGGTATTCTTGATTGTATTGATCAGATACCCGTTGCCCCTTTGCTCCCTATCCGACTAGGTGTTTTGGAGCTTTGGGGACAAAGTAACAGGATCACAGTCCTGGTGATCTCCACACATTTACCTTAGTCACGTGCTGGTTGCTCAAAAAATTTTCGGGAATTATCTACTAGGCAAGGTAGACAGAAAAATTTGCAGGACAGTATATTTTTTAAAGGCTTCGCGAGAACAAAACAAAACAACGAAGCAGGTATATCTATACCTGAGTACGGTAGATCATGGTAGGCCCAATTTCGTCTAAAGATATTGAGATTCCATTTGAGTTAAGCTAGAATGAGTTAGAAAATAGCCTACCTTTAGATTGATGTACCCGAATTTGTCCTGATTATTGAAGATCGTATCGTGTTAGTGTTAGTGAACAGACCGCATAATCTAAATCAGTTTGAGGGGCGAGAACTGTGAGTCAAAACGGGGTAGTGGTTATTCGAAAAAGTGTTTGTCGAATACAGAGAAATTCAGAAAATCTGCCGCTGAAGAATTCGATCATCCACAGGCAGTAGTTTTCTTTTTAAGCTTAGCCAAAATCCTCTTATTCCTATTGAATGTTTGACTAAAACCCAATGGCCTGCCGAATGTTATCACGGGTGTTATTTAAACTAATAAAAAAGTTGGTCGGCCAAATGCGTAGTAGACGTTGCTGATTACTTCAAAAGTTACCAGTATTGTCAAATGCCATAACGTGCTGCATTGCTATGCATCTCCAGCTCCTCCAAGCTAAACCGCATTGTATCAAGTTCATACATGAAAACCCACACACATCTCAACACTCCCGTCTTAGACATTCTGGATGATCTGCTCAGATTATGCTCAGTGGACTTAAAGGTATCACACAAGCCAATGTCGATACGTGATTACATTCGGCCTCCATGGAAAGCCTTTTAGACACAACTAAAATCGAATGTTTTATTGTGAAACCCAAACGGGGTTTGAGTTTGAAGACTCAACAGGATGCTTCATGTGACAACGATTAGGATGATATTTGACTCACGCTTGCAGGAGACCAAGAGCAAATCTGGCATATAGTTCCGTTTTTTGAAAAGCATTTTAGTACAGAATTCCCGTGTGAGCAGAAAAAATACTATATCCATCCGCGAATCTTCTAATCACAAGCCACCTTTTGATGTAACGCAACCTTGCTTGGTGTGGTCAGTACTAAAATTCCACAATCCGCTGTTCAGTAAGATTTCAAGATGCTCTGCCTCCTATGCTGTTTCACGGAGTGAAATACAGTTAAAGCCAAGTAGTGAAAGAATATGCTGCTCGCGCTCAGCACTCTCTGTATTTAGGTGTACCTGACATAAAATTTCGATCGAGCGTACGAGAGCATACGGTTTCGTCAGAGTCTCTTCCGACAAACGGAGCTGTAAATTGTGAAGTAGAGTACACATGTGTCGAAACTTTTATAATAGGTTTAAAAAAGAACAGTATCTAATTAGTTTGTTTGTTGTGGATTGTGATTGGTGAACCAAGGTGTTCTCAATGGCTAAACGTACCTTTTTGGTGACGGAGGAAGGGGCCAAGCGAATTAAACGTAGTCCCCCTGGTGCTCGACCTAAGAATGGGTTAATAACACCCAGTAAATCTCTGTAAGCTATTCTGTCGAATCAATCTGGTAGTATCCGTTGATCAGGTGATTGCCTGGTTAGTCCACTTCTCAAGCAGCTTAATTTATGTTCGCGAGTTCTCTCGGACTCGAGTGATGCGACCCAAGTAGTCTACTGAAAATTGGCAGACGTAGAAATAAACCGCCACTAATGAATCTCTGGCCAGCAATCTATTCTTGAGGTTGGTATTGAGCGGTAGACCATTGTTGAACTGTACAGTTGATTTCATTGCTCCGAACGTCAGGTTCAACAACACCCAGCGTTTTTGAAGCCATGCTGCTGTCAAAGGAAAGTAGATGAAGAAAACGGTTTTGCATAACTGATGGGCTCAAGTATTTAATGTCTATAATCTGATTTTGGTATCTATTATCCATCGCTATTTTACAGATGAGCTGCAGTCTAACACAAAGATTGTTGCCGTTGAAGATTCTACGGGCTCAAAAAGCCGTAGGAATTAGTGTATTGTCTTATGCCATGCACTGTGTGAATTTACCCGTCTTGATGCCTCGTCAATACAGTATCCGGAATGTAGAATTCATCTTCGGTTTTCTCGTCCACAGTGAAGCGTAGTGCTGTGTGAGTGGAGACAAAAGACTCGAGGAAACTTGTCATCGTCATATCGGACATGTAAATGATAAAAAATTGCCTCTAAAATGTTTGCAACTTGGTATTTGCTTAACAGTTAGTTTCAGATATTGTATACATGTTTGTAAAAATAGTAGGATAGTCCATTGCTGAATATAAGTCAAATGTTGGAAGTGTATCCTAAAATTAACTCTTTGAGTTCAGTTTGTGGAATATGGAAACGGATGTGAGCGTTGCTTTTTTTCCTTATTGAACAAGGATGCGGTGTCTAATTGGCAAATTAAGCTGGATGAACGAACTCAAAAGTGTCCCGAGCACTGTGAGTACACAAATCTGTCCAGAACTTCTGCTGGGGATTGTATGGTACGTTGATTTGCTTATCTCAAGTGTCTCTCTCAACGGAATGTTTTTTATGTGTATTTTAGGCAATCCGTATGTTCGAGGGAAGCATGAACCAGGAGGTTTTCGAGATTTTTGGGGTGTCCCCGCAAAACCGTTATTTTTCAACGGCTTCAAGAAGTTTTTCTGTCAGCCCTCGTATATTTTGTCTCATCGGAAAATACTTCAAGCAGTTTGTCAGCCCAATCAGTTTCGTTCAGCAGCATCAATACAGAACAATAATTTGAACTGGATAAAATCATGTCAGAGTGGTTATGTGATCCTTTCAGAGTCGGCAGATGCTTCAATAGTATAGGGATTTTAAGGTACACCGGATTGTTCTTAGAGCTGCTAGGTACTAACTAAATCAGTTTTGAACTTCCGAGTCCATCAGCTGATATAGATACCAAGTGGCCAGTCTTGTCTTGTAAATCATTGAACTGGGATTCTGATCCCATTTGGTCAAGATTGCTTCAAGGAATGCAAAAGTTTGGGCATATGACAAACACTTGGTATAAACCATTGGCAAACATAACACTAGAAAAACTGTGTGAAAACCCTCTACCTTGTTTTTATTCTCCAACTGAACCATATTTTGCAATCTTTTCACTCGTTTTCGGGTTGTAAATTACTCTAATGCGGAAAGCCCTTAGACCATATTTCGGGTATATCCGTATAAATATGTGTCTAACTAGGTCATCCAAATTGACGTCAAGTGGAATCACATCATTTGGCGAGAGTAGGCCTACCACGACCTGCATTGCTGAGACAAATATTTCCACCTGAACGCGTTGTCTTTCTCTTCTCCCGAAGCTTAACCGCACTAAATTGCACGGTTTAAACCATCTAGTCGAATGGTATTTCAAAAGGATGCTATTCGGTAACGGTTATCTGGACCGTAGGATGAGAATAACCTGTCGGAAATTCAGCCACCGTCGTTGTTCTTTCCATCTTTTATTCCATTCTATATTTTACTCAATAACTCGCCGTAAGCATCCTACCGGGAAGTCTTATGAGAGTTAGCTGAAGACCTTACCATGACTGACTTTCAGTGTTTCTCAGTGCAACGTTAATTTAGAGCTAAGACACATTCTGCTGAGTTTTAGTTACGGTGAATCCCTGAGTTCGTTATCTGTAGTTCACTTCTCCTGTAAATGTGAAAATGCACCCATTGAATACAGTGGTTTGAGTGCAGGAGATAGCATATTAGATGTGATATTGATGACAGTTGAGCCAATTTAGCATGAAGTATAAAACAGCTTGCAGAATATAGCTCTACACCTTGGATCTTGTCTGTGTCACCCCTCAAGCCCACTCCAAATCACTTCCTGTAAGTGATTGTTCATCCTACCATGTTTGAGAGCGTCCGGCTGAATAAAATATATATCACACTGTTTGTCTACACCTAATAAGCTTGAAAGAATATAATCCACTTCTCCAGCTTGGCCTGCGAAGCACCAGCCACTTGATCAAAAACCTATACACGTAAGAAATCTATCAGTTTTTTCCACCAACAAATCACGGACTTTCAGCGCTCAAATTTGCCTGTTGATTGAAGACTTTCGCCTGGAGATAAGCCTGTACACGCCAGCAGCCACAGATTCTTAATGAGCGCATACGAAATTGCATCCTCTCATGTAGCCTAATACATCGGCCGCCCGGAAACCCTCCACAACTTTGGACACTTATTGGACAGCACGGTAGACAGATGATAAGCGTAACGATTACGGATGCACGTAATCACAATAGAAAATATTGGCAGTATAACCGACTAATGCAGAGAGGTGCTATGACCAGAAACTCTGGAGGAACTCGGCATAGCCTTACAACGAAGATTTAATTCCACTTCTGAAAACGAGAAAGATCACCTTGGAAGCAAATTTTGCAGGCTGACAGAAGATAAGGGGAACATAGATAATCATGCAGGCTATTTGCCAATCTCGGCCAATAGCTCGACAGCAGCTAGATTAATTCCTAGCTCTCATAAGCAAACCATTTAGGCACAGTTAAATCTCTATTATATGCGATCTTTATAAATCGTGGGTTGTGTCCTAAAAGTATAGTTGCATACACTCGCATGTATTTGTATTTAGTCGCAAAGCTCATACATAGTGCCAGCGTCAACGTTGTGTACCCTATTTTCGGCACCTTCAATTGAAAAAAAATACAAGTTCGAGGTTCTCTTGAGTTTCCCGTCAAAAAAATAATTTGCAAGTGAGTGTAACTTGAAAGTTACACCTTAGTCCTTTAAAATTCTTTAGAGCTCAGGGACCGACCTCATGGAGGAATCTATAGTTAACTGCTAACTCCAACCTGAGCAAATTTTGACAAAATTCGACGAGATATTTTTAGGCGAATGTAGAGAGCACACACACATACAAGTGCAATGGTCCTTTTTGTCAGGAATCCATAACAACAAACAAACTGAAGGGTGTTGGCACTGGTGGCGGAACCCAAAAGGAAATGGATATGGACTGCTGTTACTCCATACAAACCAGGAATATCGGAAGTCATTCAGAGGATTCTAAACAATTCCAGAAGGGAACCACTCTGCGCTGTGCACAGGTGCAATTGAATCATCGTCTCCCAGCGAAGAGAACCAGGAACTTTGTCTATAAAATTAAGCGTAACGATGGCTCTAAGGTCCATATGGGACAGGCAGTCAGAAAACCTCACACCAGAATCGAAGTGCATGTGAGAAAAGTAAGCAGGCCGTCAACAAACGCATATGCATATCGAGAGTGACTGAAAGACTCAGCAATGGCGGAACATGCGGTGGACACAAAACGTGACACGTGACACACAAAACGTTGAGGTTTTGAGGCGGGGACAACGATTCACGCCACAATTACTGATGTCCGAGGCGGCGGAAATTCCCAAGCGTCCCAGTGTAAATAGGATAGAAATCATAGAACTTGTGACCATGTGGAGAACGGTTTTAGATCACTCATTATTTTTATTGTCATCGTAGACAGCATGACATCAGTGTTCAATAGTGATGCTTCACTGCCCAACAACCATGATTTACTTGAAAGTTTTACTGTGAAGAAAAGAATAAAGGTGGACAGGAAGGGGACTTCGTGCTAACTCAGTACAATATTTCCGACGTTTCTACCTCTCATTCAGGCGATCCGGATAGAAACTAACAACAAGATCGCCGCTGGCATTGATTAACAGCCATAATTTGCAGCGCCTCCGGTCAGGCGCAGAGTTGATCACGCGGATCTTCGATACTACCTCAAGCAAGGTAAGGAAGTAATAAAATCAAGTATAAATTTGCCTTGCTTGTAACTCTGTTTTGGCGAAGGGATGTGAGAATCCTATCGATAGGAACATTAGAATGATTTGAGCACAGTAACAAGGACAAGATGATGAACCCGACCTACTTCTTCCTGTACCAAGTGAGTTCATGATGGTTTGTCGGCAGTTCGGAGAAAATAAATTTAAGATCTTTCTATCCCCTATGTATTTGTGACAACCTCAGTCTGATTTCGTTGACCAGTATATACTGATTTACATACGGATCAATTGAAGATTCAGTCTAAAATTCTAGCTCGGTTCCTGCACTCAGGCAGGTAATCCTTCATTTTCATCCACCTTAGCAACTTCTGCGAAGAACGAGGATGGCCTTTACAGCAGGTTGACTGACCGGAAGAGGTCCTAGTGGGGCTCCTGGAACAAAGTATTGTCATCACATGTTTGTAATTTCATCGCAGATGGTTCCGCACTAAGGGTGACCAACGCTTTAACTAAGACCAGTCACATCGTCCAACTTTTGTGATTTTTGCTCCAGAACGTTTCACCCTGTCTGCTGACTCAATAAGTCATCCGTCATTCTAGCTTCAGGAAAGCATAAGTAAACTTTTTTCGGTTGAGTAGCGGAGTTCAATGTGTACAAATTTTGTCCCCATTCCTCTGAAAATGAAATTTTTCGTAAATCATAAGTTTGCCTGATCGTGGTCTAAAATTACGTGCGGTGAACGTATAATTATGTACAAGATAAATTGATACCCAGTTTAAGAAAACCACTGGTTATCATATGCACTCTGTTCCATTAGTGCCTGTAACAAGTTGTTTTCGGACGTGTTAATTCAACAAGTTATACTCCATTCGATCTAATAAGAACTAGATGCAAATTTCGCTATTTCCCACTTACTCATAACTGTCTAGATTTCGACAGACAGCTATGCACAATAACTTTGATCATTTCATCAGAATATTTATAACAGCTGACTATTTTCAGACAGCAAGTTGTGCACATCGATTAGTCTAGTGCCTCTTTCAATGACAAATGCTTTGCGCATATTTTTAGCATATGTAATAAGATAAGTTGTTCCATTTATTTTGAATGACCATCCTTGCGTTTCTTATCAGCACTCGTCCGAGTTGTCATCAGTTAAGCTGATAAACATAGCTGAATCACTGACAAATGGTAAGTGCTAGTCAACACGTATTTCGCAACAAAAGGTTATTCCAGGCAAACCATATTTGGGTGAGATTACTTCACGAGAAGAGTGTGATAATGAATACATTCCACAGGTTGGGAGCCGTGAATAGTTCATCAGTTTTGTTTGATTTTCTGTGACCTCAAAACATTGCTGAAGGCAATCACAAGTGGTACGCTTTTTATTAGGTTGTGCTATCGAATAGTGCCCTCGAATTTCACCATTGAATAACGAATTCTCTGTTCAGTTCATCCAGACTAATAGATACGTTTTCACGCTCAAATTTGTTCTAAAACCATTCATGTTCACAGAAGATCTCTAGTTTTAGTGGCCCAGATATTTCTTATGTGGATTTCCTTCATGGACAAAAGTAAAGGACGAAGAGTGTCTGTCCGAATGAAAATTCACACGTAATGCATTTTTTGAAGACTTCGGAGTTCGCTTGGTTTAAAATCCAACCGTAAACCATAGAAAACTTTCATTGTGATTTCAGCTGCTGTTAGCCTCCTAGTATTTTCCTTCCGCACCAGTAGTGTACTAAGCTATTAGAACTCTCAGTACTCCCAACTGCTTCCGCTAAAGATACATTTGACTCACATAGGCGTCTAGCTACGGAGGAAAACATCTTTGGTTTTGATATATTAGACGTAGAAAACACCGAGTGGTTTATTAGACTTGTTTGGCCTCGAAATGAATTTTGTTGAACCCGATTTATGCTGTAGGTATGTACTGTCCGTAGAATCTAAAACTGTAGGAGGTATAAATAAAAGAGAACCCACTTCAGTAGCGGAAGTAATAATACAGTAACTTCAACAATATGAAGGCCACAAGCGCCGCTGTTACGCATAGTCCACCGAGTCAACAGCGATGAGTTACAAGCGTTTTCATTCCAATCATCGTAACCACAGGATACTCGCATGATACTGGAGAAGAGAGTGAGGCCAAAAGCCAGGTTATCACAGCGGTCGACTTTCAATGCGGCTGAGTAGTATTCAACCCTCGATTATGAAATATAAATGTTTGCTATGCGTCCGTCCTAGGCAGAATCGGGCAAGGAACTAGGTGCTCACATGTGCTACGCGGTAAAATCTACACCCAAAAACCAGAAAGCTGACCATTTAACTGATTGCACTGCATTTACAACAGCAACGAATCTGTATCTATAACAACAGAATGCGTACGCCCGTATTGGATAAAACAGAGATACCGGACATGCATGTACATTCTCAGCCAAATTGCCCGATTTGCGTGGATTTGGAGGCATCTGCACTGGCAAGCGGTAGCACTGTGAAGTGGGTGCGTTAATATCTTCTGATAACATTTCGTTGACTAATAGGCTACGTAAATCCTTTAAACTTTCAGCTTTCACGTTCGCGTTTAGCACTTGCAGGAGAGAACAATAGCTTGTGCAAATCCCACTAGTTCACTTGGACCTATATAGCACTTTACTGAGCTCGTGTGAACCTACATCTAGCCGCGAAACTTCACGCTAGATGACCTGGATCCACTTGCTGTGGTCTTTCAGGAAGGGCTGATCGACTCCACTGAACAATCCAATGACTATGTTACTGAGATGTTGAATAGGAAGGGGCCTTGCATATCTGTGTTTTGAAAAAAAACTCGTCCAGACACTTCGTCACATACTTGCAGTGCACATCGGAACAAAGTCACCCATATTGTCAAGTGTCCGAATTTCAGTCATTTTTCTGTTGAGACACTGAAGGAAACCTAGTAGGATAATTGACAGCCCGAAATAACTTTGCATAACCGTGTTAGTGGAGCCACTTATTCTAATAGACCATGGGAAAACAAAGCCAGTGAGTTTAGCTGGAGGCCCATAAAATGAAGCTAGTCATGAAATGTTCTGTCAGCATGATGGGTGAAGCGTTAAGAATGGATACCTTCGAGGACCTCTATAAAAGCCAACAAATATGAAAACCTGATAAAGTATAAACTAAAGCTTAAAAAGGTCTCTAAGGTTTATACGAAATGAGAAGTTGAATTATAAACTGAATTGTAAATTTTTCATCATCATTATTCCCAGAAATCCTTTGCAAATGGTGCAGCATGCGCATACCAAGGCAAACAGCTAAAGTGTTCAGATGCAATCAAGTGGAAACTTGATAAGATAATCGAAATTTAGGCAATATCACGCACGTAAGCATTTCTTAGGAGATTTCCAACACAAATGTAATGTTGGTTTATCCCACTTTTATCTGTAAGCAGGATTTAAACGGACAGGTTTCGAGAGGCTGACGTTTCCTCTGTTTCCATCAGTCTATGGGTTAAAAGTAATGTAACAAAGGGAACACATTGTCCCAACCAGACACGGGTTTCTTGTAGTTAGTTTCATGCTAGTCTGGTAGCCCAAGCCTACACATTCTCGTGCACGTCTTGATTCGTAACATTGGGTCCTTTGAATTAGTCTCCTTGGAATAGACAGAAGACATATTCGGCGATGCATTACCACAATTTTTGGAGTACCATGGTAATCATTCGGCTTCCTTAAGAGTTTGTGCATAGAGAAGGTCGTAGGAGTTGAGCAGCTATATTTCACTGAGCTGGGTTGTTATTGCACAGTGGGGTTCTAAGAGACTTCGTAGGGCCAATCTAATACCATGTATCCAAGAGACGACCGCAGGTTGGCCGTGCTAGTCCAACTGTTGGCTTTTGCCCTGACAACATCCACAGCACATACTCTTGGATTTTTTCAGCTCTGCTAGACTTACTCCGTCTTGCAACTACGAACGTCCCCGCGGCTACAAGAGAGTTTGCGTTTCACTTTTTTGAAAAATACTCTGTTTGTCGATATCAGCCTGACCTAGGTTGTCGCATAGACAGGCTGAAAGGCTAAAATTAGCATCTGCTTGATATCGGTGTTCAGATAGACTTTGAATCGAAGCAGCATGTGGACATTCTACTTCTAAGCCGAGATGCTTAGGCATAAGGTTGGTTCCCAACTCTATTTTGCGTATTTTCCCGCTCATTTTATTCCCCTTGATCTAGACCGACATCAGAATCTTGCAGGAAGTACCGAATTCTAGTCTGAACAGGACATTTACGTCTTGCCTACTCTGCGCAGATGTTGGGCAAATCAGTCACTGTTGCTCCACAAATCCGCTCTGAATGTGAGCCAATCGTACATATAAATGTACGTACAAATGCGTACGTAGGTAGAAATGTGCCTGTATGCATATATGTATATATATAAACATCTGTGCAACATTCTAATAATTGACTTCGACGTGTTTGATGCCACACCATCATCAGTGAAGTAACCTAGGAGGGTGCACAGCATTTCCGTATTACTAGTTTGCCCTGTGCTTGATGACTGGAATACAGTAAAGTTAAGATCAAGTTTTCCTGATGAACACTGACTTCATATCACTGGTTCGTATTCCGAGTTTGCTAGCCTTTCTTAATGGGGAATGTTAAGTTAACTTACCGATCTTGAATCTATGCAAAAATTGACACCAGTATGAATTTTATGTTACAAAAGCAATGCTAGCCATTTAGCGCTTCCGAAAGCAATCTGCAAAGTGTACAACCGTAGAACCTGCAGAGAATACCTGTCATCAGGCCGTAACATACGCAGCGGGAGTAGGATGCACACCAGACGTTTAAGAGAACTTGTGGACATTCACTTGACAGGAAAAACCTTAAGACGTTTTTTGCCATAGCTAGCAGGTGTCAATATGGTCTCGTGCGGCACGCAAATTTTTAAAGCATAAGGGTTTCACAGAAAAAAAACCGCGAATTTTTCAAACATACAGCAAGGTATATCGATTCAGGTCTCTCATTTTGTCCCAATTAGTAACCGGTGCATTGATTCCTTCAATCACAATTGAGTTACCAGCAATGCGGGAAAATCTAATGATTCGAACAGAAACGGATTCTTCAACTGCCATCACACAGGTTGTTAATTACAAATGATGGTGTCATAGATAACCGCTTTTTCCACTCACGTACTAATCACTCACTTGCAGTTATCAAACTGATAAAAATACAATTAGTAGATCCGCTAATTCAGTGTAATCTACTTTCATCAGTGCGCAGTTTTGCCAATTAACGGTAATAGTAAACAACTTTTGGAAATTGGCTAATCCCTGGCAAGCATTTCGAATAATTCTGTTGTTAAAACACCAGTGTAGATTAAACCAAATCCAACTTTTCAGGGCACCATATTTCCGGATCTAAATTACTCCGGAGAGATCCACAACGGGGTGAATTTTGAAGGAGCCTGCACATATAGTTCTGCCATCTTGGCACCAGTCTTTTGAATGTTACGTGTTTCATAACACATTAACCTGCAAATTGAAGTATACAACTGTACATTAACACCCGTTAAACGATGCACATTTGGTGAAATCGGTAAGGTTATATAACAGATGGACTTTCTAGACGTAATAAACTTAAAATCGTGAACACTGTCCGACGGCCCACAAGCGGTTTCGCCCTCCCTGAGGTTCATCAAGTGGGCGCAGCAACCATATAAGTGGTGTATTACATCTATACATGTATCGTGATTTCTTGGACGTCATACCAACTGAAACCTTAGGCAGCCTGGTGCAGCATATTCAGTTGCTTAAAAACGCTATGAAAGAGAGATTCAGTTGGATTTCAAGTGAGTCACCCGTCAAAGCCACATTGGTTTGAGAATGAGTGTATTTCACTAAGACGGACTTTCTATTTATGGAAGTGGAAGGTTTGGGACTGTGGCAGATATTCTTGGTTTGAAAAGTTTCATTTGTTGCACTCTTTCAGCCATACAGCTGCAAATGTTCGTGAACTCTAGAAGTCCTGCTTTTGTCAGTTGGATGAGTGCATGAATAATCCGTGGCTGAGCAACAGCCGCTAAAGCCCGATAAAAACACAAAACAAGCAATTTTATGCTTTCGCGTGGCGACCACAGAACGCAACGTGTTCCAACATTACCACTGCGATTATTCGAAGTTTGACGCATAAGTACTGACAGTACATTGTGTTGTCATGCACTCAAATCCTAGTATACTTGACAAGTTGTTCGACACTGCCATCTGTGCAAGTGGTTCCACATGAAATTTTCATTGGACACAAATAGAAAACGTTCCAAACTGTCTGCTGTCATTGTGTGACACTACGTTAGCAGCGCTAATTTCATTGGCTGTTTTTACAGGACATTCAGCTGCCTACTTCTTAACCAGAACCATTCCTCTCAAGGAACATATTTCACGCTGTAAAATTTGTCCCGTCAACAGAAAAAACGTTTTTTGAGGTTAAGACATTACGGGACCATCGGAGTATTTTAAAAGTTACTCTAATTTGAATACTCATATTTCTGTGGGCAATGAATTCGCCTACATCTAATTAGTGGTACGAAGTGTAGAGATGCTGCTGGGATTACCGAACAACTCGGATGGAGCAAAAATGCAACAGCGTTCAAGGGAGGGAGAGTCAATAAGTCAAGCGAAGTGCATACATGTTGATGTGAACGTGAAATAGATATTCATTGCAATCCTGGTCTTTCTCCGTTTCGTAATGATAGTATTCATAAAAAACGAGGGCACATTTCGGAGTCATTGAGTCTAAGAAAGTCTACTTGCATTCAGGACGAATTTCGTCCTGAACACATTGTCCACATATCGCACCGGATTATTTTTATTAGTTTAGTGTGTACGAGATAATCATATAATCACTAAGTGCTTGCAGTAGCTTAACCAATTTGATATGGTAATGATATGTAGAAAATATATCAATAAATTCACTAGAAAGGTTTAGAATAGCTTGTTTTGCAAGGTTTTAAAGTAGTACCTTGACAGGCATGTCAGAATTTGGGTGCAAATCACATATAAGGCTATATCAGGCCCCGTTGGTGCGAGCTGAATTGTTGTTCTCGAAAGTGTCAGACGTATGTGACATATTATTCACAAGGGGTTTAAAATGACCGAATGGAATGTTCATCCTTTATCGCAACAGGACACCCTCGTTTGTGTAGTGATTGCTAGACACGGAAAACATGAATAAATTAATGAACAGAAGAACGGTCCCGTTGGAATTCATACAACTCTGGCCATTGCGCGCGACGAATTTATGGGAATGGCGTTTTGCTTTAAGAAGCAAGCATTGTCCGAATGACCAAAATCTATTGAACTGCACTAAAGTGCACGCAATGCAAGCTGAGAGTCGTTTTTTTCTGTGTTGGCATACACGAGTCATTTTCTGTACGGCGCCCGAGGATTCCTTATAAGAAGTAGCCGTACAACTACAATTCTCTTCCTTTTACCTGAACCAGTTGGGCTTTTGACTATTGTAACATTCCACTCATCTGGTTTAGTATTAAATATGGAAATTTTTTGACGATGGTCTAGTCGAAAACTTGTGGGGAATGTCTCGTAGCACATCCTAGTTGATTTTCTGACTCACTCCAACCCAATTCGTTCAGTAGTGGTTGGGTGTTTTGATATCAGTCACGCAAGATTTAACACATCACTTTTCCGAACGGCTCATTTTTCCTAATACATCTACTGTAGAACATTACAATGCATTCATCAAATGTCTGTCATTTTGCCATACGTAAAAGCTGTTCGACCACTCTGCCCTTCTTCACCAAATTGCTACTTTTTTCTATGCTTGCCTAATTACAAACCGCCCTTTCGGTGCAGCTGAAAAGCTAATCCGAATGATCTGATCCTACCACATAGTTGCACTCTGTTTTTGCTCTATCATAGCTAGACGTGGCTTCACATTGCACCTCACATCTTGAGGATGTCCAAAAGTCGTTGGTATGTTATCTAGCTCAAAACCAACAGAAAAGCTAATGGTGGTAATTTCACGTTTGAGAATTATAAGACCGTATTCATTTACATATTTGCAACAAGTAAAGTCTGTAATTCATTTGTTGATCCAGCCTCTCTTCCATCACCGAAAGCCGTGGACCTGGGGGAGACATAGAGCATCGAAATCTCCCCTGAGTGCATCAAATTAGGTTTTTGTTTATTCACCTAGCCGAAACTCACCTTTAGTCTTTGCAACTCTGAAAGTCACTGCTCAAAATCACTGTATATTCAACCTGATTCATCCAACTTGGTAACCTAGCTCGGGTATAGAAAAATTCAGGCTCGTAAGTTAGACTTTTCTCACTAGTCTGCACTTCAGAACTGATAACTGGGCCCTCCTGTCTGGAAGAGAGCTAATCACATTGCTGACTGGCCGCTCGTGGTCACACGGTTAAATGCTCACCCGTTGACCAGGTTACGGGTTCAAGACTCTTCGAATTTCATGGAATGCCTACTGGTGATAATTCCAAATAAGGATGAAACAGCTGCAAAATGCTTTTCACCATGGACTAGCTTCTCTCACGGAAGGATATCTCTATTGAAAATTATCAGATGAACTGAGTGAAACTTAACGAAATGATAACTCGTTATTAGTTTGCCACTCATCCGGACTGAGTGATGACTGGCAATTTATCAATCATATTTGCCTATAGCCGGCTAAATTAAGGCAAAATCTCTTTGCCCGACCACTTTGCAATTGTACAGAAAGTAAAAAACGAGATTAATTTCTTGTTCCTGAAGGAAGGCGCCACCCAACGAATTGTGGAAACTCCCCGACACCCTATTACCAATTTCGCACTTCTTGAAGCACAAAAATAGGTAAGTAAACGGGTTGACAAGGAAATGGGTGACAAGAGAATAAACTCACTGGATAAGGATAAACACTATCCTACAGGTTTGACTAAAAATACACATGAACAGTTTATTGAACAAAGTGCATTGTACTGGACGGTACGCGGAGAATGCAAAAGTCTTGCATATTAGCCATGGAGTTCACTAGGTTACTTGATGTTATATCACATATTACGTCGAAATATCTTGAACTAAGGTTCTTTTCAGGAATATGAGCGACTTCTCTATGGATGTACTTGCAGTCCAAATTTACTACCACCGCAAGCTTGCAAAAATGTCGGAAGCAGGCCACAGCATTCCAACCCGTTGATAACTGTGCTCTGCTGTCACAAATGAAGGTTTCCCTTCAGTCTACTCCATCAGCGATATTTTTCGTCGTCCAATGCGAATTTTACCATTCCCCTTTTGGGGCCAAAACATTCTTCTGTCCAGGATATGTGATTAACTTCGCCTTCAAAAATACACCGAAATATCTGCAGCTTTGGTTCTGTATTGGTTGCATATCAGGCGCCTGTGAACCCTTCTGAGAAACATGGCAATTTGCGTGTAAACGCCATGTCACCGCGAACTGATAATTTACCCAAAATTGGTGGCGAAACGTCCGCAAACAAATTTCTGATCCCGGTGAACAGATTAACAGCCACCTACGCTACAACCAACCGACTTTGCTGTGCCTGCACCCGAGTCCTGTTACAAAGAAATCAAGAATAATTACAGGTGCTGTGTTGCACAGTTGAAGGCAGTTCAAGACAGTTAGTCAAAGCATGAAGTTAAGTCGCACAGGCGTTCTGAAACATCTAGCGCATAGTATGCCGAATGATGCGTTTTTATATTAGCTGTGGTATTTTCCGACACAAAATTGGGTGACTGAGGTTAAATTACTCGTTTTTAAAACGTTTGTGACTTTACTTGTTATAATTTGCACTTGAAATCTCGCCAAAAATTACCTGCTTTGTGCGTTCAAAACATTGTTTTCTTTATGCAACCAAAGAACCCCAGCAAACCAACGCAAAATGTGCTACCGCTAGACAACCGCATAGTTATTTTGAACAATGTGATTTTGCAGTAATTTAAATAGGCTGCTTCTGTGAGGTGAATTGCTCTATGTAACGCAGTTGAACTCACAATGCACAAGTTTTCATGTCAATAAAACTTTCGCTATCCAGCTCGACGACCCTAACACTAGTTTATGTTTGACCCGTTTATCATCGTGCATTCCCTGTAAGCTTCTAGTTAAATGGTCATTCACAGTCGGTTTTACGCTGGTTTCTCAGGGTGAGAATATCGTCTGCGTACTTTCAACTTGACCATTTATTTCGAAAACCGGTGGAACGTTTATTATTGTTTTGCAAATTCAACCAATGATTGATGCGCAGAAGCAGGTCATGTGATATTTTACTCCACAATTCACCTGTTTTTGACGGTTTAAACAGAACAAGTCTTCCAGTTTAGGAACCTTCAGATCCTGCTTACCGAACAACGTTTTTACTGACTCCCTGAAACGGATTATGAATTGTCAGTTGAACCCTGGCAGCCCGCACACAGCAAGTCTGAGAGCATGATGAATTAATATTTGTATCTGAGCCTCACTTCCTTCCAGCTCACCGGTTATCTGGAATTATGCTCATTGTAGTGCTGTTTACAAACGGAGGTGCATATTATTAAATAGGATGCACAGTTCATTTGTGTGGGTCATCTTAACACTAATGGAGAGGTCCATAAAATAATTAACAGGGTGAATGTTTTCAGGGGGGACATTTTCCTCTCATTTTGACGCTCCAGTCGATATCCCAGACGAACCAGTCAATCGGCACCGATTCTAGTCAGGTGTTGTCGGGTGAAAATGACCGGCTCGGCAATGGCCATCAGCTAACAAGTTCGATCAGTAGCAGTTCTACAAAATGCATGCTTTTGACTATCCTTTGCATCCCTCAAAAGTGCATAAGCGTTGCACTTACGTAGGTTGCTGTGAAAAACATTGGGCAACCGGTGCATTAAAACTTTGAACTATTGAATTATATGGGTGGAAGCGAAGAAAGTTGTATCCAAGAAACTTTTCCCGGTTTCTGTTTGGACGGACAAACAACACTAAAAGTGTTTTTTTTTCAACACTGGAAACGTGTTTACCACTGATGGGAAAAAACACTGAATATTCAACTTAAAAACATGGGAGTTCGTCCTTTTTGTATTAATCTTCATCCAGTGGTGCTTGGGCTTATCCCTATCAGATCCTCCCAAATGGGGGTAATAAAACTGTGCATCAACATAAAACTTACATGCAGTAATTCCTCAATAGCTCATCTGGAATGTCTGCCGTACCAGATTTTGCAACCGTGAGCTAGAATGATGTTGATTGTTGTGTGACACCGAAAAAAATTGAGAAGAATTGCGAAATTCATTGTGCATATTTGGGTTCCAAAAATATTGAGATAAATTTGTTTACCTATCCGTTTGCCTAGAATGCCATCAGTCCAAACAGTCGGGTCTGGCGTTACTACTTAATAAACCGGTGTGGTAACAGGATTACTGACCGTGCAGCAAGAAAATATGCAAACATCTTGTGGGGGACGGACAGACATACTTGCAAAAGTTTATTGTACTATTTAGCTACCCATTCCTTCATGCCGAACTTATATGAACCGCTAATGGGGACGTATGGGAAGCTGCAGAGGTCTGAGTGCTTTGAAAAAATGCATATATATATATATATATATATAACTTGAACGAGAACTTGAAATTTTCCATGCGGGCATGGGTGCCGGAATTGGAAAAGTCATGTGTAGACTCGGACAGTGGAATGTACGCGCGCTGATTTAATTCCGGTTTACAAATCGCAACGCCGCAACTGTGGGTCCATATTTATACCCGGCGCATTGATTGACTTTATGCTTGTTCCTGAACGGACTACACACGAGTTGATATAGTTATGCTATATTTAGCAAGCATTTCAGATAGCTTGGTTACTACATGGCGGTAACTTTAAAGGAATTATCAAAATTTAGAACTTGCAGAGGGCTATAAGACAAGCGTTTTAGGAAAAATTGTAGGACGCACTATATACCAATTAGGCAGTTGCCTTT
Organism: Clonorchis sinensis; assembly: GCA_003604175.2. NCBI lineage: Eukaryota > Metazoa > Platyhelminthes > Trematoda > Opisthorchiida > Opisthorchiidae > Clonorchis > Clonorchis sinensis. Next base: position 185,393,749 of record CM030369.1, on the reverse strand, counting down.
CAAGAACGAAATAGAAAATTAGCTAAAACGGGAACAATGTTTGTCTTGATCGTCCTGAGTCAGAATTAGAGTACATTACGTTTAAAGCCCAATCACTTTGCAGATTACTCCGCATCTTTTTACCGCAACTTTTCTTTCATCAGTCATTCTGAAATTGCAGTCAAAATTCCTTTGTGTTAGTTGGCAACTGGTTGTAGTGTTATGCAGCAAAATTGGTCTCATTGGCTTTGTCACGACCTATTTCGTTTGTTGTTAGTGCCACAAGGTTCACTCCTACATTTTCGAGTCTGTGGCCAGTTACTGAGATTTCGCCAGTGTGGCGATACTGGTCCTCACCTCCAAGTTTCAGTGTTTGTTATACTTGTGCGTCAATTCCATCTCACAGCTGCAGAGTGCTAACGGGCATTAACTGACTCGGGGAGAAATTGTCATCATTCCGCCTTAGCAAACACAAACAAGTTGGATGCTCGATAAATACACTCATTTGCAAATCAATTTGGCTTTTGCGAGAGACTCATCTGGAACCAAGCTGAATCTCCCGTTTATGATGTTTCCAGGTAACTGACTGTGCGTCACCAGGCCGCCTCATGTCCCAGTTACTACGATATTCGAGATATCGCGATACATGTATATACGTAATGCACTACTCATAAGGTTGCTGAAAATTCGTCGACAGCCCACGACCGGTTTTGCCCTTCTTGGGGCTCATCAGGTAGGCGCAGTCCCCGAGTTTCCGTCAACCTTATGTTCTACTTGAAACCAAATTGCACGAAATTAGCGAAATACACTCATTTGCAAATCAGTATGGTTATGCGGGAGATTCATATGGAGCCCAGCTGGATCTCTTGTTTATGATTTTTTAAGCAACTTAGGTTCCACTATCGCATGTTCCATGTATCGCGATATCTCGAATATCGTAGCAACTGGAACATGAGGCGGCCTGGTGCAGCACATTCAGTTGCCTGAAAACATCGCAAACGGGAGATTCAGCTGGGTTCCAAATGAGTCTCTCGCAAAAACCAAATTGATATGCAAATGAGTGTATTTCTCGAAAACAGTGCAATTTGGGTTCAAGTAGAACATAAGGTTGACGGAAACTCGGGGACTGCGCCTACCTGATGAGCCCCAAGAAGGGCGAAACCGGTCGTGGGCTGTCGAAGAGTTTTCAGCAACCTTATGAGTAGTCCATTACGAATATACATGTATCTAAGTTGGATTCTCGTTTTGGTGACAAGTTCCTATATGTTTCGAAAAGAGTACAGTGAAGTAACGAAGGAAAGTAGTCTTTCATTGGAAACGGAATCTTTGGAAAAAAGCTAATCGTGACATACCCACGGACTAAAATTCACAATGACAATGATAAACTATCTCGAATGAACATTCGAGGTTTACTCCCATTGTGAGCAGACTGACCCAAAGTGATCTTTCACGCTTTTTCTACCAATAATTGGTTACACACCTATCTACTAAGCACATCTGAGGCCGGGGACGACTGCAAAAAACAACGGCCGAATTACCGATGGAATGCAGAATGCATTTGGTGTCGGAAAACCTGATGTCACGCTCTGTCATGGTGTCTGCGTGGAAAATGGACAGACATTTCATGTAGGCCAGGCTTCTGAAGTCAAAAGGGAAAAGAGTTGAGTTGGTTCATTGTAGTGACGTCAAAGAACAAAATATTCGGAGGTTTGTTCACGAATATCAAGAATTTTACAGATTTCAGAACCGTTCTTATGTTTCTACAGCTTAAACAACAGCAATTCAGTTGTTTTAGTTTAAAGTGACGTAAGAAACCTCTCCGTATTACTGGTCAACCCAGTCAGAAAAAAACCAAACGCCAGACTTTGTAGAGACAGAGAATCTAAACGTCCCGGTAGTGCTTGAATACCATGAAATCATACTCAGAGCAATGGTTTTAATTTCACGTCTATTTTCTCAGTATTACCAAAAATCAAGAGGCAAAATGCTTGAACGTTTATGCTCTAAAGGATGTTGCTCGTTTTAACAACCGCTTGATGAAGTACTTTGAATTGTTCAACCGAGCGAACCCGGATTGCACTGAGGAGGCAATTCTGACCCTAAAACGCTTTGTATTTAATTTAGAATTTTAATGTAATACGAACGATTTGGACACGATTAGGACACAGGCATCCAGCTTCTTTCAACATACCACGAACAACTTGGTTGAAGTTGACTACAAACTCGTGCAGTTTTAGTGAAATTCTAAAGAACAAACTTCCAACCTGAATTTGCTGAGTCCAATTTCAGTACGCTTTGAGGAGATCCCCGTGAAATACCACAAGTTCAGAGGCATTAAAGTTGTCACCAGGTACGTCTGTAACCATTGTGTACCAAAACAAGCCCAACATAAGGGTAGAAAACGGGGCGAATTAAACCGGAGTCACCCCCATCCTAATAAAATTATTATTGACAGTGTGTAGTGTAAAAACAATGGTGAATTTGGGTGCGGCGCAAGGGTAACCGAAAATTAGTAGTTTCTCATCATTCTCAGTCTAACTGTTACACAAGGCACACGAACGGTGGTCATGAAACACGTGTTGTTACGGAGATCAGACAAGGCGTTAGCGGCTACAGTCGTCACGAGCTAACTGGAGTAAAATTATGGCGCATTTCGGCGCCAGGCTATACGACAGTTATTCGATTCTAAAGCACATAATTTTAGGTGAAACAAAGACAGAATATCAATTTATTGTCCATACTCACTTCATAGTCACTAAGCCATCAAGTTTGCTTCAAAAATGCCGTTCCGAACTTGGCAGAGTAGCTTCAGGTTCGATAGGGACCATCTATACCATAAATAATCAAAAATGTTCTTAGATATTCTTCCTATCATAGACAGCTTGATGCTAGTTTTCATTACCTATGAGTGTAGCCAGTTAGAGAGATTAACGATGTTGCGGAATATAGATAGCTTAGGTGCGTTGCTTAGTTGTTGGACTGTTCGCCGAGCTTTGTAGTTGGATTGCATGAGCTTCATCACTAAGCGAGGTGACATCGTCAGTACGGGGTCCCACTCAATTATGCATCATGTTCATATAAACGCAAGTTACAAACTGTTGACTAAGAGCCATTTCACGGGTATCCCATATCATTATGGAATGCAAGTCTGGAGAAAAGTGTAGTAGATTTCCGGTTTTTCTAATCCGTCGGATGAACGTAGTAGTAATCACTAATTTTTCACCATATGTGTAGACAAATAAATAAAACAACAATGGAAGTAGGCCAACCGCATCTTCGACCAGTCAGGCCTGATTCATAAGTGCCTGGTGAATTGACCTCTTGTGCAAAGGTCTTTTGAACCAAAAAGCCAAACAAACACCAATTTTTCAGGGGACCCCGTTCTCACGTATTTCGTATGCTTCCCATAGGCATTTTCATTGCAGCACAGTTCCATTTCGGTTGTGCGGGACTCCGCCGACTTCAAGTTTGGTATATTGTTGGTCCAGGTTTTAATCCTACCAATGAGGCTCTTGCACACAACAGATTGTTCTAAACCCGCACAGATGACCCCAGTCAAAAAGGTCCGCAAATTTCAGGTCTTTATCTGCACATTTTCCTTTGCACTAAGCTATAGCATATTTATGCATGTTTATTGCTGTCTGATAAATGCCCAATCATGTTCTTCCAGAACGTTTAAGAAGTAAACTTTCTTTTATGAACTAAAAAATCGGCTTCAAATTGAAACACAAGGCATACAAACAAAAAATGAACCTGTTAGACCTTTGTTATCAAATGCATGCTGTGTTCGACCGCACCAGATTTGTCTTACTCCGAGCTGCCTCCAGCGAGAAGGCCAACGGCTTTCAAGCTGGGATCCGAAAAACACATCCATCGATCTTCAAACACAGTCTATCCACTGGTCACTGTGTTGACGCTAATACAACAACAATAACTTTGCTCCGCAAAACCGTCCTGAAATAAATAGCTTTCAAGTAGGTCAAGAGGAGTAATCAATACCGACCCAACCTTAACGCCAGCTATTAGTTCAACTTGCGCTACAGAACTTAGCTCCACTGGTGATGCGTTGTTGGCCCCAATCCTCTCTTTCTTTGCTTTTTGTTCCTCCATATGATGTCGGATTAGTGTTGTTGGAAGTAAAAACAAAACGTCAACGTCCCACAGTCATATTTTCTGTATTATTCAAATGATTAATAAATTGAACGCGGTTTGTCATATACCTCCAGACAAGCACGCGTGTACATTTCTCCTCGTGGTTCACGAGTTTGAAGACCTGCTTTTTGGAACTGGCGCTATGTGCCTGACTGCAACGCTTTAAAAATGTTTTTAAAAAATCAAGGAAATAATCAGCTGATATGAAGACGAATGATAAACAATTCAGCTTATCAGTATTGCAAAGTACTTTCCATATAACAGCCTTTTGCTACACAGCTCAATCTGAAAAGATACGTGCAATTTCAGAGAACGTAAAATTATAACGTCTTTCCTAATTAATTAAACAAAGAGAAAAACATGATGGAGATTGAACCTGAATTGGTTATACTCGGCCTGTTGATAAACAGTCTGAGATGGTAGCCAAGAAACATACTTGTATATATATATATATAGTTTTGTAACTTGGTTCCCACAAGCCCACTTCCCTAAATAAAATCATACCACGAGAGGATCTATTTAACGCTCTAAGCAGCAGAACATTCATACAACAGGCGACAATCGATAAGGCGTTACTGAACTATTGTCGATTAATAAGTGATATCATAACTGAGTGATTCTCAAACGAAGTAAGCTATCAGGCAGCTAGCTAGTACGAAATGGCACACGTATATGTGCTTATGCTTGTGTGGCTGCGAATCCTCGGACGTAAACAGCTATAAAAATTATGAATAAAAAACCGGAAAAACAGGTTCTGGGATAAACAGTTTAATGGTTGACAAAACATGGAGGGTGCAACACATTCATCAAACTACCTTTGGTGAGTTCGTTTCGTAGTCAAAACACACGATCCTTGTCATCAAAATTCTTTGCATGCTTATAAGTTTCCATAATCCCATACATGCATACAGTCATGTTGCCTTTTACAGGAAAGTAGACATCTCACCTGTGTAGTTGATCCTGAGAATGAAAACCGTACATTGCAGCCAATACATTGAGAAAAAATAAACTTAATAATCGGGATTTTCGTCAAGATAGCAAACTGTGAGTAGACATGGTTTAGGTAGATTCAAGTGTGTGGTTGCCTGAGAATATAACCTCTGCAGTTGCTTTTCTCGTCGCTTATATCGAGCTAAAATGACAAACGGATGCCCGTGCACGTTTGCTCGCCTGCTGGTGTGCACGTTTGCACGTCTGAATGTCTGTTTCAAAAGAAAACAACATTGCAGCATTCGACAACTCGTACCAAGAACAATGAGTGTCTGATCTTGAAGTTCTGTCGCGTTGCGCGTTCACAAGGACGCATTCCCCGCAACAAATAAACCATAAGCAAACTGCATTGCAGTGACAACGCTGTCAGTGTACCAAGTAAAATAAGCTCAGCTGCGAACACAAAAGTCACAGTTAGAGTCACTAGAGCGAAATAAGCAAACCAACGTAGCGAATGCAGCGTATGCCGGACTTTTCTTTAGGTTAAGACTGTGTGCAGCTAGAACAAATATCAACGTTCCATTATCACATAGGTCTATTCAGGCATATAGCGTAAGTTTAACTTCGATTTCGCGTCAACATAATCAAGCTATTACATGACTTTATCATCGGATTAGTCCTAAATTGGATAAAAAAAATACAATGACTCAGGATGTGGACTGATAATTCCCTAGATCTTTGTAGTGAGCAGAAAGTAGATAAATAGTATAGATTTAAGCGGTTATCATAGGCTTTGAGTTGATTTGCTTAAATGATGATAAGCGCGAGGTTTTCATCTAATGCTCACCCAGTATACGCTATAAATCCCGTAATTTTAGGTTTTTCTATCATGTCAGATGATGCTTGCTTGGTGATAGAAGAAAATCTTTTGTAGCTAGCCCTACCAAAACTGAAATTGAATTCAACAAAGAAACACGTTTTCAGACGCAGGCTTGAAAGGCTTCAAGAACAAAAATAGAAATAATGTGAAGAATTTTATCCTCCCAGTTTCAAAATGACCAAGAATACCCCAAAAATGGCACGTTTTTAACGTCACCAAAATGTTTCCATCGTTAGCACAGTCGATAGACTATTTTCTCACACCGATGAACTCCTCTTGACGAAACTACACCTTACTGCACTTTAATCTTGAGTACACACATGACAAAACTCGTTGATACGGTTGTGGTGCTGACTGACGAGTCCGAAGGATGGAAGGAAACAGTGCAACATAAACATCGTATCCCAAATAATTACCATTAATTTCGTTTTGACATAAGAAATCTGTCTGATTGATCGACCTGTCTGGTAGACCATATTCCAGTTTGGCTAGGTGGAATAAAACCACAGTTCGTAATGACGCAAATGCTGCCCTAGTAGATGTCAGCCACGGATAGGTTGGAGTAATAAATATGTGCAATGTCTAGTCCGAAAAAAATGGAGGACTATTCCACCATCACTGTGACTGGTGGAGCACTCGGTTGCAAATTATAATTTATTACCTCGGTGCAGAAGGCGAGCCATAATGTTCCAAATAGTGACATTTCGGAACTTGTCGGCTATAGCTCCATAAGGCGAAACCATTGTTTTTGGGACGGATTCAGTGAAGACAGACACAACTCCTTCAAATATCAATAACCTGGATAAATGAAAAAACCGAGTAGTTCAGAAATACCAAGCACACTTTCGCTGCAGTTGACAACTAACATCCGAATTTCAACCATTCTTGAAATGTCAATATATGTACCTTCGGCTGGTTATGTGTCTCGTGCAGTCGGGAAGCTTAAGACAAACATACTTCAAGAATTTACAAGGCTCATACGCTTGCTTCCGGCCATAAAATGAGGTCAGTTTGATTTTATGAAATACTGGCATTTAGTCAGGCCAGTTGTGCAAGGAATTAATAACCTCCGCAACTGAAGCATAGCTTTTGCCATTAACCCTAATATTAATTTTAGTTCCACCCATCCTGAGAGTCCAACTTCCATTAGTAAACAGTTGAATTTGCTAAGAAGATCCTAGTATACTGAAGCCAAAATCAGATTGACTTTGTAAGGGTTCCACGCATTTTTCTCTTTCAAACGTAATAAAGATTATATTAGATCGATTAGCCTGATAAATCTTTAGAAGTCTTTTAGAAAATGAGCACCTACCTAACCGATCTCGCATCCGCCAATTTTATTCCTGGTTATTGCCGCATAGTTTTATGTTAGGTTGGAAGTCCTCATAAACCAAGCATCTACATTAGGAATAACCCCATATATCATTGTATTACTCAAAGCATCGACCCCTAAGTTAGGCAGAAATGGCTGTGCCTATTGAACAGTTGGAACGGTAGAAAAGACGCACTACTGTCTTCACCATCTTACTGCATGATTTATTCTGTTTGATCTTACATAGCAAACACTTTCCATCAAATATTAAAATATGCAATCTGGTGAGTGATCGAGTCCATTTATGCTAACTGGAAACGTCTCAGCCCTTTTTATCCAGAAAAATTCACCAGACCATTGAATTCATGCCAAGCGGCTACGTGACTACAAACAGTTTAGTGCGCTTGGGCCGTCGACCTAAGAAGTATCGTTTTCGATTCAACTTTGGAATCGGAGACGTTGTACGACATTCTGTCAGCGGACACAGATGCGACGATTGTAGGCAGAATGTATGGATCACGGCTAAGGAAGCTGAAAGATGCATCACTGTCACCTCTGCAGAATACCGCAGACGTTAGCGGGTCTTCCATAGAATCTAGCAGTATTTTACTCCATTAGATTAGAGGTTAGTGCCTCAGGAGGTATTCGAAATGGCATTTTCATTGACGGATGAGTTCAAAAACCTTTGCTAAAGATTCCTTGCTCTAAAGACAGTGTAACACGAGGAGGGGTCCGCTATCATCGAGGGTCTAAAAAGTCCACTTCATGTATTTGGATATGTTCCTTTTACCAAAACCGTAAATAAACGTCAAGTTAAAACGGATCAACAGACAGTCTTATGCTAAAGTCTTACATCTCAAACCTGCGTGACCTGCGAGATTTTACTCCAGACTGTACTAACGCCTGCCACGCCTTCACTATCAGTCAACATGGTTTGGCAACTCGGATGTAAGGTACTCAAATTCTGACTATTCTTTATGCACGATATAGCCCAAGTATCTTAAAGCGAATAAGAGTTGTAACCGTGACGTCCCGTTTCGGCTCCCGTTATCCTAAATAATGCTAATTATTTGCACTGTTTGATATCCTTCAGTATCTGTTTTCAAAATGAAAGTATCTATCAGAGAAATCCTGTGTCCCGCATATGTTTACCACGAAATATGGGATAGATCACAAAATGAAAAATTTACGAGGCAGAAAATATGGAGATATACGGATTTAAGAGTTGTAATACGAGGGTAGTGAAATCCTGGATGTCAATCACCAATGTGCTCTTGAATCGGTATTGTATACTGTGAAGATTGCTCAAGATAATGACCTGATAAGGGAAGAGTACCAATTTCCAAAATTCCATTTGGACTGTACGCGTCATCGATTTACTGGTGATGTGAGTGAAAACACCAGTTTCCTTGTCCTTTGAATTCATTCAGCTACGCATTTCGTGAGCTCGCCTAAGCCTACAGGTGGTTTGAATCGCCATTTGGATCTTCAACATTATTTATCTTCTAAGAGGTTTATTAACTGGGAAAATGCATACTGCTGTGCTGATCTCTCATCGTCGTAAAACCAGAATACCTAATACCGCCGGCTGGCTCTATATTTACACAATGCATCGTGTACGATCATTTCAAATGATGAGAACAGCGGAGAAGAATATTTGGAACGTGTATGAGGACAAAAAACGTACTGGTCGCCGAAAACAACAGGACACTGGTTGTATGTCGGCAAAGGAATACTGCAATCACAGAAACGATAAGCCTTGGGACGGACATCGTAAACAGGGTACTAGCCCGCTCCATTTTACTCTTTATATTCGTAGCTGGTAGTGAGGGTCCTTTGAAAAGGGCTGCCTGCAAGAAACCGGCATACAAGCGACTAAAAATAACTCTTTGGTAAAATATCTATATTTAGCTAAAACTTTGAACTATTTCCAAGCGTTACTTTTTTCTGTAAACCAACGGATCTCAATATTCAATCACCAATGCAGTTCAATTTATGTAAAGACTAAAAACGTGAAAGTCGCAGTTGAACTAATGGTCTCCCTCAACGTAAGCTCATTATCCACGTCGGTTGATTTGAATACGGTGAGGAAGACAGTTGCTGAAGTTTTGAACAACCAGTAACCATAAACGGAGCGCTCTGGAAAGAACCAACTTGCTAACTACCATATCTGTGCTTGGACATTTACTTTGAGTTCAATGGAGAATATTATGAAGAACTGAAAAGAGCGCCAATTGGATCACCAGTCAATGGATTTATGATGGAAGTTGCAACGCAGAAAGTGCAGCATACAGTGCTACCGAATATTAGACCGAGAATATGAATGAGATATCTGGACAACAACAACAACAGAATTCGTAAAGGAAAATGAACTGCCACAAGCGAATTAACTCTAAACAGCGTGTTTCCCGACGTCCAGTTTACAATAAAAACCAAAGTGAAAATGGACTGGCGTTGCTGGTTGTACTCGTCACAACGACAACTGACGATCAACTGCAACCTAAAGTACACAAGAAAGAAACGCTTACAGCCCGGAGTCTGAACCTCGTCAGCAACCATCCGAAATTTCACAAACGAAGCTGTGTTCAAACTCTATTCAGGCGGATCGAAACGCACTACAAAATAACAAAGTTGAAGAGGAAAGAAGGGCAAGGACACATCAAAATAATGGCAACACAGAAACTCATGAAGGAAAATCAACGTTTGGTTTGCTAACTCAACCGAGCGTCGGGAAAATGACTCCAAGACATTTAGCGCGACGCGGAACAACAGTTACCTTCCAGGCTGTAAACACAATGAGAAGAACCCTCTTGAAACAAAAGAGAAGTGTGAATGTAATAAAAAAACGGTGATTTAAAAACTTCAAGGTGACGATTCTGACATATATTATGTTGGCCGCACTGGAAGAAAGTTTGCCAGCAGAATACACGAACACAAACCTGCCAGCAGAAGAGGTGGCACAATGTCACTTGTTTTAATCAACGGAAACAGAGAAGGATACCAGTTCGAGTGAGATAATTTTCGAATACTTTCTCATGCAGGATGGAGTTAAATGACTGCAGTTCACCTTAGTGAGTTTCACTTCGCTTCGTATTTACCATTAATAATGTCAGTACTTCCAGAGCTTGGTCTCGTTTACTTCCCCAAAATCCGTGTTACATTAATCTTTTATGAGATGACATGCACCTGCTCAAAATAAACACTCACATGTGCTTGCGTGAGCTGCGACCATAAAGGTCGATTTCTTACAAGGGTAACTTTTAAGTTTACCTCATTCATCAACCTCTCGTTGTGAGACTATACTGCGTAGATCACGACAGCGAAAAATTATTATACTCGAGTTTTGTTCTTGTCGTTAGTTCTTGTTTCCGCACACTCTCTGGCAAAGTTGATCTTGATAAACGCACTCATTTATTTGAAGCTTTAAGGGAACGGGACGTCAAGGCAGAACTGTCTCTTCCTTGATACCACTGTGAGTGGTCAAAAAAACTGGCCTTCTATACTAGCAGACCTCTTCTGAGAGTTTGGTAAATACGAAGATGCACCTAGAAACAGTACGGGTAATTTCTTTTAATGAGAAGTCTCTTATGCAGTTTAAGACCGCAACACAACAACATCAACTTAGCTTCATGTTTAACAATAATAGAATAAAGGAACTACAGCCCTGTGAGTCGATACACAAATGAAAGGTAGCCTAATATATAACCATGTAAACAATCTCAAAAAGGCCTTTCAACTTAGGGCTTTTTTGAGGCAATTATACAGTTTCGCAAATCCTACCAAAGGGTTGCTTGTAAACGTAAAAATTATTCAGGAATTATTCATCCAAACTGAGAGGACTGAACAGAGTTTAGGAGTGTTCAACATCCAGCCCAAGCAGAAAGCACTGTGGAGCTCGAACTTAAAACAAGCCTGAAGAGTATTAAAAGGTTTGCTATAGAGGATTAGATGTTATTTCAGCCGCAGAGAGTAAATGACGGTTATTCAACCTTGTCAAACTAATTTTCACCCGCTCTATCCAGCAAACGCAGTGATTTTAGATGCTACAAAGATCTCTAGGTGACTTCCAGCGTGGGATGAACAGATTGGCACCTGAAAAGGCGTTGAAACATCTGCTGGAAAAAACATAGACTGTCTTCTGTAAGGCTTGCCGTTAGACTTTTGTATAATAAACTTTGGAGAGTCGTTCGTAAAGCTATTCTAACTTTCAATCAGACCATTTCGAAGGATGTTTATTAGTGCATAAATATCGCCAGACAGCCGACCTGTGCCCTGAAAAGTGTGAGAGTTAATAGTGCGGCAGATTTGTGACCAGTATATATGACGCACTGTAACTGATTTCTGAGGCATCCGCAACGATTGTTCAGTTCACCTCTATCCTGACTGGCAACTTGGTGGAGGTCGACAGCGTAGGTAAATTCGTTTGTAATGGTAAGCAAAAAAACCTGGCTTAAATAAGATGTTTGTGCATCACTTACGAACCGGCGACACTAACAGTATACGGAATAAAATACCAGACTCCGGTTGTCAGTATTCAAGTTCAACGAAATTTTCGTCTGTGAGATTTTGCAAATGGCTACCGACGTAACGTCAACCTAAATCAGCGTAAATATTCATACCATCATAAGCTCCTTGCATAGGTGATGTTTTTACCGTAGGCTAGGAACAATCACCGATAGATTAGTTAACAACGTCCACTACACATGCAAGGTTTTCACATATCGCTCCATTTATACAAGATGGTATATCATGAAAATGAACTCATTGCTGAAAGTTTTTAAACGCATTGAGACGGCACTATGCAAGATCTTACAGGAAGATAATGTCGATGAATCAATAACGCTTTTGTTGGTAACAGTTCTTCAATGGACGGACGACATAAAGTGCATTATGGCCTCAAACATTTCTGTGAAATAGAATATGCTTTAATAAATTGGCATAATTTAGTCAAAATTTCTTCTGGCGGTTGAAACCAATGTATTCAAAAAATTCGCGACGTAATTTAGAGATTTTTTGACGTTATTAGAAATTAAGATCATTGCGGACCATCAACAACTCATTTGAACCCGCAAACTCTTCGTTAGAATCAGCAGGAAATGTTTATCATGTGACCGTATGATGTGAAATTTGTGTCTAAAGAATGCTCGAATGCTGTCTGTGTACGAATCAATCGAAGTTCTGAACACTCCTTCGTGGTTTCGATTCCGGTATATTCTTCAACCAGGTAGTTGCGGGTTAGAATCACCCTCGATATCCGTGGATTTCTAGAGGGAATGAAACAGCCATACAGTGATTCCAGACTTTTTGGCATAAAGCGCCATTGCTAACCTTTAAAATCTCAATTGAAACACGCAAATTTGCTTGTACTATGGACATAAATTTAATTTTTCATTCCGGTAGATGGGTAATGCAGCAGTCAAGTGGGAGAGACCTTATCATTACTATAGCAGTTTCTGTAGCTTGCAGAAGCTGCTTACAATTTTTTTTAGGATGGCCACAATGGAAAGCTAGTGCTTGTGGAAGGGCGTGGCTTAGTGGCGATTTATCAGATATTTTTGCGTCGTTAGAGGCGGTAATGTGTCTGTTTTAAAACGTAGCCAAGGCAGATAGAACATACTACTGGCGATGGTCACTCACTGTTTGCATCCAGACTATGGTTCCTCGCCATGGCATCGGGTATCATCTGCGACACTCCCCACACTTAGAAAAACTACCTCCTTAGGCAGCTGTCAAAGTGTGGACAAAAAAAACAGTCAAATAAAACCGTTTCTCGAAGAAAAACGACGTACTATTCCTTCGTTCTTTTACTTATTTCATTAAATTTATATCCATCCGCATTTTATGTTGACAATGTCGCATAGTTCAAACAAGATTTGTCCTTTTCCGAAATATGGAACAGTCATGTTCACGAAACATGCGCTTTCTGCACTTTGTATGTTTTGCAATAAATGCGACATATATTTCGGGGTCGCCTTGTATGATGTAGCGACAACCATTTGTCATTTCGAATAGGCTTTCTTCCCATAGATTTCAAACTTTCTCAGGTATGAAATTCTGTTTCAGTGATTACGTTCATGCAGTGTGACATAATCCGCTTCGGGTGAATCGTAATTGGCTAATCGGTCCCTTCCACTTCATTGGCTAAACTGTTCTTCGGAGGATTGGTAATCTGAACTATCGTTTGATGGTTTCCGGCCACATTGTATTTCCACATTAAGCCTACTGACTAAAATGTCCTCCGTGTGACTGATTCCTTCACCGTGTGTACAATGGTGAGTACGTTTTGTAATTTAATTCACTGATATGAATACTTTGTCAACAGGATACATTTTAAAACAGGCTAGTAAGGAGACAAAAAACTTGGTTGATGGTTAGAAAAGTCAATGTCTCAAACGAAATCCTAACAGCGAAAGAATAGTTTATTTCACGTGTAAAACGCCTGAGCAGTAAGAGCATGAGCTTCGGCAATTTTTTAAAATAAATTCCCCGTACTATTGCATATGTGGTTTAAATAAGCTCTCTAAAGAGTAAATTGCATGATCATCATAACGTACATTACCAACTATGTAAATGAGCACTTATCTCTTCCAGGCTTTATTTTTAGGAATGATTAGCTTAAATAAACCGCGTTTTATTTCGGTTAAGGTGTTTTCTTTTTGGCCATCATGCCGAAGAGGGCAATTATCTATTATTCTCGGCGTCTGGGATTTTCAATAAAGTGCTGGAACACGTAACGTCCTTAAGTCATTATTATAGCGGAACCGCTGTTATTTTTTATTTAAATGCAACCAATAGCCCTTTTGTGCGGGAGCAGTTTTTAAACATTAAATAAATACGTGGTGATCCAAAAGCAACCAAATATTGCATTACATCGCATCACAGAACAAAACACCTGTTGCTTGGTAGTTTATTATGAGCGGTTCCTTAATTTATTTATTTTGGTTGAAACTAGGTTGCAACTGGCGTGGCGCAGACAAAAGCGTCGGTTTTGTACTTACGCTCTGAACGTCTCAACAGACCACTTTAATTAAAATCGGCTACATTTACATGGTGACGCTAACCTGAAGTAACTCTCAAATGGAGATAATGGTAAATTTTCAGAAACACCTGACCCCCCTATCTAGTTTAAACAAAGTAATATGATTGTCTGCCAGCTGTTGGTGATGCTCCCAATTAAGGAGGATTTTGAATGCAAAGTTCTAACCGTTCATACCGTCTTTCCTGAACTGCGTTATCTTGGAGAGTCTTATTTGGACTGGAATACTCTGCTGGGGTTGGCTAAGTAAGGAAAATCAGCATATTAAAAAGATGACACTATGGATGCTTATTAAGGAAAGCAATCATCAGCTGACTTAACATATTTGGCGATATTGTTAGTTCGGCAGCTTTTTATTCCATGAAAGTTGGGTGGATCAGAAGCTAACTGCTATGCCAATAAAAACAACTATCGCAAACAGGGGTCCATCTTTGTAATTAGTTGACCACTTATTTTGCAATAAGTGTAGATTTGCTCTTACAAGCGCAAACGTTCACCGGGTATTGTTATGCCGAATATTTTATGCTAAAATAACCCAATTTACATAAACATGACAGTGGGTGCATCTAAAGTTTGCTACGATAACGTAGTCATGGATCCGGCGCGGTCGATTAGGCCGTATTCAATGATCCATATGGTCGTATCTTCTTGTTTCTGGATTATGCTTTTTCAGGATGCCACTTACTGTTTCCAAGTTGCAACTGTTTTGGAATGGAAATCTTATTGTTATCGCACATCATGGGATGTGACAGCATTTTCGTGTGCTCCAGCCACTTAAGACCATTATCGATGGACTTATGTGTTCGGAAACACAGGTCCACTGCCTTTCAAAATAAACAAAGCCGTCTATGAAAATGCATCCTGAAGTCATGTGGCAACTCAAGTAAGATATAACGAGCCTATGAACTCATAGTGAAGGTATATGTTTGGGCGTCGGTGTACTCATCCTGCCAAGGAAACAGACGTAATCGTGGTACTGCTCAGAAATGAACAGATAAATTATGTCACGTCAAACTATGTTGATATGACGAATGGAGATTTGTACTGTGATTAAACTCAATCTGTGGTACAAAGCCCAGAAGCACAGTACAGTTTTTTATCCTGTGTTAGGAGCTTACAGGGAAAATTATTCGCAGAATGAGCAAAACACTTTGGAGGTCGTCATTGCAGGAGCTATTCCGCAAGTTTGAGCATGCGGTTTGGATCTCGTGTTTGAGGGATGAGTAACGTTATATCCTGGCTAAGTGCGCTTAAATCATACTGCAAACCAGCCTCACTTGACTGGAGGGTTGGGTGTCCAAACTGCTAACCAGCAGGTCCCAGGTTAGAAAGTCTCTGGGGTTTTGTGGAATGCGGGTTACTAATGATACCGAATGGGGAGAAGCAGATTTACAGTGCTTTTGGCTTTTCAGTATTAAATAACAGTACCTACAGTACAAAACTCCCTTTAAAGATTCCCGAATTCAACTTACACTACCATCGGTGTTATGGCTGAGGTTTGAGTGGCAAAATAAGAAATCACAAGCGGAAATTTCAGCATCACACAAAATGCTATCCTATTAGCCAGGTGAGTTATCAAATTTGGAATTGCAAAGGTAGGAAACAAACCTACACAGGTCTGTAGACTTCGGTATCATTAAAAACTAATCATTTTAAACTGAGCCCATCTTCTAACGTAGGTCCAATTTGGCGTTTGGTGTAGCCGAGCACAAGCAAAGCTTTTCTGGTGGCCTCTCAAAACAAATCTGAAAAAAACCAGTGACATTTTTGTGAATGTAAACCTTACCAACGAGACAAAACGTGACGTTTCCTGGGAGTGAAGTTACTAAATGAACCCCCAGTCATTCGTTCACAATTACTTGAGTTCTAAAATGTCCGGGTGCAACTTTCAAATGGCACAATAACAGTGTCCAAACTGTTCTGCTGTTCTGGTGTGAATACCCATTTTACTCCATAGAAAATGAGGCCAATGTTTGGTCATTTGATGTACTTTAGAATTTTGCCGCCACCAAACTAGCGTCATTACGTGCACTTTACTTTTCATGCCTAAATGGGTAGATGTTTTTGGTGCTTGATCGGCATTCATAGCTCATCAAAGCGGACAGCGCGGAAATTACACTGAGTATTCTGTTGGAAGAGTCCTCAGGCGGGATTTTCCCGCCGGGTAGCCGTGGGGGAGCTTTAAAGCCTGCAAAATTTTCCGCTATTTTTGTTGGCCTATGGGAGTGGACCAAAATAGCGCTTAGTCTAATGTTTAGCTGGAAAGATCACTACACCCGGTCATTAAAACCCACGCCCACGATGTGTATACTGATGAGTTTTCAAAAATACGGTCATTTATTGAAACCAATTTAGGAGACCTCATCTATGGAAAAAATTTATGGATAGAAATCCAATGAGCAGGACAAACCAAATTGTATGGAGTTCGTTAACGGCACTGACTCGGTCGCTGAATGACTGTAGATGAATTTGTGACATGTATCTGAGACAATACGTCCCGTTACGTCAAGAATGTGTGAGTAACTTTAGTCAAATTGCCTTTGGCGATCCACCATTCAGTGAAACATTTTCTTAGTGTTGCTATTCCTTCAATTTCGGATCCTTCAATTTCGTCAAAGAACTGAAGACTCAGCGTTAAATGGGGACGATCTCATTGTCTGTTTTGTTTTACTTTACTATGTTCAACTTGTCTGATAAATATTAAGGGCTGGAGCTTAATATATGTTTAATGTCCAATACTGACGCAAGACCATTGTATAATATCACTCCATATTTTCTTCACCACGGGAGAATGCTCGAAAACAGAAGAAATATTTACTTGAAACAACCGTTTTTATGCAGTCTCACCTCAAAGGTTGTAAGAGCTTATAAGGTTGTTTCGTAACTCTGTTGACAGACACTCTACTCCATGTTCGCGCATAAATCTATTGATTTTCATGGACGTCACGTCTTCGTTAAAAAATATAGTATTTCCCTTTTCAAACAACGAAGAAACAGTTCTTAGACTAGTAGAACTAGGAAAGGAGCTACAAATTTCATTCGAGATTTCGTCGTGCAAAGGCGTTGACATTTGATGGTCAGCGTTAAATGAAATTTCAGTTGACTTGTTTCCCGAGAATACCATAAAAAAGTGAAGAAATAAAGGGTTTTTTGTACTAACTACTACATTCACACGTTGCTAAAGCCCTCAGTGGATTAAAACAAAATTTTGTAACGCGGCTGTTGCCACTAAATCAATCAGATCAGCTATTGAAAAACGGCCATAACTCATCATGTACAGTAGATACTACGTGGAACTGAAGGATATAGTACACCTGAAAATAAATACAAGTTAACACAAACGCTAGGTTCATGCAGAGTCTAGTCCACAACAGAAGGGTGAAATTAAGGGCGTGATGAAGCTTGATTGACTGTCTCAGAAAAAATAACCTTCCGCAGATTAGGTCGCAACCAAACCTGTTAAGTAATAACCAGAAACACCACCACTAGTTGATACGCCTAGTGTCCAATACACTCATGCTCATATAGCCACAACAAGTGAAGACGATACTGAGTGAACAGATTACTCCGGCGGAAACACCTTTGCTCGAATATTTCGGTAGTAGACAACATAATTACCAGTCAAACCATGGCACTAATTCAGTTTATAAAATACTCGATTAGCCTATTTGGCCTTCTTAGAGGCTAAGCACTTTTGACAGTGAAAAACCTCATATTTGTACTGGCTAAGCATCTCGCAGACATCGCGTAGGCAGTGATCAATTTCTTCATGAGGTGGTTTGGAATGATAAGCAAGTGGTCATAAACGTTTTCTCATCAATTTAAACTAAGTTCAGCTTTGCCGGACTCACCTGTATTTCTTCTTAACAAGGTCAACCACCATTTACTGAGTGATGCTTGGGAAATCACAAGGCTATGGATCCGCGTTCAAAATGTTTTGTTCACTTTTGCGTCGGCTCAGTGTGAATTTTGCTGTTGGTTTTACTGTTTTTGCGGAAACAAGGAAAATAATTGTTGGACGTGTTAGTTTAAACGTGTAGGTATTGGTCAGATAATTCAAACAGATAACATCCTACAAAGTACCCCGCACTACCATGATCACTGTATGAAAAGCCCGGCTAACATTCTTGCACCTGAGTACATTCAGATGAGCCTATTAGAGCTAAACTACGTTTACCTGTATTTCGTTAGTGCCGCACCCTAGAAACTGCATACTATAAAGATTTTGCATGTTATTGCATACAAGTTAGTGAGAACTGAAGCGAAACTGGTTGCTGGATTACCGCGCCCTGCAGGAGCAATTGTGATTAATTGACATGAACACTGAAAACTGGTTGCGGTTCTGTTCTACTCGTCTAGAATTCCACTAAATTTTGTTGAAGATCAATCCAGCTAGTTTTAAACGCTTATGCAGAGCAATAAACGAGCGAAGTTTGTGAATAAAATTTGTTTGCTAAAGGTGGATGTCGAGTTTCTGATCATGAAATATAATCGATATTTGGCTAGCCGAAATGTTTCATTGATATTCTTATTGATTTATCTGTATGTCATAGAAACGCATGTCCAATGTTCAAGAGTTTGAAGAAACAAAACTCTTAGGCATAACAGACGACTGCAAAACTACGCATGGTCTCAAAAACGTTTGAGGACAGTTGTTTGATTTCCAAATTACGTTACACTCCACTACTGAAAAAGACAATTCAGCGTTTTGATCTTATGGGTGTGGTACTGTGGTACTATTTTCCAAAGGTAACTACATACGGTACGACCGTTTGCCATAATTTCGTAACTATTATTCAATGGACTAATGCGTGTTTCCAGAACTGGCATGTAGCATTCCAGCTGCCCATAAACTGCATTTCGTAGTTACCTACGTTTATCTCTCTTTGCGCCACATCAATCCAGTGATCCCTCGTAATCCTGTTTACAACTTTTTTATCGCAATGCTGAATAACCAAATTCTTCCTGGTTATCCACTCACTCTCTGGAGCCTGCGTCAGAACAAGTTTCGCAGGCATGCACTCCTCTTTAAGTATACACCTTTTTACCCCATTGATTCCTGCTCATATGCCTACATCAGGCAACCGGTTTGGTATGGCCAAACAGAGCTAGCACGATAAAAATTTGACCTCTAAAACGACAGCTGGATTTCACCCTCACTGTAAGGCAGATTTGCCTGAGAGCCCAATCCGAGTCACACTCGAAGTCTCCTGTCGATCGAATGCACTATGTGAGTGAATCTGCTTCACCTTCTTTTGAGACGGTCAAAAACATGGCTGAGATGTGATTTCGTGGTAAACGGTTATGCCTAAATAGTTGTCGCTGTTTGCTAACACCGTCAGAAACGCTTCGACAGGCTGATTTAATTAGTGATCAACAATAAAATTAACTTACAAATTCCGTGTACTTTGAGTTGATTTTATCTTCCTCCATACTCGTCTTCATCTTTTTACCACGGCCACTAAAGGGAACTCACTTAACATCGCCTTTATTTGGCTGCTTCTCTTGATAGATTATCAACTCCGACACGAAATCTGAGAGCAGGTACGGCTTCAATACGTTGCGCGCAGACGTTTTATGATTGCACTTAATATGACCACTAAAAACCACAACGATTTCAGTGATATTCCAAAATTTAGGTCTTTTAATATCACATACGATTTTAAAAGCCCAGGACACTTCTTATACTGGTAAATAGTTTATTTCTTAGATACTAATTACATTGAAAAGAAAAAGGGTGGGAACATGAATGGGGATTTTTAGCACATCAAAGCCTATCGAGGAAGGCTGAGTAGGAATGGGATGTATGAAGATGATCACACAACGATAAGCTCCCACCAGTAAAAAAGCAAAGCGAATTGTCTGCTGGTAAAAGAACGTGCACCACATTTCAACGGTTTCCTACGGTAACATGGGCTTTGTGGAGTAAATACGTGTGCAGGTCAATAAAACATTTGCGATGGGGAAAACGCTATTACGCCTGCTGTACGATTGAGCTGTCTCGAGGAACTGGCGATAAATGATTGATGAGCGTGGGGATGACAGAAAATTTGTTAGCTTCTAAGACAATCAGGCGGAAGACGTGATGCCATCAGACAGCAGATAAATTTGATAATATCAAGTAACACCAAGCAAGAGTAATACCTGTCTCAACGAGACAGAATACAAATTGGAGAAAAAGAGCTTTATCGCTTCTTTCGTTATGATCATAAAAACCACTACTGTTTATCAGTTTACCATCCAAAAACATAGTTATATTTTCAGTAAAGAAGAGCAAACCAAAGTATTGAAAAGCCATTTAACGTAAACCAAAATAAAATGGAGTGTGACGAGGTAAATTGAGACAGATAGGAGCAAAGCAAAGTGGTGGATGAAAGTAAACTCAAAACATAATTTCTACAAGCACTGGAGAGAACTTAATGAAACCTCGCAAAGCATATTTCCTGGGGAGTAAAAACACAACCAAAGTAAGCCAACTTCTTAGTGTAAAATACCTTTTGCAGTGACACATTTCTATAGCAGATAGCCCGTCACTCTTGTGGTATTGAGCATAGTTTATCGGAAATCGCGTATCGGAAAAAGTTCAAGATTTCATACCGCGTGGACAAAGATCCTTCAAAAACGTAGAGCAGTCACTGTTTTAGCTAGAATAAAGTTGTTACACAAGTGCTTCAGAATGAGAAAGATGTCGTCAGGTGATTCAACAGTAGAAGAGTAGTATCCATGACGCTTGAAGTAATATGGAATATATATGGTATAAAGTAAGACAGAAATGAGTAAATGAACAGTAATGAGAAAGCGTACATTAAATAACCTCAGCAAAGAAAATGCGGTTGAGAAATCTCTTCACCGGGTTGCGTAACTTTTCCAACCGTTTGCTTTTGTCTGCAGAAGTACAGTCTACAAGGCTAATACTAACAGGTTCAGTAATTTTAAGGATACGAGAGTACACGAGGGTCAGAACGATAAAGTTTGTTTAGGGGGGATCTGGTCGTCACAGTCCTTCAGGTGACATATTATTACACTTCTGGGGATACAAGCACCCGGGTTTTGAAAACAATTAGTAATATGTTTGGCATTATAAATTTCGGTGTGTTGCCTCTAGATCCGCAGCTGCTATTAAATTGTAAGTCACACTGAGCCTGATGAATAAAGATAAGGCATCTTTCATTAATATAGTTGGCACACACCTAGTTTCTTAAGTCAACCTGAGCTAGGGGTTTTTATTGGTCAGCTTAATGCCGCACTCAAACTGCGTTCAAAGTAGAGGAATCATCATCATACTCTGAAGGTGGTGAAATATACGCTATTTTCGGTGGACCAGTTAAAACTATGTCGATCTCGTTTTTCACTGATTGGTCAGATTTCACATTCATTATTGATTAAATCATCCTCATCATATATATCATGTATATCCTGTCTGATTTTGGGATATCATGCGCCTTCTAGCGTTTCCGGTGAATTGGCGCAAAGGCTTTTGACTGCGAATTCTATCCTGACAAGCCACAAAAATTATGTGAATGTTACGGTATATGGACCCGTTCTCCTTGCAGAGCTGCAAGAAATCCAACAGAGCCATGGTGTGTTCTTCGCTATTATGAATTTTCGACGAGTGTCTTCAGTAAACAATTAAAATGTTGGACATAAGCATCGTGTGTACAGAGAGCAAAACTGTTGTCGCCATAGCTTTAGGCAGTAACAAAATCCTTGTATCGATTTTTGCAAAACTTCACTCTAAATGAAAAAATATTTGCTAAATCGAGTCCCTTAGATCTATCAACTGCAGCATGGTCTACTCGCTTCTAAAGCATACCGGTAATTAGGAATTGATTCCTTGTTATATGTATGTGATCACGTCGTGGATATCACTGAGGAATTCACTATTCGCAGCCAGTCAGTTCAAGTTTATCTAGTCCCAACAAACCGATCTATAAAGCTCAATCAGTTAGTGGCATAAGGCGCCAATGATTAAAAAATGTTACTAGGTATAATTTTGAAATTCTCAGTAATCGCATCTAAGACTGTTATTGTCTTGCAAATCAAGTTGCTAATATAATTCAAATTTCGTGATCGGACACTGCTCATAAATTTGCTGAAAACTGTTAGACGGCCCAACACTAAATACATCGCATAGGTGCAGTCATGTCAAATTTACGTTTTACCTGAACCCAAATTGCGCGTATCTCACGAACGTTGGAAAACTGTAAACTGGTTTGTTTGTGGCGACAGGTCTAACCATGTTTCAAATATCGTTTGAACCGAAAAGTAGGACGCGTGTAGCTCAGTAAGATGAAGAATATCACAAATTAGAGATCCATCTGTGCTTCCGTTGAGTCTCCTCTTAAAGCCAAATTAGCTTTTAAACAAGGTGGGTTTGACTCATTCTTGGTTAATAGATTATGGGTATTCCCGAAAGAAATTGCCTTTGGTATAAAGTTGTATCCTCTGTTTACTGTCCGAACAATTCGTGTCAAAACGAAATTCTAGCAAAAAATCGTACACCTCCATAGGAGCTACGCGCTATAGATTGTAGGGAAAAGTTGATTGTGGTTGGACATATCTATGACACATGATTCCAAAGCAATCCAACATTCACACACGAGTGATATTCATTCTCCAGAGAACGGCTGAAATGACCAACAACGACAACGATTTGAAACTTCTCTTATTGGGGGACTTACAGTTAATCCAAGCCTATCAGACACCTGGATATGAAATCTGAATAGATAGTGACCTTGAAAGGAGAACTAAGACTGCAGTTGCTAAGCAGGCGTTAGGGATATTTTAACCCACAAAAAGATCAAAAATGAGCGCGGTCCAATTCACAAACATTGAGTTAAAATAACCCAAAACATAAGACCTTCGTAGAGCAAGAAATTTATCCTGATAGGAAGCACTTTTTTTAGAAAGGTAAAAGTCAAAATGGGATACCGATCTGCGCGAAAGTGTTTGTAAAACCAACAACATAAACTGAGTTGGAAGGTTTGCAGAAAAACGAACTTGGTGCCTAATTGGATGAGTAAAGCCCTAGGGAGGAATGAGAAAATGTTGTCTTCATCCGGCCAGATGAACTAGTTGCTGCCCTTCGGCGTTTTAGACGTCTGGTCGTAGCGATAATTACCAGCCATTGCAAAATTGTCCTATGTAATATCCACTCTGTCCTGCTGATAGACCTCCCTCCACTCCGATTTGCTGCTGTGTAAACTTTTTTTATATCGCTTCAAAATTGAAACAAAGCATGTTGACACCAAACAAACGACTGTTCATAAGTTAACAGTATGTCAACAAAAGCCAACGTGTGTCTGCTGAGAAAGTTGAATGTCAGGCCATTTGGGCGGAAGTGACGAGTTGATAGTGTACGCTGGGGGCACCATCTCAAATGCAGTGAGGTCTTGGTTTAGCTAAGCATTATAAAATCGTTACAACACAAACTACCTTGGAGTTTGGTAAGATAAATAACTTGCATTTTATCAAGTGCGCACATTCGCAAACTGATTTCGCCTTAACGGGAGATTTAACTGAACTCCGTCACGTAGAGTAACTCCGCTGGAAGTTGTGACCGGTTTCAACCTTTAAAACGGTATTCCAAATAGGGAACTCCCGTGAGACGAAATACACTACATCCTAATTACCAAACTCAATGCTTAATTCAGTTTCGTGCAAATAGAAAAGGCTTAACTGTTCATGTACGACCAGCTAACTGTATCCTTGTTAAATGAATAAAGCGATGTGCATTCCATGCATTCGGTTTTGAGTCACTACTATTGTAACGGTGGATGCTACTGATGAGGCATGTGAGTAGTACGTCTTCTCGTAAATCCGCTTTGCGTCTCTTGAAAAGTAAGATCTGTTACGGAATTGGTGGAGTCTCTTTGTAGCATTTGCCTGCATTTGAGTTACAGTCAATGAATATCCAGAAAGGTTCAGGAAGACGGGTTCAAGGAGAAGGTGGATATTCAGTTTTGTAAACGAGATGCATATGAGAGTTTTGCTCCCCTGTTCAATAGGCTGTAATTGTTAAGTTGGTGTTCTCAAATAAACAACTCCGCAGCGAAGGACTTCTTCTTTTCACTACTAGATACTTAATTCTACCGCTATACCCTGACGTTTTAGACCTAGGAGCAACTTGTGCGAACTGTAAAACTTAAAATTGTGTACAGATTACTGATTGTTACCTAACACGCAATAGCGATAAGCTTGGTTGCACGCTTAGAATGTGGACGGCACACAATGTTTTCATTGTTTATTAATAAAAACAAGAATTCATTACATTCGAATTACTACAACAGTATACCAAGCAGTAACAAAATCCACGTGAGTACTGAACAAATTGTTTTCGGAGCATAAAGCAGTGCAAAACATTCATTTAGTTCTTCCTTTCAGTTTATTTTAACCAATGCCAATTTTGTGAAAATTTTAATCAGGAATCGAAACAAATATACACAAGCTAAATAACTTGACTCTGTAGCAGAGGGATGCCGTTGGTGAATGCATGGTAGAATTTGCAGGCAGTGAAATATTGCAGTGTAGAAAAAATAAAGAGCCAATACTTTTTGGTTGCGTTACGATAATTTTCGTCGTCATCCTTGGCGGGCGAAAAATGTGGTAGGAAGGTAGAAAAATGTAGAAATTAGATGTGTGGAGCTTCCGGACATTTGCAGAGTAATCAAAGGCCTAAAAGAAGAAACTTCGGCGTTTTCACATTCTCTTGGAGACAAAATCTCAATTCTAGGACCCTTGTAGATTGTGTAAAATAAATCTTATTTTAGGTAAGTTCAGAATATGAACATTTCTAAGGGCACAAAATCTACTGAGATTTGTTTCAGTAGTTGTCTCCTACATCAATTAGATTTCTGTGAAAAGCACATAAGCGTATCCACAGTTGTAAAACGTCTCATTCCTGCAGTGAAATTTTACATCTGCCGCAAAACCGTTTAGTTTTCACCAAAACAAGCCACTGATACGTTTGACATTTTCCCTCATGCTATTCTTACCACCGACTTTAGTAAATCTGACGACTCAGCTGTATCGGTTAAACGTGAAGCCTCAGAAAGAACAAACTTCCTTACGAATTGCTCAACACTATAAAAGGATTTGCAAAAAAACAGTTTGTAAACAAAAAACGAATGAAAAATAAAAAATAAAACCTCTATTCTTCGTGCTATACACGGATTATTATTTTCTAAATACGGTATGCATACGTAACATGGCAGTTTGCGGACATAGAGAAAACAACAGCACATGACCAGATGCGGAAGTTTAAAAATAGACAGCCGAATCAATCACAACGACCATAGTTTGGCAATTTGCAACAAATTGACATTTAAATTAAAGGATGAAAGATTAATACCTTCGAATTGTGTTTGTGCTTGTCGATGTGGATTTTGTGCTGACCAGTTAGGTGTAGTGTGATTCTGCACTCAACGGATGCTTTAAATGTAACGGGTCGGGTTAGCACGAAAAAAAACATTCTACTAGTCTTCACTGATCATTCACCGTGGGGCATTTCGGAAAGCTTTAATGATTAACTTGTGTGCGTGATAGCACCTGATGCGCGCATCACCGGAATATTCCAATAAACCGTATGGATGCACTTTAGTTATAATGGCTGCCTGACTACGTTTGTAAGCTTGGCCGAATTTAAATATTTAGGAAAGTTCCAATTAAAGTGGAAGAATATTTCATCATTTTTGATCCAATGATGTTGGACTTTTGGGTCAACTGAATTCGCTTACCTCTACACCCACACACCAGGCTATTGGGATCTTACTGTTCTCGAAAGTTTTCTCGCAACACGAGATCCTTAGATCTCTTGTACCGCTTGCTTAATGCATCTGTAATCCATTGGGTTGATACTGTAATGAATTATTGCAAGCTTCAAATGTCTCATTTGCCAATCCCGAGGTTTGCTATTTTCTGGCGACATCAAGGTCGTCAAGACAGTGCCGCTTGGTGATAATGGCCTACAATCCCACCATCTCATATTGCCTAGCCTAAAATATAAAATATTCGACGCGTTTAAAAATAAACAACTATTTTCAACATTTTTTCACGTACGAAGTTGTGCATCACGGGAAGGACAGGTGAAAAATTTTTTCAAATCATGCCATCGACGGAGCATTGATGGTGTGAGAACGGTATGTTATTCTACAAATGGATGAAATTACGTTCGACCCTGCAGCAATGGTAAGTGTGTAGTTCAGGAAAGACTGTCTGTACAATCTATTGCTTTCACATTAATTCAAAATGCTAGTTCACCTATAGGTATTAGCACACGTAGTTAACCACCATGGTCATTTTTGGGAAACTTTTCTGTTGGCGTAAAGGCAAATTTTGCTAATCGTTGACTCACAATATTTCCAAATACGTAATTTCGTCGGAATCCGCTAGGATAAGAAATATTTAATGCTGGAAACGGTGGTTTCCACACGAAAGAAAATATACCCAAGAGATGAATGCATTTATAGTTTCAGTCATTTGTGAGAAGTCTGCAAGTGATTTTTGAATCAGCAAGAGTAAAAACTGGATATAATTCCGCGCAGGCTAACGATGGATACACATGCACATCCTCTTCTCATGTTTCCCTGACGCCACAAGACACGTGTTTACGCATTGCAAAACAATCAACAAGCGTGAAGCTATGTGATAACGAGAGATTACCCCACAGATATTCACTTCCCCGAGCATCCTCCTGGTGTTTCCGTATTACAGCTGAATCGTTGCCAAGAGTCGGATATAGTGTACTGTGGCTATCAAAACAAAACTTGAAGTTACAGTAATCTGACAATAATTCAGTAGAAGCGATAAGATTCTCGCGAACTCTGACGGTTCTGCAAAACTTATCAAACATCACGTCTTCTTTCGGTAAAGGGGTACCGATATCAGTTTTCATCAAGTGCAAGTAATCTATCTTCCACTCGGAAAGTTTTCCTGCCGACGACAATCTAGTTTGATGTGTTTAGGTTAGCCGTATTATTTCGACTTTTGGACACCACCACCGTTCTCTTTGCACGCAAAAAATCATATCCATTTTACAAAAAGATTATCTGAAACGTGCGAATATGCTCACCACGTTGAGTATTTCAATATTTTGCTCATCAACTGTAAGAAGCACAAATACTGATTAGCTCATTAAAAGCCGCCCAAATCAAATGAACGGGCTGTTTTCTGTCCTTTTTGAAAGCTATGTAAGAGTTAGAACTTGTAAGGTAACACTTAATTCACGCCTTCTTACACTATTTTTTCCTATGCGCATGTTATGTGTCCGAACGTGACAAACCTCGCCCTGAGAATTTTCCAAACAGGGTCGCTCGTCATGAAATGTCAAACACATTCGTCTCAGTTTATCTGATGAAGAATATGCAACAAGTAAATGCACTAAGAAACTGGTAAAAGTAGATTGTCATACACATGGCTCCGAGGTTATTTTTATCCTCTGTGAAGAAACAAATAGGAAACTCTCGCAAAAAAATGCACTCTGTTATTCACCCATAAGACGAATCATCTAGCTCGCTTATCGCAGTCGCAACTTGTTGAGGTAAATGTCATTTACAGTCTTGGTGACAATGGGCTGCAAGTGGGCAAACTTACGCGACCACGAACACTACCAAATGGAATCAAGAAAGACAGAATTTAGTGATGCACAGGTGCCATAAAACGCCCTTAGCAACACCAAAAAAGTCTAGGCAACACGGGTCAGCGTTGCTGTGGCCTAAAGACAGTGATTACAACAACCGTCTGAAATAAGGGCGCAACAAATCGAGGGGTGCCTAAAACAACAGTGTAGAGCAAAATGTCAGTGTATAACCGTGTAAAAGTTCAAAAGCTTCCACAATTTATAGGCCTAAATCATTGAAGATTGTGACCAAAATATCACCGTTTTCAGTGCTTACGGAAAGTGAATATTTTCGTTTCTTTCAAGGACAAAACGGAATGTTTGAATATTTTTAAGGGACCCATGTGTGTTTATTCGATTATTTCAGTTTAACCTCATGCCTATGAGCACTACTTGAAGGTAAAATGATCTTTCGAATTCTTTGTCTGAAACACAACTATACAAAAGCTAACATTTGTTGATTGAAAGACTTCTGGTTATGTGAAAGGTAAGGGTAGTCAAGCAGACACCCCGCGCATTATTGTAGCTAGTAATCTCTTATTAAGTACATGTCCGCCTGTTTGCACTTTGCGAAATACAATGTTCTAGTCAATCAAAGACCAGCAGTTTGTCGTTCGCGTGATGTAAGGTTACTTGGAAGTGCTTATCCTACCAAAATATTTTCATAACTGGCTGCTGTTAAATGCTGTTTCATCAATGCCCAGTTCATAAGTAAGGTTCATTCTTTGCACCGGCCGAGAGATAACACACCTCAACATCGACCTGGTCAAGATATCTTGGATTGTATGGACTACGTACAAATACGAACGAATCAACATAACGGTTAAAATCCAAATGACAAAGGATGGTCGAACAATGAAGTGATAATAAAAAACTCACGCCCTTCAGAACATATCATGATCGCCCTGTATTCTAGAATATTACGTATTCGCTGTTCGGAAAATGCCGTCAGCAGGGTGTCATCCCATTTCACCAATATCCTTCAGCTCCTAAAGAGATTATGATTCTCCAGTACCACAAAGCCTTTCCAAACGTTCTTGGGTTTACAGGCTGTTGTTCTATACAGCAAATTTGTAATACTTGTGTAGCATTTTTTGAGGTCACCACAGGTGTGAATGAAGCAATCTTTGGACACTCCACAAAGTATCCACTCCAAAAATCTGTTTTGTGCCTCTAAAAGTGACGTTGATAGGTGTCTATGTATGTGCTATTGTTTTCCTAGTTTGTGTATGTTTCAGTACGCGTTTATTCATGTCGGTAATCTAACAGCCAGGCTGTGTTCAGTAAGATAACAAGAGTCACGTGGTGCATTCGGATGGTCGTCGAAGTACTCCCAAAAGATAGACAGTATTAATTACTGTGAAGAAAGTTCTACGTAAAATCTGAAGTGCTGTCAAAACAATACAAAATGTTCGGGGAATAATTTGTTCAAGAAACTGCTTCATTGAACATTGCTTCAAAAAAATTCATTGTGTGTTTCGTTCACGAGATTACGATGCGTTACTCTCTATTTCGCAGGAAGTGGGCATACATAATTATCGTTTACAGATCCTAGTAAAAATAATTATGGGATTTCTTAATAATGATACCCACTAAAACTAACCTGACTTGGTTTTAATTTCAACTCTGTGGGTAAAGACACTCGTGGGTGCACAGTCTCCCTTGATCTTCGGAAACCAATTTTAAAGTGGTGTCAAACTGGAACAGGTAGAATATGCACAATCAGATAATTTTTAAAATGGTCATGTAGGAAACGTATGTAAATATAGTTTTTGCAAGGAAACCGATCTAGGGACGCCTGACATAGAACCAATTAGACTAAGGTTGTGATAGTTGGGCTAACGAGGACGATGATCCGCACCCTTGAGCTACACAGTCGTCCGCTCTGGTTCATAGTGTTTTAAACGTGAGTTCTCTCAATACAGGTAATGATCCCTATGTACACTCTCTCATAGGCCTGATATGGATCAATACTGGTAAATCACTAGGAAAGAGTTAGGCAATCATATATTCTTGAGAGAGGACAGTAAAATCTATGAGGTATATAAAAATGAGGATAGCCTGACTTGAATCCGACTTCCAAATTGCTTCCATTCACGAAAGTTGACCGCCAACTGAACTACCTTGCAATCTAAATTACGTCCGCTGTCTGTATGGTGTACATTCGTCTCATACCGGTTTATGCTGGAAATCGTAATTTGTTACGGAATAATTATTTGCTAGAGCACGGGGTTTAAAGTGAGGTCATTAAACAGAATAAAAGAAACAGTAGTGCCTAATTTGGCAGTGAGTTTGTAGCCAAACAGTCGCCAGTTCTGAAAGTTCCGGAAAGTTTGCATAAAATTGTTTATGCTTAGGCCAGAAACGATGAATTTTCTAGTTTGACTGCAAAGCACTGGTGTAGAGTACAGTTCCATTAGAGACAGAAATGACTTAGTGAAACCTGTAAGAAACAAAGCAGTTTATATTCGACTGTGCACCCATCTGTCTTTTCCAGCGTTTCTTCATCAAAATGTTCGTCTGCTGATCTCGAGACTGATAATTTTTGTGACCAATGCGATCTGATTTCAGTGAGAGCACATTGTTAAAATTCGGTTGAAAGATAAAAAGTTGTCTTTTTTGCGCCCGGGTGAAAAAT
Source organism: Clonorchis sinensis (assembly GCA_003604175.2). Taxonomy (NCBI): domain Eukaryota; kingdom Metazoa; phylum Platyhelminthes; class Trematoda; order Opisthorchiida; family Opisthorchiidae; genus Clonorchis; species Clonorchis sinensis. The sequence goes on along the minus strand of CM030369.1, from coordinate 185,363,207 downwards.
TGTTTTGCTGCACGCCTGCTGCAGACAAAATTTAACTACAATACTGATTCATGCGTTCCAAAATTTAAATTAACCTGGGAAGAAAAATTTGGGAAAACACGCGAGTATGTAGCCGCTTGCTGTGGACCACCTGTACCATTTGTTCCAGTGGCTTTAAGAATCCCATGTCTGTAAAAGTTTGTGCTTGTTGTTGTTCTTGTCCTTGCCGTTTTCGTGCTCTTCCCTTACGACCTCATAATATGACAAACATGGTAAGAACATGTTTAACATTACATTTCCATGACTGTCAGTAAACGAAGAGTTACAAGAGTATCTGTTCATACGATCTCAAACCTTCTGGTCGGTACGAATGGGCCACGAAAGTCTTGTGTGTAACACAATCAAACATGTTTTTTTTGCGCCGGATATCGATCCAAAATGTCAGGATGATAGTCGTTTCATTAATGCTCCATTTAAAATACAACACTCTTTAGTTATGAAATGCTCTTATGAAGAGCTAATGAATGCAAAAACAAAACAGTCCCCTTAAACTGACAACCTTGTGTTTTGTTTAGGATTATAAGTGGAAACAAAAAAACCTTGTGATGAACGTCGTAGAAAAATAAATGGTAGAGTTCACTGTTTCAAGCCTTTTTTCCATGTTCTATCACCAAAGGTACTGAACCTAAAAGGGTGTTGTATTACTTAGATATAAGACGATTGGAGGAGCTCCTCGTTCCATAACTGCTAGGCCACTTATTTATACCGGTCTAAGTACTGTCAGATGAAGGCTATGCCATTCACTCTTAGTTCAACATTGTATACTACTGATGAATCCTGCAAGTAGAGCCAGGTCGGATGTTCAGGGCCCGCCTTCGCATATGATGGAAGGTGAACTTTACTATGAAATTATAGAACCACTTTACAGTGTTCGTTTATTATTGTTCAATACTCAAAGAACATCCAGTAAAAAAGAATCTTTTATGAAAAGTAGTGTTCACATCCATAAGAATGTTTATGCGCTTAGTTTACTTTAAGCACTTAAGACGCTAAATGTACATGGATCGACCTACAAGGAAATTGGGGAAATTGGGCACGAAGGTGACTTACGTAAAAGACATAAAACACATTGTAGTATTTCCTCCACTGATGCACGTCGTTTGAATGCAAGAACTTGAGTATCCAATAGCTCTTAGCATGGTTTTTGTGGGAACCTCATAGTTCCGAAATGATAATAAAGACGAACGCTACAAATTCCTACTTGATCTTGACTTATTCTTCAGGAGCAAGAATGATAGAAACTCTTTTAGTATGACACCCTTCCATCCGTCATATTTTGAAAGCTGTTTTTGCACCATTGTGGTAATAAATTACAAATAAACGTGCTAGACAATCGATGGCAGTCTGAAGACAATATACTAACCTCTCCAACACGCTTATTTCACACCATCCAAGGTAAAGCGTGAGTACATACACATTCTCCTTTTGATAAATATATTCATGTTTGTACTGCATGGTAGATCATCTTAAAAGCCCTCGATTTGGCATTGTCCGCCTGACCTCACAACCTCACAATATTCCCAAACACATCTAATTGTTGTTTACCCAAGAAGTCATTCCCCAAAAAGCAGTGAAGTAAGAGATCTACTGACGGCAATCACTTTTCGACTTCTTGCATATTACCCCAATAGATGTAGTGTTCAATCGCCAAAGGATACAAGTTGCCATGGTGCGCAGATTGTGAGGATGAGTCTTCCGTTACCTTTTCACTTCTAATCACAAAGATTTCAAGAAATCAAACGCTGCTGCAAGTAGAATGTTGATGAAGCAATACTAACAACTTTTATCGAGGCAGGATCGAAAATGATAACTCTGGCTTGGGATTAAAGGGCCACCGTAAAGCATAAATCATCAGTTTTCTTTAGTATGAGTAAACATGATGCAAATTTAAGGTCATTGTGTCCAAGCACACGTGGTGCGGTGTCCGCCCATCAGCCCAAAGCTTGTGGTTTCATTAGGAATCGTTACGTTTTTTCGCTTTTGCTTCCTCTGACCTGCCACCTTATGCATGTGTTGGGTGCCTATTTTATGTGCGGCTTAACCACGTTTACGTTTGCTTCCTAGCCACAAGCAGGACTGTATAAGTGACAACTTCAATTTCACCTTTTAATTTTCAGTAAGTCGACGACTAACAAAATGGACACTTTCAGAGACTTTTCAGTATGTAGAGTTGACTCTTGGCCTTTAAGTCATAGAACAACCTAGTCCTAAGACAACACTATAAAGGCGAATACTGGGAAATAAACCTGTCTTCCTCCAAAAATGAAGATCTATCACAACAATGCTTTGTTCTGTACTAATAGTTCGAAAGAAGGCCAACTTTAAACTGGTGTTTATGTGCTTGTTCACTCTCGATTTAAACCGCCGTTACTATTTTACTGCTTCTATATCTTTCAACGAAAAATCCGATACACGAAATCATCGTGTACTCAGTGGGACTTTTTAGCACACGAAGTTGAGCTCTGGATTGCTGCATTTTCGTCTACGTCTCGGTAATTACCATAGTTTCAGAAGGACGCGAGGCATGCATCTAACTTTACCAGTATTCATCAACAACATTTGATTAGCAGAGTTATCGCGTGCACCAAGGCAGACCAAAACGTATCTTTTGTCGACAAAAAGCACATAAATTTGAGATGCATGAGAACGAAGAAAAAGCCGGTTATCTTTGTTTCAAAATCTGCTCCAGAGTTATATGATAGTTACCGGGATAGAAACACGTTAATCGAATACCGAAAACATGTTTGGGGAGAATATTGTGGCATGGTTTTACATTCTGAATATAGTGACCGAAGCCGGATGAAATCTGACACACAGTAACTCCAGACCGTTGTGCGATTCTTTCCTAAGCGGCCATGCTGCCCTTTAAAAAATTAAGCATATGCGACCCACTGTTGTGAAACTCACCAGCGATTTGCTCACCATGTCTGCAACAAACGACATTCGACAAATGTTTCACAAAGATGTGTTATGCACTGTTGTAGACACAAAGTAAGTTAGGTTGATTTAAGTTTGACTACAGTAACAACTAGGATATGTACCGTAAAACAATTAGCTCACCGGCGTCTCAACTATTCGCGAACGTGGGAGATTGTGTTGTTAACCAGAAGGGCATGTACACTGTAAGCCAGATTACTGATGCCTAACTGTATCAACTTATTACAGATTGTGATTACAGCCCTCAAGTCTATTTATATAGCACAATGATGGTTAACCTGACTCCAAACTCTATTTTGACAGATCTCGCGGTTTAAAAAAGGCGTTGAATTATTAATATTACGCTTGTCACTGAACAAATGATTTCAACAGTTTAAGAGCTATACAACACACTGTTTTCGTATTTGGATTTACGGCCAACAGGACTCTAGTTTTGGGGTGTTTTACATCAAGCCAGTCAACACATGATATTGACTTAATTTAAACATGCTATCGAATCTAGTAGTACTCCGATCCGTTCGTTTGCTGAGACGAACAGGTAGTTGGCCATAGAGCTGAATCCGGACCTGTGTTACATGTGCATGTGATTTTCGGATTTTCGGAAAGACTTAGGCGGACCAGAGTGATAGCCGTCAAACCATAATAGGTGTGCAATAGGATGTAACAATAACGAACTGATTCAGTTTATTCCACTCATACTGTTGCTGTCATTATAAAGTACAAAGTTTGCACAGTTAAACGTACGAATGGAGAATTTTAAAAAACAGGAACTAAATTTATTAGATGACAAAACGCTGAAATTCGCTAGCAAGTACCTCATAAAATATTACGAACTGCCACTACGCTCCACTCTTAAGTGGACAAGCACTAGAAGTACAACCAGTGTGGAACATGCAAGACGTTGCAAATGCAGATCCTAAGATGTTTTTGCAATGAAGTTTCAGTTTCTGGCTACGTTTATTAGACTTTCACGCTAAGAATGGATTAGCTGCATTCCACGCTGCATATAATTGTCAATTTGACGGTGCTACCCGAATTTTCATTGAGTTTCAATATTGCGCATTGGGTTTGCTAATGAAATACCACCACCGTGTAAATTTCCTGGTTTGCCCATGTCGTCGAAATGTTCCCGGTTTATTCTTAGAACGTCATTATTTGCTGTGTCATTGCACTTGCGCTCACATCACACCTGTGGTGACCAAAAAGGGCAGTTACCATTTCGATGAAGCTTCTGACAGACTAAAAGTGCGGTTGCGTGTAAAAATTGATTTTTAAATTTCAAACTAATTTTGACTAAGTTTACCAACAAGCACTACAACCATCCTGGACAGGGGTTAAAGAACGCAACCTGCCACCGAACGCGTGAAGATAATTTACTCTGCTCATGTTGATGCGCTTGCCCCAGCTGTTCTTCGCCTTGAAGGAAGATTCATAAGGTTCTCTCATTACCACAGAAATTTTGCTCAAACAGGAATTTTGAAATACTTGGAATCTGGAGGTTCTACAACCCAGAGATTGTTCATTTATACCCCGTATTCTCTATCAGCTGATAAAAGATAATTTTCGGTGCCAGGTGCAGATATTTTCATTTTCACACGTAAGTATATTTTATAGTGTGTATATTAAAGCTGGAGGCCTGAAATATGAGTAATTACTTGCTGCTCACGTTAACGGAATTTCCAATCTAGACTAACTACTGATGGTAGGAAATAACCAATGAAAGTGCCTACTCAGGTCGCGCCACAAAAAACCACTAAAGATAATCACTCTTCTGTAAGTCTATCGCATGTGATTGTAGGAACATTCAACAGGAATGCTATATGTTTTACCGGGACTTAAATTCCACAAGGAAACCAATGAAACTTCTTTTTACGACAACTCGCACCGTGTCTAGGTATCCAAAGACCTTGTGAGTCGTATTAGTTTTGTCTTTCTGCACTAAATGTATAAGTATATATATAGTAAATATTTCGTTCCGAAAGTAAAGCTTGTATATGCTAGAAGGCCAAAAAGCTGCATACAGTGGTTTCATCTTCATTGAGAACCATCAGCAGTGTTTATATCATGAAATTCCAGTAGGGAGTCTCAAACTCGTGACCTCCTGGCTAGTAGTTCGAACACTCAACTGTTCGGACACAAACATGTTTTGGCTTCACTTTCAGGATGAAACTTCACTAAAAATCGCCAAATCTTATCCCACTACCAGCATATTTATATCTAAATCCCAGAGGAAAAATGATGTATTTGAGCAGCAACGTTCAATTGACAAGCTGCCAAAATTGCGTGTTCCCATAGTCCGTTCAGACTGAGTTGCACCCGTTATTGTTGACTATCTCAGCTTAGTCTACCAGCCACTCAATCAAAGTAAATTCCTCCAGTCCAACTTGACATAGGCATAAATTAAAATCTAATAGATAATCTTGGGGTTTAAGGCATCAGACCGACTGTCACTTAAACTACGCTTAGAAATTATCTGTGGGATTTATTATGCAACGATTCCGAGTTTTTACAGGCAGTGGGCCTACTTTGCAGTAAACCAGACGCGCAGGAGAAAAGATCGAGTAGGTGGTGGAGTCATCTCAGCGTAACAGGATTTCCATCCAGTAGTGAGTACACGGTATTGTATTTGCCATCACATTAGACCAGTGCAACTGGGTATCGTCGCCTATTTAAGTAACCATGTCTTATCTCTTCTGCAGATTCCGGTTCACCAGGACCACCCCGGATTTAAAAAGTGTCTGGTAAAGCCTATATTGTGCACGAGGTTTGGGAAGATTCCATTGAAACTTCCGGTTTTTCCCAAAAAATATTGATTGTACATAAAAGTCTTCTCAATAGAATCACGAACTGCCTAGTCAGCCTTACACGCTTTCAATCCCTCCACTTAAGTACAGGATCTTCTTGAAGAATCCACAGGCAACGAAGCATTAAACAATGTGAGGCAAAATCTTCGTAACCATAGTAAAATCGGTATTCTAAAAAAATAATTCAAATACATTATAACCGGGTCTGGAAGATGCCTGGTTTCTCCATGAGAGTTTGTTTTATTGTTATTGGCGTTCACATTCTTGTGTTTCCCAACAGGTCTCCTCTCGCTACTATGCAACTGACACCAAACAACTGCACCACTATATGTCATCTGCAGCATCGAGACTCAGGGGCAAGATGAACTTGTTAGCACTGTTCTACCAAAGCAGGTTATGTGTACCATATTTATTGTGTTAGAATGAATGAACCTATTTGCGTCCAATTTAAGTGATTAGGTTCTGCCAGACGCTTTCGGCGACGACCCAGCACTTTGCCTAGTTGTGCTGATCGGGTGATTCGTCCACTGATACATTTCAGCCAGACGGTTTCATACACACCTAAGCCTGAAAAGTCTTTTACTGGTCCGGGGACTTGATAAGAACCCTCTCTTGAAATATCTTTCCATCCCTCTGCAGTAAGCCTGTCAGGTGCACACTATGTTGGAGAGGCACTCAGTCAAGCTTCGCCCATATCAGAACTAATTCGCACTACATATCCCCGGCCATAGAGTGCTTTGAACCCAGCTTAATTGAAAACGAGTTCGCGTTTGACAGAAATTCCTCCCTTACCGGGTTCGAATCCCAACAGTTCGAATGATACATACAAGGGAGAAATACGAAACCCGGAGTTTCCTGCTTCACCGTGGTCTAAACAAAATAACTGTTTTGGAATGAAACGAGGACTGTTGAGGAAGAAGTGGTGTGAACCGACAGTTCACGGACTTTGATACCACGTAAACTTTTTTCACAAGCAATAAACTTACAGCAATAAGTGGGCGGTATTTTGTACTTAACTTCATCATAGGCGGCCGGACTTAGGTGGAATGCTTTTCCGAGTTAAAAAAAAGCAGCGCACTCAGCCTCTTCCAAGGTGCCCAAATCCATCAAGCATTGTGCCCAGTTTTATTGTTGTAAAATAAAACATCTTCCGTGAGAAAATGACCCATGTCTACGATCTTCGACCACAGGATTTTCTGGACATTTATATTTTATCCGATTAATTTGATACTTGCTCCGCAGTGGTCAAACACCCCTTTAAATTCAATTTTGCAGAACCTTCCTTCTGTTCGATGAGTTAGAGCAGGGTGACATTCGATAAGGACGTGTTTGTCAACCTGTGGACACCTGAAGTATTTGTTTTAAAACACTAGTTCCTATGAAGCAGGACATCAAACTGCTTACCATCCATTAAATCCAAAATAAAGCCTTTTCTAATAAAACTTTCGAGCATAACTGCAGACGGCTATTAAGAGTTCTCAGTTAGCGTGTTGAAATTGGGGTAAACCTTTAAAGTGCACCAGATAAACAAATACTTCTATCATACCCCGATATCTTCTATGTAAGGTAAAATTCAGGAAATAGTGTCGTCGTCTTGCGAGGGCTGCCAAAATGGTTTGCCTCACAGAAAGTGGGCTATGTGCACCCCAACCCAAGGCATCAGCGGCATCCGACAAGTGTGATTCCGCTCACGCAGGCGCACCCAATGGTTGGGGACCTCGAAGAGTTTACTGGTGTTGGTGTGCCCGCCGGGATTCTCCTTGGGATAGATTGTTCATTCCAGAGACACCGAGTTTCAAATTGCCACTTGTCCATACACAAAATCACCAGCATCAGATCTTCCCATGATATAACGTCAAAAGTAACATTTCAACCCACCTAAAGCCTGTCAGCGCACGGGGAATTTGGTCGTATTTAAGTTTAAAGACCATCTAAAACCTTCACACGTTCTATCAGCGTAGCCATCTGCGAATTCTTAAACATTTGTCTTTTGGGAGTAATTAGGTATTATTTTCCCTGCCTGACCGATCAGTGCGCAGAATCGTTCACGGACGTAGCGAAAACACAGATATTGTTTTTCTATCTCGCTAGAAATTAGAAAATTAGAACTATTCATAGAAGATCTAGAAGAGTAGACACAGAGGCTTTTCATATTCGTCTGCGAAAAGTGGCACATAACTCATCGAATCACGTGCTTGGCTAAAAGACATGCTGCATTTGGCCACAAGCTTAAAAGAGTTGGCGCAGTAGTCCAGCTTCCCTTCAGCTGGACAGGTTCAAGTAACACTTTGCATCCCATGGTGCAAAGACTGACAGTGCTGCCTACAATGTTAGCTGCCCGGCTTCCAAAGAAAGCTCACCTATCCCTCCCCATGACGGTACTAATGTAAATGAATAGAACACTCATGGGTTATTTGAGATAACTGCATTCTTCATGCATGTGTTTCATCGGAAATCTGTAATCGATTATATTTTGTTCACTACAAAATACATACCGTTCCTCCTAGAGGATTTTGCTTGAAATGTCTTCACGTAACCTACTTACCAGGAATCTCTTAGCAGCACAGAGTAGTTTCCTGTCTCCCAAACTGTCTTTGGAGACGGGGACCACATTGAAATCGTTGTAGTCCTACAAGTGGGAGGACTAGGTGGATAATTGTATCTTGCGCTCCTTCCCGTCAGGCACAACCAATTCTGCAGCCGCCCGTAATTCCAACAGGCCCTTCAGTTCTGTATCTGAGCAATCTCTATTTGTATCTGCTTCCTCATAGAAAAGTAGACTATAGCATTAGATTTAGTTAATTTTTACTGAATATTTCATGCTACAAGGAAAACAAGTTGAGGCCGAACGGCTGTGAAGCACTTTAAAGCCACTTGATTCTTATTGAAAACCATGGATAGTACGCAGATCACGATTTCGTTTGAATCTCGACGGATATTTGTTCAGTGTGAGATGATTCCTGGACATATTTACAGCTTCTGTTTGGTGTTCCATTCCCGGCTGCCTTGACCGCATCAGGTTTTAGAGGCACACATTCGTACGCTCAACAGTCGTATATGAAGAGAGAATTCCGCGGACTACTGACACCTTTCAATTCGTTTCAGCCAGCATTTATTTTCTATCTCGCTTAGGATTCCCTCAAGGTTGAATATTTGTGTACAGATTTTTTTCCGATGTGCTGCTGAGAAAAATGGTAGCATGTTTCCTAATCACAGATAAAATCGTAATGTTATCTTTGTCATAACCCTTCATTAGCGCTACTCTCTTATGCGTATTGATTTCCGTTACAGCATCAGCCGTATGCTATGCTTGCGGTCTCATGTTTTGTATACGTATCCCGCTCGCGTCGACTCCTATGTAAAATCACTGGAAATGTCGTCACATTTACAACGCGTCCAGTGTTTCAGAGTTGACCCACGAGGTTACAGACATCTGTAAAAGATGACAGCCTACTCCATATCGAAAAATGTGTTGAGTTGCGTCCTATACTAGTCGCTTCTGTGATAAAAGGGCACTCTTTGCGTCTTTTCAGTGGAAATCATAGTCAGCAAAACACTGTTGCCTGCACTAGTGGGTTACGCTGACAAATAGATAGGAGACGTTGGCCATTTTTATTCCCTCTTCTGAACTGAAATGGTTTACCATCTTTTACTTGACCACCCCACATATTAGAAAAAGAGCAGCACTGGCGGGGCTTAGGCATTCGACATTTGAACGCGCAAGTCGGCATCATATGCGGGATGAGTTAGGATTCGGTACACCATTTTAAACTGCTTCCTAAGTAGGTAAGCGATATGTTGGTCGGGCTGTAGTCAACAAACTAAAAGCTTGACCCACAAGGTTATGCAGGTTTGTCCAGATTGAGGATGGAGTGCAACAGGTTAGGCCTCTTCTCAACGTTTTCACTTAGGATAAATGCCCTTTAGTTTATGACGGTCTAATTTCTGCAACTAATTCTACTTTACAAGTTAACGAGCCAAAGAATATGTCTTTCAAAGAGCGTCAAACAGCTTCCTCTAACCCCTTTAGCTTCAATGGGAATAACTATTGCTGAAAACGTTTGTAGCCCGATGAAAACAGTTTGCTGCTCTCAGACTGGTGCCTTAGCGACTCAGGCCTCAGACCTTGTGGTGTAGGAGGCGTTAGCTACCGTCTGCTAAATATATTCCTCAGGGTCATGACTAACAACAATAGCTGCAACGTTATTTGGTTCTGGTCAACAAGATTATGATTGTGTCCAGACCAGTAAACATCACCAAAATACGCTGAGGGCCTGGAAATAGGGTTAGATTAATACGAAGCTGATTGCCTTTTTAGGACCCATTGCTATGAATGAAACTGCCAAATCGGTCATTGGAAGGACTGCTCAAATATTTCAACCTTGTGGATTTTGCTTGGCTATCAGCAGCTGATATGCAACAATCCATAGGTACACAAACTAAGCAACATACAACTCTGACGCGAGGTGCGTTTGCAGATAGCAATGGTAAAATAATGTACATGCCCACACGCATGCACACCACTGCCCGAACCATATGGATATACCATCGTCACCAAATAAAATATCTCTTCGTGACGGTTGTTCTAGACTCCACTTTAACATTCTGCTGTCTGAAACATTGATGATAACAGTTGCAAATCAACGTCATTTCCTTCCGGCATGATTTTCAACATGATTTTCCTGTCGGTTCAGTCCAAAGTTGGAGGTTTTCTTGGAGGATGGAAAATTTTACTGGCAGTGTACCTAAGCGACTTCCACATGATCCAGTTTTCTCATCGTTTACTGGTACAGCTTTGTCTATACCTCCCTTTGCTAATGCGATAAACTTGCGCTTTTGATACCAATTTCCTACACATTTTTTCTGTTTGCAATAATTCCTCGATGAAGTTATCTTGAAGCACTTCAATTTTCTCAGGTTGTCCCGCAAAACAGATATATGTGGTATACGGATCCTCATACAATATAAGCTTCACTGACCATAAAGTTTATCTATTACACACTACATGTTGACAAAAGTCATGTGAAATTCCAATTTAGTATGCCCGGCAAGAAACATTATCAGCTACAAATTTCACAGGTCCCCTAACCGGAATAAAGAACACCAACTTGATGTAGATAAGAGATTCACTGTCTTCTGAGACACAAAAAGAAATATGACAGCCTGGTAACTAATAAACTGATGTTCTAAGCGGTCGATGGTCTCATCCTTCACAGTTTTCATTCAAATCACTGCGGTTAAGCGAGGCCCGTTGCTCAACAAGTAACCAGGAGCAATGTTGTGATGTAATCAGGATAAAAAAATGTCACTTTTTGAAACGACTTGGCTTACTGCTTGACCGTGAACCTCCAACATTCCCCAGCATCCACTTCCTTTGTAACGGTGGATACTACTGATGAAGCGTGCGAGTAGTATGTTTTCCCGTACATCCGCTTCGCGTCTCTTGAAAAGTGAGATCTATTACGGAATTTGTGGAGTCGCGCTTTGTAGCATTTGCTTGCATTTGAATAACGGTCAATGAATATCTAGGAAAATTCAGGAAGACACGTTCAAGGAGAAGATGGATATTCAGTTTTGTAAACAAGATGCATATGAGTTTTGCACCCCCGTCCAATAGTTTGTAACTGTGAATTTGGTGTTGCTGGCCGCATCCAGAAGGGGCTCTCAGAAGTAGTAGTAATAGTAGTAGCAGTAGCAGTAGTGCCCACCGTTACACCTTGATTGAATGAACTCATGGCATAATCCCATACCTATTCTAGTGGAGCAGTATTTACAAGCTAAGCGCTGATTTCGCCAAACATTAAGTTACTTGGTTGCTCTCATTCCCTTGACCGGTGACCATCGTTGACGGTCCGAAATATCGTCATCGCCGACAGTTCTTTTTAGACATTGGCTACGAATCACGGCAATACCTAGCTAGGGAATTATTAAGCGAGTAGATTCTTTTTAGCGATAAGGATTCACTTCATTTGGATTTTCAACCAGCAAAACATATTTTAGTAAATGTCTAAAAGTATTTTCGTTCCCTTTAATCAAGTCGCCGTTTCATAAATAGCCTAACTGTGTACCAAGAATCACTGTTTATGAAATTTTATTCATGGTTAATCGGTTGCGAATCGCCGTCGCATTGACGAAATATTTTGTCCGCCACAGAGACTGTTGTGGATTCCGTCCTAATCCATTGTTCTTCTGTGATCAAGATAGACTGATTGACAAAGTAATAATTGAACCAGACATTAGCGTGAGTGAAACTATTCGCCAGACTAGAATATAAGGGGAACTGACTGGTAGTCCCTGGGAATTTAAGGGCAAACTAATAAGAAAACCTTTCTTTGGCTGTTGTCTGCTTGCAGTGAAATGTTTTTAATTCCACGAATTGATTTTGGTATTTTCCTGTGCTCGAAAACCTAATACATGTAATGATGTGGTGTATCAAGTCAAGAAATTCATAGATAGGCCTAATTTTGAGTAGATGCATGGATAACAAATTTAGCTAACATGAACGGGCAATTGTGATGTGATCACTAGTTCTCGTTCATCCACAGGTGCAGTTGAACACGAGGGTTGAAGAAAATAAGTAGAGAGTTTGCTGAACAGAAGAAATTTGGCAAAACCTGGCCAGCAAAACACATACTGGGCGGATTATATGTTTTCAAATGTAATGAGTTTTAGCTTCAAATTATCCCATGGTTCACGATATCATCCAACCGAATATGTGGCTTTAAATATGCTCCTTAATATTAAAATTTATAAAACGACTGCACCAATGACTGGACTCTGGTCAAACAACGTTTGTGAGCAGCATTTGCGGTCAAATCTTGCTTTAATATGCCGCCCAAAAGAAGTCTTTAAAGAGCTGCACGTTTTCACGAGCTCTTCTTCAAACAGTAAATGGAGCTCATTAAATCTGAGGAATGTACCAAAGTACTGAGGGTTAAAGTTGTGAAACGTTCTAATAAGACCCACCAGAAGTGACATACAAACAACAAGATTAGAGTAAGGAAAACGATCTAACTATGTCCTTCAGAGGATGTTACATTAAAAACCAGTGGTTGGGACCTCCGGCCGTATAATGGAGCAGTTTTACGAACCCATTGAGTCTCAGGTTAGATTTTTTAGTTTGCATGCAAAGCATTTCGACATTCCACAGTGCAGTTTTACTAGTTTTACTTTGTGCGATATATCAAGCAAAAGAAAGGATACCGATGCATTATTTTTCTTACTCATACAGGTTGTTATTTATATACATGTCAGGCACTTTTATGACGAAAGAATCCATGCTTTACCTTTGAGAAAAGCTACCGTACCATATACTGCCCGATTTTTATCTTCCATTTAGCTTTATTTATGTTGTGTTTTCTAATGGTTTATGACCTCTGTGTCAAAAACCTGGATTTACATCTCTCTGGTGGATTCTTGTTCGGTGTGAATCTGAATGGAAAATGAACGATGAAAAGTCCACTTTTAGTAAAGTTGAGTTACAAACGGTCTTTGGGTGGTAAAATCTAAGAAAAGCCTTCTTTAAAAATGGAAAGAGAAGGCTTATAAATATCTTTTGCACAACTTACCAAAGAAGTTAATCTATCCTTAGGTTAGCGACTAATCGATTACACCGATCACAGGACAGTGTTTTAATTTTCCAGCCCCAGTGTGCCTCAAGCCGCATACCAGTTTCACTCTTCAGACTGTAGTTACAAACCCCGACTTGTAGCAATATTCCGTATGACTTGTTCCTCGGATTTTTATTATGAAATCTTACCATAGGCGGATAAGAGGATTGGGAGAAGCTGTGACACGTTGGGTAAAAGTTCTTTATCACTGTTCCATTTGATACCCTCAAAAATGCACACCTGAGATTTAAAGACTTGCATTTCTGATACCGTGGTAACTTTTGCCCGTTTTCATTAAATGAGTCTAGATTCATTTATTCACACGAGGTTTTCGATGTTGTCCGCAAGCCATTGTTTGCTTTATTCTGTACAATGAGTCTCCTGCACAAACCTGATTGCACCGCAGTAGACAACTCCGCTGCCTAATGTCTAATCGCATGGCACAGATCCAGTCAATTTCGTATTACCTATAAAAGTGGTATGTGGGAACATATAGACGGTTTTGAAAAAGAGTGGTTCGTTTGCTTTCAGTTCACTTTCTGATGAAATGAAAAACAACGAACAACTGACAGAACAACTGCCTGACGTGCACTCTTCCTATAACCTTTCTCTGACAGATTCGGATTATAATCCAACAACGGGTGAATTGTTAAGGGGCTTACTCTAGACGGCCACCGATCTTCGTAAAAGATTTTCTGGTCAATAGCTCATGGACTTATTGATTACTTCGTGTGACCAGTTACAATATGAGAGGCCACACAAAGCTCTAGGTTATTCTCGAACCCAGTGTGCTAGTTTCTAGTAATCTTTTGTCTACAAGGATCAGCCGCTTCCCAAATAAAACAAAGGTCGTTCAACGATAGTCAGATAATTGCTCGACTAAATCGGCCATTGGTCTGGCTGAAGAGCGCAGTTAAAGGTAAATGAAAGGACTAAAAGGATTAAATGCATCTGTAGGGCCCATTAAAGATTTGGCCTGAAGAGAAGACAGTACGAAGGGGAGCGACAGATTGCTACTTAATCGTGACTCGGAGTTGAATCACTGTGACCTATCTAGAAGAGTGGTATGTTTTGGTGGGACATTTTTCCAGAGGCTATAAGACTTTAGAATACTGAGCACCGTACAGACAAATATTACAATCTTATCGTGTAAAGTTCACCGGCAAACTCGCATTATTTGATGAACAGAGGTTGTTCATAAGCAGTGGTTTTGTTTCATGCGTAATTTTATGTCAAACCTAAACCGTCATCTGCTGCAGTGCCGTAGTCGAAAACCAATTTCACAGGTTTTGATTCAGTCCAGTGGTCGCTTTGACTGAAAAAAACTACTTTGCCTAATAAGTAACCATTTACCTCGCCTCCGCAATCATTGTACAATACAAGCGGACAAAATTTGTTTCGATTAAGTTTTCAAATACAAAGTGGACATTTCCCAGTGGAATGAGATCAAAGGATGCGGTCCTTGTTTGTTGACATAATGGTGATGCAGTCTGGGATTGTACGAAATTTGTCGTTAGTCGCAGAAATAATTGGACTGGCAGTCCATTTTCAAAATTAATTCTGAATAGAGGTAGTCTGCTTGGGATGCTCAAACGTGATACATCTGACTCGCTTCATAGTTTCCACCATGGTGATGGCTGGCTGCTTTAGGAAGGATGCATTTTGTATATATAACTCTCAACCAAAATAAGAATCATTCCATTTCAAAAAGTGATCACCTTGCCCATATTCCCTGGAACAAGAATATACCAGCGTTCGACTTCATGGTTCAAATTCTAGCGGTACTCATATAGATAATTGCTTGTTTAAGCTGCAAAGCTTAATGTAAAACAAACATCCTGAGGCCTAACTTTGAAAAAAAAACCTGCAGGCAAAATCATGCGAAATAAGTTTAAATCTGTCAGTTTACTGTAAAATACAAGAAAATGTGCATGATATCTACATATACATACATCTTACTGCGTGAAAATAACAAACAAAACGCTTTACATGCCCTTCAGGTTATAAGTTAAATCTCAAGGCGTGGTTAAGCGACGCCACAAAGGTTCAAAATCGTTTGCAAATCATATCATCATTCAGCACTTTATGCCAGACATGAGTACGAAATATATGGTTCCAAACACGATACTGTGTGGTCGTTTGACTAGTGAGTGAGGATCAGCTATGGTGCTCATCTTAACAGGTTATTTTGGGGATTTCGCGGAAAAAACACGGACCACGTCGTCAGGCAATGATTTCCGGTTTTCACCGGTCAACACAGAGTGGTTGTGTTATATCAACGGTTAATCTATAAGGTGTGTTGCAGAACAAGGCTACTGCCGGTCGTGGCATGAGGAATGTTGTAGACAAGTTCTAGGTTGCTTCCTTGTTAGTCATTAAAAACAACCACTCCCACCAATTGAGTCTGAGTTGTAATTTTGTCAGCTGAAGCTTTTGCATTGTTTGCTGGGGTGGTCCTAATGAAAGTAATCTTTTTAAACTGTCCTTCCTTAAAGAGTTCATCGAAGAAATGGATGAAGTACTTGCTCTTATTAAACTTACATCTACATTCCCATTTCGATTGGATGCCTGCCTCGAAATGTACATTTAATAAGAACCTGAATCACAAAATGTTGCGCGATTTTTTCCACACTACCTAAGACAAACAGAAATGCGGTCATTTTAGCAAAAGTTAGTTGCATGTTAAAGCTAATCGTCCAGAGCCTCATAGTGTACAACGTCGGCGTTGCCACCTGATTCATAGCATGAAAACACGTGGACTGCTTCCAATCACATGCAGTAGACTGTGAGTGATGAAGAGTCTGATGAAACGCACTACACGTAAGATTGCCGACAACTCTTTGATGGCCCGGGAATGGTCTTGCCCTTCTATGGAGTTCGTTAGGTGAGCGTAGTCCCCAATTTTCCATAACGTCATCTTATACGTAAAACTAAACTGGATGGAATCCACGACGAAATTGGATTCGACAACAGACTCGACTGAATCCAGCCGAATTTCTCATTTTCAACGGTCTTCAGGTCCATGGTTAATCCTCCAATTGTGCAATTTACAACAGTTATGATACCCCTATGCCTGACATAGTATTCCACCGTACTAATGGAACAACCGGTAGATATATAACGGCATGTAGGCTTGACATTGAGATTTCGTTCCATTGCTGCATGAAAGTGACTCAAAACAGGTTCGTTTACAGTTGTGTAACTTCTTTGTATGATTTTATGAGACAGAAAGGCACTGTAATTTCGGAGAAGATTTTTTTCTAGTGAAACCTCCAGTTCGCTATTTGGGAGCAGGAGTAAAGTAAATTATGGGCTGCGTGTTTCATGTCCTAAAACAGTCACGTCTTGCTTTTCGGCTTAAGTGGGGCGGATGGAACGTGGTACATTATTGCTCAAGTACTGATCCGAATAAGTCAGGGATACCGATGAAACTCGGCCACTTGAACAGGGCAACTTTAGCTCCTTCTATCTGCGCTGAGTCTGGAAGACAAATGATTTCTTTCCAGCTTGAAATCAGTGCGTTTGCCGATTTACATTGTATGAAAATTGTAGGAGAATACTTGAAAACGTCTTCCTAGACGGAACTAATCACGGAGTGCAGATGCTTCATTCCCATAGGCAGCGAGTAACATATCCTCGGCAGTTTCATATTCTACTATAGGAACCATGTGCATTGTTTTATATTATTTTCCTAGATATTCAGTTACGCTTTTTATAGAAGGAGCAACTCATTTAAAGTTGAGTAGACCCAGTCGTATTCGGGACCCATTCTCACCCTTTACCCACTGCTTTCTTACTTTACAGAGTCTTTACCAATCCATTGTTTAGATGAGTTTCGTGCGCAGCTGACCGCCTAGAAATTTTGTTCAGCCGAAACTCACATGAATGAAACAGACATCTCCGATTTCCCCCCATATGCGAAAGCAATTGTCGGACTACTGGCCAGCTGTGTGTCAACAGCCACATTGGGCGGGAATATTGTGGTGCTGATTGCATTTTTCGTGGAGTCTTCACTTCGCATTCCGAGTAATTATTTTATTGCTTCTTTGGCTGTGACCGATGTGTTGATTGGACTGTTCTCGATGAATCTCTTTATTACATATCAGTTGCTTGGCTACTGGCCTCTTGGCCAGTGGGTTTGTGATATCTGGCTATCCCTGGACTTTTCCGCATGTCTTACTAGCCAGTACACTGTGTTTCTAATCACTGTGGATCGTTACTGTTCTGTCAGAATACCGGCCAGTTATCGGAATTGGAGGACGTTGGTCAAAGTAAGTTGGAATATTTAACCTTTCACCTGATGTTTTGAGACAGGTCCAAATACTAAAGCGGACAATCGAACACAGCGTGGAGCATTTTGTCATTTTTATCCGTCTGAGTAGACCAGAGTAAAGGCGTAAAAGTGTTAAACTTTGTAAAATTTTGTCCGTTTTGAAGTCGATATGATGTGCAAGGAACAAATTGAGCTATTGCGTCACACCATATAAGGTAAACAAACTGTCAAGTGTTTGATAGTCAGCTGTGTGAATAGCGTATCTGCAAAATTTTTTTGCTGTTCATGCTAGTGACAGGCCAGTGTCTGCTAAGCCTTGGAGCAGTTGAAGCTGGTCTCAAACAATGCGCTCTTCAAGTTGTTCTGTTGATCTCCCTAAAATGAGGTGGTCCTTCTCCCTAGAAGCAAGATGTGTCGTTAACAGTGTTCAAGTGATCAAAATTTTACTCTTCAATAACAGAAATTCCGCTGGAATAATGCTTGCAACGTGGTTTTTGGACATTGCGCATATTATATACACTGTTCGCTACAAATACGCACCACTGATATACACAGCAAGCAGAGTTGCCCGCCGCATCGGAAATTGCGGTATATATCGGAAGAATGGCTTCATTAGGTTGCTTCAAGAAATGCTTCCCGTGACATGCAGACGACTTATCCTTCTAACAATAGATTTCGGCTGACCATTTCATTTAAAGTTGCAGTGTGTTTTCTTGCCTTGCTATTTAAATTCATGTGCGATGGCATTACGCGTAACACGTAACACGTAACAGTCCAAAATATCCCCACCTGATTTTTTGAACGTTGAGCTCGTACTAGTTGACACTTCAAGCATCTATGTAAGTTGAGCTTAAAAAAGGGTTATCTAGACTAGCTTATAAGATGTGCATTAATGAAGCTTGAATGACTTGTCGACTCGCCCATGTGTGACGCCTTCCAAATTCCTTTTGCAAGCACTGGCAACCCAAACATTCAACTTCAGCGGAAAAGCAAACATCTGCATGCAGGAGTTAAAAGACGACGCCAAACAAAGAAATGCAGCCAGGTGATGGGGTAGGAATGCACACGCTAACACGAGTCGGAACGGTCTATTTCAAGATAAAAAAAATAATGATATGCTAAGCACTGGGGTCCGTAAATTGAAACCTCAAGCAGTCTCTCATGAAAAGGCCGTGGAAGTGTTTTGCGATTTAGGTGCCTGAAGTTCGGGAGGTCTATGTAGGCTATTTTTCGCGCATATTACTGGAGAAGTGTCCGTGTGCGTTTTATGGGCAAACAGTGAATTCCCCTGTTTTTTTCACATTATTTGTATTTCATAAACAAAAGTAAGACGTTGCTTAGCTGTTGCAATAGAAACCAGGAATGCTAACCACTGTATCCTTTCGTCTAAGATGAAGGGACGTTGTCTTTGGGTCGTTCACCATCTTAGCAAAAGTAATTTTTCCCAGAACTATACGGAAAATACAAGGTAAAAACAGCTGCAAAGATTCAGTGCCTCAAGGGTTACTCCCCGCGGAAGTGAATATATAAAAATGACATTTTCTTCTTTCATTCTGACATAAGATTCTGCGGTGGGGTGAACATGCTCTACATGAAGATATCTAGGAATTTCCAGTTCAGATTATGTCCTGTCAGTAAAGCCAGTCTATGCTGAAAAGTGGAGAAGCACTTCGCAGCTGTTTCATCCTCATTCAGTATCAGCTGTACACATCTCACAGACGTCTGGGAGTTTCAAACCTGCGGCCTTCCAGTTGGTGGTTGAACACTGAGCCGTTCGGTCATGAGCAGGTATGCAGCAATATAATTAGCTCTTACCTAGTGGGGTATAGCACCACTCGTCGTGCAACCAAATCATGTGATCAAAATTGTCGATCGAAACCTCGTGACGTCTCACAAAGAAATTTCACTCATCGTGTGAAATTCCTCTTATTGCTAGTAGTTTGAGAGATTGGGATATTTTCGGTTGGGATTTCTACTGAGGAGGTTAGCACGTAAAGGACAAAATCTTGGTTCAAATATTTTGAAATTTCTTCACATTATCAACAGATTCATAGTGACTCGGTAGAATAGGAATTTCGCAAGATGAGTAAAACCTTCGCGTGAGAAGTCCCCACGCGAGAAGAAAGTCAACATATGGCCGCAGGATATGGATGATGAATGATTGGCTCCATATTCTGTCTAATCACAGTGTTGAACCACAAGCTGGAAGGTTCGTCGTGAGTGTTGTGAGCGTTCTTAATAGGGTTGAATCAGTTGTAAGTTGCTCCCCGGCTGCTTTACTGCTCTTACTTAGAGGACGAAATGTCAACTAATAAACACATCTGCCCGACAGAGTAACTTTGTTGCTTTGTTACAAAATCAAAGGAATCTCGATATCTCAATCCACTTTGTGTGTACCAGGTGGGCTATCTATCTTGATCGAAGGTAAGAATTTTGTCAACTTTAAAAGCTACTTCATGAAGGTATGTGCTTAAAATTGGGAAATTCAGAAGAGTGAAAATGAGAATGAACTGTTTTTGAGTGTGCAAAACTTGAGCTCTGATTATAAGCACATATAGGTTTAAAAGTTTTCTAGTTTTATTTCAACTCAACCCAATACGAATCAAGCTCCTACTGTAAAAATTTTGTCATTACCCTGGAAATCAGTAGACACATCAAGATGACTTGATGTTGATTCCATTTCACGGTTCACTTGAAGATGTATGTTCTCGCATGCCTACGGTTTCTTTAGATTGACAAGCCAAAGTAACCTTAAGACATAATCACAGTTTAATGAGAAATAACCGGTCTTCACAGAATCACTTGAGTACTTACTGATTACGGCTTTCCACCTTTATACTGCTTTTGAAAACACGCCGAATTGAATAAGTCATTCCTTGTGGACTTAGAGTACGATTAGACGACTCGTCAGTTGTGACAATAAGTGCACCGTTATTTTGCCTTAAACTCAGCATAATTTTTTGCTGTTAGACTGCTTATCAGACAAACCTGCTTATTTGTCTCCCTTATCATGACATGAGATATTTCATCTCATTCTCAAGAAGATACCGGCATTGAGCTACTATCCAAAATGTTTTTGTTCATGAAATATTAGAACGTCTCGTATTCGGTTTCTCACGGGCGGAGACTTTATTACACTCAGAAGATAAAAGCACTTCAGTGACCAATTTGACCAGTTCTTATTTAGCTGAGTGAGGATAACTGCATTTTACCTATGTAAGGAATAAATAAAACGATTTACACCATCAAAAAAGACAACAAACTAGGGGCAAAGTGAAACGCAAAATAGTTTTGTCATATTAACAAAGTTTTCCTTATTTAGAGACGGGACACAAAGGAGCTTATAAATCTTTACTCCAAAGTGCAATAACACTTCGGCAAAATTGCCTGCCTCGAGGCAGATTTCGCCTGAATTACAAAAAAAACTAACTGACGCACCGATGCCATCAGTTTCAGTATCTCACCGTATAACTGTGACGAACAAAGTACCATCCACACCGAAAAGTTAGATTAATATTGCTTTTTGTAACCAAGAATGTTCAACTTGATTTTTACATTATCCTGTCTTGAGGGAGTGGTTTAAATTTAAACTGAACGACGGTTTTATGTATTTCACCTAATCCGTTATTGATAACAAGCTTTTCCGTCCTAAGCTACGGTTATGTATACTGACCAAATTTAGATATGCTGGCTTTTTATGCATACAGTCCAGAGAATTATTGCCCTTAAATTACAAAACAGAATGCACTGAGACCCTATGTCACTGCACTGCATTAGAGACATCTAAATACCAAGATGTTTCTTGTGTACCAGATTTTAGCTGTCTGCTTGCAGTTTTCACGACGTTTACCTATAAAGATGTACACTTGAGTGTCTCCTGACTTTTGCGGTCTGAACAAGGCTGTCATATCGGTGAGAGGATTTACCTAATGACTTCCGAAGTTGAAGAGATAACCAGTCGTGTGTTGTACGGTTAAATCCTTCCGTGAGTGACAGGCGACAGATGACACTAACATTTCTTTTTCACACGTCCGAACACTGAATACTCTGAACTGGGGTTTACAAGTCTCACATGACCAAAAATGTCCCTCTTTTGGAATTTGTGTGGAGTTTTATTCCAACCTCACTGAACAACAGATAATTTCGTCTGACTGACAAAAAACTTTGGCGTCGGAGATAACAGAAACACAACTATTCAACGGAATTTTGCTGCGCATTGAATGTCAACAGGTTGAAAGAAGCTGGCGCATTCGAGAGTAAAAAGAATAGTTCTGATTAAATGCTACCAGATCCCTGGGACAAAACGCAGCTTACCAGCGGATATTGTGGGAATAAAACTGAGTGAAACAGGATGATATTCATGCGTCCACATTTTTCAATATGCAAGTTATTCTAATCAACAGCGACATACGGAAACTAGTTTGCGTGATGTGCCCCTCAGTCTAAAGCTTTTTTGTGCAATTTACCTGCGTTTTCATCAACTATGATCCTAGCATGCTTATATTTAATTCTTGCGATTTTTGTGGTAACCACGACTTTTGGAAATAAATAAAAATAAAAATAAAAAGTAAAAAAATAATGTCAGTGGCTTTTTGCAGGCACATTTTAATGTGGGTAACTGCCTCGTGGCCCCACAATGGTATACCGAATTGCCCTTGAATCACATCCTGTATAGTTTTGAGGCTTTTATAAATGTAACCATAAGGTGGAGTATTGTAAGCATTGGTTTTTGGAAGTTTCGGGTATTGTTTGACTTGCTGTTTGCCTTAGAGTGTAAAATCAACTACCCAATTAGAAACGAAGTGGCCAATCAGAAGCTCACTGCTTTAATCGGTTTTGGATTGAAAACATCTCACGGGTTTGAAGCTGGGTGTTTCTGATACAAGTCTCTGGGTACATCCGGATGATTCAGTTAGGACAACAGTAATTGATTCGCAAACGAATATCACAAACACCTAAAAATCGACCCACCACTTGCTCATCAAATATTGTCATAATTACCAAATGCGGTGCGAACTCCGTAGCGATTTTCTCATGTCTTGCTTTTTCGCAAGTCATTTAACGGGCAAACTACTGTCCAAAGCCTATGGCTCTGAGAAGTGGGGAGCCGGTCAAAAAATTTACCTGCCCAAACTTTGAAGACTTTTGTTGAGCGTGCGATATCGAAAACAATGGATTCTGATTTCATGGCTACGTAGATCGTTTTTATGATATTTTGTCTCCATTTAAAAAGAAAATTAAACCCGATCTTATCCAGGTGTCTATTCCGGGTACAGCGGCCAAGAACTGAGGTTTCTGCTGAAGCTTCAGGCGCCCAAGACATACAATATAAAAACATGTCACTCCATTTAACGCTGAAATTTTTAACCGTTATCACTCGGGTTTTCAATAAAGAGCACTGAAGTATCGTCCGATTCAACGCCACTGCAACGATTGCAAACGCATACCTGAAAGATTCTATCTTAGTTGGTAGTTAGACTGACTAGGTAGGCAAATGACTTATAATTATGGACATCCTCAAATTTCGTACAAAGTGGATTGGCGACAGTTTATATATTCCACACAGAGGAATACCTAGAAGTATATATGACTTGTGTTTTTGTGGCTGCTCTTGATTTATCCGATTGCTTTCGTCGTTTGATCGCAGCGCCCTTCACTAATCTTTATCCACTTTGTGCACGCTATTAACTTTATGTAGGCTGTTGGTTTTCACGTGAATTTGCACAAGTGATTTGCAGTTCACATACAGGATAAGAATTAGTGGTATAGGTGGCTTATCTGTGTCACTTATCCAGGCCTGCTCATCTTAATGCATCTTGTTGCTGCACACTTAATGATGTATCCAAAAGAGACTTATGGTCAACACGATCACCAGTTTTGCCCAGCCTCCAACATCATACTCTTCCACACATCCAAACTGATACTACTCCGTCATAATTCTGAAAACTAACACGAAAAAAGGCACTTCTGCATCAAAAAATCGTGTTATTCTCCTATTTTTTTATCCGAACCTCCATCGCCTTCTAAACAGATCAATTTGTCATGCACCCTCAAATGTGTCACTGGATTGATGAAAAGAAGGCCAACCCAAAAAAATAACCTGACCATTTTGTCGCTCTGGTAATTCAAGTGATTTTTAAGAAAGTAAAAATGCAAACAGGTGGTGGCATGGCATTTTGGTGAGCTTCAAACACCAGTCTTATTTTTGTTGCTTACTTTCAACACTTATTTATGATGTTGTCGGAGGAGCACGACAAATACGTTTCAAAGAAAATGGTGGAATTTGGTTTGTGTGCGAAACAACAATCATCATAGGTGGTCTGGTTTTTCTGTCTGATGCTAAGAATACTTTGAAGTATACTCAGCTCACTCACTCAGTGAAAGCACAATTGTTTGGGCTGTAATACTGTTAAGTGACATATTTGATACAGCGAGATGGTCAAGAGGAACGATGTCTTTTAATGACTTACTCAGAAAGACATCGTGAGACATTGCCCCCCCCCCTAATTTTGATCTGTGACCGACTATTATTGTAAGAGCCACAGTATCGTGGGGGATTTTCTTATGTTGCCTTCCTGTTTGCCGATCAAACGCGTCTTCATTTTCACAGCCTGGAATACTGTCGGTAGAAGTAGTACGTATTTATCTACCTCCGGATGCTTCTCCAAGCTTCCTGGTATCAAGGGACTTTGCCTTGTTATGCAAACGTTCATTGCGAGACGATCCCCTAACAAGCTCTCTTTGGAACCAGTTGTTTAGCGAGCTCAGTAGTAAAAATACGATCGGCCGTTGTAATGGGAACCGTGGATAAAAACCGGACAAACCATTCCTTCTGACAGAGAATATTCCTACTGGAATGAACAAAATCCCTGGTTTAATATAACAGTCAAGTAAAAATTAAGGAAATAATTCATCTGTCTGCGAACCTCTCAAGTAACTCCATAGTTTATATCATTCTCCGTTTCATGCACAGTTTTTATTTTGGGCATATTATCTCAATCCGTTTGCAAAATGTGCACAAACACAGAGAGTTCTTTGTAATTTTGTTCTAAACTTGTTTTTTTGTTACTTTTCATTTTTGAATTTACCTTCCTTTTGTACCAGCTTAATCGCCTGCAGGACTGCCACCCCGCAAAGAGCATTATCTATTTCGGTATTTAGCAGTGTCGGAAAGCTAATCACTTGCTCCCTGTCTGCCTTTTAGCCTAGTCCAAATATAGGTCTGCTGATGAATTACATAAACTATTATGAACGTTGAAAAAAACAGCGAGAATCATGAACAGTTTACTATTTTCCAAGCTTTTATCATACTAATTGATTTGCAATAATCATAAGGACAACATTTTTGAAATCTGGAAAGAAAATGAAATTATTAGTTCATGGTGGTCTGGAATTAACCAAATTTCGCTCGCAGTAATTTTTCGGAGATCAGGGGCTGAATATCCCCTGATCCCAGCGAGAGGATTAAGGGATTCAAAAGTGTGTGATCTGCAATCCTGTTTTATGAGCGCATTGTGGCTTCATTCATTTTGATGATACCAGTATCCGAATACAAAGCTCGACCACGTCAGCTGAATCCCATCCCGTGAATTCACTTTGACCCAATTCAGTCACTTTCGTTCCATTCTAGCTTGGCTCAACCGAATTAAATGCCACATTACTGAACTCTTACCAAACAAATGAGCGCACAATATTTTGAAACAGTCCTGGTTTTGACCAGAAAATTTAGACCAACCACCGTTGAGCTCACCTATTCCGGCACAGTTCGCAGCTTCTTGCATCACACACAAGCCACGGGGCCACTGTATTTATCGAAAGCTGACGTCCCACAGAGTGTCAACTGTCCTGCTTCATTTATTTTGTATTCATGTCACCGTTGATATACAAGTAAATGTTATCATGATAACCGCGACTGAGTATTATATTAGAAGAATTTTCTTCGCAAATGTCTATGACTTCGTTGGGTGAAATTTCGTAAGAATTTTACGGTTGGCCACATACTATTGTGCATACAATAATATTCTCCGAGCCACAAATCTTCCGAACTTGCACCACGTCGCCAAAGCTCTCGGTAAAAATACTTGATTTACTGTAACTAATGGTTTACTTCGTGGCTACTCTTCTGATTAAGTCAAACTCGAAACAGAGGCTGCCCTTTCACGATTATTTAATAGCAATGCATTCCTTTGTGGGCAGTCCGCAAAGCGCCTTAGTCTTACAGTTTGGCATCTAGCCACATTGAAAATAATGGCCGAAAACTCACCCTCATGCTAAGAAATTGGCGACGTTTGTTACGAAAACTGTGCAACCGCTACTCGGTGCCAAGCAAAATCTTCCATGTCACGAAGTCGTTTTAAAGAAACTTTCGAAACAAGAGGACTGATGAAAAACATTTGATGGACCATAACTTCGTCACCTCAAAGATCACACAAAGTGATTGTCTCTACCTTGGCATCCAATGAAGCCTTCTTAACAAAACCCAGTGAATTCATCTGAGTGCCAATTGTTTCTCAATTTTAACCAGCATTATTTCACTCAGTAGTCCCTAATGCTTTGACTTATTCGTACGTGTACACACCCAGCGGACAGCACTGCCGACAGCACTACATGTACCTAATGTGTGCTGTGGATTTACAGTTAGTGGGATAGACGCTCTCTGATTTTAATTGTTGCCGGCGTTAGTAGTAATATCGCCAAAAATCCACAAAAAAGTATCTCCTTGTGGTCAGCATATTCAGGGGCAGCCGGCTAAACTTATGGATGTCTGTTGTTCGATCATGCGATTGGGGTGTGCTAATGCATACACATGTAAATTGTAGGGTTACCTATTTGTGTTTACGCTATTATTAACTTGTTCCTAGCTTTACATAGTACCCCAAGTGAATTAGCACGCGCAGTGTGCTAATGCATACACATGTAAATTGTACGGTTACCTATTTGTGTTTACACTATTAATAACTTGTTCCTAGCTTTATATAGTACCCCAAGTGAATTAGCACGCGCCGTTTTCGTGCATTTGTCATGTAGGCCGAAGGGTAACTGATCGGCGCACACTTACTGACTTCGTCTTCCTTATAGCAAAACACTGCTACCTTATAGTAATGCTTAAATGAAAGTTGCTGAAACCTCGAACTTTCCGAATTGCTAAACCTTTAGAATGTTTTAACAAACACTATTCTACGGGATAGAACTTAAAAATCCCCGCTAGTCTCCCCCATTGTTGCACTCCTGAACTGACAGTGGTATCGTAAGTCAACAAAAGTTTCTAGATTGTTTTTCACCTCTTGCCTCAAGAATTTTCATTCAATGAGACAAGATGTTGCTGTAATTTTAAACTTGCGCATTGTTGCCATTAAAGCTTTAGACTGTATAGGTTCCCTCCGAAGTAGTCTCGACTATTTTAAAAGAGCCATCCGGTTGAGCCGTTGTCAAGAAGCATTGAACCATATTTTTTCACAAGTATATATTGTGCTCAGGGTCTAAACCACATTACGGGGCACTATTTGGAAATTCATACTCAAATCCACCTCAGTAGGCATGTTGGTTAAACACTTCTTCAAACAACTTGAACTTAAAATCATGTATAAAAACTCATGTACTGTGGTTTATCCGGTACTACTGTTGCACCGGAGTGACCCCTTTTCGTTTCATTCTAGCCATACGCGCTGTTTGCCTTTCGTATACATTCGTTCGCTTTAGTCGCATCGTGAAGCCTGTTCCGTTTCTTTCACTGCCCCATCCACTCATTGTTATTCTCATCGACCTGACCTCGTGGCTGCTCATGGGACACGTAAGAGACATGTTACACTGATATGGGACCTTGGGAATTAGTGCCACCGGATTGTTTGGTGTGGTGGAATTCGGTTTCGAGTTTTGATTATCAGGGTGGCTTCCTACAACATTTTGAAATTCATTCGTGGAATGCGTTTAAAAAACGAGTTTAATACCACTGCAAACAAGCTAGACCTTGCACACATGGGAAAAAGTTTCTCCATATTAGCAACACAATTGTTCACTTGAAGAACTACCAAACTGACGCACAGTGTTACCAGCTAAATTTGATCGCACAGTGTTACCAAGATGAACACCGAGACTGTCTTCGAAGCAGCAGTGGACTAATGCAGTATTGAAGTTCATTGCCCATCCATGAAGGACTTGAGCATTTGGTCTGATATGCCTTTCAAAATCGAAATTCTAAGAGAGCAAAATATTTTTCAGCAGTCAGTTGGTTGCGTATGATGGATGCTTTGATTATTATGCCACGTTGTATTGTTACACCATGAGTGTGACACGGTTTACTAGGTTGTGGCTTAGTAAGCCATCAAAGAAACCATGGACGAGTTACAGCAAATCAGAAGAAGCGGTGTTCCTGGTGCTACTTTCAAGAAGTAATCTGGTCACAGCCGGTATAGTACATATCGCATGACTTGAGGAGTTCTGTCAATGTTCAAATGACCTAACCTGCGTGTGGTAATTTGATATGGTGTTCGGACTGACGAAGCTCGATATGCAACCAATTGAATTAAAGCTCTCCTTACTTTCGTGAACAAAACCTATGAGGCTTAATTACCCAGCTATAATAGGTCTTTAATGAAACACAGTCACGCGAATGTGAACCACAGGCTAAATTCCCTAAAAGTTGCAAGATACCGGACAAAGGCAAAGAACGAGAACTAGTGGGCGATTGTTTGAACCCCCTCAATTTCAAGACATTTTACTATGTTGACTACTACCGCCAGATCGAATAAGTCATCTAGTGAAAACCGTGTTGCAGGCAAAATAGCAAAGCGCTATGTAACCGGTCTTTGTCAAAATGTACCAGCAAATTTGAAGATTTTAATCAAAACAAGATTGTATTGGGAATGGCGGGTGAAAATCCAAATTTTCGGCTACCAAGAATAACCGTTCTTGAAGGTATGCAAAATAACGACGTACTAAGACTACTGAGCATTTTTGGCAAGTAGTCTAAACGCCGCGTCAGAGGCTTATGCAAATGCGTTGAATGTTTTGGTATTTCTTGATGTCAGTATGACCGAGTGCCAGTGTGTTTTAGCACAGTCTAACAGGTAATTTGAGACAGGGCTATTTGTTTCCCAACTATTAGACGACAGAGTTTGAACCTTGCGTCCACTCGTGCTTGGAGGCAAATCTAATTAGACGTTCGCGGATTTTTATGTTCAGGGAACTGCCGAGGAACTATCCCGTTGTTACCATCAGTGGCTGAATAAATATTGAACTCAAGCGGCCCTTTCTCCAAGTGACCTGACCAATTATTGTGTTCATGGTTATTGCCGATTAAAACTGAACTGACGCCTGCATCATTTGATCCTCTCTGACAGTTTGAATCGGGATAAACATCATTCAGCAGTTTTCAAGTTGCAAGAAAATTCCTATCCCGGGCGATAGTTAGAAGTAGGCCTAAATGAAAATCGAACAGAGTGGACGATGCTGAGCCTCGATACCGAAAGCACCATCCGTGATGATGTCAGTTAACTCGGGAGGTTACATCAGTTAGCGTTTCATTCCTACTTACATGCAGTTAGAGGGGGCGAGGTTAACCGACCGATGGGTTATAGGCTCATGTTAATGACATCATGTAAAACAATTTTATGGCACCGGATTTCTTCTAGACTCACTCGGTTCGCGCAGTCACAAGTTCCAATTGGAGGCAATGTTGCGGGTTATGCCATCGGATTCAAGTCATCTATGCGATTGACAATAGTCGAGGTCCTAAGAGTCGTGATAGGTCCAGATGTACCACGTATATGACAAGATATGACAAGTATATATGACAGTCATATGTGACGCAATCCCACTTAAGCTTGGCTTCTTCTAACCGCCACTCAGGTGCACAGGAATGTGTTTCAGAATGCTGTCTAACAGACGGCTTGCCGTTGAACTGACATGGATTCTGGTAACTAGTTCAGCGGTCGTCAACCTTGAATGGAAGCTTTATGTAAACAGGCCTTCTCTCGACTGAACAACGCCTAGACTTCCGTTCCACAAGTTACACAGTCGTCAGGACGAACCGCTTAGGATAGTTATTCTGTAAAATGAAATAGCAATGGCGAGATTAAGGAGACGTTATTTGCTAGCCTCACTCAAAATGAATCCAGCATCAAAGTTTAGCTAGGCAGTTCGTCTAGAAAATGGCATCACAGAAACACTTGAAACGGCAGTGCCATTTGTTGGTTGGTTCGTTGGTTTATAGTCGTGTTCAAGAAGAATCACGTTGACATCAGTCGGAAAAGCGTGAAAATCTCAGCTTCGTTGTTGCCCAGTCCACCGCGCACTTAGCTCATCATGTCTTGTCCTCCTCAGCTACCGCATAAACAGTGTTCTGGGATGAGAAGTACCATCTTGCTAACTAGAGGTTTGATATGCACAGCACACCTTTAGAACATTCTAATTAAGTTTCAATTTCTGGTTCAGCGAATGTTCCTCGCCTATGCGCAACCTTTTGTGTGCATTCCGCATCTAGCTGACTCCAGCCATGCTACAAAGGCGCCGATGTTGCTAGCCCTTTAGGCGTCAAGGTAATGCGGGTAAGGTTTTGTAACCGCGAACGAGTGCTCCTACACTTGCTTTCTATAAACAGCCCTCCGGGTCCCGCGAACTTTTCTTGAAGCGACAGACGGCGCAAAATGAAAAATCTTCCTCAAAACTTACGAAGACCTGCGATGACCTGGCCTGCCAACATATGATCAAGGCGTACACGGCAATCAGTTGGTTTTAGCCAGTTGGCTTAAAGTTTAAAAGAAACCCAAAAGGAGTATAAAGTCTGTGTCAAGAATTTTCATCTTGAAGGTGCAAAACATGTGCCAAAACAAGGGACACCTGCCGATTTTCTATTCCTAATAACTTGTGCCGACGGATAGATGCCATAGCTCAGACACTCAAGTAATGTGAAAGCCTGTGGCACTACCATGATAGATGTGAGACTTATAGTTCTCCGAACACTTCTCCGGATATGTAAGTTGATCGATCTCAGTAGGATTCTTGATTTCAGTTCCTCCTCCGATTGCCTGATGGGTAGACATCTCGGAATGCTTTTGATCGATAACACTAAGTCCCTTCCATGTCCACTTTTATCATTTTCTCTAAAATAAGGCCTTCAAATAAATCTTGGTTGTACGGCATCGAAGCGTCAGTGTTGGACTCTAATGTTACACTTTCGACGATAATGAGTATGATTATTGTACTACTCAGGTTGACACAAAAACGTCGGGCACTTTTTTTACTATGATGCTAAAAACCGATTTGCTTCAGTGGAGCTGAACTCTTGTCAGAGTTGGTCCTCATAGTGATCTAAAAGGCTATCTTTTTATATATGTATTCTCCGGTATTATCATGAATGGACTCACTAACCGAAAGTCTTTTAGGTCAGGGTTCAGACAATGACCTAAAAGTCGATGTGCACTCTCTACTGCAACATCATCCTCCAGGCACTGAATTTCATTGTTCGGGGCAAACACACGGCTAGAGTAGCACCCTCTATCGAAAATATTGGTTGAAAGTAACCCCAGAAAGATTGCCAAATCGATTTGTGCACTGAGAATAATGGGATACAGAAAATATGAAAGAGTGAGAGTGACTGTTCTGGTTGTGTGCACACGCCTCGGAACTACACAAACAGAATTTTTAGAGTCCTGCGTAGTCATGATTATTTCATCTTATCAAAAATCACATTTTACTGAAAAGGCCAATTTTAGGTCACCCTAAGTAAAGCTTGTAGCATTTAGATCACAAAGCTCCTTAGTTTTAGACAGTAAGTCTATTTCTTGGGTTTATAGGAGATAAGAACATGATCCGAATCAATATATATGTGCCAGATTACCCGAAACCCACGCACTGTTCCTCATCATCGGAAACTGATGGCTGTTAAGCCGTTGGTGCCCGCTGGGTGGCTCAAACATAGTCGCTGAGATTTAACGAAATACTGCTGGGGAGAAGTTGATGTTTAGAAGAATTTGCCACATGTGCTCATCATTAACATTTCATTCTGTTACCATACGAAATAAACTGCCAAGATGAACATCCATTGAATTAAGGCCCCCAGTTGTGCAGTCACATGTTTTCGTCTATCACACTAAATTTGCCAGTAAACAAAGCGAGCCGACAGACGTCACAAGTCGACAGTTGAGATGACGTCGAGGTACATTTGTTTGTGCATTTCGTGGTTGCTTTCGGTCTGGAATACTGCAACGGTGCTCCATCCTAGACAGGAAAACCACTAAGGTAATCGGCTGACTTTCCGGGCAAAAAATCCTGGTTGAGTTAAGCTCACAACAGCATGTTACGTATTAAGTGGGTATGACGCCATGCATTTTCTAACTCCCAAATTGAATGATTAGAAGATGGCCTATGTTAGACCGTTTAGCCGTTGATCACCCTGGTGGGATAAAGCCTCTGGATGCTGTTGTTGAAATCCACAAACCATCAAACCATGACAAAGTTTCTGATATTTATTGTTCCCAAATAGTCAGTTCTATATCCAGATTTTTTCCAACTGTTCCAAGTTTCGCGAAACATGTTCACCCATCTGTACACTGTCCTCTAAATCATCGCTTGATAGGCAAAGTGAGGGGTCCGGCAAATTTTTTCTACTCTGGGTCTTTATTCCACAGCGGGTTAACTTAATAATGTTAGAACGCAACAAGTTTCTCCACCTGAACTCCCTCATGTGTCAATCAGTAATGAGCTGAAAATTGGCAATACACCCATAAACTGTCAGGATTTGTATCGAAACTATGCACATCTCCCGCAAACCCGACAATTTCATTTTGCCATAAAAGCCATGAATTAGTGCTATCAAGTATTCACATTCCGCAATCACGAATTCATCAGTACAGCTTATGAGGCGTTGTTAATAATTTTCATCTTGGATTCTACATCCTTAACTTAATCCGTATTACACTTTGTCAATAAGTTTCAAGTTTTTAACCTTCTTCCTGATTTATTCAGCCAATCACTCCTTTCAAAAAACTTTACTTGTCTCAAAAGATAACGAGGACGACAGAAGTGTTTTCGAAGATTTGCAAGGACTGCCGTGAATCCATTCAGTTTTCTCATGACTTATGCGATAAAGAAATCGGAGCTTGATTCTCGTATCCATGATTACGTGTGATGAGCCCCTTAACCAATTTCGTTGAAAATTACTAGAAAATTTTAGTGCATTAACTCTAATTTCTTCAATGCGGAATTTCCGTCAGCTTCTGCTGGCGATACTCACCTAAAGAAGGTTTATTATGTTGAGGCTTTGCTCCCACCGTTGGTTGATACTTCACTTGTTTTTCCATTCGCCTTCATTAAAAAGGTTAAAAAACAATTGTCTTCTTACCCTTCTCAATAATACCGGCATGCCTTGCGGCGACGTCCTCTCGCGATATCCCTATAAGCGGCTTACTCGTGTAGGTGATTTACGCTGATGGACTTACTCTAATGTCCCTTATCAGTCCGACATTGATCACTTCGAAAATCTTCAAAACATTAATTTTTTTCTAGTCTGGAAAAATTGAACAAAAAAGAAGCCTTAAACCTATACTGAAATAACGTCTTTAATAGGCTTTTCGTTGTTGTCTAAACCTATTTATCACTTGTCCTATCTCAGCTTAGACCGCTCAAGTTAGAGCAGGCTCATGAAGCTGGGGACGTTATCGCTGTGCACAAGAAAAGTGCACGCACTCAAAAGTTTTCACAATACTTTGGAATTTTGTGCCAGCACAATTGCTTTTTATTCTGTACTGCTGCTCTGACACATATCCATGGAAAATTTTTATTTCCTCCAGCAATGCCTAAAATTCTTTCCACAGACAATATTTATCTTTATTCCCGACTTTCAGTTTTCATTTGTTCGTAGTAAGGTTTAATCAAATTGTCTGACGCACTTTGCGCTCTCACACAGTAATAGAGTATTTCGGCAAAAGTAGGACCATCTTCATGCGTATAAATGCTTTCTATTGTACATAAATTCGTTATTCTTACTTTAGGTTGTTATCTCACTAATTATGAATGTCATGATCCACCTTCGTTTTACCGTTCTTATGTGCTCCCCAATCGGGATTCCCCCCCCCGGACTGCTAATTTTAGTACGCATATCATCAAGGGAAGAAAAAAGAACGGAAAAAATGAATCCAACTTTTTAGAGAGGAAGGAACAGATGAAGTTACTTGTTATACGTCCATCTATCGTTCTGCCTATCTATCTGCCTATCTACTTACGAACCTATCTGTCTGTCTATCTCACTCAAAATCACGAAGAGTGTGGTTGTTTAACTGGGTGTTTTTTGTCTTAAAACAACGTCAACATCTAGAAAATTTAAGGGAAGTGCTGAGCTTTTGTAATTTCACATTAGCGTAAAGCCAAGTAACGCCAGCCCTCATCTGCAACGAGAATTTCAGCAAAACCAAGGGTCAGAATAGTTCAAACACAAGTTTTGGGACAATTCTATTTGACAGCTTTATCGACGAACCGCAGCACGTAGATCGAAAGTTATTAAAAATATAAAGCGGCTTGGCAACTGCGTCGCTACCACTTACAGCCTTCCTACCACTCATTATCATGTACTCATTATTTTGTCGAGTTTCGTGCAACACAGAAACAGGAAGGATGTGGATTTACTGTAAAAAAAATAACTCACCGCCCGTCCAAGAAGCAGCTGTCTCCAACTTCCAAAACTATTCAGCTAAACACAACTGAATGTCAAATTGTAGCGAGACACAAAAAGCAGGATTAAGCCATTTTTGTGAAACCCCGTTAACACAAGTACAGCATACAATGATAAACAAGCTTTAATTAGGCTGTTCGGCTAGGAGGTGAGAGGAGGCTTGTCAATACGATCGGACAGCGGCCACTTTCTTTGTGCGTTGACACTTCGTGGCCTTCCCACATCAACCTTTCACCAACAAGGGTTCGGAGTGCTGGTTGATCAGTAAACAACGTGGACGGAGAACTGAAGTTCCTTATTCTGTAGCTTCAGGGTAGTACAAGAAGTAAGAAGTCTTCATCTAAGACCTTACACTCTGAAGATGCAAGTTGCATGCAGAGACTTTGGCAGATTTCGATATTACGTTTGGAACAGTTTAGGCGGAGGTCAAACTCCATTTTTGTTTCAAGGTAAACTGCCGTAGCTCGTTGGTAATATGCGTGAAATCCTTCAATCCCTGGAATAATGCAAAGACATGGACAACATGGTGCTCTCAGGCGTGGTGGGCTAGAAGGCACAGTATTACTGGAGCTAGCAGTTGTGTTAACATGCAGTGAAGCTTATACCCCTGTGCTGTCTGCCGTCGCTTCGGGAATCTGTAAATAAACCGAAATTGATTGAGTGGTCTTATTCCAACTTGGTTTAAACAATGTCGACGAAGATGAATAAAGCAACTGGGAGCACGTATGACCCAACTGCCCAGTGGAGCTTCAGATCAGAATGGCATATTAACACTTCGGAAAATGAGGAAAGATCTAAGCTCACAGACCACAGCTCGGGTTGAGCGTTGGTCTCTCCAAAACAGGTTGGTAAAATAAATCACGAAATGCCGTTGTGATGATGACATTGCTTGTTTAATATATTGAGGGAAAGGGCCGCATCACAACTCACAAAATAGGCTCCACATGCTTGTCCTGAATAAGAACGACTTGAACAAATGGCGAGCCACTACATAAGTATTCTTTCTGCCCTTTTGCTTATTAAATTCGAACGCATCTGTCCTAAGTGTGTAGTAATCCTATAGCCAGGTTGAGAACGCAAAAGTGGGATCCAAACGTAGACCGGAGATATATGACAAAGTTGAAGGTTTTCAACAGAAGCAGTAGCCAATTTGTTAGTACCCATATGCCGCAACCAAAAGATCATGACTTCGCTAACAGAAAACCAAGCTTAAACACATTCTCATGGATCCTTTCCAAGAGGATTCTCTCTCTAAAGATATTGTTCTTTTTTTGCAGCGTTGGCTGCAATTAAAAATTGATTTGCACTTACATGCAGTAGAATAGAGCTGGAATGCACCCTTTTGTTCCTTCTAGGGGTTTTTCGTATTTTTGTACACAAAATTACCTGTCCGATGACATGTTTAGACAATAGGTGGAGTTAGGATTAGAATTTTGCTAGATTGACCTAGTACTCTGAAAATCACTCTACTTTCGACTGTGTGGGACATTTCGCCTAAATGGACATTGCTTCTTACAGGGTACCTTATTGACGTGATATCCGGTTACCCATCTTTCCGACATGTGGTCTAATAGCATAAATTCCTGAAAGTTGATGAAATATCTATATGCATTTTATGATAAAAATGGGTAAAGGAAAGCGACATCAAGAAATTATCCTAACGCAGCTCGTAGTTCCAAAATGCAGTTTGCTTGTATTCCATTTGTGCGGATCATAAATTCACACATCATCTGATAAGAGGAAAGTAATGAAATAAGAATACAAAGGGACCTGTGTCAAACAAACTTTGTCGGGTAGCTGATGCAAATGGAAAGCTAATAAATAAATTCCCTTTGATCTGCTAGTTTGGAAGCAGGCCACACAAACGTGCCTCTGTTTACGGGTGGGTGGTGCCTAGAAATGTCGGCCAGAGCAAAGTCACCAGCAAACCAGGATCACTTCAGATTTAGTCTAATCCCAAAACACAACTTCCAAATATATCTGAGTGAAAACATCCAAGTTTTCAGGAGGATGAATTGTTTGTTATTTTATACGGCCATATTCCTGCGACAACCGGTATGAATAGATTTATAAGTGCAATGAAAAGTTTAAAAGCTAAAATTACATTCCGAAAACTGGAACCAGCGAAATACCTAACTGAATTAACGTCTTGGACTTCCATGTGGCGGAAAGCTATTTTATGATAGTAAATTAATGTTGCTTGACTGAGCTTTTTTTAATTGTCCTGAAACCGATTTCAATTCTTTTAAGGATGCCTACTCCAATGGACTACGCTTTTCGCGTCACTTACCTCGATGAGGCAAGTATTTCTGACTGAAATCTCCTTTGAAAACCTCCTGAGTTATTTGGCCTCAAGGCAATAGAAATAACTTTGCCGGTAACGTAAGAATAAAGTTTTAACCTCGGTGGGATTTCATAAATCAATTTACTCATCCAGCTAACTTCCCTGACTGAATCCTGAATCAATTTATATCAGTTTAATCCTTTTATAAAAGCCATCTTTACTTTTGTTATAAGATGTCACTAGTGGACATCACACGAAGTGCAAAAAAGTTCGAGCCGAAGACTATTCGCAGCGACGTTGAAACACAAATTTACATCTAGTTGCATGTAACCGAACGCGTGATATGCATTCAAAATTTCAGACTAATCACACTATCCACCCAACTACATGAACGATGATGTTCAAGAATTTACCCAGAATTATGTCCTCAAAAATTTGAGCGACTTCTATTGCTGATTATTCGCGAGCTTTATACGGAAACTGATTTCTCGATATAGACTGACCATTCCAACGGAATAAATTCCACATTCGCAGCTGTAAAACTCACCTGGAGACCACACAACGATGTTTTGTGTTTCACTGCCCATATACATTTATCTCTGTAGTCTTTGCTGTTGTTCTACCCAAAATCTTGGCAAGTTATTAATAGCGAAATTGATTTAACTGTTCATTTTAAGCACTCGAAATAACTGATCAACAAATCATCCTATATCATAAAACTTATGGGTCTGCAAATCATCTATCCATCGTTTTACAACCTCGTAGGATGTTCAGGCAAACAGGAAAATTGGTAACTCCGTCCGTAGCCTTATATTCTGTGCACAACACAAAGTTGCATATCACCATATACACTTATTTTGATGCACCCTCATATCTCCTAGTCCAGTGTAGACTCTAGGAGGGTGATTTCAGAGAGAAAAATAAAAGCCCTCGAAAGGGTTCATGTATGCCATGAGTGGAATTTTTTTAGCGGTAATAACCGAAGAGAGAAAACACGACCAGACGAAACTGTGCGTTTAATGTAAAGATTTTATTGGGAGAGGGCCGTTTGATCACTCCAGCCTGAAAGCCTTTGGAGGCCACATTAAACGTGTACGTTGGTTTTCAGTAAAACTTAGAAGCCGCGATGCGCCTATTTCAGGTCTGCCGTGAGGATCAACGACTAGTCAGACGAAACGTTTCTAACTACCCCCCAGTAGTCAGCCACTTGTCTAAAGTGGCCACCAGTTTGTAAGCTTTCAAAATCAAATTTAAGTTATTA
Source organism: Clonorchis sinensis (assembly GCA_003604175.2). Lineage (NCBI taxonomy): Eukaryota > Metazoa > Platyhelminthes > Trematoda > Opisthorchiida > Opisthorchiidae > Clonorchis > Clonorchis sinensis. Next base: position 185,325,333 of record CM030369.1, on the reverse strand, counting down.
GCAAACACAACACCGCAAGTGTCGAAATGGCACCTGATTTGTTAGTGAAAAATCATCATCAAGTACATACTCAAAGTATTTATGATCTATCCACCGTGGCTTATTCTAGTAAAAGACAAGCGTTTGCCAGAAGAAAAACAATGAGGGAAGACAAAATACGAAAAACAGATGGTTCCTATTTATTCATTCATTCTGCGACTTAGAAGTCCGTTTCAGTAACATACATTCTAATTAAATCTGGCAACATCACGTAGTAATAGTGAATAAGTTTGCGCCAGCTAATACGTGAGTATGTAAGTAAGCTAGTAGGTCTGTAAGTCGGTAAGTAGCAACCAAGTAAGTAAGCAATATGCAAGAAAGCAAGTTGGTAGACCGATTAGGTCTAGTCAGTAGCAGACTGCCGCGAGGTCGAGGGGTTAGCTGCAAAACAAAACTTGTTTAAAAATTGTGATGTCCCGTGAAATTTGTTCAGTCGGACGCTCAGGGCAGTATTCCGGAGAGGTAAGTTATAGGCGGTCTTGATTATTGTTGTGACGGCACGCAACTTGGCAGGTTCCAGCTTCTGAAAGCTGGTTCCTGTCTACAACGACTTAGAATAATTAGCCATCTAATTGGGTTTGTGGCACAAAACGAATAACACAACAGCAGTCTGCACTAAGCTTCTCACTGCAAAAGGATAAGATCAAATATTTTACTACATATAGACGAACTTCGGCTTTAGTCTCTCAAGTCACACAACAACACACAAGTCGTTACACAAAACAACCTTGGATGCGCCATCTCTGTTCGTGAGCAACGCACAACAGTGCGTTAATACTTTTTTGCCAAACGTGTGAAATACAACCACAGAAGTATTTTGAATGTAAACGTTTAACCTGTTGGTCACATCGGGACTAAAATCTGAGTGCGCATTATTCACTCTCAGTCCAATGGTTTACCGGTCCAATGATGATGACTTCGAAATAGCTAGGTATACGCGCCCACAAGCCAGATACAGCTGATATAGCCTTCAATGGCCACTGCTGAAATTGGCTGTCTGGTACATTTCAGTTAGAAATAATTCATAAAAGCGGCCATTTGACACTGAAAATATTAGTGACAGTATGGAGACCCGGCCAAATCTGATATGCATTTAGAAGACCATGCTATGAAAAAAATGCTCTTTGCCGTCCAACTTTCGTAAATGATTTTGGTGTCCAGAATGGATTAAAATCAAGCGCTAAATTGATGTATCGTGAACAGAAAATCAGACAAATCTGGCTCGTTTGTCCACTCATTGTTCAGTCGTCATCTCCGGCCTAGTAAACTTCCACTGGTACTTTAAAAAAACTGAACGATCAAGGTATTCTGACATATTTTGAAAAGGTGGTGTAATACCATAAATAAAAAATATCAATATTTTGTTTTGTTTCTTCAGTTAGTAAACAGTGGAGATTACAAAAGATTAAACGTCGGGAGACAATAGCTTTTACTAAAATGATCAGGTATCTAACTGCAAACAACCCCTTTGTTGAGCAGATTAAGATACTGGAAAGCACTTCGACAAGCAAAGCCGGCTTGGAACCTAGTGAATAGCACTGATTCACATTGCCCTCCTCGTTTGGTAAAAAGATACATAGAAAGATATTGAATATTTCGAGAAATGGTCCATCTGCCACGGACTGAAGATCTCCAGAAATTTCTTTTCGATCCATCAATTACAAAATCAAACCCAGTCACATTTTCTGTGTTAAAAAACGTCTTTTGTAGATACTTATCACGGTGACATGACGTGAGAATTCGACCGAACAATCAGCGACTATTTGAAGTACCAGCTCAGCACACCACTGCATTGCCACATCTGTGCCCTCACACCGCCAATGACTGGAAACCCGATGGTTGTTGAATCTACTCAAGTTAAACTCAAGTTAATTACGCTTAGCTCTCGACTAACTGTGCTTCGCGAAGAGTATAAAAAAGGTGCGGAACATAAAACATTTTGAAAACTTTGTCCTAATAAGACAAAAGCAAGCGTTCCTCAGAAAGCTGTGTGAAACAATCCAGGCTTAATAGAGGAACAGGCACCGTTTCCGAATGGTCTAATTTTGGAAAATCTGTGTGCGCCAGCTGATGAACATCTTATTGAATAATTTGGCAAACCTATATCTCAATGCCTAATGAGCACAATGACAAAACGCCATTGGCAGTCAAGTTGTATACCCAACCGGGGCTTTAGGAATGCTTCCTAACCCCAAACACACAAATCTCTCTTGACCATGGGAACGCTCTCAATGGTTCAGTTTCTGATCATGCCTGGCATTAGTTTATTTTCACTAGTTCAAATAGAGGAAAGGACTACTTTGGATGCTCATAAATTTGACTCTTGATTTACTAAACACACTAAATGCAGACAAACACGATAAGTTTGCGCTCACCCACAACGCTTCATTTGCACATTCCAGGCATCCGTGGGTTTAGGGAGCATTGTTTGCAGGTTCGAGAGCTCTATGGCAAACTGAGACTTGTGCTGACGAATGCTTCGTTCATCAGAGGTTCGATAAACACATTTTACTCTTAATGGCCTACAAGGTTTCTTTGTGATGGTCTTTTTGTCCAGAGCATTGGTAGACAAAAACTTTAGCTTCTTATTTAGTTTGAATTTCCTGGTCATTTGCATAATTTGTCATTCCATTTTTTCCTAACTCAGGGGAAAACGACTTTGTTAAATACCATGACTTTCTGATAATGCACTCAAGTTTAAAAATAGGTGTCCCGTTAAATGCTCAAATTTTGGCTGTGTTCCTCGATTGTTAAACTATTACGTCACGTAAAATGGAACCAGGATGTGCGTGCCATCCTCAGAATCGAAGTCACGCCATAGTAGGTATAGATTAAAACTGGGCAAACAGCGAGGCCAACAGCAGACAATTACGACATCTGAGTGGCATAGTGCGCACAAAATAAGCTGCGGTACTTTTATATAGCCACAGTATTAGCTGCGCCTCAACTAACGCACAACATTTCAGACAAATTAGACGACTGGTCTGCTCACTGCTCCTATGCACAAAATTCCCCATTTCGAAAAAACAGCTGTGATTTGACTGTTCGGTGTGTTTACTTTAGCCCACATTTTGGTATGATTCCTTTGTGCGATGAATGAACTTAAAGACCACTACAGAAATATTATCTCACTTTCTCATATTTATGATGCTCTACTATACGCTGTACCATTTGTAGTGGTTATGTGGTAATTGACTATATCTTTCAAAAAGATCCCCCCAAAAGTAACCGCTATAAGATTTGGCTGTCATGACCCTTCTTGATGCAGTTATGATCATAATGTTTTCACGCAGCTGTAAGGCCATCGTCGTACGGTTCGCTGAAGCCACACAAAGTATATTCTATCAAAATCCACCTTGTTGCATCATGTAACGTTTTCGTATACTTCCAATCCAGATGGGGTAAATATAGGTGTGGCGAGAGGTTCAACGTTAGTTAGAGGTGTAGTTATAAACTGTAGTCGAGATTTACCAGTTTTCTTACATAGTCCAGGTATTTTTCCTGAGCAAAACAGCAGATTCCGGTAAGAAGATTCGCTCAAAAGTTAGCCAACTGCATGCAAGTACCCATTTTGCGGCAACCCGAAGAGCGGTAAAATTATGCTGGCTAGAACTTATCTCACCCGTTATCTCAAACAAAGCTACGAACTGTTTGAAACACCCACATGTAAGCGGAAACCAGCTAAATCTTTTTCCTCATTCACTTACACATTCGCTTATCCTACATCACCCAAAAAGGCAACGGTGTAACATAACCCCCGTTTTGATTTATTCGGTTTCCCCACAAGTTAACGCATATTGATGATGGCATTCATTTTAAAATTATTCTCAGCAAGTAAAAAGACGAGAGTTCACGAAACATCGTGACATCTATGTCAGTTGAATAAATTAAATAGATGAATAGACGAACAGACAGACACACAGGCAGACAGACAGACAGAGAGATAGATAGATAGATAAATAGATAGATAGATAGATAAACAGATAGATAGATAGATAGATAGATAGATAGATAGACAGATAGATAGATAGATAGATAGATAGATATATAGATAGATAGATAGACAGATAGATAGATAGATAGATAGATAGATATATAGATAGATAGATAGACAGATAGATAGATAGATAGATAGATAGACAGATAGATAGATAGATAGATAGATAGATAGATAGACAGATAGATAGATAGATAGATAGATAAGCCCCTATGGGTGACGGGATATTTGCATATTCTGATCGCACAAACGGTTGGTAGTTTTCAAAAGCTTGCATACCAAAAACCGCAAGCAATAGAAAAAGTGGAAAGGACCGTCTTAATTCAGGCTCGGGAGATCTCAGAAAGAGTGGATCAATGACATGAAATCGAATGACCACCAAGCTTGTTTCAAGGCAAAGTAAGAAACTGAATAAGGAGATCCAAAGAACACGGACTTTTCTCGAGGAAAAATACAGGGGGTCAGAAGAAAAATAAGAGAGGGTGAACTATCATTTCCCACTCATGCGATCCATTAGGGCTGGAGAAGATGCAGTGCAGCGTTAATTTTTCCAACTTTGTGAGTCAGCATAAAGCAAATTGTCACCGAAAATTTCGCTTGTAAAGAAAGTGAAGTACGCATTATTGGTACCTCTTACAATCTCAATCAACAGTTGGTACAGATTAGGTAATACATGCTCAAGGTGGCAAACGTACTCAGTCAAAGTGTGGGAAGGCCACATTAAGTACATCCAGATACCGGAAGGGCACTCGAAACGGGACTAAAAATGTTTGAGAGCCAAGTAGACTCAACTAAGAAAACTCTGCATCTATTGAACTCAAATTCCAGACGATGAGTGTTATTGTCCACTTTCCTCCGACACAATAATTTAATACGGTTTTAAACGTTTAGGCTTACCACTTTGAGAGGCAAGACGAACATTATTTTTCACCCTCTCAAAAGTATCTCTAAAACTGACTCGCTTTTAGCAACATAAATGCTGAATGTTTAAGCAGGCTTCTTCATGTGGCATAATCTCCAAGGGAATTTCAGTTCAACCTTTGCCAAAGTTTGCGGTTATAATGTGATACAGTTGACATTTCATTAACAAGTGTTCAATCGCCTATTTAGTTGGTGCGAATTACCGCCTGCTTCTTTATCCATGAGATTGTAGGTACATGTATAATTACGTTACTTCAAAACAATCGGACTGGATTTTGTTCAGACATAATTCTGGATGTTTGCTGGAAGATGTGCGATGGTCTTTACCCGGTAAAACCTTGTTAGGCGTGAGTAAGTCCTGTGATGAACCGCGGTTCTGAGGTTTTCTATACCTCCTCTTCCCGGTTATTTCTTTAAGAGAGGGTTGATCGGCAAAAAACGGGTAGTTATTCATCCATTATTCAACTTTACCAAATTCTTTAACCAAACTGGATGACAGGTTATCTCAATCGCAAGGGTGCAGCAAAGCAACGACTCTCCAGAAAACAGAAAACAGATGGCCCGATATCTATCAACCTCAAAAAAAGAATCTAATCGATGGATTACTTAAGAGCTCATAACTAAGCTGGCATAGAGGAGGATTCCTATTTAACAATTTGGTTGGTGCATTCACTCTATCGACTTCTGAGCTAAGCATGTGTCAGCCGCTCTGGCCCTGTCAGTGACTTGCTCTGCAAGTCGACTTTGCTCTGTGTACCAATGTTTTAACATTACAAAATCAGTTGTTTCACGCATCAGCATTGTTCCAGTAAAAACACTGCGCCCTTGAAATACTTTAGTCTATTCCATTCTCATGACCTCTTTCTGATAGAAAGTAGTGTTTTGATGGTCCCTTAACACTCTCTTCGGCATCTTTGAATTATAGTCTTAGAGGTTCTTAGAAAATTAAGTAAGTTTGACTTCTTGTGTAAAAGCTCTTTTCTACCAGTGAGTTCTTTCGTTTAGGCCAAATCAGTTTGCCTTCACTCAGACTGAACGAACGTCCAAAGTTACTTGGACACAAAGCTCCAAAAGTTAACAACAATATTCCTGTTACTGTAGTACTCTGATCCGGCCAACTGCTAAGAGATGATGGCCTAAGCACCCAAGTGAACGACAGTATATGTGTTCTAAGTTCTGACGGACTTGCTTCTCAACGCACCACCGTATCCCGTAACCATAGTTGGTATATGGTATTATAGAAATATTTATCCAGTGGCATCAATGCCAGCAGCTAGGCTACAATATAATACAGAAGAGGAGGCCGGAGAGCACTTTTAAGTTACTCGCTGATATCAAAAATTTTGCTGCAAATTGTTTGTCACTAAACAAGAAGATGTCAGCACTGCACAAATGGACAGGGGTATATTATTATGCAAGTGCTCATCAATGTTCAGCTGACGTTCACGTATCACCCCTTGGCCTGAGATGTGACCTGTGAGTAATACTAGCATTTTGCTTGGTTAGTTCTGTTGATGGACCGGTGGTGCCGAGCACTAATCTGTCGACTTACAGACAAAACGTAAGCCCGACCACACCGATTTGTTCCTGGAAGTAACTGGTGTTGGTACTAATATTCTTGGCAGCCTGCATATGGTCGTAAGTGCACAGCTTTAATCTATATATATATATATATATATATATATATAAGAAATCAAGCTTTGTAAAACCATCCTGCGTAAATTTCGATGTATCAGTTACATTGAGGCAGCGGCCGATTCACTTTCCGTTGGCGCCGTACAACAGCAGTCTGCTTGAGCAAGTTTTTTCTTTACCCCACTCAAACACTCAAACAGTGCGCAAAGTGAGGTAAAGCAGTAAAGCAGTTGCGTCACAAAACAAAAGCCTCAGAAAAAAACTGGAATCAGCGTCAAAAGTTATCCTGACTGTCAAAAGAAGACCGACTTTCAAGCACCATTATCTTTCTACCTCAGTATTAGCTCCAAGTGTGAACTAAGTCGTTACACACCATTAGAGTTTCAACATACTTATGTTCACGTCAAAGGCAAAGTGTTGGATAGCAACAAATTTATCAGCGGTCACCCCAAGTTGTTCATCAGTAAATAACTTGAGCGCCGTTAGTCCAGTTTTTTGCAACTGAAGAGTTGGTGAGCACCTCCCTGCCGGTTAGTCCACGTGAAGAATTGACAGTAAAATTTGTCTTATGAACTGCGTACTAAGTTACATTTATTTTACGTTGAATATTGACGTAAAACGTCAAATGATAAAAAAACATAGTCTTGGCACGAAAAATGGATCGGTGCGTCTTGCTTACCTCAAGTAACCACCAAATCGTTCATACTTTAGTTTCTAGGTGAGATGAAAACAAAGTTCTTTGAGGATAAAACTTTTGAAATGACTAGGGATAAAATCTTCGATCAGAGAATGAAATCAAAACACTTCATGTTTTTTTTGGAAATCAATTTTCCATTTTTATTCCTCGAGAAACCTAATGGTCTGATGTGAGTTTAAACCAGCCGATTTAATGTCGCTTAAAATAGATTTGACCAACCGTCACACTGCTTTAACATGGGACTAAGACAAAAAGCCGAGTCCGATGCGAACGTATTAGGTCAGACAAGAAGAAAGAAGAAACGCAAATATACAGATTATGGTACGCTGCTGATAAAGCAATAAACACATCGACATCGAACCCATCTAAGAATATTCTCAAAACAAACGCGCTGCAATTTCATCAGACTATGTACCGTACGATGAACCAAAGGGGAGGCCGCCACATCCAGAACCAATAGACAAGCGGTCGAACCAGAAGTAGCAAGTATAAACAATAAAGTGAAAAACACTAGCAAGCGAAAAGGAAAACAGTTCAAAAAGTAGACTTAGCAGGCAGAAACTTGTATAAATGAGCCCATCAAAATAAATTATCATGTAGTGACAAATCGATGACAAAAAATGACCAATCAAAAGACAAGAAGGTGAGCCACAATACACCACAAAACGCACGTGGGTCAGTCATAAAGAGGGGTGGATGAACAAAATAGATGGAACATGATGAAGCAATCAAATGCAACGAAAAATGTGCAACTCAACCAAGATCGCGAACGAACCATTCAGATCATGAGTAAGATGACTTTCAACTAGCCGGTTAAGTTAGAGAAAACGTGTGCTTCTTAGAAACTACATGAACGCAAGAGAAATCGAAGAATTGCCTACCCAACCGCGACGAAGCATCTGCAGGGAACTGACTCAGCTCGACAAGCAGGTCAACCACCACCTGATAAGCAACAAACTGACACGTCCACCCTACCAATAACTGACATTTTGCACTTGACACAAAGCCTGGAGACCTTAGTGACATGTGCGTTCCGCTAAATGTTGCTTCAAGCTGCTTTCCCTATTGTACTTTTCACGGTTTGATTTACTCCATCCTACTTTCTTTTGACCCTACCTATGTTTTTGTTTATATATATCAGCATTTAAGTTTGGGATAACTATTATGAAGGCGTGTCGCCTTAACTAACATTCGTGACTGCGCCCATCGGCTATCTTCAACAGGAAGCGTTGGCTCACTAAGTCGGTGAGGGACACTTGAATAGCACACTTGGCCCACCTGACGATGTGCACAGACAGTATATAAATACACTAATTTCATCACACCCACCTGCCATGGGGTGTTTTTCACACATGAATACCATTTTAGCCTCTCTACCAATAATCTAATTTGTCGGAAGTGTTTCTTTGAGGTATACTCCGGCGCGCTTCCGATGTGTGTCCAATTCCAGAGTTGAACGATTCCACATTTATCGTGTTTTTGAAAATAACACGCGAATTTTGACGTTTGGCTGCAAATTAGAAGGAGTCGATTCTTCGAAAACCGACGTAAGTAATGGTTTTTAGTAACCGGTTCCTGAGATTTTGGAGGTATTTATTTAAGTAACCAAGCACTGACGTGCAAAACAGTCTTGGAACAAAATCTTTTAAGTAAATCTTTGGAGTGTGAAGCCCTTACTTTATTGCAAGAGATTTTTTTCCTTTTTTTCCCAAAGTTTTATGAGCGTCATAAGAATGGACGAACTGAATGGGGATAAATGACTATTTTACGAACTGGAGACAAAAATAGTGTAACCATTCTGTGACTTCGAAACTGTCCTAACAAACGGTATCACAAAATTTTTTTTTGAAATAACGACCCGTGCCGCCGATGCTCCGGAGGTAAATGTGAAGCAACAGCAGGTTCTCTTTCACCTTGGCTCTGAGCATATGATATCAAGTTAACAATTACGCGTCCTAGCTAATTGGCAGACTCATATCGAATAATATAAAATTTTGAAAAGTGCTCACTCAAGGCTAGCAGACGGCTCATTGGGGTTTGTGAACGTAACTGGAAGGCATACAGACAGATGGTTCTATCATCCCAATGCACTCAGTACAGGATTAATTTCAAGAAGTGTGAAACACATGCAAATGTTCCCAGGGTATCCACGAAAATTTGAACAAGATGAAAGCTTATATTTTGAGCTTCCGGTCTGAGCATGTGCTGAGCAGATTACCCAGTCAGGTTGTTGGCAGCTGGTGAAAATGTCTCCTATTGCTACAGTATTACCTCTTCAGGGTCAACTAACGGATGAACATAACCATAGGCACCATATTTAGGTGAGTTCTTATTATGAAAAAATGGATTTTTCGAGGGCTATTTTAAGATACAAACGTCAAGAAAGTAAGAAAGGTGCTTCAAGTGCACCTTTTGCCCTACCACGGATAAAAGATCCACAGAAATTTTCAATAAATTTCATCAAGAACCGGAGGATTTATAGGCCGGTTGCTTATATCAACTGCCGAAAACTGAACCAGTTAGCGAAGTTATCAAACAAAATTTGGGCTGTTTGCCTACCGTACCGCCGAAATCCGAAGTGAAACGAATGGAAATGTAGTTAATGTCAGTCAACAGATATGGCATCCCTTCCCGTAAGATGATAAGTCTTTATCGATTCATCTTGTCCCAATGCACGTTAACCATGCTACTGGTCCTTCTTCTCCTTCTTCCTCCTTCTTCTCCCGTACCGTACCTTTAAAACTCGGATTGTCTTGAACTGCGATACTCTCCGCCCAAAAGCGAAGGCTATCATCATCCTTTAGCATGGAGTCAACAGCTGAAATTGTTATACCATTTTGTCCATTGTATAATAGTATTCCTTTTTAGCGGTATCACTGAACCAATTCCTGTCATTTTGCAGGTAATCGCTCCAGTGCCCGAAGTTCATAGAATTATGGAGTGGCATGCAAAATGACCAATTCCTTGTATTTATCCGTTGGGAAGACGATTTCATGGGGTTGTACTGGCCAGGATGATATAATTGTGGCTAGTGTGATGACCTTTCTATGGATTACTTGGGCGGACGATTTTCTTATCCAACCATGGGCCATGTTTTGAGAACTGGTTTGTGAATACAGTGAAAAAGAAAGTCTTGTCTAGAAAGCAAACTATGCTACTGTCTGCAATGAACACTAATTTAAGCGACGCCACTCAGCTTTGACTAGCCTGTATCTAAATGCAAAAGCGGTTTTGCCGCCGGCTTGGCGTGCACGCTTCTTTCATGGACTGCTTCATAAAAGCTTATCTTTCAGCGCTGTGCTGCTACAAAATTTAGTTTGTACTGTGCCACTACCCTCCAGGGTTAATGTGGGTCGCGAATGTAACATGAGCGTGACAATGGAAAATAACACCTAACGAAGTTGGAAGTCCGATGTGTCGATAATATGTGGTCTGTACCACACACAGGCGCCGCTTATGAAAATCCAGTCTGATCTATCAGGATGATTGCTTTAGCAGGTAGACACATTGACAAAGCGACAGTGACAACGGATACATGAAAACAGGCCTGAATGCACCAAGCATACAAATCTTTGTGTAGTTCAAGTGCACCTGTGTGATCTGCAACACAGTTCAGCCTGCAATCTCCCCTTAACACTAAGGAGGTTGTGTTTTGATTTACATCCCTGATGTTTGCGTCTCGATGCAGTTATCTTCACTAGATGTAATGAATTTCACTAATTTTGCACACCACTGCTGCCGAAGCAAACTATGAACAAGTGGTTGGCTGTCAGTCAAAACTTAACGGTCGAAAAATCATATACTTTTGCTATCTCCTTATTCTGGTGCACAGAACCTGCATTAACAAAGGCGGGACTTTAGCTGAGAAGAAATTCAGCGAACAATACTCATCCCTTCGGGTGGATAATCAAGTTACTGTTTAGACTACGCAGTAATGCATGATGTACTACTAATATGCTGTTAGGGATGGTATATGGTCCTGATATAAACCTGCGCAATAAAGAATGCAACAGCCAACGGGTTTCCTGACTTCGATCCGCTTTTCGGCTCTTCAGTTTGTCTAACTACGTCCCACCTAACATTTCGCCAAAACAGTATCCCAGGCACCTCAGGGTCGCGATGATGGAAGATTTGGCTTCTCATGCAGCTTATGCTAGGCAGAGGCAGCTATGTCACGCTTAGGCTCAACCAACCCACTTGAATTATATGTCAGCCACCTAATGAACTCACGCTGTGAATGCATGCCATTAGTAAAACAGGAAAGAACAAAATGTCAAAGCCGCATTAGTACTGACGAGTCCAGGTGCGTTGCAAAATAATTTTTAATTTTTTTCTGAAGGGCGGTTGCCATTCGTTCTCTCCCAGGGCCGACAGAATAAAGTGCGTCAAATGCCATCTGCTTCCCGTTTGGCCCTGTTTGCCTCAAGTTGTCCATAAGACAACATATCACATGACTGAATTGCCTTTTTCCAGATATGATTCGAACTTTCTTACCCCATTCTAAGCGTAGCTCGACTGATTGTATTCTCTTCTGAGATGTATAGAAGACTACTTCTTTGAGTGTATTTGTAAAATAAAGACGACCGATGAGACATCTGATAGGAGTGGACAACTAGCACTGAATGGTTTCCTCGAGGACTTGAATCGGCACAGTTCAGAGCTCCGCAATTCCCCCTAATTCCAAAACTTCTCGGCACTGGGTAACGATAACGACATTTTTTCGAATCAGATCCACTTGTGAAATAACCGCCAAGTAGCTGTAACGTACGAACGAAAGGCTGCAGTTTGTCTAGCTTTTGAGAGTCTACAAACACTAATCCAAGTATTTACTTGCTCTGGATGAGTATTCTCCACGCAGATTTTGCTATTACTGAGGTGTTACACGCTAGGGTGGAGCTTTTTCGACAGATTACTGTAATTTTAACCAAGCTCAATATTTAACGGAAAGTTGTCTGATATTTATACTTTATTTTACCCAAATTTTGTTTCAAGGGCAGCGTCCACCTCTGCACAAAAGGCATCATATGGAAAATCTAACCATGCAAACCGAATTAAAACCGAACCCTTAACCACTAACTACCGCTCCCTAATCAGGGTTCAGAGTTTTGCTTTTCACAAAAAAGTCGGTGAAGTTGCAGTGTGAAGCTTAGGATGTGTGAGGACCAGAACCTCAAGAGATCTAGATTATAAATGACCAAAGACTTGCACTACTAGAGAATGCTTGTCATCAGTTTCCAACACATAGTAAGAAAATGAATCGTAATCAGTGGGTCATGCAACCGAATAGCCCATTTTGCGCCTGTCTGTAATCCTACTTCAACCTGAAAACACAACATCGAATGTACTGGAGTGTTGACCACGACAGTTGTGGAATATAATAGATAAAACCTTCGCAACTAGGCGTCTCGCACACTACGGTAGTTGTTTTTTTCGTCGTGAACAATAATAAATTTACATATCATGTAAACTCCTCGAGCTTCAGATCGTAACATAGATACAGACGCACTTCAGTTTAATGTGTCGGACATTTAAGTCTAGGTGATTTTCCAAAATCGTGATTTGAGAAACAGTAATCAGTTTGTTTGAAAGTAATCCCACTTGTACATGGTCAGTTCATGTGAAACTAAAACTTAAACACCGCAACCAAATTTCACCGGCGCAGATCAAAGCTTCTTGACATTCTTCTGCAGTGTCTTCAAGAGCATAATCGAAATTCTGGGAAAGGATATGCCTAGCTGGATGTCAAAATGTTTTCAGATACCCTAGCAATATTGTTCGGCCAGAAATACTGGTGCCCTGTTTTATGCACTACAAAAATGTTTGTGGATAAGGTCCGTTTGAACACGTAAACAACTAGATTTTCATAAATAGCTTTAGTTACTAAACAGTGGATCTCGCTAGCAGCACTGGTACATTAGGTGTGTGACGTGATCTTTATTGTGAAGGACACATAGCACGTGGAGCTGCTGGGAATCCTTCGACAACCCACGGCATGTTTCGTCCGTTCTGTTAAGGAGGTGTTGTCCCTACATAAATAAAAGAAACAATGGTAATTCTTTCTTTTGAGGACACCGTTGATGCTGTCCAGTTTGATCTTGACTATGTAAAAAAACGTGCTCAAATCATGGGGTCGGCAGCTCGTAAACGGTTTTGCAGATACAAGGTCTACACATCTCACAATTGGAAGATCGCTATAGCTAGGTTCCGTAAAATCCACAAAATTACAAAACAAGAAGTTTGCGTTATGGAAGCTACTTGTTGGGTTATTGGCAATCTGAATTTTCTGAAGAAACAACATGCGATGCTGTTATACCCTAACGAACCTGTATATAAACGATATCAGAGAAAGCAAGCTTGGTGCTTTGCGATATTTTTACGACCTATATATTACTTGAAAGTACCAGTTGAGTTAAATATCTGTTCTAGGCAGCAACTGCCCAAACGGCAATTTTTGTCCATAGATTTTCCTCTCCCTGTTCAATCACTTCAGCTTTAAGCTCTCAGCTAACTTATTGTCATTGACCGACCGGTTACCAAGAATTTCCGAGGTGTTCGTGGAGAGACTGTGTAGCCAGTTTAAATTTACTAATCGCAAGAATAATGCAACATAATTTTGCATGCTTAGTGAATGTGAAACGATGTCACGACATATTCAGACGAAATCCAAAGTCAATCATATTTCTGAACTTTTTGCGCCTTCTATCCATGATTAACAGATTATAATGTTCTGCTATGTCTTGGTGAATTTTACATGAGTTTTCCTATGCCATATTTTCATAACCCATTTTAACTCTCTGAAATCTGTCCGTGTTGGTAAGGAGCCAGTGTTCGATAACTACATGCCATCAGGCCACATATGTATTTGGACCATGTACGGAATTTGTGCGGAACATTCTATCACGTGCAAACACATCCGGGTAACAGTTGTGGTTTCGCCAATTGCAATGCCAAATCAGTTACAACAAAAGTAGTTGCGGAAAAAGTGTGGAGATGAAAAAATTGGCTTTGGAAAACGTTTTTCTTTGGAAGAATTCGCACTTTACCCCAGAACTGACTGAATTCTGGACTAGATTACTGCGAAACACTTCCTGTTGTCTCGGATTGTTATCTGGACTCTTCCTCTTCAAAGTATGCCACTGGTTTTCGCATAACATTTCGCAAAACATCTCGGTCCTAACTGACTCCATACAGCCCTCTTACTGAGCCTCGTGTATTCCAAATATATGGTGCGTCTAAAGCTGAACTAAAAAGCTGAGTATCTATTCTATTACAAGGTACACTTTTTGTGTCTACGAGTGACCATCATGAGGTTTTGCTTTACGCGGAATGCCCGCATACGCGTAATCTCTCAGTTTTCTCTGAAGAACTGGTCAGAATTGTTGCGGCAACTATTTCATCGAACTATTTTATCAAAATGCATCTGCTGCTTAGTGTGATGGTTCAAAAATATCCCTTTCTCTCACATTTGGCAGCAAACATATGCATACTGTTTAACTTGTGGTTAAGTGCAAATTAGCAATCCTGATAGTAGGCTTTTGCTCCGTTAGCAAAGTGCAAATTAGCAATCCTGATAGTAGGCGTTTGCTCCGTTAGCATGGTACACGTCCGCTGCAAACTATTCAGTTGGATCCATGAGGTAGCTATGAGCAAATTTACCGCCTGCAGATTGTTGTTGCTAAGAGCTTTGTGCATATACAGTTGACATTATTGTCACCATAAGTCCGATGAAAAGCGGTGAGATTTTTTTTATACCCGAAACTTGACATGAGCTGCGATACACAAGAAATTCCGCTGAAATACTAGAAGTCCGCAAACCATAGAGTACTTCTTCATTATAATCGGCATTCTGAAAGTCATGAGAGGCATTATTAGTTCGGAACCACTCAGCAGTACAGGGTCTACAGGGCTCCAGAGGGGAAAACTGTCTGTCAGCATGCAAAAAACAAAAGTGTATTCTTTCATGCGGTAAATCAATTGCTTAATAAATTGTTGTGAACTCGGGCGTTAGACTTGCTCAAACGGGAAGTTCTTGCACCAAAAGCAGCAGTAAGTAATTTGCTTAGTGGGAATTGTAAACTGTTTGAATAAAAGGCTTTCATAGTTCTGGTTGAGTTCTTGCACTTTAGGTTTTGTCTTCGCTTAATGAGGCAAAACCATCCGTGATGTAGTCGTTTCCGAACCCATGTACCAGCTTGCCTTTTTACCGGTTCATCCATAAAATAAAAAACTAGGGCCTCTAGCCTCTCGCTTGGATTTGGATACAATGAAGTTTAAAGAAAGTCTGCGGTTTACTCCAGTCCAAGTCCGAAACTTTTGTCGTTCATATTCGCTCAAGGATTGACAACCACTCAATTGCTCGAACTCAGTGTTAGTTATTATGTAATATAAGGGAGTTGTACAATCCTGTGCTAAGGCCGTGATCTCAAGGTAAGGAATTGGTTAATTAGCCTAAACGCATGACCTAGGCGTCCTGTCTGACAGGTAACGTGTAGTCCAATTCAACGACGGACGGACAGTAATAATTACGGCGAAACCGTATTCAACGAACTTCACCTGCGTTTGTTCAGTAGTCGCAAATGGGCAGCAAACAATATATTGAATTAGACGTGGGCGGACAGTATAGATAGGTAGACCGTGGTTCTATAAGAAATTAACAGTAAATAATGGGCAGAATTAAAGAACAGCTTACGGCCAGATTAAACCTTCGGCAGTTAGCCATACAGAATGGCACAGGAAGGGCAGTGTGCTATCAGACAAATTAAATGAGAAGAATGTTGAGCATTTCAGAGTGGAACAAAATGTTCAATAACAAACCCAGAAATGAATGTGAATAAATCGAGTCATGAGAACAGTTAATATATAAAAACAGTTAACATAGAGGTGAATTTGTATAAAATAGAATACACCCTTTTTGAAACTGAGCAGTCACCGGAAGGGTAATGATTTGGTCTGAGGAATAAAGAAACATAAATACTTACATCACGTAATTAACAGGAGTCAACATCAATATTACCTACGGGGATGATGACTCTTCACTAGCTCCACGTCATTGAGCCGCGCTACCCTGAAAAAAAGGAAAACGGACAATGACGTTGACTGACCCCGAATGCTGATCGTTGAAATTCACAAGCTTGTGACGTGGAAGGTTTGCATGTTGGTAACTGACTCAGACGTTTTTCTTTCGAATATTTTGACATAAAATATCCATTAGTGGTACATAATAGAATATCAGGCATGTATCCCACTAGGACAGGTAATTTTATCACGTAATCAGCGGAATTTCTACCCAACTGATCGACATCTAATTCTGGAAGAATCCTACCAAATCAATCAGTGTGGTCTGCAAGTGTCACCAGACCATTTCAGCGCTGTCGAACAAATGTCAGTTGCAGTAACCAAAAATACTACAGTACGACTAAGGTAACTGGCAGTCTGTCAGTGGAAGCATCATCTAGGACAGCCAGCCTTGCCTTCCGGCAAAATGCCTTCAAAAGTTATCCATAAGTAGCTATGTAGTTTGAAAGAAGATTTTACTGCCTAGCCTAAACCACCAAATGTATTGTAACCTTGTTCTCTTGACTAATCCATATCGAGTCAGGTATGTTATGAATTTTCTTTTTCAGCAAAGCTCATTCGAAATTATAATATCCAAAATATACTGCTTGCAATAACTCGAAAAAAACTTGCCGAAAACACAGCTCTTTTTCTACTTTGCATTGGGTTCTTTTTCTGCAAGCCTAACACGATTCCCATGCTGGTATCTTTTATCTCCGTATAACTGAACCTAATAGACAAGTGAATTCAAGGCCGGTGTATTCCCGATCAACCTGATTACCACAGTGGTGCACAAGAGTTCATTAGGAAGTGAAAGGCCATGAAGCTTTTGTATAAAATAGAATACACCCTTTTTGAAACTGAGCAGTCACCGGAAGGGTAATGATTTGGTCTGAGGAATAAAGAAACATAAATACTTACATCACGTAATTAACAGGAGTCAACATCAATATTACCTACGGGGATGATGACTCTTCACTAGCTCCACGTCATTGAGCCGCGCTACCCTGAAAAAAAGGAAAACGGACAATGACGTTGACTGACCCCGAATGCTGATCGTTGAAATTCACAAGCTTGTGACGTGGAAGGTTTGCATGTTGGTAACTGACTCAGACGTTTTTCTTTCGAATATTTTGACATAAAATATCCATTAGTGGTACATAATAGAATATCAGGCATGTATCCCACTAGGACAGGTAATTTTATCACGTAATCAGCGGAATTTCTACCCAACTGATCGACATCTAATTCTGGAAGAATCCTACCAAATCAATCAGTGTGGTCTGCAAGTGTCACCAGACCATTTCAGCGCTGTCGAACAAATGTCAGTTGCAGTAACCAAAAATACTACAGTACGACTAAGGTAACTGGCAGTCTGTCAGTGGAAGCATCATCTAGGACAGCCAGCCTTGCCTTCCGGCAAAATGCCTTCAAAAGTTATCCATAAGTAGCTATGTAGTTTGAAAGAAGATTTTACTGCCTAGCCTAAACCACCAAATGTATTGTAACCTTGTTCTCTTGACTAATCCATATCGAGTCAGGTATGTTATGAATTTTCTTTTTCAGCAAAGCTCATTCGAAATTATAATATCCAAAATATACTGCTTGCAATAACTCGAAAAAAACTTGCCGAAAACACAGCTCTTTTTCTACTTTGCATTGGGTTCTTTTTCTGCAAGCCTAACACGATTCCCATGCTGGTATCTTTTATCTCCGTATAACTGAACCTAATAGACAAGTGAATTCAAGGCCGGTGTATTCCCGATCAACCTGATTACCACAGTGGTGCACAAGAGTTCATTAGGAAGTGAAAGGCCATGAAGCTATGTTCTGCAAAAGTGGCTTTTATTTCCTAATCAAAAAAATCGAATGCCGTATGTCTGGAGGAAATCGTTCAAAATAATGAACGGTTTGACATCTTATGGTAACGTTTGGTCCAGTTTGGTTCATTGTTTCTCAAAAAATTAGCATTTTAGAAAGACGCACGTTTGTTTCCTGACCCAAAAGCAATTAAACTTTCGAGGTAGAAGCCAGTTCTCGAGCTGTTTACTAATTAGGTAGAAATCGTTTAAATTTCACAAGAGACTTCGTCACAAACAGCAGACGAGCATCACAATATCTTGTTATTTACGTTGTTTTTGTTTTTATTCCTCCTACTCAACAGATGAGTAGACAAACTTTTGTCTGTTTCGTAATGGATGGTGGGTTTACATAATGTCTACATTTCTTCGTGGAAGGCTGCATTCACTGATACATTTATTCCCGCTACCAGCACCAGTTCAGACTTTGGAGACCTGATAACAAAGGTCAAACGAATAGCAGTTACCAAGGGGCGACTAATCACAAATAATCTGCATAAAATCAGTTTTTCTAAGCCTCATGCGTATAATCCAAGACTGTTACCTTTTCGTCATAGCGGAAAAAATTCCACGCTACAGAAACCCTTGATAAAAAGCCTCCAATTTAAATCTGTTTTGCAGATGCAGTTCTTTTAAGTCAATTCACTCAGCATGTGAAAGCTCAGCATGTGAAAGCTCAGCTTAAAACAGTTGTTCTGTTTAGACACGTGAGAACATTTTGCCAGAACTCTGAACGTGTGCTGGTCAAACTTCGACTATTCTTCGTCTGTTCCCGCCGTCTGTTGTGCTGATTCTTGTGTGTTATTGAGACACAATGGTTGATTGTGAAAAAACCTCCAGTTTCATTACCCTAAAAGCATAAAAATGTTTGCAAAACCCGACAGTTTGTACTTCAAAAACATTTGCACCCTTCCCCCAGTGACAGGCGTAGTCAGCCTAAGCTTGAAGTTCGGTTTGGGAGTCGCATGATTATTTATGAGACCCAAGTTTTCCAGTGATTTAAACCTGTGAAACTCTCCGACGTACTTCGCATTAATCCACAAGCAAACAATTGTGTCTTCTATTTTGCCGGAACAGTCGTGCACTAATGTTGAAACAAGACGCAGTAGGACGTTTCTGAAATGGATTAAATTAAATGGTATGAAATTTATATTACAGGAGAAACTAAAGGTTTGTGCGAGAAACTGATAGGAAGTTTTCATTTGCTCCACCTATACTGTTTCCCTTGTGCCGAAACAGGCCAATTTACAAGAAAGCTTTTACCTATTGGAAGGCCTTTAGGATAATTTGCACTAAACCACTAATCACTTCGCCGATGAGCAGCTTTCACATGTTTTTCAACTGTAAGGTGATTTTTCTTACTGTGCTATCAGAGTAATTCTCCTCCAAGAAGTATGACATTCGTCCCTCCCGTTAGTTTTTCTATTTTTTCCCTTCTAATAGGTAAGGCCTATCGGTTGACGGAATTTTTTTAAGCATTTGGCCGTTCTTTTTTACTGTTCTATGCATCTTTCCATAAACACTCATTTGCACTAAAAGCCCTTCAGAAAGCACAGTTTCTCTAGCATCGCCCGAAATAAATTTTCTCATCTTCCATTTTCATCACAAATTAATTAAGTTGATTCAGCGTGTTTACCTGTTGAACATGCACGCCACTGCTTCAAAGACGACGCAAAAACACCTTCAAAGCCAAAAAACGATCTTCTTTTTATTTTTCCAGCATTGTACTTTCATTAGAAATCTACCTTCTGTGCATAATTTCTTCCAAAGTCACTTATGCAACTCATTTTATGGTAGTAAACGTCGACGCAGCTCAATATGACAATAACCGATTAATCAGTACACTCGAAGAAAAGATCTTTGTTTCCAGCATCCGTTTCCAAGGTTACACATAAGAAATCCCCTTTGTCAGTTTAGCTGAATATTCTTTATGAGGAATAACATTTTGGAATAATGAATTGACCCACCGCAGAAAACGACCACTATGACAGCACCAGACTGGTTGGTTTGTCTCTACGTGTCATCAGTGAATTCGCCACACAAATAATTGCGTTTTTTGGAACTTCCGCCCTACATAGAACATGATTTTTGCTATCAAAAGTAACTTTTTCGAATAATTTACATTTATGCTTGCACAACTATAACCTACAGCAGGCGCCTATCAAATAGACTGGTATGGGGCTGGAGTTTGTTTGTCGAAGCTTTGTAACCAATGATGCCGGACAGTGCTCTTGGATAACTTTCACTATTTGTTTTTATGTTCGGCTGAGATATGCCAATTCACATGGGCAAGAGAACGAATAAATATTGGATACTTCTGTCGGAAAAGTTTAGGTTTAGTCTTGGAACGTCGACAGGCCAGCTAGTAAATAATATACCCCCCACTTTAAGGATCTCCGTCACAATTTGGGTCAGCTTTTGGGACGAAAAGCCTGGCGACGGATTACCAGTGAAAGGTAACCTATTCAAAACTGGCGTCCTATCGACAACTAATAAGAATAGTTTACGTTCAATTTCTAACACGTTGCGTCCTACGAAATTTGTTCAGTAGCCAGTCTTCATCAGATTCTACCTCAGATCATTCACGATCTTTTCAAGTAATCTCTTGAAAAATGATTCTTTCGTCGTTAAAGAAAACCTACGGACAAGAATACGTCAAGTGCCAGTGAGCGTAAAACTATGGAATTTAGTATACTCTCCGGTCCTTCTTGCTCCATAATTCTTCTTCTGTCATGTTTTGCATCTGTAAGTTCCAGTTAATGAATTTAGCGAAAATGTCACGTATAATCGCAAATACGTACTCATATAAGATAAGGTATATTTCAGTCTACGTCTCTTTTTACTATTAATTTTAATGGCGCTATGAAACAAATGAGAGCAAGATAAGGAACATCAAACTAATCATGGTAAACATAAAAACATAAGGTTGCTGAAAAATGTTCGAGGACCCACGGTTGGTTCCGCTCTCGTTTCGGCCCATTGTAAACGGAAGATTCAGCTGGGAGTCAGTGACCCCCCGTATAAACCGGGTTGGTGTGCCAATGAGTGTAGGTGTCGAATTTCATGGTATTCTGGTTCAAGTACATTATACGGTTGAAAAAACTTAGGGACTGCGCCCTCTTGATGAGCTCTAAAAAGGGCCAAACCGGTAGTGGGCTGCTAAATTGTTTTTAGCAAACTTATGAGTAGCCCCTCCATGGAAATATACTGCGTTGTTTCGAATATCATACCAACTAAAAGGGGAAAGCACAATCAGTTGAGTAATATCATAAACAACACATTCAGCCATGATTCAGATGGGTCTCCAGTAAATCCAATTTAGTAACAAATGAGCGTACGTGTCAAGAAAAGTGATCACTTTACAAAAGCTAGACAACCCAGAAAAAACTCGATTGGCTTTTGAGTACAAGAAACGGAAGTGTACAGTAAGTGACTTATTTAGTAAAGTTTTCCGCTGATGATAACTTAACGGGATTAAGTTCAATTCATCAGAGGCCCACTCATCACAAATCAATAGCGCAAACCACATATCACCCCTACGTTGATATCAATCAACTTGATGCAGGCCAAAACGACCAGCTGTCTCCCTGCATCCTAACCTCTACAATATTTGTGCTCGCTTTTGGGGAGCATTATCAGCATTGCTAGTAATCTTTGCAAAAATAATTTTCAAACACACAATGCGGTGAGAAAAACAGTTATCTTATTGCATTTTTTAAAAGTGCCACCTTTTAAATTCACCTCATTCATATAGAACTTTACTTCTTAGAGAGAAAAACAACAGTATTTGCGAAAATAAAAACTTCATTTACTAACATTCAGCGGTTCGGTGAGGTATTAAGGCTGACATTTTTAAAACTCAGCAAGGCTTTTGCAGAGAACTGGATGTGAAACGTATTCCTAACCCGTTATTCAAGTGATTTAAGGGGAACACTTAAAACAGTTTGGTCACTCGAAGGCGAGTGATCATGTCATTTCAGGTGATTGGTCTAAACATCAAGTGGCTTTGTTATCTGCGTAATGGAACGAAACTATACCAATCACCTTTGCAAAATGGGTTCTCCGCGAATCAGACCGTTTCGTACATTTAGATTCACTTCTCACAGCAAACTTTATTGCACATCAATTTACAGATTCTTCCACTTGTTTTACAAATATTACTGTGTGGTTATACTTGGCCCGTACCTGTCCTGAATGCGAAGACAAATTCAGGGTTAATTTATTAGTATTTTGCCTAGAGAAGCCAGCATAACTGAAAAGTCATAACTGATTCGCCCTTTACTCTTCAGTACTTCAGCAAACGTCTGGAACGTCTTTTAGTTTCGGACGAGTTTGGAGCCGCTACATATGTAGTTGATGTAAAGCTTTAGCTCGTCCACACGACGAACAAAGAAGCTTGCGGTTTGTAGCCGTTTTAGATATACAGAATGCGTTTTTGTACCCTTATTCCGAGTGTCTGGCTCGATTAAGTTTGCAACGAGTCTTAAACATAAGACAAACCCAATCCTCGAGTGCTTTTCAAAAACTTTAACATTCGTATACATTTTTGTATCAGAACGAACACTAATATTTCCAGAAAAATAACGCACCTATCTTGGAATTTAAGGACTGTCTATACACTAACTTGTTTTTAGCGGGCGATACTTGACAAAAGTACCCTGAATACCCTCAAGACATGGGAAAGGAGCGTTAAATTGTAAACAAAATGGCGCAGTCGGTTTTTCATTGTAATATCGGGAGAGTTTGTCGACGCTATTCTTGGAACAGTCTCGAGAGATCTGAACCTACGCCAAAGGGGACTCGTGACTGATGTTTTGGTCAGGAGTAATGAACAATGGAGAGTCCTGTTGTAGGCCAGTTTTTTTTCTTCCCTTTTGTTTTGAAGCCACTAAAAGAAAAACACGGGGATTCTGTCAAAAAAGTTGTCAGAATGTTTCATTTAAATTTTGACAGATGCGTATAGGTGCGGCATAACTGCCAAGAAATTGTCTGCCGAAAAGTTGCTTAAACAGCTTCGGAGCCAAGAAGTTAAAAACGTTTGTGTTCCATTTCTTGTTTGTTGTCAAATCAGCAAAAAATTTGAGGTTTTTCGGGAGACAAACTTCCGGTAAAGTTCGAAAACTGATGAATATACTGGATACTATATTGTACAGTGACATTTATTCGCACTGTAATACGTGGTCTGTTGTTTGCGTATCTCCAAAAACGTGCGCGTTAAACTAGTGTAGCAATCAAGTAATCGTCCTAATCTCCAAAACGTCAGACTTCTTTGGAATACTTTCTTTGTTTTGAAGCCCTATCAGGATTTGTTTCTTATACCGGGTACACGTATCTTATGTACAAGCATGTAAATTATTGTTGCGCCAGCTCTCCAGGATGTGTTGACGAGTTGTACTAAATGAGGCTTTTCTGGGAGTGTTGGTTCCGTTGTTTTTTTGTTGCAACTGTTGCACACTCATTGACCTTAAATGTACACATTTAGGATATAAAGCACACAAGTATTGCTGTTTAAAGGAGCCAAACAGGCATCTGGTTAAACTGCGGAATATTTTAGTTTGTACAATCCAGTTTTGAGAAAATACACGGCAACAAATACACGTTAAGCTACAATCAACCACTTTTAAAGATTATCAAAAGCCTACTCGAGGCTAACCAAACAGTTGATCGCTTACTGTAGTTGTCTGACGCTTTTTCCCAGTATTCTCATAAACTATGTCGATGTTACTGCTACTGTAAGAGCCTGTTATCTAGCTGTTGATTCGGATATCCTTTCTGCCCACGTTTGACCGCAAAACGTGCTTGTTACTCTGAATCCAATCAGGTGCGCGAATATTAGTCTCACACTCGACCAC
Source organism: Clonorchis sinensis (assembly GCA_003604175.2). NCBI lineage: Eukaryota > Metazoa > Platyhelminthes > Trematoda > Opisthorchiida > Opisthorchiidae > Clonorchis > Clonorchis sinensis. The sequence goes on along the minus strand of CM030369.1, from coordinate 185,301,279 downwards.
TCTGCAGAGGCCATATGCGAATTTCGAATTCACGGCTCACGAGTGTGTCACAAACTAAACGCCGCTAGTTCGTTGTGACTTTGCAAAGAAAAGCGTGTTGTGAAGTCTCTTGCTTTTCCAGGTAACAGGAGTGATTTTGCATTTTGGGTGGTTTGTTTGTTGGTGTGTTTGACCCTTCCTTCTATCACCTCGTTGTTCACCCGATCAGTCAACCAAATAAAAAGGTTTGACCAACGCAGTCAACCGAGTGAGCTGCTATTTTCCAGACTCTAACTTTGCATTCAGTCATCCAAGCACACGGCGTATCCTTCATTTGTGATATTTCACTCGGTATTCATTTGACGCCGCCTAAAGTACAAATAAAAGGGTTCTTCATGTTTTTTCTTTCCTTTTGTGTCTCCTTTCATCAGGTCCGCTGGATGATTTGCGTCAGCTGGCTATTCCCGGCAGGTTTATTTACACCGGTGATCATGGGCTGGAAACAAATCACTTCCGAGCCTCCAAGAGCTGAAGGAAAATGTGACGTGTCGTTCACCTATTATCCCATCTTCAACACGACACTTATCATCGGCTATTTTTGGACCACATTAATTGTTATGTGTAGTTTGTACGTTGGTATATACCAGGTAGCTCGTCGGCTTGAGAGAAAATCACAAGGAACGAGTGAGAAACTTGCAGCGCTTTTCAAATCTTTTGGAGCGGAATTGACGGGAGCAGAAAATCAAAATGAGGACAACACTGAACATGCCACTCAGCCATCGAAAATAGGGATTGCCAGTTCGGCAGGGATAAACGACAGCGGTTTTAAGGAATCCCCGGAAGATATATTCAACACTTCTGGGGATTTGCAATGTATGGAACTGAACCGTACTGACCCGACAGTAAACACAATGAATGCAGCCACACCAAGTGAAGTGAATTTCGACAATGATTCCATGTAAGTCTCTGTAAATACATTTCGTTTAGTCACTAATTCACATCTCTGACCGAAGCTTACTTGATTTGGAGGCCCAGTTGAGGCTCTACAGAACACTCGCAAAAGTGCATAGGATAATGCTTAATTAACCGTCTGGGTATCTAATTCATATATGGTATGATATTTACAAAAACGTACGTCATTCCTTTGCATGCACTTGATTTCTATGCCTCGAAATTACAATAAAAAGAGAGCAGTAGGCAAGCAGTTGGAAAATTACTTTTTTTACCTGGTTGGCAATGATGTTATCCTTTGCTTGTCTCATGAAATATATATGAAGGAAGATCAGTTGACCTAGCCTCTGACCTACCGACAAGTATTGCTCACAAATTAGGAGAATGTAAACTGGAACAGTAGTATTAGCTAAAGTTGTCAGAAATATAGGATGAGGACACAATTTTGGGATTAGGAGAAAAGCTAGGGAGTTTCTAGCAACATGATAAACCAGCTTGTGAAAAATTTTCTAATCCAAGCGTTGCTTTTATTGGGTTAACCATTGTGGATTGCAATTTGTCTCGAGCGCCAGTGGGACTAATTGATTGATACGTCGGACATAGCGCTTTGCCTGGGCGCCGTTGGCAACCGGCGCGCTGATAACCATCAGACTGTACAACTAATAAATTGTGAAAAAAGTAACTGATTGTCTTCTCCCCTCTGTCCACTTGTCACTGTCAGGTACTCAGAAAATTGCCGCACGAAACGGCTGATGATATCTAGCATTTCGCAACCAGATATCCATTATGTACACCCGTATCTTTTCCAACACTCTTGGGCACCATTTTGAAAAATGTCGATTGCACAGGTTCCATCAGTAATGGATTAATGCAAATTGTTGTTCCCGGGAAATGATTTTGAAACTCATTACTAATTGCATTATTGAAATTCCCCGTTACATCCTTTGCACCGTACTAACTTTTTTAAGCGAACTTAGAAACTTCAAAATGTCTGGAAAATAATCCGTAATGTTTTAAGGAAGCATGTGTGGATTTGAGACCCGTGTTTTACGGAGGATATAGTGAACGCCATGTAAAGTATAACTTGTAACGGAAGATATAATTCGTTTGTTATATTTTGCCACTGGCTCCGCCCAGCCATGGCCGGCTCATACCTGGTGTGGCATTTGAGTAGTGAGTTAGGTGAAGAAAGATGCTTTTATATATAGAGAAATGAAACATCAGGCGGCCTTTGTGCAGCAGTTTCACGTGAAAGATATCATAAATGAAGATTATGCCGTGTTCCCAAAAGTAATTTTTTGTTGAGTGTGTTTAGCCAACTGCGTCCAGTTTAGTATTTAGTTAGGACATCAGGTTGGTTGAAACACCGGAACAGTGCCCACTTGATATGCCATAACGAGGTTGAAACTGATAGTAGATTGTCGAACAGTTTTCAGCAAACTTCTCAGAAGTTATCCGTGACAGTATAGTTGCTAAGCGTGATAATCATGTCCCAGTCCCGAAGCTTTTGCTGACGAAGGTAAAATCTGTTCGAGTTTAGAAAACCTACTAAATGGACGGAACTGAGATTGCAAACAGGCTAATAATTGTGTGTCACGATCAGTTCATCAGTTGCCTTAGCCGTTGTGTCCGGGTTGGAAAAAGGGGCTGTACGGACTGTCCTGGTATGTGTATGTTAATTAATCGTCCTGGCTGGTGAAGTGACAGGATTGCGATCAAGACCTGCCCCCCCCCCGCCTGAGATCACATGTGGCTAGTCAGATTATTGTTTCGCATACCGCCACCATGCACTTTCGGAAGCTGGTTTGTGCGGCATATTTTTTTGAGAAACCAGAATGCATTCATGACACTGGTTGTATAACTTTCAAGCAAGACTGCTGCAAGACCAAAATAGACTACACAGATTTGTGTATTTGCAGATGCTACTTTTGTGCGAAGGGATCTCTCTGGAGCTGTATTTAAACTTAAGGTACGCAAAAGCAGCTCGGAGACGAGTTTTCGAATACGGATGTTTCTCGTTCGACATGACGCTTCATGATGTTAGGGATTTCCGGTCAAATTCGATCCTTCTTCTAAGGCTATGGCTTATCCTCATTTGGGCTCCTGCTTGGCCTTTTCCACACCAATGGTTTCTTAAGCCAACCTGCAAGACGTTCGTACTGTTCTATCAGTCTTCAATCCAAAAAAAAAACAAAGGAACTGGTTCCACGCAGATTGCATTCAACTTAATTTTAATTGGTCATAGACATTATAAGGTAAATAGCATGGTTGAAATGATTGCGCATTCACTTGAGGGCTCATGATGAAAAGTTGACATGGGTTGAGCTCCAGGAGAAGCAGAAGGTCCGGATCAGTAATTACGTACGCATAATGTTGGTTGTTGTGTTGCATTTGACACTACTTTAAAAAAGCAGTTTTGGGTTGAGACTGCGCAGTGAAAGCGTGGAGAATTGAGATTGGTCAACCATACGACCCATATATATGTCACGCAATCTCACTTAATAGCCGCTGTTTATATACTACTACCTATGATCTGCATAATCCATGGACCCTCAGAAACTTGCTAAGAAATACCCTGGTTCATTCCACCCGCATAAGTTTCATCACAGTTGTAAGATGACATCTGCGACAGAATGTTTAGCTATATTATTTGACTTGGTCTGGAGCACAAGTCCTCTAATTTTAAAGGCCAGGAGTCACTGTGGGAACGGTAAAACACATGTTATCTCAAACGATGTGTATGAGCATTTAAACAACACGATATGCTGTATAATTTGTACACCTACAGAGGAAATTTTCCAGCAGAAATATCCGCACTTTTTGACTAACCTCCCCGTAAAAGTATACATGTGCAATAAATAAAATTTATCACTACACTTATTCAAACAACCACCATGAGTTTGGTCCTAGGATACTAGTTAATATTCGTGACAAAACCCCTAAATAAAGTACTAAGACCGACCATTTTTAGGAAGACGTTAACCGAAGTCTCAATGAGAACTGCATGCAGCGACAATGCATTCTCGTCCTTACATTCCATCTTAGCTCGGTTTCCGACTGCATTGAATATCTTATACAGATTTCACAAATTCTAACGATCGTTCTAAGCCGACTGAAATCAAACTTGCTTCCATCCCTTGGTTTGTCCATGGCTGTGTCCTAGGATGAAACTTTCCGTCATGGTACTATCTCAGTACTCGAGCGGCAGATTCCGGCACCACAGAAACTCATGTGACTACGCTTCCCATAGCAGTTTGAAGGTATTAGTCAGTATCCTAGTAAACACTTAGTTTTTCAAGTCGTAAACAAGTCCACCAAAATCATGGAAAGAGAATGAATTACCTTCCGAGAAATCATCTCTGGGAGTTATGTATTCGAAGTCATCGTGGTATATTTGGAGAATACATGGGGGCTTAGCACAAAATGATATGAATGGAAATATAAACAAACAGCCGAATTGGACGATCACAACACAAATAGATGAATATAAAAAGTACTAATAACGAAATGACAAAATGTGTTTGTCCTTTGCCCAGTTTCAAAACTCGGGTCACGGCGGCTTCCGTAGTTAACGAAATTTGCTTCGGATAATCTGTTCCGTACCATCCGTTCGTCTTTGCGTAAAAAAAGTTGGAAGATATTCAGCAACTTACATAAAGGGGCGTCTAGTCGTCTCTCCAAAGTACGACGCACCATGCACATAAGTGACAAGGTACTACGTCTATGATTCTGACTTGCATGCCGTTTAAAATCGGTGGATGAATTTTCACCTGTTTTGTACGACAGTTGAACCAGTTGGAAAGCCTCTGATTAAGCAACCTAACAACAGAAAAATCAAACTTGTGGACTTATATGGACGCCGAAATCTCCGAAACTATTCACCCCTTATAGTTCTATGTCAGTAAAATTGGAAGCCCACACAGCTTAGAAAACAGGCACACTCATCAATATGCTGCATAACTAGACAATGTATTAAGGTGATAAGAGTGAGACTCAACGTAGTGCACAGTTTTCCTTGCTGCGCGGTTTCCTTCTTTTTTAAATATTCTCTGGCCTTCTACAAGGCTACAAGATACTGATGAAATACTGATGAAAATACTTTTGGACGTGAACTTCCATTCGATCTGATGTCAACTCTGGTTACCTAGCATTCTCGCCATGTATTGTAATTTTTTTCTGACTCACACTCGGGTGTTTTCCATGAATGATCATATTACTACTAGGCTGTAATAAGATGGTAATCGTTTAGAAAGGTCACACGGGGCACAGTTTCTTTACGCGTTCCTCAGGAACATTGGCTGTGCTCACCTTGGCAGTAGAAAAGTTCAAATGGATATTACCGTGGTATCCACACTTTTCGCTCAGCGACAACTCATCACAAATGAAAATAGCCATAGCCGCTAGTGGACGGCCTCCAATAGTTCGGCAGCCCGCCATATACTTTCGATGGCATTTCAACTCACAACGCTTGCAGCAAGCTGGTGAGAATCACAACTGAAGCCTTGTTTATTTTGTGTAAAGGTGTCTGAGTAACAAATTTTTTCGGAGAGTTTATCAATGTCACCTCTCGCTCGGGATTTTAAAAGAGCCCTCTTTCTGCATAAAAAAACAATTTATGCTAAACGCCGGGAAACACTCCGAAGGTATCACATAACCAATGGAATTATCAGGAGTGCATATACTCAGAACCGTGAGAGGATGCTTATCGGCGACATTCCAAGCAGTTGAGCACGATTCCATTAATTTATGTGTGGCTGGTCCGTAGAGTAATTGGCTTGCACACGGATATGATGCAGCGCTGTGCATCCATGCAGTTCATAGCACGTATTGTTGACCGGTTCCTCGAGAAATAGCCGCACCACCCAGAGGGTTGTACCTTTTTTCCTTTTTTGGTGTTTAAGTCTAGGTTGGGCCTATGGCCTGCAAAATCGGGTGAAGCTTTTGAAAGATGCTCACTGAAAAACCCCGGAGAACCTACGGTACTCATTTAATCCTCCCAACGGAGTTATTCCATCGTAACAGGAGTGGTACTCTATTATGCTTTTGAACTTTAAACGTAGAGTGCAGCGATGAAGGAACACAAATAACCGGACATATTCGCAAATTTTTTTATTCAGATAAGATTTAAGGAAACTTGAAACACTCAATCTCCACTGGACCCTGTAGGGATTATATTTATGGCTCGAAGCGCCTACATGTTTGTTGCAGGGGCTCCAAAGGCTCCAATTTAAATGAAGAAATCCGTTTCTATAAAAAAACAGCCTAGTTGGGTGATACCGAGGTACTGTTTGAGCATTATTAAGTTCAAACGCCGAAAGCAAATGCCGTATACAACTATCTGTCCTAAATATGCATAGATTTTATCCGGACTGGCACCCACCGTGGTGGATATCGTCTGGGTAAGCCATAGCAAAGTGAAATATTGTAAACTTTGTATCAATCGTTCACTGTAGTATAGCTGAAGTGCCATTCAGACCAATCCGCAATCGGTCGTAGCTGTAGAGACAATGGTGTTTATTTATTGCGAGAGGCCTTTTAGGATTTCTTTCGAAAAGGACTTACACACGATTATGAGAAATATGTCTTTGAATATAGTTTCAACCGCTAGGGTTGACAAATAAATTTTTTATTGCTAGCAAAGAATTGGAGTATTCTCCAATGATTCGCTGAGGCCAATAGGTATACCTAAAAGGTAAATCAAGCTCAGGTCTGTTTTCAGGGACCCGGGGAATGTGGGCATCGCCAAAAAGGTGCTCTCTGCAAGTGAGCTGTTTTATTCCAGGGTGTCTTATCTGAAAGTGCCAGCGAAGAACTACTTGGTAGCACTTAGACTCGTATTAAAAAAATTGACGCAAGCCAGCGTGTATCGGTTAATTCGTTTTGACTTCCTCATTGACCATTTTGTACTCTTTTTTAACCACTGTATAAAAGCTCGAAATTCGTCATGCAGTTTTTCCCCTGCATTCCAGGAAGTGGCCAGCTCATCGTGTTTTGAACAAAGTACCTTTACCATAAAGTCTCTCACGGTTGATATCTACAAAGATATTCTGCGTTAGAAATGCGCCTTTTTTCAGACGGTACTCTGGGTTCTAGGCTTTCTAAGTGCAATACTGATGATAAAGTCGACACAATGGTATTCACCTTACAGGTGTTTCGGGAGTGCCCATAAATCTGTCTGAAAATATGTATGCGATGATTTTAATTAATACCAATCAGGAGAATGAAGCTGCCCAACTTTGTTCTGTTTTACAAATAGCGAGACTGAACAGGAACACTACCTGTTTCCCCATGAACATTGTGGTTTGATTTGAATAGATTGGTTATCAACTTACTGGTACATCCGTGAGAATGAACGCTGGACACAGTTTACGACAGTGTCCACCTATCGAGGTGTAGTGGGTAAAAACCAGTTCCCTGTCAAAACTTGACAGCCTACCATCAGGTGGTCGAACTTCTATCACGACTGTATGGCGTGCTTATGTTGGTACTATCCCGATAAAAGTGCACTTGGACTCTCATACTTACCAGCCAGACGGAGGCGAATTAGGACGTCTTAACAATTTACAGAACAGATTATAACTTAAATACCTCCCGGTAAACAGTATTCTGGTGTGCGAAATTTCAGACAGTGAACATCCAGGGTTAACTTGTATCATCCTCATCAAGAGCAGAGATTGAGTTTAGTAGTCTCCATGTGGAAATCGGTATTAACTTATCGGTCATCTACAGCTGCACGTCGTCTTGATTCGGATTTCCACAAAAATATGGAATGTTGATGGACTCTAAGTATCTCTTTGACGTGCTAAATCATTTTGAGGGCAGTAACGAGCAGGACTCATCCAGATGATTCTTGCACTATCCGAATAAGCATTCTGGTGGTCTTAAAAATTTTGTTAGGAGGGAGTGGATATTTAGACTTTGAGCAACCCTGTAAACGGGATGATAGTGCTCCCGTTTAATGAAAATCAGCTTTCTTACCCGTCAGTCAAGACGACTTGGTCCCAAGCCAACTCCCCGGATTACAATGACATCAAACATAGCGACTGTGCAAAGATAACAGTCCATTTAATAATGCGTCGCATCATGAGCAGCTTAATAACTTTAAGCTTTATTGCACCTGTGACACATTCCAAAATCTTATCTTTGCAAAAACCAGGGCAAATCGGTTCACTCATTCGTCATCGCATGTCAAAGAGCAGTAGTGGCCACACGAGGTTTTCACGTTACTGCGACTCGTAAAATGTGTAGCTGGTAAACTGGATTGCACCCAGAGATCAATGAAAGTGAAGGCCTATTAAACCAACCATATTCCTCAGTCTCATCGTGCGTCACTGAAAAGAATTTGTTCACTCAAATCTATATCATCTAGTCCACTTAAATCAACAGAAAGAGCATACATTTTTTTGGTGATGAATTATTTCTGGAATCACAAAGTTTATTCCCCATGATTTGGAAAGTTTCTTTCTCGGAGACTGACAGAAATAAAAAAATTTCGAGCGAAATGGAGTGTCCCTTACAAGTTCCACATTTTGATTTTGGAGCAGGAACCTTTGCGTGTCTATGCACGGCCCGTATCCGAAAGGCCTCAAACTAGGAGGGTCATGATGAGTTTGATTTTGCGCCATTTTTGAACCCTTCTGTTAGTCTGAGAGCCCACAGTAAGCTGTGCAAACATCTCACCTCGAAGTTTTAGCTCTAGTTTGGCTCAGTCACGTTGCTGACGAAATCGCGGAGTGCAAACCTCAAGAAGCAACTTTCAGTTTGTTCAAAATTACCGGTCCGCACAACCAATTCTGAGCGAAGCCTTGTTTCAACGAACTTCATGCAATCATCCTTGAGTAGTTTAAGTTACTTTTGTGCCCTTTAAACCTCAAGAGTTGAAGCTTGGACGTGCTGATTGGTTCACAAAAATTGTCAAGTGAACAAACCAATAATATATTGTGGCAGATGAATTCAGAGTAACATTATCGGAATTTTGCAGCTTCCGTCATTTATGGCTTCAAAAGCAATTATCATCAATGAATATTAACGAATATGCTTTGGAATCATACGAGGGGTGTTAGCGTATGCTTACAAAACTCGGCTTTCCAAACATTCGATCATCGGTGCCTTAGTGATAGCAGTAAGCGTGCGCTGACTACAAATCATAACCGCTTGAGTAACAACTAAAGTTTGGCATGGTAAGTTACCTAGTCCGCATACTACGCATGCCCAACAAATGTCCGCCAAGAATTTCACGAGTTTCTTCATTAACTCTTGCCCGGAAGTATAAGTATAAGCCATGAAAGGGACACTGTTTGGCTAGAAAATCCTAGATCTTCGCGCTTCCTCCTCGTATTTGTAGACCTGAAGCGCATGGCATGTAAAAATTCACAGTGGCCTGTATGCTGTTAGTTTCTAGTCAAATTGCTTAGCTAAAACTTATTCATCGTTAGCTTGGCTTATATGTGATAGGCTTCCAGAAGGCGGTGGGGATATCCTATCCACTAGGTTGTGACACAACTCGCCGTTAAGCCGCTTACTTCGTTGCTGTTTCAAGGTGACCGTCAATGCTTTTCCAAACTCGTTCTGTTTCTCACCTATCCCTAAATAAATGTCTTTGCTAAGGGTCGCTTGGCCACTGTTTAACACTGATTTAACTCGGTACGTTATGGAGTTGATGATATTAATGCTCTTCATTCACCAACCAAAATTAAAAGAGCCGCTCAATACTTTTTGAACATCTGTAACCCATAATTTAAGTAACCTGAACAAATTCCGCGTTTTATGGCTAACCTAGAAGCCAATACAGCCTTTTTGAAGCCATCTAGCACTAACGAAAAAAATCCAAAGTGTTCCCTAGGGAATTAATTAGCCCACTACAGGACAATCAAGCTAACTTGACTTGGAACTCTTACTTCTTTTTCTGTACTACTGATATCGTGCATTCTTTCTGCGCCGAAAAAATAAGCCAGGCATTTCCAAGTATTTGTGTGTTGAGGTCTATTATTCGAACGGATTCGATATTTCATGACATCGTTAAAACAAAGAAGTCGAATAAATTTTTTGAAGAACTACTTACAGTCACTAGGACATCGAACGAATCGGAATGAAATCAACTACCATTCAACCAATGTTTCCGAAAAGCGCACATGCTGTAGACAATGCTTGTAGTTGTTTTGTAGAGTAGACAACAATTCAACACCCAAAGAGCCTAGGCAGGCAAATGAAAACTAATCTAGTGGCATCGATGACTGATTGACAATCTGAGGAACTGACAGAGTTGATCACAACTAGTATTTGGCAAACCGAATATAGAAGTAGGCTTCAACAATTTTTGTTTTTGTAACAGTTGCAATTACCGTTAATGACAAAATATCATCTCTATTGGGGCTTGACCGAAGACAAAGTCATTCCAGTTGTGTCCACTAGCAGCAGTGAAGAAATGATCAACCAGTCAACCAAATGAAAATTTCAAATTTTCGGAAGAGTGAACTATTATCGTTTATTTTTGAAGAGCATGGTCACAGACATAAAAAGTGAATGCAAGCGATGAATGCGAAAGGGTTACAGGAGAGTATGAGATAAAAGAAAGAAATGTCTCATTCGAAGTCATGCAACCAACAGTTCCAATCAGATAGGATGAATCCCAACGTACGTAAGAATTTTGGTAAGGAAACATGCGTGTAAAGTCTAACAACCGAAGAAAGGACAAACAATGCTGAATGCTATTCAAGGCGCGGTAAGCGCTAGCACAGTCAAGACTCGCACATCAAGCACAAAGTGTCCGTCATACTGGGTCTGGTGTGAGATTCAATGGCAAGAATATACACTCAACGGCCACGCATAAAAGTGTCGTACGTACGCAGAGAACCCACAATGGCGAGCAAACACAAGTCACTGACTGTGACTTTAGAAAGTCCCAGTCCGATAACAGCTTTGGCGGATTGAGGAAAGCAGATCCCTCGATAAGAGATGATCATCGGTTGGTGGACCAAAAGTCCACATCACAACCAATAGCACGTAGGGCTGAGATTATGGCGAGGGAAAATTCATCAGCACCATACTTCTGCTTTTTCTCATTCCACACAGTCACTCCGCGCCCATCCGAGACTATGCTGACGTCTATTACAGTCGCTCGGCGCTCCCGAACGGCGATCAGGTCAGGCTTGATGAAGGACGTCGAAGTGGTGCTCTCAACTCCTCAAAGACGGTGTATCCCAGGCGACGGAGGCGTTTTGCGAGTTCCCTTGCAACCCGATTATGACGAGCACATCTGGCGTCATGCGTGATCCAGCAGGACTGCAAAATATGCACCAAACTCTCTTTGGTTTTCCACGACATAAGATCGTCTGGCCACCGTGACCATGTCGAGCGCTTCTAACTCGTCCTGAGCAGGTTGCATCGGAGCTGGATACCGCGGATAAATATCCGAGGAAACACTCTTTCTGGAAATACAAGCCATCGATTAGAAAGAGGCGAAGCGACCAACTCTCGTAAACCGCGACCGTCAACGCTGTTGTGCAGGCTATCACCCCAAGCAGCCACCAGCTCTTCCTTGGTGTTTACGCATGAACCATGGACACGGATCGGAAGGCTGAGATCCCGAACAACCTTGCCAAATGCGGAATCGTTGACCACATTGCGTAGTACACGGCACTGAGTAGAAAGCAGCTTTTCCATACGCACTCTCCGCTGCATCGGGATTGTTGCACTCAGACTTGGGATACCAAGTCCCCCATGTTGTTTACCGGCATGGATGTAGCTGATCGGGGTATCCTTCGGTAGACGTAGCCAGCCGCGAATAGATTGCCTGATGTAGTTGTCCAACCTTTTGAGCGTGTTTCGGTGGACTTGGCCAAGCACGAGCGAATATGTCAGCCTCGGTATCAGGTAGTTCCTTGTGATCTCCATTCTTTGATGCGGCTTCAACGGGGCACGCGTCACCTCGTCGAGCAGTTTGAGCAGATGCTGTCGATGGTTGAAGACTCCTTTCCCCTTGAAAGTAAAGGGGATGCCCAAATATGTTACTGTGTCTGTCGGACCCAGAGGAGTGATGAGTTCCTCGGCGAAGCAAAATGGTTCGACTGAGACTGCTGTCGCCCGATGTTTCCTGTCCCCACAGATCACCATCGCTTTCGTCTTCCGGGCGTTTATCTTCATACCAGCTCTTCCCAACTCAACCGCGGCAGCTTCAAGCTTCTCTTTGAGGCGAGCTTGACTTTCTGCACACACGACCCAGTCGTCAGCGAAGGCAAAACCATCTACTAGGGTGTCATGGAACTGGTATCCCAGTTGCGGCATCGACAATCCAAGAACCTCATCCATTGCCATGATGAACAATAATGGGGAGAGTGGATCTCCTTGCCTCACACCTCTGTGGCAGTGAACCTCGGAACTGGGGAAAACTGCTACAGCATTCTCATAGGACTGTGCGATGTATCGAACTAGAGGTGACGGTGCTCCAAACGCCTCGGCAGATCTGACGATTGTGTCATGCGAAACCGAATCAAATGCTTTCGAGATATCGACGAACGCCAAGCTGAGGTTAGAAGCAGTCGCTGAAGAGTGACGAAGCAGGGCATGTAACAGCGATGTAGCTTCCAAACAGCCGTCCCGATGTAGAAATGCAAACTGGAGTGAAGGCAGTTGCAATCTACGACTCCAGCGATCAGCAAGCACCTTGTGAAAGCATCGGACAAGAATGGATGATACGGAGATCGGTCTCAGTTGATCCGGTGAAGTCGGATTAGGGACCTTCGGAACTAGAGTAATACGAGCACGACACAGGTGTGGGGGACAACCCCAGCTAGTAAGAGTAAGTTGAAATACCCAGCAAGTACGTTCGCATTGAACCGGCGGAGCATCCTGGGTGTGAGCTTGTCCAGGCCTGGGGACGAATTGCCCATTGAACGGACCGTACGGCCGACTTCTCTCCTGTGATGGGCTCGATCAAGCTCCAATCGGATGGTACTACTACGCGACTGGGCCGGCTGTCCACGTGTTTTGGGGCTGAGAGCACCTGTTTCCAGTACTGCTCGGCGTCTGGAGGTAGGCCGCAGTTGCCTTTGTACAGATCTTTCCATGACCCATCGAGCACAGCAGACGCTGCATCTTTCCGTCTTTGGTGGTATAGGGTCTGGATGGCGGCGTAGTTGGCTCGGCGGATCTGCTTTCGGTTGACCGGCATCCGATGGGCTAACTGACGACGGCGTCGGGATACGGTTTTCCAGGTGTGTGGAAATGTCCTGGAGGCGTGGAGGTCCAGAAGCGAGAGGACTTGTTCCGGTGTCATGATGCCAGACTGCAACCCTCGGGCAAATGCCAGAAGGTCAACACTAGCAAGTGAACTGTCAGCATGGGATTCTAAGAGTGACACGGCGCAATCCACGGTTTGTTTAAACCAGACGCTATAGTCATCGGCTTCTGACGAGTAGGCCGCTATTTGACCGATGGTTTGGTCAGGTCCACCAGATGATGATTCGTCCTGTTGTGCTTGCCAGTTAAGCACCCGTAACCTGGTTTTGATGCTGATAGCCGATCGACCAGGAAAATACTGCTCCAGTCTCGCGAACAGCGCGGTTTGCGTTTCACAAACGGATATAAATTTTTAGCCAGGCGCAAGAGCGATTGTGACTCTTGTTGGGACCAGCGGGCACCGGAATGCTTCACTCGGCTGAGCTTATCTGCATTATGCTGAGTGGGGTGTGCGTGCCGGCGATGTTGACTCAGGCCAATCTTCGTCGGAAAAAGGTGGGAACAATCAGCACAGGCCAATTGGGCGACCATGTTCGTACCAACACTATCATTGTCGTGAACTCGATGGTGGGCTACCAAGCCAGCTTTCGATTTACACCACTTGCCACATTCCTCACACGTGAGCCCCACGAGTCTCTCCTGTGTACTGGTTGGAACTGGTGCGGAGGCGCCAGATGTTTTGTAGTGTACATTGTCGAAAGTAACCAGCACATTGAAACCAAACAGGGTGGTTAGCCCTGTCTGGAGTTGCTGAACTCTTAGCTCACCCAGACTGGCGTCCAGGCTACCCAGTCGGCACCACGAGGAGGTAGTTCAGCTCGCTCGATGGGGGCCTTCTGCTCACTGCAATGCTATTTTTGTTTACAAACAGAGAATTGAAGTGAAGAAGGAGAGCCGGGACGTTTAGCGTACTGCATTTGTTATTATAAGTAAACCGGAGTTGACCGAAAGACTCAAGTTGGGGATAATAACATAGAAAGTGAATGGAGACAAGGCTGCGAGACTTTAATGTCGGCTGGCTGTAGCAGCGGGCTCAATGCAAATAGTCCTCATATCTCAGGATACTGGAAAACATTTTCAGGAGTCGTTTTTTGTCCAGTAGACTTTCTTAACTGCGTGGCACAATACTTGATAGAAGGGAGAAACACCGTTATGGTCCGAATATGTTGGGATTAAGAGGGTTTAAACACATAAATCTAGTGCTTAAGATGTAGCAAAAGTGGTTTCTTAGCTAAATAAGAAGCAAGGCTCAGAAAGTTTGGGTGCATAAAAGAATTAGATATCCATCTTACTTTGTTAGACTAATGCAATGTTACTTTGATCAGTCAGCTTGACGTGGAAAAGGGCAAAATTTGTAATAATTATTTTGTTCTCTTTTTGCCGGTATACAAATTAATGGAAGACATGCAATAAAGGGAGAACTCTGTTTTGCAGGACACTTTCGTGACAAACTATTTCACATCTTGAGCGAAAAGAAAACCTTCCGTAACCTACAAGAAGACAGCCATGAGAGAAAGGACCTCACTCTTCAAGGAACCGGTAACTAATCTTGTCCTGGGTTACCTTCCAAAATTTGATCCTCGGTAAAGACATTGTAATCCATTGTTTGCATGTCTATTCACGTAGATCACTGGCAGTGATAGTGCCTAACCTGGATGTTAGGAGAGACACTCTAAAATTTACGAAGACCTTGCGAATAATCAGATGTGCACTATTGAGGCATCAAAATTCAGTCTAGTTACGGTGTATTTTACACATGTATAGGGACCACAGAATGGATTGGCTTTGCGGGGCTGGGACTGGGTTTGACGCCCAACAAAGCAGCATTAATCATGTCTTTGGCTTGAACTAGTTACCTGAAGGAGAATTACCTTATCAAGAATCACAGTGGTAGTTTTCTTTCACCCGAAGTCCGCGTTTAACTTCGGCGATCTCCAAGGTAACACGAACGTCTCTGTTAATTAGAGATACTCATACAAATCCCCGCTTCTCACAAGAACTTTGCGGGCTAAATTTCGTGAACATTGATTTCGGTGCATGATGCTTTCAAATTCCTGCCGTCCATGAAAGCACACCTTCACTTAAATTGTGTGCAAATAAATGAGATTTACTAAGGGGCCCCACAAACGGTTTGACCATCATTTTTTATTTTTGCATAGCTCTACCATTTTCTACTTTTGTATGATGTGATTAAAATTTCCGACGACTCGTTCTAAAATAAGCTTTACCGTAGTATTTGTACATTTTTCCAGTTATTTTTTTTCCATCAGTCATCAACACAACCTGCATTGGTACATTGGTTCTAGTGTCGGAGACAACATTTTCTCGATTTTGTTCCTTCTGTATTCATTACACTGTAGAAAAGTATCCCAAAGAACGACTTTTTATTACGAAATTACAAACGTTTCCAGTTTTGGAATGCGTAATAAAAGCCCTATAATCATGGTGTTTCTTGACTTCAGGAATGCGCTTCATTCTCTTGACCAGTTGTTTGTGTATTGAGAGCTTGGTAAAGGCTTTCCTACAAACAACAGTGTCAGATAAGACTGTCCGCTCTCCACACTTTTGTTTAAATTGGCCACTAATAGAGCAGCGGCTGGAAAACCGGAGGAGTTTTAAAACCTGGTGTTTAGATCTGTCCGAGCGAGAATCTTGTCAACCCTGAATATACGGACGACATGGTTCTCACTTCTGCAAACGAGCAGGAAATGCAATCATTACTAAAGAAGCTGACCAAAGATAATTAGCCTTTCGGCACGTGCTACGCGCTCTCAAGTTCCACTGTCAGGCTGCGGAACACATAGTCTGCTGACATTTCTATACGGATTCTAGGAGTAACACTGGAAGTTGTGCAACACTATCAGAAGTTGCGTCAGCTCTGACCGTAATGTGACAAACAAAGTCAACTCACCTATCTGAAAGGCCAGAATTGCGTTTGACAAATTGTGCCACTGTTGATATCTAAATGGGACTCAAAGAATGTACGTGTCTAACTATAGAGCGGTCTGTATCTTTGTACAACTGCGATGCCTGCTGGATATGATATGTATCTGACCGTGACGTCTCAGAGCTGTGATTTAGTTCGCTGAAATTAGCGAATTCGCGACCAGCTGAACAGTAGACGGTACTTATCTCAGGGTATGCACCACCGAAAGCTAAGATGACTTAGCGAAGTTTTTCGCATGCCGAGAAGAGCTTTATTTTCTGTGTCATATTCGAAATGGCGGAAAGCTGGAGGTGGAAAGAATTTGACATGGCACAAGGGTTTGAAAGACGTTAGGGAATGTTTGGGTGTTGTTTACCTTCTAGGATGTGGTCACTGTGAGATTTCCTGTTCTTACCTGGAGATACCAAACGAAGTGGTAGCTAACAGATGTCAGTGTCTTTCGTCCTGTCGGATTTCATCCACGTCTTTTGATTAGGTGCTGACGAATTTGGTTGAAGGCTAACCCGCTAACCCGAATTCCCTCGCCCTGTACCGTTTTTTTTCTTCTTTTCATTGTAAGGCTCCCTTCAAATTAACTGATATGGTTGTACAGTGGTGAGGCACTAGTGTTCTTATCGAGTGTTTCTGCCACTGATAATGATGCAGAATGCAATGTTGCAGGAACGACGCAGTCACAGGCGCTTGAAGCTCGATGTGGAAATTTCGCCTACAATACTATTATTACAATAAACTTTTGCAAAAGATGCGATATGTAGAAAATACTTCAAAGTAAATTTTAAAGTCCAAGTGGTAGGTTGTTCTCTCATACAGCGCGTTCTATGCACAATTAAACAATACAATAAAGCATAATTCGTCCCCTTTGCATATATAAAAGCATACATAACTATATAAGTAGTAGAGTAGGTAACAATGATGATGAAACAGAAATGAAGCATTGGTTTATGGTGAGAACGCCTACGACGACTCGTACCGCTGTGCTATGGTTGACGTTGAGCGCTTAAACGGACAATATAGGGAGTTGCTTTTGGGTTCAACTCCGCAGTTCTCCAAAGCATTGTGATGATTTTGTTGTTGTTCTTTAATGCTGATGTAGAGTGGTTCATTTGTTTTCATTCTCACACAAACGTTTTGAGTGGAGCGCCAGGCAATGTTCGATCCCCTGTGCAAAATTTATGTGACCTAATGTAATTTATTTACTCTTGGTAGTTTACTCAGTTTTAACTATTATTTAAAATCTGTAATCAAGTTACCTTATTTTCGCCAATGAGTTGCCTTGTCCCAGCTTCAAAAAATCTAGTTTGGCTGTTTGGAGAAAAGTAGACAGGTTCCAAATGAAAACAGACGACCGTCCAAGCACGTTCAATGTCCAAGTGGTGTAGCGGACTCTCGTCACAGAACAAAATTTAGACAACATACAGCCATACCCACTGAGTATCAAAATATAAGGTTTACGAATTATATTAGCTTTTCCAGTTATTCTTTTTCTGGAAAGATAATGTATGATGTAGAGACACAGACAACCAGACAGGAATCAATCTGATGTTGCATAGCAGATGTGCCAACAACCGTACTGCTCAGAGACCCATTGGAGTTGTGCCCACTTAGAGAGAGGTTCATGAAAACGATTAGATAAACTATGCGACCGACGCCATTCATAGAAATTCCGATGCCTTGTGGAAGATAACAGTGATTAACTTCCGACAGTTAGATGAAAAAGCAATATACTCAGCGGTGTCACAGAAGACAGATAAGGATACCATTGTTGTCGGTCGCTTAGTTCTAGTCTGCTGCGCCTACATATCATCCACTCTAGACGGTACCGATTTGAATCAATCCTCTCTTCCTCTGCTAGATGCCGTTTAACCAAATGGCCCCGATTTGTGAAAAGTGCCTTACACAGCGTGTTACCTGAGAGGTAAAGCAATAAGGCTGTCAATGGATTTAGTTTTGAATAAGAACAAGTAGTGAGCTTCCATTTATTATCTTGAAGACTGAGTGGAGATAGTGGTACAGAAGTGGAAAATGCCGGATTCGCAAATAATAAAAGCAAGAATAATTATTAACCATATAAGTGCAACGAAGTAGGTCTCGTTGTATTTTATTTTCCGATTTTTTGCATATCACACTACATATCGGTTCTAGTTTGCGGTTTCTGGCCTGTTATAGGACCATATAACCACCCACCCTCCCCCTCAAACGAATAACAAATTTGATTGGTTCCTTGAAGGTCGTGCTGAACATCGAAGAAGCGATGTCTTCATTCAGCCTGTTTGGATGACATTTTTGTCGAACTAGTTTCAAATGAGACCGAAATATTCAAACAACCTAGCTGTCCGACAAAAAAATAGCTGATTCTATTTTCTGAGGGTATACCTCACCAGTTGAGTAGACGTTCACTGGGAAATAGAAGCCTTGTTTTGCACTTTATTTGCATCCAGAAAGCGGGTTTTGAGGAATAACTCAGGCAAATCGAGTTGCTAGTTGAACTCAATATCTTACTTTTTCCCTATTTGCCTTGCATAGTGAGTCCCGACCGTTTGTCAATCAACTTTCATAGGATTGCTTTATACATTGAAAAGGTATCTAAATTATCTAAGTTTCCCTGATTATTACTAACCTGATTCACGTCTGCCGATTTATTCAATATTTGTTATTCTGGCTGGGTTCCCTATGTATACAAACAGTGGAAGTTGTAGGATAATTAGTTTGCCCCATGGGATTATACTTGTCTTCTTAGGGAAAAGCGCTCCTGTTTTGTCGCTTCTGTGAATTCCTCCATACAGGGGCAGCCGTCAAGGTGGATCTTTACGAGTTGTTGGTAGTAGATTCGAAGCATTCTTGTTTGAACAAAAATTCCAGAAAAACGAACTCCCATGATTTGAGCCAGAAAAGGATTACAGCTGTTGCTTGTGGATGGCTGAATCTGAGCCACTGTTCGTCCGCTAATTTTGGGAGAAGCCTTGCGGTGCAGACCGTTTGATAACCCGAGGTGTGGCTCCGATCATGAACCATGGAGAGGGGATCTGTGTTGGGTAGGTGAATGAGCCTAGTCAGTCAGCCTGAACTAGGTGGTGAGTACGCGTACGCTTGTATCAGGGGCACGGTTGAATCTCTTGTTCATAGTATTCTTGAGCCGAATATGCATCATATATTTCAACATACTTTTCAGCTAGCACTATATTCGAGATTTTGCACGACACTAGCGAGACGTGCCACACTCACAATTGTTACTGAAAAGTTTTCGGCAGCCCGCAACTAGTTTCATCCTTCTTGGGGCTCTTCAAGGATGAATAATCCTCAAACTTCCATCAGGCTGATATTCTACATGAATATCAGCAATGTGGCTGGCGAAGCACACTCATTTGCAAATCCCTTTGGTGTTAACGACAGACTCAACTGAAACCCTCTAAATAAACGGCCCAAGTGATCCGAATCCTTGTGGGAATCAGATTGTTTTTTTTTGTTTCCTGGCTTCAGTTTTTACCACTTTCACTTCTGCGTGTTCCTTAATAGCCACCTGAGTACGGTATTTATCCAAGTACTTCGTGAAATACGACGCCTTCGGATAATTTGTCCGGTGAACGGCGTGGGCGTAGATGGGTCATTCGTATCATTTATCTGTTGCACGCACTAACATCCATGAGCCACCAGGTCTGTTTGCGAGCTAAACCAGGGCAAACAGACGGACTAAACCAGTTGAACCAATGGATACATGAAGCAGACAGATAAAACGTGTCTTAACATGCTTTTCGTCAAAACAATGATCACCTTGCTCTTAGCATGACTCCAATATAGCTTTAAGACAAAGGCGATATTACTTGAGTTATTCTTGTGCTCTTACATTGATGGTCACCGTACTCAAACTGATTTATTTCAATCTCGGCGCAAACACCTACTTCCACAGCAGTAAATGTCAGTTCAACTTCATGACGTCTAGGTTCAACAGGCGTTACTCCCGCTTATTCACTAGAATTTATACACCCTCTAATTCATCTACAAAATCTGTTCCCGTCCTGCATCACAGATTGCTCCCTCAGAATACTAATCATCATGGTAGTGCAAGCGTCTGTAAGGATCGCCGTCTTCCTGGTGCTAAGACAAGACTAGTTACCTCAAGTCTTCGCCAAATGTAAAGGTATTTTACTGAAATGTGGCCCCAAGGCCTGTTTACTAGGTGCACGCCGTCAGGCCCTCAAAACGGTTGCCTACGCATACAAGCACACATTAGAACTTCACTGTTCATGTCCCAAATTTCGTGCTAACTAGCTGGTCAATTATGATGGAAGTGCACTTTCGTTTTTATATCAAATTAAAAAATTCATTTTCCTACTATTCCTTGTAACCAAGTGGTATCGCTGTTTTGGCTTTCAGCTATTCTCCTCTGAAAACGACAGAAGAGCCATTTGATTTGACCAAGGTGAAATCTCCGATAGAAAATGCGCAAGACTTATGGAGTGAGAACAACAATTCTGCTTGTAAAACTAGCCTGTGCGAGATCATGGTATCTGTTGAAGATGCGACTCAAAGCAACCAAGTGCGACCCTTCGCAAGACCTGGTAACCATAAGTCAGATCATCCAGGAGAACCGATCAGCCTTTCCACCAGCACTACTCAGGCCGCGGACAAACTCCGAAGCAACAACAATCCTACCACGGTATTGGAGAAACGCATCAATTTTGAAGACCCACCATTTCCTTACAAATGCAATTACTTATGTGCAGACAAGAATGATCCACGAGATTTCGCATCACACAAAGGAAAAGAGAAAGAAGATATTGACTCAGACGTGTCCGATTTATCCTCGTCCAAGGAGCCTATTGATGTCTTTGTCCCCTCGCCCACCGTTCCTGTATTTAGTGCTTCTGACAGTGAATGCAGTCAGAAGACAAAACACCGTCCCACCACACAACAAGAACCGGATTCACCAATCTGGGTTGAGAATCCCAGAATGAAGAAGGCAGACAAAGATCCGTACTTTTGTTGTGAATGTTACCAGATTGCAGAGTCCAGCTCGAGTGGATATCAGTGCTGTGATCCACTGAGCCGATCATACAATATCCCAGAGCACTATTCTGTTCAATGTACTTCGCCTTACCAAGTAAGCAATCAGTAATCTGAAGGCAGCGATGAGTAAACTCTCTTTTGTCATTACTGTATATTATTACAAGATGAAGCACAATCTGTGCGCCGGAGTAAAATGCAGTATTGTGTAGACATTTCTGCGAAAACAAGAAAGACTGTTCTGCTGTAATTTGTCGTGTATTTTGAACAGTTTTTTAAGTATTCAAGATTTCTATTGACACAGTCGCAGAGCAAGACTTCCTACTACTCAGTTTATTATACGTCAAAGCGCAGACATTCCATTCGAAGAATGAACAACTTTTGCCAAAAGATTTGTGCAATTAATGGAACTGCAATAATACACCCTATATAGGGTGCTCTAAAGGTGTATTCTTGTTGTTGTTGTTGTAGGTCATTCGACTAATCGCAAGTAGATATTTAATCCTCGCAGTGAAGCCCGTTTATGCTGACAAACGACACTGTACGTCTGTCCGCTTCTTGTTGTGAATCCACAATAGTGCGCATCTCGCGAAACTCAGAGAGTTTTGAAACCTTCCGGTCAATGTTTAAACACCTAGCCGCTTGGCCCACAGTGGCCAATTAGCAGGTCTCAGTGACGTGATGAAACCTCCACTAAAAATTACAAAATCTCCGCACATCATCATCCAACTGAAGTTAGCTGAGAGGAAGACTAACTTCACAAGACGGGTTAAACTTTCTTTTTGGAGTAGTTACACACGGAGGCAGTCAATGCGTGACGAACTGACGTAGTTTCCGTGATTGGAAGAAGAGTAGCGCTGTGTCCTGTCAAATTGAGGTTTCATCAAACTGCTGATCATCAGCTCATGACCAAACGTTTAAATGTCCAACCTCTGGCCGGAAAGTCTCGGCTTCGAAACTCTCCTAGTTCCGTGAGATGCGCACTGTTGATGCCTACCGACTGGGGCGAGTCAGCTGTAGACTGCTTCTCAGCATAAATTGATTTTACTGAGGGAAAGAAATCGCCATTGAAATCTATTAAGTCTCCTCACACTAATGTTAACCACAAATAGCCAGACCGTCTACATAGCTACCCTATGGCCCTAATGAAAAGCATAAAGCTACTGGAGGTTTTGCTTAGAATTTACCCGGTATGTAGGAAAGATGCAGCTGATTCTTAGAAATTCAGTCGTACCCTGAAGTATATTTCTACTGAGGCCTGTCGAGAGAACATTTCAATGAGCATTTTCAACCTGCTAACCTCAAGACAAATTTTGCCTGCCAATTTCCAAAATGAACGCAATGCATCGCACTTGCCCTATTCCCCAGCTGGATCATTGCAGCTGATGCACAGCAAGCCGGAATTTAGCGATTCCAAACCCACCTGAAATGTTTCAGTAGGGAGCGAATTTAGCATATTCACCTGAGACCCTACGTCTTTATTGACTTTCTATATGGTTAGCAATTTTCTGTCTAAAAGATGCTATCAGAAAACCTGGGGTCCAGAAAACCACCTTCTAGCCTAGTAATAAGATGACGACGATCAACAGATGTACAAACCTTCCCTAGTGTAATGCAAGATTATTTGAGCGTGAAACGCATGTATACTCTAAAAATTGGCTAAAAGTCCTTTGTGTCCCTCTAGAAGTTGAGTTCTTAATGTAGCAGATTGCCGATTTTCCTTTTTCTATGTTTTTTTAGCTCGTCAACTTTTCGGATTTTAGCAGTTCTGGACAGAATGAAAGTTCTGATCAGTTTCACAGCCCATACCACCAATGTTATTGTCAGTATCAGACGGGGATTCTAACTGCTGAGCTAATAACTGCCATGTCAACATCAGCTGATAGTTCCTCGACCTACTGTGAACACGCCCCATGGTATCGGCGACTCTGGGATCTGATGACAATGTGTTATCAGAAAGAACATCTTGAAGCGCGATGTCCCTGTACAAAACCTGCCCTACGCTTAGAAAACCCCAGCGGACACGGTCAATGGCTGAAACGACATTCCGACATTTCTGTGAAAATCCGGTGGCAAAATCTTTCTAGAAAAATGAGCATTGGTCTCAAATCGGCGGCCGAAGTGTTTCGACGGGGCGCACACAGGAAAGTGGACAGATCTCAAGAATCTCAAGAATCATCTGACTCGAAAAAGTCGATGGACAAGCAGCTAGACCAGAAACGTCGCATCAGTTTATATCGTAAGAGAAGTCTGAGACCGAGCTGGGCACAAATACGGTCCATGAACAGTATTGATTCCCGAAATCGTCGGCACGCACGAAAAGCACTGAGGACCATCAGTTTTATCCTCGGTGCTTTCATGATGTGTTGGACACCGTATCATATAATTATGATGATTAAGGGATTTTGCGACGACCTTGAGACGCACGGGAGCTGTGTTAGTCATCATTTGTACAATTTGACCTATTGGCTATGCTATATGAACTCACCGATAAACCCTTTTTGTTATGCGTTGTCAAATGCGTCGTTCAGAAGGACATTTTTTCGAATTTTGAAGGGCAATTTTCAGCGCAAATGAATGTGATTGGATGATTTTTACTTGAAATCTCCTGAAGTATATCAGCTTGTGAGATTTCAGTATGTCTGCCACGCAGGTTGGATTCTCTCTTTTCTGTGGTTTGCAACTGTTTCACTTGTGTGGTAGTACTGAACTAAAAAATTATGTGAAGTCTTCGGTTCGATTATTTTCTCAACAAAACGAGCGGAAGTGGTCAAATGCTTTGACACCAATCCATCAAGGTTAAGGGTTAGGAGATTTCTTATGACTCGTTGTTTGATTCTCATGAATTGAAAAGGTAAATATGTTAATTAACGTGAGTTACCAGGATACTTCAATTTGAACGTGCCAAAAGTAATACAAGTGACTCTTCTCGCTGACAACCACCATTCGACTCAGTGAGCATCTGTAACGATTCTTGTCACCAAACAATTGGTGAACTCGTTTGGGGAATCCAAACATTAGGATGAAACAAAAGCGATGTCAAATAAAGCAAAGCTCTTCATACGCTGTTCCCTATCTCTTGCCATATGCAGGTAGTGTAGTCTTCAGGCGAATGTTTATCTTTGCAAAAATAAAATTTTTCATCCTAATTCTTGCCAGTCCTCTTATGCTTTCCATCCACCCGTCCATCCATCTTAGTGACCAGCGCAACAAGTTTATCAACGATTCGTATTTGTCCATGTCTTCAGGACTAACACCATCATGGTAACAACCTGCTATACTAATGTGTGAATTTCCAGTGCTTTTCTCTGTATTGTAGCAAGTCGAATGATCATTTGGTTTGCTGCTCCCGAAGTATCGAACACCATACACACATATTTCAGTCCCTTGAATGCGCTTACTCCCAAGAAAGTCTTACTCATTAGGAAGAAAACTCCTTACAGGTTTCTGGTAGGAATCCGATCCTTCTTATAATTACCTTCTGGTCTTGAATAACTGTGACCAGTAGGACGCCCGTAGATGTTCGTCAATGTTGAAGCTTTCTGCGAGAAGCTAGACAAGTACAATGGCTTCTGAAACAGGTCTTTCGTAGTATGGCGGTGGATTTGAGCAAGTGCGGACTACGTATCCGAGCAAACCTACTTTTCAAAACTCACTGGTGCTTTTGTGGTAGCTCAGAGGTGGCCATTCTCTGAACGGTCTGTGCTTCTAGAACCTATTAGGATCTACGAGGCTTTAAGGGTAATCAGTATATTATCACCGCTTTCGGTCCTTCAGAGCTCACCAGATAAACCTGTCGACAAAATCAGCGGAATTTTTATCACTTTAGCGTGGAAGAGTGTACTACAATATTTGCACATTGGCAACTAGTTCCTGCCACCCCAATCTGGGAAAACTATTTCCACAGCATATGCTTATCTAGGCGAGTCATCCTCCAAGGTTCACATAGGCTTCAGATGACCCACGCTTAGTAGCACAATCCGTTTGTGTACCGGAACCCAGCCACCGCGGACAGAGGAATTGGACGCCAGCCAACCGTCAGTTCGCACACTTTACCACTTTACACCATTCTTCATGCCAAGCCTCGGTGACAACAAAAGGCTTCAAAAAACTACTGTTCATTTACCTCGTCTTCTCCCAGTTCGCTACGCATAACTAAGTTATTACGTGACAACATTATGTTCCGAAGTGCACTCAAGCGTATAACAGATTTTACACTTAGTTTCACTTGTAGAAGTTGCCGGAGTGTTTTCCCTATGGTCAGCAGCCAATGATCTGGAAGAAAGATAGTCCGAACCACGCACCACTTAGTAAAACAAAAACCGTCGTCTACCGACAAAAATAGCTTGGAATTATCGAAGCTAACATTGACAATCGGATGACGAAAATGTGTATGCATTTAGCAAACCATTTGCAAGACAACATTCCGAAATTCTATGCACTCCAGCGTCTTTTCCGAAGGAAGATATTCTCACAGCTACTTGTGTCTCCTAATCACTAGAACAATCTTTGATCCTTTTTGTTTTTAAAACGAAAGGTAAATTTACCAACAGAATGGAATCAGAAAGGTGTATGCTTTCCAACCATACCGCATGCTACCTAAGGTCCGATTCCCATCTGATCTTGAGCTTTTGCGTTCAACTTCAATACTACATGCGATTATTGTCAGCGTTATTACTACACCACTACTAATAATATTATAAAAACCATTAGGATTATTCACATTTGCATATTTTGTGACCGATGCCACAGTGATCGGAGTCATTGAAGATTACCACAACCCTAATGTACAGGGTCTGGAGACAGGAAACCTGTCGCCCTATAGCCATGCGAGTGAAGCAAACGGTTTCCCAAAATCCGACATTTAAACCAATCACTCGGACATGATTCAAGTGAATACCATTGTCAGTATGTATCAACCCAGTGTGTTGTGCAAAAGAGACCCAAATATCCAGTTGAGCCGATTTTCTGGATTTTGACGTTTTGCCCTGTAAATAGTGTAGGGTTCCTCAAGCAAATTGGATCCTACAGCATACAATGATCATTCTGCATTTTTCCCTGCATTTCGCCCGGCAAACACAGGATTATGTTTGAG
The DNA here is from genome assembly GCA_003604175.2 of Clonorchis sinensis. Taxonomy (NCBI): domain Eukaryota; kingdom Metazoa; phylum Platyhelminthes; class Trematoda; order Opisthorchiida; family Opisthorchiidae; genus Clonorchis; species Clonorchis sinensis. The sequence goes on along the minus strand of CM030369.1, from coordinate 185,275,069 downwards.
GATCGGTTTAAGCATTTCTGTCAGTGAAGAAGGAATGTGACTGAAGCCCACAACATGCTTAACAGTGCCGGAAAGAACAGATAAAGATCCACAGTATCCACAAATCTTGTGGGGAGAAATTCGTTTGCTTTTTGCGGCGTCAAGACAACACACCCGTTGAGTAGGTTATTAGCCTTCTTATTGCGGACGTAGGACACAATATCATCTTCAATAAGTTGTAGCTGATGAACTCAAATGGATTTCGGTCAAGAGATTCGCTAGAATATTTCTATTTTCACTAGAGTTAGTTCTATTAAAGGCTGTTTTGAGCAGCACGTGAACACGTCTAAAGATGGTGTGCATCACTCGGCAGAATTATAGGTATTTCAACATTGGGATGCATGTGATATTAAGTCACATATCCCCGTGGGGGTTCGATTATTTGCCAGGTCGTGTGCCTCACATGGCTACTTCACCGGATACTCTCTAGGCTTTGTCATAACAGAGCAAATGCACCTTTCAACCAAGAGCCGTAAACACACTAAAATACACCCTCAATATAGCTCTATGGGTCGTTGAAACTTGCGTGCTTTCTCACTGTGAAACTAATGGTAATTTAGCATTTAGGACTATGCTGACGAAGCTGCTTCTTATGCAAAATCGATTTGTGATAGAAACTGTTTCCAAAAGTGTTTCGTGCGATTAGAGAAAATTTCATGACTTTTATTTCTTCGGCGGATGTGCCTAAACGTTGTCTTTGCATGTGTTTGCACAAACACCCTACTTAGATTGAATGTGGTGGAATATGACAACCGTTTTTCCCGGTTGGCAGTATGCGGTAGTAAACCTCACACATGTAATTTTCTTTATCGCAGTACATGGGTGACTGAAACGTTTGGGTCGGAATAGCTCTTAGGTTGTAAAACCATTAGACCTAATGGCAGTCTGACAATAAGGTGCCGGTCAGGTCTCGGTGATATCACCAGATCACTGTGTCCCCATGAAATTCAGCGGAAGATGCCATAAGGAGAGCGAAATGTCCCTCACTGACGCTAGGTTTTTTTGCTGGGTTTTTTTGGCGGGGACATTCTGACTAGACCATTTGTTGGTCCACACGTTATTCACATACCAAATCCATTCCTGTGAGATGTGTTTATAGATGTTTCTTAGCCACTTGATGGTGGCTTCCACTGAGCAAACTGGCAAAGACGTTCAACATGGATGCTTTTTTTCAATCCGCATCATTGCTTCAATCTCCGAAGATCAGAGAAAACGAATTTAGTTGGGGAACTTGTTGCACAGAAATAACGCGTATGGTGTATGTTTTCCAGATGCGCTATAGGAATACAATACCTGTTATCCAAGAAGAAGCTGGCCGACATCGAATACTGTTGTAATAGAATATCGAGGAAGTTCCAATGCAAGCGTGTGCCGCAGTCGTTCAGGGACAGGTTACGTTTGTTTCAAGAAATCTTTAGAATGGCTACCAGTAGTGGACAACGTAGAAGCCCGTTTGCATATCATGTTTAGTTTATTTCACACTAAAAACATGTTTCCACTTGATTTACGTGAAGCATGTTCAACGTGTTCTGCAAAAGGTCTATTCAGATACCCACACGTCTCTTCATGGTCGCAGAGAAGTTGTAAATAATAGCGGACTATTTAATTTTTGTCAGGTTTGAGTCTTTTAGTACCTATTGCACTACCTCAGGTTTGCTGCGTGGCAAAGTCGTAAAAAGAAATTTCTATATGCTGTAGAGAAGTGCGGAAAACGTTTCACGCCTTCCTGATTTCTGACTAGTATACATTCAAAGGGGCTACTTATGTATGTCCCAAATAATACGAATTGTCAGGCATGACAAGGTAACATAAGGCATTCACTAAAACAGCAGATTAAGCCAAACTTCCTGTGCGAAGGACAGAAACACTTGAGAATGGTCTGCATGCATCTTTAGGGAATGGTGGTGTTTAAATACCGGATACATCCTTAACCACTTGGATGCGACAAATCCAAACAAGCTTTTCGTTGAAAAAAGGCCTTTGGTACATATCGAATTCGAAATATCTGGAGATCTGCGTGGTTTTTGCAACGACAACTAACAAGCCATGTTAGTAAACTGCTAGTCACATCAGACATTTATGCTGCAGCCGAATTTCTATTCGCCTATGATTCAACAACTTCTATGTGTAAATGTCTGTGGTTACTCACCACCACCTTCATGGAAAAACGCCCTTGATTATTATACGAAGTTTAAACTACACGCCGTTCTCCTGAGCTGTGCTAATTGATTTATTAAGGTATTTACGACGCAATAAGGCTAGACGACGTGCAAATGCCACTTGAGGTGAACGACGACAGGGAAAGAAAGTTCGCCATTATTAACCTCACCACTCAACACGTATCTAGGCGACTGTAAAAAAGTAAACTCTTAAAATAGGCCATCCTTCCTATGGACTGTTAAGGATTCAAATAAAAACAACCAGTTCATTCAAATAGGACAGTGCGCAGCAGCTGCGATTGCTTAAATGTCAGGTGCACAAAATGCTTTTGAGAGAAAGAAATCGTGAAGTTTGAAAAACCTCAATGTTCTAGTGGATTAAAAGGTGATCATAAACCCAAATATGGAGAGCTAAATTGTCCTTTTTAAGCTCATATTGAAAAAATCAAAATTTCAGTCGCTGTTCTGTAGGTGAATGTACCCAACTCAAGAAGTGACTTGAGATACATCGATTTCTAAGCCATCAGTAGCCTGTTCATAAAAATTATACCCCATCCTACTATCTCCAGTCAAGTGGTGTATGGTTATGCAAATAAAATTCTGCCGGAAAAAATCATTTATTTATTTAGAAATACGGAAGAATTAAATCAGTTATTGAGCGATTATAAGCAAGTCAAGCTCGGAGAAGTATAAGCTGCACTTGGAATGTCTGCAACAAAATTATATCATGTTTTCGGTCAGATTATGGACGTGTGACATTAAACAGTCACATTAGACAATAATATGTATGGGCGTACCGGTCTGTCTTTAAGCGAAGTCTCGACAGAACTCCAGCTGAATCCCTTAGTTATGATATTCTTCAACTAAATATGCTGCACGAAGGTCGCTTTATGTTTTAGTTCGTAAGATATTCTGTATATGGCGGCATATTTTTGGGAGAAACGCTAATCATAAGGTTACCAAAACTCTGTGACAAAGCAAGACAGTTTATCCCATTCTTCTGGAATAGAAGGTAGGCTCTAAGAAGGGCAAAACCGATCAGGAGTTGTTAAAGAGTTTCCAACAACAACCTTATGCGTAGTGTTTATTCGAGAAAATGTACTGCAATATCCCGACCCCTGTTTGACGTTTCTTGTAATTCTAAAATAGTAGATCAAAAACCCAAAGAGTTCTCCGCATTCCACATCACATCAACACATCAGAAAAACAGAGTTTTATGTGAAATATCTACTGAAATGTCCGGGCCATAGGTGGACCAGATATTTACAGTCCTGAGGGACCTTCGGAATTTCCACGAAACAGACATTACATGTGTGCAAATAAACTTTGGATAGTTCGCCACCGCTTTCGTCCCATTTGGGACTCATCATGTAGACCTAGTCTCCGAATTTCGTTAGTCGCATTGTTCTCAAAAGGCAATTTGTACGTATGTTGCAATTAATTTGGAGCTGAACAGAAATTTAGCAAAAATTTAAAAGAGAGATCTAGGTGAATTTTGCCTTTTCGGTAGCGTTTCCGCTCTCTGTGAGCCAGATAATTAATACAAGGAGACTTAAAACACAGGCGTTACCAGATGTCAGTGCAACAGATATCGTGAACGAATCCGACGGATCGGAACTCTTGATTTTTTTTAAAGAACCATGCTTATGTTGGAAGCTAACTGCCAATCAAAGGGTTGTTTGTCCGTTCCCTTTATACCGCCTTGGTGAGTTCAAGTAGAAGGAAAGGGACCCGTATGCCTGAGGTTTTGGCGTCTAACTAAATATTCTCTTCAAAAAACGAATTTTCTGAAATCACTAAAATTTGGCTTGGTGATCCACGTGTTCCGGTGCACTGGAAAACACATCCCACAGCACGCGTTTAGCGACATATCCATTTCCTGCCCAGTCCTTTTCGAAACTCGTCTCCTGGTTTGCGAACAATCAACCCACTCTACACAACAGAGTACTTTAGGCTTTTCATAATTTTCACGTTAGTTTTGGTGTTCATTTCTATGTGTCTTGTGGAGCTTAGTTAGTAGAAACAAAACCTCATTTAATTGAAGATTCTAAGAGAGAGTCAAAACCTTGGGAAATGTGGTTTTGTTTCCATTTTGTTCTGCGACTCCTTGTGGCCACTTGTAAAAGTTTGTTAGACGGGTTTCGAGATTTTTAGAACGAGACGTTCAGTATACACGCAACAAGCCTTTCATATGATGAGGCCGAAGTGAACGAGGGTGAGCTTTGAGCAAGATACGATATGCATGGGTGCTGCCGCTTCTCATAAGTCTTCGAGATCAAAGTAAAATCCGTATAGTATCAACGAGCCGCACAAAAAACGGCCAACAATTTCACAGCAGGTACACTGAAATCCTTACGGAAAAGCCATCATTGAGGCAGAGATGCTGGACTTCTCACCCGAGTGGAATACTGTTCACTGAACCTACATGATATGTCTTGGGCTATCTGGAAGGGCTTCTTTAAGAAGGTTTCAATCAGTTCACTCTTCATCACAAGAATTTAACTTGTTTGTCGATTTTAACAAACTCGATGGCTGCACATTCTTTGCTAGTTTTGTACAACAGTATCGAACGTCTACTGTGTTGCCAGTTTTTGGATACATCATTTTCTGCACTGTTTTATGCAGGAAGTTCGTTTTTGTTCACATGATGGCTTGAACAACGTTTGGCTTCCCATCGTTTGACGAAATAGCGTGGGGTACACTGTCAGACCAACAATTTAGCAACCCGTTCCCAGTTGTGGTTTCAAGCCACAGGGTGTCTGAGGAATCAAAGAAAAAATAACAACTACTGAAAGCATAACCTGTTGACGTTTTGCCTGTCACTCAGCCATAATCTGAAATAGCCCTGTGCATTTGGAATCCTCACATTTTTCCACCTAATTCTGAGGGGTTAACGAATCACATGAGATTCAGTTTTAAGGATGTAGTGCCTTTATGTAATCAGCAATGCGAACGGAAAGGTTAATTTGAAATAAAGCGTGTACTGTACATGATGTCGTAAATACAGAATTAGCAGTGTATTTGACAATCAGTCAGTGTGAACATAATGATCTTAGTATAAATAAGTTTGATTTTATTCGCTTGCCACACGGTGAGGCACAAAAGACAACCAAATTTTACCCATTTGTCATTTCCCTTCTGAAATTGGAAGTGTCCTTTTATTTTGTACAAGCCGTCTCATTCCAATCAAGTTTATCACGCTTGTGGTAAATTGATCAAAACATGCATCTAACTAAACTGGATCGTCGCGTGACACAAAAATGAAACCTGATCGCTGTAAGATCTCGGTATAAAAATTGCTAATTTCGTCCATAGATTTTGGACAGACCTCTACACTCCGACCACTAAAAGCTGTGAAAGTGTTTGTACCCGGACACATTCGAGAGAAAAGGGCTTTTATGTTAACTTAAAAGAGTGGCCTGGACATGAGTTTTTGATGTACAAAATAGAGAAATAGAGTGGTTTGATTCAAACCAAGCATGTGATCTTTAGTTTAAAGTGATATCTGATGGCTGTTTCAGAACCGAGAATGTAATTTTAGTGTGGTGATCGGATATCGTTGCTGCAGTGATTCTGTCGGAGCAACCTTGTAAGACGTATTTCTCTAACTTTCAGAAGAACATCTAGGAGACCAACTAAGACCAGCAGACTACCTAAGAGCAGTTCTGTTGGAAACACGGACCAAATAAACACCTAGCAAGCAAAAACACAGTGACGAAGTGGTGTAGAACGTCAAGGCAGAGATACATGAACTGAAGAATGCCCCCTCGGGCTGGCGGTGTATCTGTATCTTTGTAGTAATGAGCTTCACCAGGTAAAGACGGGTCAAAATTTACTGATCCAAAAAGCTTAACGACTAAGCAGTGGTGGACCTCTGCGCATCATTTGGTGCAGTCCAAATAGTGATTTGGATATAACTTGGTATAGGAAAAAAATGAAATCACAAGTCGTGGACGCAAACTTGGTATTTATTAAAACACCTGGCTGAAAAAAACACGGTAGCTAGAGGTAATTCAACAGTGGGAAATTAGGACCAAAAAAACTTGTGTTTGTCTTCCATTGTGCACTTTTTTCAACCGATCGCCCGGCAAAGTGGTATCTTATGAATAAGTCTCATTCGCATTTCTTGTCTCCGCATCAACTTCCCTCTACCACTGAGGATAACGTATGTCCAAGAACAAGCTTCTCCTCAGGGTGGATCATGCGCCACATAAGGTGCGATGTGTCACATGTAACTCGTCCTGTGGTGGATAAACCTGTATTAACAAACAAGCTATTTGGCTAACTATATCCAGACTAATGAAATAGCTTGAGAATGGACTACACTAGCATTAACTTATCCCTTTTTGATCCTGTTACGTAGGGTCGCTGGAAGTAAATGACGGCCTGCCGAAGGGTAAAATGCTTCAAGCTATACATACCATCAACTTACTTAACTCACAGTCAATAACATTAAGCTGTGTCAAGGTAGCCATGTGTTATTCATCTGGCAAACACAAGGCACCCAACTCTTGGAGAGTCTTTCTGACTGATAAATAAGGAAAAACGGGTTGTGATCATGCGAGTTTTACCATTTACACCTACCACGGTTACAGGAATGAGGCGTATACGCACAATAAAATATCTTAATCAAAGTAAGAGTCAGTTATACATGACGTTAACACTAAACTTAAAATAGAATGCACTGTCGAAAGTGGCAAAATTCGCATGTCGGTTGTGTACATATCATCCCTTACATCTCTGCAGAATATTTTATTACAACAAGCATCCACCAGTTAAAATGTACCAGTACTTCGAAACCGGTGCTCATGTTTGACCATATTTTATGGCGAATCCCTCCTGAAAAAAATGATTAACTTCGATGTTGTACCAAATTTAGCTTCTTCGTTTTTGTTTTGGTGTCCTGTTTAATGGAGGACCTAAGGATTCAAAGTCTAACGTTTTAGTTGAACTTTCAAGTACCCTTCTGAGCAGGGCAGTTGTGAACAGGTTATAGTATTCACTAAGTTGAATTTGCGCTTTACCAGTTCATCACACAGCCTATTGACCAACTTTTGTCGCTAAACAAGATGCAGTGACTGAATCAGAGTCTCAAACAAGACGTACGATAAATTTAATTAGGAAAATAATCAAACCACTAAAAGTGAAACTCTGATTTATGACAAGCCCCTTTAAGGTGTCTCGTGGAATTTAAGTACCGAGTATACAAGCCAACTGAGGAAAATCTGTCCCTGCGAAAAGGTGGGAAAGCGTTTCCAGTAATGATTGCAAAACCCAAGTGATTGCTAGCCACTTTTTTCTTATATCACATGTTTTAGATACTATTCTACATAGTCTCAACTGTTGTACGCTTGTTTTTCTTCCGTACATTCACTTCAGGTTTTTTGGAGAACATCAGTCAGAAGCATTAATCAGACAGCATAAGAGAGTGTAAAGAAGAACAGCTTGCCTTCAAGTGCCATGTTGACATTTCCTCCACCAGGGCATGGTACACTCACGCAACCAAGCAGTGCGAGATTGTCCAGGTGGTGTCCATTGGAAGTGGTAGATAATTTGGTTCTTGACAATTTGATTTGATGCTAAGACATGAACATGAGGTTTTTCACCAAGTTGAGCTCTTTGCGTGCAAGATACCAAACAAAACCCTTTCTGCCAGTCCTTATCGCCTTCTTACCAGACGCTTGCTGCTCACTACTTTTCAAAATCCGACAGAAAAAATATTGATGTTCTCCTAGTGATACGATGTTATCGAAATACTTACCCCGAAATTTGTCAGAAGTTTTATGCACGACCCACGGTCTCATAAATTTCTCCTCAAAAATTTCGCAAGTTGGTGGGATACCACAGGATACGCGCGAAAAAAGTAGTTTCTCAAACGGCCTCGTGAAAATCAAAATTACAATTTCATGTTATTTGTTTTTTGCCAGTTAATGACTAGTGATAAAGTATCCTCCTTTTAGATGGAGTATTTAGTTTGACTGTTTTGTGTGCAGAGTGGATTTTACAGCTATCAATACTGATTGGCACACATCTCTTATAAGATCCGTTTATATGCATTGTAGGAACGCGCTTGTAGTAACGGTTTGCGGTCTGGTTCAGGAACACGCGAACGCTCTTTGGTAGACATGCAAAAAACGCTGTAAGCGACAAAAATGCAGTCAGATCGAAACACATAAGACACTCCAGAGAATTCTCAAACTGACGCAGTGTCTTTCAAAAGTTCAACAACCTTCAAGGCTGTCAAATAACGATATACAGGGCAGAACATGTGCTACAGGTACACAACTTAAAGTGTGAGTGCTACACATTAAAATGTCCTAATCCAAACAAATTCCCCTTTTGAAACCCAAACTTCTAAGAAATGGGGACCATAAATCTGATGATACAACAGACAAAGAATAAACTTTTTAGCACCTGCAGAGCCAAGCAATCCTAGCAGTCCGATTGTCACAATAGTAGTTCATTTCGTCCCCAAATTAACGCATATCGAAGACTCGCTCGAATGATTTGGAGTAACATTTACACCAATGTGAATTCGTCCCATTAGAATTCAGGAACCAGATCAATACTGCAGTTGTTCGGATACATTTCTCAGTGAAGTACTTTTGCGTTTCACGTCTTATCTGTGATATTAGGAATCTACAAATCGGAAGCTAATAAATGAATGTAACGTGACTTACAGTGACTTACGTGACTTATAGTCGACCTTACACCTCCGCATTCAGTACGACTGCCACTCAGAGACTTCGAATGGTCTAAACTTGCTGAATATACACAGCACTCGCGCATATATGCTGGTCCATTGACTTTCACCGATATACATGATTATGTATAGTAAGGAAATTCTTGCAGAGTTTCATGGTGGTACATGTTAACTAATGATCATTAAATCGTAAATTTGCCCTTCTTAATAGCTTGCCAACCGTTCTTGGACATAACAGGATCCAGTCAGTTGTTAGCGGATCCAACATCTGCCACAGTAAACGCTATGAACAATCTGAACACTTCAGATGTATCGCATCGCCGGGAATTTTTTGGGTTAGGAATACGGCAAGTATCCTCCCAAGCCCAGCAGCTTTTCTCTGTGCGAGGTTTGCTTAACGTAGTTGACTATAACGTCCTGTCGTTGCTTATGCTACCTGTCTGTGTTCAGTTAGGGAACACGAACCTCTGAACATATATTCCTTATATATGACCCACTATAAAACTTGTGGGAGGCTTTTAAGTTTCCCTGCGCACTTCTCAGTTTTCTATTACCTTTAAAGCGCTGTGTTTTATAACCAAGCGCTTTTCCTCGATTAATCCTCAAAAATGCGTAAAAATTCACACACTACTTTCTCTATGGACTGATTAGTTTAGGACGGTTTTCCTGGGATCCGCTGCACCGAATACTCTTAGAAAGGTTGACTGGACGATCTGCATGATAGACATGTGTTCCGAAAAATCATACCAAACATTGTAGTTGCCTTCAAAGGGGACAAGATAGTAAAATGCACAGTACAGTGGTTTCGGAGCGTCTATCAGTCCCACAGCCACCACGAATTCGAGATAATGAAACAGAAAAAATAAGCTGTTATTGTCGCTTGTGGTCTCCTGAATTTACGTTTGCCGTACTAAATCCGTACAATCAGCGATTTTCAAACTAGTCTCACACTTTGTTTCATATGTTGCTTGTAGTTTTTGATAGAGAATATTACCAACGAGAGAAACATATGTTTTATTTTCAATCGGGGACAACAGACTGTTTTAATTAATTGGTAAAAGCTATCTTGTCCCAACATGTCTGTCTCAGTTAAGGCTGGTAGTCGGCACCTCATCATGAAGTGTTTCAGTGTAAAGTGGTAGTACACGATTGTCTGCCGGGTATTTCCCGAACCCTCTTTATTTCTCGCTAGGTATGAGGTTTTTTTAGTTCTGAAAGTTGACGTATGTATATTTATTTCTCGCTAGGTATGAGGTTTTTTTCGTTCCGAAAGTTGACGTGTGTATTATGATGGGTACATGAATAGACGGAGAAAAAACGTCTTTGGCCGATTCACAGCCACGGGCAAAACAGTGAGATTGTTTAAATGACACCGTTTAAATGAAGCGTAGTGAAATAAACTGGATTTCTGCAAGCATTACGACAAAGGACAAAAGTAACACAAAGGTTTTTGCCATCTAATAATTGCGGTCCTGAAATTGTGGACACGATTTTAAAAGCAGGTAGATTGCTGATAAGATACAGACCCACAGTCTTCCACCATTATACTTGTATTTAGTTATCAAATGAAATCAGGTACGCTGAAATTATGCCGTGACCATCATCTTAGCATCTGGAGGCTAGAGTGCAGACAAATATACCGAGTCCAAAGCAAAATATAAGGCCTAAAAATTTTGGATGAACCAGTTTTTACCTTCAGTACGACTCATTATACTTATTAAAATCCTGGGCAGTCCACCACATGTGTTGTCTTTTCCTGGGGTTGACTGCCAGATAGGTAGTACACAACTGACCACTAATTTCACTTCCTCATTGATTACCAAATTTTACGTATGTCGTTAATAAACCTTCACTCAAATCTAGTTTGGAGTCGATAAGCGATCCAGCCGAAATTTACTTGCCTCTTGGTTATGATACCATTACGTTAAATGTACTGCTCAGACGACACTTCTTGCTTCATTTCGAACGATGTCCACGAGAACATATTTTGTTCCAATGCTGCTCACCACTAATTTATTTTTGAATGGATATTTATCAAAACGATTGGAACCCTGTTGCAAAGCTTTAGACAGTTTTTAATTCATGTGTACTAGGTAGAAATGAGCTGAGGCGGTTGGAAAACAAACTCATCTATATGTGGGTTTTATCGCTCAATTTTTTTCAACTATCCGTGGAAGTGATCAACTTCTGAAAGCTCTCATGAAAACAGCACGCCTGTGTCATCCAGCTGCGACTCATAGGAGAGATTTTGCAAATTTCAATATCAGATGGTTACTCAAGCTTCCCACTGTTTCACTTAGCCTAAAAATACTCATCACGCCACGCTTCAAACCCGACATTGTTGACGCAAGCGGGGCCGGAACTATCAGGTTGTGTGAAAAATGAAACTGTCGGTATGGCTAAAAGTGTATTTTCAACAATTACCGTATTTCCGTATGTTGGGGCCAATGAGACTGCTGTCCGGCCGCTCCTTCCGGCTGTGTTCAACCGTTAGTCGTAAGGTAGCGAGTTTGAAACTCTGAGTTTCATGCGACGCACGTTATTGAATTTTCCACATAAGAATAAAGCAACTGTACAGTGGATCTCGGTCTTTCAGCTGAAAGACAGGAAAAGATCTCAATTAAAATTTACAACAGTACTCACCCCTTCATAATTCTATAAGTAGCTCAGAGAAGGAATAACTTCATTATATGAGTAGGAATTCGATCGAGGTGCCAGCCAAAACCTGACCACATGATGTGGCTTCTGTGATTGAAGGCTAAGCGACGCTTCATCCTGTCCAAGTGGAAGCCATTTATATTGCTTATGAGCAGCTCTTGGCTGAACGGTCAGGAGCTTAAACACTGGCTGGAAGGTAGAGGATCTAAAACTTCCTGAGTTCGTCAGGTGCGCATCGCTGTTGATTGTCCATGAGATTGAAACATTTGCATAAGTAGTTATCAGCTTTTCGGGAAAGGTAGGCTTTAACTACAGGACATAATCTTAAAGTAAAAGTTCTTTGTATGTATGAAAACTGGTCTATCCACAAAGACACTTCAAATAAAGCGATCAGTTGCCTTAGCCAACCAGGTTTTCATGATGTAGCATGATTGTCTCCGAAATCCTTTGATTTTGGCTTTGATGACCACAACTAATATCTCATGATGAGAAGTGACAACTCTGACTGGACACACTGAGTTAGGACAATGTACACTTGCATGAAAGTTGGCGAAAACGTTTTTTTTCGTTTTAGCGTTTATCCTGCAATGAGCAATTTGGATTAACAGATACTGTAGAACACTTTGATGTATTCGGGAAAGCCCACTTGAGTGACGCGCAGAATCACAAGCCAAAAATTTTGGATTCTTGAGACTTATCAATAAAATGCAGTACTACGGGTATAAAATACGTAATAGTTGGCGAGCTGAACCACCTCCTTGTGGTGCCGACTGGGTAGCCTGGACGTCAGTCTGAGTGATCTAACAGTTCAGCAAATCCAGACAGGGCTAACCATCTTGTTTGGTGCTTGTTACTTTCAACAATGCACATTACGAATCATCTGGCGCCTCCGTACCAGTTCCAACCAGTACACAGGAGAGAATCGTGGGGCTCACGTGTGAGGAATGAGGAAAGTGCTGTAAATCAAAATCTGGCTTTGTAGCCCACCATCGAATTCACGACGATGTAAGTTTTGGTGCGAACATGGTCACCCAAATTGGCCTGCGCGGATTGTCCCCGCCTTTTTCGACGAAGATTGGCCTGAGTCGACATCGCCGGCACGCACACTCCACAGCATAATGCAGATAAGCTTGGCCGAGTGAAGTATGCTGGTGCCCGCTGGTCGCAACAAAATCACAATCGCTCTTGCGCCTGGACCACGCTGTCCGCGAGATTGGAGCAGTAGTTTCCCGGTCGATCGGCTATCAACATCAAAACCACAAGTAGCAATGGTCGAAATTTTCGCCCACGGGGAAAAAAACTTCGTCCACCAAAACTAATAGGCCCGCGCAAACCGGGCTCCCACAGGGCGAAAAAACCCTGCAAATGAAAAGCAACCCACGAAACCACCAATCGAGGGAGCAGACAAATATGCCTCAGAGGTCCTTCTTGGAGCCCTCGACTCAAACCCGACGTGCAGCTATTAAGCCTGCTAACCTCCTGGTTACACAACTCTCGGCTCCTCACCTTCGGAGGCAGCAGAGACAGTGTTGAAATGCTTGTCCACAAACTGTCTTAGCCTCTTCAACAAACTTTGTGATATTAAACAGTCAGTTTGTCTTGAACAGCCGTCCATTATCGCACTCACAGAGACCTGGCTCACACCAGATGTCTCTGACGCGGAGATCTCAATAGACGGCTACTCTATTTTTCGAGCTGACTCAAAACGAGGGAGAGCTGGTGGGGTTGCTTTATACTTACATGCGGCCCTGCCAATCCCGATTGTCCTCTCTGATACCACTCCTGCACCTTTTTGTGATGCACTGTGGCTTCAAGTCCCGCTGCGCGGGTCCGATTCTCTCCTTCTCGGTGTGGTCTACCGTAGCCCCTCGAGTCCTCCGGAAGATGACCACTTCCTCATACGAACCCTTGGGCAACTCTCCTCCAGCTACCACTTCACTCATCTCCTGCTGGTAGGTGACTTCAACGCTCAAAGGCCCCCTGGACGGAGCTCAGTGCGTCGGATCAAGTGGACCCTTTGCAGCGGCGTTGACCGAAGTCGTTCAGAGCGCTTGGACTCAACATGTCGTTGCACCCACCAGATACCGCGCGGGCCAACAACCGTCCCTCCTGGATTTGGTCATCACCAACGAAAGACATTTCGTTGATCAGGTGACAATTAACGCTCCACTGGGACATAGCGACCACTGTGTGCTCACCTTTGATTTCATCTGCTATTGGGCCAGAAATCCCGAACCCCAAACGTGGATTCGAAACTTCTGCCGTGCAGACTTTTCGGGAATGCGCATCTTTCTTAACCAAGTTAAACTGGGACCAGCCTCAGTGGAAGACTTATATAGGACTATTGTCCAGAAAGTTCACGAGGCTGACGCGATGTTCGTCCCAAAAAACCAGCACGCAGTCGGATGAGCCGTAAACTACCCAAAAGGATCCGGCGTCTTCTGGAAAAGAGGTCACAACTATTTCTCAAAAAGTTGACTACAGGAGACACAGAAGATGAGCTGGCATTTCGTAAAATGCGGAACCGCTGTAAATCGGAAATCCGCCAATGGAACATACGAAAACAAGCCACCATTCTAGACCTCGCCCGGAAGAACAGAAATGTGCTGTTCAAATACATGCGGCATCGCCGAAGAAACAAGCCATCCGCGTTCTCCTGAGGGACAGGAACGGGAACCCACGAGTGACCCAATAGTGGTATCTGAGTTCTACAGAGATCACTATGCAGGTCTGTATTCAGTCCCAGCGTCCTCGTCACATCCAACCTTGTCAAGGCGTACCTACGAACGGCCTCTAACCGACTTGGTATTCACGGTGGAGGACATTCGTCAACTCCTGCACAAGATCAACCCATTCTGCGCGTTGGGGCCCGACGAAGTCCACCCAAGGATCCTGAAGGAAACGTCGTACACACTGGCAACTCATTTCCATCTGCTGTTTCGTCAGTCGCTTGACGAAGGCCACCTTCCCTCTGTTTGGAAGGAAGCGATTGTCACGCCAATCTACAAAACTGGTGACCGACTATCGCCTGGCAGCTACAGGCCTATAAGCCTCACTAGCGTGCCATGCAAGGTGATGGAACGCATTCTGAAGCGAGCCATTCTAGATCACCTTACTTCCAACAACTTGATTTCTCAAGTCTCAACACGGATTTCTCCCAAACCGTTCCTGCGTGACGAACATGCTCGTATTTATGGACAGCTTAACCCAAGCCAAGGACGAGGGACTCATATCGGATGCCATATTTTTCGACTTCTCAAAAGCATTTGATCGAGTCCCACACGTCCCTCTGCTCCACAAACTCGAGTCTTACGGGATTCAAGGGAAAATCCTACACTGGATCAAGGCATTCCTATCAGACAGATCATTCCGAGTGAAAGTAGGCTCGACCTACTCTTCTGCGGCGCCGGTCTCCATTGGAGTTCCTCAGGGCTCCGTTTTGGGACCTTTGCTGTTTCTGATATACGTCAATGACCTTCCAGATGTTCTTTCAAGTCCATGTCTACTTTTTGCGGACGACTTGAAATCGTGGAGTTCCAATGCCAGTGCCCTCCAAATTGATGTAGACGCCGCAAAGCAGTGGTCGTTGGACTGGCACCTTCCTCTGAATGACGAAAAGTGCGTCCATATGTCATTTGGAGGAGACTCAGCGAACTCCTTTGTCATGCATGGTGAGAAAGGACCAGAAGACATCACGAGGATAGATGCCAAAAGGATTTGGGTATCTGGCTCTCTCCAAACCTGTCCTTCTCACTGCACCTTGAGAAATCGGCTCAGAAGGCATTCGCTGTTCTACGGATGATTCGGCGTACCTTCTCTCGTATTACTCGCACGGACTTCCAAATACTCTATGGGGCCTATGTCAGACCGCTCCTTGAATATGCCAACCCGGTTGTCTACTCAGGACGCACGAAAGACGTAATCCTCATTGAGCGTGTCCAGCGAGCTGCTACGAAAATGGTTGCCGGTCTCAAGTCCATGGACTACGAAACGCGTCTCGTGGTGCTCGACCTCTTTCCCTTGGAGTATCGTCGCCTCCGAGGGGACTTAATTCTTACTTACGCCCTGTTTGAACAAGGCTTGGCCAACAGGTTTTTCACCGTTGACCCAGCAAACACACGGCGGGGACATGGTAAGAAGATTTTTAAGCTCAGAGACCTTCATTAGGGAAACTTTTTTCTCATTTTGGGTAGTTGCTGCGTGGAATAACCTTCCTGAGACGGTTGTCCACGCTCCCTCTAGAACTCAGTTCAAAACACTATTAGACACTTATTTACGCGAGTCCTCGCGCTGGCAAACATACTGCCCCGCGCTGAGAACTTAAAGAGCAGTGCTACACCCTTTTTTCACTTGTGCCTTTCAGGTGAACGACAGCTGCTGAACGACAAGAACAAAACCGACCCGGGAAACTTGGGCGAAAGCCTCGCTCCTGTGTATCAATCCGTGAATCCGTGAAAACCAGGTTACTGGTGCTTAGCTGGCTAGCACAACAGGACGATTCATCATCTGGTGACCCTGACCAAACTATCGGTCAAATGGCGGCCCACTCGACAGAAGCAGATGACTATAGCGTCTGGTTTAAACGAACCGTGTATTACACCGTGTCACTCTCGGAATCCCATGCTGACAGTTCGCTTGCTAGTGTTGGCCTTCTGCGATTTGTCCCAGGGTTGCAGTCTGGCATCATGGCACCGGAAAAAGTACTGTCACTCCTGGAGTTCCACGCCTCCAGGACATTTGCACACACCTGAAAAACTGTATCCCGACGCCGTCGTCAGCTAGTCCATCGGATGCCGGCCAACCGAATGCAGATCTGCCGAGCCAACTACGTCGCCATCCAGACCCTATACCACCAAAGACGGAAAGATGCAGCGTGTGCTGTGCTCAATGAGTTATAAAAGCATCTATACAAAGGTAACTGCGGCCTATCTCTGGACGCCGAGCAATATTGGTGCTTTCACCTCCAAAACATGTGGATAACTGGCCATGTCGCTTATACCATCCTATTGGAGCTTGATCGAGCCAATTACAGGAGAGGAAGTCGGCCGTATGATCCGTTTAATGGACAATTCGTCCCCAGGCCTGGACAAGTTCACGCCCAGGATGCTCCGCTGCTTCAATGCAAACGCGCTCGCTGGGTATTTCAACTTGCTCTCACTATCTGGGGATTGTCTCCTACATCTGTGTCGTTCCCGTATTACCCTAGTTCCGAAGGTCCCAAATCCCACTTCACCGGATCAACTGAGACCGACCTCCATGTCATCTATTCTTGTCCTATGCTTTCATAAGCTGCTTGCTGATTGTTGGAGTCGTAAATTGCAAATGCTGCCACTTCAGTTTGCATTTCTACATCAAGACGGTTGTTTGGAAGCTACATCGCTGTTCCATACCCTGATTTACTCTTCAGCGACTGTTTCCAACCACATCTTGGTGTTTGTTGATATCTCCCAAACGGTATATTCGGTTTCTCATGACATAATCGTCAGATCTGCTGAGGCGTTTAAAGCATCGTCACCTCTAGTTCGATAATCGCACATTCTCATGAGAATGTGCGATTATCGAACTAGAGGTGACGATGCTTTAAACGCCTCAGCAGATCTGACGATTATGTCATGAGAAACCGAATATACCGTTTGGGAGATATCAACAAACACCAAGATGTGGTTGGAAACAGTCGCTGAAGAGTAAATCAGGGTATGGAACAGCGATGTAGCTTCCAAACAACCGTCTTGAGTGTGCAAAACGTCATAGCTCGCCTTAGAGAGAAGCTTCAAGCTGTGGCGGCCGAGTTGGGAAGATAAATGCCCGAAAGACGAAAGCGATGGTTACTTGTGGAGACAGGAAGCATCGGGTGACAGCAGTCTCAGTCGAACCATTTTGCTTCGCCGAGGAACTTAGAACTCTTCTGGGTCCGACGGACATTGTGACACATTTGGACATCCCATTTACTTTCAAGGGAGGGGTCTTTAACCACCCACAGCGTCTGCTCAAACTGCTCGATGAGGTGATGCGTGCCTCGTTGAAGCCGCATCGAAGAATGGAGGTCACTAAGAACTACTGATACTGAGGCTGACATATTCGCTCGTGCTCCGCTAAGTCCACCGAACAACGCTCAGAAGGTTGGACAACTACACCCGGCAATCCATTCTGGCTGGTTACGTCTACCGAAGAACACTCTGATCAGCAACATCCATGGCGGTAAACAAAATGCGGGACTTGGTATCCCAAATCTGAGTGCAACAATCCCATGCAGCGGAAAGCGCGTATGAAAAGCTTCTTTCTCCCCAATGCCAAATACTGCGCAATGTGGTCAACGATTTCGCAATTAGCAAGATTGTGCAGGATCTCAGCTTTCCGTTCCGAGTCCATGGTGCATGTAAACATCAAGGAGAGCTGGTGGCCGCTTGTGGTGACAGTCTGCACAACAGCGTTGACGGTCATGGTTTACGAGTTGGTCGCTTTGCCTCTCTAATCAATGGCTTGTAATTCCAGAACGAGTGTTTCCTCGGATATTTATCCGCCGTATCCAGCTCAGCTGCAACCTGCTCAGGACGAGAGTTAGAGCTCCTCGGCATGTTCGTGGTGGCCAAACGATCTTCCGTCATGGAAACTGTGGCCAACCGAAGAGTTTGGTGCATATTTTAGTCCTTCTGTATCACGTATTGTGTAAATGTGCTCGTCATAATCTGCTTGCAAAGGACGCGCAAAACGTCTCCCTCGCCTGGGATCACCGTCTTTGAGGAGTTGAGAGCACCTACTTCGACGTCCTTCATCAAGCCTGACCTGATCGCTGTTCGGGAGCGCCGAGCGACTGTGATAGACGTCATCATAGTCCCGGATGGGCGCAGAGTGACTGTGTAGAATGATAAGAAGCAGAAGTGTGGTGCTGATGAATATCCCTTGCCATAATATCAAACCTACCTGCAATCGGTTGTGATGTCGACTTTTTGGTCCACCAGCCGATGGTCATTTCTTACCGAGAGATCTGCTTTCCTCAATCCGCCAAGGCTGTTATTGGACTGGGACTCCATAAGGTCACAGTCAGTGACGTGTTTGCTTGCCATTGTGGGCTGTCTGCGTACTTACGACACTCTTATGCGTGGTACATGGCGTTGATCGTACATTCTTGCCAGTGAATCTCACAGCAGACCCAGTATGACGGACACTTTGTGCCTGATGTGCGAGTCTTGACTGTCCTAGCGCTTACCGCGCCTTGAAGAGCATTCAGCATTGTTTGTCTTTTCTTCACTTGTTGGTTTCTGTACCCAAAATTTTTACATACGTTGGGGTTCACCTTATCTGACTGGAAGTGTTGGTGGCATGACTTCAAATGAGACGTTTCTCACTTTTATCTCATATTTTCCCGTAACCCTTTCACATTCATTGCTTGCATTCATTTTTTATGACTGTAATCATGCTCTTCAAAAATAAAACGATAATGTACGACACTTTTATGCGTGGCACATGGCGTTGAATGTACATTCTTGCCATTGAATCTCACACCAGACCCAGTATGACGGACACTTTGTGCCTGATGTGCGAGTCTTGACTGTGCTAGCGCTTACCGCGCCTTGAAGAGCACTCAGCATTGTTTGAAAAAGCGCGCGTAAAAGATGGTCTACCAAAGTGGTCTGACATGTCAAGAGTAAAAGTTCATGAGGGATTACAAATGCATATCGAGTCTATGAGGTAGACGCAGTAAACATCATGCTCAGAAAAGGGAAGGGTTTAACCGGGGGAAAGGAAGTACACCGCCTCATTAAAGCCACCTTGACTTTCCTAAACTACCCTCACTCAGCATCGGACACTAGCGGCTACGACAGGCAAAAATTGTACAATTGACTCTGGCCACAGTCACCTCCCACAATCTTCCATGTCCTCTAAGATGACCGAGCTCCCGTGGTTCATCCACTCCCTCTAGCATGCATATCTTCCTCATACCTCTGGTCATTGAACCATGGGGAGTCTTGAGCACCACTGTTCTGACGCAACCATCCGATCCAGGTACACTGGATGTTACAATTCCTTTCGACCATGTCCCGCTCGCGTATTGCTCTCCAAGTATCAATACCAGATCACCCACTCTTATGTTTCCTCTGAGATTCGTCCGCTTATGCCGCGACTGAAGCAATGGAAGGTATTCCGTCAGCCAGCAGCGCTAAAACGTGTCGGCCATCAATTGACCCTGCCTCCACCGCCGATATATCGGTACCGTAGTCCTGGATCTTCGTCAATAGGGACGAATGATACTCATGGTAGCACTAGATGGTTCGGGGTCAATACATCAATGTTATCAGGACCATCTAGCATTGGGAACAACGAGCGATTGTTCAGTATTTGTTCCACTTCCGTTAGATACGTCATCAACAGTTTTTCTGTTAACACATGCTCCCGAGAAACCGCACTTAGAACACGTCGAATCGACTGTATCATCCTCTCCAAGATGCCACCTCGCTAGCATAAGGGGGATTAAAGCTTCTGTAAACTTGTCGTCGTAACATATCGTCCTTCACTTTGCTGCAGTCCAACGTCTTTAAGAGTTTTTTCAACTCCATTTCTGCCCAAACAAAACTAGTGCCTCTATCACTGTACACCTGATTTGGGGTTCCTCGTCGACTGATGAATCTAGAAAACGTCATGAGAAGTGAGTCAGTGGATAGCGAACAAGCCACTTATATATGTGTCGCACGGGTCTGCAAGCTGTAAAGATACACCCATACCGCTTCCTCGTAATACGGCCTTCGCGAGTTTGAAACGGTCCGAAGTAGTCTACACCTGTCGCTGCAATGGGGTATACTGGCCTTATTATAGCAACTGGGAGATCCGCCTTTAACTGTTCGGTTGGGAGAGTTGACCTTATTTTGCATCCTATGCATCCAATGACGATTCGTTTGACAGCTGTGGTAAGATCCAATGCCATTGTCGTATAGCTGCTAGAGTACGCGAAGTACACAAATTCATGATAGTGATTAATGATGCCTCGGGTTTTTGAGTGATCTCCTGGGAGGATCATGGGCTGTTTTGTGAATTTTGACAGAGCACTATTGTCCAGTCGATCACCCACACCTTGAGAACAATTGGATGTAACTTGTAAATCGGCGGTTTCCCACATGGCCAGTTACATGGCTGCGAGTCGAGCTTATAAGTTGTACTGAGCTCCGAGGGAAAAGTGTTTAGCTGAACATACCGCAATATCGATCGTTCAACTTCTTTCAGTTCGTCGAGCCGCAAGGTATTCTTAAGTTCCATGCCCTTGCCAACTCTTTTACTGCGGAGGTAAGATATGAATCTGATAAACCATGCTACCGCCCGCCGTAGCCTCACCCACGATGAATGGTATAACAGCAACACACCTGTTGGAATGTCGATTGTCGCGGTAACTAAAACTGTGGACCTTGAATTCAAAGATTCATTAGCTGAGAATGTCATGTACGGATGCCACGTGAGGCACATTCGGCAGGTTTCATGTTGGTCAGAACATGTCTCCGTTGGAAAGTTTTGGTATTTTCGTGTATGAAGCTAATTTTGTTAACCACAATGGTTTAAAAACTCGAAATTTGCTAGAAAATATAATGCAACACAATCATTGAGTCTGTCAAAAAGTATACGCTGTCGAACCGGGCTTCAAGCCGCTTCACTGGTCGGAACATTAGTCCAACCGCTAATGCAGCAGTCTGAAGTTTGAGGCGCGGGATAGCAACTGACTTGAGAGGTGCTGCTGTTGATTCTCACATCAAAAGGCTGCAGTAAACTTGCTGTAGCGACTCATCTCGGGTAAACTACGGCTCCATAATCAACCTCGGATGCGTCAAGGAAAATATGCAAAGACTAATGTTCGATAACAGGCTGTTTAGGTTTGACACATCTAGAGATGACTAATGACCCGACAACTTGGATGTCATTTCTCCACTTCTTTTAAGCACCTTGAATAGCTTGGTTTGATCGAAAAAGCTCT
This sequence comes from Clonorchis sinensis, assembly GCA_003604175.2. Taxonomy (NCBI): domain Eukaryota; kingdom Metazoa; phylum Platyhelminthes; class Trematoda; order Opisthorchiida; family Opisthorchiidae; genus Clonorchis; species Clonorchis sinensis. Next base: position 185,253,555 of record CM030369.1, on the reverse strand, counting down.
TGTAGCAATTGTTTCGGTTGCAATATCAGGAGCGCGACGTATCCCAACGGATCACATAAGGAAGCCGCTCACCAGAGAACATCTCGTTTGGTCATTGGACGCTCCGGTATGGCTTATTTAAACTTAGTGCTGTTAGTCCTGACATACCAATAGAATCCTAACGTCTTGTGTATGTCAGGATGTAATGAGTTCTAAGACACCAGTTCAGTCGCACACTCGTATACCGGTATCTGGGAGGAAAACTCATCGTTGTTGTTTGTCTATTTGTGAAGATGGAAGCCGCCCTTTTTTCAGCAACCTAGACAGCTGGTCGACTAGCCTAAGAGCTTGATGGGCAGGATTGACCGACACCAAGCAGTCAACGTAAAAGTCTTTCTCCACGACTCTAACAGTGTTTTCATCTAACGATTCACAGTTGTTATAAGCACTTTGTCTCAAAGCAAACGTTGCGCAAAATTGTGAGGACGTCGCTCCAAACGGGTAAACATTGAGTTCGTAGACCTCCGGGGCCTGCGCCAAGTTACCGTCGGCGTACCATAGAAAGCTTAGTGGCGCCGTCTTTTGACTCACTTCTCATGGCATTTTCTCGATCCATCAGTCGACAGTGAACTCCAAAAAATGTACAGTAACAGGGGCACTAATTCTGTCGATCCATCAGTCGACAGTGAACTCCAAACAATGTACAGTGACAGGGGCACTAATTCTGTTGAGGCAGAAATGGAGTTGGAACAACTCTTGAAGACGTTGGACTGCAGCAAAGTGAAGGATGATATGTTAAGACGACAAGGAAGTACAGACACAGACTAGATCAGCAATGTTTTGGAATATAGGTAGCTCGAGTGCTCTGCTTGTTTGTTGGCCTGTTCGCCGAGCTTGGCAGTTGGATTACAAACGTTCCATCACTAATTGAGATGACATCTGCGGGGGTTGAATGGGTCTTTGGAGATTCTTTTGTGGATAAGTCTCACTGCTCCTGAAAAATGTAAGTAGATAGTCTAGTCTTTCATTCGGCTGCGAATTCACTGGGATCGGAAGTGAACAAAAGAAGACTAGGTGTAGTTTGACACTCAGAGGTTTTGACGGGATATACAAGCTAGCAATTTCCCCAAATGTTTCTGATTTCTGTCTGCAGATTTGAAGTTTATTGGCTAAAAGTATGGATTGAGTAGTGTGGGTAAGTCAGCAATTGGTGTTAGAAGTGGAGTTAGAGGAAATCAGACTGACCGTGCAGTATGCGGAAAATCGTACCAGTTGACATATATGGACAGCACCTTAGCGGTGGCCCGTGTTTTTTTGGTTTTTTTTTTCAAGTTTTGTTCTGTCAGAGGAATTAGAGAGGACGTGAGCCACCTTGTTCAGATTCTAGTAAAAAAATGTGACCACCAGATTTATAACTCCTCTATACCTCTGATGGTTCTTTGTAGATAATGGCCTGCTTTATTAGTAGGGAGGTACTGGTGAGGTAAAAAAATAAAAACCAAATCGACTACGTTTGACCTGCATTCAATTCTAGTATGGAACAAGTCCTGACAAATGAGTACACAGATTTTTAAACTGGACATCAATTTTCCTCTCAGTGATCAGACCAGCAGCCCAAGACGTCTGGTGTTTGTGCGAATTTGACCAACGGAAATTCGTACTCGTAACTTTCTGTAAGAAGTTACACCCAGTATCACCAGATTAACTTTTATTTGTAAAGAAGGCGTTTCAAAAACGAACAATTTGCGGTGACATGGAAGATTTATGAGCCAGTTGCTAGGAATGTCTTCATTCCGGTGTGACGAAATCTATTCAGTCTAGTTTCCGTTTCTGAATCGGAAAATTTCCTGCACTATTTTGTCCTGCTTGTCAGCCTTTCATCCACGTTTTTCTAAGTTTCCGTACGTACACCAGCTGTATTAGTGACTGTTGAAGGGAGGAAACCCCTTACATTCCTCCAACCTGTGACCTATAAAAGCGGAAATGATGTAATTCATACTAGCGGCAGCAAATGGTTTTTGCCTTCAAAAAGTTTGGCAAAGCTGACAAAACAGATCGTTTGTTTAGGGCGGCCTGTGATCCTCAGCTTGACTGCACCCGCATTGTTTATTTCTAACAGCTTTCACAACTTCAAAGAGAGAATTGGTAGCTGTGTCGGAGTAGGATTTCCTGAACGCGATTGTAACGTGATTGCACCAATGTAGCAACTGGCAACCCTGGTCGGTGTAGCTGAAACTAGAACCGAATCTATTTCTCGCAGACCTAAGTGCGCTGATGCGACTAAAAATTAGCATATAATTTCAAATAGGCAAAAGCGTGGCAAAGCACTATTGTTCAAGTTCTTTTCACCCACAGTAGCAAAACTAGAGATTTCTATTATTTGAAAAAAACATTTGTTCTCAATAATTTTTCATGTATATACGGATACCAGAAGAAACCAAATAATACCGATAAATTTGCTGACTTTTTCAAAGCGTGAAAGCTCGCTATAATTACCTTTGTAATAATTCAGATCGCAACATACTTCCTTGCATTTTTCACCAAATAGTTACTGGCTTCCAGATAATCACTAGACATTCGAAATGGCTGCTCACGTTTTCGTTTCATCCAACCAGGTGAAGGATCAAATCTGTCAGTCCTGATAGATTCTTATGGAAAAACCTGGGTTAAAATTATCCGGAACAGGCATGCTTTGTTCTTTTAATACAGGTAAAATTACAGTTTCTTCGTAATTTTCAGCCCTAGAGGACATCTGACGTCACTTAGCCCGCCTCGTTTGTTTCGGTTTAGCATTCATACTGCATTGTCACACTTTATAATTTTGTCCGCCTCGTTTGTTTCGGTTTAGCATTCATTCTGCATTGTCACACTTTATAATTTTTGTATCACCAACTGCTTAGCTAATAGTGGTTTAACGATGTCCATCGTTTCGGGCTTTTCTGTCACGAACATGCAATTATGTGTGCCTTCGTAATATCAGATTATTGTTTTGCTGTCAAGCGGAACTTTTAATCGAGCTTAACGCTTTCATCCCCCTCATACGCTCATCTGTGCGTCGTTGGAGATTAGCATGCTTCCCACAATTTCCTCAAAACCCTGTAAACCATTTTTGTGTAAACCGTAATGTATTCCAATCAATCCGCTTACCCAGTTAGTCAGTGAAAGCCTACAAAGGACGTAATAAACGGACAGAGATGCACTCACGCGGGTAACGGAACTTCTGGACACATGGACAATTTTTCTTTTTATATGCGTTTCCTGAAAGCAGGCGATGATTTTGTTCCATGCAAGATTAAACGCAATCTTTGTGCAATAAAACACATGAATTTGATCAAGTCTGACAAAATTAAAAAGCACTGTTTGTCAGCACAGTGGCGTGATGTAGCCAGTTTATTTAAAGCCGCCCCATTTCCAACTTATTGTATTCTAGACGACAGAGCTTTTGTATTATTTGATGGTTTTTATTATGGTTAATTACCAATGTCTGTTTGGTTCTCTTTTTATCGCTTGGTTGACATTTAGATGGACTTACCACTGTCTTATGTTACGTTTCATGGCCTTTCTCCCCATGGGCTCCTTGTTACACACTTTAATAGTAAATACCTTATCAAGAAACCCTCAATAAGGAAGGACTCACAGGAAAACATGCTTTATGTGTCCCGCGGTTTTCATTTTTGCAATCCTTATAGAACGTTCGGATACACCTCTTCACTGGAAACCGGAAGAATACGTGGTCGTGTAGCGCCAAAATGTCCTTTATTAAAGTATAGCGTCTTTGCCAGGCCGATGCTTGTCAGCACTTGCTATTAGTTGCATGCGTTTAAATGAATTCAGTCGGCCAGAATGTGGAACAACTTATCGGTTGAATGTGGACCGCGGTTACATTGAGTACATTGTCGCAAACCTCGCAAGTGACGTCTATAGTTACTGTTGTTACTCAGTATTAGCCAGACTGAGACGCCTTGTGCAGTGGCGATCACAAGACAAACAACACATTGGCTTGTCAAAGAGCTCCTCTCTGAGTATCTCTTTCAGATGAACTCCAGTTTTCATGTACAAGATAGGCTTTTAGCGATACATTCAGACTATTCAATTAGTTTTTCCACTATGCGCATGCCGGATAAATGTATTGAGCCTGGTGTCTAAATAGGAACAAATCGGGATGTTGCCCGAAGAAGTAAAGTAACGGTATAGATAAAATACACTACTCATAAGGTCGCTGAAAATTCTTCGACAGCTCACGACCGGTTTCGCTTAGAAGCAGCATAAACGAGAGGTATAGTCGGGTTCCAGATGAGTCTCTCGCTGAACCAAATTTGTTTAAAAATTAGTGTATTTCGCTAAACTAACTGTAGTTTTTGCCAATAAGATGACCTCTTGTAAGTTAACGGGTTTTTTTAATGTTAAAAGCTATAGAACAAGACGCTATTGCCTGACATAGTAACAAGTGTAAGAGAATCACTGCGACATGAAACCACAAATTTCAAGGGCACTTAATGTCACTGAACCTTTCTAGGTTTAACCGAACAAGACTGAAATAATGTCTACTTTCCTTAGGTATGCGAACCCGTGAGTTAACATGATAACCTCCGTGGTATAAGAATCCGGTCTACCTAGAAATCAGTTGCCATGTTTTCAAGAGCGAATGGTTGGCTTCACAACTACGCGCGACAATAAGTTATTGCATTTTCTCTTATTATGTAAAATAGAACTGGAATAAAAATGCCCGTAAGCTTTCATTCACAAAGATATAAATCTTCAGCAAATTCTTCGGAAGCAACTTCCAATATTTGAGGACATTCTTCCCCCCTTTATGGAATGTTCTTACTCTCTCTGGTTTGTAACCTGGTTCACTTTAGTGTCAGCCTAAAAGAAGGGTTACTCACAGCCATCCGTTTTCTGTATTCATTGTCAACCGTCTGTGATAAGTTCAGTAGACTTTTCAGCTGGCTGTGCCTCTTGATGTTTGTGTAGTTTCTTACCTATAATTCCGAATGCGGCACCATTTTACATACATCCATTTAATTTCTCCTTCCATCCAAGATAAGGGTGAGAGAGAACATGCAGGTATTTTGCGTCTGGTCACCCCGATGTGACAGGGAGTCAAGCATTTTTTTCGCCATTATTTCAGAACGACACTCCGAGGCAGTCTTCCGAAAGCTTCTTGGTACAACTGCATTGCAATGAATAGATGAGTAAATCTAAAATGGATGAACTTAAGCGTAAGCTTTGTGGTTTAGCCGAATACAGCTTCATCTCATTTGCCCTCTCATTTGCCGACTCATGTTGCCTTATTGGAGCTCGATGAGGTGTGTGAGGTGGTATAAAGAGCAAACCCAGTAAGGAAGTACACTCCCGATGCTCCACATTCAGTTGTACTGAATTAATGGACGAAGAAACTCTTTTCTCCCATGAACTCCCATGAATTATTGAATGTGTTCCGGCCTTCCGGGAGCATACTTTCCTGTTGCATGGCAGTCCGCAGTACGTCAATTTGAAAGAATGCTTGAGGTAATTTCGCCCACTGCCTGTACCTGTTTACACAACCCATTCCTGAAAAGTCTATGTTCCGTAAACGGAACATAAATAGGAACAGATTGGTTAAAATGCCGTTACCGTGGAAGCACTCCGTATGGAGAGCACATGCTGAAGCTTTCATTATATTACGTTGTGTAAGCATTTAGCAGGAAAGAAACAGTTTGATTGCTGTTTTTGAGTTATACCAACGTTTTTGAAAGATGCTGTGCCAACTTATTTCTGATAATGACGTTGGCAAAAGCCTACTGAAAGTTCTGGTCGAATACAAGTTACAGTTTACCGTGACCATATTCTGCTGCCATTCTGGTTCACTCAAATGTTTTCTAAGTGGTGGGACGTGTACCATTGGTCTTCCCCTTTCACCTAAAATCTTTCCTCTTATCAACCGCAAGTTTACTAATGATGCAATACACTACCCATAAGGTTGCTGAAATTTCTTCGAAAGCGCGCGACCGGTTTCGTATTTCTTGGGGTTCATTAGGTAGGCGCAGTTCCCTAGTTTCTGTCAACCTTATTTTCTAATTGAACCCAAATTGCACGAAATTAGCGAACTACACTTGTTTGCAAATAACTTTGGTTTTCCGAGAGACTCACCTGGTACCCAGATGAATCTCCCAGTCAAGGCAATTTGCGTTCAAGTAGAACATAAGTTTGACGAAACTTGGGGACTCTGCCTACCCGATGAGCAACAAGAAGGGCAAAACTGGTCGTAGGCTGTCGAGGACTTTTCGACAATCTTATGAGTAGTGTATTGCGTCTATACTTATATCGCGATATCTCTAGTATCTTTCCAAATGAAAAATGAGGAGGCCTGGTTGAGTACATCCAGTTGCTTGAAAACATCATAAACGAGAGATTCAGCTCGTTTCTAAGTGAGCCTCCCGCAAAACTAATTTGGTTGCAAATGAGTTTACTAATGATGGTTTAGATCGTTCGGTTTCGAAACCTTTGGCGTGGTTTAGATATTTTTATATAAATAGTTTGAAGAATAACTAGTGAACTGGGGATTTGAGGAGTCACTGTTCGAACAGATGCGAATGGGGAAAGCCCTGGATGACCTGAAGGAAGTGCAGTAATTCTTGACTGTCTCTCTTTTGGAAAGTAGCCACCTTGCTCTTGAAGGCATATTAAATTTTCCTGATAAGGTTATTCTGGTGTTTTTTTTTGTAATTACCTGCTGTCCACAGCAACGCATGACAAAATCTAGGTTCAGTGCTAGAAGGTGCGGTATCCTTCGACAGTTGCACGTCCTACACGAACAGATAAATGTCAGAGAAATATCATCATTATTTTCATGATTCAAGATATCACGCAAAACCACACGTCCTGGACGCCTACCTCATTTGTTTCATCTAAGAGACATAGCCATTATAACTTACTCACAAACTAGTCTGATCGATTTTCTTCTCAAGTAGTATTTTTGATCTCAGCATCCCATGACTCATCCGCAGTTCGTCTTTTCCCCGTCACCATCTCAAAATGCCACGTTACATTTGCGGCAGTTGAACGTTGCAAGTGACATTTTCACTTGTTTCCACTTAGGATCATCTTAAATCTGGAATACGCAGTTATATCACCAGACTGTGAAGTTGCTTAAATGCTCGATAAGGCACTGCTATCACTGATAACACATTCATTAAGGTTGATAGCTGCAAATGTCTTTAATTTCAGGAGACAATGTAACGCTTAAGCAGGCTCATATCGTACTAGACAACCCACGGAAATGTAAGATTCTGTCATTCCTTTTTCCGTGCTTCATGCTCTCCATTTTTTATTACTGTCTTCTTTATCAAATCAGTCATTCCTCTCCACGCCACATATTCGTCAAAACAATTCGTAGATTTCCCTCGCAGCATCTGCCACTTTTATATCACGGTTAGTAGGCACTCCTTTTGTCAAATGTTATAATGTACTGGCTTCCATTACGTTTTTTCTTCTGTCTTTGATTGACTTTGAACTATCAATAGCTCAGGTGCGTTTAGCACCCAGCCAGACCTCACATTGGTCATTTGTTTTCGTGTGGCGGCGGCAAGCTAACTGCTAAGCTCGGCGGACAGACCAACATTTATCCTACCAGCTCTCAATAAACTGACTTCAGTTGCACAAGGAAACTCGTGTTAGGATCCACCAACGTTTCACCCAACTGTACAGTTCAAACACCTACTCGCACTTTCTAATCTAAGTGTCAGTCGTTCTAAACCTGCTGCTGTTTTCTGGAAGCTAAGCTATTTGAATTTCACTGTAATTTGTTAACTTCTGTGCATGCGACAGTTCTGAAGACATCAAGTGCATGCAACAATTGGAACAGAAGCGCGGCATAAAATTTATCTCAAATATGTTTCTTTCAGGAACCCAGACGAGGATGAATAGTTTCAATTTGTCCTCTGAAGCAAGTACATTTATAGTAAAGGTGTGCAGCGTCGTGGTAAAAAAAAGGGAAAGGGCTGCTTCGGCTTGTGCAATGCGGAATTCGCCTATTTCCGAAATCTTGGTCCTGTAGCATCCATAACTTAATCACTTCTATGCAGCCTTTTTCCAAAGTTGTTCCATCCAGCTAAGCTCGTGTACTTTTTGCGGTTAACTTTTAACGGTGGTTCTCTTAAGCACATCAGGCTCGGATCTTATCAAGCCAAATTAAGTGCTTTTCCATTTCGTGGGCTACGGAGCAAAAAGTGAGCTAGCTGTGAAGAAACAAACCTTAAGTGCGTACAGTGAACCTGAAATGAAAGCACAACCAACTTACCACAACCTGCAGCTGATTTTTAACTTTGAGCACTTACTATGGTAACATTAGATGGATAGGGTCTCGATCAAGACGTAATTCAACCCAGTCAAGTATTGAAAACAGAAGCCTCACCCCGTCAATATCGATTCCACTGCCCCACCATCTGATGCAGTTCACAAATGCACCCGGAAAAAGTGTCCTCAAAGGAGCATAACTCATAACTTTGCTGAAAAATCCGACAGCCCATGACCGGTCAAGTCCTTCTTGTGGCTTGGCGCAGCAACCAACTTTTCGCTAACCTTATGTTCTACGTAAACCGAGATTGCCTGAAATTCGTGAAATATGCTTATTTTCACACCGATTCGGTTTTCACAGAAGACTCAAAGGAATAAAAGCTGAATTTATTATTTATGTTATCCCTCAACTGCACAGCGTCTGCCTCATGTTTCAGTTGGCACGATATTCGAGACATCGCAGTAGATTTCTTCGATTTAACACTACTCATAAGGCTGTCGAACAGCTATCAGCAACCTTTTCCATTGTATCCCGTTAATAAAATAACCGAAAACACAAGGATGACGGAAATTAAGGAACTGCGCCTACCTGATGAGCCCTAAGAAGGGCGAAACCGGTCTTGGGCTGTCGAAGAGTTTTCAGCAACGTTGTGAGTAGTTTCCTTCATAAAACTATACTGCGATATCTCTAATACGGTGTTAACTGAAACATGAGGCGGTCTTTGTGCAACACATTCAGTTGAAGAATGTCATAAACGCGAGATTCAGTTGAGTCTCCAATGAAAACCAAATTGATCTGCAAATGAATGTATTTGTCGCAATCAGTCCAATTTGGGTTCAAGTAGAAGATAAGGTTGACGAAAGCTCGGGGTGTGCACCTGCCTGATTAGACCCAAGAAGAGCGAAGCCGGTCGTGGACTGTCAAAGAGTTGTCAGCAAACTTTTGAGTAGTTTCCTTTATGGAAACCGAGAACAGGTTTCCAACGTACAGCTGCTGTGACCAATTTCTAGCAAGTCACGAACCGTTATAACGGCATTGTCTTGCATATAGCCCCTAGTCTAAAGCAGTCTTACATTAAAAGTACAAAAGCTAAGCAAAAATATTTTATATAGACCTGCAAAGTAAGCTACGCCGTTCACGTGCCTGTTGATTTCATGCATTGTTGTGTCAGCACGCATTCTAAAAGGTTATTCCATAGCTGTTGTAGGAGTGAAACTTTCACTGACTTTGTTTTTCACCTACAGAAAGGGGACTATTCGGTGTTTTTTCTGTTCGCACCTTGCGACGCCATATACACCACGCGCTTCAACAGCAACAATGTAACTAGCTGCATGTCACCACATTTTTCACCTCCCTAATCTGGTTGAATCATGATCCGCGAGTTCTCAGATTTATTTTTAAACGCTTTGTGTTATTTTTGTTTCTGTTCGTGAGTGCCACGTACACTTCTCCGAAGTTGTTTTTGGGCTAAGCCAATAATTATCGGCCTGTTTTATGTAACTGCCTAATGGATTTGGACCAGCCTGTTTTGTCCTTTCAGGTCTTTGCAGTCGAAAGTAATAAGGTGAAAAAATGGAGTCGGCATTTGGGAAATATTTTTTCACTCCAACGTTACACCTTTGGCGCAGTTTCCGCCATATTAAGTCAAATAGTTGTACATCCTCCTCTGACTTTTTATCATTCCCTGGCGGTGTTTTGTCGGACAAGATGGCAAAACTCTGAAAAACAAACACGTTACGCTTCTCCAGACGAAATAAATCACCTCCAAAGACAAAATGGAACGAGTGAATAAGTGAAGTCGGAATATTACTGTGAGACTGTGATGTATCCGTTTTTTGGGGCCGTAGATGAATACATCGTTTTGACATTTCGCCTCGTGATTCACGGCTATGAAAACGACTTCACGCCATTTTCTGTCGTATTTCACTAGTCCCTGCAATACTAGTGAAGTAAGGCCTGATTTACCGCACTAGTAAAATGAAGATTTACTGCTCCATGGACCCTGATTGTGATCCTAAGCAGACTCCACAGCAGTTTACTAGAATGTATTACAGAGTGGAGAATGAGGGCCCTGTTGAACAGTCTTTCTTATGACACTTAAGATACCTGTGAACATCACGATAAGAATGAAATCGGCGAAAAACTTGTGACTCTTCTTACTAGTTAATACATCACAAATCTACCTTAAGCTAGACATGAATCATATGCAGGAGCTGATACAGCTATGGGTAAAAATGTTTCAAGGAGGGAAAGGATACACAGATCAGTTGATCACTGACTGAAGTAAATGATTTCAAGGTCACACTAGATCAAAATAGCTATTAGGCCAGCACAACTTCAAAGCTATGGAATGAAGTTTGCGCAGCCTCTACACTTACGCTCGTTCTGTTCCTCAGTATGACTGTGATGTCATTATTTCACTCCACAACTCACTGACCTGTGTACCCTTTCTCTCTCCCTTTTATATTTTCACCCATGAGTTTAGCTATCCACATGTGATCAATATCTAGCTTCATATAAATTTGTGATGTATTAACCAAGATGAACAGCTTTCTCTACATTTGGAGTAATAATGGCAAAGTCTTCGATTCTAGTCCGCACAGAGTGCAATTTTTATCAACACACAAGTTCAGTACCCTTTCCCAAAGCCTGGCAACAAAACAAGTAGAAGCCAATAATCACTCAACATTGTCGTGCTTTCGCCTCCTGGAATCTGGTCAGCGCCCGAATAACTGGATATTTGTCACCGCCTTTTCTTATCTCACGCCTATTCTTGAAGTCCTCCTCTTATATTGGTTTGTTGGCTTTGTACCATTTGAAACTGGATTGGAGAATTTTTAACATCGAATGATCCCTATGTGATTCCGAGCTAAACCGTCATAGTGTATCTAGCTGAGCTGTCCTGCACCGGCAGACAAATAGTTCGTACACGACTAATTTGAGAAATCTACTAGACTGGATGACTAAGTACCTGTAAAGCAGAATACGCGGACCGCGCTTAACCTCTTGTACGACTAGTAATGGTTTACCTGAACTGTCAACTTTTTCTCCTGACAAGCAGCAACACGAAATGACGAGACTCCGAGTGAGTAATGGAATACAGTCGACGGATATGATTGTTGGTCTGTTCGCCGAGCTTGGCAGTTGGATTGCAAACGTTTCATCACCAATCGAGGTGATATCATCAGTGCGGGGTTGAGTGGGACTCACTCAACCCCGTTTGCAATCCAACTGCCAAGCTCGGCGAACAGACCAACAATCAATCAGCGCACCCGAGCTACCTATATTCCACAACATAGTCGATGGATATCCCATGACCACTTACGACCTCTCGCTTGTGAAAACAGCTTGTAAACAGCTTTTGGACTTTACAGATGCCTTCTGGTAATAATCCAGTGGTATGGCACAATAGTTCTGTGAGATATTAACACACTGTGGTGCATGCGCATGTCTATAAAACACTACGTGTACGTGCACATTGTGATTTTTTACCAATATCTTTGAGTAAACAGCTTCCATCACAGTAGGTGACGTGGTATCGTAACGGATATTTTCCAAAATGATCAAAGTATTTCGCCAAACTCTGAGTTTTCCTAATAAATCCAGCTCACTTGAACAAACTACTGAAGAAAATTAGGCTTGTTGCAGACTCTACTGGCTCCTTTGGGAAACTCTTTCAAATTAACCAAACTACAGCAAGACCCGTAAACCATACCAAACACATTAGCTGTTTACCAGCGCCCCAAATCTAACCACGTGTATTTCGTACGACGAGATTTAAATGTGTGTGTAGAGGTGCCACGCAAAGTAACAGGCTATTCATGAAGCGATAACTCTGATATTATCCGGATATTGGTGGCAAGGGTGTATTTACTGGTGGTTGATTAAATGGTCGTTGAGTCTGGCAATTAACTTGAAGCGTCATATCTACAAATATGGAGACATTTTGACCAAAATATCTAACACTGCCTAGGAACTCAACCTTGTAAAATTCTACGGACTTGCGTGCAAACATAATTTTAACAGCTGCCCCAAATGTACTGCTTGTTTGTGGTGTCTTTCAACCGAGTATTCTGCGCGCAGGCCGATAGCAAAGGAGCCGAGATATTCCTTTTTTAAACTGACTTACTGTTTTATGGCTATGGATGATACTGTACTGATTAAAAAGCTTGTGAATAATTTTCATTTCACTGAATCTACAGAGGTTCTTGATTATGTATAACAGTTACATCAGCGGTAATTTAGCAGCAGGAAGTTTCGAGTATTTGCCCTAGATCTCAGCTATTTTTGACGGTAGACAAACGATGGAATATTGCAATTAATATAGTTGTTAGGTCATTCCATTTACTTGTAGAGCTCGATGAATTTTCTGGTTACACAGTCATGTTGGACAAACTTGAAAAATTAGGTGGGGAGTTAAAAAAGTGACCGAATTCGTCAACGCCACAGGTACTGTCTTGCTCGCAAAACGTTAGCCTTCCCCCAAAAGGAAATCCGTGTGAAGATTCTTTTGAAGATAAAAATTTCTTTGAATCACACATCCAACCACTTTTCACCGATTCTGAGAAAAGCTAGACAAAAAACCACGTCTGTCGGTCTATTGATTAATCGAACCCCCTTACAGTACAGTTAGCTTAAGGGTTTGATTGTACCAATAAAATGGAGGACGAAATTGATTTTGAGCGATTAGTTCAGAATATTTTGCTAGGGTTCGAACATATACAGCGGTTCCCCGAGAAGCCAAGTAAAAAAACAACCATACAAGGTCCCTAGTGGGAGAAATTTTACTTGAAACTGCACTTTATGGGCAAAATGAAGATGCTCTTATATGATTGGTTTACTCTCGAAGAAGTTGATACAGCCATAATTACAAAATCATGCCCACGATATTTTATGGGTACTCGGAGATGCCACGTCATGTGGATCAGTGTTGTCATCTGTCAAACATTTAGCATGATGGTATGAACTTACGCAGCTTTAGGCTATCTCGACACTAAGATTTCCTTTCTTTTTGGACAGAACGCTATCTGATGGAAAACCACTTTTCACTGAACTTTCAAAGCTTTCATTAGTTAATGTCCCAGGAGCAAATGTTCTCCTCTGAAGTTTGGCAAAATAAGAAAATTTGCACCAAGCTGGTGCGCAATCATTGACCTAGCTGAACTCCCCACTTTAACGATTCTAGTGAATGTCTACAAAATGGTAAATTAACTTTTATCATCGTGTTTGTGGGTGAAAAACGGCCTTTCAAGCCGGATGTTTTTTAAAAGCGATATATTATTAAAAGGAACCAAACTATTATTATACCACTGTATTACTTTTAAAGCTTTTGCAACGCACGGTTGACAGAGAGGGTAGACCGCAGTCTTAAGGCTTCTGTTCGGAAGAACCAACGCAAAATCATAGTATTCTTATAGAAGTCAAACCTTTCCGCGCGGTTAATTAGTAATAGCCAAGTACCATTTGGATGAACTCAGCCACAACAAAGCTCATATGAGTTAGAGCAACTTCGCAGATTGTCGTCCCAGCATACTGGGAACTGACAAATCGTGTGCAAAGGAAGTTTAATTTCTACTCTATAGTGGTTGCTTTACTTGATTGATTCAACGTCCATTCTTAGATTAAAGACTGAGTCTTGAAACTACTAGCTTACAACTGCGATCAACAAGAGTAAGAAGTTTCACTATAACATCCACAGAGAAGATCATTCCAGAAGCCTAACGAAGAGAGTCTCGTGATCCTCCAAGTTGATGGCTGGAACTTGTGTCTTAAAATACTATGCCACCGGTGGTGGTGATCCGTGGCACTGAGCGTAGGCTTTTGAGTTACAATGTTTGGTCTAGGTCGACGCACCATCATGAAGTTTACAACTACAAATAACTTTATACCACCTCCGCCACCGCCTTACCTGCTAGTGGTGACGCTTTATTCCTTACTGCTCCACGCATTATTCATCCTTTTCCACACAATTCAGTCACAATATCCTGTCTGTGTGTGCTTCATCGCTAGGTCTGACAGTTCAGTTTGTCCTACATCACTCTTAACAGAAACTTCCATGCGTCTTTTACATTAAATTTTCAATTTATATTCAATTAGTTATCCTCATTATTCCCTCTCCGAAACAGTCGAGACAATAAGCTATTGTTGCATGTGCGCTGAAATGTCTATTGAAGGCTATTTTCTGTCAGAAACGAAAGTCTGGGGAAAATGTACCGTAGCTGAACTGATTGTTCCGTCAATCTCTTCCAATCTCCAGCTTCCAGCTTCTGGTAATGGGGTTTTATCGCTGTTGCGTACCCGTTCCTCCATCCTTGGTAATGTTAAATATGATCAAAGAATTTGTGACGATGTCACTAGAAGACGGGTTTCTGGCAAAGCAGCAAATGGTTCAGTGGCGGAAAATAACCAGTGCCTTGGCCATGTGCCGTGTCGAATCGGAGTGACGTAACCTGCAAGACAAACAGTGCTTGACTTGGTTGAAAGTTGTGAAAAAGATTGTGAAAATTCCGGACGCTGTTTATGCAATCTGTCCACTAGTTTGGGGTGTCATTTTTCTCCCTTAAGTTGGCTCGAAAAGCTTTGGGTGGCCGATTCGATGTTGTTAGTTCCTCTCTAGATAAGGCCTCGTGCACTTCAGAATGATTGAGACAGGTCAACACCGGGTCTCTTCCTTGTCTTTCATTTTCTCCCTCCTCCTCGAAGTTCTAACCATACGTAACTAAAGTTGTCGGGCAAAGAAATTTTGGTAACATAGATTTTGAGAACAAAGGAGATGATTTCGACACAAACTGACTCCACATCCACATAGGACTTATGTAGGTTTATTAGTTGCTTTCCTGCTCTTCGAAAAGGATCCTCATCACTGTACCCTGAGAATATTATTCGAATGGTAAGTAAACTTCCCAGCCGGATGTCAAGCTCAACAATCTGGTCAAAACTAAGTAATCCGGACTAATAGTCCAGTTTTCATCGGATGATTTTTATGACTTATTGAAGGTAGATTCAGATAAAATAAAACTTAATTGTGTTGTTCTGGTGCGTTCCCCCGTTCCGTATAATTCTACTTCGATACAAATCAGTAGCTCTCATGGGAAAGACAAGCCTGGTTCTCGAAGTTAGATTAACAATTTTTTTAAATCACTATTAGTTACACTTAACTGCACCACGGGTGGATAGAATTTGTTGTCTTCCGACGCACTGGACCGTTTCTGTGGACAAAAATGAATTACCCACTTGTACTGTAAGCATATCGATTTCTCATATTCCTTAAGCCTAAACATCCAGGAGGTGAATCATCCATGAGATGTGCATACCTCTCATATCTAGTCAGCACTAGGCGGTTTGTGATCAAATATGGTCGGAATATGAAAAAATGCTTTGCGGATCGACTGTTTCTCTTCGTAAACTGACTCGCTAAACGAGTCTATTCAGTCCCAAGCAATCAGTGACACTCAGACGAAGAAGTCCAACTATAAGTTTCCCAGTTACCGCTGTCATGGTGCGGTGTCAGCACAGAGGGCTGTAAAGAATATAGTCGGCTTAAAGTTGTGTTGTCCGAAATTTTCATGTTGCTAGGGCCATACGGTCTTCCAAACCTGCAGTAGCCCATCAGCGACCACACGTAGAGGACAACTATGCGTGGGCGAATTATGTACCGAGGCTGGTTTGGGAACGAAAATACCTGCGTTGCCCTGTTTTTTAGTTTTGTCCTCCAAAAACAAAAACATAAACAGTAGATAAAATCTGAGCAGCATTTTGTTGTATTTTATATGTGTGTTTGGGATTCTTACCTTAATACGCATCAAGGCCCCTTCATTCTTTTGAAAAATAGGATGCTGACATCCAGTCCGATTTGAAAGTCACACACAGGGCCTTGGCATGATACCTACAGATACTAGCTGATGATGCATTATAAAAGGGTGTAACAAATCGGCTGGGAAGTTCAGATACATAAGGGTGACAAAAAGAGCTATCCTTCTCGGTCGTTCAGTCGAGGGGGTATCTGTTCCGTAAACATTTGGAGGTTTGCGTCCTTCTTCGGGCGTGCTACTTATACTTGAGTCTTCATTTCTAAGCATTGTCCTCATAAACTACCAGGTGCTGGAAAAACTGTAAAAAGGACTTCATATAATTATTTATTTTGGTGTTTTTTTCTAGTAAACTGTTCACTCTGGCTTACAGTCAGCAAGCTGTTCACTCGCTTCTGTGATAAAAAGCCAAAAGTTTAGGATATTTTCGACAGTCTAACTTCATAGTATTCCTAACCCGGGCTCACAGTGCAAACACGATTTCAGTTGTCCATGTTAATCATATGTTGCAGATGTCGAATTTGGGCATATTTAGCATATAATTCTAGTTAGTTCAGTTAACCTTAAAACCCATTATGGTTTTTATCTGTCTACTAGTTTTGTCACTTTTTCATTCAGTCATCCGGTAGAACAGCCAACTAAGCGGGAAAACCAACGGAGGTTTTCTGCGAAAAAGATCAGTCAGTCGCCGAAATATGTGCATTTGTTTTCTCTACAAAGATAGGCTTGGCTGCTGCATACACTGATCTAGTGTTGTGTACAAGAATCTGTTTACCGCCGGCTGGCTGCTCCTTTCACTCTGTTCAGTCATTCAAAATTGTTTATTTTTAGCACGTTTTCCCGGCCCGAAATTGCTTCCGCGCTAGAGATCGGTGAGTAGATGGGTTGAACTCTCTGGGGTGTAATAAAGCAATCCGTTTTCTAATCGCTGTCCGCTCCTTCCTTCATCAATCTTTGTGTAACCTATTTCAGTGCCGGACGGATTATCTGTTTACGTGTATGGCATCAACTCATACACTTGCGCCTGTTTATGTCAGAATCGTGATCTGAGTTTAGACACAAACTAGATGGGCAGATTCTTTGAAGGATGACACTTTAATGCGCACAAATTAAGCCCCTTCTTCTACCGCCTCATGTGACTTGTTTAGATTTTCAGTGACCAGAATCCACTGAGAAGATCCTCCCCCGTTTCTGGACGCCAATAACTACGAGGTTTGTTGTGAGTTTAAATGAAATATCTCCTAAAATAATCGTAATTTTCTTTCAAACAAAGTTGAGGTATAGGTATTAAAATAAGTTCTTCGCTAATGAGTAAACAAGGATAAGGTCCATTGATATATTTTACAGAGCTCCAAATTTAAATTTATTTGCCATAAAAGAAAGTGCACCAGCTCTAAGTGATGATTTTTGTCGTCGCAGTTTACTTATGGTTAACTTAAATGAACCACCAGACAGCCCTTGTGTTGCATTTGAACTTCAAGAACAACCTCCGAAGGTCGTTTCAGTCTAGTATTTAACAATCTCATGCGCAAATATGATGTTCTTACAAAGCCTCCGTTTCTGTGGAACAACAGGATCAACATCTTGCAATGGTATCCAATATGAGATTGACTGCTATTCATATCCATATTTTATTTTACAGAAGACCGTCTTAAGGGAAATTTAAGGGATCATTTGACTGGTTCGCTGCTCCTCATTACACAGACCTCAAGGTGTTTTGGCCCAAAACCCTGTCAGCTGTTTAATACCGCTAACTGGTGATTCAGAATAGAAATGGGTTGTGCCGCTAGCAAACCTAAACATGAACAGAGGAGCCCACTTCATCGTTCTACTGCAGCGTCACCCAAGTTCGGGAGCAGTTCATTGCCTTCTTTCGCAGACAGGACACATTGTATGAACTGAGAAGTAGTCATAAGTAACCGCTGAAATGAACTCAAAGTTGCATAGAATTGTTTCGTGTTTTTTTGGTGTTTGCCTGGTACTTTTTATCTGTTAGTTGTGCTGACATGGAGAACATTGGTTATACACTGCGTTCTTTCCGGCACTTCATTTGCAAAACATCACGGATCTGCCATGAGCTTTCGGTGGGTTTCCGCGGGCTTGAGATGCCGTGACTGTTTGATCAGAATGAAATCACTGTGTTTTTCACAAATGAAGTATCTACTTAGCGTGGTCTGTTTGACCTTGGTTTAACCTTTGGGTAACCGAACACGGTCATACATATCGGACCAGGTATTAGACTAATAACTCAATGTTTGTATTTCAGACTCATGTAATCTGAGTACATATCAGGATTGATACACGGCGTCCTGACTAGTATTGTGTGAATTCACACAGGTTTTCAGTGTTCCCACCATTCATTTGCGGTTTGTGGCGCTACAAAACTTCAAAATGAATTGAAAAATGTGCTTTTGGTCAGCGTAGGTAAGTTGGTTGTAATAATCACAGTCTGTGATGGGATTAATGTGTAGTAGACAGTCCTTACTGTCGTCCGAGTTAGCACAGACGCCTAAGCCTATTGGAGAGCTCAGTGTTCCGCTGGTGAATACCTCTGGTTTAGGTAGGTTGGTTGTCTGTATATATTCATAGCCATCTCATATAGGCCTGGGAAGCGACGTAATAGATTGTGTTCTGTTGTATATTGTTGTGTTGAAGTGCGTTATACTGTAATGTACTGTGCTATATTCTATTATATTCCATTTGAGTGAGTTTTATATGCATTTATCTTTCATGAACAGAAGAGAAGCCATAACACTCTGGACTTTCTAGAGCTAACAACGATGCTGGAGGTGAATATCTGTAGATATCTTTTGTGCGAACCAAGCTGGACGATGACTAACATTAGCTAGCAACGTGTATGTACCTTGAGTTTGTCTTATAAGTGGTACAGCCCGACTTTCGCACGGCTACAATGGACCACCAATTGAGTATGTTGATAATTTTAGAACTGTTCCCTTCAGTACAGCAGGGAATTGCAAAGTTATCCAAAGCACCTCATGACTAAGGGGTTGGTGAATAAGAGTACCTCAGTACTGGGGCGCCATGGTAACAAACGCAGTAATGTTGGTCTACTTCAGCCGGCTTTACATTCAGTAACAAAATTCCTTACCTACTTGAATGCAACACCACATGTTGCGCATTATGCCGTCCATTTGCTGCTCAAAATCTGTCGAAGTCGTAACTGCCTTCCCGTCAATTTTCAGTCGTCAACGGCAGGATGTCATTAAAGAAAACTATAAAATATACAACTATAGCTAAATAACACAGTTACAATACAGAAGCCGGTAAATGTTCACACTTAGTTTTTGCCCGTCATACCAAACTATCAAATGCGATTTTTATAGTCGCTACAAAGTAGTGTTAGTTAAGTGATTGCAAAATGGTCGGACCATCATAAAGAAGAGTTTCAGCTAAATTCAATTGAGTCCCTCATCAAAACAAAACTCGTGTGCAAAGAAGAGTATTTGCAGAAACGGTATACTTATAACTTCGATGAGACAGTTGCAGTTATTCGATTCAAGCACTCGGCCGGTGTCCAAATCAAATTCTATGTAGACTTTAGGTGACATTGTACTTTCTTTTTACTGACCAGTCTATAACTACCTGACTAATCCCCTTTTGTAGTGACACTCGTCAACTCGTTTCACCCACTCGGCTCAGTGTTTTAGAGTTGTCGCTATTTTTGTTAACCTCGAAACGAACAAGTCTAAGTGTACATAATCAGTATACTTGTTGCCTGTTGAACACGTATGACGCGTGGTCGGCTGTTGAAAAACGGCATCATCTGTAGGTGAAGAGGTCAATCACTGAGTAGCTGATGAGCCGGATATCCGTCAACATAATACGCTTTGTGCTTACATAAAGCTCAAATATCCCGTCGGGTGGATCACAATCCGTCCTTCACTTTTTTGTGTTTTAAATGAACTGTGGCTGCCTCACGATCGGCGAAAGACCAGTGCATTTGGTATGTCAGCAACAAAATAAGGAAAGCATGCGGTCTCAGAGAATTGCTGTTTCTTCTATGGGCTTGTTTTTTCCACTACTGACAGGGTTCGAGAAGTTACCTCATTGTTGTAGTGTGTAAGATGCTCTTCTGTCAAAGCGAAAGCGGGTACCCTATTGCGATGCCTGGATCCCAGTGCTTCAATGACGTTGCCAGCCAAATCGTTAGGAGCTCACTCACTTAGGACCCAAACATGCCAGAAGACGCAAGTTGGCGAAGACAATATCGCTGCTGAATGAGTCCATTTCGTGCACTCTTATCTGCCGCAATAGAATAGAGTGGAATAAACTATAAGTTAAGTCGGTTCTTATGTATGGAAGTAAAATGGCAGGTGAGCAATCAATAAAAACCAGGGCATTCACCCATTTAATCTTGAGTGGATCCCAGCACACAACTTAAGCAGGAATTGAATGAGCAACGTTGGTTCCATTCTATGTATTCCACTGAGTCGTACTGTGACTTTAAATAAATAGCAAAGTTAGTCTATGTCCTGTCCACACTAGATCCCTGGTGGTCGACTATCTGGCTTGCCGTTGGTTTGAGTCCAGACTACGATCATTCAGAAGTATGCTAGGTGCTGATTTACTTTCAAACATTCTTTCATTTGTATCAGTGTGCGAACCTGTGCGAATGTATCGAACTGGCTGAGCAATCTCTGGAAAATGCCAACAACGTTCTCGTTTTGACCGGTTGTAGCGGCTTAGCACTCGAAGGTGTTTTGACATTGAGTCGCAACATAGTAAATGTTCGCGGAACAACACATGTGAGATCCACCTAAAAGAAAATATAGTCCCCTTTCACAGGACCTTTAAGTGCTAAACATCATTTTGTTCTGTGATTTACGCTTTTTCTTCGTCAGTTGTTCTTCATAGGATATTCGTTTGACTGCGCCACATTTATGAGCCATTCAGACTCCTCAGGGCGCTTATCTGGAGTGAAAATCATCCCTGCCCCGCAGACAGAAATCTTGAAACACGGAAAGTTGCACGATGGAGAACGGAACCTTGTTAGGTTCACATACGTGCCGTACAGATCAAGTTGGTTTTCGGTGGGCAGAACGAGACACCGTACCCCTGGTGTTCCTGGTGTATTCTATAAACCCACGTGTAAAGGCAATGTTATGGTGATGTGCTGAAAGTTAAAAGTGAATGTTCTACCTGTTCACCATAAACTTGTCTATCATTCCGGCCCATAAGATCTTTCTATGGCAATACTGTCAATCCGCTCGTGGTTGGTGTCTTGGGGGTAAGTTATGGATGTCCTGATACACAGTAGAATGAGATCCCCAAAAATGATGTTGTTGTCACCAGACCCCTCCTGGTCTCTGCGCAATCACGGGTCTTCTGTAAGATAGGTAATGATGAAAAAATCAGTCACTTTGAGTGAATTAACCCGACTGGTTGATTGATATTAGCGTGCTCAAACTAGACTTAAGTAAGAGATTTTCGAACCATACACAGGTGTCTATTGGCCAAATAAACAACCCGATGACATCAAAAATAGGACATATATGTACAAGGTGCTTATGAGTACCTGAAAGGCAATTAATCTTAGGGGGCAGTGACTGAGGGACAAACTGTAGTAATTAGGTTCAACACGTATATCGGTATAACCAGAGGAACTAGAAATTCAGAATTCAGCATAGCGTAACAGCGTAGCACGTTCGAATAGGCGAATGTGTACAGCACTTGGAACATTAAAACAAGTGAATAATGAATAGAGCAATGAATAGAGCATCAATCATGTTCATCACACAAACAAAAACAGTAGAGCGTGTTAACCATGAATAACCGACCTCCTAATAAATAATGTACTGTCGGACTCTTCGGCTGATAAAAATTTGGGAAAGTGTAGTGCACTTTGTATAAACTAGCTAAGATATTACGACACACTTACACCTTTTACAGCTCAGCTCACAATGATTTTACCCGTTTTTCGACAATACATTTTAGTGCACTGGCAATGAACACAAGCGTTTACTGAGACCAGTTGTTTCCTAGCTTGCAACTAGCTCTCTTTCTTCGGAAGATTAAAATGCGGTTCCATTATATTGACCATTACTGCTTAGACTCCATTTCTACGGCACTGCCGTCAGTCCCCTGCCTGGAACTTTAAATCTAGCCCATGTTTATGTGGCTTTGGTCACAATCGACTGGAAATTTCTGTTCACACCACGTCCCTTCGAAAAATCCTTCCCGTGTTCTGTCACTGTAATTAAACTGATCTCTGATTAGCAGTGCATTTTTTGTCGTGCCGAGGATAGAACCGGGGACATCTGACATGCGAGCGTGTTCCAACCTCTCTACCAAAGCAGGCCGAGCGCACTTGAATTACCACGGCTGTATGGGCCGATCTGTTCATATTGAGCAGTTGCTATCGTCACAAAACATTCTTTGTCGAGTCGATATAGAGGACTTGTATCACCGACCGACACAAATAAACTGACAAAACATTCTAACACCTCGGAAACATCACTTTTCAGGGGGGTTTGTCAGCAGAGTCGCTTTGTGGCCGCAAAAATAGATGAAGACATACTTGGTTGATATGACCATGGTAAAAAAAATACGTTAGCGACGACCTGGCGTGCGCAATACATCACTAAATCTCCACAGCTTATGTGGTCGACACATTCTTTGATTGATTTCCCTGTTGCACAACGGAGTACTCGTTTTAGCTATCTCAGTGAAGATTTGCATCGGCCTGGACGCTACAGTCTTGAGACAACGGTTATAGAGTCCCTACAGATTAGCATTTTCACTGCTCACCGGGATTACTTCTCAAAAGAGTACAACAGAAAAACCGCTTCTGTATCCTGAGACACACGCCACTTGAGATTTAGGGGTGTATCAATTTTCCACTGTTGGGTTGGCAATTTAGAAACTACTATCTGAGCCTTAGAGATCCGTGCATTTACCACACCTGCCACACTCATACTAGCCCCAAGACAACAAAGGCACTCCACAACCTCGAGTTCCCCTCCTTGGATTGCAAGTGGCTTGTTCAGTGACTGCAAGCCCAGGAACGTGATCTAACACTTGGTGAATACGAACCGCATTTCAAAAGACGACATGGGTTTGGTTAGTTCATCCAAAAACACTTGCGCCTTTTTCCTTCTCTTTGAAGATAAGAAAAATATCATCTGTATATTTTATATCAACAAGGCTTTCGTCAGCATCCATTGGCTTTGAAGACTTTCTAGCTTTCGCCTTATTATCTCACTGATTACGAAATTGAATGGAAATGGAGAAGGGAGGAGAAATTTAGGGAGTGGGTATCCTCTTTGCGTATAGACATTTCTGTGGAGAACGCCCTATACACTCCCACACGCCCACAAATCCGGTAATATGAAGAACTTATTTTATTGACAGAGGTTCGAGATCATTTCTCGCTAAGCAAGCGAACTAAAGAGAACAGAACGGTTATCTGGGTCGAATGCGTCTTGGAAAATCAGGAATGCTAAAATCGCAGGTTGCTTATACGTATGGCATTTTTCCACAACCTGACAGAGCAGACATGGTCAAAATACTCCTCACCGGGTCAAAATCCTGCTTGCGCTCTCCAGTCGATGCTTCACTGGTTACCATAAGACGACAAACAACAAGTGAGACCAAAATTCCCGTTACGACAGGCATCAAACTAATCTCCCTGATAGTGCCGCATTTAATACGGGGTCATTTTTGAACATGGCTACCCTTACTATCTCTTTCTCCCTATTTGTCTGGCAGTCTCCTTTTTTCAAATAAGGGCAGTAGATCAAACTAGCACTGATTGAGGATTTTGCGCCGTCCTTGGACGAACAGGGCGAAGAACATTCGGACCAGGTGCTAAGTGGCACTTGAAACAACACATACTGTCACAAACCCCTGAGGCCGTAGGCGGTTCCAGGTACACTACAAAGAGTTCTAGTGCAGTTCAGCAATCAGACGGTGTAGCCGCGGTGTGGCCACGATAGTTCTTCGAACTGCTCGGCCAGATGTCGAGGCGTCCTTATTTACTGGAAATGGTCACGCCAGTTTGGGCCTCAATGGTTTTTTTTCACAGACTGTCTCCGCGGACTGGTTAAATGGATCAAACGAAATAACCTTCGAGCATTCCCAGCATTCTGCATCCTTTCCATTTCCTAGCCTTTCTCTGTCGATCAGGATTGACGGTCGTACTCACATTAAGTTTCACTTCACATCTAACATTTCGTCGGTCTGAGTTATGTTCTGGACCAAAAAAGACAGTTCTGCGAGATTAAGACGACCGTTCTACCTGATACCTAGTTTTTGAGCAGACCTGGTGTAACAGTGGATACTACTGATGAAGCACGCGAGTAGTATGTGGTTTTCTTGTAACTCCGCGGCGAAGGGCATTCCTTCTTTCAGTTGGCGCCTTGACCAGGATAAGAATGAGGATCCCGCCACAACACTATGAGGATGGGGATTTCGAGGAGGTTGCGGAGGCGGCCGGACTGGAGACCGACCGGGATAAGTTGGCGGCGCTAAAGACCCTCCTCAGAGGCCGGGCGAAGGAGGTCCTGGATGCAGCCAGAAGGGGCCCTCGGAAGATGGACTGAGCCCCCGCGAAAAAAGCGCTTGCAACGGAGTCCGACACCGGCCGACAGCCAGGAGGCTATGGGGCAGTTCACGGCCGCCAGAATGGGACGGGATACAACCCGACCGTGTTCGTCGCCAGTTTGCAAAAGTGGTTGGATCGTACCTTTCCGGAACTGGACGCGGTTTCTGGCCCGGCAGTAGCTGTCTGACAAGTTCGCCGAAGGTGTGCGTCCTGCGTTCGGGGTCCATTTGTGCAGTCGCAGGAGAACAGGAACGATTCAACAGTGGAGAACCTGAGGAACAAAGTGGACCAACTCGCCGAACAGTTCGCAGCCGTCAAGACGGAATCTCGGAGGCATACTCGAACGAGCCGATGTTACAAGTGTGGCATACTTGACCAAAGGAAGAATCAGTGCCCTAGTACCCAACCACTTGAACATAATAAAAGTTTGGATCACTCCTCTTTTCCCGGGTAGGTTTTGATTAGCGCAGTGACGCAGGCTAGCATACGGGCCGTTATCGAGATAGCCTGGAAGAGGGAGTTGTGCTTGATTGATACAGGAGCAGTGGTATTGCCGAGGAGGAGCGGGAACCAAGCCGAATGTAAACCATGCGCGCTAGCCGTGAGAGCAGTGGGTGGATACCGACTGAAAATTGACGGATTGTCAATGCACTCAATGCGCCCAGGCAACATATCCGCGCAGCACGAGTTCCTCATAAGCCCAGACATAGAACAGACAATAATGGAGGCAGAGTGTCCCAAGAGTGCAGATTTCGTGGTTGACCTAAAGCAGGGAAAACTGGTGACAAAGTACGGCGCAGTCAAGCTTGAAGGTTGCCAGAGCACTGCCGTGAGCGAGCTGCACGTCCGAAAGCTTCCGTCTTGTAACGTTTCGTCGGGACAGTCTGCGGTCAAGGAGTACTCCGAACTGTCCACAGGCGATGAAGATCCGTATGGCTTCTGCCCGTGGATGGAACACGAAACTTTCCTCTCGTCCGAATGCTTCCGAACTACAGCTCCCGTCCGCTGCTGCTCCATCTACGGGAGGAGGTCCACAAACAAGCTCAAGAGATGTTGAAAAATGGCATAATAGAGGGAGCCACAGTGCGTACAACTCCCCGGTTGTGCTTGTATTAAAGATGAACAAAAATTACCGGTTTCGCGTGCCTACACCTCCAAACACTCATTCAGGCAGTCTGGATAGAACCTGACAACAAGATTGCCACTGACATTGGGTTGCAGTCAGATCTTGCAGCGTCTCCAACCAGGCGCAGTGGGGATCACGCGGTCCCCATCCTGGAA
Organism: Clonorchis sinensis; assembly: GCA_003604175.2. Taxonomy (NCBI): domain Eukaryota; kingdom Metazoa; phylum Platyhelminthes; class Trematoda; order Opisthorchiida; family Opisthorchiidae; genus Clonorchis; species Clonorchis sinensis. Next base: position 185,227,646 of record CM030369.1, on the reverse strand, counting down.
GGCGAGTAGCACCGACAGCACCCAAGCGTTTCGTGATTTCTTTCATACCCCTCTGCCAGGTCAAGGGTTGGGCACCTCTCTGCTTTGCAAAGGCAAACACCATGAGAATCTTAGAAGTGTAGAAGCCCAGTGATAATCAATCAAGATAAACATTCTGACAATTGATTTAAAACAGACGGTTAAATGTATTTTTGCAAAACATTAATGAAGGCTTACATGCTGTTTGTGTTCATAAGTCTCTAAAACGAACCATGTTAACTGGAGTCGAAAATAGTTGGATTTGTTGGAGATTAATAATCCCATTTGCACGTTTGTCAAATTTTGCGATGGTTGTATGAACCCAGCAACACTGAGCGAAAGGGAGGGTTGCAAGCCCTTAACTTGAGTATTTGAAAAATACTATAGTCTGTTTCTGTGATGCTTAACTTTACTTTGTTTGTGTAGCCCTTACCCATTGGTCGAGTGACTTCTGACTAGATTTTTGAATTTTTACACCCTTAGACTTCACTTATTTTGGTATGTACAACGAGGAAGCTCCTAGTTTTTTGAGGTAATAACTATATTTAACATGATTTTGAGGGATTGCAAACTTCGTTACACCATTTCTAGTGGATATTGCAATAAATACACTGAAATGAAGTGTAGAAACCAAAATTCATCCCGCCTTCCCTCTCTGTTGCACATTTTATTCCACATTAACAGGTGGATGTAAGCGTGGTCGGAAACTTCATTGTCCGGAATGTGTAACGGTCCAATAACTTATCAAACGTCGTAGAAGAATCCATAACTTGGTGTCCAAAAAGAATAAAGTTAATTTTTTTTACATCTTCTGGCGATATTGCGGCAGTCTTGTTGAGAAAAGTAGAATTCATGGTTTGATTACGAACACAATAAGTATGTTGTTGCGAGAGTGAGTAATTCACAATAGAACTGCTTCTGACTAGGAGGCTTAAATGAGTTTTATCCAATAGTTTTTTTATCAACAAATGTACCTGTAGTACAAAAGGCAGAATGCTCGAGGAGCACGACAAGGGATATTTGGTCATGTCGTTAAGCGGTAAGCTGGTTTTCGTGCACTGTTTGGAATAACTTCCCTCCAGTGTATCCAAAGTAGTGTTTGTCTCGTTGCATGTATTGTATATTATATATAAAACCGGTCTTCTTCGTTATTCCATGTCTCTCTTTTGGCTTTGACATTGCCTTCCCAACTGTCTTCGTCGGTTTATGCGCTTGTTATGTTCTTCTCTGGAAACAATGTTGTCCAAATTTCAATCGTTCGCCTTCTTTTGTTATTGAATACGTCGAGTGACGTTTTTCAGAGATCTCATAGAAAGCTCACTTGATATGTACTTTTTTGGAAGACTTTTTGTTGACATTTTTCTTCCTCTCCTTCCTCAACTTTGGACTCTTTGGTGTTGCAGTGTGTTTTAAGCCACTTAAGTTTGTCCAAGTGCAGTCTTGTTAGTGACAACTCGGCTCAGGATTCGTTTCGTGTCAGTCAATTTCCTGTAGACCTCGGTTTGTGGTGGTCTATTTGACAGTCGCGTGATAAGTACGTCCAAGAGTGCCAGGTTTCCACCGTTCTCTTCTCTCAATGTTGATTCAATGTCATTGAGGAAGTTGTTTAATAATTCGTTTGCTTTATGATGTTCATTTCTTTCGATGACGACCAAGGTAGTATCCACGTAACTGATCCATAGTTTTGAGTTTATTTCGTGAAGTACGGCTCGTTTCTGGTCTCACCTTGGAAACCTCTGCCACAAGTCGTGAAATTGGCGATTGTGTTGGTGCGCCTCTTAATTATTCCTAATAAACTCCAGTGAATTAAGCATTTGCGGTCAGACGGAGGTTAGGTAAATGACAGAAATGGTTCTATGTATCTCAATATTCTCTTGATGGAGCTGTTTCCTTACGATCTGAGTGATTCGGATAATGCGTGTTTTGCATGTCGGTTTCAACCAGTTTGTACGATGGGCTATTTTGATACGTCTAAACCGAATAGTCCAGAATTTTAAAAATAAACCTTCATATCGGTTAATGAGAGACCAAGGTAAAGAGGAGGAGAAAATAGTGACATCATCTGGTCAGTCGGCTGTATTGCTGTAACGGAAGTGGATGCAATGGGGACACGATTTCACTCAAGCCAAGGCGAACACAGTGAAGGTGATCTCACTAATGGTGTAAGACTCCTGTTATCAACGACTCATCGTGACAGTTAGCTGATAAACCTGGACCAATGATCGATGGTATTCAATGTGTGATGTTTTCACTCAAGGACAAAAGAATCCGTCCGTGCTAATGGAAACTATATATTCTGTGTCAGAGCACGCTACTTATAGGGTCGTACAAGTTCTCATCCTCAAACAAGATCACATCAAAGTGGAAGTACGCTGCCTCCGAACATTTCCTAGGTGACCGGACTGCATTTGTTGTTGGATTTTCTCGTGGAGAACAGTGCGATGGCTTCTGAGCTCATTCTGATCACATTTCGCGTCTCCGTCTTATTGGAGATTTTCTTTTGGACCACCTGTTCTAAGGAACACCTGGTGCATTATGGGGTCCGGAAAGCATCTAGCGAGTTGTTTTGGGGATTTTATGTTTAACTAGGGTATGATGATGGAACTGTAAGCTAAAACTTTTGAATTGTGAACTCAAGTAATATCCGTTGAATACTATTGCGACACAGTGAAACGTCCCAGACACTTTCATTGGAAGACAAGAAACTCCTTGGGAGCTTGATGAACAGTGGCTTTCGGTGACCTGTGCGGGACACTTCAAGCTATGTGCTCTCACTTTTGTTTACAGTATACAAGAATAACTCCATCCTTACTGTCTTAGAAAAATTAGTGCGTTTTCACTGGGAAGCAAGGAACTGAATGTTTTCCAGGTTTGGAAATAAGCGTGATAATTTTGAGAACTGCCCACAAAATCTATAGCTGTAAAGTCCAAGGACTTGACTTATTTAATTTTGTATGGAGTGTGATCACATGGCGCGGGGGAATAATTCATGACTTAACCTGAAAACCAGTGTTTTTCCAAGAGGCGTCCCTCTATCGCGGATTACTACCTTGTACCGAGGGTTTCGGAAATTAAACCCAGCCAACTGCATTAGAGTGCTGTGCGTGGTAAATCAATACTGTTGGTTAAATCAAATCTCTCTTTTTACAATGTCCATAATGCGATTTGGATTAGCGCTGCTTGTTCCCGATTTTTCAACAATGTTCTTGCTTTGTTTTTGATCCATGTCAACTGGATCAACAAACTGTTTCCCAAGCAAATCCAAGAGAGAGATGTATTCTTTCCATTTGTTTCTGAAGCTAACTTTTGGTGGTCCAAATTTGAGTGGCATTTCCAGAGAATTGCGACAGACGAAATTTACATAAAAATGTCGGTTATGCAGTCGTGCATGTATTACAAGTAGATTCTCATTAATTCCCCAAACGTTCCATTTGCACCTGTGCCCATTTATTAGTAGACCGCATGTCCTAGTTGTCTCCTGTGTAGGCGGGGAAAACGCATAGCGAACAGAAATTCAGTAGGCTTTCTGCACAGGAGACGGCATTTTGTGTTGAGTTTGACTCTCCACTTTCGTGCGAGCTTGATTGGCTGTTGAGTGGCTGACACCTCCCGACCAATGTACTTTCTATTTGTATCAGACCGTCGATATTTTCAATAGATCTGTTGTCATTCTGAGGATGCCTTTGATCATCAGGACATCTATTTAATAAAGGAATATATATCAGAAACGACAAACTTTCAGAAATATTTAGTACACGCTGAATATTAGTGTGGATTGAAAGTTTGTGGAAAATTCCAGAGGTAAACAAAGTCCATGCACAACTCTTCATTTGTAGGTGCACAAATTTATTCCTAACTACTACAAGCTGTGAAACATCCTAAAGAGCCAAAGGCACCGAAATGAGCATCTACGTACACAGTGATTGTTATTAAACGTACGTGCGGACAGAGCGGTCCGCATATATATATATATATATATATTATATATATATATATATGCAGTCTCTAAAATTGACAAACATATTAAAACTGAAAATCATTACTAGTAAAAAACGTACTAATTTTCCTAAGACAGTAAGGATGGAGTTATTCTTCTGTACTTTAAAACAAAAACGAGAGCACATAGATTGAAGTGTTCCGCACAGGTCACTGAAAACCACTGTTCATCAGGCTCCCAAGGGACTTTCTTGTCTTCCAATGAAAGTGTCTGAAATGTTTTGCCAGGTCGCAAAACTATTCGACGAATATAACTTGAGTTCACGAATCACAAGTTTTAGCTTACAGTCCCATCATCATACCCTAGTTAAACATAAAAATCCGCAAAACAACTCGCTAGTTACTTTTTGGATCCCATGATGCACCGGGTGTGCCTTAAAACAGGTGGTCCAAAAGAAAATCTCCAATAAGACGGAGACGCGAAATGTGATCAGAATGAGCTCAGAAGCCATCGCACTGTTCTCCACGAGAAAATCCAACAACAAATGCAGTCCGGTCACCTAGGAAATGTTCGGAGGCAGCGTACTTCCACTTTGATGTGATCTTGTTTGAGGATGAGAACTTGTACGACCCTATAAGTAGCGTGCTCTGACACAGAATATATAGTTTCCATTAGCACGGACGGATTCTTTTGTCCTTGAGTGAAAACATCACACATTGAATACCATCGATCATTGGTCCAGGTTTATCAGCTAACTGTCACGATGAGTCGTTGATAACAGGAGTCTTACACCATTAGTGAGATCACCTTCACTGTGTTCGCCTTGGCTTGAGTGAAATCGTGTCCCCATTGCATCCACTTCGGTTACAACAATACAGCCGACTGACCAGATGATGTCACTATTTTCTCCTCCTCTTTACCTTGGTCTCTCATTAACCGATATGAAGGTTTATTTTTAAAATTCTGGACTATTCGGTTTAGACGTATCAAAATAGCCCATCGTACAAACTGGTTGAAACCGACATGCAAAACACGCATTATCCGAATCACTCAGATCGTAAGGAAACAGCTCCATCAAGAGAATATTGAGATACATAGAACCATTTCTGTCATTTACCTAACCTCCGTCTGACCGCAAATGCTTAATTCACTGGAGTTTATTAGGAATAATTAAGAGGCGCACCAACACAATCGCCAATTTCACGACTTGTGGCAGAGGTTTCCAAGGTGAGACCAGAAACGAGCCGTACTTCACGAAATAAACTCAAAACTATGGATCAGTTACGTGGATGCTACCTTGGTCGTCATCGAAAGAAATGAACATCATAAAGCAAACGAATTATTAAACAACTTCCTCAATGACATTGAATCAACATTGAGAGAAGAGAACGGTGGAAACCTGGCACTCTTGGACGTACTTATCACGCGACTGTCAAATAGACCACCACAAACCGAGGTCTACAGGAAATTGACTGACACGAAACGAATCCTGAGCCGAGTTGTCACTAACAAAACTGCACTTGGACAAACTTTAAGTGGCTTAAAACACACTGCAACACCAAAGAGTCCAAAGTTGAGGAAGGAGAGGAAGAAAAATGTCAACAAAAAGTCTTCCAAAAAAGTACATATCAAGTGAGCTTTCTATGAGATCTCTGAAAAACGTCACTCGACGTATTCAATAACAAAAGAAGGCGAACGATTGAAATTTGGACAACATTGTTTCCAGAGAAGAACATAACAAGCGCATAAACCGACGAAGACAGTTGGGAAGGCAATGTCAAAGCCAAAAGAGAGACATGGAATAACGAAGAAGACCGGTTTTATATATAATATACAATACATGCAACGAGACAAACACTACTTTGGATACACTGGAGGGAAGTTATTCCAAACAGTGCACGAAAACCAGCTTACCGCTTAACGACATGACCAAATATCCCTTGTCCCCGTACACAAAGATCAGAACTGACAGATCCAACTGACATTGTCTGTATAATATCCCGAGCGAACCCGAGAATGAATGTTACTTTATGGACTTCTGTTATCTAGCGCGGTAAGCCATCAACAGACACGCTGAGACCGACCTAATCTATCAAGCTCTCTGGAATAAAGAACTTCAGAACACTCAAGCCCAAAACCGTACAAGTGGTAAGCGAAGAAGCCGACAAAAGCAACCAAGAAGTTAAAAACTCTGGGCAAAATCAAGACTCTTGGAATGCCAAGCGAAGAAGCGGACAGAAGCAACCAAGAAGGTAAAACCTCTGGGCAAAATCAAGACTCTTGGAATGCAAACCCAAGCCGAATATGCATCGGTAAGTCGGAAGACCCAACAAAATGTTAAACAGCGACTGTGTCAAACTAAAAGGCACCTTACGAACCGGTCAACGGCCGCAGCGGAACAGAATTGACAAACGGATCAATCACACCGAAAAAAAGCAAATACTAGAAATAGAAGGCGTTCAAACCACCTATCGGACGGCACAAAGACTGGATGGAAAGCAGTGCACAATAAAAACAAAATGTACCAGTCGGGATAAACAAACGGAGCTAAGGAAATGAGACTTCGCAACGAACCAATCTAGTGCAAGCTAGCCGGACCCCAGCGCAGCACAAGTTTTGAGAGGACCAACCAAATTAAGTGCCAGACAATCCTCAATTAACCATCCATTTTTCGGATAATAACTACCCTTTGAAAACTATATAACATCAAACACCCAACCACATACTTATGTGACGAAACCTCTATAAGCCATTTGTTATGCTCGGTGAACAAACTAACTGTCATCTGATCAACAGTCACACATCTTATTCCACTACGCTGTTTCAATTTCAAAAGTCTCCATAGTGAAATACTCCCCTTCAAAGGAATGTACTGCTTATGTCAGATATCTAAACAACCGGGTAACTTAAGAAGCATAAAGTGCTGTGATCTCGATTTTCACCTGTAATCGCAGGCCTCTCTACAAATTTGGCTGCGCTGAAGCCCTTCATAATGACATCTCAGTTAATTCAACTCCTTTCTCCACAAGGACCCTCTCTGGATAAAGAAACCCTCCTTTAAGGGTATGCTTTTAAACGCCTGGAGAGATCCCAGCGGCAAACCCACAGAAGCTGAGTGAAGATAACTCCTTGTTAGTGAAATGTCCGAATAATGCCCAAAACAATACGGCGACTCCATACTACAGCTAAAGTTATAATAGCACCCCACAACTTCTACCTCCTAAGCAATACTGATACCACCTAGCGCATCATTTACTCATCTCAAAGCAGGAAGAATTAGAAAAATGGGCATACTCCGATTTCCAAATGGTACACTGCAACCAACGGCGCATTTTGGGACTATTCGGAACGCTGTGTGCAGTGGAATCATGTTCCGGACTTCCTGTCTTAAGGGCCAGGCCCAGGATGAGACAATCAAAATAAACCCGGACTGCAACCTCAGCACTCGGGAAGCTTCATTCCCTCGCACATGACTGCAGTCTAGCAAACGAATAATGTGCACCGTCTATGATTTGTAACGTGAAAATCAAAGACAGTGTTTGATAAGGGTAGGGGAATACCTAAACACTGAACCACTCTCATTAAAAGAGAATTGATGCACCTGAACCTCGTGGGACCTGGCTACCTGAGAAGGAGAAACTTCAAGATACTGGTTTGAGTTGTTTCCCACCGGAATTCAACAACTTAAGCAACCGACTTGAAGAGGTTGAATGTGAAGGCACGGATCGCATAAATAGGGAACTAATAGCTGACCGAAGCCGTACCAACTCAGGGATGATGGTCAACCAACTCCAACTGTTTTTTTCAATTACCTGTGACGACGTCCCTGCATTCAGACGAGGGAAAGAACAAAATCTACGGCTAGCTGTCGGACCCAATAAGCCCCGGTCCTGAATGATGCAGATGTCCGGAAAGTGACGCTGAAATCAGACCAATGGAGGACAGTCACGGACTATCAGTGATGAGGTGTGAACCACTAGACATTTGAAAAAACGAACACAGGGTTCATTGTTGAGCTTGTCATGAGGACTTATTCAGTGGTTGACACGGATACCTAATCGAAAATATCATAGATTGAGGGAAATTTTTGCTAGGCACCGACAACAAATCTGTTGAATATGCACATGCTATTCGGAAACAGATATATTTGTGAGAAACTTTTTTGAGAGGGTCTCAACTGGCAAGTGCAGATATTAAAATGAACACAACATGATACAGAGCGGTGCGAAAATACCAACGAAAAGTGTCGAAATACGAATTCAGTCATAGTTAGGAATTGTCAGGTAGAAACGACTGGTTAGCCAAAGCAGCATAAATTTCTTCACTTGGCGTTTCTGATGACACAAGGAGGACTGACATAACCTAATATTGATCAACATATTTCGACGGAAGACCTTGGGACGAGTGGAGGAATACATTACACTGAATGATTCGGCTAGACCGACAGATCAACACTACGTAGCCAGCCAGAAAACACACATTTGACTCCCCTAGCCAATAGTGAAAGTCTGCTCGGTTGTCTTACACACATCATCAGAACTGCTGGTGGCCCTAACTCAGACATAAAATCAAGAAGCAGCAAGATAAATGTGTTCAAGTTGGTGGGACCGACAGTGTAGAACGAACCTCCCCCACCTGTTGCGCATGATTTGGGAATTTGAAGTTCCGAGAGATTCCTAAGATGCAACGAGAATTACTCTGCATGAGTGGAAATGAAGTGGTTAGAAGCGGACAACTGTCAGTGAACCAGCCTTCTATGCAAGGTAGGCATTGTTTGTTTTCGTACGCTGCATTATGCCATTATGGCATTATGGAGGGCGTAGTTCCTGAAGAACAGTGTGGATATTTAGCCGAGCGAAATGTGGGTGGCTTTATTGCAAGGCAGGTACGAGTAAACTGTCGTGAATGGGCACAAAAACTGTTTATGGGATTCGCTAAAACTTTAATTCAGTAAATAGAGAAAAAACGTGGATAGCACTGCAAAGACCTTGGCTATCTCGACAGAATTTCTCAACCTCATTTGTTAGATTACTGGTGAAACTCACGTGCGAAGAAATCAATTCGTAGAAATTGTCGTCTTTGAATCCTTAATTACGTGGAGGTTATTCACAAAGTGGTAGTGATCTAGTCAAAATCTAAACCAGTCGTGTTTGTTTGTTTGTTTATAATTTCGGATCGGAATACAGCAAAGAGTCAATCAGATCTATCAGGAATTAGCGGGCGGTTTCGAAAATTCTGGACTCAAAATTCCGAACGCCGAAGCGAAACATGTAATCGATCGTCATCATCAATCATCGGTAGACCTCACATACCCTCAAAATTTTACACTTCTAGACATCACAACTTAGTGAAGACTCCTGGAGCTGTTTCTCATCACTAGTTTGACATATCATTATGTAAGCAAAATGGAGCTTGTGATTTCACGTCTCGATATGATTACCAGTTTCATCCACCCAGCATCTGTACCTGACTATGGAAAACTTATTGTAGCGGCTTTGGCACTCACACTGCGAGTTACTGTGATGATTTAGGGCTGTTAACTACGCTGAAGACAAGGAACCTAAATCTTTCGGGATGACCTTTCCACTCTGATTTACAGGCACTGGTTTTTAATCAAGGAAAGAGGCTGTTTGAAAAGGACACCTTAATTTGATCATAGCTAACGGTCACAGATGGAATGCACACAATATTTACTCGCCTAACCTACGAATACAATACCCACTTCCCTGAATAGTATAAACAGAATGGTGCTGCATGCTAATTGTGGCCTCAGATCGACTACGCTAAGGAGCGTGGCAACGTTTCTCTCCCCTCTGTTAGGTTTTGGGCGCTCCGATAGCTTTCTGAATGAGCACGATCACCGTGAATGGGAATGAGTTCAGCTTTTTCGTCACCAGGCAGTCACAGTTAAGCCAAATAGCTGCTGCATTCTCCATGCCTGAATATTGTAAAATTACAGTGATTTCTCTATGGAGAAAAAGCATTGGGAATACCTTTGTACAAGTGGACGATTTCACCTAGATTCTAATCTTTGATAGGTAATCTCAACAAAAAATAACGAACACAAATCCTTGCGCACACCGTACCTTAATTGTTTATCAACCACATAAACAACAACACTGTGAAAGCGCCGACAGATCTGCCTAAACACTAACCACCAAGTGATCTGGATGTTCTCAGTGCACTGTTGACAGACAGTGACTTGAACTCAACACTGATCTGCGTTGTTCGTAACATCTGTATTCTGTTGTGACTCCAACCGATTTCACGTCAACCGTACCACAGCACAACGAAACAACTCCAGCTGGAAACTTGTTCTCTCGTCTAGTCCGCATCTTTCCCTACGGCTTACTTCGTTGGTTGTGTGGCACTTACTTGACAGTGTTTGCTCTTGCTGTATTATTTTCACTGATGAGGATGGCGTTCAATGTACGCATACTGTGTGAGCCAGGAAGTTGAAATCCGGTACTCGTCAGCTGACAAAGGGCATTTATAAGAAATCTGGTTGCGATAGTCATTCGCGTACATTTAGGAAGCCTGCAATCTTGGCCCGGCTGCTACACTCAAAAATGTCACAGGAAACCCATCAGACTAGGGCTTAAGGAACAGAATTTCGTTATACCACCTACTGAGGACCGTTTGTGCTGCCTCGATCAGCATTGGTCTAACATGTGCTAATTTCCATAGTGGAATATGTTAATACTGCTGAGAGTTTCCAAGATCGATGCGATTGGCCAGCCCAGTTCGAACTTTCCTCATCGCCTTTAGTCTGTACTGAAAGTGCAATGAAAGACTGATGAGTAAATTTGAAAACTCGTCTCTTGGTCCAACATTTAATAGCACGCAACATTGGTCGCTTCTCGATTGTATTCGGGGCAGCATGGTTCCCGACTAAGAAAAAACATGCTTGATTAATAACTCACTTATAGCTCTGTGTACTACAGTATCAATATGGTACATATTTGACAAGTTGAAATTGATCGCTAATATTACTTGGGTCCCAGGTAATGATACCTCGAAAATATAATCGCAACGTCAAGTAGTAGGTCACTTCAACGGTATGTACCATTGAAGCAGCCCAAATCCTCAGTTCAAAGGTCCCAAGCAGTTCGACAGCTCTATATTATTCGTTAACCTAAGCCAGTCCGATCAGTGAATCAGTTTTATCGCCTGGTTTACATCTCCCGTCGACACCAATTTAATATGAACACTATTGATTTACTCATTCCAACTACAGCTTAGTTCGCATGTGGGGAAAAAGTTTATTGATATTCAGAGGTGATGTCTTCCCGAAACTAGGGCCAAATTAACGAAGGTTTGCAAGCAATTCTTAGTCAATAACGTCAAAACACAAATTGCCAAGAAATTCAAGGAAGAAAGTGATTGGATATGGGGAAGTAGCGCATCAGTTTTCACGGTCCTCTTTGTTACAAAAGCTACCCGAAGCGGTCGCGCAGATCAAGATAGAACTAATGTTTATTGTTATATCCACTGCAAACCGTCTATTATGCAATTGTTACGGGCCTGCCGATTTCATTTGTTGAGTAACCCCATCTGAGAGCATGAGCTAGTTCACTTATGACCATTTTTGGCGGCTTCAAGGTGCCAGAGCTTCGGGATATTATTATGGTCGCAACACGCTTGCTGTCAAATGGCCATTTTCGACCGGACAACTTGTCCAATTATGCCTAATTTCCATCAGTTTGCTTCCGAAGCAACATCTAAATCCTGATTCGGTGGTACCAATCCATGGACACAGCTCTCTTATAATAAGTGATTTCATCAGGTAAGTTGTCTTCTAGGCAACGGCAACACCACCATTATTGTGACTAACAAATGGAGACACCAACAGGCTAAATTACAAAGCCAGGAAAATTCCTGAGCTCAGCTTGATGCAAATGATTTCTTTGTACCATACCATCAGACAGAAACATATGGCCATTATAGATAATATCTCAAATCCAAGACTGCCCCCACCCTCTTCTACAGACGACACAAGTGTCTCAGTCGGCACTGTAGTAGCACTGAGGGTAATTTTGTGACTATGATGTAATCGGTCATTAGCTCTAAGCCTTAGCTGACAAATGCTAATGCTGTGGAAGTGTGATATCTGTTGTCTGCAGTCATAGTAACCTAGAACTAAATGGGTTTTGCTTCCTTCCTCTCATTTTAAGAATAGTTAGCAAACTGATTAGTACACATTCATTTTTTGCCAATGGCCAACAACAAATGAGGCAACACAATTCCTGAGCCGTTCGTTACTGTGTGCAGTTGGGACGGACCCTCTCTCCGCAGGCGTGTGTTAATTACACCCGTTCTCAACATAATATGAAGAGTCCAGGAAAATACGTGACCTGTTTTACTGTGTCACATACTTGCATATCTCTTCTGGTAATAACTCTCACTGAAAAGTCGATTCACTCTGGTTCAGTAAAGTGAACTTTAGGATAAATTTTCCATATTCGGCATAAAATTTCAACGAATTCTCTACTTATATACAGAGGATAAATGTTGTTCGGCATGTGTGAATGACACCTAGCAGCGGAATCACCAAACACTGTTACCGGCTGATAGTCAGTCCATCTATTCTAAAAATACAAGATAAAAGCGGAGATCTAAGTGTGTAATGTGGAACCTCTTCGGTGGAACTGATGCTGAGGTACACCGTTCAGAACAAAGTAGTTTATGGAGACCTGGAAATAAGTTTCAGTCATCAGCTCTTGAAACCAGCTGCCTAATCATGCGCAAATTTGGTGCTGACTGGGAGAAATAATGTTAGAGACTATAGTGAATAAATTATGAGGACTTTCGTGTAGTTTTGAACTAGTTTCACGTACCCGTATACTTTGTAGTTTGTATCCGACAGGATAAATGTAATGCGATTCGAACGTCCGTATCATACATCAAAGTTTGGTCTAACACCAAAAACCAAGAACTGTAACGAGAAGCAATGGTCTTTGACCTCGTAAAGTGTTTTATAAGTGAGTCCGAGGATCACCGTGACGAGCAATCGGCTAAACGCCTGGTGTAATTCTACGACATCCGTTGCGGACTCTAAGGCGCTGCCTGACTGCAACGGCTTGGCAGGCATTCCGTAGTTTGAAACAGTTGGGACAGTCGGAAAATTTTAGCCACCAACCTAACACAACCATTTCAGATGCACCCACTGCGCATCCATTGATTAATAGCACAAAATGATAAATTTGCCTCAATACAACCACAGTGCTTGGTTCGAAAGTACCGCACGTTACAAGCAAAGGACGGATCGCCGCGTGACGATTCATTACCCTAATGCTTGCATAGAACACAACGAAAAGGTAGAAACGACGGGGCGCTGTTTCCAAAACCAATCCACATGTTTTGGATAAAAATAATAGGATATATTGACGATCATTTGTTGGTATGGCACAACCCACCCAACGAATGTCACAGCCTACAACACCCCTCCCGAGCAAAAACAACTCACGAGTGACAACCCAAGCAATCTTAATGGGAATGTGGTGTCCCTTAGGTGAATCGTACATTAGATTCTGACAAAAACACGGTAGCACACTGATGTGAGCGACATTGCTGTGATCCTCCTTTATTTGACCCCGATTCTGTAACCAAAAATTCTCTCATCCTCACAATATGCCGTAGTAGAATGGTCACCATGTTGTAAACACCACCCCGAAAGCAATCAATACTGATGCTTGAGAAAAAGCCGGTGCGCAAACCTGTTCTAAGTACTTTAGCTTCCGCATCATTGTCAAGTTAGCAACGTTCTGCATACATTCTTCTACCATAAGAGGAATTACTGAAGTAATATTGCTGGCAAGAGGCTCGGATGTTCTGCATACATTCTTCTACTGAAGTAATATTGAAGTAATATTGCTGGCAAGAGGCTCGGTTAAATTGATTAATGACATACATGCCCTGACTTGAACAAGAACAAGCATATATCATTCGAAACTACTCACTTTTTTATGCTTACAACATGAATAATAAACACTGATTTGGCCGTGCCACCGTTCCGGTACACACCTGCCGTGCAGCTCGAAAGAAGCCCGACGGCTGAGATACCGTTGGGTAACCAAAGCCTGGACACGACGATCGAAAAGCCAAGATTGAGTCCGAACCGCGAAGTTTCTGACCGGCAGTTTTGCACCTGAACTATGTGAGCTTATATCAAGCAAACCTTGATGTGTCTCAGGAACATAGCTGAGGCAAAAATCCAAGGCGAAGGACCTCAAGTTTATTTGCGTACTATGTGACTAGATGAGGTCTTTAGTAATCTTCACCTTGCTTTGCCTTGGAGAGCAGGCTCCATTTAAAAGGAAGTTCACAGAAACTGCCACGGAAAGGTTCAACAATTTGTTCAGATTTGGCAACTTCTGGTCGCGGTGCACCTGCTGATCAACACAATACTCCTATCAACCAAGGAAAACCTTAATCAGAATAACACCCTTCAGATTAAAAATACGGTTTTTACCGAGTCAAACAACATCATTTGACAGTGAGTGACAATCAGCAGAACAAGTCGTTCGTGACCTAAGAGTGTACTTCTCGATTTTCAAATGTGATCAATCAGCTGAATCCATAAAGTGGTCAGTATAGCCCGCATAGTAAGACCAAATTCGTTGAGGTTTCGGGGATCAACTACATCTTATGACGTGTTGAGACTTTGATGCCCTAAGTTGCACAGGAGTGAGGGAGCAAAGGAAAAGCGCGACGTCAACACAACGTTCAGCGCACGATACTGAGATTCTAGCCCCCCTCCCTGTACAGGCCATCTCGAATGACCTTCTCTCAGTGGAATTCTCTTGAAATGCTTTTCTAGACAATCGCATCACTCAAGAACAATCTGATCCTCCACTCGACAGAAAACTTCAGCTGTTTAATGTCCAAGAAACATAGTGAAGACATGTGACAGACTGCAGCAGGATACTTGAGTCGTAGATTTGACTGCAGTTTGCGATGTATATTCATACAGTGCTGAAAGTTGAAAGGTCATTGCACTACCCAGTCAGGCAGATGTCTTTCATGGAGAACATGCTTGTCAAAATACAACGGCTCGCGCCTTTAAAGACCACCAACAGTGGTCCTTCTGCGCAGTGACCTCCTCTGGGAATGGCAGCCGTTGGAATAATACTTAATCTAACCATGAAATGTTCCTGGAGTGTAGACGTGTACTACCAATGTGTGGCGCATCGTGGAATCACGAGTAACAATCTTCAATGCAACGAAGTGCTCAAAACTTTTTAAATTGATTAACCATCACAGTATTCCTTGAAGAATGGTATGTTTGACTTTGACGCTATCATGAAATCACCAGCGCCTTCACATGTTTCCAAACACGCTTCCCCAATCATAGAGGAATAAATACAAGAAAAACCACTCCGAGAAAAGTGAGCACATGGACGCCCCATAAGAGGTCCCTCCGTTCGGTCGTTTCGCGCAACAGTGTAACATTACTTACTTCAGTAGCTATGTACCATGTGAGTAAAAAGCATGGTTTGTATTACTAACTACTTCAGAAGCACTCTACGTCGCTCAGAGGCATATTCGGCACCATCATATACGAAAGCCCGTCTCACGATTTTTTCACCTCGGTCTTTTTTAGAAAAAGAAACTGAGGTCTCACGGACACCTGAAGATTTGCGGGCATCAATCGCAATCCAGATCTCACAGAAATGAACTGAAGTGTCTTCAGTTGAAAAGGCCTCTCTGAGGGAGACTGATGTGCTCACTATTTGTTGTCGAAGCACCCATTATTTGACGACGTAAGGTCTGTATGAAATCTGTATGAAATTGTTGTGTATTCAAAGTCACGCCACTGACCACAGAGATTTTCGCTTTCCTTCTATCGAGGAAGTTGTTAAGCAACCCAGCTACTCATGTGTGATACAGTAGTCTGCCCCGAAGGTCAATTGTTCTTGTGGAACAGTCAGAACTGAATGAACCAGTGTGAGCCATAACGATCTCATCAATGGACGAGCACCACAGTTCAATGCTGGTGTTACTGTTAAAATCCCCGAGTTCACTTGGCTGCCAACCGAAGTTCAAACGTATGATAGTCTGTTTCGTTTGGAACAAGTACTTGAGCTCCGTAGAAGGAACGGGGGACGGAATAATTCTCCGTCTCCTAAGCCTTCAGCGAGATTGCCCAAGAACCTATCGTTCAGAAGATGCAAGCAATACACTATGCACCATTTCCCAAAAAATGCACAATGACCACACACCACTGGTATGCACACCTGGGTTGGTGGCAGTTTTGTACGATGACTTGAAACATCTGGTCAGATATAGAAATTGTTTCCATGACCCAACGCTACGTTCCTGAAGTCTCCGACAGCATACTGTCAGTTTCGTCATTCTTCAGGTTAACCCGGTAGACTTAGCTCCATCAACTTCATTTCCTACTTGAGCACTGACTTATGATTGGAGTTATGCATTCATTTCCAAATTAACTTGGCTAACAGGTAAGACAATCTGCCAAATCCCTTCAATGAAGAGTTGCTACGACGTCATAAAATCAGACTTTAAACCACGTCTCTTCCGGTATGGTCAAATGTCTTCCATAAGCTTTTATTAGGCATTCAACCCCAGATTACAGTGAACTTTCTCTTCGTATCACCTGGCTATACTTTGCGCTCTGCGATTGAACGGGATCGTCGGCTTTGTTAGACGCGACAAAACCACGTTTCTGTTACACAGCTCTTGGAAGGAACGGTCCATTTTGTCTGGTGCTGCCAACCAACCTATCTTTACTTGCCATATATTCCGATGTGAACGTCCAACGTACGGTTCGCAGGCACCAATAGAACTGGACGCTCATTTAGCGATATTATAAGTACACAGTAACTCGGGTTGTGAAAATCAACTGAGGCACGAAAATCACTTTGATATGTTGAGAACCGTGGTTTAAAAGTGTACATCAACGGGCGTGATAAGTTCGAAACAGGGGGCTAAACTAGATAAACCGATCAGGAAATGGTTAAACTAACTTGACGGGACATATTACTCGGGGTTAATGAAGACTCAACGACAGCTCATGACTGTTTTTGCCCTTCTTGGGGCTCATCAGGTAGGCGTAGTTCCTCAGTTTCCGTCAACTTCATGTCCTACTTGAACACCACATCGTACGCCCAAATCAGACTTCAACTGTGATACCAAACAAAAAACAAGACGGCCCTTGTGCAGCACATTCAGCTGAAGCGCGAACTTACTGACCGGAAAGTTGGTGGTTCGAACCAAACACCAGCAACTGGACTGCTCCTGTCTAGGCTTGGGTAACCTGGCAGTATCTCTATCCTCATGCTTCCTTCGGCTGGCATGTCAGCTAGGTACTGAAAAGATGTTCCAGCTGAACGATTACTATTCTTACTATATTCGGCTAAAAAATATCACTAAAAACGAGAGATCCAGCTGCGATTCAGTTAACTTTCCCGTTAAAACCAAATTAATTCTCTAATCAGTGTATTTCGCAAGAATTGAATCAGTTGGCGAAACACTCATTTTCAAGCTAATTTGGCTCTAGCGATAGACTCTACTGAATCCTTAATAAATCGGTCTTTCATGATTGCGCGTTGAGTAGTGGTATTCAACGCACAGCCACTAATGCACCACTACGCTCCACTCTGCTCCAGTAACAGCGCACTTTTGATGTCACTTTGATTGGTGACGAAACGTTTACAATCAAATTCTCCAGCTCAGCAAACAAACCAAAGACTAGGCTGTATCCCCATGAAGTGATGGGTGAGGTACTGGGTCATAACCATTATCAATGTGACACAGTTTGCCACAGGTATGGTTAATGACGTATTCTTAATAAGAAATGAGAATAAACCGGTGAATCGGTATCAGCAGCTTCGATAGAAAATTCAAATCCTTGCCCTCTACTTTATTTACATCTACAGCTTTGCAAACAGCACACAAAGACAACCAAAATCTGTCCCATCTCGACGTGAGCCTGCAACTCAATCCACAAAGTTCCACATCTCGAGTAAATCCGGTTGATGGCCGCATCCAAATGAATACCAGCCGAAATTTCATCTTAACGGATTTTCAAAAGGTTCGCAGCAACCCAGAGCTAGCATGCATCCCTTATTGTGGTGCCTGGAAATAATGACTGCAGTTGAATATTTCAGTAAACTGAGTGCTATCCAAAGTAATCAAAGTAACACTGAAACCATATGGCAGAAAGTATTTTTAGGAGCAGACTACAACAGCTTGAAAGGGATACACATCACCCGAGCGAGTTTCACCCCAAAAATACCACCCTCCTATCCGCGACGAAGAAACACAAGGAGGAACTGTGCAATAAACTACATTTTAAATTTTGTTAGCGAGGCCATGGATCAACACGATTTACTCGAGAGATAAAATCAATTTTCCTTGCCATTTCACTGTCATAAATGCGTTTGCATCGCTCGTACATCACTCTTCGCCTCCAGCGCGTCGGCTTTTCGTATCGTGTTTGAGCTTGGAACGTGTTGACAACCTTATCATTGCGAAGTATTCTGATAAGGAATAAGGGGAAAATATATCAGAGAAACACAGGATGTGTGAGATTAAAGAAGTGGTACGGCATGAAGAAACTACTACAAAACCTTGAAGCTAGTTTTCATTTTTTTGCATTCGAATCATTCTAGTTTGAACAGTTCACCTCTTGCTCAATTCTGATTAGTTCACACCAGAGAGAGGAAGCATTAGATTCGAGTTTCACCCTCATTAGAGCTCATCAGTAGCGTATATCCTTCGCCGCACTGGGATTTGAAGTCTGCCACGCCAGGCGAGCGTGTTACCACCACTCCACCAGCTGGACGCACCTAAATTATCACGCCTGGAGAGGTTAACATGTCCATTCTTAAGCGATTTGACCTATTCGCCCAACATCAGGAGGGGGAAGACTGCTCAGACTCCAATAACGTGAACGCAAATTGCACAAATCCCACCCGACTAGGATTCCACTGGAATCACTCTATCCCGCTACCGAATCAATATATCAGTCGTTTTTACGATACGAAAGGCTGCCTATCAGCCGTAAAATAGTACACAATGTTAGAATGACCCCATTTGGCACGAGTTGAAAAGTCCGACATGGACCTGTTTAGTATAGCTAACACCAGGAAAATTCAATCGCCTAACGGCAAAAACGTCCGATTTTCCTAGTACGTGAAGACGTTCAGCTGTAGCCCCCTTTCGGTGCATAGCTGACATGCCACGCGAAGGAAGCTCGAGGACTGAGATACTGCCAGGCTGCCCGAGCCTAGACAGGAGCAGTTCAGATGCAGAGAATGAGTACGGAAAACCTACCGTCCGGCCAGTAAGTATGCGCTGAGCTATCACTGAGCTATCTCGAGCTTCCCGGTGTGTGAAGTGTAAGGGCAAACCTACAATGCGATGCCTCTGCTGCAGGAACAACACTGACTAAATGGGTTGGTCGTCATGCGGTGTCTGCAGCTAATTAAGTATTCCATCTGGAGACAGTCATCGAGCATCTGCAGGGTTTGTTGAACAAGGTTTCTACGCTTCACCTCCAGATCTATGTTCTTGTCTTTCTACCCAGTGAGTGACTGAGTAAAAATGACTGAGGCGCAACTGGCACAGCATAACCCACAGAAAGGCGTGCTTCTAAATGCACTGTGTGGAGTTCTGTTGACAATTATTGTGATCCCTTATAGGAAATAACTAGATAGCACCTTGTGCTAAAAAAAATTACAACCCCATGGAATCAACGCTGCAGGAGCTGTCCTTACGTCAGGAAAAAAGGCAGTTAGTGTCAACTAAACAGGAACAATCAGAACAGCGCTACAATGGAGCATCATCGTTATCACTGACTGAAATACCAGATAACACTGGGGCTTCGCTGCCGTACAACCATGTCAGTAAAAAAGATAAGATAATTCTTCAGCTGTAACACCCTTTCGGTGCATAGCTGACATGTCACCCGAAGGGAGTACAAGGGCTGGGATACTTCCAGGTTGCCCAAGCCTAGACAGGGGAAGTCGAGAGGCAGAGGTTGGGTTCGAACCACGGACCTTCCGGTCAGTAAATTCATGCTCTAACCACTGAGCCATCCTGTCAGTTTATTTGAGTAAATCTCTATGATGATAAGAAAGAGGGGAAAGTTAAGGGGGACATAAGGCTAGCCCACCACAAGCACCCGCAGTGCCTCCAACGCTCACTCCAACAATCTGGGGAAGAAACGATAGCATGAATGCCACTGACATCGGTTAACGACCATATCGTTCAATGTCTTTAGTCAAGCACAGGAACGGCGACGTAGATCTCCTCTTGGAAGGTTAACAGCATCAACATCAGCCAGATTTTCGTATCATCCTTCATTCGGTTTTGCCATGTCGAAGCCATAAGTCGGAGCACTATAAGGCTGACTGTGCTCTAGATCATCATGGCCACTGGAAGGATGCTGTTCTTGAAATTGTGTGTCAGGGACAGACAGGGTTGTTTCGGTGAGGATGACCGTTATTAGGCTATCATCAACAAAGTGGTATTAAAGTGAAGAGGAAACAGAGACTTGGTATTACTCCTGACTACTTTATCTAGGATCACACCCTGCGATGACTCCAATACTGGCAAAATATGAAGAGCCATTCCCAATGGATAATGGTTTTTACGCTCTGCACCAATTTCTGATTGGCATAAAACAATAGGTGAAAAACGCATGAAGTGGCATGTGAGCCTGTGGGCGCTGTCAGTGGGATCCAGGATGGGTATAACGGGGTTAGCCTTGTGCATGCCTCAGGAAGCTGTGAAGTGCAGAGCTAATCAGTGTGTCCCGTAATGTAGGTTCCTGTTCATAGCGTCTGACTGCTTGAGGTTTAAGCACCTGGGATCCCCTTTTTCACCTCAGGACTCTTAAGGAGACTGACAAGGTTGTATAGCAATGAAGTATATGCATTCAGTTCTCGTGTCGCTGTCAGAAATGACAACCGATTGGTGATAGTATAAACAATGACACTACTATCTCCAGGAAACATTAAAAATTCGCAGTGCTTAATAAATAGTAGTCTTTTGTGGGTGACGCAGAACCAGACAGCTCACTGATATCTGACCATGTAATCGGGTGAAATACTCTCAGAAAGCGACTGAATGGGGAATACCTGGTGAGAGCTTGAAATGCCGGCGTTAACTCGTTTTCCTTAACAATAACTGTTTTTCTGAGGTATGGGAGGTTCTTGAAGTAGACTTCCAAGGCCATTCGAGAGGCGGTCATGGCGGAAATAAGCGATCTCGAATCCGACCGCAAATATCCGTCCTGCGAGATGATGCGTGCTAGAAATGACCTGGAAGGAAAAATGCATAAAGGCTCCATAGCTTCGTGTGTAAAAAACTGGGAAAATCCACTTCTTCAGACGTGTTTTTAAGGTTGTTTGTCTAACCTGGGTTGGCAACTCTCACTTTGAAGCGACCACATCCTGAGAAAATCAGTCTCACGGTTGAAATAGCATTTGTCTCAGACTTACACTGGCGCTTGGTGACAGTCGGAGGATAGGAACTTGAATTTAGGATACTCCGTCCTGTTACTTTATCATCCCCTTCGAAGGAGATAATGGCCGAAGGTAAATGTCATGGAGGCGATGAAGGACTCGTTCGTCAGGCGGTTGCTCAACCAGTGAACGGAACACTCAAGCGAGATACACGAGAAGTGTGACTCTGGGTGGTGTGATACATCTTGATTGATTGATTACGGGTTAGTGTTCGCTTCTTCTGCTCGGTCTCTGCCTGGAGTGAAATGTAGTGTAACTGAATACTGAAAGCGTCATAGTTCAACTTCAGCACCAATTCCTACGAGTCCATTTACTTGGTGCTTGATGCTAACAGGCATAGATATGCTGACTTTGAATAAGGTCCATTTTTTATTTTGTTGGTTCCCTATTTGCGGCATTAAGCTACTTGTGTGCCTTAAGCATTAACTCGCTGTGCGGCTCTGTTACGGCTCTGCAATGCGATTCTGTTCACTCAGGTGACAAAACTAAGTCGAAGCAGCGCTCATCACCATCATCATCAAAGACAGCAACATCAGTGTTGACAATGATGCTTCAATGCCGTACAACCATAAAGTTTGTCTAATTTCATATATATATATATATATAACCCTAGGGTGAAAAGAAGAGAAAAAGAGAGGATGAGGGGGAATCTAGTGCTGGCCTATGTCAAGCATTCTGAGGTGCCTACACCTCCAACCGCTCAATCAGACAACCTGGAAAGAAACTGACAGCATGGACGCCACTGACATCGATTAGCTGCCTTTCTTGCAACGTCTCCAGCCAAGCACAGGCGGGGTCACGGGGACCCCATCCTGGAAGGCGTACAGCACCAACAACACCCAAACTCTTCGTGATCTCTTTCACGCCTTTCTGCCAAGTCATGCGCTGTCCACCTCGCGGTTTGCGCCATTCTGAAGGAGGCACGGAGAACAACACTCGTCTCGGTAGACGGTGTTTCGGCATGCGTAGCACATGACCGAGCCATCGTAGTCGGTGGTGCTGGATGATTTCCCCAATTGAAGTACCTGCAGCACAACCAAATACCCGTTTTCTAATCACCTCGTTACTAACACGCTGACGCCATCCAAAACAGCCACGCTTCTGAGGCAACGGTGGTCGAAAACCTGGAGACGCCTCACATCATCTGTCCGCAGAGGCCATGTCTCGCACCCATACAACAACACAGCCCTTACTGTAGCCTGGTACACACGACCCTTAAGATCTAGTGAGATGCCTTTTGACGCCACAAGTGACGCAAATTAGCAAACGTGATTCGAGCCTTTGAGATTCTTGCACTGACTTCATCAGACACACTTCCGTCAGAGCTAATACAACTACCGAGGTATGTAAAGTTTTCCACAATCTCCAGTGATTCTCCTTGAATTTTAAGGGATATGTCCGGAGACTGCACGTTCTGAAGCATGACTTTGCACTTTGAAGGTGCAAGGCGCATGCCAAAATGGTATGATGGTGGTCAATTTAGAGGGCGATGTCATCTGCGTACTCCAGATCGACAAGGCTCTCACCAGCAACAGTTTGAACACCGGGGTTTTGAAGACCTTCCAGCGTTCGCCTCATTATTTCATCAATGACGAAGTTGAACAAGAATGGAGAGAGTGGACATCCTTGTCTGACACCACTTTTTGGGAAGCTTTTGGAGAGCTCGCCATACACTCTCACCCGCCCAGAAGTATGTGAATATAGGGATCGGATTATGTTTACAAACTTCTGGGGCATACCCTGTTGAGCAAGTATATTTAACAGCACTGACCGATCGACAGAATCAAACGCACCCTTGAAGTCAAGGAACACCAAGATTGTGGGTCGTCTGTACATGTGGCGTTGCTCTAACACCTGACGGAGTGTGAAGATGTGGTCAATGCAGCCTCTACCCGGTCGAAATCCCTTGATTCTCACGAGTCAAGGTTTCGCGTGCCATCGTAAGACGACGAAGAATCAATGACGCCAGAAGCCTTGTCACAACAGGAGTCAAACTAACACCTCTGTGGTTGCTACATTCACTGCGAGTACCCTTTTTGAAAATGGGCACTACTATCGATTCACCCCAGTTGTCTGGGACGGGATAGACCCAAATAGGCTAGACAGGCACTGGCTGAGGAGCCCACCGCCATCCTTGAAAAGAGCAGGTGGAAGGTCGTCAGGACCAGCAGCACGATGACGCTTGAGTAGGGAAATACACTCGAACACTTCTGAGACCGAAGGCGACTCCATATTTACGGTCCACCTTTCTGTTGAAGGCCAGGATTCTGGATTGGAGGTAGCAGGTGGCCAGCTGAATTGCTGTTCGAAGTACTGTGCCCAGCGGTCCAAACGTTCTGCTTTGCTGCATATCAAGGAGCCATTTTGGTCTCTGATTATTTCGCTGACAAGAGGTTTCTGAGGACCAGTCGAACGAATCAAATGGAACAGCTTGCGCACATTTCCAGCATTCTTTGCATCTTCCATTTCTTCGGCCTTTCGGGTCCACCAAGCTTCTCGGTCTGCACGGACACTCAGTTTCACCTGGCGTCGGATGATGCGTCGGGTGGAGTTGTGGTGGCGGCCAGGGGAATCTGTCGCCGGGTCTCCAGCAAAGACACGGTCCTATCAGAGATCCAATGTTTGAATGAGGTTGGCTGGGTTGTACCGCAAACAGACGTTCCGACCTTGAGTAGCGCTTTGGATATCTTTTCCCAGTGGCCGTTTATATCCGACACCGTACCGTCCGGCAGGCATTCCGGAGCTGGTTCTGATAGTTTCGTTTGACTTCTGGATCCACTAGCTTCTCAATGGCTAAGCGAGGTGTGCGCGTTTGCGTACACCTGAAAAGCGCAATGAAAAGCAGCAGCGTACAAGTGCATGGTCGGAGTCCACGCTGGTGTTCCAGAAGGAGCGGCAAGCGGTGATCGACCCTCGCCACCGATAACTGACGGCGATGTGGTCTATTTGGGTTCGTCGCTGGTTTGTTGGTGGGCACCACGTTGTCAAGCGATTTCCGCTGTTCCGGAAATTCGTACTGCAAAGAACAGTCTGTGATCGGCACACATCTGAAGTAAGCGGTCTCCGTTGTCCGTGCGTCTCGTGTCCAAACCAAGACGACCACCCAATCGGGCCTCAGCAGCGCTCAGTCTACCTACCTGGGCGTTCATATCACCAGCAACCACAACGATATCTGAGGTTTTAGCCCGCTGTAGAAGGGCACCTAGAGCGTCATAGAAACTGTCCTTGGCAGATTCAGAGCTACAGTCAGTTGGGGCGTAAGCAGACACAATAAACAAGGTGCGATGGACCTCACTTCCTCTAGATTCTCTCACAGATGTTGCCAAACGAACCGCACAGAGGCGACTATCAACGGGTATCCAATCAAGCAGAGACGCTTCCGCTCGTTCGCTCAATACAATACCCACCCCAGCATATCCAGCTGCAGCGGCCTCTGCATCACCAGAGTGCGCAGCCGGAACCTGGAAGAGAGCGAGGGGCAGTCAGTTCGATCACAGTACTTGCGTCCTGCGTCCTTGTTTCTGACAGACAACATACATCAATGCAGAGGGAATCCAGCGTACGAGCAAGAGCCACCTGTTGACCTGCTTGCTTCAGTGAACGAACATTAAAGGTGGCTAAGTAGACAGGCTTTCGGGATTTGAAAACAGACTTCGAAGTGTTTAGGGTTGAACTCGGACGTACAGAATCTGCAGCTAAATGTGATGCAGGGCGGGCAAAACCGGTCAGTCCTAGAGCTGGGACCTGCGGAGGAAGTATTAAAATTGGGGCGGAGGAGGGTGGAAGACGGAAAACGTGAAAGTGTAAGAAGGGAGGCGTCAGCAGTAGCATGTTTTCGCTTACCCGCCCTGCTGTATGCAGCAAGTAAGGCGACCCGGCGATGGTACCACGCGACAGCCGATGTGGCATGAAAGTACTGTTATTTGTGAATGTCATGGTTGTACGATGGCTGGGATACTGCCAGGGTGCCCACACCTAGACAGGAGGACGATTAGGGTCCTCAACCAAAGCCTTTGGCTCAAAAGCCTAACCGCAAGGCAGCGGTGTTGGGCTGGAAATGCAGGTACATTACCATTTTTACGGAACACGTCGCCACACATGTTCCAACCCCCAACTTGGAGGGCCAGGATACCGTGTTCGTCATGCCTCTACCCATGGACCAACCTCGTATGAGAGACTCTGTGAGCGTCACGCGGACACCCCCCAGTATAGCTCAATGGGTCGCCGAGGTACACAAACCGCCACACCACGGTAAGGTCCAGTCTCTTCGTGGCGGAAAGCAGCGTTCACCAGGTCACGAAGTTCCTTGCTCTGTAATTCACAATTGTTGCTCAATAAGGAGTAAATATAGCAGAAAAGTTGGTTTCTCGTTAAAACGGATGTGTTCGATAACTGCTTTGTCCCAGAAACGGAGGTCATACTCTGAACTTCATGTCAAACGATACAAGACGTTGACAGCCAGGTAGAGAACGACGTGCTTAAAAGGCCTCCATATATATCTATCGGATGAGGAATACTTTTCAGGTCCCCCCAATCACCATGTTCAAATACCGCGGTGCACGATATTAAATGCCTAAGGGTGATGAGAAAATGGAACTTAACGGTTGACTGGTGACGGCGGATCCCTTAGACGAGAGAATGCTCTCTTTAAGACGCCACCCTTACTTTAAAATCCACTTAAGAAGACCATGTACAAAGAGACGCTCCACCAAAAGGGGACTTATAAAGATAGACCGACTCAAGCAAAGTCAATAAGCCCCGACAACTATCAGAAACGGAGTGTCCCTAAATTCACTGCTGGAAAGAAAAGGTTTCTTTGAGTTTTGTGGATCGAAGCGTTCTTAGAGAGAACCAATTTGGCTGGTTACATGGATGCCCCTGGAGACAGAAGCACCGTATATAAATCGAACCATATGACCAGTACTCTAAAACGTAGTATTTAAAACAGTTATTGTGTAGACCAGCGACCATGTACCCAGCATGTTGCTATTTTCCATGTACCCTACGTAGCTACAAGCAACGGGAAGCAGGAACCACAACTTTCCCAAAGTGTATGAGGCTGATAATAGAAACGTGATAGCTTTGGTGCCGCTGACATTTTAGAGTGACCTGCGTGTGCCCATCGCTGTGGATAACCAAAGATAACGGGACTTATAACCGCCAACCGATCTTAGTGGTCATCTGGATGTCTGTTACCATTCCGTTAATGAACTGAGTCCTCGGAGATACAGCTGTCCCCATTTAGAACAAAACAGCCGAACAGTCGAACGAAAATAGCCTCATTTGATAACATCAACCACTAAACTGAGGTCACAAGGGCCATACTTTCGAGTCAGGGCCTTGAAGTGGGGTCCTTAAGTTAAACCCCTATCCTGAAGAAACTGAGAAGTATTGAGTTGGTTGACTACAACGATATGAAACAATCCCATAAATTCAAACCCACTGCTTCTTTTGAAACCTGAGCTTACAAGGTCCACACACATCGATCAGCAAGCTGCTTTGACCCGAGTTTGGAACCCGACGCGTGTCGCGTCGTCAGAACATTAGTGTAACCTCATGACCACGATCAGGCCTGGTGTTGCTGTCATCAGGTGTAACGCTGTTCTAGCGCCTAACGAATATATGGTCTACGCAACCCTTACCGGGTCGGAATATTGCTTTCTGCTCTCCCTCACGAGCCACTATAACGAAAGGAGAGTGGCACCAAGTGGCGCGTGACGACTGGAGTCTAGTTGATCCTCCGTAATACGCGCATTTGCCACGGGCCCCCTTTTCAAAATGAACAATATCAGTTCTTGGTCTTACTCGATGCCTGTCGGGAATCCTCTCAGTGAACAACCGTAAAAGTAGAAGTACAGTCCTGGGACTGGGACGATCACTCACCGTATCTGATACTCCAGAGACTGTTGTATCTGACAAACCCGTCAGTACACCTCAGCGGTGTTCGAAGTCTTATGACATCTATTAGCGAGCCATGCACATGCTCGAAATGCACATTCGAACTGGCAGGAAGCACTGGCAGCCTAAAATGTGAGATTTATAAGTCCAAAGGAAGGAAGCCAAAGCAGGAAACACATAGAGCTATTTCGAAACTGAATTCATCTGAGTGCCCCCGGCATGGGTACTGTTCCGAAGCAGGCTTTAACAACCGTACGAGGCTATACGGACAAAGAGGAGTCAACTGAGACATCGCAACAAGTGGTTCAATGGGCCTTCAGAGGGCATCACAGTGTGGCTACGTGCTTGTTACGCGAAGGTCATATGGCTTTGGTTTGCAACCGCAGCTGCATATATCACAAGTGGGCAGCAGTACACAACATTCGCGAATGACGGTGGGCCGTCGCGGCAGTGTTGTGGACTTCAGTTCGCCCACCCAGATAAGTCTATCACGTAAACCAGGTCAGCCCAATAAATGCGCACATTACAACCCCAAATTGAAAGAATTTAATCTGGATGTGCTTCTGGTCCCACTGAGAAACTTTATCAGTTGCTCCATCAGTGAACAGCTCGAGCATCCACTACTACCGCGACGTTGGACAGACAGATTCACAAGTCAGTGGGACCGCCGTAAGCAAACTCCAACGTCGGGATTAATTCAGTAGACTTTCTGAGGAAACGACTAGGCGGAGGTATACGTTTAGCAAGTTTACCGCTCGCAGGCACTGCAGTGACCAGTATGGCTAATTCGAACGTAATTGGTCAGAAAACCAGGCCACCGGGCCGATATAGCATCATGGCGAGCTCTGATTGGTCGGGAATAGCGCCGAGAATAGCGGGCAATAGCGCCGAGCTTTAGAGACACACCCAAACTTGTCTGAAGCCATAGTTCGGAGGAGGAAAATTTATCATAAAGTTTCAGCATTTGATGGTATTTATTCGGTCCCTTATTATCTCCCCGTGCGGCTTCAGTTTTGGTGGAAGTTGTTTAAACGTACTCAATGTCCACCATGGGCGCGGAATTCGTGTTTTGATGACTGCCGATTGTTTCGCGTGATATCTCCCGATGGCGGTGGGAAATTTGTGCTTTCTCCACGTGTTTTCTTTGTGTTGCATTTGGAAATAATCTCGAAACGACAAGAACAATAATTGCGCCCTCTATCCCTGCGCAAACTCAAAATTGAGCAGCCTTTCACGATGCGTATATGGAAAAAGTCTCCTATCGTTGTGGCAGGTGTCCTGATAGACCAACTCAAGAAATTCGTCGCAGCCAGTAAGTTGTTTTTATGCTGGTCAGTACACGCTACATCGGACGCAAGGCTATACCGAACCATCGATACTGACGTTAGGATTCACGGATTGATACACAGGATCGAGGCTTTCGCCCAAGTTTCCCGGGTCGGTTTTGTTCTTGTCGTTCAGCAGCTGTCGTTCACCTGAAAGGCACAAGTGAAAAAGGGTGTAGCACTGCTCTTTAAGTTCTCAGCGCGGGGCAGTATGTTTGCCAGCGCGAGGACTCGCGTAAATAAGTGTCTAATAGTGTTTTGAACTGAGTTCTAGAGGGAGCGTGGACAACCGTCTCAGGAAGGTTATTCCACGCAGCAACTACCCGAAATGAGAAAAAGTTTGCCTAATGAAGGTGTGCGCTCTGAGCTTAAAAATCTTCTTACCGTCCCCGCCGTGTGTTTGCTGGGTCAACGGTGAAAAACCTGTTGGCCAAGCCTTGTTCAAACAGGGCGTAAGTAAGAATTAAGTCCCCTCGGAGACGATACTCCAAGGGAAAGAGGTCGAGCACCACGAGACGCGTTTCGTAGTCCATGGACTTGAGACCGGCAACCATTTTCGTAGCAGCTCGCTGGACACGCTCAATGAGGATTACGTCTTTCGTGCGTCCTGAGTAGACAACCGGGTTGGCATATTCAAGGAGCGGTCTGACATAGGCCCCATAGAGTATTTGGAAGTCCGTGCGAGTAATACGAGAGAAGGTACGCCGAATCATCCGTAGAACAGCGAATGCCTTCTGAGCCGATTTCTCAAGGTGCAGTGAGAAGGACAGGTTTGGAGAGAGCCAGATACCCAAATCCTTTTTGGCATCTATCCTCGTGATGTCTTCTGGTCCTTTCTCACCATGCATGACAAAGGAGTTCGCTGAGTCTCCTCCAAATGACATATGGACGCACTTTTCGTCATTCAGAGGAAGGTGCCAGTCCAGCGACCACTGCTTTGCGGCGTCTACATCAATTTGGAGGGCACTGGCATTGGAACTCCACGATTTCAAGTCGTCCGCAAAAAGTAGACATGGACTTGAAAGAACATCTGGAAGGTCATTGACGTATATCAGAAACAGCAAAGGTCCCAAAACGGAGCCCTGGTCAGAACAGGCTGATGCTATTAACACAACCTCACGAAGAATTTCTCGTTGCTGTCTCTAAAACTTTGCTTTCTCTCAAACTGTATCGAATAATAAATTCCTCGTTTGGGACTTAATAGTTATGAACCATAGTTGGATGATGCTTTAGGTATATATGTGCATGTGTACATAGGCGTGCATGTAGAAACCGTGTAAGCCGCCGGATATTATATTTAAAAACATACCCCAGGCAAATATGGACCCATACCCGAGTAAAGCTGGAACAAAAACACTGTTGCAATGCACATAAAGCAACTTGAGGTTGCGATTTCTATTAAAATCCTTCCACGAGCTCCTCATAGGTCACAAAATGAAAAGTCAAAAGGTTATGGTAAGAGTGGCATTCGTCAGAACATGCAGAGGGCACAATAAGGTGGCCAGTGCTTTCAAGCCCTGGCAAATTTAACGGATTGAGGTGGTCTTGGCGGTGCGTAGGACACTCATCCGTTAAATATCATGGATATGGTGAACTACGGGCAAGTCATCACTACGTATGGTAGTCGCGGTACCGTCATCGCGACACCGTACTAGGCCAATGGACAGCCCCGTACAGGAACATCTTGGGCAAGTCGTTTAGGATTGTCACTGTATTTAGGATTCACCAAGGAATCGTCACAGATTAAGACTAGCATGGATCAAGGATATTCTTGGGTTCATTATGAGCGTTTCGTTGCTATCATTCAGACGAGGAAATAAGACAGGCGTGCCTACATTGGGGACCCAAAATAGGAAGAGTCTCAGAAAGTCCACTAGAGAGCACTATAATGTGAGTTAGACTGTGGCCCGAAAAACAAAGCCAAAATTCGTCACAATTCCTAACTAACTAATGTCTTCTGGACCCCGGTTTTCAAATAGCTGACGAAAACCTTGTTGGTATGGAGTATGCAGACATCGTTTACCGTCTTCCAATAGGAGGAGGAGGCGCAGGTGTTTTTGAATGAACTGACCAAAGTCCCTTGGTATGCAACGTGCACTCACAAAGTGTAAGTTACTAATGTTTATTCACAACTGGTTGGTAGCATGATCGGGCAGGCATGACCATAAGATTACATTCAGAATTAAGCATGAGTTTGTTCGTAGTTGCAGGTAATGGACTGAGTGGACGAAAGGGTACATTCAAGAGTGGGAAGGGATTAGTTGCTGGTGTGCTATCAAACTGGGCATCGCAGTGCCCTGCCATCACACTGACGTACTTCGGTTTCTGGACAGCCCCGTAACGGACGTCGTGTTTGAGATGCTTGGGCTGGCAATTGCAATCCTGTGAGCCGCGGGGTTTATTGAGTTGGCTAAGGGAATTCGAAGAGGTAGGACGAAGCCAACGTAAGACCGCAGGTATTCTTATGGTCCGCCTGGTCGCGTTTGCTATTTGAAACACCTATGGCGTGAAAGTGGTATATCTCCTAATATCAAGAAACGTGTGCCACGCTGCAGTGCGGGCTGTTTTGTTATATGTCTGTGAGACTTGGCCAGTCCGAGCAGCTAAAACTAAGACTTCTTTAGGCGTTTGACAACCGTTTTCTCAACAGTCGCTCGGCAATATGTAGACATAATGTTGGAAGTGAAGATGGATTGCAATACTTGGGCATTATTTGGATGAGGTCGAAACCTACACGACAAGCACGAAATAGAGCCTCAGAACAGTCTAAACTAACGAGCAGCTTCCAACGTAAGTGCTTGAGATGAAGCTTATTTATATAAAATCGGATGTTGAAAATTATAAACACAAGCACGTCAGCTGATCGCTTTCTCAGAAGGTAACCCCTAACTGGCGAGACTGCGGCTGGGAATAGGATGGCTACGAGTCGACTCTATTAAACTACGTGCTACTGGTCTCGGGAAGCAGAAGTGGAGTGAATTTGGGGTTTAGTGCCCTAACTGAGCAGACATGACATCAAGTACCCACCCACTCGCTAGGTCTTCGTTACGGCCACATCCATGGGGCAGGTTTGATGACGCACGTGGTCCTTGGATCCTATGGCTCAAGTCTATACCACTTGGTCTTACGACTGACAAATGTACGCCCGCTATTGAATGGTCGATGTACACACGCCTCCTTCATAATTGAGCAAGTAGTGAGTTTACCTTTATAACAGTAAGATTCCAGCTTCAGCGTGGACACCGAGTTAGAATTGTGGACAAAGGATCTATTAAGCACCTGGTGAGTTAGCCACTACAACTTTGTTT
Organism: Clonorchis sinensis; assembly: GCA_003604175.2. Taxonomy (NCBI): domain Eukaryota; kingdom Metazoa; phylum Platyhelminthes; class Trematoda; order Opisthorchiida; family Opisthorchiidae; genus Clonorchis; species Clonorchis sinensis. The sequence continues at coordinate 185,195,668 of CM030369.1, read as the reverse complement.
CATTGTGTAACGGGCGAACGGTATCTTCGAATGTCGCGTAATAGCAGAACCTGCGGGAAGACAAACAAAGTCAGAGCTGGGTTTCTATACGGTACTATTAATGCAAGACAAATTCACAGATTATACAAACATCGACAGTAGATACTCGTCCGAAACAAATGGTCCACTTGGACTACAAAGGTACGAACCAAAGGAGCAAACAGGCTCCCACGTGAGACATTCACACGTGTGCGAAGTCGGCCGCAAATGGCCGGATGACCTCAAGGCCAAATGAGTGGAGTGGTATGGACAAACAAACGCTGGTTCATATACACGCACTAAACACGAAATTTGGGTGTGGGGTTACAAATAGACAGAATAAACGTGGGGAATTTCAAGTGTCAACGTAATGGACGATAAAATATGTTTTAAGTGATACCGCGGAAGATGTTTTCGAGTCCCACTTGATTATACATTCTTCCTTTCAGAAAACCCGTCGAGTAAAACGGATTCCTGGAACTGAGAACTGAATTCACCACACATAACGTTTGTACCGATACAACCAATAAATAGAACTGTGAGTCGTTAAAGGGTGTTGTGTATTTTTAGGCATGGGTTTGGCACACGGATGTCATGTATGGATATGGAGGACCGAACTTGGTCGTTGGATTAGTCTGTTATGTATAGTTGGGGCACCAGTCAGTTACGAGCATGTGTACGGGCCCTCCAGTTATTATAAGCAGCCACAGTAGGCGACATCGAGTACGGTTATGAGCATGACGGTTTTGACCATCGGTTTAGGCTGCTGAGCTCGGCTGTGGTCTCATATTCGGCGTTGGACATAGACATAGGCATGGAAGTTACGATTACAGTTGTGAGTATGACGGACCCACTTTGGGCGTTAGATTAGGATGCCACGCATAGTTGTGGCCTCATTTTTATCGGCCTGCATAAATACTGGCCTGATGTTTACTATAGGTAGCAGAAGCAAGCGACAGCGCACACAATTACGTATGACGGGCCGTCGTTGGCCGTTAGATTAGGAAGCGTAAGTGAGGTCGAATAATCGGCGTCGCGTATAGGCCTAGCGGTTACAAACGGAAGCCAAGGTAGGCGATATTACGTACAGTTATGAGTATGGCGACCGCCGTTCGCCGTTAGGCTAGGTTCGTGTGCGTAGTTGGGGCCTTGTATTCATCAGTTCGCGCAAATACTGGCCTGATGTTTATTTTAAGTAGCAGAGATAAGCAACAACGCGTACAGTTATGAGTATGACGGACTAGGTTACCGCGCTTCCTTCTTGTTGCATGGCAGCTGCTAGGCACCAGAAGGATGCTACAGCTGAACTTTTTATGACAGGCCGTCGGATTAGACTATCACGCGTAGTGGAGGCCTTATTTTCACTGGATTAGGTACCGTGCATAGGTGGGGTCATAAGCAGCGTCGCACATAGACGCGGGCCTAGCAGTTTCAATGAGCATTCGAGATGATTGAAGACACGCACAGTTATGAGTATGAAAGGCCGTCATTGGCCACTGAATTAGGTTACCGTGTACAGGTGAGGATTCATAATCAGCGTCACACATATACACGAGTCTAGCAATTACGGTAAGCAGTCCATGTGGGTGACAACGGCTACCGTTATCATGGTGACCGCTTTGTGACTTGTTCCAACTGTGGTGAGTCATATTCCTAATAGAAATGGTGCTATTGTGTTGGTAGTTTACCTAAAGTGACCTCGTGATGCTGTATTGTCCACAGGCTAGTTATGCATAGCTTGGAAAGGCAATCATCCACAGAAATGGCCCTCGCATCTCCACTGCACAATTCATGCTGTTTTCTGACAGCGTTGTACTTACTGGAAGCTGAGCTCCCTAGGAAAACTGTTGTGACGACGTTCGCTGAACAAAATTATCCCGTTTCTTAAATCCAAGGGAGAGCAAACAGCCGTCAGTGACCGCGTTTCCTAGGTGGAGTTTGCATAGGATATTCTGTAAGTGTTATTTTAATTCTTAGAGAGCGCCAAAATATGGCAAAGTGCGATTTCGTGTTTTATCTCTCGTAACCGGTAGCAAAATGCGAATCGGCGATGGTCCGTGACCTTGAAATTTCGCTCACTTAAACAAAATGCGGTGAGCAACATATCACCTACAAGTACAAATGGATTAGACTAACTCCCCATAAGAGTCACAACTTCGAAAACCCTATAGTTTCAGCGAAAGTAATTTGGGTGTGCTTCTAGTGAGCGACCATTAAGGCATGGTGGGGTCATTACGACTTGAACTTGGCACGGAACAGGACAAGGGAAGGGAAGTCGAAACCCAAAGGGAATGCCTGGCAGAAAATAAATAATTGTAAACTGCAAAAAGCGAAAACTAGATCCTTCACTGACTCCGGATGACTTTGGACGGTTGATTTATTGGTCAGGAAAACGGAAACCACAAGTTGGAATTCTGATTAGGCAATTGTGCACAAGCAAGGAAGCGCGCTTTCAATCTGAGCTCGCGCCCAAGCCAAGTGAAGGACGATTTAACCGTTCACTACACATAAAGTTGTAAGAATAATGTTTATTTGCAACTAGTGGGTGGCATACCGTCAGGCATGACCACACGGTTACAGTCAGAATGGCGCACAACTCAGGGGTTTTCGGGTACTGGGGATTTCGCGAAAAAATACAATGTCACATACAGTGGACAATATCCGATGTAGACTTAACCACTCCCAAACAGGCATGGGAAAAGAGATACAGTTGCCAGGAGTTTAGCTAACTTGGGTGGGACATGTTAAGCTGGGATAAGATCAGATCGTTAAGATTTGGAGGTGGCAGTTGAAATGGATGTTTGAAGTAAGCGTTGAAGCAGTCCAAACAAATTTGGGTGATTTATCTCAAGAAATCTGTTGTGTATAGAAACAACTAATTTCAGGGGGGACAGCAGACAGATAGGGGATGTCGAAGGGAGAACTTCTGGAACAATAGGCAAGGACCGCAGTATAACTGAAATTTTCTATGTGAACTGAACAGTAAGGTAAGAATGTGGGTCCACTGTCACTGAGTCACCTCTGTTGTCCCAAACAACGAGTTATTCATGGCGATGAAAAAGTCATTAGGTGCTGGCTACGAGTGCTAGTACTGAAGAACCAGTGAGGTGTATATATTTTATTTGTGTGTGGTCACTCCCAAGAACAAGGATGGCGAGCGTGAGTGCTACGTTTGGCCGACATAGTAGGCTCGGCATGGTGTGACGTCAACCAAGACGAAAGTGGTAACCGCTTTGCACGTAGACGTAAGCCATCGACGTCATAAAGCATCTTCAGGCTACTCCGTGTATTTTTGAAGCATACGAGGGGACAGTTTTCCTTCGCCTCCATTTCCTAGCGTTGCCGGATAAAAAATCCGGGTTGCTTCCAAACCTGTGGCTACAAGCAAATGGAAAACAGCCGCTGAAGGAAAGAGATCACGGGGGAGGCAAATGAAACCGCCGCCACCACCGAAGTAATTGGGATGAAATGCAGATGATCAGAGCATGTGCACTAGGGCAAAAAGACAGTAAGTCATTGCCGTGAACCACCGTGTCAAGCAGAAGCACTCCACAATCTCATGTGTGTGACTAAATGACCTGTAGAGATAAACAAGAAATCTATCGATTGAGCATCCTCAGGCCAACTATTTTTACGGCCAATTTTATAGCCAGCAGATGCACTTTTCTCCCAAATCTTTGTGTGCGGAACAAAATGCTTACGTGAAAACGTTGATTTCGCTCTGTGTATGCTCGAACATAACACCACCATAACACGCTTTGATTTGTTTGGTATTTGTTTTATTCAATCACCCTTCCCATTTTTGGAGCGCGGTCAACTTCGAAGTTGCAGCGCTATGGCCTCGGGCATGACCTCAGATACGTTTTTTAGAAGCTGGCGGCTGTCCTGAATATCCGGCATTTGAGAAGGCGTTGAATGTTAACAGGAAGGATAACTATATGGCATTTATGCGTGGATCGTGTAATCGAATCGAGTGGGTGTACTACAAATGCAGCGGGTAGCCAGCAAAACCAACGGAAAATCGAGGGATCCGAAGAAGCTAGTAAGTTTAGCGCATTTGCTAATAGCAAACAGAACACGAAGCGCTGGCCTTCCAGTTTGTTTTTGTCTAAGGAGACATGGGGACCATTCCAAAGTCCTCCTCAGTGTTCCACACACACCGCTACCCAAATTCCAGCTTCCTAAGCTTTAACAAGAATAAACAACGCTTGTAAAAATGTTATACTTAATGGATCCTCTTGTACTTGATCCTCTCGTTTCTCGTAAATTCAACATGTCATCAACAAGTCGTCGGGAGAAATGCAGCATCCGCGCTGACCATTAAGACTAGGCGGAGGGAAAGGCTGGTGAAGCCGAGAATGCTGAGAAATATTTCAGGTGATCCGCGCAACCGGTACCCGCAAACCGTGTGAGCGGAACTGTAGTAATTGAGTTCGGCATGTATATCGATATAACTGGACTAGAAATTCAGAATTCCGTACGGCACGACAAGCAGCACGTGTGTATTCAATTTGATGTATGTATACTGCACATAGAATATGAAGACAACAGAATAATTAATAGAGCAATGAATAGAGCATCAATCCTGTTCGTAGTAGTAATCTTCAAGGGTTAAATTAGAGCGGCTATCTTGAATAAAGAGGGACATCTCGACCACCTTGTACAGCACATTGAACGACAATTTTCGAGATCGCTATCTGCCACTCATTTAGACCATACACTCAAGGTAAAACTCTGAAAGATGGACATAGAATTCCAAGATGGTCCGTAAGTTTTATGACTGTATTTGTCTTCTCAAGCGCCACCCAGCTGCAGAGCTCACCCGCATTGCTCAAAAATGGAGTGGAATCCCCAGTCAGGGTCTGTCTGATCTGTTTGCCTACATCTCAGAAAAGGAAGCCGTCTAGACAAAAAGGTGAATCAGTGATAGTGCCCGTTTCCAGAAACAGGCCCGTGGTTAGTTCGGTAATCACAAAGGGGCGTCAGTTTGACCCCACTCGCAACGAGACCATTAGGAACACTTCTTCATCGCCTTATGGTGGCTTGTGGAACACTGACAGAATAGCAGAGAGTGGGATTTCGGTCTTCTGGCGTTAGCCAAATCTTCACACTCCGTTGGCTGGATATAAAAGACCTACGCCTTTAGTAGGCATACTTGACTAGCTTGGCCTGTCCATCCTCCATAACAGGATACCGAGCAAGGAATACCTCAGAATGTTGTGAACATAATAAACTCTTTGTAACTTCAGGTTTGCAGGCGTGGCAGTATACAGAGTGTTCTCTAAATGCTTCTGTACACGAAGTAGTATCTTTTGGGGTTGTCCACTTGCTGCATTCGAATTTAAGTCCGCGATGGCCGAGAAGATGTACCCTGGGAAGTCCTTAACACCCCCGTGTTTAAGTAGCTGCTAAAAAACCTTTTTTGGTTTTTAAGCACGAGAACAAGGCACAGAAAGATGAAGCGACCGAAATCCTTCCATCCTTTGGTATGCGCTTGCTCTCACAAAGTGTAAGATCATTCTTCTAGACATGTAACCATTGAATTCACCACTTACAACCCAAGGAGGGGTATACAGAGTTATGGAGCTCTTTACATATCTCGGAAGTTGTATTGGTTTTCACTGTGGCATGAGGAATTAGGTAAATGTGTGAACCTCTGAGATTCGGGTCAAGCACCAAAACCTGTGTTGGTTCGGTCATGTGATGCGCATGCCCGATCATTCTTTACCTAAGAGAGTGCTGTCTCCCTTGCCCAAATGGGATTGGCGGAATCTGGGAGGTAACCAGCCCTTGAAATGGCAGAGGGGTGCAAAAGAGATTGGGAAGTGTCTGGGTGCTCCTGAAGCGACTCATCTTGGAGTATGAGCCCTGTATTTCCAATATGCATATTTGGAGACGCTGAAAGATCTGGCTGCTAATCGATTTCAGTGACGTTGTTGATGTCACTTTCTATCCAGGTACCCTGACGGAGCGTCTATAGGTGTATCAACTTTGGAATGTTTGTTGTGGGCTAGTCCCTTCACCGTTAACTTTTATTTTTTTTCTTGACAATAAGACTTTCAAGCAACTTATGGCCGTACTACCGGCAAGCATCAGTGTTGAACACGTGTTATGACGGTAAAGATGATATCAAAAAGTGCAGAAAAAACTGTCAGAGCAGAAAATTTGAATATCGATTTGTTATTCTCCGCTCAGTTTGTTGATCTCGGCAAAAGTATTATCACCTCTTTCATTCATCATCTCTTGTAAATTAGACCATTATTCAGCCAGTTTTTCGCTCGGGAATTTCTTCGCCACCACTACGCTTGGGCAATTATGCTTTCCAAAAATACCCCCTATTGCCGAGTCCTTAGAACCAGCATTTGGCCGGCTGCCATCTATGAGATCGCCTAATGTAGTCCACCGATCGCTCACTTTCGGTAACAAACTTGTTGTCGCAGTACGACTCTGCACATGTTCAAGCTGTCTTCGGTGTTGGGGTTCTCAGACGACTACATATCGGGGCAAGACACGACGAAGCAAAGTAGAATTCAATATTTTTCTGCGGCATCGATTTCCCGTTTTTCTTGAACTGAGGTGTACGGAAAACCGCTTCAACTGTGCTGGGAAATCAGTATGAATAATGATGAGTTGAAGGCGCTTCCATGTCAAGAAAAGTAACCAGGGTGAACTTTCTTCCTTAGTCCGGGCATTTGCACTGTTAGCTTGATAATTGAAATTTTGAAAGCCGAGAGGATATGAGTGGAATGATATTCAGCGATCTGATAAAACCAGGAACGAAGTTCAACTTTGAAAGGACTTAACTATTGGCCTCGAAGTCTTATTGTGCATCGATTGGTCCGTAAACACCGCTTGTAAAAAGTGCAGAACACCTGGCAGCCATTCATAATTTAGTGGCATTAGCATCATCAGCTAAGTGAAGTATGTGCATACTGAATCCGGCGGCCGCATTAATTTTTCACTGACAGTGAGCAAATCGAATGGAAGAACTACCCATTGTAACTAAAAAGTATGAATGAGAAATTTTGTGTCGGAGGTCTGCTGGGTACTGGCATTTTACTTTTAGTGTGAGAAAGGAGTGGTGAGTTATACGTTGAAACAACTGTTCAGATACAGAAGCACCAGCGGATGCAATGCTGAACCAAGTCTGACGGGGTGCCTTGTTCCAAGATCCTCGTATAACCATCGCCTACTTTGAGACCATTCGTTGCTTTTGCATACCGCCCGACTAACTTTTGAAACTCACTCACTGTTCCGACTCGCTTTTGAATTCCCCAGCAGAAGCTTGACACTGCTAGGATTCTAGTCATTGTGTTCTCACATTCTTAGCCTCTCTCCAAGAAGCCGGACAGGTTCGGCCTTCTTTTAGATTCTACTAGCCTGTGGTTCTCACTGAGTGTGCCGCACTCTGTTGCTTCATCCGGTGTTTTAATGATCTTGTCTGCGTTTTATGAAGTGCGCAGAGCACAAGCTATTCTTGGTGAATCGACCACAACGATTGGGACACTGACTTCGTTACGCGGAGAATGTGAGGTAGCTAGCCAAGTGTGAGGGATCCTCACGAAGGAGGGATGTCAGCTACTGGGATGTAGAACAGAGGCCCTGATCGCCGAAGTAATGACTGTCTGCCAGACCCATTCGACTTTTAAAATGTACGTAACTTCCTTCACTATTGACAAGACTGGTCAAGGGGTGCCTGCTGACATGCAGAGACGAGGTTTAACCCGTTTGGCCTTAATTGGTGGCACTGGGTGCGGAAAAAATTCCACAATTCACTCTAAAGTAGCTATTCGCATTCTATTTAGGAGTTCAACAAAATAGTCTTACATGTCCTCCTAGGACTGCACGTGTTTGAGCCTCAAATGGACATAAACGCATGGTTTGTCGAGAACAGTCCAAAAGACTAGTGCATCATGACTCTTAACAACAATCATGTTATACCGTATCGTCTTACCTGCCCAAGTGGTGGTTTGTGCTTTACGTCCCGTTCATCTTTGAAGAGCATTGTCACAAACATAAAAGGTAAATCTAAGCGACAGATGTAGAAGGGTATACAAGAGACTATTAGATAAAACGATGGAAGCGTCCCATCCGAAGTCGATCCATGAACAATTCCATTTCAGACAAGATGGACCCCAAAGTAGTAAAAACGTTTGGTACGGAAACGACTATGAAGACCAGAAAAGTGAGGTAAACGCTATCACAGTCAGGATTCGCACATCATACACAAAGTATCCGTCACAATGGGTCAGGTGTAAAAGTCAATGACAAGGATGAATGCTCAACGCCATGTACCAAGCATAAAAGTATCGCAAGTACGTAGAGAGCCCAAAATGGCGAGCAAACACAAGTCACTGACTGTGTCCTTAGGAAGTGCCGGTCCATTAACAGCCTTGGCGGATTGAGGAAGGCAGATCCGCCGATAAGAAATGATCATTGGTCGGTGGACCAAAAAGTCGACATCACAATCGATCGCCCGTAGGGCCAAGATGATAGCGATGGAGCAATCGTCAACACCGTACTTCTGCTCCTTCGCATTCCACGCAGTCATTTTGCATTGATCCGAGACTGGGCTTGCGTCGGGATGGTTGCACTCAGACTTGAGATACTAAACCCCCCATGTTTTTTTACCGCCATGGATGTAGCTGCTCAAAGTGTCTTTCGATGGATGTAGCCAGCCATGAGTATATTGCCTGATACAATTGTCCAATCTTTTGAGCGTGTTCCGGCGGACTTGGCCGAGTACGAGCGAGTATGTTAGTCTCGGCACCAGGTAGGTCCTTGTGATGCCCATTATTTGATGCGGCTATAACGAGGCACGCGTCACCTCGTCGAGCAGTTTGAGCAGCTGTTAGTAGTGGCAGACTCCTTTCCCTTGAAAGTAAAGGGGACGCCCAAATATGTCACGGTGTCTGTCGAACCAAGAGGAGTGGTGAGTTTATCAGCGAAGCAAAATGGTTCGACTGAGAGTGCTGTAGGTCGGTATTCCTTGTCCCCACAAATCACAATCGCCTTCGTCTTTCGGGCGTCGATCTCTTTCCAACTCGACCGCAGCAGCTTCAAGCTTTTTATTAAGATGAGCTTAACTTTCCGCATACATGAGCCAGTCGTTAGCGAGGCAAACCACCCGCTAAGGTGTTATGGAACCGGTATCTTAGTTGCAGCATCGACAATCCAAGAACCTCATCCGTTACCATGACAAACCATATTGGGGAGGGTTGGTCTCCCTGACTCCCACCTCTGTAGCAGTGAACCTCAACATTGGGAAAAAACTGCTGCAGCATTCCCACAGGACTGTTCAATATATCGAGCTGGAGATGACGGTACTCCAAACGCCTCGGCAGATCTGAAGGTTGTGTCATGCGAAACCGAATCAAACGTTTTCGAGATATCACTAAACGCCAAGTTAGGTTAAAAGCAGTCGCTGAAGAGTGACGAAGCAGGGCATGGAACAGCGATGTAGCTTTCAAACAACCGTCTCGATGTAGAAATGCAAACCGGAGTAAGCAAAGTTGCAATCTAGGGCACCAGCGATCAGCAAGCGCCTTATGAAAGCATAGAAAAATAGTGGATGACACGGGGATCGGTCTCAGTTGGTCAGGTAAAGTCGGACTTGGGACCCTTGGAACTGGGGTAATACGAGCACAACACAGATGCGGCAGACAACTTCAGGAGAGTAGGAGTAAATTGACATACACAGCAAGGTCGTTGGCATTGAACCGGCGAAGCATCCTGGGCGTGAGCTTGTCCAAACCTGAGGATGAATTGCCAATCGTATGGCAGTTGGTGTTGACTCAAGCCAATCTTCGGAAAAAGGCAGGAACAATCAATGCAGGCCATTTGGGCGGCCACATCCGTTCATGGACGTGAACATGATTGTGGATTACCAAGCCAGATTTCTATTTGCAGCACTTGCCATATTCTTCAGACGTCAACACCATGAGACTCTCCTGGGTGCTGCTTGGGACTGGTGCAGAGCCGCCAGATGATTCGTATTGTAAAGTGTCGAAAGTAACCAGCACATTGAAACCAAATGGAGAGGTTAGTCCTGTCTGAAGTTACTGAACTCTTAGCTCACCCAGACTGACGTCCGAGTTACTTAGTCGGCAGCACGAGGAGGCGCTTCAGGGTCCCGACCGTTTACTTTTGGCTGTACCATTGAACAGATCGATTCCGCGTGAAGTCAAAGTCAGTCACGTTTACTTTGTTTATTCCAGCCACTACTTATACTGATCTGCCTTCCTATGATAAATGCATTGAAGTTTGTAGGATTGCCTTGAAGGGTATGCTTGTCCCGAGTTCTGTATTAGTTTATAAGAATTAGTCTGTTTGATTACAAACAGTAGGTAGAATTGTGCTTTGCTACTTTTACCGCAGTTGAAATAACCTGCTGCAGGTCAGACAAGCCGAAAACGGTTCTTGATGTGTTGATACGGAACTGAGACGTGCGTGGATTGGTCGTCCCTAAATAACGAAATGAACAATTAGATTCGAAAGTCTACACTACTGTTTCTACACAAGTAAGCAAAACTACAGTGTTTCCGTGGGGTCGGCAAGTGCACAGACACTGACTTGCACAACACAGGCTCATAACGACGAGCAGATTGTTGGAGCAGTGCTGCGGGCTGTGGTGCGACCAGTCTCGTGATTCCGATCGGTTCTATCACACGGGTTTCATGTCAGGACAAGTTAGAGCAGGTCATGCAGACGGAGTACGCAAGCGAATGTGCAAGTGGTTGCAGTGACACACGCACATGCTCGTGTTGATTGGGTGGGCTTTGTGGCAAGGAGAAGAGCAGTCACGGCGGCCTTGACGGAGCAAAACAGGCGAGGTCAATAACCACACACACGGAGTCAGTGAATGGAGGGGGGAATATTATGCCGTCAAGCTAGATTCAGTGTACAAGACATCGGGGACCAGTAAAGTAAGCAAGACAAACTAACCCAATGCATCATGATCAGGTTGAGAGAACAGCATCGATGTGTTTCCGCCAAAGTCTTGATTTTCTGTGGATTTTTAGTTGATCCTGAAAAATACGTTGTATTTTCTGGCCAACCTATAGTTGTGCGAAACCCCTAAAAGCTGCCATTAATCTTCCCCTTCTTTAAATATCACGAACGATTTGACCGAGTTCAGTCACTGATGCCGCAGGGTGATAAGGGGATCCTAAAGTCATAGGTGTCTGTGGAGTATTGTGAATCCATCCCCTGTTTCTCCGCCAATATCACTCCATATACGGAGAGTATGACAACCATGTGAACGTAAAGTAGCCGCTTTTGGTAAGCGGCAGAAGACTTGCTTTATAGGTGCTGTCCATACAAGAGCTGTTTTTTAATCACTTTTACCAACTGGCTGTGGTTGGGATGACTAAAATACTCAGAATAGATGAAAGGTTGGATGAGATTTGATAAATCAGGTGAAACATGATCGGTAAATCTATCACAATATTGTCCTACTGAAGCTACAGGTAATGCGGGACGCCTGAGGGCCGTGCCAGCAATGAGTCTTCGGCCTGTAATAACAACTCCCATCATGACAGTGGACCGTCAAGGCAAAAGTGTGTCCAAATACAATCCAGATGACGTGGTTGGTGATGGCTTAAAATTATAGCATGAAGGCGAGAACATGACACTAAACCATGCAGCATGCAACCCTAGTTACTTTGCTGTGACCGCTAGCCACTTGGGCGAATTACACTTCGTGATGCGATGATCAGAGAAATTTGGTTACGCTCCGTTGCTGAAAGGCGGCTAACCCATGGTGGTTTTATATGATGTAACAATAATGCGCTGATGTGGGCAAATTCAACATGTGTTTTGTTCACCTGGTGAATCCATCTGAATTTCCTTCATGCAAACTCCTTTTGGAATCCCAAGCATCCCACTCAAAGTAATGTGATAAACACCACTCCATTTCAGCAAACTTCTGCATACTGCGCACAGACTTCATGACTGTTGGATGGATTTGTAGATCAGATGGAGTCTTTGGCACTAATAAACGAGAGTACCTGTATGGTCCGACATGCGACAGACTAATGATTCACTGAGACGACGAAGGCTGCTGACCGACTGAACGGCCAGTAAACGAATAGGCATTCATAACTGATGAATGAACACAGTCGCCTGGCATGAATGCTGTACGTACTCACAAACCATGACACAAGACCTACGTGTTTGAGACTGGGAGCTGAATGCTGAAGTAATTGAAGCTCGCACGGACCAGCGCGTGATCTTGCACAGAACTCAGGCATGTGTAAACTGAGCTGCACGCACCGCTTAGGAGTGAAAGACAAGTTAAAATAGGGTGCAGGTGATTTGAAACTACCTTTCACTTTCATGTGATTACCCTTCTTTCAAGTGGTAGCATGTGAGCAGTACTGCTCTGTTCTTGCTTGTCTTGAAGCTGCAGTGTGAGTACTTCATGACTAAGAACTGTGAGCGCAATACACTGGATCTCACATCTAGTTCAGAACCCAGAAATTTTTTTCGCTCCATGTCTCAGATCCAGTACTGTTCGGGTTGAACAGCATCCGTATCTATTCTAACAAAAATACACGAAATCACCACAGAAGTAAATTAGCGCACATAGATAAACACAGTCCACTTTTCAGCGCCATTATGAAGCTGCCACATAAAGCTATGGGTGTTTATCACCTCAAATTCGGTCTCTTCACTGAGAACTAATTAGTCAACAGACTGTCATTGTTATGTAGGTTTCGGGTCGAAATCTCGTCGAGTAAATTTCCAAGATGTGGAACATTAGAATTCGAAGAGTAAAGAGAGAATTACCGACTTCCTGATGGTTAACAAAATAGTGGGTCTAAAGCAATGGGGAGTACCCTCAAGCATACTCTGGTATTGCACAATAGATAGCAAATGAATCTTGGCGTACATTTTGTGTTCTAAGCGGAAACAACAATTGACAACCCGACCGATTGGTGAATCTGGCAACTTGAAGCCTACCTACAAACGGAACTTGTAGGTTTACAGCAAAGTGGGCACATAAAAGGTCAAGAATAATGTATCCAAGCGAAAAACCTTCTTTATGTCTAGCACAAGCCCAGGACTAAAACCACAGGATCTGTGCTGAACGATTTAGGTTTCAAAGTAGTGAACCTGATGAATGTTCTGTCTCCTGCAAACAGTGAAGCCTGCATGAATCAAACAGATAGCTCAAATTTGATAGAGTTCCGTGGAACTCATCGTTCCACATCATAAAGAAACCAAAAACTGCTATAAGTGCTTTCTTCGGACAGTGCACTCTGTAGGCAAATTGAGGATGTACGTCCAGCTTCTATGTAACGGACAACTTCACATGGTATGTCCATCAGGGCAAACCAAGTGGACTCCAGGCCACAGCAGTTCCTAATAACGGTGTAGTAGGAATAGTACAAACACATCAAACATGTTACCACTATCCCAAATAGCACTTTGACATCCCATTGTTAATATACAACAAGGCAATACTTTCATTCCAAAATACGCAATCCGTACGTGCTGGGATTGATACTTACTGCAAGGAAGCCGGCCATACTGAGTAGTTGTTCCAAAATTCTCTGTCAAATTTTTTCCTGTTACTTTTTTTCTTCACAGTAGTAGTTCTGGTCCAAAACCTATTAAAATTTCTCGTTTGGGGTTGACAAAAGAGGAACCCCTGAGAACTAATGTTTAAGATGAAAGTAGAAGCTGAAATGAGTTATGAAAACGGAAAAGTAAACTGGCCTATTACAGTCAAAGACTTGCGTACCGTACAGGCTTGCTATTTTAACATTCGTATATTGTGGTACTACACTAAAATGAGTTTCAAATTCTAACTTTCAGTATATCCAAACTGAGCAACAAAACGCATGGAACACGCCTATTGTTGGGGGTCGGACCAAGCAAATTTACTAGTTCCTTCAGACTGACCGCCTAGGCGCCTTTTGTTCCTGTTTTTTCTGAAATCTTGGAATACATTCGCCCTCAGTGGTGACAGAAACTGGCGAAAAGCTGTTGGAAATGAGTAGGATATCTTATTAAACTGTATCATAGCTTATTTGTTTGGAAACAGTCTCCTCAAGAGGAGCTTAACGGACGGTGTGGCCAGGCCGAATTCTGACGAGACTAAAGAGACAGCATTCCTTCTCGCAATCAGCTAACTCGTTGTACGATGGCATCCCCGTGTACAACACACTCGAAGTGCATATTGCGCCTTCTGAAATAACGCTACCAAAATTGCATTTGTTGCATTTCCGTAAAGCCCCATTTCCGATGTTTCAGTTGTATCTAGTGACCGAGACAACAAAGATCAAAGTCGTCGTGGAAACGGCGACTAGCAATGATTGTGTATTTCGGGATGAATTAACATGCATTCTTCATCAGAGTTTCATTCCAAGCCTAAAGTTAACCTAAAGTACTCGTGTACAACCCGTACAACATTCATCGCTGGACGTTCGGCGTTGTCGGTAGAAGGTTCAACGACCTCAGAAATAATGAAGGAAAATAGTATATGAGCCAAGATGATCGAGTTGCGTGGGACCATATTTAGCGTCTTCCGTTTTTAGATGTTGACATGGTGTGGCATAACACCTCAAGTGACCTTAGTTACTGAATGAGAATTCACTCACCTCGTGACAGTTCAGAAGCTAGACAAAAGTTCGGCCACGCTAGAAGAAGTTATGTGAAAAACGGAGGAATCAGCTGAGATATTCTTCAGAAAGTGAGGATAGTTTCCACTGAAAAGTCAAGCAGCTTTTTTGTTTTACAGAAGTGTGTCTTTTGAGTCTCTAGGATGGCTCGGAATCTTGGAATCCTAGTTGGTAAGTGAACTCTATACCATACGGGCATGAGCAGCACTTTAGCAATATGATCGACTTACACCATATCTCGTGTAGTAGTAAACTGATCGCACTGTTTATCAGCCACTCGTGACCACATGTATAGTGTTCAGTCGGAAGGTCGCCACTGGGTGGGTCCCCAGAATGAACAACAAGCAACCTTCATAAGCCGGTTCATCGATCACATTTGTCAGTAGTCCAGGTCTGCGGCCACGTCTGAGGTGGAGTCGTGTTCACCTCATCTCTGTGTAAATCATAATACCGCGTCTTTCAAAGTAACTGTCGGTTTGGTGGAGCACTTCATTTGCTTGGTCGTGAATCGCTGCAGTTTTAAACCTTTTCCACATCTCACGGGATTGCGTAACTAACGGCCGAACGTGTCATTTTTCGTTCCATAGCTTTCTCCAGTCCACACTTTGGTGTCTGTATCCTAATTAGTGTTCACTTTGAACAGCTATGAGGTAGTGTTTTCACGGATGAGTCATCCATAATAATGTGATATATGTTAATGTTTGGGGCGGTTCACTTCGACAGGCGATCTTGTATGCCTGTATGATTGATTAGCTTTCTGTTGAGCTGTGCCGCGGTTTTGAAAGCCTCATGCTTATCACTTTTCATATGATTTGTCTCGCATGATGCGCCCTGCTTATACATTCAGGGTAGTTCATTCGGTTAGCGGTCAAAATAACATAGCAAGCGGTTTCTTACATTCCAGTGAATGAAATTCACCTGAGGCATGCGCCTCTACGATTGTCTTGCGTGCATGTGACCTGCACAACGTCTTCATTCCTGTGTGTACTGGGGTGCGGTCGTAGATACCATTGCATTCAGAATACTGCCAACTCGTCGTTCTTCATCCGCATCAACGAATTAGTGCTGATGCTTGACGGAACACTACTCAAAAGGCTACTGAAAATTAATCGACAGCGCACGGCTTACAGTAAACACTTTAAGCTATTTCGAATGTCGTATCAACTGAAACACTAGGCGGTCTTTGTGTAGCACATTAAGTTGAAGAATATCATAAACTACATATTGAGGTGAGATTCACCAAAGTCCTCCGTTTATATTAACTTAATTTGTTTCGCCAAATTTTGTTGCCCAGTTCATCGATCGTGTTAGTGTTTTCGATAAAATTTTGTTTTCGACTGCTGAATCAGTAAATCAGACAATGGCTTGATGTTAGCCAATCATAAGAGAGAAAGGCAGACGTCCTTGATGGTCTTCAAGTCTTGATCGTATGATCACATTGTGAGAAACATGTGATGGGTGTTACATAATTAGATTGAACAACAGCCAAAACGTGTCTTGCTTTTTCCTTACAACCATGACGTGATGGGTGTATCAGCTCAGATTTGTGTGAGTGGTTCACGGCATAGGTACATTGTCAACATCATTCTCTTGTTGTTTACTTTCCCCGTACTAGCCTCATAAACTCTAGCGCCTCGATTCGGCTGAATTCCAAGTAGTTATGTGCATTTGGTCACTAGTCACGCTGGAATTAAAAATAAACCTTTCCAGTGAATTTCCATAATTTTCCGAACACACTGTTTACCTTCGATTATCTAACCTGTGGCACACATCCGAAGAAATATGGCGAAATAGATCGAGCCATTCTGTGTTCCAGCAGTGAAAGTACTGTGAAAGAGATTCTATATAGGCTCCTGAACGAGTAAATTCGATGCACGTCAATTCCTAGCGGATCTAATCGACTTAAACGACTGTCTACATAGGATTAGAAGAGTTCAAAGCAACACCTGCTAAATCTTGTTTTGTCACGGTTGTCACGCAGTGTTGCTACCTACAACTTTGATGTCAGGCCATGAGTGGATACACTGTATGGACCCAATCGGTGGATGCTTCGTTGGAAACTATGGGGTTAGCACTGTTCGGATCTTTTATTGCTAAAGCGACGGTCGGCGCAGAGTGCTTGCACAGAATGTTGTCTTACATACATTCGTCAGGTATGCCGCACCGGATTCGTCAAAGTCCCTCATCAGGTGAACTAGAGCGTCCCTAAATACGAGGTGTTCGTTATTCATGGATCCAAAAAACACCTCTAAGCACTCAAAAGTAATCTGAATGATAAATCGCCAAGTCGCTGGAAACGAACTCATCGAATTTTCCGGTGATCAGACGGAGTTCACATATAATGACTTCTGAATTATTGATATAACATTTGCATTATTTTCGATGACACGTTTGTGTCACACAATCCTTATTCATTCCGAAACTTGACAATTTTAATAAACTGTCCTTCTATGTTTTCCTGTAATATCAGTCGTATTATACTTGTACTCGTATCCTTGGAACTAAACCTCCTGGGAACAGGATCGTTGAACAACTACGCGGTGCAGAATTATTAAGAATTCGAGGAATGAATACAAACCTATGTGAAATTAATTGGATGACAAACACGGGATTTATAGAGCAAAAGGTCACCGGAAAGGCCCTCCGCCATGTTAATGATCAGAAGCCTGTGAATGATTGAAGCGATACAATTACGTGTATTGTATGGGTTAATAGGACCCCAATCGGTCAACAGTCGCTGAGTTGCTAATCTGCAGGTCTGTTCTGCAGATGTGATTGTCTGTGGGTAGAGAAAATTACACGGACTTCGTTTGGCCGGGAGTTGCGAAGTCTTGGGGCTTCGTGGTTGGTAGGGAGGAACAACGGGAATTGATGCGAGCGAAATGAGTTCTATTGAACAGACGTAATACACTACTCATAAGGTTGCTGAAAATTCTTCGACAGCCCAGCTTAGAAACATCATAGACGAGAGATTCAGCTAGGTTTCAGGTGAGTCTCTCACAAAACCATTTTTTTGCAAATGAGAGTATTTCACTAAGTTCTATTGAAATTAGTTCACCTGCTGTCAGATGGAAAATTTTGTCACTAGTTTAGCAAATTATACTCATTTGCAAACCAGTTTGGTTTCTGGAATCCAGCTGAATCTCTCGTTTATGATGTTGCCATTTCGCGAACCATCATATTCCTTCAGTACAAAGCTGATACTGAGAATCGTTCAAACTATTAGTGTGGTTTCATCCGAATTTCGCATATCAGCTAGAATTGGTCACAGTCATTCTTTTTAACAGCCCGCCGTTTTTGGCGAACACTTTCCTTGCTGCACCTAATATCACTTAACCGCACCAGATACAAGAAGGAGTTTACCGTTTCGAGTGGGTATTGCATGACTGCGAAACCTTCGCAGCTTCACCCTTCTTTACCTCGCGTCTTTACCTTCTCTTTCACATGTGTACAGGAATTTGCAGTCCATCCAAAACGGGAGCGGATGAGCCACTTTGGTTTTCCATATTTTTATCACAGTATCCACAGCTATCTATACACAATTTTCCGGGCTCTAGCTTTCCAAACCAATGCATAATGGACCTGAGTTTCGCCGATTCTCTACTGATTTGAAACTGCATTGGTCCATTCCATTACAGGCCACCAGTTGGATCTGGTCCCTACTGAGAGGGAGAAGATAGACCAAGCCCACATTTTATGTGATATTTGAGTAACCTCCAATTCAAATGTGAATTTTTAGGAAGCCCTTATTCCTGCTTACATTTTTATTATTTTGCCTACAAGTGGTGCCGTTTCCCATTCGAGAGACAATCACCGTAGTTGCTGCCAAAGTCCTATGTGCACAATTTGTTAGGGGAATTAGATAGACCGAAGCAGAGAATCCGCGCTTCTTCCAGTGGCCTTAAAACTCAACGATTATGTATTTCTCGCCGTTTAATCTTCCTCCGAGACCTTTACTCGATCTTCCATCAGGTTTACCACCTATGTTTATCATCAACAACAAAGCGGTAAATATGAGTTGCATGATAAATAATTGATGGTGTTTTGTCAACTACCGCTACTCTGTGGTCAAATGCAGTTCAACATTATGAGAGTTAAAATGCGCCATGCGGATATTTATATCAATGAAATATAAGGTGGTTTGTCGAAACTCAATCTGAATTGCCTACTTCTTGATGCCTGGTAGAACAATCTGTTTACGTTTGTCCTAAATAAGTGGACCGCTCCGAAATCGGAACCAGTAGTTCAGACATTCTCGTGGTTCAAGCATGATTTGCTTTCAATAAACACTTCTAGAAACGTCAAACCTCTGTGGTAGAAATTTGGATGAGTATTCAGAGGCAGAATAATGTAATCATTTTGTATTTCAGTACTCTTCTTGGGTGTACGGACTGAAGCGCATGTGACCTATGAAGTAATTCTAGGTGGTTTCATTAATTTTTGACGATATAGCAACTCCTGCATTAGTAATCATCAACAGCTCAATGAGGCTAGGCAACATCGTGATTTAACGGAAAGGTATTCATTTCACCTCTGAGAGATGGGAATATCTGACTTCTCAAGATGTAAATGTTTAACTTCAGCAACACAATCGATTGAGCTCACAACTCTGGCTAGTAGTCCTAGCGACGGATGTTGAGGTTGCATTACACGGTACGTCACATAATTTGCCGTACTACAGACCAGCCACTTAACTGTTCCTTTGTAGGGAAAACTAACTTATCAGCTCCATTAAACAGTGTCAAGAATATGCTCTACAGGTAACCTGAACTCGGCTTTTGGGAATCATTCATCACCATAGCTAAACTAAAATCGGTGTCCATGCCAAATAGTGTGCGTCTTTCTCGACTTTAAAATACTCTATCCCTGGTGGGGAAGACCTAGGGCAAAATGAGCATTTTTTTATGTCAGTCCGCGGCCAAGTAGTCCGTTTGTGGAGAGTGTCTGATTCAGAGGGAAACAAACCTGAGAAACTACTTTAAATTTTTTGGTCCAAACAGTTTTCCTTCCAAAGAGAGGACAATTTTCTTGCCAGGTTTATTTCCTTGCCACCTCCCACAAAGTATGAGTGAGTGAGTTGACAACCTTGGTGAGACGTCCTATCAATAAACTAGTTGCTACTTACAGAAGTGGAAGGCCTCATCCTGTTTCGGATGGCCAGCCGAATACGTCTTATAAATCCAGGAAGTGAGTGTTTAGTTCAGGCCCGAAAACCAACCAGATTTAGCTTTACTTTCAGGGATACGGTTAAAACAAACCTTAGAGAGGGAAACCAAACTATTAGCTCTATCCTGTCCGTCAGGAAGAGACTAGACCTTATCGTGGTGTGACCCATGGAGCCATATTGTGTGGGTGTCCGTTTGGTACTAGTATATTGTCGCATACTAAATCGGCCGGTGGGCAGAGGTAAGACCAAGGCCCTTCAAGTTGGCGATTGTAACATAGGTGGACTAGTCTAGCCTGTAATTAGGCTTTTGGGCCAAAATATTCGGCTGAGAGCTTTAATCACCCCCTCGTGTGAGTTTGGTTATCCCATCAGCAACGCAGCCCTTTACACAACCATGAACTTTTCTTGTATGCCCCCCACAAAGAACTCCGCACAACGTGTCAACAGGTTAGAGTGAAACCATAAACTGCATCAACTGACACAGGGTCTGAATTTACGATGGATCAAAACTTCGAACCAATCAGTGCGCTACAGCAGTCTGTGGTCATACACGACTATCCTCAAGATAGAAGTAACAAGCAATGCGTGCGGAACGTGGAGTGTGTACAAACAAAAGAGTAGTGGTAACACGCTCGCCTCGTATAACAGCTGTACAGAGTTCAAACCTCGGCACGGCCAAGGTCATGCACTGCTGATGAGGTGCGAAACTCGGATCCAGCGCTTCTCTCCTTTGGTGTGGGCTCACCAGAATGATTGCGCCAGGACAGGAGGATGACTGTGATGTGACTGTGATGTGAGCGTGCATTCTACAAATCCCGCAACCACTCACAACTAAAAGTAAATTGGTCAAAAGGAGAACACCACGTCCACAAACACAAATAAGTTAATATCACATCGACTATCAGCCGAAATATGGCGATTAAATAGCAAGAGCTACTACTGGTCTCCTACAGATATATCAAAATTGATGCTGATCCTCGTGCTGACGATAATGATGACATTGACGGTGATGTCTTCGGTCGTGATGATTTGTGCCCTGTAGACTCAAACGACTCCGCCAAATTAAGTTATCGTGCAGCAAAAATTTAGTGAAACCTGATGAACCCCAAGAAGAGCGAAGTCGTTCGTGTACTGTCGAAAATCCTTCACCAGCCGTATGAGTAGTATGTTCCATCAATTAAGCTACGGGTGTTACTGACTATTTACACATTATCAATCTTTCTTATAAGAAATCGGCCTAATTCCACCTCGATCAATTGTAGATCGTGTGAAAACATAGTGAGTCATGATAAAAACCAATTTGCGGAATAGCGGATTTTTAACACTGACAATAAATACGTTACCGATTTGGAACAAGGTCAATGAATGCCAAGAAGTCGCACACTGTCTTAAACGACGTACATCTGCAATTGAAGCATGAACGTACAAATTAATCCTTCCTTCCTGAAGATTCCGTGCAACGACCTCCAGGCGAGAGATGAATTTGAGTCCATTGACAGTGCAGACAGTAAAGGACCAAGCCGAAACCTGAACTACACATCCAGACCAGTACACTACCGTAGTTGCAACGGGAATTCGGTTGGTTTTACTTAGTTGGACCATAAACGTAGTGAGACCATAAACGTGAGACTAACGAACGTATCGTGTTGACGTCAACCTAGTGAAATTTGAACCGGAATATCACGCGGTCGAATCGTGCCACATACACCTAGTGGGTCCAAATAAGCAAGAAACTTGTGATGGGTTTCCTAGCCAAAACAGACCAGTTCCGCACGAAAAATATACAAACACCACTCAACACATCCGGATGTCATGAGGTATCTATTGTCATTGATGTGTGATACAGAAGCCCTTGTTGTAGTAGCCGCGACTTAAAAATTCTACGACAGTGAGAAGTGTCTCGTTCTACTCCTCATCGTTGAAATTTCTCTCCCTTCTACAGGACTGCCCTATCAATGTGTTCCTTTACCAATCTTACTTGGAAGCTTATCAGAATAGTCACGTTTTTGTCAACCTTGTTGGATGGGAGGCATGAGTACTTGTCTTATTCTGTTTTCAAAACACTACAATGACCGAAAATCTTATTGATGTCGAAGACTGAAATGAGGTTTCACTCCTAAGCGTCCAACATGGCCTTCATCGCAACGATAAAAAATAATCTGAATAAGACGCCCCGGGAACTTATGTCATCCATGTCCCTTACCATAAACAAAAGTTCAATTATTTGTTCCGCTGAACACACTCGTCCTAGTGTTGCTGAACAATGTTAAACAGCCCACTGATATTCTCGTTCTTCCTAAGGTTTATTAGATGGACCTGGTCCCACAGTTCTTGTCATTCTTGTGCTTTACTTAAAGGCTAACTTGCAAGTAAATACATGACTACACGAATTGAGTTTCTTCCCATGCATGAAACACTCTCCAACTTTTAATTCGGTTTTGAAATCTTGCTCCACACACCGGCTATCTACTAGTGATGGGGGGGTGAGACTTTTTTGATTGTTTGCCGCGACTTTCTCAGGAGGACACTGTTTTTTTATAGTTTTTTTGAGTTGAGAATTCTGCACACAAATGAACCCAGTGTGAATGTTTCCCCTTATCGTCATGATTTGCAAGTTTTCATTTCCCTCGCTTTTGAATAGATCTACCAATCTCGCAGCCACTCGTAAGTAGTTTTTTTCTTTTTCAGTCTTTATGACATTAAACAGTAGATTTTTTTGTTATCTGCTCATACTAACATTGCAGTTTCCAATCTCCTGAACAGTGAATGAGCTGATGAACTCTTTTGCCAGTCACTGGAGTTTGCCCAGACCTCATTGCAGTCGGATAAACGCTGCTCGAACACACACTCACCGAATAACGCTCAGATTGTGCTCGATGGATGTCAGACCGTGTCACATCGTGAATCTTTAAAAACGAAATGCTTTACAGTAAACCAGTGTATATTGCTTGAGAAAAGGCAAAGTTAGTGAAACATAAAAGCCAACAATGGATGGGTTTTGCACTTGCAGCCCACCGTTCCTAAATGTGCTTCGTACAAACAATTTGTCTAGTCGTGCAAATACAACAACAAACGAGAGATCCAAGAGTCTCCTATGAAATCCCGGTTGATATGCAAATGAGTGCAGGTGTCAAGATCTGTCCAATTTGGGTTCAAGTAGAACAAGAAGGGCGAAACCGGTCGTGGGCTGTCGAAGAGTTTTCAGAAAACTTGTGAGTTGTTTCCTTCAGAAAATATACTGCGATATCTCGAATATCAACCCAAATGAAACATAAGGCTGGCTTTGCGCAGCACATCCAGCTGAAGAATATCTCAAACGGAACATTCAACAGTCTCCCGTGGAAGCCCGGTTGATATGTAAATGAGTGTAGATATGCTTGACAAAAGGCAAATTTAGTGAAACCCAAAGGCCCATAACGGATACGTTTCGCACTTGAAGCCGACCGCTTTTAAATTTGTTTCGTACAAAAGCTTTGTTCAGTCGTGCAAACACAACCATCCTCACTTCAGAAATGTCTCAGTTATGGCGAAAAAGTGGTCAGCTGATCACTGTTTCTCGTATTGCGTGTGTGACGCCATACAGTCAGGCCATCAACAACCAATTCAGGAATGTTCAACTTCCAACCGTGTTGACCTTCATGCATATTGTGTTACTGCGAGAATCAAAACTATGGTATCGAGTTTTTGTTTTTGTTGCGGGTGCAAATAACATGAGTGCCGTTGGCTTTCATGTGATCTGTTGTGAAAATCATGTGCACACGACGTGATCGACTGTCCATGCAATTCCACTAGTCTAGGTGAAATCGGGTCATCACGCGATTTTATAATGAATACCAGAATCCGGAGTACTTGTGGCTCATCACTGGTTCTTCTGCCACAATCCAGAAATATTTTATCAGTGTTAACTTCGTTTATAAGCAGTGACGCACCAAAATAGAGAATAGTTGGAGACCCACTGACGTCATTCTCTACATAACATTGTAACGGGAAATCAGCTGCGTGCCACGGAAGGTTCTGCTTCTAAGCACGAAATGAACTATACGGTCATTCGTCAAACAGGCTGAGAAGGTTGAAAACGCTAATCGGCGTCTTTGCCGACCTTGTGAACAGTTATGAAAAGTCGGGACTTTCGTCCATTAGGTTTTCTTGAGCACTTTTAAGCAACTTGTTGTCATTTTGTGTCACCACAGTTGATCTCTGCTTGGTTTCCAAGCGCTTGTTGCCTCCCGGTCTGCTTGGCCATGTTCTGGTAGGCGTCGATCTC
The DNA here is from genome assembly GCA_003604175.2 of Clonorchis sinensis. Classification (NCBI taxonomy): domain Eukaryota; kingdom Metazoa; phylum Platyhelminthes; class Trematoda; order Opisthorchiida; family Opisthorchiidae; genus Clonorchis; species Clonorchis sinensis. Next base: position 185,171,592 of record CM030369.1, on the reverse strand, counting down.
TACTCTATAAAGAGGTTTCGTTGTTCTACTTTATTCCCCACAGTTCGACTACCAGTGTTATTCTGACTGTCACCAGTACACATGTTAAGTAGTTACAGTAAGTTAAGGTGTGGTTAATGAACGCCTCTATTCAGTAAATGCGCATAAAAGGGCTGCCTTAAATGCCCCGATAATCCTGATCTTTAAAGTATATTATCTCCTCATCCATATTAGTATTATTAGTTCTGAATAACGAGTCAATGGTAGTCGGCTGTCGAAGAGTGTTCAGCGACCTTACGATTAATATTTTCTATCAAGATGGTTAAAAGTCAATTCGTATTTCCTACCTATCAGGAATGATCTGTAATCTTTGGATATAATTTATAAAAATACATCTCTGATTGTCTTTTGAAAAACAACGTTAGTTTTTTCCTCAAAAAATAATGTGATTCTGGAAGCTACGCCAATGGGTGGTCTCAGAACGAAAATCAGTCTTTGACACCACTTCGGTTTCCTTGAACTATTGTCCATTTTGTTGAAACATGCATTCCCTTCGTGGGAGTTTCACTCGATCGGTCAGAGTTCAATGTTACGCTCTAAGTGACCGCTCACTGATCGAGGACATCATCGGACAAGTTTCTTCCGTCAGCTACACAAATAAATTCGATCTCTTAGGAAGAATTTTAAAGGGTGATGCCAAGTGGACATTAGGAGAATAGTCTTCGCAATTGGATATAAAACCTGAGTCTCTCCTCAGAGCGGATAGCCCTCAAATAGACGATAAGCAACTTTTGTTGAGTACATTACCAAAAAACGCGCAAAGAGCATTACTTAACTTCCTTTACAGAGTTCCCTAATGAGGCCAGTTTGAGACGTTAATATCTATGCAACCGATAACACTGACCACACAGTCAAGCGACTGGTGTAAATGAGTCTGAATGTGCATGTTAGTACGATAGCATGAGTGAATCACTCAACAGGTGTCGTCTGAGCTGAAAATGGGTTGCATGGCACCCAAATCATATTTCTAGACTGTAGGAGAAGTTTTTTTTACATTATTGTTCCAGTACTAGACAGATGGATAGATTGACAGATAGATGGATAGATGGATAGATGGATAGATAGATAGATGGATAGATTAATAGATATGCAGATAATTTGGTGCTACATTTGCCCCCCCTTTTAGCAAAAATCAATTCATGCTATCCGTTTCCGTCTTGGCTCTCGCCAACTATATATAGATCTGCAACTGTAATGTGAGTGATTGTCCGGATCCCAAAACAAATTGTATCAAAATAGCAATTTACTCAGAGTGCTAGAGCTGATCAATCATAGAGGTGACGCATGTTTTGGTTCACCGCCAGAACTCGATTCACTGTTGTTGATTGGTTGATATCCAGTCGAAGGACAACCGGAAGCATACTGCTGCGTAACCTCTCCAGAAAACTAAGTGAATCGGGTTTGTGTTACAACCTTGATGAGATCACGCAGATCTCTATTATTGGTTGATGGAATGGAACCATCGTTGAACGACAGGTGGCCTGTATCATCAGAAACCGTTCGGGGGAATTCACCCGAATTTACTTACGTAATAATCCTGGCAAATCATGGTGGTTCTTCTATTTCCCATCCAATTGACAAAGGTTTACGCAAGATAATTTGGTTAGTATGCTCCCAAGCCTCTATTTATCAATTTTAAACTGAATGACTTTTTTCAGTCGCGTTTAAGCGATGTTGCCAATTGCACTTCAGTGTCATTGGCATTTACGTCCTCGTATACTTGGTGTACCAGTGTATCACTGTTGACCGGAAAACCCATTTTGGATACCAGCCGTTCATTCATACTTCACATGGACTTCAGTCCAGTTTAGCTGAGAATTGAGGACTTGACAGTCCGACTGGCTGGTAGCACAAAACGAAATCTAGTTGCTGGTTCATTCCTGGTTTTCCTCGAACTGGGATTTCCACAAATCCCTTACAACACCAGTTGATCTCCTCCTCATTGATAGCTCGGATGTATTTTCTGGATGTATGTCAGTTGATCATCTCACCAATGCATGTTTGGCTCATTTTCCAGTATTTCTGCCCTAAATGACTACTTGTTACACATCGCGGGAGAACAAATTCTGAAAATTTGTTGAGCCCCATCATTATAACTGCTTCTGCTGACCAATCTTTCAGTAGTCATCAGCTCTGTTGGCTGTGCGAGTGACTAAACGTTCGACCAGTTTTTTTTACATATATATTACAATGGAGACTAGTTTTGCTGTAAATTATAACTCCTCGGACCAACAGGAGTTGGTGAACCGTCCACTGGACCCAGTGGAAATCAAGGTTAGATATCCGAATAAGCAGGGCTTTCTGTCCCTCCGCTTCTACACGATCTCTTCCTTTCGAATACCAGTCACTATCCACAAACTGCGTGTAGGTGATAAATCCAATGAGGCACGTGACCCTGAATCGCATCTTTCATAGCAAAAGGACACAACACTATTGTCTCCTATCTACTGATTGATTCTTTTTAATTTATGGTGATGGCCCCTGCAAAAGATACACGAGATCTGGCCACAGAATTTCATTCCTCACCCAATGTAAACTTAGTCAGGGTGACTTTGAACACTCTCTAGTCAAGTCGCTTGAGAGAGGGTGTCGTTTGGTAAGACGCGAACAGATGTCAAGTGGCCATGGTCCGGCCTGGAACTATGCAACAAGGTCTTTTGTCGACTAATGCGGCAAGGTAACATGCCCTGAAAATGGATGAGCAGAAGTACGCAGTACAGGGGAAAACACACCACAGGAGTAAACTAGCTGTGCTAAGAAAACTGCACGTACCGGTTCACGAGGCACTTTAAAACAGTCAGTGTGTGCCGGGATGAGGTAAGTACCGAGTTCAGAAGACCGACCATCTGCTATGGCTACTGGCGAATTCCTGGTTAGTGAATAACCAAGGGGCAACTAAACAAGTATCAAAAAGGAATAGCGTTGATGCGGTTCAACAACTTTGGTTAGTGCGTTAGGGCACTTCATTAACCTTCACCTCAATTTGAAACGTATGGTTTTTTTCCGAATGGGATATTACAGTCCGATCCATTGTGCACTTTAGGACTGGCTGACTGCCATTGAAGAGGTTGTAGCCAATGTCTCCACTTGAGGATCATTAAGAGGCAAGTTCGCACGCTGTTAAGGGTGAATAACAACAAATTGAATCCCTCCTGAAATATGCGTTTATACTGATCTTCTGGTATTTTCCAACGTACGCAATCAAATTCTACCTTATAGACAACCTTTCACATCATTTTCGGCAACCCAGAGGGTCTTTGCTCCCTGATACAGCTTAATCGTTGATTCTCCTATCCTGAAACCACTACGTCAATCTGAGACTGAAGTATGGGTCGCCAGACATACGAGACAACTACTGAGTTTATCACTCGGATCTTCGATTGTGTGTTTTTAGACAAGTGGCCTGACCGTCAGAAGAAATACATTCATTACCTCAGCGAACGTTGTCACCTTTAGTTTCCATTCATTCAGCTTAGCCATGTGATTGAGGGTTAAGCGGTTGTGGTCTCACGAGTCCGAAGTTACTCCAAGAAATGAGCTGATGCATACCGACCGTCACTAGGTGAACCAGTTGCTTGGTAAGTGGTGAGAGAAATATCGAGATAGCGGAGATATGAACAGCACGCCATCTCTTACCCTTCACCCAACTAGTCAGCAGGTTATGGTGACCTCAGAAACAGGTTAATAAAGAGCAGAAATCGTAGAATTATTTACCCATGAGACAAAACGGGATGTTATAAATGCGAAAGCTGTCGCCAAATAATGCCATTCCTCACTAAAATGTGCCGACGAGACACAATGGTCAGCAAAAAGCAGTGTTCGGACAATCAAGTCATGTAACAATTGTGTAGCTAGGAACGGTTTTATACTGATGAAGAGATGATCCAGTAGACTGATAAGTACATCCACAGTTGTCATCAAACTCTAATGTACGGCAATAGTGGTTCGTTTCTACTGTGACCTACAGCAATATCTAGGATTAAGTTCAGTTCTGGCAGTTATACTGGCTCTAGGGATTAGGAGATTCACAAGTAAAGATGTGGTCAAAAATTGCCATAAACTCCGGTCGCTGAATGTTCACATGACAGGCATCTACAAGCATGACACCTGCTAGTTTAGCATCGATATAAATACCTGTAGTATATTGTGAAGTTGAAATTTGCCCCCTCTTAATTGGGACCCTCATCATTTGCAAAACTATTTACCTCTAAAGCTGCAATCCAAGGAACTCATCAGTATACAGACAGTAATAAACAACATATAGATATAATTAGGTAAGTATCCACTGGTATGGTTCTGGCGAGTAACCCACGTCCGTGTGTATACCAGCTGTTGAAACCCTACGTACGTTTTTTTGGGGGGAATATTGTACGCTGAAAAATCCGTGAGACCTCTCCAAGTAATTTCTGGATGAAAGTATTTCGTCCGTTCTGTTGCAGAGTAGTGATAGTGAAGTTTTGCGACTGGTACTAGGTAAATTAGTGGTTTTCAAAGGTTGCTTGCACGGCCCGTCGCACAGTCCCATACCTAGCTGTTGTTTTCATGGACCGTTGCAAGATTGAGAGATCGCGATATCTCGTGTATTGTACCAACTGAAACCTGAGGCTGCCTGGTGCAGCACATTCAGTTGCTTGAAAACATCATAAACGAGAGATTCAGCTGGGTCCCAGGTGAGTCTCCGCAAGACCAAATTTGTTTGCAAATAAGTGTATTTCGCTAATTTCGAGCAATTTGTGTTCAAGTAGAACATAAGTTGACGGATACTCGGGGACTGCGCCTACCTAATGAGCCCCAAAAAGGGCGAAATCGGTCGTCGGCTTTCGAAGAATTTTCAGCAACCTTTTGAGTAGTGTATTACATCTATTCATTTACATATCCTTCCAAGCGTACACTAACTGCTCTATTACATGGGGGGTTGAAGGTCGCAAGCTGCCGTGCGCACATGCTGCACACCAACAACACGTGACAGACAAATCACGTGACAGACCAATCATGTGATTTCTGCTAGCTGTTCATTTTGCATCATATTTCGGATTGTTTTCTGGTGGTGTGATGGTCCATTTATCAGATGAACATCCCATGGCAAGATTACGTCATTCTTCACGTTAGAAGCACAACTTCCGTAACTTTAAACTCTGAACGCTGGAATTTTGTGTACAACTGAACTATGCAAAATGCCATCCACATTTACCGTTAAGAATTTGCTCTCTAGATTTCCATTGGACAGACAAGGGAAGATAAACCTGAACCTATCCTAAGTAAATTTACATGGTTATTTTGAGTTCCGATCAGCGGCTGACAGACAGATTCCTTAGACCAGAGCTAGAATTGGGATGTGAGAAACTTCACGAGCGTTTTTAAAAGTCGTATTGAGGACCTCGAAACCTCCGCTTCTCATGTTTCTTATAGTTTTTCACGACACCTTGTGACAAAACGAAACCTGGCAAAACCATAAGTCGTTTTGATACATCAAGCCCTATCAAGCTGAAGTCTGAGAAGGCTGAATCAAACACAATTTCCTCACGGTCTGGGGAGGATATACCATATTAATATGCAGATATGTGGCATGCACTGTGAAAAATTTCGCCGACTCTGCCTATAAAGAGTATACAACACCTAAAACTTCCAGTTTTGCAGCCGAAATTCTAGTGTCGTATCAACTTACCTGCCTGAACTATTGCTTTCGGGTAATGTCCACAGGATACGAGGATTTTGCAACAATGAACAGAACAACCGTTGACTAGTATGACATTAGTCTTATAAAGATCTGGTGTCCACTTCACTTTAGACACTGGCCAGCCAAATCACGTGAAGCTTGTGCTCCTTTGTTTAGAGGCTTACAGAATGAGGTGAACTACTGGTCTTTTATGAACTAAACGTACATCACAGGGATACGTAACACAATATTAGGGATCCAACCGCTGTTACTAAGACTCCGAGGAGGTATAAGAAACCTTTACCGCTGAATGAAAAAGTCGCTAGGTCAACGGCCTGACCAACACAGCAATCAATACAGCGAATGCCAAAAAAATGGGTAAGTCCTGTCTTTCCTCTAGAAATCTGCGAACAGAGGACCGAAGTAAAGGGCTATGAAAACTTGAGCCACTTGCCCCAGCTTTCAGATCTAGGAGTGGTTACATACCGTAGTTTAGTAACCTGTGGTGTAATCAAAAACACCCCCACTGATCTGGTTACCCTGTATTCGCTGATCATAATGCATTCTGTGATCCTCCGCCATGGTCACAACGTTCAAGCAGTAGACGGACAATACACAACAGGGACGATTTTCAGAAAAATCGTGACCACTTCGATTTACAGTCTATCTCTAGTGGAAGACTTGTGGCCGCCGTCATGTTTACTTCTCCAGCCGTTCCCAAGGATTCATCGATAGCTATACCTACGTCTACGACCATCTGAACCGTCATCCTTATTTTCCGTCTCTGTAAATGGTAATACAATGCTAAAGTGCAGTAGGCTTGCTACTTTAATGTGCACACAAACACAATAAAAAACAAAATACACAAAAACAAATGAAAACACAACACTAAAATCAACCAACCAGTTGCAAATTAACATTCACATCACCTGATTTTAACCTTTGTTTATGTTGGTTTCTCCTTACCGCATCATGGCTTTCACTTTCTCTAGCTAATACGCCGTATATACTTCATGCAATGAAATTGCTACAAAATCTCCCAAGAATGACAGTCAGCAACCTTACAGATAGTTAGTTCACCTGGATGAGCTACGGGTGTACTTTGAGGGATTTGTAGTAAAGACAGCCTAGGGTTCACAACCATCAGAGTCAACGCAAGACGTACCGGTAGTATATGCTGCGAGCTTTTTTCGAACATTTTTAGCCTGTTGCAATTAAGCATGAGATTACGGTATCCATCGCAGTTGTGATTGCACCACCCAAGATCTTGGGACCAGCCGAATGCAACACGCAGTTCGTAGGAAGCGCTTTAATTGCTCGGAATTGGGATCAGCTGAAGCTGTTTCCTCCACCTGAAACTCTGGATTGCATTTGGGCAAAATACCGGTTTTCGCCCAGATGCAGGCTTTTAAGCCTTGGGTTTCGTGAGAAGCGCATTGGTGACGATTCCTAATAAGGATGGGACAGCTCCAGCATTAAACGAAATATCCACTGAAAATTTCTACATCGCTTCACACTATAATGACTTCGGCAGCACCGTTCCATAGATTCATGTACTTGTTCTAATGAGCAGGGACGAATTCCCTCCAAAGTTTTTGATCGGAAATTCCGCTTTGGAGAACACCAGTATAAACCGAAAAATAAGTGAGAGTTTACTACAGTCAACCACAACAGAGTTACCTCTAACAACGGCCACTTCATTCGAAAACAGCGGCTTTTTGGCAAAACACGAGTTTGGGCACGGTGTTATGGCGGCTTTCTTCTTCGAAGATTCCCAAATGGACTAAATAGTAAAATTCACCTCTCCCACAAATCAAACGATTTAAACAAAGGTCTCTGCCCTTGTTAGGGGGGAGGTGCTGAAGTTTACCACGACCAATGATGCGGAATATCTATTCATAACAGAGGAAACAACTTAACTACCGCGATTTTCCCCACTGTACTTCACAGTACAGCCTTGTGGTCAAAATACTTAAAGTAATTTCTCACAAAGCAAATATAGGACGACGTAGGTAATTGTCAGCAGGATGGTGACATGTTATTCAACCCTATTTTCCCACAGTTTATCTCCACTAGTAGAATGCTAGGCAACACGAAGTATTTAGATAATCTTGTTTGGTTGATATTCAGTGCAGGCTGGTTGAAGTTGATTCCTCATCCTGCATGCTTTCACTCCGAAAAGGATACAGGCTGCTAATTCTGCCGGGCACTTTGTCGCACTACATCAGACAGGTTGCATTTTTTTAGTTGTGGGTGGTTGGGAGGTTTGTAGAATTCACACTCACATCACTTTCATTTGAACAGTCGTTCTCTTGTTTTGGCCCAATCATTCTGGTGAGTCCACACCCACGGAACTGGAATTTCGCTCATATCAGAGTTCATCAGCAGTGCACGTCCTTGGTCGTCCACATATCCACTCCAGCATGAACATGTTCGGAGGTGAAAATTTATATGCATCGGGTGTGCACTGATGGAGCAGTGTTAACACGCTCGTCTCGCATGTCGGATGTGCGGAGTTCAAACCCCAGTACGGCTAAGGATAAGCACTGATGAGCAGCTCCACTAAAAGCGAAACTTGAGCCCAGTGCTTCTCCCCTTTGGTCTAGACTCAGTAGAACGATTCCGCCTGACAGGAGGGCGACTGTTGCTTTCTTATTTGATGCTTCAGTGTGTCGGAAAATGAATTTATTCCTAAGTTATACACCTGGATTGCTCAAGATAACGCTTACTCCAGTCCAGACAGGCAATTCTGGTCTGCTATCTTGGTCACCCCTACCTTAGAGCTTCCTGAATTTTGGTTGCCCAATGCGGACAGAGTTAAATTCTCGAACCAAGATGTAAGTACCACTCAATCTGGTTAGTCAGTAGAATCCAAAACAACTGAATAAATCTACAAAATAAATAGGCTGTCTGCCCCAATGGATAAAGATACGAGGACAACCGTCACCCATCCTGCTGAAAACGCCTACCTCGAACTACTTTTGCGGTATGTTCACTTACTCACTCTAGCCAAAACATAATGCCACAAGCAAGAACAAGGTAGCACATGTCCTTTGGACATGAGTTACTGCGTGTGGCACTGCGCGTCACGGGGATAGGTAAAATTCAAAATACATTCCTCACAATAAACGTAGTGGCCTTTATCGATGAAATCTGATTTGCTGGACAGTAAGCCTTTAAAATCTGATCCAATAAGGATCCTCGAATACAGCATCTCCTTATGCTGTCAAAAAGTATTCTGAGATAGAAAACACCACTTTTACAGATGTAATAGAATTTATTGTAGGTTTCCTTCATTAAAAGGTTTTTTGCGCTAACGTTTCGCTTAGTCCTAGGTTCACGGTGGTGCGACGTGAACGTTTGTGTTCACTCAATTTACTTCACCTTATCACATGTTTAAAATGAATGTTGGATCTTGTTTCAGATAAGTTCGACCGCGTGCTGTTGTTTAATTGTATCTTTCCGACTTTATGAACTCTCCGGGTGACATTAAGCTGTTCTAGGATCGCTACGAAAACGTCTTCAGCTTAATTTAATCATATACTGAAACCGCTACACCATACTGGAAGTCTCCAAAGCCCCGGTGTTCAGATCCGTCTGAGCAAGAACCTTGCCGACCTTAAAAGAAGGCAGGAAGCTCAATCAATGATAGGAAAGCTGAACAAGGCCTTCTAGTCCTTCGACGTGTACCTCGCTCCCCCAGGATGCAAAGCCATGTCTTCAAACATGCCCCCAAGTATTCAAGGAGTAACATTAGAAGTTGTGAACACTGTACTAATATCGGAAGTTCATTAGCTCTGATGGTAGTGGAACAGTTGAAGTGGGCGTACGAATCTCAAAGACCAGAATTACTATCGTCAATTTACACCACTTATAGGACCAAAAAGGAATTTCGCTAGGTCTGAGAAGACGTCTATATCAGACCACAATACGGGCTATATTTGATTTTTGGTCTGTTCGCTGAGCTTGACAGTTGGATTGCAAAGCTCGGCAAACCGACCAAAAATCAATCAGCGCACCCGAGCTACCTACATTCTACAACATTGCCACGGGCTATATTGTTGTACGGCTGTGAGAGTTGGCCAATTCAGGCAGAGGATATGAGACATGTTCCAGTCTTTTGCCACCAATGTCTCAGAACTATAACTGGAATCGGCTGGATCCAGCGAATTCAGAATGAGACGATCAGGAAACGGGTCTTCGATGAAGCAGTCAGTGCTTCGCGCAGTGAGTGCATCCAGCACAGCAAGCTGGATACCGAGTTACAGCCGGCCGATAAGAACTTTGTTTTCCATGCCTAATTCGGATGCACGGGAACCTAGAAGTTGGCATGACAGAAAGTAATCAACGACGTTACGAAACTCCTGGGTTCCTGTTATTCATCTTCCAGGATGAGGTCCACTTGACACTGCCTGTGCTTGGCTGGAGACACTGAACTATATGGCGGATGACCGATGTTAGTGGAATTCACGCTGTTACTTTCTCTCCAGACTGTCTGACTGAGTGTTGGAGGCGTAGGTGTCACGGATATTTTTAGCAGGGTAACTCAAGGTCCCCCCACTTATTTCCTATTTTCATTATAATGCTCTACTCAAATAAACTGACATGTTTGTACTGCGGTAAAGTACCAGTATTCTCATCGAGTGTTACTGCCAATAATGAAATAGTGGGAGAGCACTCTGTGTCTTCTCCCGATGTGAAATCTTCCCTAAAGACTGAAGATTTATCAACTGCGCACAAATCCAAGCATCTCTGCGGAGTTCTAACCGTCCACTGAGCTATCTGACCATCTGATGGATACTTTGCGCAGATGTAGGTGTATCTATCATCCACTAACAATCCCATATAATAATGCTTTCATCCTTTATGTGTGGTAGATTGGCCAAAAGCCGGAGCAAACAAACGAATGTGATCAAAGCCTGGTCGTAAACAAGGTGTACGTCCGGGGGACCGTCAAGGTCTGAGTCGTCGTCAGGGGGTTGGCACAAGTAACCGGGTGAGCAAGTCGAACAGAATTTTTCATCTCTAGAAGGCCTCTGATAGGGCCTTACGATAAGTTGCCGAATATCATGCAGTTCTGACGCCAGTAGCTAGCAGACAGCGTGATTAACTTGCAACTAGAGGAAGATTTATGATCATTAATGCTCCTGGAGATTCAGGAGAGATGTTTCACCAGCATCATCATAGACAGCAATAGACCAGTAGTAAAACCGGCGCCTGACTGCCAAACAGTCATAGAGGCAGAAGGCCTTGGTACAATGTGAAAGGTAAGAAGTGGGATGAGGGCTTATTGTGGAAAAAAAGTTCTCCTATAGAGAAATCTTCCAAGGGCCGGAACATACCTCCTCCAAAACCTTTAGGATAAACATCAGAGTATCTTGTTGGAGCAAGACGAAACGGCAGGATTTACCCAAATTTTTGCGAGCTTCCACCGTCACATGCCGGGCGAACAATGACTTACAAGCTTCCAGTTGGTAGTCTGGCTAAGTGACAGCAAGCTCGCCAGTGGTATCGGCTACGTGCCATGCTCTGTAGGGCTCCCAGCCACGCTCAAAGGTAGTTACATGAGCCGCCGAGGAAGGCATGAAGGTGATCAACTCAGCGGTGTCCACATCTATTTGCGCGTTGCCATGTCATTACCATTGCTTCGCGAACCCTTCACCAACAAGAGTTCAGGGGGGAAACAAGGCGAAGTTTTGTAGATGGCAGTCGGGGATAGATAATACATGGCTCAACCTAATATGCCTTATCGGCTGCTCCGCCAAACCCAACCCATTAAATGGTACCTGCTTAGGGACAGGTACATTACGTGTATGCTGCAGCCACATAACTCCTGCTATACCACGGGGACAGCAATGATCAGATACCTGAAGACTTTTGAATCCGTCAGATCGAAGAGACCCAGTTTCACGGCCACACAGTGGGGCTGCTCACATATTCGTTTTAGAGACACGATCCCTTAACATCAGTGATATTCGTTTCTGACGCCAAAGATTGATCAAGTTGACGAACACCACTCCCACCCTGGTACTACGTGCACTGACTTTATCCGTCACTGTAACCAAGTCCTACGCCGCTTCCAAAAGAACCTATCTACAGACTCAAGCCCCTCATTCTTAAGTTTCAAAAAGACACATGTAAGTGGGGAATCCTGAAATGAAACCTTGAACTTTAAAGGTGCAAAATGCATGGCGGAACAAGAGACCACTTCTGCTGTCCTGTTTAGATTAGTTTGTACCGATCCGTGATCGCCAAGTGACAAAGCAATGGTATTCATATAAGCTAAGTCTACAGGTTCAAGTAGAACATAAAGTTGACGGAAACTCGGGGACTGTGCCTACCTGATGAGCCCCAAGAAGGGCGAAACCGGTCGTGGGCTGTGGAAGGATTTTCAGCAACCCTATGAGTAGTGTACTACGTATATAAGTCTACAGGTCTTTCACAGATGTGATCTCGACACCCAGATTCGCGATCTGTTGAAGAGTATATTAATTGATGATGTGGACGACAAGATTAGACAACAATGGAGAGATGTGTGTTGGTGACGAAACCTTGCAATGGTAAAACATCTCTATAGTACTCGTCGGTTTCTTTGCATATACTGACTCGCGGGGTGACATTTGGAATTCAGTTAAGTCTTCCGTGAAAACGAGGGTGGTGTGCAGATGAGTGTATTTGACAAATGTTTTGACAGTTTAATTCTGTCTACCATGATTTACGAGCCTTATGCGTTCTGGTGGAATGAAGTGTTAATCCTTCAACGACGATTGTGTTTCATCCCAAAAAAAGTCGGTTCAAGATGAAATTAGTAAGCGAAGTCGTTTTACTAAGTTGTCCGATAAGTCGGACTAACAACTCGCAAGAAGGAGACGCTTAACGTAGACAGTACCAAGGGAAATGGCTGGTTGGTTGTAGGATGACAACGATCTGACTCCGCGCAGTGAATGAGACAGGTCTCCTAAACCGGATCGCTGTCAGGTTCATATAATACTGCCGATATGTGTACGTGTAAATGATCGGAAATACTGCACGTAGGTGATTTCGTGTTAGGGAAATGAAAGTACCCATAAAAACAGAACTGATGTCACGTCGAACCCGGCGGTGCCTAATTTGAAAGAAAGCAAAGCGCATAGAAGGTACAACTCGTCGAGCAAAAGAGGTCAGAAGGAGATAGTGAATTCCCACGATTCACGAATTACACCAAAACCTCCGAAAAGGGGCCTTTGTATATCTAGCAACACCACTACAAGGAGAAATCTGCTTACTGTTATGAGGGCACCTGACCCACCATCTTGACCTCGGGCGAGGTATCAATAGGCTAGCAGGGCCAGCTCAGTAAGCAGATCAGCAACGGGCAGCGTAGCTGAACTACCCACATACCGCACAGTCGCCAGCATGGTTCATCATCGTATGCTATATATACCTTCGCAGTACGGGATCATAGTGCTTGGCATGTCAACATACAAATTCACGGATCCTAATCATCTAGTTGGGCCGGTATTTGGAACACATACTTCATTCCTATGAGATGCGAACAAATCCAAGCTTATGTATGCGTAATCAGATATATTTGAATGAAATCACCAGTCTTTGGACGGAGAATCCTGATGTGTTCACTCAGTCTGGTATAGTGGTACAGAAGGCCTGATGATGTATTCAGTTTCGTAACCATCTAAAGATAGTTGGCACAAAATCTGAATTTTTTTACAATTATCACATGACTGCTGCATAGTAATCAGTCTGATGTGGAGTATTTGCAATCTAACCATTTCTTTGTGCATGCCTGTGTGCCGTGATGCTGAACCAATGACACTTCTGGTGACAGTCTCGCTAATCAGGTCTTGATCTGTGATGCGCATGCAAATGAATGAGTGGAAAAGTCAGGATGTCGGAATCAGGGGTTTAGTTTTTTCCTGAGTTTGCTCTTCTAAATAAATGCTTGTATTAGAGGTTCACAAGCGGAGATACGCGTGTTGGCTGGTTAGGGCTTCCGTAGTTTTTGAAGTCCTTTTTTTAGAGTATCCAAAACTCGGGTTGCTCATGTCCCACGGTAATGATGGAAAAAAAATCCACCATTCTAAACTAAACCAATCACCATATACGTGAAAGATTGCCAAAAACAACGTTAGCTCAACCTTTCAGAGACAGTGGCCTATAACTGCAGTACCTAATCCAAAAAAGTCGGTACTTACTATGTACCTGATTTCATTCCAAAAAATTGTCCAATATACAAGTGCAAATATGGACGAGCGTTGCAATCAATTAGAACAAGGCCACGTTGTTGCGTTTTTTGAAAATTTGAACAGTGGGACTAACTACTAAAAAGCGAGAGTTCCAAGTGCTAAGCAATCAGGGATGAGTTGGTTTATAATGATGGGTGTTGATAAAAAGTCAATAGAACATTAGTCAGCACGGCTTATCAGACCACCTATACGATAGCATATCCATCTGCTATGCACCCATCAAACAAGTCCAGAAGGAATGAACTATTTGCACCGCAAAACAGCACAGAGACTGGATTTTAGAAAAAGTGGTGCAATGGCATGTCACTGAAGGCTAGCGAAGACGAGCCTTTCATCCTTCGAATTCTTTCAGTGTGAAAACAGTAAGTTCTCTAGAAGTCACTATACTACTCAGATTACTGTAAGTCTAATGAATGCACTCCCTGGTTCCGTCTGATCCATATCGTTGCCGGTGGTAACTGGAGTCCCACAATCACCAGAAGCGGTCGTGAATATTTCGGTAATGCAAAACCCCACTTCCAAAAAAGGAAACCGTACAGTGTTAACTGCCACCCAACTAGTCGAGCAGTAGCCATCTCAGTTTTGTGCTGTATCCCGACTTGCGTATAGCTAAAGCAAAGGACAGTGAGCTTACGACTGGCTCTTAATTGATCCCAGTTATGAGTAAACAAAGCTATTTCGACCTCGTGAGTAAATGTCCACCATCCAGGAGCTGAGTGAACTAAACGACAAGAGAAACGAATCAGTCGTGCCACAGGCAACAAGAAGGATTTCTGTGGATATGCTCATCTGACAGAGTATGGAGGTGTGAGCAGGTTAACCATGGAAGCAGTCTATAACACCCTAATCTTTGGGTGAATTTCATCGTTTGCTATTCCGACCCAATGGAAAAATCGTCTGTATCCACCAAGTTCCTGCTTCCTTCTCAAAAACATAATTTCCAGCGCAGAATTTCTAGGGAGTTATCTAGTTTTACCACTCATAGTTAACTTTTAAAGACATTCGGCCCACACCTAACCCGGAGACAAGCACAAAGTGACGTTTTATCCGATCCTGAGAAAAAATGCAGCTTCCGGAAATTTGAAGCTCCTAAATATCTTTGCGACATCCAATGAAGTCAACTTAAGCGTGAGCACATCAACGGACAATAATCAGGTAGTTGTCTTTACCAGTTTTATGTGAAGTTTGACCGTATCCTCACCACTCGCCATGGAGGTCAACAAGTATCTTGATGTTAATCAGCTTCACACATTTCAACACATCGTGATGCGTTTCACTTTGTTTACCCCCAATGTATGATCCTTCACGGTCAAATCTGACTAAAACATTGTGTCCTGAAAAGATTTTCCAAGGGAGCTAAGGGTGTCTGCTGACCACGGATTTACCTTGGTTGAAAGGTAAAATACCATCGAATGGCACTAGATTCATGCAACCATAGCCTGCATTTTGTCAACGGCCAATGAGACTTTGAGGGTTTCGTGTTCTTGCGGTGTTAGAGTGTTTTCGCACACACTTCAAGAATATAGTTCGCTTAAAACTTTCTTGAGTCAGCGAACAAGTCACCAATATGAAAAAGTTTATCTGCTTTGAAGGAACCCAGAAAACCTATTATTTCTAGAAGATTCGTTATTGTCCACATTCGGGGCGGCGAAGAACAGTGCCGTCCGCGTACTTAAAGTTCGTTAGCACATCACTCGTGAGAAACTGCACTTCCATGAATTTGGAGCCTCCGAAAGTTCATTTCATTCCCGTTGTTAGTAGTGAAGTTGAAAAATGGGGACCGACAAAATGACTACCCTGGATCCCATTTGACGTATAAAAAACCGTAAATACCCGTGATAAAGCCCTAGTTTCTATATGAGAGTACGAATAATGGACTGAGAATGAATCCATTTAAGCACACGACTATTAGCCGGTTAAAGATTAACCGTGTCCTGCATCCTGTACAAGGTCAGCATATAAAACTGATCTATCAAGTTATAGAGTTGGCACATCAGGAACGTTGCTTTACTGCATTTTTACAAACAACCGATGTGAGAGTAGGAATGAGCTGATAAATTTCAAATGTGTCATTTGATAACGCGATTTACATTGTTTACCAACTCGCTTCCGGTCATTAAAATCCTTCGCACGTACATGAATGACGAACGGTTCTGACAATGGATTGAAAAGATTTGTATGAACTGGCAGTTTCGCGTGGAGAATGTTGCACGCAAAAGTACACGTGCACATTTAGCACTTGTTTGAGGATAAATCACAATCTAGCGATCCTCTTATCCAGAACTACGTTGTTTTTGTGCCGTGTTGCTTCTGAATGAGACTGTACTGGCTGTGAAACAACAGGGCAAATTGCGACGATTATGAAAGGTGGGGTAAGGTACGATCATGTGAATGCTTATTATTTCATATTGAAAATGATGGAGTTTGTTAATTTGGTATCCATCTGTGGTAGTATACTGGTACAATTCTCTGCTGAGCTTGGGTGGCACGTGATTCACCAGTTTGAAAGCAACAAGTTAGTCGAATGCAGTCAGGGACACGTGACCCGGCAGTTTGAAGGCAACAGACTGGCCAAATGTAGTCAGGGTGCAGCGTAACTGAATCAACTGCTGCAATTGAAGCCACGACACAGTCAAACCCCTTTTGTGTTTTCTCCAGTTAGGGCTACAAAGTAGATTGGCAAAAGATGCTTAGGAGGATTCACCAAAAATGTCTTTTTGACCAGCTGCTTCTTTCAAGCTACACGTGGCCGGTAATCAGCAAAAACGTCTGTGAAAATTCATGAACTCGACCATTACCAAAACAGTAACGGAATTCGGATGGGATAGAGACTGAAAGAAACTGAATGTCCAATGCAGTGGAATATTGGCCATGAAGTGCTGTGATTTATATCGACAAAAGCCGTTTCGTTGAACTTACTACGTGATAGTTCTGGGACCACTAACGGCTGACAAATATCTAAGATTCTCACGTCAAACGGTAAATTTTACGGTCATAGGGGTAAAACAAATTTACACTTCCCCGGATGAAAAGTCTATAAACATAAGCGCACGGTGGAAAACTAGGTCGAAAATGCCAGTTCATCAATGATCTGGAAGTTTCGAGTTTTCCAATTGGACGGTGCATATTTTGCATAAGCAAACGAACATATATCGCGTGGGTTATTTTGTCCATCCGGTAACGTCGTCGACCAGAGATTTCACACCTTATATTTCGCTCAATCATTCTTATCTCTGGTACACACCGTAGAGGACGCAGGTCACAAAATAACTTTTGAAGATACTTGGATGCAAAAGTAATTTTAAAGAAGCGGAATGTATGACAAAATGCCGGCTCGACATCGTGTTATAGCTCTGTGGTTACAGTACTTTATACATCACAGAACGCTGCGGAAAGCAAGGCTATCCAAATTGACAGTGTGATCCGTTCTATACCGATCAGGGTGAGCACTCCGCAATCGGCTTACCGAACGTTGGAGTTACAGGTGGTACCTAGTTCCTAAGTGGGTTTACCTGGGATCAACCTAAATATTATTCTATCTGTTAGAATTTCCCCACCTACCCCACAGTCACAAGACTCATAGGCTCAGAGATCTTCAGCATCTCATCCAGTTCCTAAAGCTATCGCACACAGAAGACCACCTTGCGTTTTGGTTCGTGGGCAAGTAAAATGGGTCAACTAAAATTACTGAAAAAATAGCACAACTCTCATCATACTTACTGGTGAAGCAAGGGTCGATTGGCTAACCATGTACTCCCAGTGGCCAAACAGTTCTCCAGAATCGCTGTGGCTTAGAAAATCAGTTACTCAGTGTTCACCAACACAACATTTATTATGAAGACATCTAGCCAAGTCACCAACCGCCCAGGTCCCTAGCGAGGAGACATTTTTGCTACACAGTCACTTTCGTATTTCTTTGGAAGTTTATCTGGGCCTGGTCAACCGCTACTTGTTTGATCCAAACCAAAAGACACGACGATAAACACACGGGGGCGCATATTGTTGATCTGCCATTATGCGTTATTTCCACATATCCGTACATGCAGTGCAAATGAAGTGCATAGTCCGTCACGTCTTGCCAACGGTCATCCACATGGTTCAAGGACACTTCGTTAACCGGATGCGTATTCTCCATATTCTCCCATCAAGAAAATACATCTCCTTCCGAAAAGGCAGTTTATTGTACCCTTCAAGTGTCTGCCTATGCGTATTATGTGCCATGCAGCTCTCATGCCTCTAAAACTAGTTCCCTCGCAAGTGTATGCTATTCTTCACTGAGAACTTGAGTGCCACCCTGTGGTCTCGATTCAGACGTGGGATGGTTTTCGTGCCTGATTTCGGCGACAAAGCACAACCCCGCTTCACCTCATATTGGGCCAAAACATCAGCGTTACTGGGGTGCTACTGCGGCTTGCTACAAAAAGACTCAATGCAAGGACAATCAGTATAACAACACGCTTCGTATATCAAGAACAAAAACCAGCCCCATTGTAAAAGATCGAATAACCTCTATCGCCTTACATATACTGTCTGAAAGGTTGGCTCAAATCGATCAAAGTATTTGGTTTGATTGTGAAGCCTATAAATTCACTAACAGGACTTCTGATTACGTTTAGACAGTGTATGCGAAATCGTTGCAAAAGACACATGAGGTGGGCAGGCGCAGCGCGCTTAGTTGAAGCGGATCAACATAAAAGAGAGATTCAACTGAATTCAATTGAGTCTCTTGTCAGAATCAAATTCGTGTGCAAACGAGGGTATTTTCGGAATCCGTCCAATTTGCGTGTAACTAGTACATAAAATTGAGGGAAACTCGGGGGCTGCGCCTATCTGAGGCGCCCCTAGAAGACCAAAACTAGTTGTGTGGTGTTGAAGAGTCTTAGGAGTACTGTGTTTAATCACACTTGTGTTCACGACATAGCTTGGGTGCATAAATTAGCTACCGTAGTATCCTATTATCTTCTATTAGCCCACAATTTTTCCGACTCGCACAAACCCAGGCTTATTCTCTCGCTAAACGTCCTGACCTGCGTAAGTATTCCAATAACTGTTTAAAACTAAAGACAGCAATGTTGAAAATAAGGTAGATGGAGCCACTCATACGTCAACCAGGCAACTCCTTAGAATCCGCGATTTAAAATGATCTGTACGTTTGGAGTGGATGAGCGTTTGTCGTGTGCGACTGTTACAGATACCTCACATCTGTCAACACTATGTCCATTGAATGAACTCATCCGTCAGAACAACGACCTCAACTGGATTAAGCAATTAACTGTTTTGTTCTTGGAGTGACTGGGTATCTGTCATCAGAGTGAAGCTGTCTGTTTTCTATCGCGGCTCAGTTCCCATACTAAAGTCATAAGCATGATCGTTCGTCTTCATCGTTGCATCTTTTTAGCACGGACTAAAAAAAGTTTAACCAGCTGTCCTCTGAAATAAAAACCAGTTTCTGATCATGATTATATGGATTACGTGTAACCTTGAAAGTCAGGTCCTCTAAGAGAATCTAACCTTTTCAGAGACCTCAGTCTACACAGTTCGACAAACTTTGTTATTTAGATACCCTCATGACTCCATATTGCAGTGGACGTCGATGTAAGAACTGGAAATCATGGGAATAAACGAAAAGATGGATATACAGCTTCCGCACCAAGTCAAGTAAACAGTTGATGAATCCGTTGAATATCAGTCAGCAGTCACCTGATACACTGCTAGTAAACATGGGTCGGTAGCAAGTAAACGAACAAACTGCTTGTGCAGGAGATTTCACAGGGTAAGGTTAACGCTAGATGTCCAAGTGGGATATTCACTGGTGTCATATAAGAGTTACCTGAACTCAGTATTGTCTGTTATTCCACGGATCTGTTCTATAAAAAAGGCAACTGAGGGCCGGAAAACGCATTAGACACAATGTTTGGTTGTTCGGATTTCAACACCCAAGACACGATTACTTCCACAGGAAAGTACTAGAATTTCTTGGGTCAGATATCAGGGTATCAAAGTGGAAATATTGTTTAGATATAACCAGACACCATTACCACTTTGAACAATATCCGTTAGAATTTTGCTGGTAAATGTATGCATACACATTTGTCACCGGACTACCAGTGCGAACGACAACATCAAAACGACAGCTGTATGCACTATGCTTGTATCTGTTATACAAGAGTGAAGGAATCGAAAATTTTAACTTAATTCTGAGGTACAATCATAGTTCTGATAAGTCTGAAGTTTCCTCGTGATTTCCTTTCCTATGAGATGATGGTTATTAGGCGAGTGATTGGCTCTGAATCTCCAACACATGAGATGATGGTTATCAGGCGTGATTGGCTCTGAATCTCCAACAAATCTTCACCAGGCCGTCCTATTTTTCGTCATAGATACCTTCACACTTTGTAGAAGTATGAACTGGTTCATTCTTTTGTGGATATTTGCTCACCTGGTATTGATCCACGTTCAGGTGGCACTTTTGTTGTATCGGTGAAAGAAGTAATTCATTACACGTTGCATTGCCCTGGCTGGTGTTTAACTGTATTACGTCATGAAGTTTAAATTTACTGCTCGAAACTAGGATATCTTTGACGGAAGTGCAACATACAGAAAGATCGATGACAAAGAAGCTTCAATGAACATGTTACACCACCAGTTTCGCTTGAATGACTGCTAAGGTTGGCAAGGTTCGATAACCACGCGGCATCCAACTGCGAATATAGCAAGACAAGCCTGTTTGAAACGGGCTTCGTGAGCAAAGTGAGATGACACAGGTCGCTAAATGTCAACATTTTATTTGATTTCGTCAGTGGCGCAGGGAAAATACTTGTTCACACAGCCTATAGTTGACGTACAGATAAAATTAACTGATCAGATTTCTACGTTCAGTGCTGAGGATGGAACGTATTCTACTTGTTGAACACGAAAGTGTATAAACTGGACTTCAAGATCAAAGTGGTAACCAAGGCAACAAATGTTGGAGTATGATCATAACACCTTAGCAAAGAAGGTTGTACACGTACCTTGTTATGTTGACAGAAGACTTCGCGCACCATGTCAAAGGTAAGTTTTGTCTGTCTGATTTCAAGCTGTCTGGAAAACGACTTTCGATTTGTGTATTCCCTCCTTTTGTACATTAACCTTGCTTATATCTAAGTGTGCACGTGATTGTTGTCTAGCTTGATATGCAGCCTTAACGCCTTAGCGAAGATAAGCAATCATAAAAACAACATCTCTTCGGTGCATTCGTTCTTACAGTGACATCCTCTAGTCAGTCTCTCTAGACTGTAGGTTGTCTAGTTTGTGGCTCTAACAAACTGCCGCATGCATCTCGTTTATTTGATAAAAACTTGAGAGACTTAGCTGAGCTAGAAAACACTCGATTTCATCTTCACTTGACCCTCATTCGGACAGCCACTAAACGAGTATTCTGGTTACTTCGCACCGACGAACCAATTGAGTTGAAGTCTAACAGGAGTTTATGAGCGCCACACATTGCAAACTAACAGGGAGTTGAACTCCGGTGGTCAAAAGTGAGACACAACGGTATTACCATTACTTCTCAGGCGCTTGAAAAATACGAATGAGTGATCTGAATTTAAACAAGTCAGCTTTGTATGTGATATCCAAGTATGTACAAACACTCGCGGGCAACTTCAGTCGAAGCGGTTTTCTATCCTTTTTCACTTTGTTCTAGACTGAAGGGTCTCATTCATAAGTTTTCTACCCTTTTTCATTTTGTTCTAGACTGAAGGGTCTCATTCATAGACCCTCTGAGACATTGTGGCTACAATGGATTCAAACAAAATGTACCGAATGAGCAACAGTTTGTGTCGAGTTGGGGAGTTTGTGATCATTCTTTTGTCGACCTCAAAGAGATTTTGATTTTTCTATTCAGGAATTCTTCACGCGCGTAAAGCTGATCCGTCTTTTAAGACCGAGAAAAAATTTTGACAGCTCAGTCCTCGTCAGAAATCATTATCAGTGAACATCTCACGAATCAAGTGCAGAATTCTCACGCGCACCCTCCCGGAAATGCAACCATTCAGCTAAGGATGACAGATGGAGCAGATAAAGCATCACTCAGTCGCCATATACTCATCCCACTTTGTGCGACATGATGTTGAAAAGCACACTGTTGATTTCGATGAATTCACTCATTTGCAAATCAAGTTGGTTTTCACGGGAGACTCGAGTGAATCTCTCGTTTACGATGTTTTTCAACTAAATGTGCTGCACAAAGGCCGCCTCATGTTTCAGTTGGTACGATATTCGAGATATCGCAGTGTATTTTCATAAAGGAAACTACTCGCAAGGTTGCTGAAAACTCTTTGACAGCCCACGACCGGTTTCGCTCTTCTTTGGGCTCATCAGTTAGGCGCAGTCTCCGAGTTTCCGTCAGTCTCATGCTCTACTTGAACCCAAATTGAACAGATCTCGACAAATACATTCACCTGCATATCAACCGGGTTTTCATAGAAGCCTCTATTGAATCTCTCGTTTGTGGTTGTGTTATCCTTGTTGGAAATCCCCAGCAGTGCGCATCTTACGAACCCAAATCAGTCAGTTTGGGTTTAAGTAGAACATAATTGACGGAAGCTTGGGGACTGCGCCTACCTGATAAGCGAAACCGGTCGTGGGCTATCAAAGAGTTCTCAGCAACCTTGTGAGTAGTTTTCTTTATGAAAACACATTGTTTATGTTTTCCAACAGATTGTACATACAGTATTTCAGGACCAGGAAAAGCGCGCTGCCTTCACTCACAGGACAAAGTACAGCTTTGAACACTTTCCGCTCAGTGAGCGTCTTACGCCCACTTGGTACAATCTTCTCAAACATTTGTCAAGAGTTTCACCGGCTTTCCGATCTGAGATTTACTGGAAAAAAAATGAAAAAAGTGGAAGGCACCTAGCTTGTGATTCTAGAAAAAATCACTTTCAACTCGGCACTTTTTCGCTCTGATTTGAAGTCATTTTTCGGATCAAAGTGTCTAGTACCGCAGGAGACTTTTTGCCCCACCGTACTAATGATTCACGACCAATCTCGAATAGCTCGACCGATGTGCAAGCGATTTCAGTGCACTTTGTCGATGATGGTAACTTCTGGAGTTACCATCGGCCGACTGGTTTCGACTAGATGGTTGACAGTAGTTAGCAGGGTTGGAACAAAAGTGAAATAACTAAACTATTCTCCCAACTACATTCTAATTGGTCAGATAATAAAAAGCATAGGATTTAAACTTCTTAGATGAATCGATAAAGTACTTTGGCTTGAAATATTCAAAAGACGATTATGTTAGAAGCCATTCCGTCGAGCCGTGTATGTTTCAATGATTTCCCATACACTTTCGCTGGAAACGTGTCGCCTTTTTTTAATAACGAGGCTGAGAACTTTGTAGATTCAATTCCAAACGTACAAGATCTGCATCTGAAACAACCGTAGTGAGTTTCATCTGCTTTGCTTGGATGACTAGTCTCCATGGATCCTATAGGAAGATGCGTGTGTTTGTAGAAATGAATAACATTGCGGTAAAGATGACCCTTTGTCCCAAAATTATGGACACCACCCTTTACGGCTTCCTTTCAGTCTAGATTTGCATCCGAAATACGGTTGTATGTTTATTAACCTTTGTCGGCATGCTTGGCTACGTTCCAGCAACTGCTAGTGGTACATGGTCGATCGGTGTAGGATCGATAATCCAGAAGAAGTTTGATTATCGGAATGTTGTTTCACAAAACGTCTCTAGGTGATGCTTTCCTAACCTGAAACTGAGATTTTCCCTTAAGACAAAGTTCACCGACATACGGAAAGGCGAACGAACTGGAGTTTGCTATTTTCAAGTAAGATCCGTGGTTCCTCATACTTTGCAAATGTCAAAACTCAGGTGCCTGCAAATATAGTCGCTCTAAATCCGAACGTGACGACCTAATTCTTCATTCCACATCACAGGAATCGGTAACTTGTTTATCCAAAATCCGCTTTTTTGGTATTTCGCCACATGATTTAGTTTACTCTCCCCTTCCTTTCATGATGAAAGTATACAAAAGTACTGTGCACGGAACGAACCTGATGCGCGCTCAACAACCTTGTAATAAATGAGCCTAGAGAATGTTTACTTATTGACACGATAATTTTCTTTTATAAAGACCAGTCTTGAGGAACGTGAAAAGTGATATTTTTATGCACCGGTGTACCTCCAATTGCTCTGTATTTTTCATCCATCGTAGCGACGTTCACCCAGCTCTCCAGAGGAACACAGACCTGGCTATTATCCCAAGTTTCTGGATAACTGTATTCACCAGTTATAAGCAACAAAGTTGTACTATGAAGTGCCCATTTGCTGAATGCTAGGGTTGCGGTGTTTGCAAAGTGATGAACTATTGCTCGACTGAGTCGAATCACGCTCTAAACCTCCAATTGGCGATTGACACCGGCTACAGCACCACGCAAATTCAAAGTAATTTGGCTTCTACGTCATTGCCGCTAACAGGTGTTTCTCCTCTCAGAGAAACATGTAGGCACGAAACTATGCAGTCGGGACTTACGCAAGCATCACCTAAATTTTGCACAGATTGTTTACCGGGAACACAGTGGAAGTGTCAACTGCTTAGATGGCAACTCCATTGGTTGTCTATGGAAGCCAAACTTTACTGAACCAAATTCCTTCTCAGCGTATCGACGTACAACTTCGGTGACCGACAGAAACGGTTGAGATTCGGCCAAATGACATACCCGCTGTAGGTCTTCTCATTACACCACAAGCACCATCATTCCTTGTCACATATTCACAGCTCCTTATCGGTCCGACCCCATTCAAACCGATCCATGGCGCCACGTGTGGAGCATGATTCTAGCAACGATGCTGTGCATACATGAGTTTGCCCACCACAGAGTGCATATGAAATGACCAACTGTCACGTCTGGATTCAGTGTCTGAAAACAGGAAGTTGTGCTTCGAGGAAGCCGGCAACAGCTTCTTCCCGATAGTCGTGTCTTACAGGAATATGAAAGCCGTAGTGTGACCCACCATCTCATTCATGCAAACCGGGACCACAAACAAACAGTGAACAGTGGATGGGAGTTATGCAGTGACGCAACTTTTACTGTGAAACTACGTGCGGAGCACATGGTAAGTAACGTGAATTTGAGGAGGTTTCAGGAAATTGGTCGGCTTTTGGTACCGAAAAACGCTCAGCTGTATCACCCTTCCGATGCCTAGCTGCCATGCCACCCGAAGGAAACACTAGGGCTGGGATACTGCCAGGTTGCCCAAGCCTAGACAGGGGAAGTCGAGAGGCAGAGGTCGGGTTCGAAACACGAACCTTCCGGTCAGTAACTTTGCGCTTTAACCACTTGGGCCCCGCTTTGTAGTACCGGGAAAAGTGTTAACACACTTGGAACGAATATCCAAATGAAGCCCTCCTAAGTCTTTGGCTGATTTGTTTTCTCATGGTGGCAAATCATATCCAACTCGTCTGGTCTTCACGATTGCTGCCCCAAAGCAAAATGATTGTGCTACTCGGTGAGCTGAATGTTATCTGATGACGTCTGTGTACTTGGTTGTTTTTGCCTCACTTTCCAAAGCAGTTGCCTCCAAGTTCATCCAGTGAGGTCATGGTGTAAAACGACCAGCCACAAGCGACAGCTGCCCATCGTCGTCTTGATAATCGACATCAACATTAGTTCTTTCTGGAAACTAATTCGCTTCTTAGATTAAGGTAGTATCAGGGGTACGTCTACAATGCCGTTTTTGAGTCACAAAGTTACTTAGCCATCCACGAATAATGTGTCCCGGGGCATCCGGTGGCAAACAGTACGTGCAGCTAAAATCATACGTCCACTAACACATCATTAACTGGAACCACTATTTGGCGCGTGTGTGTCCAGGAAAACAGCAGACAGAATGAAGAAATGCCAGGATGAGTATGGTACCTTTGTAGCAGTGAAAAATTGTCTGTTGCTATCAAATTAAAACAGCATAAACGAGAGATTCAGCTCGGTTCCAGGTTAGTCTCCGCAAAACTAAATTTGTTTGCAAATGAGTGCATTATGATTCAACCAGTTTGGACGGCTCAGAAGTCAGCGGATAATAGGCCACCACCCCATAACTGTCGTTCAAGAACTCCTATATGGCCTTTATAAAATTCTGCTACTCTCCCAAAATTTTGGCTAGACAGATTCTCAACGCTCCTTGAGGAGAGTTATAACCAATTAGAAGCTATAAAATTTCCAGTGAGATTGAGCGACCTCTCCACAGATTAGAGATCCTATGGTTGCCTAACATGGAATGCCTGCCATTAAGTCTCCAGAAGGAGATGACCTATCAGAAGGCTTCTCTTGGGGGCACCATTATAGTTTTAGTAGTAAGTTGATGAGAATTCCAGTTCTATGCAATCAGAATTTAATCAGCTGATGCCTTTAAGGATTTTTGAGGAATCTCCGACTTCCCACTACTCACTGGCCAGTTTCTTCGTTACACATAAGTAGGATTGGTATCTGCACATCCGTTCTAATATTTTCCACAGCTTAAATGTGATCAAATAAATCGTTAAGCGGTAACGCCTTTTTGATGCCTAGCTGCTATGCCACCAGAATGATGCACTAGGGCTGGGATGCTGCCAGGTTGCCCAAACCCAGACACGAGAATTCGGTATGCAGGTACTGGGTTCGGAACGCGGACCTTCAGGTTAGTAAGTTCACGTGTGTCACGTGACTAAAGCAAGTAAAAGCCTCGTACGGAACACTTTGGTCTGTTCGCCGAGTACGCGGACCTTCCGGTTAGTAAGTTCACGCCTTAACCACTGAGCTATCTCGAGCTCTGATATGTAATTGACTAATCTTACCCTCAGATACTCTTTCTCACCCCAGTTCATTTGTCTACATTCTCTTTATGAGTGAAAATGTCAAAAAAAAACTAACAAAATGCTCCGAAGTGGCAGTATTGTGGTCCTATTCAAATCTTAGACGGATTTTACTGGCACATTTGAAAACCAGTAGAATTGTTTACAGTACACAATGTTATTTTCCCAACTAGAACTGGTTTTTCGAACCACATAACGGTAGAAGTGAAAGTGTCTTTTTCGACAAAAGACTGACCCTTTGTAAGTATATTTCGAGGATCTAAACAGCTTTAAAAGAACTTTTAAGTCGGTCATTTTATGAATTACCTTCACCGATCACCTCATCAAGCAATATCTCAAGGAGAGGTTGTATTGTCGCACCATTTCTGTGTACCATTCGTTTTTCTGCTACCGTGGAAACAGATAACTTAAATGTATAGTTTCAAAGTGTTATCAGCAACACAATAACGAACACTGAGACCTTATGTATATCTTCGTCAGATCGACATTTATGCAGTGTTTAAGCTGTGGTGATGATCGAATTGGGTATTTACTATTGGTTCAGTAATTAAAACAATCCAATAATAACCTGAGCGACCAAACCATAGCAAACTAAATTCTCCCGCTCAATTGGACAGGGAGCGGTTTAAAAGTCTGTTGGTCGGACAACGTGTGTCACATGACTAAGGCAAGTTGAAGCCTCGTACGGATCGTTTTTGACAGCACAATGCCCTGGTCATTGGTCTGTTCGCCGTCTGACAGTTGGATTGTATGCGTTTGCAATGAAACGTTTGCAATCCAATTGCCAAGCTCGGCGAACAGACCAACGAACAAGCAGCGCACCCGAGCTACCTGTATCCCGCAATAATGCCAAGCACGGTATCCTTTCAAATCTGTCTTCAAGCTAAGCCTTCAGGTGCATAGCGACAAACTACGGGGCACTTTATACATGGTTTGAAACGACTCGCTTCGACTGACTTTGTGAACATTCCTCATTATATGCCACGCGATCGAAATTTCGACCGCGCTGCTGGGTTCCAAATTGAGGAATCCTTTTGTGTCCTCTTTTCAGGTTACTGCTTCATGCGCGCAACTTATTCTGCCTTAAAATGATCGGAGAAATCGTACGCATTCAAACATTGGGTTTGGACCGGCGTCATGTCCTTGAGTTTGAAAGCGATTAGCAGTTTTGTTGTAAACGATAGTGCTATTTCCGGAAAAGGTTAGAAGATAACATGGTTGACTGTTTCTGCCAGTGTATTTTACATTCAAGTAAGTTTGATAGCAATATTTGTTCCTGATGGTTTATCGGGTGTTGGAGCCATACTACTGGCTTCGAATCGATTTGGAAAGCCAGTAGCCATTAGCATTTTACTGACGTCTTTCACTTGAGTTCCCATTTCAACATCAGCGCGGATTCGTCTAGGTCGCTTCATGGAGGTGTCTCAGTGGTACAACAATTCTGAGTTTCATTTATTTTATTTATCTATACAGATCCATGTAACAAACTCGTTGGTAACCTGATAAGATCGATATCTAAGGACCAAAACCATGTTTCCGTTTCACTTTCGAAAATGAGCTGAATGGTAGGATGCTTTTGGATAAAAGCTGGTAAAAGAATGACAATTTCTGAGGGAATGAAACTGTTACCTACCTATCTTCAATAAAGTTATGCCCTTCTAGTGTTCCCTCATTCAAAGGATCGCTTTCAAGCTTGTCTATATAAATATCACTCAACAGGGGACAAAGCGGAGAGATCACGGTAACATCATCGGTGTGCCCATAAAATTTTGAGCTAGACTGGAATTGTACGTTATATACACGGCCTAAAATTACATCCTTCAAGCACCAATGTAAACAGGGCCAGTGGTTCATTTCACTTTATGGTCTCCAATAGGTGGATAATTCGTAAAAAGGGACTTAACATTGAATGAATATGGAAATTTTGGTCTCTCAATAATTTACTGAATTCAAAAGGGTTGCGAAGAATGTAAGGAAACAAAACACTTATGTGCTTGTTCTAAAATATCTAAAAACATTTTGCGCTTGCTTGCCATGAGGAATCACTCATAAATGCATAAATCACTCATAAAATGCATTTTAGAGGAATGTTTTTTCAGGACTTTGCGGAAGACTGTAAGGTCTCGAGATCGTAGTACATATAGACTTAAGATTTTAGGACACTATCCCAGTCATTTTTACTTCGTTCTTTATTCTTTTCGGATAGCTGGTTGGGTTTTTTTTCGGCTGATTGCGTTTGGCCTCTTTTCTTTTGAAATATCGGTCAAAAACTGTGCAGTTTTCTCTAAATGATTATTCATATTCAGTAACGTTGTCCCCACTCATTTGTCAGTCTTCGTCAGCTACATGTTATCTTGTGTTCTCATGGCTTTCAATCCAATCAAGTACACCTCGGTGAAAAGCTGTTGGTGAATCGTTTTGGCGTGGGTGCATTGATAACCGTAATTAGCACGATCGGATTTGAATCCTCCCAGGTCAACAACTGCAGATATATTGATCCGACCACGAGGTGGTCATTTTAACGGATGACTGAATGTACCCCAACGATTATCCGGAATAAGTGGACAGTAACGCCCATTTACGGATACTGAACATCGTATCACTGTAAAAGCAGCTTTTAAACTTACCTGTGAAATTCCACTAAGAATACCCAGATCGATGATTGTACCGACCGCTGAGAAAATCGTCGTACGTATCTTCAGGCCTCAGTCCTTTGTTCAGAAGCTTTGTGTATAGATATTAAAACTTATTGGGCACTCGAGTGATTATTGAACACAACGCCCGTCTTGACGAACAATTCTACTCTTGGTTATTGATTTTATTGTGGTCTAAACTGATTCGTTAGTTTTATCGATTTTCTGCTACGTGATCCGAATGTTATATTTAAAAGGTAAAACTCGCTTACAGTGTTCTGAATGATAGAATGAAATTTTTTCAAACTTGGGTCATACGCGATGATAGGAATTTCGAGAATCATCGCTGTTAAAGATCGATTTAAGTTAGCTTACTATTTTATTAACGTTAGCACTCTTACGCACAAACGGTGAGCTGAAAAGAAGACTTAGGGATGCGCAATATTTCTTTAGTCTAGGGAGAAAATGTTGCGTGCACACCTAGGACGTGCAGTTTCGAGTACTTTTGGGCTACACTCGGATAGTTCAGACAGCACTGATCCAAGCTAAATCAAGTTGAGACGGGTTTGGAACCCCCATGTTTGTTTCGGGTAGCAGACCGAAACCACAGACTCCGGAATGAACACTGCCTTGTGGTGTTATCTGCTCTTCAGATTTGTCCGTTTATGTTGTTCTACGCCCCATTGTCTCCCCTGGATCACCTGTTAGTGTCCCCAGATTTCCAACCCCAAAAGTTTTTGTCTGCATTCTCTCTTAGCTTTGCTTTAGCATGAGACTGTGTATAATTTCTGCGGGGCTTGAGAATAATATTTTTGTGTCTGCTAGCGCTCATGCATTCTGATGGCTAGAGTTTGATTGAGCACCAACAGCGTGCGGAAGCCATCCACGTTTCAGAGGCAGACTTGTCATACACAAAATCTTGGTCAAATCGCAGCTGCAAATTTTATTTTTTAGGTAGTAGGTGCCTAAACGCAGACAATTGTATTCCGCTTTATAGGCAGGCCATATCTGCCGGGTGGTAGGAGATGTCAGCACTTGTCTGTGTGAATGGGCATTCTTTTTCCCATGGTTCACGTAGAATCAGAGTAGCGAATACCTCCTAGTCCGCACCGCATATGTGCAATCTATATGGGGCCTTAGTTTAGCACAAGGGAGACCGTTCAGGTTTTCCACCGCATCTAAACATTTGTGACGGAACATCTGTTTCTCATACAATACCAGCTTGCTCATTCGCTACTTTTCCTCCCATAATGTTCAGGCTTTCCCCGGAGATCGGCTCTGTGATTTGCTCTCTACGGTAAATCAGGCATTTGAAAGTGTAAAATACGCTCTTCTTCAAAACTGCACGCTGATCACTCTTCTTTGGTCTATTCATTCCTACAGGGTTTGAATACATAGCTGGTTGTTTACACCATGGAGGGACTCCTGTGATCTAGTAATGCTAACTATCCGCTAGATTTAACCTACGGACCTTGAAGCTTACGAAAGCGTGTCTATCATATGCGTGAATCTGACGCTTCTACTCATCTTGCTCTGTACTTCTCTCGTGTGGGTAAACTGCGCTTCACGCAGTGTCTGTCTTATTGCGATACGACTTTAGGTGCAAAAGCCCTGGTAGGCGGAATACCAAGAAATCGTACAGTGATTTGGGGTGAGATGATTGACCGGAAGACTGGGTGGACGCATTTTCATGTAATTCAAGGCCCATAGTTTGAAAGTACATGTTGACCAGCGTGACATGCTTGTAGTAGGCCTTCATCGTGCTAGTCAGCTAAGGTAAACGTATCTTCAAGTCATCTTCTCGGGAGTGCGCAACTCATCTTCACGTGCATAGAAATAGCAAATGGCCTATCTTTGTCCTTTTCGTATATTGCATGCCAGAGAACCGGTAAGTTATATGGACTATAGGTAAATTGGGCGAACTGTGCGTGCGCTGTTGGAGAATATTTTCGCAATTAGTTTGAATCCGATAATAATACGTACTCGCTTCAGGGTCGAATCCATTTTCTACATGGTGTCTTTGGTCAGATGATCAGCTTTGAGACAACCATTGTTCTCCGCCTCTACGAGCACAGCTTGACAGATATATCTCCTATCCACCTTAGGTATTTGTTTTCTGGAGACAACAACAAGGGAAGAACGGAAAGCCGCTTGGCTGAACATGCAAACAAGCGCAGCTGATTCTAAAAAAATTGGGTGTCATATCCTAACCCATCATATATTTTTATCAACCAGATCGTAAAAAAAAGCCACCAAACAAGCACCAAATATGACACTACGTAACCAGATCCAGGACTCTTGTCCAAGTGGGTTCATCAGTCAACAATCTGAGCACAATAGATGTTGAGGAGAATTATGTGGCTTACACCCTCTCCAGTTTGTCAGTTCGATTTTGTGTGGAATGTATGCTTGTACTTCTTCATGGGTTGTTACACAGCCATAATGAGCAAAACAATGGATAGATGCCTAGCTGATACTGGTGCTTCACAGAGTTACGTATGGCATTGTATTCTTCAAGGTTACAAATTCAGTCGCATTTACCTAGGCCACCACTGAATGGTAACCCGGTGAGCAAAATGGCATTCAGCCTTGCGAATTTCACGTTTGCCTACATGTAAGTTAAAAATTGTGCGCATCCTATATGGTAGTCATTACAAGTGTTTTTATGAAGATTTAGACACGCATAACCGGTGAATCCGCAGTCGTTGTATGGGAATTTTTAGTTTCACAGCTGAAGAGAGTAGAAGACATGGGAACAGCTCGCGGCGGAACGTCCGCGTTACCACACGAAAATTATCACAGACCAAAAGAACGGCTTGCTTCACGAGGAGAAACATTCTTGTGAGATCACTGGGGTAAAGACGGTGTAATTTAATGAAAAATGTAATTATGGGAAACCCGTCTCTTCCTAAAACACAAGTAAAGGCTTTATTTCAGGTGAAGGCTTACTATTCAGTGCATAGTTAATCATTCAGGCACTAAAAACAGTTTCGGTTTCTTCTAAGGTGTCTATTCTTCTAATCACGCAGCTCAGATAGCTTCTGGGTTTCGTTAGGTGTATGAATCGGCTGATTAGATTCTACGTTCGCTCTGAACTGCACACGAAACACATTGTCTGATTACCACCGGTAATTCGGACCAATCCAAACGGATCAGCACACATGATATTTCGGTAAAATCTACTTAACATGAAGATGAACACTGTGCTTGAGATTAAGGTCAGCTTCGTTCGGAAATTTTTACTCTGAATCGATCACATAAACCTGAAAACCTGTGAAGATTGACCTGAGCACTCTCATCACGCTAGATTCCGTATTTAGTCTCGACACCAGATGACATTATCACTTCGATTTCTCAGCGAAAAACGATTAAATGACCACTGAATTTTTTTCTTTGATATCAGGAACCAGTTAAGCGAGATGGCTCAAGTGGTCAGAGGGCGAATCTACTGACCGGAAGGTCCGTGGTTCGAACTCGACCTCTGCCTCTCGACTCCCCCTGTAGGCTTGGGCAACCTGGCAGTATCTCAGCTATCGTGCTTCCTTCGGGTGGCATGGCAGTTAGGCCATGAAAGGGTGCTACAGCTGAACAATTTTTTTGGTTATAATGTTACGGATACTTTGCGGGACATTTATTTTTTTAGCTGTTTTCACTACGTTTAGCTGCCTTCATCTTGGCCCACTAATCCGACGTGATTTAATTCGACTGTTTCTTTCTCAGCCAGTACACCCTGTTGAACATCCGTACCGGAACGAATGCCCTTTTTCCTTCAAACCATTCCGTTTGAAACCGGTAATTTCCTACGCTTGTGGGATATATTTCTGTCCTTAGAGAGAACTACTGCGTTCTAAGGAAACATACAAATAGCACAACAAGTTCCTTTTGATCACATTTTTATTTATTGAATACCTTTTGAATGACACAAGCTGAATGGAAAAACGTCCTTCCAAAATTCAGTACGTTTCAACAGTACTTACTTACACAAGCAGTACCTCTGGGAATCGCTTGTTGCATGTTTATATGAGAGTATTCATTTTAGATATGTCTCAACAACTCACACTCAGGTTGCTTTTGGAAGTTGTTTTTCGCGACCCTGAAGAACAACAGTCCACAGTAGCTGTCCACATCTTATCGCTGGACGAACTCTCAACGGCTCTACTAGGTTAAGCTGCCCCAGGCTTCTGCTCAATAAATGGAAATTGGATTGAGTGAATCCTGTGAACAGCGTCATCTATATTGATCAAACAGACCGTGAGCAGGTTAATGGGACTGAGCCAGGAATGAACTGTCACGTGCCAAGACTACAGGCCTGCTTTGTTACTTGGATTCTCATATTACTGGCGGCCAAATGTAGCTGCAGTACTGTGTGTTCAGCAGCTCCAGGTTTTTGCATCAAAAAGCGCACTTTGGTCTGCTTGTTCAGCGTCGTACATCGAATAAGACCATCTCCTCATCATGTTGCTACCAAGGCCGAAATCTGACCACGGTGTCCAGCCTACATTTGAATCCATATGCGCCCGTTCCTGAGGTTCCCACAGTGAACCGTTCTGATATGATCCTTCCGGTGGTTCAGTCAAGGCGTCGAACTGTGCTGTCCGGGTCTCAGGCTGTTTTGCTTCCGCTTGCAGTTGCCCAACAGTGTTTGACGTCGTTGGCCAGCTTGTTGTTGTCGCTTCTGTGTCCGCATCCACCGCTGTAGTAACGTTTCAGTTAGAAATTCGCCACAGACCGTGAATACTTGGAGTGCCGGAAGATTCACTACCCTGTCCGTACCAAAGTAGATTTTTAATTGCGGATTCACTATATCTGGGACCGATGATAATACATAATAAATAACACAAACGACAGGAATAACAATGAACAAACTAATATAACAAGTGAATAAGCAATAGATAAATAACAAACAGGTAATAAATGATAACACCTAATATTAAAGTAGTTTGATGAATTTCATTTGAAAGACATCATCTTTAATTCACTGACTGTTGTTGACTCCTGAAATTCGGACTCAAACGCACGTAACAATGACAAGAAGTTCATTGTTCCAATATATCTTTGAGTCTTACAAAAAAATTCTTACCTAGGCAAGACGTACGAATTCAGCCAAATTTCAAAAGTTACGGAAGAAAACCTACAAACAACCGTAGTTCTTTGACTAGTTCATTGAATAGAAATAAACTGAGATACCTAACCGCCCTACTTGACCAACCGTTGAGTATGTGAGCCCTTCTTAAGGTGTCTACGATGAAAACAGACGAACGGTGTCAAACTTTTACCAAGGTTGAAACCCAAGTAATTCTGGAGAGCTTTCAGGATCATTTCTACTGTCCAGGAAAGGCACCACAATGCATACATTCTCAGTGTTCCTGTGAGTAATATCACGAAATTCAATTCTTGATCGAACTGATCCATTCAGAAAGATAACTACCATCGCCGCTAGTATGTCAGCTTTCGTGACATAGATGGTAAACGATTCCGCTGGTGTGAAACGCTGACACTATCAGTCAGTGTTCCTGGTGCAGTGGCATATCAGCTCACCTCACACGTCATATTATCGTTGTCATTCGAACCAGCTGACCGAAAGAACATTGACTCTGCTTGGCACAAGGAACGCAACAAACAAGTTAGAATGCGATGTTATTGCGATCATAATGTTAAAACCCAAGTAATTCTGGGAAGTTTTTCAGGATCATTGTTATTGTCCAGGAAAGGCACCACAATGCATATATTCTCAGTGTTCCTGTGAGTACTCTCACGAAATTCTACTCTTGATCGAACTGATCTATTCAGAAAGATAACTATCATCGCCACTAGTATGTCAGCTTTCGTGACATAGATGGTAAACGATTCCGCTGGTGTGAAACGCGTCCGTTCTAACACTATCAGTCAGTGTTCCTGGTGCAGTGGCATATCAGCTCACCCCACACGTCATATTATCGTTGTCACTTGAACCAGCTAACCGAAAGAACATTGACTCTGCTTGGTACAAGGAACGCAACAGACAAGTTAGAATGCGATGTTATTGCGATCAAGTCATGGACAGTGTCGGGTTTGTAATAAAACTCTGTGTCAATCAACACAACATGAAACAAACGAGTTCCTGGTGGAGTACTATGGTGTTGTCGCTGTCCGCCGAGGCGGGCGATGTACTGTGAAATTGCTACTGTGGTAAACATGATCGATACTGCCATGGCAACCAAATCACACGGTCGATTTGGATGAGATTTGAGAAGCAAAGTGCAAAAGTCTCAGTCGGGCAGAACGGCAGAAACAGGCCCCATTAACGTAGAAACACAAATAGTAGCGAGGATCCCGAAGTGCGACGGCCGGTGTTAAAGCACTGCGTAGATCGAGAACACAGTCGGACACATGCAAAACAAAGGAAACTCAATCAGACAGAAGCCAGGCAGCCAATAACATTAACGTCTGATTGGTTCGTCAGGGGCACGGACCGAAGATGCACGCCAGGCGCAGGCTCCATTACACGTGCGCGCATGCACGTGACAGCTTTCCGACCGAGTCTAGCAACAACCAGAACGGAGGGAACCATGCGCCGACAGTCACGTGTTAGAGGCACACATCCGAATGAAGCCAGCAAATTGCAGTAATTCTGCGCTGTCCTCACAGACTCTACTGAGGATGGACTGTCCAAGAATATGACGACCCTGTACGAATAATCCAATCCCTACCATAACTGTAATAAGGCGTCTTGATGTGTTTTGTAGCAGCTTTGGAAGGCTTTGTCCCTGTCGTGGAAATCGGTGAGCAAAGTAGGCGCCCAAATGAAAGAAATGTTGACAAGTCACGGTCATCGTGGTCATTTACCAGTAGTAAAAGTTAATCCAACCAGAACTTGAACTCGCTATGTTCTGAATGGACTCACAAAGCCGTAGGATTGTGACGGTATGACTAAACGGGTTGCACCGTATGTTCATGACTAGCCAACTTGACCAAATGTCGCCGAATAAGTAGGGAAAAAATCTGTTCCGCTCACAACAGCCACAAAGCTGAAGTTGCTTGCACCAGTGAAGTGGCTACAAATGTGAGTGAGCTCTGGTATCTCCCATGTATTACTATCCTTGCCTCGGGTATCCACTTTCTCCTCGAGTCTTTTCTGCCCACACAGCATGTCACAACATCTAGAATGTTCACAACAAAATCAGTAGGTGGGCGTAGCGATGCATTCATTCATCCGACCGATCAACAGGATTCACATCTTCAATCCGGGCACCACCGAACAATGATGCACTACTGCAAAGGACAGGGAAAGTGTGGAAAATATCACTCGCCCTAGACCGTCGGCAAATTTGGATCCCAGAGTAGTTCTAACGACTAGGAGTACCTTCACTTGGTTACGATTAACTCTGGAAGATCAGCAAATCATACCTTGAACATTCCTCTCGACCACCCGGGTTCGAATCTCCACCTAGACCTTTCACATTGGCTTCTGGCCCCCGTTCTCAAACGTTTCATCAATGGATAGGCACCTTCTTTAAAGAGGGAGAGACATCAGAGAGTGAAAACCATCTGGTTATGTATCGCATCAGAAAAGCTGCTACTATATTGACCACATTGCAGCTACAAAACACCCGTGTACATGACGTAAACAAGGATGATTTATTTCAATGGGGGGATCTGCTGACGATATCTGTACTTGTTGGTGTGCACTGGAGCACTTATTCGACTTCAGCAGCCCACCCTTTCGTGTTTTATCGACTTCCTAACCTCTTTTGGCTATGCTTATCCCCCTGGCTTGTGGAAAATGATGCCGTTCGGTAGACCGTCCTCTTAAAATGTCAAATGACCAGGTTGTATAAATCCTCAATCGAAAACTTACTTCGGCTAGATGTTGTATAGAGGCTGTTTGGTGTCCTTCCCATGGTCCCAGTAATGAAATGCATGGTATAAGGATAAAGGTGTTTCACACAACACAGACCATCCAACCAATTGAAATGAACTTTACAGTGTGTGTGTGTGTGTGTAGAACATGTACAAGGTCATGGAAACAGAAGCACCGAACTTCCGGCAGATTAAAAGTCACAAAGGTTCAACCGAAGCCATGCCTCCGAGAACAGCTGAACAGTTCTGTTCACTGAAGTTCTTGTGTTAAGTATATGGATCGTGTTCATCGGATTCAACTAAACAAATGCTGCTCCTTGTAGCATATGCCCCCACAAAGCAGTGTGACGCAGACAAGATAAGAAAACGAGTCCCGTGTTCTAAAATTTTAACTTATAGTGACTTGGCCTGAAAGTCGAAGATGGCCACAGTAGACATGGTAGACCGGACAAAATAATCAAAGCAATCAACTGACCTAGAAACTCAAGAAGCTAGTAGAAAGTTGCTAACAGCTGAGCTAATCTGACAAATAACAATTCAAAGCAAAAGATATCATTAAATTATATTTCGGTAGATGCGTATCGGCTGGGTTTCCACAGGGATAGACTTTCGTCTTTTTCGTCGAATGGGTAACACGCCTGGCTGCATTCACACCTAAAGCACCAATCAGAGCGCAGCAAAATGCAGCTATTGATTTTCAGTAGCGCCTGGATGATTGATCGCGATTGTTCATTAACCTCAACGACAAGGCCAGAACAAATTTCCCGTGAACGTTCACATGCAGAGATAAGCCAACGGTTTACTAAGGCGGATTGTCGTGCCGTCGCGTAGATAAGGTTAAATATCGTCTGAACAGTTCAGTAGATTCCCAACGAACAACCCCACTCTTAGAACACATGCTGAAAAAACGGCTGATTGTTTACCAAGCCCTTCTGAAATCACAAGAAAGTAGTTGTCCACCTTGTGAACGGATCCGTAGCTATTTTACTTGGAACCAGATGAACTATGCCATCCGCATTTCTACTATTCACAACCGTCGAACTCCCTGTAAAACATATTCACTCAAAGGGATATCTATAATGGAGAACTACTGACAAGCGTTCAGAATGGTCTACCTCGGAAGAGGCTTTTTCTCGGCGTACTTCAGAGTCCATGGTTTTGTTCCAGCACACGTGATTTTACCGTTTGAGGAAGGCAAGACAGTTAGTATATAGTAATTTGACAAACTCTTAGTGCACTTTCCTTACCAGTGATAAGGCCCAGTGAATGACGCAATCAGTACTTGACAGTACTGGTACTCGATATCTAAGCTAATTTGAATGTGTGTGCACAACTGGAGAAACTATCACACTGTACCCGGCGACTAACAATATGGCGTGTTGTTTTCACATGAAAACATGTCCGAAAGCCTTTCATCTACTTATTCAAGGAACGTCTTTGGAGGTTGCTATTACGTTGACAAAGTCCTTGACAAAAGTCCTTCTATGCACCAGTGCACTCACCTGAGAACGGATGGGATAAGTGTTTATCCACTCGATCACTTCACTTTCGGAGAGAATCAGAATGTAGGTCACACAAAAAAGGCTGCATCATCGTTTTATACCAGTTTACCCATAGTGACATTGGTTGTGGGAGAACATTTGCCTTTACGATGTACATACCCCACTTGTATGGGCGAGTAAGTTGCGACCTGCAGTAGCTGACCGGAGCTGATTGCCGACTGACTGATACTGGTGCTCGAAGCAAAAAAATCACTTGAGTTTTGAAAAGATTTAAAAAGTGTCCTTCAGTAGTTGAAATGCACTTTAAACGATAACTTCGTTCGTCCGTGATTAGTCAGCCGTAGAATGAAGACACGGAAGAAGAAGTCTTCAGGTGAGACAATAATGAAACAAAAATCCCATTAAAAGACTGACACAAATGAGGGGGTAGTCTTTGGCATAAAGATCAAACATTCTGATAAAGGTTTGGGTAGGATAAGCTCGGTGATTCTCACGGAGCCTCACAACCTCAACGATTATTGGGTGGGTCAAACCATCTCTACAAATATTTCACGCTTCCAAAAAGCTTCACTGACACAATGGAGACGAGCCAATAATTTTCCAACCTCGTCAAGATCTCACGATAGCCTGCCACCGGGACAATCATCTGATGGATATTGTCACATTTGGATATTGAGGAAAACGTCGTCGTCTGGTTCCGAGCCGAACTCGGCCAGGATCCTAATAGACAGATTGAGCGCCATGTGTTTAAAGGGTAGTGGAATGATATGTTATAATGCGTGGGAATACCCTATAGAAATGGCACTTCAAACACCATTCGAAAGATGCTTCGGGATTATGTTATTAAAACACTATTCAGAATTGCTAACAACTTACAAGGACACCTTGTGAAGGCTAAAGATCCTATCTGGCCGAAACACCGTACCAAATTCCCTGTGGAGAATGTCCAGCCAAATGCGCAGGCCAGACAGCTATGTGCAAATCACGGAGCACGAACGACATGCGCGTTCACCACGGAAGCTAAGTGAGTTGAAAAAACTCGAAAACGATTCAGCGATTGCACTTCGCGCACTTGAGTTGAGCCATCAAATCATGGCACACCTACATTCTAGTAGTGTTCAGATCACACGTGGGATGGGCGTGCGCTGAAGTACCAGAGAATAACGGACAGCGGAACTACGTCAACTGTAATGACCTGTAATGACCTGCACACATTAGTAGGCATAGCGACCTGGGGTTCAAGCAGAAATCTCAACAATGACGCAACCAGCGCGACCAAATGGAGGCGCATGCCAGCCAAAGTGCACACAATTATGCGTGCACGCACACAGAGCTAACAGACCCACGCACGCTGGTCGCAGCTGGCTGCCAACTGACCCCAGGAACACACCAGTCAGAAGACATGATAGCGGACCCAAATAACGCTGCATCTGACTCATGTTAAATCAATTGTAGAAATCCATGATAAAGGTTAGCCACAGCAACCGAAACCTTGGATTACAACATCTTATTCCGTTACGCTGTTTTAACTTTAGACTTTCCATAAAATATTGTCGTCATAAAGTCTTGTGGTGCACCTCCACCGAAGTGAGCCAGTGAGCCGGGTTTCGGGTTGTTTGCCACAACCTAAACTACCCGGTTTGTAATAGGTTATCATAAGTAAGGAGCTCAGCTGGACCCGCTAAAGGTGATATAAACACTTTGGTAGGGGGTCAAGGTCGTTGAGCACAAATAACTGCACGCCAGTGTGCTTTGTCAGCTACTTTTGATCCTCTCAGAAGAGGGGGTTACGACAATTAAATTATAGACATTAAGTTCTCGTTTTTTGAGCTCATATACATGTTGAAATTTATGAAACTGGAGGCTTGATATAGGCACTAATAGTTACCAGAAAACCGATATTCTTCCAGAGCATATACAACATACAGGCTGTTGAGGTTCTCGGTACGGAACTTTGAGTGACGCGTTGGTTCGACAATCCCGAATATCAATAGGAAGAATGTGGTTCGAAATTGTGCGGTACCATGCACGCAAGGGTATACAACAAACCTCAGTTGTCCACGCCCGTAGCGTCAATAAGTGCACAAGTCTGTCACAGACCGACATTGTGTCAACGTCCGCACACCAAACAGCGGCGAGCGGAATGCTGGCGCAATAGCGTGGGTTGCGGTCATCCCTTCCGACGACGGTCTCGTGATTCTCACTGGCGGTGAGATGACACGGCACTCATGCGAAAGCAAGGCAAGGCAGGCTCAGCAAGCGGGACACGAACACACATGGGTAAGAAGGTAAGCTGCGCACATTCACGCACAGACATACTAATACACAGGTGTGGCACGGGACGGCCTTTGCGGCAGGGTGAGTGTGGAGTAAGCAAATGAATGGGGGAATTATCATGAGGTCAAGTTAGATTCAATACAGGCCGTCTAGAGATTCCACTGCGAAGACGTTAAGTAGAATTTCTTTTCTCGACACAAATAACATGATAATACTGTTCAAAATCCTGTCTATCAGGCCCTGGACAGAGCAAAACTGGCAGAGGACTGTGTGCGACTTTTGGTCAGTCGCCCCATACTACTTATATCAGACAAAAGGAACTATGCTACGTACATTCCACATTAAATTCTCATAGTTAAGTTAAGTTCTCAAAGTTAAGTAAATAAGATGTATTTGACACACCATGATGTGAGGTTGTTCTGGAAGTTTACTTTGTAGTTGGGTTGATGGTACTTCGAATATAGAGCAGAGTATAAAACTGGGATTTTGATGCAGTCAATCAATTTAGTCAACTTGATAATAATGATAATACGAAGTTTCGTATGTTCGTGTGGAGTCCTGACCCGTTAAAAGGTACCATCAATCACAGCACAAACCGTGCGAACGACAGTCATTTGAACATG
The DNA here is from genome assembly GCA_003604175.2 of Clonorchis sinensis. Classification (NCBI taxonomy): domain Eukaryota; kingdom Metazoa; phylum Platyhelminthes; class Trematoda; order Opisthorchiida; family Opisthorchiidae; genus Clonorchis; species Clonorchis sinensis. Next base: position 185,129,929 of record CM030369.1, on the reverse strand, counting down.
TCCTTAAGAACGACAACATTACCGCAGGGTTAATTGGATACCACCAGGTTATCCGATGCCACCTTCAGGATATGCTGATGAGCGGCTCCCGGTAACGACTGCATGATGTTGCATCACGGGCTAGAACATCATCCAAACACTTTACGATCCAAAGTCAGTTACTTGGAATCAGCTCAACGCTTCCTAAAACTGATGTGCTCAGGACATCCATCAGCGTCTCATCAGTGAAGAAACTGAGCAGGATCGGTGATAGTGGACAGTCCTGCCACGCTTCACTTGATATTTTGAAAGTACTTGACGATCAGCCTTTGACTGTGACTCAGTCTGAAGTGGAAAGATGTAGCGGTCTGGTGATCTTGACAGATCCCTCAGACAAATCATTCCTAATCCGATGGTCCAAAATAGTGACTAGATCGCCTGAGTCACAGGTGATTTTTATATCAGAAATGCGAGAGCAAGTTAGCATAGAGCGCATATTCGACCAATGACTTCCCAACGCGGAATGCTGCTTATTCTTATCGGATATGAAACTCGCGGGGGGAAGAACGATAGACAACACTGATAACTCGATGGCTACTGCACTTAATACCTGTACGCCTTTTGAAGACGGAGACGACGAAGGCGGAACCTCCAGCAGTTGAGATCGGCCGCTCGATACAGATCTCCTACAGCTATAATGTTAATTGGTCGTGAAGAACCGGACTTCAAGAATGAGGAAAAGTACCTTATGTGCCTTATGTGTGTTGTGTTTCCATCGTTAGACATTCTGGGTGAGCCAAGCTGGGGTTTCAGACTAATAGACCAAGGAGCTCGGTCATCTGACATGGAATGCAACGTACAAATGAGCACGAGAATATCACATTACAGAATGCAGTGGTATTTCCCATCGAAAAATCACGCAGAAAAATCCGACTGCGCTACAACGCAAATAAATAAGTCTGCAACACCTATCCATACGCTTGGGCCTTAAATTAATGAAAAATCCATTCTATCCAATAGTCTTTGTAAAGAGATACCCATACGACCGTATTCTATAATTTCACTGTGAAAAAAGTAATGGCGATTATTTTATATTTTGTGGTACAAGCATTTTAATGCTTCGAAGAATGATCAACTCAAAGATTATGTGAATAGTTCTGAACAGTAATCAGGTAGAAATTAGGAAAGCAAATCCGCGAAGTTCTTCTCCAGATAACTCAAGATACATAACTGTCCAAACACGGAGAACACCTGTAAAACGAAGCTAGCAACTATACAGAGGTGTAAAGCAACGCCGACCTTATGAATACAATGATCCACATGCACATCGGCCCTTTACTGCCAAACAAACAAAACACATCAGTATGACACAACCATTACGATATCTTAGGCAGCACCATGTGTAATTGACATAGGGAACGCATGCTAGCCATCATGAATAACATATGCCGGATTTCTTAAATAATTTACAACGCAGCAAGACCCTGGGTGGATGGATTACTACAGAGGTGACATCTCCGGTGCGCTGTGAGTGGAAGTGCGTGGATGTTGTGTGCGTATGGCTTGAAATAGGGTCTAAATAGTCACGCCAACCTCAGCTGCTCTTTGGCCATTAGGATCAGTATTCCTGTTGACTTGTCGGCTGGCCTGATTGGTGCATGTCCGGTTAGCCCTGAGACTTGACCTCTCCAGTTCCCCCGCTATAACCCTCGTTTGGGAAGCTTCGTTTTCAAGTGACAAACACCTCATTTGCAGCAGCTGCGGCACCTTCATCGTCTTATCACGGATTACACAAGCTGTTCACTTTAGGAAAATTTACCTCCTCGACTCCACATCGCGTATACAACCAAGTTTGATGAGGCAGACAGTTGTCACTAGATAACATCAGTAGTACCAAGCCTTTTCAAAGCGAAATGTTATGAAATGATTTCAAAATCTTTCACAGCCCTAACAGACCTGTGAAGAGTAAATTTGCCAGCGGTCAGCGACCGTGGTTGAGCTATTGCGCTGGCTTCATGAAAATCGGAAAAACCAGCTGCCGAGTTAGTAAGAACGATCAAAAGGCTTAAATAGCTCCGTGTATTACTCGCCTTTGATGAAATTCCGCAAAACTTAAGCACTCATCAAGCAGACATTTTTGAAGGCACAGGATGTTTTCCACTGGAATCTCATTTCAGAAAAACAAAGCCACAGAACCGAAGAGGGAACCGTTTTTAGTTCTAAAATACCGGATTTACTCTCCGCAAAAGAAAACACAGCGACGAAAATGTCTTATGATTTTTAACCGGATTTACTAACAGCCCATAACTTCGAAGAGTTTCGTCGTAATCACGGCTGGGATGCTAACTCGTCATACCAGTGAGTTCCTCTTGATTGGGTTGGATGGACACATAACGATACACGGATGAAGTACCAGCTTGAGGATGGGCTGAACTCACGCATGATATCTCAGTATCTCTCGGTGTCCCAGTAATCCACATTGCACCTGTTGAATAAGTAGGCCATGTGTGTAGTGCTCAGTATTCGAGTTTATCTAGTTGCAAAGCCACTGGTTCCGAATGTAATCGGTGATGATGACCTTCATATCAATTCGTTACAACATGCCAATCATAAATATGCAAGACTACTCTATGTCTGAATTACTCAAGACTGGTGACAGAGATAGGAATCCTAACTCAATCTCAAGGAAACTATCGGAAAGCAACCGTATGCAGATGAGATAACATCATTCTAGCGTAGAACTCATGATTCACGTCCCTCATTGGCGAAGGTTCCACAAGGAAAATGACCTTAATCTGGAGCACTTTGAACCTTTCCCACCACGGCCAGTACCCTCGAAGAGGACCGCATTAGGAGTTAGGAAAGGACAGATGTGCCTGTACGCAATACCGTAGAAGCTTTGATAACGGATCAACAAAAGTGAATACCTGAAATCTTGTCCAGCCAATAAACCGACTTTTCAGTTCAACAGAAATTCAGACCCGTCCGGTTCGGTGCTCAGAAGTCCAGGATCAACCGAGGCGCGAAACGAAACCTATGGACCCGAAAATTAAACACTTAGTTGGGCCGGTCTTTGGGTGCTAGGATACCCACTTAGGCTTTTTTGCTAGCGTCTCATCTCCTAATCAGTNGCCCTGAGACTTGACCTCTCCAGTTCCCCCGCTATAACCCTCGTTTGGGAAGCTTCGTTTTCAAGTGACAAACACCTCATTTGCAGCAGCTGCGGCACCTTCATCGTCTTATCACGGATTACACAAGCTGTTCACTTTAGGAAAATTTACCTCCTCGACTCCACATCGCGTATACAACCAAGTTTGATGAGGCAGACAGTTGTCACTAGATAACATCAGTAGTACCAAGCCTTTTGCTAGCGTCTCATCTCCTAATCAGTCACACCGCCGTCGCAGCCTTAATATTCAGATTACTTAAAATTTTCCAGACCCTACCAGGCAAATTAGCGCCCTCGCTGCTCCATAACTTGCTAGCCGGATAACACACGGAACGCAGGCAGACCCAAACGGATGCAAGTCGAATGTCTGGACGCCGAGCGCTGACCGTCATGGGTAGATACCCCATCGGGACCAATAACACCAGGTAAGCCTTCGTTCCAAAAACCAGAGGGTTACCAGGCTAATAACATGTGCATGACCATGCCAAACTCAACGGCTTTAGGCAAAGCAACGACGTACCAGTTCCACACCAACAGGACGAAACTGAAAAGGCAAGAGGCAATCGGAACTAGCAGAATCTATTGGAAAAGCAAATCAACGAGGATGCAAGGCTGAAGCAAACGAAAATTGGATGCACGTTACATTACTACTCGCGTAAGTTAGTGAAGAGCAGACGGTAGTCAATCGTAAGACAAGCGAGTTCTGGCGAAACTGAGCCGGGGTTAAACATCTCAAAACCAAGAAACATTAATGTCTTCAACAATGCGCTGGCTGCACAGGTACCGACTTCATTCGGTGCTTTTCTGACAGCGACGTAAACTTGCGCCACTCCATCTGCTTCCAAGGCTTCCAGACACGCGACAAGGACCCTCTTCTGGAGCATGTGAGACGATGCCTCAGTGTCGGAGAGGAAGATCACGGCAGTTCTTGGGTGGTCCACGTAGGCAACGAGCACCGAGGATGGTGGTAGGCACAGTCTGTAAGCCTTTATCGCCTCAGTGATTTCGGGGGAGAAACAGGGGAGATGGACGACGTAACTGTCGCTGTGCTTCCCGGCCTCCGAGAAACTAGACTCCCGTAACGCCGTTGCCTCCGAACATTCTGGATCGCTTTCGGATTGTGAATCGGTTGACTGTGAACTCGAGTGATGACGCAAACCCTTCCCTGACCAGTGCACCGCTGGATTTTGGCATGGAACACTGCCCGAGTAGAGGGAAGGTAGCCTTGCATTTTCCGATGGAACATCAAATATAAGGCCGAGGCCAGGTGCCGAGACTAGACTGGTAGAAAACTGGCTCTTGGACGTCCTTGGGCGAAAGCATTGTCAGCAAGATCGCACGGAAAGCGCAAACTGAATCGACTGTGGCAGCCGCGAACTTTTAGCGACTGGTTGCCTTAGCGACATTGGTCAACGCTTGGAAAGCCAATCGACTTTCGCCCTTGGATTTGCTCTTCCATGATTGGTGTATAGCAAGGTCGGGTGTCAGTTTTACTCGTTCCTGATTCGCTGGATATGTCAGGCTAACGGAGTGCGCACGATCGTGCGGCCGTGCGTCTATCTGTAGTCTAAGTGCAGGCTCGAGATAGTCGATCGTCGAAAGCGCCATGTTACGCCTCGTCCAGCGCCCTACCATCGCTAGGCTCCCTGGGCCGGTGAGCCTCACACAGCCCAACGATTAGGAAGTGTTTTTTCGAACTCCAGAAAACGGCCATATGATATGACAAGCTTGGTAGTTTATTGCGTCAGTACTAGAAAGCCAGAGAGAATTTCCCCAAAATTCTTAATTTACAAGATTCGAATGGCCATCATCCCGAACTCCAATTCGGCCTGGAAACTGGACCTTTGTGGGCCATCAGAATTGTATCAGTGACCGTTGATTAGTTGGATTGCAGCAACAATTATATTATGGGAGTTTGTGGAGCATGCTGGGAGCAAAGGACGACGTAACACGTACCTCACAAGAAATCTGCCTTGATATGTAGATTGGGTGGTGCACTAGGCCCAAGACACAAACTGAAGTATTGTATGCATAGGCTGCTCCCCTTCTGGTTTTGAGGCCTCCATCAATACGTCGATTCCACACAGCATTTACTGTTGAACTGGTCGTAAGGTTGTTCACTGCTGTTGAGCGCATACCGCTTCCTGGCTGTTTCTTTTGTCAGTGGTCTGACAGGGCTCTTGAGCCCGGGACTTATGAGATCGGGTCAGCTGCGCGATCCATAATCTAGTGAATTGCAAACGCCAGATAATTACGGGCATGACGCTTAGTTGCAATTAATTCCTTTCCCTAACTCTTCTTGCTGTTGGTTAGGAAATGTAAATAAGCAGTCAACGTGTAATGTGTGACACCGGATAACTGAATACCTCATCATATAATGCACGTAACAGCTAATTGTGGAGCGCATTTTCATCAGACGACTCAAAGATTCCGTGTCGGCCTTCACGGAACTGGTACAACGACAGCACTTTGATACTATGTCCAGGCATATCATGCGACGAAAGTTACAGAGGGTATTCTGGCATCCAGTCAGGCCCCCTACCCAGGATGGCTGACTTGGAGTACGCTGATGATATCGTCCATGTTGGTGCTAGCTTGGAGAAACTTTAAAGTGTGTTTGATCGAAATCACTATGCAACATCCGTAGGACTGGAAATCGGAACTTTGAAGTCCACGTTCTTCTTCATCTGCGTGGACGTACCTGTTCAGCCACTCAAAAGAAGCGGTGAAATAATTCAGTCGATACTTTGGTTCCACCATTTTATCCAACGCATAGGCTGAAGAAGAATCCAACAGCATTTAGGCAATGTCCGATAGGATTTCATACAACTGAAATTCGCTTGTGGAAAAGAAATTTGATTGGTATGCGCACAGAAATCCAGACAGACATCTAGATTTATGCCTGCGAAACACGGTGCTACGGGCAGGGGATGCCGAAGGTTTTTCCAAAACGTCATAATCCACAACGCCCATCTCAACCCCAACGGTGCCATTCTGGGCATCTGTTGCGCAGAAACGGTGCCGAAAACAATAGACAAGCCGTGAATGTGCTATCATCCAACATGGAAACGAGGAAAATTCATCTTTATGTTTTCCATTCTACCTACGTCATCGATGCTTGAGGAAGGTATAAAAAAATTCTGTGTAACACGGGGAGGATGAGTAGTATTTCTTGAGAAACTTCCCCCGGGGCTAGCCTGCAACGTTTACTCGTAGATATTCATCATGACCTTCTACCGAGATGGTTCTGGAGCTGACTTGTCCTGTCTCAGAAGATAGTCATCCGAAAGTAAGTAGATACGAAGGTTATGCGTTTATTCTTCTGGATGCTTCCGAAGCGATGTTCTGATGCCTTGCATATGTACTAATGTAAGTGGCTCACCAGTGATAAATGTTCACTTTCCGTCCCACGATCCATCCATGACGTAACTGAAAACATCAGTGGTAAGGAACATCCCAAACCTCAACAATGTTACGGTAGACCTGAGATGTGGCAGAACGTTATGCACAAACTGTGTGCTTATTCTTTTCTTTTATTCTTATCGTATACAAAGTGATTCCTCGTTTTGTTGTTTCCATTTTGCGCCTGCGCCCGCTTTTTTGTTTTGACCTGAACGTGAACCGCTATGTAACCTTTTCACAACTCGTCTAATCCAAATCAACCACATGGGTTTCGCCATCTTGTGGCCACTTTGTCTTGACTCGGTGTGGACTTTCGGTAAGCGTAATGTTTCGTACCCACCTATTCATAGAGGATCCTTTTTGGAATTAGCATTTCCTAAAGCGGTGTATAGAAGCCGGTGTAATCCTACGATTTGAGGCTTTTACAATTTTGTTATTTTATAATTGCATTCGTAGTACCTCATTTGTTGATAAACCTCCGTTTGTACGATTTGCTTTATTGAGTTTTGCGCGTAACTCGGTAGATACTTTGTGACGTTATCTACCCGGTTCCAGTCTCATACTTGCCGGGTTCATTTGGTACGCAGTTCTCTCACGAGATCAGAGGGAGGACGGTTTGCAAACTTTTCGGAAGTGCATGCTTCTTTTTGCACTTGACTGTAGTCAACCAGGTTTTCACTTGCCCCCCGACGAGACAAAGCCATCCTTGAAATGGTGTGGCGTTCACGGCTTGTCTATTGTTTTCGGCACCGTTTCTGCGCAACAGATGCCCAGAATGGCACCGTTGGGGTTGAGATGGGCGTTGTGGATTATGACGTTTTGGAAAAACCTTCGGCATCCCCTGCCCGTAGCACCGTGTTTCGCAGGCATAAATCTAGATGTCTGTCTGGATTTCTGTGCGCATACCAATCAAATTTCTTTTCCACAAGCGAATTTCAGTTGTATGAAATCCTATCGGACATTGCCTAAATGCTGTTGGATTCTTCTTCAGCCTATGGACGTTGCGGATTATGACGTTTTGGAAAAACCTTCGGCATCCCCTGCCCGTAGCACCGTGTTTCGCAGGCATAAATCTAGATGTCTGTCTGGATTTCTGTGCGCATACCAATCAAATTTCTTTTCCACAAGCGAATTTCAGTTGTATGAAATCCTATCGGACATTGCCTAAATGCTGTTGGATTCTTCTTCAGCCTATGCGTTGGATAAAATGGTAGAACCAAAGTATCGACTGAATTATTTCACCGCTTCTTTTGAGTGGCTGAACAGGTACGTCCACGCAGATGAAGAAGAACGTGGACTTCAAGTTTCGATTTCCAGTCCTCAGTTTTGAACTTTAAAGCACACATGTTATTATGAAAAATCAAAAATACTCAAGCCCTAGAACACGGAATTATTTTCGTCATACTGAGAATAAACCTCAGTGAATTGACAAGCTCGAGCAATTAGTTAAATGTTTTTTTCTTCGGGATCCAGTAAAAAGGCTGAGTAGCAACAACAACAACAATGTTGAAAAATGCCTACAACTACAACCCTTAAGAACAGAACTACGTTTTTCTTCGTTGACTAAGTACATTTATGGGACAATAATACGGCAACTTAATACCATGTTAACTGAAAATAAGAAAGCCTGCATAAAGTTTCGTTCATGAGTATTTTGAATAGTAAAAGTATGGATAGAACATGACCTTGCTGCGTTCGTATCGAGGATGTTCATGGGAGAGTTCAAAGGTGGCTTGAACTGGGTTCATTCAATAACGTCCTATCTGAGGAACGGCAATGTCAAGTGACACTAAAAAAAGCTTTTTTTGTTGACGGTGATAGTTCTCTTTCGAGATCCACTGGTTCGCTGTCCCATGATAGCCGCCACCAGCGAACGCTGAAAAACGTTTTTTTTTGGGGGGGGGGACGAAGCCTTCTTGGCCATACAGACAGATCACGTGGGATTGTAGTACACTGCCCGTTTGCTCATCTTCAAGTGTATGGGAGTTGCAAACAGTAAGACGTAAGCATGTGTGCAGAGGTTTATTCAACTCAGCCATCGTTTGTATCAGGAAAGTCAGATTCCTGGAAGTAACCACTGAATACCCGAAACCTACTGAGGCTCCCAACTCCGCTAGATGCTGACCAGACAAACAGCGCCTCCGCAATATGCAGCGCGTGACAGCCTTGTACCGAAGCCAGGTAGTGCGAGACAGCGTTGGACCAAGGTCAGACAGTGTCCTTCCAATAAAATAGCTTGAGGCCGTTGTATTTTCACACTCGCTTATTTGGAATAAAGCTGTTGTGTTCCCTTCGGTGAGTCTTTTCCAGACACTAGGCACTGAAACGGGGTTAGCAGTCAGATACAACAGATTGGCGAATTAGCAGATATAACAGTTTGTGAGAGTCAAATGCGTCATGTACTCATGTTCCTAATTGGTGCTTTGTTGCCAATTCTCGATTTTTCCTCCAGAATCTAATAATATCTTAAGCCACCACAATAGGTTCTGTCTCCAAGTTGGTCTCCTCTGAGTGCCAGCATTACCAGTCGTCTGGCTTTGGTCTGGTTCAGCATTTTTTTGAAGCCGAATATGTTGCTCTTAAGCCAAAGCCGACCTCAATTGATAGCCACCCACACATACACGGAATACTCCGTAAATAAAGTCCTGATGCACAACCAAGTCAGCGTGGTGCTGAAAAAAAATACTCACCCTTTTATACTGGCCATTCGATTTGCCGTCAAACTCCACGTAGCTACTGCGGATACGTTTTGGTCAGGATAAATGCGTGATGTTTATGAATTCCTAAGCTTCTGTTACTATTCTGGAAGCAACCACCACCACCACCACCGAATCCGCTTTCGTCGGAGCAACGGCCTCAACGTCCCTACATGGTCCAATGAATTGCATTATAGGGCTTTCGTTCGTTCCTAAGCTGATCTTTTTCGCTTCGACCACATGCGGTGCAGACATTAGCTGGGCAGTCGAAGAGTGTGCCTCCGAGGCTAGCACCAACGGTTTTCATTATTCAATGTATAATTTTTGGATTATGCAGTTACAATTACCTTAACATGCTTGAAAGACTGGAACATATTCCAGCTGCCTTTGATACTTTTTCGACACTTTTTTGAAGACTACCTGATTAGACCTATTGTCATAAGACTTTAGTCTTTGAAAATGTTTGACGCATGGTGGCCTATATTACTGACCGCACACGAGTAAAGTGCAATTGTTTGACTGGTTGAAGTGGACCCTGTTATATAGTCTGATTCAGCTGAACTTTTTCGATTTTGGGAAAGTGAATATCACCCGACAGATTGACGTTTTCTTCAACGACCTGTCAAGAGGAATGAAGAATGGAGCTTGAGCAGTGTCTAAGAAGTACACACTTAACCAAGATCAAATGAATGCTCTACAGACTTACATAAGCAGTGGTGAGACCAACATAAAAATGAAGCCCGGCACTGGGTGCTTAGTTTTAGCTTCAAGGCGGGAGTTGCAAACACATTAATGGAGTCTTCATCGGAAGAATGATCTGTAGACTGAGAGTGGAATCATAAACTGCATTTATACAGACGATTCTTGGATGGTATTTAATATTTGCTTTCTTACTATGGTAACCTCATTCCACCAGATCATTAGCATTATATGTGAATATGAATACGGTCAAATACCGTTCCCAGGTTGCTAATTATACGGAACTTAGGATGGCCCAGTCAAAGTAGCGGGGTCTATTTGAACGGTGAGGTATCCTGCACTCCACAGGTTTCCAGTCCATTCAGTATAAACGCTGTCTGATCATTGGTTAGCGCTGGATTTTCAGTTGAGATAATTATTATCCCGAATCGATTCATCGAGCGTGACCGAAAGTCAGACGAACAAGATACTTAGTGATGAAGGCTCAGTATGAATTCGTTTATCTTGAAGTCCCGTATATCTGCGACAGAGCATCCAACTAAAAACACCAATCAAAATGCGTTAAGAAAAACTTTTGAATCTACTCATGTACATATGGTAGCTTACATGGAGACATTGCCATTACCGGTCACCATATCCTCACATAAAATTCATTGTATGTAACAGCTCGCCTGAAGTTGCCGTAAAGCATACATTGGTAGACCTAGCAGGAAATTTGAAACTGGAGCATCCGCCTAATTTAAATCTGGGCCTGCAAAGTAGTTCGTAATCTATAGCAACTGGAATTGATTCAAAGGTAAAGTCTTCAGTCACGAGAAACATGGTCGATGCAACGCAAAAGGCTGAAGTAAAATCACTGCTGTGAGCTCAAACAGACCTTACAGGACTTTATGGCTTTATCGACTGGTTTACTGAAAAACAATTCATATAAATCTTACTTAGTCTCTATCGTTTTTATGGTTTCACTCTTTTTTTACGATTTCCGGTTATGTGAGAGATGCTAATGCTATGAAATTATTTTGCTCCCTCTGCATTCCTCTAAATGACCAAGGGAGCCCGGTGTTTTAAGGCCCTCGACAGTTGAATGAGATCACTGCCTTAAGAAGTTCACACATGAAGATGATGAAAGGAAAGATGGAAATGGTAAATCCCTAAAAGGTCGGAGCCTTCAGTCAAGTCATTTGAAACTGGTAGATTTCCACCAGTACAATGTCCAAGGTAATGTCACTGGTGAGCTCCAAGTCTGAACATAGAAGTTTGCATTGAGCGCGATGACCGAGTATCAATCCACTGCTTCACGCACTATCCACACGACCACAAAGTTGTTGATAACTGAGGACCAAAGACAGCTCAAGGTAACAGGACAAAATAGAAAGGTCTCAGTCAACCAGTTTCTTTCTTCCTTTGACTTTCACAATCTTCTGTGTACACCTCTGCAATGCCATGAATATTTCGGCTATTGTCCTATTGGCTATTGCCCTATTCATCGAAACGCGATCAATAAATCCTTGGGTCGCGCTTAGCGATTTTTGCACCTGGTGATCCTAGTTATAGCCCCTGGCGGTCTGGTGGATGAACCAACTACTCGGCCCTTCTTAGCAGCGTGACTCGGGTTGCCGGCTAATGAGTTGATGTATGCTGTGTGATTCAGGAAGAAAATCAAGCTCTTTTTGTTCAGACGTATGTGCCAAACAGAATTTGTTTCTGCCATTCTCAATGTGTTAGGTTAAGTTTCTCCCTAGGTTGCAATAACCTGATAGGTTACCATCTGGTTTATTGACAGAAGGCGCTCAAAAACAACATCCCACCGCAGTCTAAGGCTATTCTTGGGCACTCGCAATCATATGAAGCCACATATTCAATGCGGACTAGTTCGTACAATCGAGGAGTATATTGACTGATGGATTGAGCATTTAGTTGACCGGTCTGCCGCCTGAACAATGTCTTGCCTTCCAAGTACATCCAGGTGTATTTCTTTGAAGCATTTGAGTGGGATTAGACGAGCATATGATAGACTAAGGTAACATAGTATCTGATGACCCATCGTCAATTTAAGCTATGAACAAACGCGCGTCTAGTTTGATTGAAATTTAACCCCATGAGGACTACGAGGGAGGATTGGCAAGAACCGACATCTTATTATCTTTTGCCAGGCAATAAAATGGAAACCAAACCAATTCAGTCATTCCCCACATCGGTTTTATGAATGTCTGTTGTCGAATACACAGTCATGACATAGTTTAAAAAAGTTAAGATAGCTAGGCATACCACAATTGTGATTTCCAACGTGCCTTCTGAGGTCATATGGTGTCTGACTCCATGGGTGCGGTTGTTATCAACAAAGTGGCACCACTGTGTATCTTACCAAGTTAGAGATCAATAGAATCAAAATAGTTAATTGGATGCAAACTATGCGCATGATCGTAGGTGCAGTCAGACCTATATGAACTGGTAGGCTTCGATAGGTCGATAGAATCCGATGGAATCACAAAACATACCAACTTACCAAGCCATACTATGAATCCGCTGACCTTCGCCGTGTGCATGCCGAAAAATGGAGAAGAATAACGGTGGATGCAAGTTCATTAAATGTTACGGCAGTCCAACTTCATAACATCATCACCGCTTTGGAAAAATAACAGAAACTGAGGACGTTACTATTACGAATTCGACATACTAGCCAATTGTTTCACCCGTCTGTTAATTACGTTTCACCACCCGAACCGGGAGCCTGATATCGTAAAATGAGATTTGGGGACGACATCTTCTTCCAACAAAAATATAAATATTTGAGACACTAGACATTTCGGCAGAGCTCATTTAACACCGAAACGGTCACGTCATCACTTTTTGAAGGAAGAATACCCAAATCTATTAAGTCGATCTACAGGAACTCTCAAGACTTTCTGTTTGTTTCCCCAAATATGGCGGACAAAATCTTGTGTGCATGTATGTCACCGTTGGTCTACTCCATTGTTCGAATAGGCTTTTCTGACTCGAAGGCTTAGGGGGTTGCGGATTTGCACTGGACACGTTTGCTGAATAATGCCATGCAATTTTCCTTAAGGAAACTACTCATGAGGTCGCTGAAAGCTCCTCGGCTGCCCACAACCGGTTTTGCCCTTCTTCGGTCGATCATCAGGTCAGCCTCCGAGCTTCCATCGACCTTACATTTAACTGGAACTCAAATTTTACGAGATTCCCAAAGTGCACTCATTTGCACAGCAATTTGGTTTTAACGCGAGACTCAACTGAACCTCGCCTTTCTGATATTGCTCAATCGAATATGCTGCACAAAAGTCGTCCCACATTTCCTTCAAGAAAGTACACTGCGATACCTTGACTATCGTATCAACTGAAACGTGTGGTGGCCTTTGTGCAGCACATTAGTTTGAAGAATGTCATAAACGACAGATTCAGCTAGGATTCAGTTGGGTCTTCCGTAAAGCCCAGATTGGCATGCAGATGGGTGCATTTCAAGTAACCCTACTAGCAGTGGTAACGTGGACGTCTTAGGATGTTTTCTATTGAGCTAACACTCAGGTTGGACTGATACTTAAACAATGTCAATTTATTTGATTGACGATGACAGGCAATGAGGTTACCGAATTAACCATCGTTAAATAGCATTCTGATAAGGGGAAGGTGTTGTGGATGGTTCAGGGACCAGTGGAGGATAAAACTGTTTAGCACGGTACGGCACTAGTGCACTTTCAGATGCTTTTGACAATCTACTGAATGTGCGCGGTGAATATCTTGATTATCCAGTTTGTAGTTCATATTCTGCCCAACTCGTCAACAGCTTTCTTTGAGTGGAGTTTGAGCAACATATTTGACCATTAACCTCCGTAAATCTATGGGACTTCGGGCGACGATAAATCAAAGCGAAAGTGAATGGTTGTGCAGATTAACCAAATGAGTTGCATTCTGATTAGTTTGCTGATCTGCGTGGATGAGCCTTGTCGTTGTGTTTGTTTGTTGCATTCCACCTGAGTCACGTTGGGCCAGGCTTGATTTATATGAAAAAAAAACTTTGGAGATTGCTGATGTTATGGTTTGATTGTCTTAAATTATGTTTTATATATTTACCGTTCTGGTGTTCTTGTTACACCTATCCAAACTAGTCCGTAGAACCGTGAATGGCTCAACCGTCATCCAATATTCTCCAACTTCACTCTGTAAACGTGTGGCAAAACGGTCCTGGTTGTCAGAGGACTTTCATCGTCTTTCCCCAAATGCGTAATTCAAAGTCTCAGGAGATTCGAATTTTACTGACAACACGGAGACTTTCGGGTTTTAAGGGTGCGTTACCCATTTAAAAATAGCGGAATGGGTCTTCCGTTTGTTTCCTTTACATGCGTCGACAAGTTGTTTGAGAAAGATCTTCAAGCCGGTAACGAATTAAAGCCTGTGCGCAATAACCTTTCAAACATTCTTCTTCATTTCCTGAAAGCAGGCAGCAAGGACTATCACTTTGGTTGTCGTCTCTTTACTAAGGTTAGGTGATAATACAAACCCATATTATTCACGTTTGTATTGAGTATGAGTGTGAATATTTATGAGAATGAGTATATGAGTATGAGTATTTATCCTATTACTTCGACTACCGCGTTTTAGTTTAGCATAACGAGATAAACGGCCTTTTGCAATGTTCTGAAAAGGGGCAAACAGTACGGAGCAGATTGAGAACCACTGACTCATGTGTACGGGAGTTGTCTCTACTCTGTTCCAGTTGCAGAAAATCCATCCACACAATCCACTAACGAGATTTGAAGACCGTCGTCATAAGTAAGCGCGCAGTGCGTTTATTTACCACTCCGTTGTCCATACTAGAATCGAACATGGGATTTTACAGGTTTTAACTGCCGTCACCAGCGCACTTCTCAGTGAAGATCGGTGTAAAGTGTTCTCTTTCAATTTTTCTATTAATGGCGAAGAAACCCTGATGCGCCATTTAGACAGAATAGTCGCTTCTCAGGATATTCACTAGAGTCATCAGCGGTATTGTTTCAGTGTGCTTCCAATCGTCATTAATAACAGTGTTTCCCGAGTGAATGCAGTCATATTCAAATTCATAGAATCGGACGAGATCTCGGAAGCAAATGCCTGTAGGTAGGTGCATCCGAAGGATTCAAGTTAGTGAAGTTCCATATACCGGACTATGCGGGAAATTTGCCTCTGGGTGAAAAAAAGCACGTATGGGAGCCTAAAAAAGGTTATTACCCAAGGACGAGGAAGAGACGTTATAGCCCGGGGATTAAACAGAAATATCACTGCGACTGTAGGAGATGGCTTCGGTCTGACAGCATGTGCTTTCCTTTTCTACGTTGTAGGCTCTCAACAGTAATTTAAACCTCATCCAAGAGAACAACAACCTACCTGTTTAGGAAATTGTTTGCATGTTACCGAAAATTTAACAGACATGTTAGGTTAGTTTGTTGCGACCAGCAGTTGCGACGACAGCAGTTTTTACCCACTTTTATTCCCGAATTCCGTACACGTCAACACGGGTACATTTGATTTTGTTCCAGACGGCGGCAGGGACCTCAACGGCCCACGAAGATACATTCTATGTGCTAGAAGCAAATGCTGTTCAATGTCAGACAGTTGTTCATTGGTTGACACTTTCATCACTTGGATCCTTTACTGCTGGGGCGTTAAGAGGTTTCGTTCGTATTCAGGATGCCACAACTCTTCTCTTATACAACCTTTCTGAAAAGGGTACTTCCACTGGCGTCCAAATTTTAAACCTTCCACTGTGTTGGGTTAGCCTATGCTAAAGTCGCGAAAGATGTTATAAATCTCAAATGAATTGAGCTATTTCGTAATTTATCCCCGATGATGGTTGGGAGGGTCGTTTAAGCAACCGAGTGACTGCCTACAAGTTTCCACCATACCTGTGAAGGATCTGATATGAGAGTGTTAATTATAGTCACTCCTGAAATGCAATTCATAATGCCCTGTGTCCTGATCGGTACTCATAAGTTTGAT
Organism: Clonorchis sinensis; assembly: GCA_003604175.2. Taxonomy (NCBI): domain Eukaryota; kingdom Metazoa; phylum Platyhelminthes; class Trematoda; order Opisthorchiida; family Opisthorchiidae; genus Clonorchis; species Clonorchis sinensis. The sequence continues at coordinate 185,113,993 of CM030369.1, read as the reverse complement.
TCGGAAGGATCTCATGGGATTAAAGTAGACTGATGCTTTTAAAGAGCATGGTCCGAAGCACAAAGATACACCATCAAATTTTCTAGTCAGGTGAAATTGTCTCTAAGGTATACAAGAACGTTTGGCATGGGAACATACACGGAAAGACCAATAATTGAATAAAAGACAAACAACGCCCAATGATTTTCAAGGTGCAGTAAATGCTAGCGTAGTCAGAGCTCGCACATCACGCACAAGTGATCCGTCATACAAGAACAGGTGTGAAATTCCTTGACAATAAAGACCGTTCAGCACCATGTATCACTCATAAAAGGGTCATAAGCATTTAGAGAATCAAAAATCATTCACCACAATCTCCAAAAAGGATGGTGTTAGAGGTAGTCATATTGGGGACAGGTGATAGCCTGAGAGTCGTACAGAGTCAGACCGTCTGATTGAAGGGAGGTCGTTACAGAGAGGATGATGGGCTAAAGAGAGTACAGTGCTTGTAAGTGTGTGTGGTCAAAATAGATATTGGAGTATCGCTGTGTTTGCTCAGTGCTGTGATATTTACTTTGGAATGGGACTATCCCAGTAAGATGCAACAAACAAACAGAGAACCTGAATACATAAGTTTAGCAAACTTAGTTTATTTCTCATAAAAGAAACTACTCAGAGGGTTGCTGAAAATCCTTTGACAGCCCGCAGCCGGTTTCACCTTTCTTGAAGCTCAACAAATGGGCGCACTCCTTGAGTTTCCGTCAACCCTGATGTTCAAACAACCCACTTTTTCAGATCGTTGTAACAGTCCGTCAGTTGTGTGCAAACGATTCATTTTAAAAACCTCAGAAAATTCAGTTGCGGTTCGGAAATGTGGTACGTGCTTCCACGAGTTTTTTAGTCGCGTGGTGATCCGCTGAACGCATACTTTTTCTTTCTTACCACGAGATTCTTTTTCCGAAGCCAGACTTCAACCACACTGTCCAAAAATAGTAATGATTCATGTAAACGGTAAGGATCGAAGTTTCCAACGCGAGTTATTCATCGAGAGGAAAAACAGCTGTCAATAAATCATGTCTCGAATCGAGATTGCCTCCACCGAACTTGTCGGGTAGTGTCAAGATGACGATCGACATCCTAATGTGGAGCTCCCTGCTACGGAACTAAAAGCCCAGTCAAAGGTAAGTCCTTCATACTCATAAAATGCTGCTCATTGAAAGTGTCCAGCGCATCTTCATAAAGTTACAAAACCGTATCATGAAATTCTTTTCCTGACCAGTCCACCTTTCCCAGCAGTTTGGAACCAATGAAAATTGGAGCATATTAAAAGAAGCACGACAACGCCTCTCATTTAGAGTTGTTTATACCTTCTGAGTAGGGTGTACACAGCCCAATGATTGACTGAAGTGATCTGGCCGAAACCGGTGCATCGTTCGATTCTCGTTGGTTTACGAGGACATCGATAACCGTAGATACTCAAAACCATTGTTTAGTTGCTGATACGGTAGCGCAATTGTACTTTTGCATACGTAGCTTATAGCTGATTGACGTCAAACGACCGTGTTCGACTATCACCTCGCCTAGCTAATCCACAACCGGATATAATTGATGCAATCACATATGTGGGTAGGCATGGCTAAGCAAACAAATGTGGATTGGCCGATCCAGTTTTGACCGACCAACCGATCCAATAAATCAGTAGACTTAGCTGAAATATCACGTGGTCCACCTACATTAACAATGTGCTGCGTTCTACTCCAACAAGTATGGCGAAGCTGAATATGTATGAACCTGCTTCTCAAATGTAAACATATCGACTGATTCGAACAAGCACGAAGCCAACTTGATAGTACTAATGTAGCGATGACCTTTCATGTGCAGGTTCGCATCCGCCTTGAAATGCGGTGATTTTACCCAGCTACGCCATCTGGTAGACCGGTCAGAGTCAAACCAACATGTGCGATGCAACAAGTGGATGTCAGTCGAGCAATCCGATTAATCCACAAAATGAAAGAATTTTCCGATGCATCGATCCACTAGAAAGTCGGCACACGTGCTCCTGACTTTTCCCCTAATGGGAAAGCTGCGGAGCATCAGAGCAAGTAGGTCAATGGACGCGTCGGCCTGAAGGTAACAGCTTGAAATTGTAGACAACAGGGTTACATAACCGGCCCTTGTACGCCCATCTGTTTAAGCAATCGTGTCCCTCGTCAGGTTCGATAGATCTGCATAGTGATAGGGAAAGGCAACAGAAGTAAGTCAGTGGCAAAAACCAGTCAGTAGACTCTGTACAATGTCATAATCGCTTCCATGCAACTCTGAGGACCACACCTACAGCCTTAACAAATCGAAGTGGCCAGCCTGGAGAATTGCATCCTGAATCAAGTAGGCGTGCCATGCGAAACCATTCAAACATTGTGGACCATAATTTGGCCGTGATATGTCTACATGAAAGTAGAAACCTCAACTCTCACTCAAGTGTCAGACAAGGAAAGCGAACTCTGACTACCGATTATCCTCCGTGCATCAAGCGTGACATTTAAGGAACGTTAAAGAAAATCTCATTTCTGTCCTTTACGGCAGAGAAAGGGATTCCTTGATAATAAGCAGCAGAAATTCGTCTGTCAGTATTTCGGAGGTGTTCTGCGATGGAACAACATTTTCGGTAGAGGAGTTAACATTTAACTGCTCTTCAGGGGTCTTGCATAACCTGTTTACTTTAAAATGTGACCCCTCGAAGGTGTTCCTACAGTAAGTTCTGCCCACAAAGCTCCTTTATGTGCAGTAATCAGTTGTGGCCCTTGTTGTTTCTGCTAAGTTTAATCTATTTCGCAGAAAACGTTTAAAGGTTTTTTCATCTCACATCGTGGCCCAAAAAGATATCACAGGATAGATCCTCATTTGATTTTTTCTTCTTCACGGCAAAAACGGGGAAGTCACGTGGTTGCACTGGGAACGCACCAAACGATTCGGTGCGATGTGTTTTTGTGATGGATGTTTTGTGATGGAAATTCCAGAAACGTTGTCAGCTGGGGTGATTCTGTTTTCATTAGAGTGAATTACAGTCGGTATGCAGTTCTATACAGTAAAAAGTTCTATTGTATCTACCAGCCTCCTAATAAGGAGACCTTCGGAGAATCAGTAACAATGCATGTTGAGGAAAAAGCAATCTTATTACAACGACCAACTATTCTAACTTTTTAACTGATTCTCCCTGTACGAATCCTTGATTGCTGTACGACGTGGACAAATTTGTTTGTTTCTGCGTTTGCCAACTGCTGAAATCTCCTTCAGTATGTACTAATCCATTCGTGGCCTGAGCTCCCAAACTATCCAGGACGGTCACCCGAATTGTCAAAGTGCTTGCGACGGTTATTCAGAGCTGCTGATTGCATGTTCGTGTAAGCGCAAACTTGTTACAACGAAACACCATACTCTTCTTGGCAGTTTTCATGATGTGACGAGACATATTTATAACTCTTGGTCATCCGCCCGAGGATCCTTTTGACATGACCGGTCTTCCAATGAGGATTTTTAAAGAAGGCTGAAAAATCTATGACCTATATTTGGCTCCCTAAGATATCAGGATTGCCTGGGTCTGCGACAGATTTGGATTCGGGTGACAAACTGTCTATGGTTTTGTACCTTGCCCTAATGCAACATTTGGTGATGTGCACCTGTGAGATGAGTAGACTGAACTTTTGCGGAAGCACATAAGATTTATTTTCTGCGCACACAAGTGTGGTTAAGGAGCAGGAGAAAATGTTAGTATTAATTAGCCCTTCCAACGAAACAAACTACGGTTTGATAATGTGGTCTGACTATTTGACCGTCTCTGCTATCCTGACCGTACTTATGCGCTCGTGTGATACCCATCAGTCTGCTGGACGTGCATACATGCAATTGACCTTCAGTCGGCTTTAGTGTTTTACGGTTAACTGCTCCCTGGACCGTCTTGCTTGAGTAAGTACCTCACATATTGGCGATATGCACTCAGTTGAAAATTAAGTTGATGTTAACGGGAGACTCAAAGGAATTCAAGCTGAATTTTTCGTTTTTGATTCTCTTCAGTTGAATGTCATAAACATGGCACGATACTGAAGATATCGAAGTAAACTTTCTTGTTCAAATAGAACATGGGGTGCATGAGCTTCATTTAAGGCGAAACCGCTGGTAAGTTGTCGAAGGACTTTCAGTACCGTAATCTGTAGTGTGGGATATAAATAAATTTTGCACTTTTTTCATCATATTGCCCTTTACCAGTATTTAAACTTTCCATATATCCCTGAATCGGTTGCAGGATGTTCGGTTTCCGGTAATGACAGCCTGTTCGCCATGATTGTTCAGGATGGAACCATTAGTTTTTGTTCGCACAGTGTCTTGTTCCAAACTGGGAAAAAGGTTGAGCGGAAAAAATGAACCAAACAAACTGGTTTAAAATTTGTGATGCTCACAGATTTTACCCACTCCCAGAAAATGAGTATTTTGAAAAGAGATATATGTTTTTGCTCTGAGGTCAAATTCCACTAGGTAAATGGAATGCATTGTGTCGCACATATTGTTTTTCGATTTTGTTGGGAGATAGTTCTCTTTTATAGATGCTTCAGACAGTGTACACTGACCCCAGAAAGCACCTCAGAAATGAGTCCACAACAGTTTACTCTCTCACCAAGCCCATAGAACAGCAGCGAACTTCAAAGGAGATTACTCACTTTCTTCATGCTGGTTTCTACTGGGAAGGCCGATTTTGTAACGTAAACGCTCGTGACCTTTGTTGATTGCTGAGTGGCAACGCAAAACCTATCACAGACAATTTCGGCAGTGAATCCTGTTATAGCCATGTATCCATCCTGTTTATTGACAGTGTCTCCAAAGTCATCAGCACGAATAAGGATGATGCAGGCACGCGAATAAGGCATAAGAGGGTGGCTGAGCAACAAGAATTTAATGCATAAACACTTCAGGATGTTGAGTCCAGCACGAGCGGATACGTCGAATGGTGATTCATTGGTAAAAAACGAGTATGGAAGAAGGATTGCCACAGTAGTGTATGGAAGATATATAAGAGTAGCAGTGCTCAAAAGCTAAACTGAGCACCCACTAAAATGAGTAGAAGAGGAGAAACGTTCCAAGTTCACACGTTCGTACGAGAAGCTGTAGCAGTTTACTGTGGTGAAATGGTGGATTGACTTCAGATGATGACTTCGGAAACGAACGCTATGTGGAAGCTCAGGAATGCTACAGCAAATTTGTTTCTCCTCATTCAAGATGTGGTGAAAAAAACCGTTGGTTCGGTATTCGACTGGTGGGAGTAAGTTGAAATTCATTCAGAGGTTGGACATAAAACAGTCCAGAGATCTAGTATCTACGTGCAGACAGACCTTTTATTACCTTATACCACCTTGGGCGTTTGACTGGCCAATCATGTGTTCTTAGAAGTGTGAAGCACTTAAAATAGCAAACAATGTTGAAGCTTGTGGAAACATTCAACGGTGTTATTTTGAAAGTCAGGTACTGTTGAAATTAAACAACATACTCTCTGTATACAGTTAAAATCCATGGGAAAATCGGTGCCCGATTTCCCGAAATGCCTGGCAGGATTGTGGATCCCAGATCGGGAGTTACTGCCCGTTAGATGCAACAGCTCAAACATTATTGTGTAAGATCACCGAGGGCACATTCTTGAGCAACACTTTCTGATATCCGCCAATGTCTTTTGAAGTTGAGAGTGTCCTCCAGAATTTCATGTCGATCGGAAGCTGCAGAGACTTCAGAGTATGGAGACTAGTTCATTAATGAAGGTGAAATTGGTCAGAAGTCAGAGACCGACCCATGGTAGTGTCCCGCATCCTACTGGATTTTATCTTGATATCGTTTTGAAACATTCATTTCTTTTCATCTACTTGGGTAAAAGAGAGATGGAGATTTTTCCCGAGGTACAATTATTTCAACTACATTTTTCAGCCCTTACCTATTGCGCTCAATGAAACCTGTCCAGATTTGTGTAGGGGAGGAGAAAAGCCGACCAGTTTCAAAAGCGATCGGGGCTAGAATACGGAACAATTGCCAGGATGATCTGTTCCGATACAGTGATCAGAACATACAGACCGTCTGATGAATAACGCCTCAATAATATCTCGAGTAACGACTTCTTTTCAGCCGTCAACTGTACTTGATTCATCGAAGGCTTAAGGCCGGAGCTTTTCGCGTAGCCCTTGGCCAATAAGGCTTTGGATAAAAGTATCTTCCACCCTCTAAACAATTGGTTATGCAAAACTGCCTGATTAGTGTGAATTCGATGGTAGATAGAAAGGTATAGTCCTCTCAAGTGGAATTTCAGTAAACTGATCGTTGTGGTACCTGAATTGAAGGCCTCTTAAGGCGTCTGAAACGGTGGGCTGGTGTTTCGTTCTTTTTCATAAATCAGAATATAGTGAATGCATGGGAGTGGAAATGCGTGCAAAATGTTCGTTTGCAGTTGCATGTAAGATACAATCAGTGAAGCAATCGTAGATAAGTGCCTTGCAATCGCTTCAAGGAAAACATTAGCTGGTTTTGGGCTTACATTGTGCACTGGCTGACCTCCCCAACATTTTGCGAACATGAAAAGGTAAGTTCTTTGAGGTAGTCTGTCGTAAGTGGCAGGAAAGTCAGCATCCGGAAATTCTCGTAATAGGTTTATGTGCTTCCACAGTGAAGGACCAGTAAACAGGGGTTGGACACCAACAGAATGTATTGTATTTTGACTAACTAAAATGGTCCCTGCAGCATCAACTTATCCAACCGACCTCTGATTCAGCGAGGCATGAGGTGCTTTCGAAGTCGGTTAGCAAATGGGAGAAATAGAACGCGATGGAACACCTGGTTTATGCAATTTCGATGATCCAGTAATTTGAGGGGTGTGACTACCAGTTGGTTTGTTGAAACCATACCTTCCGAGGTTCTGAGCCAGGCTAACAACGATCCATCGATGTTTTATGCCAGAAGTTTCATTAAGATAATCCAATATTCTACAAGACCGAGCACTTTTCACTGCTGTCTTATCGTCAGCCATTTCGGTTCAATCATTCCCGGTTATCAGTAGGTTAGATATTTGAATTTGCTAAACGAACGTTGTCCCGGGGTTATAAATGTACGTAGCTTGAGGTGATCCACACTCTGTGTAAACAGTGGTTATGTCGTCCAGACCAAAAACGCCCAAAACAGCACAAGAAACCAGAAGAGCCTTTTGGAAAAACATGGGAGCTCGAAAATAGCGGCTAGATCAGTTTGACCAATAAATCAAAAGAACAAAGTGACCGAAAAAGGCATCGTATTAACCAATCAAATGCAAAGATCAGTTGTTATGATGAGGAAGACGGGGAAGTGCACCCAGCCAAGTTAGAGGAAATCAAATCGCAACGCTAAAAACAGAACGTAACAGGATGACATCGGAGAGCGACATAGCACAGCTTGTGAATGGATTGATCAGAACTACAATGAAATAGGTCAGAAGGAAACTGTTCAAAGAAGCAATCAAATAAAAGGTATCCGGAACATAACCCAGCACTAATCGCAGCGAACGAAACTGGGATAAAGCCGTTCCTCAATCAGCTGAACACATTAAAAGATATCAGCTGTTTTATAGGCTGCATAAACGCAAACAGGTAGGGGGGAAGTAGCTACCCAACCGCGCACTGATCAAGTGCTCATGAATGGTGGGGCGAAACGCCTGCAAGCAAGTTGTCAAGCTAGGCGAACAGCTCAACAGCCACGTGATCTCCACCCAACCTCCATTACAATCACTTACTTGTCATACCTCTTTTTATCTTGCTTCAGATATCACCTTCAGATTTGTTGATCCGTCTGATTGTCTCCTCTTGGAGACAGTCCGATTTTTTTATACATCTCAGCTTCGAAACACTCCCGACATGAATGAGTGCAAAATGACCCATAGCATGCTTGATGTATGATCAGTGTGGTCATTGTCTGGCATCACTTCGTATTGCTACGCTGAGGTATGTATTGGGGGGTTACTTAATGGCAAGAGGACAGTTCTTCAACAGACTAGCAGAAAGTCAAAATGTAAGATGAAGAGCATAGTAACGTTTGGGTGTAAGGTAGGTAACGTTCTGCTCTCACACACACACACACACCGGTTTTTGTTCAGAGGCTTGTCATTTGAAACGCTGCGCAAATCCTTACATGACTTAGTCTATTCGTTAAAGACTATCACAGTTGGAGGTATACATCAACCAGCTCTGATTCTCCACGGGGCATCCCAGTTCTTTGATAAATGTTTTGCACTGGACAATCACATTCTCTAAGTTTTGCCTACACTGTGAAAGTTGATGGACACAGTGACTGACATGTGAATCCGCAACAAGTCATATGATAAGCAATAAAAAAGATTCCGTGGGTCATCCATGTGTTATTACCTGAGCAGCAAAATCCAGGGATGAACGAACTATAGTTGCAGGAGTTTGCTTTATTCATGGCTTATTTCCAATAGCAATGGTGAATTTGTGCTCAGCCTAATGGAGTTCACGTACGACTTTATTATAACCTAGCAGCTTGAATTTCCTCAGAATTCTAGCCTTCGGTTATTCATCGGAACGGTACGATTCAACGATGGTTGATAAACCAATAAAGAACCTTACGTCACGGCTGTTTGTAACACTGGCCAAGCAGTCATACTTCCTGTTGAGTAATTGCCTAAAATTTTTTTGGCTCCTGCAGCGCGCCACTTGATGACAAGGCGAGGAATTTTCCTAAAACTTGTCGACCAAGTTGGTTTCTTTAAAAATATAATAATTCTCAGATGGCAAATTTTCCCCTGGTACAAATGAAAACGATGTTCTTATAGAGAATCGACCACAGTTTCTAGCGCGTAGGCAATATTTCATTAATTTTCAAGTACTCAGAAACAAGCAGCTGTTCAACCGCCACTTATATGAAGCTTTCGGAAAGTACTGTATGAAACCTAATTCCGAAATGTCGATTTCACTTCACGATTTGAGTTCGAATCCCATTGCCCTCATTCGTCCATTAAACGGTACCCGTGGTTTGCCATCGAAAAACTATCTCACGAATCCTCATGTACCAGTTTAATTCATGTTCACCCCAGATGTTTAATGTTCAAAGAGGGCATTCTTCCAATGAAGCTGACGATTTAAGAAGTCCATCGGGGGCTTTTGTCTATACAATACGCTCTTGACAGCAAACAAATGTCGACGACGAATCTCCATATCAGCACATAGTATTTTCGAATTGCAAATGTTTATGCATAGAAGACGGATTTCTCTTGGTGCTTGGTAATTCAATGACGATGGACCTACTTCGAGTTTGATTTAGTGCTAGAAACATTACAGAGTGCAAACCATCAAGCCAGTCAACTTCGGAAACCAAAGCTGGATTTATGGTTACGTTGAAATGATAAATGACCCTGAGCATCGCTTAGCGCTTGATCTTGGGAACTGGTTTTCTATGTATTACTGCGCAAAACACGGCAAGTGACTAGAAAACATAAACAGGTAGGTGTGGAGGGGTTGATCATGTGACCCTTTGGTAAACTACTTTACACTGATATCCTCCGGAACACGCGTCCACTAACTGGCTTACTGGATTGGTTGCCCGAACAAGACAAGAGCTAGTAGGAGATTCAGAGGTAAAACCATAGGTGACCCTCGGCCAAGTGAAGTTGCAAGTGTGATTTTCGGCGTTACGTGGAATTGATACATGACCTAGCGCATCATTTTGTTGGTGGCTGATCTTAGGAATTGACCAACCGCTGATATCTCCGCCTACTCTCGAAAAAAAAACACGCTGAGGAGCAACAAGGCATATATGACTGTGTTTAAGAGCTTGGAAATTTTCGTTATGAGGATACCACAACTTCTGGCTGATGGTGAGTTCGTGGGGAATTAATGGCTTGCTACAAACAAAATCTGTTGATAAGGACGTCATGAGGATGATCTGAACGCCTTCAATAGATAAAAACTGGAAACTATGAAGAGCCTACATTTGGATGACATCCACAAATGTGTGGTTTCAAACACAATTCTGGTAAAGCTTGATATGTCCACCAATTTAATGGCCATTGTCAATTTGTACTGAAAGGAATACTACTCGTAAGGTTGTTGAAAACTATTGGACAGCCCACGACCGATTCCCCTCAGATTTCGTTTCAACGGAAGATTTGACCGAATCCCACATGAATCTCACACTTGCAAATAGCTGTATTTGTCGAAATTCGTGTAACTCGGGTTTAGTTAGAACATAAGTTGACGAGAGGTTGGAGATTGTCATTCTTTTTGCAAGATATTGCATCGAACGTCTTCAGTCGTCGTAAATTGTATAAACTGTTAAACCTCTTGAACCCTGTAAACTCGAAACAAGAGCCTAACGCTAAAGATAAATATGCGTTTGAATCATCAAAGTCACTAATGGAGTATCACCTAGATATAAAAATTCCATGATATCACTTTGGACCGTTCATTTCCAAAATATGGTTTGTATAAGCGCGACAGACGTTTGACTTTGATCGAAAACGGTTCGATAAAGAAGCGAGCAGTCGTTTTTCACGTTTGCCCGTAAGAAATAGGCGAAAAATCTTGCTGAAATGACGTTTCTTTTTGTCCATAAAAGTGGTTTAGTTCAGGGTTAATAGAATGTTTCCTGTTAAGCCTGGCGCATCAAATATGGAAACACGACTGCCCTAAAAACAAAACTCATCTCACTGTAAGAGCCAAGAGTCCCCCCCCCGCGGTGAACAAGTCCTCTCTCAAATGGGGTGACAAATAGCACGAAGACATTAACTGAACGATCTTTTTAAGTGTCCAGTTAAAACTGGTCTTATAAGAAGTATTACCAGGACATTTTGAGTGTAAAAATTTCACCAAAGACGGTCGTGTTTACGGCCTATAAATCCGCTGGGGTGAAATTTACCCCAACCAAAAATTCAGTTAGGTGTGTTCGCCAGGACTTCAGGTGTGCAGTTTGCAAAATTTTCCGTACGTATTAACAGCAAATATTCTACCAGCACACACTGATTGAAAGATTATGTTCCTATCGCGCGGAGGCAAATGCAACTGGTCTCCAGTCTGGCGCTCAGTATTCGCGCGATGGAATTGAATTTTTGAAAGCTACGACGTGTCCCTGATGAATTAAAACAGACAGGAAATTGAGTTCTGAATACCAGTCCAAACTTTTGAACCCCACATAGGCATACCGGAGTCCCAGTGATGCCAGGAAGCTGCTCCACCAGAATTGTCCACCAGAGGTATGACTGCTTCAGTGGACAATGAAATTTGGTGATCTGCGAAAATATGAAAGTAGATTGGAATGGTTTTTGGTTTGAGCATATACGCAACAAAATGCAACATTTTGGCGTAAAAGGTTTTATTTTATTCGCAAAGGTTGTGCAGCTAGGAGGATTGTGCTACCAAGGGGCTCCCTCTAGTCTTCGCACGTTTCAAATAACCTGGTACCCACCCGACACTCCTGCGTTAGAAGTTGTGGTGTGTGCACCTGTGAGACGCTACGGAACTGCAACAACCAAGTTATTTGTACACTGACTCAGATTTTTGGCCGTTGATATTCTGGTCGGATTCGTCCACTGGGTAAGACATCCAGTGTAACTGAATCAATCTTGGCTACACTTCGGGATTGGAATGTGTATCACACTAAACAAAGCGTCTGATCATCGAGAGTTCACTCACAACTGCAGTGGGAGATGAAGATTTTTGCGATATGACAGGACACTGTCTTCGGGCAAGAGTGGCACACGAATACCTGTTTCAAATACAGTAAAAGGTCTTTCTGGATGGGGAGCCAGTCCACCGACCCTTTAAGAGAAACTCGGTGACTAAGCAGAAGCTCCAGCTGCATCGACTGATCTTACTAATCGATTGTGCTGAATCGATGGGTCGACCGATTCCCATTGGTCCACAAAAACACCGTTGTTAACCGTAGACAGAACCAATCACCGTTGCATTACAAGTAAAGCTTTTCCACCGGGTTACGCTGGTAGACTCTGCCAGGGTATCACCTCACTCATCTAGACCACCGAGTGCACGAACTCAGACCAGATGCCCAATGAGTTAGTACAACTCCGCCAGTTTGCCATAAATGGATCCGAAGTCTCAAGTAATCAGTGAAGTAGGAGTTGACATGTCTCTCACGAATATACTATAACGATTATTTTAACCCTAATGTGACTCTGGCCGTACCTTGTATCCAAGTTTTTCATCTACCCGCATCGGACGGTGCATTGAAATTGGATGTCAACCACCATCATCATTAGACTGACCAAAGCCAAAACCAGCAAAGGAAGTCAAACAAACGAGTGCGAATCAGCCATGTGACACATCGGCGAAGTAAAAAAAAATCGGTGCATCTCCTCAGTGAAGATCCGTACACGCCACACAATAATGTTCAAAACTAGCTCCCTGTCAATAGGTTTGGAAACAAAACAAAAACAAACAAACAAACAAAAAATTCACCTGCTAATGACTTGCTCCACAGAGTCTGCCAGTGCAGTGAACCCTATAAAAAATTTCAGATTATCACAGTCACTGAAAGAATATTCACCATCCAAGAACATTCACAGGTTCTCGGGGAAGAGTGCGGTGTCGCAAAGAACTGGATATTGTGTTACTTGAAACCAGAAGAGAGAAATGAGCTGTCGCACGACACGTCGTTTGTATTTCGCTGTACCTATTCGGGTGTATACTCCAGAAGAACGTCAGATAAATGAACAAAACAGAGCAAGTCTTTATCATCGTGATGTTGGAAGCAAGCCGATCATCAAGGTAGCACAGACGACATGATCGATACCTTCTATTTAGTCCCAGTCTCCCTCTTCTGAGAGTATCAGATTCGGCAGGCTGTAGTACCTTACCGTTCGTGGATGTGGAACGCGGCTCTCGGATCGACACAATAAATATTATGGTTACCAGCTTGAAACTTACCTACGGAAAGACTGAAAGGTTCATTGTGTAGGTTTGCCAAAATGACATGAATGCATTGTTGCTGAGTTCACATGTTTCACGCACAGCGCTTTCTTCCCTCGTGAAGAGGTGTTCACCGGGTCGCAGTGTTTGACCATGCCCAAATTAGCGGAGCATTTTATTACTTACCAGTAGTGCATCTATTCTACTGTTTGATATAGTCAGTTTACGGTTGCGGTGTTCCATCATCTGAAGGTGGCAACCAACGCAACCGTTACCACTTGTTTCCTCAATTTCGAGGTATCCATATGAGATTTAGCCAACCACTGTTGATATGTATGTACGGCAGCGAGACTTGGTTACTTTGGGCGGAGGATCTGAGAGAACTTCAGGTGTTTGACCACCGATATCTCGCAACTACGGCTGGAGCCAACGAATTCGGAATAAGGTGATAAAGGAGACGGGCTTTTGGTGAAGCGTAAGTTGCTTCATTAAGAGAATGCATATAGCGCTGCAAGCCAGGGTGGCTGGGTCATTTGTTACGCATATAAAGTTACCACTTGGTGGGAAGAGCGCTGGTCTCTGTGCCTTCTTCGGAGTGGCTGAAACCTAGAGGTGGATAGAATTGGACGTGGCGAAAGAAAAAGCTTGGGTGCTGCTCGCATTGCAGGATGGGTCCCAAGTGACCCTTCCTGTGCTTAGCTTAACACGATGAACGCTATCCCGGCTAGTTGATGTCAGTGACATTCATGGTCAGTTTGCATCCAGGTGTGTTGGAGGTGTGGGTACCTCGGAATAATTGTGGTAGGCTAGTCCTACTTGTCTTTCATTGTCCCTTCTTTTTCTTTCTACTATAAGGCTTTAGTCATAAACTAATATCTACGGCAGCAAAGGGCTCAGTGGTTAGAACGCGAACTTATTGACCAGAAGGTCTGTGGTTTGAATCTGACCTCCGCCTCTCGACTTCTCCTGTCTAGGCTTGGGCAACCTGGCAGTATCCCAGCCCTCGTGCTTCCTTCTGGTGGCATGACAGTTAGGCACCAAAAGGGTGCTACAGCTGATATCTACGGTAGTGAAGTACCAGTGTTCTTCTCTAGGGTTGTTGCCAGAACTGATGATGATGTACCTGACATACTGTTCGTGCAGAGACAGAAATGGGATCTGCTTGGAGGAAGTACGGCTATCTGAAGTCCGGTTTAAACCAGTGAGTTAGGAACAATTCCAAAAGATGCTCGAAAGGAAAATATGAGCACTGAAAATGAGTGCCATGTGTGAAAATATGGCTGATTATATGAAACACAAGCTTCTAAAGCTTGTTCCGGACAGTGTCCAGTTATTCATTCGTTGCTCTTCGTTGGATGGATGGCTCAAAATATACAAACCGTTTTCAGTAGGTCTATTAGGTACAAATTTTGCATCGTGTGGTCTGTACCACATTGTTTCAAATGACTTTGATCTCACGGACTAAGCATTAAATTTTTCGCCTTTTATCACAGAAAACTACCATCTCTGTCTAGCTCTGCTGTTTACGAACTATGGTTTCAAGACTGAACAGAAACTCCAAATGTATTGCGAGGTCCGAGTAAGACCTCAGCGAACAACAAATCCCTTCTTAATGTAAGTTGACCGACCTCAGGTTGCTTCATTTACGACCAATGGGGTGCGCAGTAGAATCGTCCGAACTGGAGAGCAGGCTACTTGGTGTGAAGGATCACGTCATCTTTCTAAACTAACAATATTAACCAAGACAACCATCAGGAGAGAACGCTCGCGAATTCCTCTCAACAACAGTCAAGCATCATGAACTCATTCAGGTGGGGGAGAAGAAATACGAGTAACAATATCATGTATTACACTTGAGAAACTGTTGCACTGATGAGGGGATTGGTAAACATTGAATGAGTTGATTTATCGAGTGAAGACTTGGCTGAGAACGGGGCGAAAACTGGAAGCGACGAAGATGCAGGCGAACTTGTATTTTGGTTAGTTCCTGCAACGTGTAGGGTTCGCTGTTAAGAATTGCCACACGGCTTTCAAGTGAACTAAAAAGATTCCTGTAAGAAGTACCAAGAGAATTGGGACTCAATAATTTTAGGCAGTCCTCTGGAACATGAGCGGTTAGTTCACTTTCGCGATATGATATGATCAAATAATCAACCACGACATCAATCCGGATTTGATCCGACCAATGCTCCATTCTGCTGATTAGAAAACGAACTAGGTGTGGGGAAAATTCGAGAATACATTCCAATAATGGAATGTTAGACAGGGTGTGCAGGGCAGCGAAGGCAGCTTCGCCAGCACGATTTAACGGCGTAGTCACTGGTGGTATCCAGGGACAAATGTGCTGCCGAATCACGTGTAAAAATAATTCATGCCCCGGAAGTTTGCTTGACGCCGGAAACGAGGAAAGCACTTTTATAAGCAAGATAACTTGTGAATCTGCTTGTCTGGGATGGGTAGATGGGACGCTCAAGAACGTGTGTTCGAAGAGTAAGCCTACCTGAGTTTCAATCATCTCAAAGGACAGATCGTTGCAATTGAGTACAAACACAGCTCGATCGCAGATAAAAGGGAATACATCACGCCAGAAAAAGTCAAAAACAGATCTAGAATGTTGTGTAGCATGAAGATCGAACGAGGTAGATAATGAGCAATCTGAATTGCAAACCTTAGAAAAGAAGCTATTCCAGCTGGATAACCAAGTGGGGAATGGGAATTTCAAAGCTAAGACAGCAAAATACAAGACTAGCGGAAGCAAACTTGGATCGGAAATTATGGGTTTCAAATGGGTCGAATTATCCTGTTGATTCAGGCCAATCAAATCTAGAAGTACACTGTCTTGTCTGACCACAGAAGACAGTCGCTTTGGAGATAAACCCCATTCAGTTAACACATACAACCAGCCAGGGGCGGAAATTGGCGATTGAAATACGTTGGAACGTTGCATACGGTGCACACAGTCGAGATTTCCGTTGTGAGGAACCATTTTTCTCAAGAGAAAAGAACTGACACGTCGAAAGTAGTTCGCCAACACGGCGATATGTGCTGCACACTGAGTGACTGCATCCTTGCAAAGGTAGATTAGGAATTCTTCCAGACCAGGATTCTCGACGGTAAACTGTAGGAAGGGACAGAGGCAAAGCTCAAACAGAGACCAAGCAGAGTGTGAAAATATGAACCTTACTGCTTTTTCCTGCGGGATGAGCAGCAGTAGAGAATAATAAGGAAATAAACATATCCTAATGGTAGGTTGCACCATTCCAGTATGCATTGAAGCTTTACACAGCTATCAGTCTTCGGAGGAACAAGCTGACAGATTTGATAAAATTGCTAGTTTCCATAAGAGTTCTCAGATGAGGGTTTCCATAGAACAAGCAAAAGTCGTCTTGTCATAAGGGGACATTGCAACTCAACTTTACATTCCTATAACGAAGAGAATAGAAAAGCGCTGCGGTGACGCGAGAACAGCACCTAGTTTTCTTGTGAGCAAATAATGTTCGGAAAACTGACGAGTTAGTTCGAGTGGATAGGAACAAAGAACACTAGGTCTTCTTGTCTGTTTTGGTTCTACAAGCTGGACCGACCTAAACTTCGTACTTTGATGATCATCCCAGTAAAGTAAATGAAAGGAAGTGACCACAAATAAACAAGCAGTCCCGGTGTCCTGAGACATGGTTACTTACGAGTAATCTGCAGCTGAGGTTGCAATGTTTTTTTCACATAAGAGTCTACAGGCAGAATCGTACTTCGTCCAGATGACTAGCACTTCTATATGAATGCAAGAAACGAGACCCAACTGCCTGCGAAGGACCCCAGGAGGTGTAAATTCCAGTAAGCCAAGGACCGAGCGGCAAATTGTCCTTACGTCCGATAAGCAAACACATTTAAAAGCAAGAGTGAACTGATACACGTAGCACTATTAGGAGTCATCTTTTCTAAATTCTTCACATTCAGGTTAAGCAAGCATCCCAATGCTAAGACAAAGACACTTAAATGGATGTTAGTGGGGGGCGAAATGGCTCAGTGGTTAGAGCGCGAATTTACTGACCGGAAGGTCGGTGGTTCGAATCCAACCTCTGCACCTCAACTATTGCCTAGGCTTGGGAAACCTTTCAGTAAACCAACTCTGGGTGGCGAAGCAGCTAGACACCGACGAGGTGTTAGAGCTGAACGATTTCAAATTCGATTTTTTTGGATGTTAGAATGGTTGCCAAAGGAATTGGAGGCTCTGGATTAGTTTCCTCCAGCGACATATAAGGGAGAAGTATCAGACGTTCTCTGTTTGGACAAAAAAAAATAACTGTCGTACTCATAAAGTTGCTAAAAACTCTTCAGCAACCTTATGAGTAGTGCACTACGTATATACGTGTATCGTGATATCTCGAATATCGTAGCAGCTGAAACATGAGGCGGCCTAATGCGGCACAGTCAGTTGCTTGGAAACATCACAAACGAGAGATTCAGCTGGGTTCCAGGTGAGTCTCTCGCAAAACCAAATTGATTTGCAAATGAGTGTATTTATCGAAAAATAATTGTTCGTTTTAAATCCCATTCTGTTCTTACCTTATGTCCATACCTTCAGAGAACTTTGTGAGCAAGCTGGGTCCTTCTCGCGTGGAAGGACCACCCAGATGGACTTGCACAAGTGGTCTCTACTTGGAGTTGTTGTGACAGTGTGGAACACTGTCAAGGGTACAACCAACAGTGGTCTGTTGCAGGTCGGTCTGTTTATAGGGGAAGGACTACACCACTCAAACCAAAAGACTTCAAAAAGTGCGGTCCACCTACAGAGGTCATCAATTATCATCAAAATAAGACTTACAGAGAAGACAAGAATAGCTCTGAAAAGTGAATACACTAAATACAGCCGCCCTCCTTTTGAGCGGTCAGTCTCAGAACAGAGCAGTTTGGTTGGCGCTTTGAAGTGAATTTTTAGACCTTTCTAGACTGGGACTACAGACAATTTTTTTTAGAACTTATCCCGGTCAAAATCCACTCCTGTAGAGTCTTCATTACGAATTCAGTAAGGGGAAATGTGAGTCCGAGGCCCGTTTTATCTTATTGTATAGGTTGGTCTGTATGTATGTACAGATGAGGCACGGAAAGAAATGATGAGAACCTCCGTCGCTGACAGGTTTCGGTATCCAATTCCTCCCGGTCTTATGTAGGTGCATTCGGAAACTATGGTTTTCAAGGTGATCAGGCTGAAACTTCACACACATACTTAGGTTCATACGATTCTCTGATAGTGCGAAACTTGCTGATATTCATCTGTGTATTTTCCAACCTTGTACCACAACACCAATCTAATCATGGGTAATTATTCTTGCCCAAGCTTTGCCAATTTAGATACAATATTAATTCGAGTGGGTGGGTAAATGTGGCTAAAACCAAGCTGGAACTCGTAGATCTTATACTGCAAGAACGGTACAAAATGCAATACATTGAGTGAGAGATGCGCCATACTGAGTGATAGTACACATTATCTCTGTTATAGCATACAGCTATGACAGAGAGCTCAAGATGACCGTGGTTAAGGCGCCAAATTACTAGCCGGAAGTTCCGTAGTTCGAACCAGACCTCTGTAGCCTGAGTGTCACTGTCTGGGCTTGGGCAACTTGACAGTATCTTAGCCATCGTACTTCCTTGGGCTGGCACGACAACTGGGTACCGAAAGGGAGTTGAAACCGAACGATATTATATATATATATATATAGTAGTTTGTAAAAATTTTTGTTGATCCCCTTTCAGGAGATATCACCATTCAGAAGTCCCCCTCTTCGGGATGGGGATAACCATTTGTCTAACTGAATTCTGAGGCCTGAACTGACGTTGAGGAGAACACGTCGTCATGTATTCCCTGCATAAGAAATATCAAACTCGTGTGTATGAACGCTGTTATGGTGTTGAGAGAAAAGGCCATGCAATGTTTGATGGAGGGAAAATTGCCCTAAGCTATTATTCAGTTGGAGTGCTCGCACTCTCACCTGCATTGATAGATTTCAATTTCTGTGCGCTATTACAGTCAGTCTTGGTCTCTTTATTCGGTCAATCGAGCGCTTGAATAATAGCCACCGGAGTGACGGGGAAGAGGAGGCCAAATGGAAGAAATAACAAGAACAAACCTGCAGTAAGGTGTCACAAACTTCGCGAAAGATTCTAACATTGTAAGGAACCGCATGAGCTTGTAACAGTTTATAATGCGCCAACGATACGTTCAGATCAGGCTTCAATAGTTCAATCCAATATCGATCATTTCGCGAGCGGTCGAAATCCACGTCCAGTGTATCTAGGAGAAAACTGGTAAGCTAGAATGACGAGCGGTAGGAATCACAACTCAATCACATCAAAATACCTGGACGTTCGAACCGTGCAGAGCCTCGATGAGCACCGGGACTGTGTCTGAGAAGCGGTAGTCGGTTCGCCCACCATATGAAAACAACAACTTCACAGAATCCAAATTACCACTGGTTACCGCACAGCACACAGCATCTTGGTTCTGAAATTAGCGAAGTTAAAAAAGATGGTATGGCAACATACCATAAAATTCTGGCGCTGGACCTCGGTCTCCACATCTAGATCATCGCGGCGGCTAAGGGCGTCTAAACACACTTGGACAGCAGCCGTTGAACCGGACAGCGCGGCCCAATGGAGAGGCATATTACCCTAAACAATATATAAATGAATGGGACAATCAATGTCATACGTCGAAGTCCGGTCGATTGATGAGCTGAGGGTCATTCTGAAACATCTGCTCCAGAGCGGCGGAATCACCAGATGAAGCAACACGGAAAACGAGGTGTTGCAATTCCTTCAACAAACCCGGAAGTCAGAGACAAAACAAACAAATAAACCTACCATTGATTGAGGACACTGCCATGGGCTCGTGCTATGAAAAGTGCTAAAAAAGATAACAGAAGAGATAAACATAGGAGTGAGATAGACACACCATACTTCCCACAGGAGATTTCCGCAGAATCTTCAATTTTGTCGAGGCCATAGACCAGACCACGAATGTTCACGCTGTTTGAAAAGCCTTCCCCCTGTTATCGCATGATGTATCTGGTTGGCTTGCGCAAGATGTGAGGCACTGAATCTGAGTTTCAAGCCTATTTAAGCTCGCCAGCCGTGCATTTTCTAACCCAAATAAAGGCATTAGAATACCAATTCAACGAATTCCGAACTACCCATAAGATATCAAAAACGGACCAGCAAGTTTGGAGACATCATGATGCTACTGTGAAGTATCCTAACAGGCAGATCAACCAGAATCGCTGTTTGAGGTTTCCCACAAAAACATACAAGTCATTCAAAGGAGAATGTGCTCGCATGTTCAGAAGTCAAGAGCGTCTAGCCTGTACTGGCAAAGCAGTGATGACACGCCGCTTGTCAAATGACCATAGTACAAGTCCCAGGGGGCTAAAGCTATGCATCACGGATGAGTTCAAGTCAGAGTAGAAGTCGAGTCCAGTGGTAGGGCAGTTCAAACAACGGGCTTCAGATAAGTCTAAATATGTTACGAGGAGCATTTTGAGATATCCGCTTTTCATCTGCGGTTTACGTTTCCCCCAATATCCGACGGTTAGCTTGGGGCGTATTTTACAACCTTGATTCTTGACCAGCACACACACACACACACAAAGTCGTCGGCCATTCTGTGCAGCACACATAGGGTGATAAGACAAAGAGCGACACAAACAGGTGTTGAACCAAAATGAATCCAAAAATTGACAGGGAGTGAAAACAGGCAACCCCACACAGCTTAAGACATCAGGGCTGGGAAGAACTGTGTTATGCCGGTGTGAAAAGTAATTTGAAGTCCTGTGTCCACGAGATTCGCATTCACTAAGATTGACGGAATTGATAACAAGGTGCTCAGCGGATGATTTAATCCAATGTCACAGTTATTTGTATCGTCATCAAAAGTACTTCATTGCTAATTAAAAGCAGGGCGCACGGTTGTCGTAGCCTCCACGAAGGGCTGTAAAATACTCACAGCAATCTTCATCAACGTCCGATCTTTGTAAAACTCCCGTCGTAATTCCTACCCGCAGAATTCTATTTCCTCCATGGAACGACCCACTCAAACTAAGGACATTTCAGCTTCCGAGTCGCAAATTATGTTTCCACAACCATCTCCGAGATACAGTGCTTCTCTAGCAAAACATACGGTTAACTACTTGGCTAATGCAAAAGAAATGTAAAATTCAGGAGCGTCTTCCAAGGGACACATCCACAAACAACGGTCAAAACAGTAATGCGAATTAGTGTGGTCAAAGTGCACAACCCAATATGTGACATAACAACACAGACAACCTAAGTTTCAAAACAGTAGCTGTAGCGTATCAGATGTAAAGTCGCCATAAAAAGGATCTTTAGAGAGCACACAATGCACTGTGAACTAACGCTCTCCATCGGCTACCCCATTCACAGGCTGTCTCAGGTGGTGTAACCGGATCGTATTAAAAATGATTCTATAAAATCGTTTAAAAAATTGTTCAGCTGTAGCACCCTTTCGGTGCTTAACTGCCATGCCACCAGAGAGAGGCACGAGGGCTAAGACATTGCCAGGTTGCCCAAGCTTAGACAGGTGAAGTCGAGAGGCAGAGGTCGGGTTCGAACCACGGACCTTCCGATCAGTAAATTCGTCACTCTAACCACTGAGCCATCCCGCCCCCGATTCTATCACAAGGTGACTATTATTCAACAGTTTCTCTTAATCCTTTCCCTAATTGAATGGCATTATTGAGACCAACGCATCTGGGTAGTTCATTTGACACATAATGCCGTTGCAGCAAAAACAGGTAAATGAACTTTACTTAGTGGGAGAGACAAAATATTCATAGTTGTGGAGTGTCACTCGTTTAGGTGATTAACGGATCCATGTCCGAATACCTGAGAGCAACTAATGCATTTGTCACAGACTTGTTTCAACTGATAAAAGTTGAGAAAGAAAAAGTGGATTTATTGATTTTCGAGTGATCACACACGCTTGTTTCTTTTAAAGGCTTGAAAAGTTGATGTCCGGACCAAGTTCGGTGACGGACCTATATCATATTGCCGTCTTCCTTATGAGAGAACCGGACAGTTTCAGAAGGCTTTGAATGTGAATTTCTTTCAAATGAAACCCGCCCCTTGAACAAACTTATGCCTAGTGTCGTTAAAAAATTCACCCTGGCTTCGTCCGTATGAAAGGTAAGAGATGCAGCCTAAATTAATCATTCTATCTGGTAACTTACTGTGTTGTACCACGTAATAATTGACTGATGTCGCGACCCTGCTTGGATCTTGTGGGTCAGATACTGTGAGTTGAGTTATCTAACGTAACGTCTTGAATTCACCATATTCTCTTACAGAAGAACGCCAGAGATTGCAATGTCTCTGACGTGAGTTCAGAAGAACCATCTACGGATATTTGTAGTCAGATTTCATTGTTCATCCTCATGTGCTGTAGGCATCATTGTATCTTAACAAGCTTCACTTTTCCCAAGATGCATTGCGCCATTTTTCTATGCAACCAAGTTCGGACTCCGAGATCTAACGACCCACAGTTCCCTCGCAACGACCTATGTTGAAGAACCGTTCGTTTTCACTGGAACACCTCGTCACCTATGATAATAGATTTTGTTTTGGGTTTGACTTCTTTCACTCATCCGTGCACTCAGGGATAAACCTAAGTTACTCTTATCAGCACAATCGTCGTTCCTTTTTCAGGGTTTGATTGTGCATCGGCTGTTTTCACCACAGTTGATAATCCAATGAACAAGATCTACACTCAACACTCTCGTTTGAACAGTCTTAATGCAGTTATTCTGGTGAGTCATACTAAAGGGGAAATAACTAGAGTTCGAGAGTTTCACTCTTATTAGGGCTAGTCAACAGCGTACATCCTTGGCCGTCCCGGGACTGAAATTCTGGATTGAACATCTGATCGTTACCAAAACTCCACCAGCACACGTTAGAGACACCCGAGTTTTCGTCAATCTTATGTGCTACTTGAACCCGAACTGGATTGATTTCTACAAATGCACTAATTTGCAAATCAATTTGGTCTTCACCGGAGACTTAACTGAATCTCTCGTTTATGAAATTCTTCAACTGAATGTGCTGCACAAAGGCCGCCTCATGTTTCAGTTGGTACGATATTCGAGATATCGCAATATATTTCTTTTAAGGAAACTACTCACAAAGTTGCTGAAAACTCTTCGACAACCGACGACCGGTTTCACCATCCTTTGGACTCGTCAGAGATTCAGTTGAGTTCCCCATGAAAACCAAATTGATTTGCAAATGAGTGTACTTGTCGTAACGGACAAAAACTTAAGTCATTTCTGGCTTATAAAGACAGTCTCGGACCAAAGCAAGTGCACCTCATGACGGCTTCAGCTGATTACCGGTCAGACAAATAAGCCCCGATGTGACCAACACTCGCATGAGACGAACCCAGTCGATTTGAAACGTGGTTAGTGTGCACAATTTTCCGCAAAATACAAAACCGCATCAGCCTGTCGGAAACCCAACCTCATTTAACTACAAGTTTACGAGTTGGGATGGACAAATGGGAGACAATGTAGGAAAAAACCTGCCACAGAAAACTGGTGTCCTTTTGAGAGGGGTTTTCGGTATCGTGGGACTATTTTCAGTGTCCAGCTCGGCGGAGTGACCCTAGTTTCTATGAGAATTATGACGGTAAGCCTACGAAGAATTAAAAAAAGTGTCCTCAATCGCGGGTGTCACTTGTAGGGTAGCGAGGACTGACGAATACCTGGAAACCCTGTTTCCGATTACATCCAATAATCCACCCTCAGATTCAAGCGCACTGGCATTTTCCGTATGATTTCGCTCGTGAACAAACATGGTATCGAATCAGTAGATGAAGAATTTGTCTAGTTGGAATAGAAAGTCCCTTAGATAATCAACCATAGGGAAGTGTGCTAACATCTATGGAAAGGCGTGACGTTGAAAAGGCCGATTGTATAAGACGATCCACAGTTAAGTATATCATTAGCGATGACTCATCTGAAAAACTATTCTCTCTGTAAAGCCAACACTTATTGGTAATAACCTAGAGAATTACGCTAGACGTTCACCTAAAGAATGTGAGGATGCACGTTCTGTGTATTTTCTAACAAGTAAGCCCTGGAACACCCATCATTTACCCTGTTATCCTAGTGAAAAAGGAATCTGTACACCAGAAAGAACGTAAGTTAGAAAATAAGTATCTGAAATAATCAAATATATCCAAAATATCACCTTCCGTAGTTTTCCAGTTTAGGAGGAGATACGTGGGTACAGTGAGACTGGTATTCCTATTACTAGGTATTCTAAGCGCATTCGTGCCATGAAAGGAACGCGAGTGTTTGACCTTGAAACTCAGTCGTGCAGTATACGTGTGGGCATATTAGCTGTCGCACGTGACATACCGCATAAATGCACTGCAATGTCGGTGCTGATAGTATGCGATGATACACATCGCATTTCAACCAATAAAGCGAAAATTGGGGAACAAACGACAGTGTAGTCTGTGAACTTGAATGTAAAAAAACTAACAAGTCATACTAACAAAATAGTTCCCAAAGACCAAACTCTATTGATGATGGATGGATGAAGTACTTTTCTATTGGTAGACTGCTGTGCTCTTCGATATGTTTGACGTGTCACTGAAGAATATAAGGACACGCGATCGACCGCGGGGGGACAAGTGTGGAAAAGTATACGAAGAGCTATTCTTCTCTCTCTCGTTACATCAACCTAAAGAATAGTTCCGTCTTCGTAGCACAGCGTTCATTACTGTTGTAATGAAACTTGATGTGGACAGCAGAACCAGATTTAGCACAACTTGCCTTACTTTTCATTTGGCACGACATTCCACATATTGAAGTGTATTTTCTTGACAAAACTGATTTCTTATAAGGCTTCTGGAAAGTGGTAACCCAGCACCGGTTTTGTCCATTGAGTGGACCGATGATTTAACCTCTTCAAGAGGCATTAGCGATACAGATCTAATGGTTTTCCAAGAAAGTGGACGCACAAAGACGAAGCGCGTTCTTTGATGAAAAAGCCTGGTGCTTCTTCATTCCTTTCGAAAGTAGAATGCAAATGAACCTTGGCACAAGTAAAAACGTGACGTTAACCTACAAGGTTTACTCTGTGGAAGTTATCAGGCACCATCCGATCAATCAATCAATCAATTAATCAATGGTCAGGGTGACGTTCAGTCGGTCCGGCTCAGTCGGTGTGTTCGAATCTGTACAATGACGGGATGCAAATGTTCCCCAGCTAAGTACTACATCCTAGTGTCCGGAAAACAGGGAAATGGTTTCAGTCATCCCCTGGCTCAAAGTGGCCCATACTTAATGAACTCAAAGATTCGGACACAGAATATCGGCCTCAGAGTAGTTGCCTTGGCCAGTCCTAGTGGGTTTTTCGTTTACTGCCTGTAATACCATGTATTTCAAGATCTAAAAGTGAACTAAAGAATCATGAGAACTAATCAGTGTTCTGTGCCAAACGAAGCAGCGGATTTGTCTTGGTATTGAAGGCTCAACCTTTCGAATTCGGAGTTTAGCGGAGGGTTAAACTTAAATTTCATCTTCCTACTCATAAGTAGATGGATATATCCATGATTTTCGCTCAGGGCGTGCACATCTGCGAGGCGTGGCACGTCAAAGGTCGTCAGGCAGTACAACGAGAACAAAAAACCCGGACTGGAATAGTGGACATGGTTTGGTGTGCTTGAAGAGTTATAATTCAAGAGTAGAACTCGCTTAACAGTTACGAACTATTACACCGTCCATGGGATTCAACCGATTAGTGGCTCAAAGCTGAGCTGGTGGTCATTCTGATGTTATTAAGACTTCCACTCCATCTTCCGGTTTTGTTCACTTGGTTTTCCATTGAGCCATAGTATGCCACAGTGAACGTAAAAAATACTCCCGACTGGTGGAGTAACTTGGTGTTCGCAACACGGAAACACAAGCATATGCGCTGTGAAAAACAATTCAACTAGGCAAAGTTGGTTTGTGTGTGAAGCCACATTCGACTCATTCAAACTGAGCGTGATTTAACAAATATGCACGGGCGTCCAAAAATTCAATCATTTCTGACTAGGAGATCTGTCTTGGATCCCAAGTATTTACGGTATGTATCCGGGAGTGTAACTCCGCCGATATCTATGCTTGTGATACATGTATACTTGGTTATCATCATCCCAACACAGCCGGATGCGCAAGTGCATTACCATTTTTACGGAACACGCCACCACACCAACTCCCAACCTGGAGAACCAGGAGACTGTGTTCGTCAAACCTCTAACCATTGAGCAACCTGGTATGAGAGACTCTGTGAGTGTTGGGCGACACCCCCCCCCCAGTATAGCTCAATGGGTAGCCGAGGTATGCACCAGAGCCGAGCCACACCACGGTAAGGTCCAGTCGCTTAATGACGGAAAATCGTTCGCCCTTTCGGTGCTTAGCTGCCATGCCACCCGAAGGAAGCATGAGGGCTGGAATACTGCCAGATTGCCCAAGAGAAATCGAGAGGTCGGGCTCGAAACACGGACACTTTGGTCAGTAAATTCACGCTCTAACCACTGAGCCATCTCGTCCTCATAATAAACGGCCGAGCGGGGTGCCTATACCTCTCAATTAGTCGGTAGCAATACCACTTTAAATTGATTCGCTGTTGTGCGGTGAACTGTGGGCAATGCTCCGGAACGCGCTTGTGCTGTGAACAAACCCGAATGAGAATGCAGTTAACAGCTCTAATGCCTGTTTGTTGCGATAGACGGTCGGTCTGTGGAACAGTAGAGGTTCCCGAGGAACCATTAGTAACTTGATCAACAACTCCGTTGCTGAATCACCCCCTGACTACCTGACGCTCGCTTAAAGGACTTCATCAGAGACCTCTACAAAAAACAACCGGGCTGACGACTCTTCAGCAGTTCACGTATGATATTCGGTTCGTTTTGGGGACGTTGGCTGCAAGAAATTTGAAAGGTTTTCGTTAGCAGCGTGAAGATAGGCAAGTTAGTGTGTTGTTGATGTACTCTTCATCGGTCTCAGGATACGACAGCCTTCAACATGTGTAAGAATGCAGTGTTCACAACACCGGTACCATCAGAAATGCCGTCGATGCCTGCCCAGCGCCTGGAACAAAAGCAACTCATATAGAGTGAGCTACAGAATTCCACTCAATCCTTCCAAAGAAGTATACGCATACACCCTAGAGACGGATGAGGCTGCTGTATGAAACTACAAGCCCCACTCCGTGGTAACAGATGGGACTAAACAGTGTACTCCGGTTACATCGTCCTTCGAGCTGGGACATGGTGAATACCTGGTCAGGTCGTAGACCAACTGTGACTTGACAACAGATGCATCATTTGTATCGATAAATGCTGCCTGTCTGCATGTCCACCGCACTTTTTGTTGGTCTCGGATAGCTAGTGTTGAACTATGCAACCCAGTTGGTGAGTATCCGCAAACTGCTGTTGGCACCTCGTTCGTTTGTTTCCCGCTAAATGTCATAGCTTCCACTGTCACCCATTAACCCACTCGATCTCGCACTGGCGATATCACCTCGATTGGTCATGAGACGTTGGCAAACCAACTGCCAAGCTCCGCGAACACACCAACAACCTGTTTGCTTGATTTGACCATCATTACACGTAGATTTTGAATTGCGGTCCGAATTCATCATGATCTTTCCAGTCCTAATATCTGGGTTAGATAACCCTTGTAGATGCTGTATACCCTTCCTACTGCTTCACAGTTTGGACCTCGGTGTAGGCAGTGCTGATGAGCTAGGGGAGGGAGACAAAACGACTATCGGCTGGTTCGCCGGATACGACTGCGTGAAGCATTACGTAAAAATTTCTTCAGTACTTGTACAACCATCTTGCTTAAAGAAACTTGACGACCATCCACAGACAAACCGTGAAAATACTAATTGTTTCAGGAACATTTCCAGACAAATATTTTTATACGTTGTACCGAATAAGCGTATGCTTACGGAGCCATTTTCTCCACAAGCTGATACTGAACACAGATGTAAACAGGTAGGTAGTTGTTTCAACACTCTGTAAAGCAACGAATAACTTCCCGGAGCTGTTTTCAACTAGTGAAGTGCACAGGACTGAGGCACATATTGCGGTTTGGGGAACAATAACGTCAAGAACTGGCCGGGACGCTGTTGTTTAGCATTGACAATTTTGCTGTACTAGTCATTCACTTCAGTGAAGCATACACGCAAACCAGTAGAACCAAAAAGACCGATCAATATGAAAATAGTGTATTCGACCACAAATGCGTGACAATTCAGATCAACAGCTTTTCGATGCTTTGTTGTATGGCAGTAACAAGTGGTTTTAGTTGCGACCCCTCACTGTCGGTGACCGCCACAGCAGCTACTGACCTGGAGACACCACAAGCTCGACCAAGAGCCATTTGTGATGGGATGAAAACGTACGGTACATTCTTGTCCTCACACAACAGCGGGAGATGTAGGACGATTTCCAGCGGCTCTATATCCGCAGCCATCACGATAAACTCGGCTTTGCCTCGGTTCAGTGCTTTTGTTGCCTCATTTGCACCTTTTTTCAGTTGTTTATAGGAACTGGCCTGCTTGACCAATTCGATCAGTTTATTCGTCAATTCCGGGCCAGCTAGCGGATAAGCACGTGGGTTGATTCCTTCGGTCTGGGGGAATAAACGACACGAGATATTGATAAGACCCAGAAAGAACTAAGTAAATAAACGAGTGACATAGGTGGCGATTCCTCGAGAAGAAAATGAAACATTATCTGATTGAAAGCGGAGCTTACCCAGCTGCATTGTACACATAACACTCAAGAGATCACACTAAACCGATTTCTTGACTGAATGTTAGAGCTGGACGAAACTGTAAAACGTCCCCAAAGTACCCGTATGAAATTAAACAGCTGATTACTCATCACCTTTTGATTGCTGCTAACACTGAGTACATCCCTCTAACAAGCAATAACCCCTAGGAGATAGAACACCTCAGTAAATCTCAGTAGGGCTGCTCTCTGAAAATGATTTTTCACAAGTGAATACTGTCTAACTCCGAATGAAAACTGTTCACAAATCGTTATGGGGCAGCCTCCAAAAATGTCCGTCCCGAAAAAACGGACTTCGCGACATCAGCCAACATAGATTTTATATGTATTATTACGAATGGACCGATATCTTGGACATCGACACAACTGGATTCTAGGACAGCCTTCGCGCTCTACATCCAGCTGGTGGACAACGCAAACGAGAGATTCATTGGAAGCTCAACGAAACCCCTCGTTCACGCCAATCAGAGGGCAAGTCAGTGGCTCACTGAAATCAGTGTTTGAATAACTCACAAATGCGTCACCGGAACTCGCCAAAATGTTCTTTTCATTAGCGCCACACATCCGGCTAAGAAATACTACGATAGCTGAACAACCCTTAACCCATGAGCACACGCATCCTTACTGGCATCCGAAGAGGAATGGACTTCTCATGAACCGAATAGGTTACAAGGTCACACTTGGCTCACAATGTTACTAACCGGGGTGTGAAGGATGAAAGATCACATCCAAACCCACGAAGCACGGACATCTGATGAAAAATTCTTTCCAAGGGGAACGAAAATCACATGCAGTTCCTATGCCCAGTCAAGGGGTGTATCGATTGGCAAAGACGTCAACGATATACGTTCCAAGAACCCGACGATGAAATCGATCTCGACAAAACCGATCTCCACTCAGTAAACCACAACAAGGAAAACGAAACGTACTCTTCTTCAAGCATAATCGACGGAGTGTACAGCCGATAGCAGAGTGGTTGTGAAGGACCGGTCTGTTAACTCCATCCCTAAGGTTCAATATGCACAGATCAGTCGCCTGACAATAACACGTTTCCTGTCTGTTTAGCTGGTTCCCAGCAAGTTGTATGGGACAGTTGTCCATGGGGCATGGTGACCTCTCAATTAATTGGCTTCGAAAACCAAGAAAGTCTACGTAATAAAGCACTTCACATTGGGAGTTTGTTCCTATTGTGTAAATCGTTTCAAGAAGATATTGCAATTTAGGACGACCACTACATTTGAAAGTGAGACAACCCGATTAAAAACGGAAAAGGGTTTTCAACTGTGACCAAACGAACAAAGGCTCGTGATGCGAGGTACAGAAGTTTCACTGCGTCCCAGCTGAGGAACACAAATTCGGAATATGTTCTGTCTATTGGCGTTTTCGATTGGGTCACCCTGTGTTGCACTCAGAATGACACTCTTCAAAAGACCCACTATCTGCAACGACAAATGATGCCATATGCTCATTTCGTAATTAAAACTCAAGACCGAGCCTTATCCGGGACGACTGACGAGTGCATTTGTAGTTCACTTATCAAGTGAGGTGATCAAGGTCGTGTGCATGCAGAAGTTGTCAAATTTGCGTGGTTGTGTGACTACTCCGAGCCCAACTTCCCGTTATTCCTTGGATTATTGCCTGAAATCATCGTTTTTTCCAACACGTGTCACACGATCAGGAGAAATCCGTGGTTATACACGAACCCATCAATAACTGTTTTGGATGTATGAATAAAGTAACGATTCCTCACCCACGAAAAAACTAGACTACCTCATCTTTTGGAATTGGAAGAATTGCTTAACGTGGGATGTAACCTCATGAAGCACTTTTTCCAACCACACGGGCCGAACAGTTTACAAGAGTGACATCAAATAGGGTTAGAAAGAGTTCCGAATAAAATAGAAACTGATACGTTAAGAACTGACAATGAAGGGAATGGACTAACCATGTTTTTACCAGATTCCGTTAAAATCGTAGTGACAACTCAGTAGTGCCCAGTGGAAGCGATCCTGTAACACGACGGTAAACGCCAGGCTAAAACAAAAAAACAACAATACACAAACCGCAAATGAACCACTGCACACACGAAATTAGAGTGTCAGAAGCGGCCGAAATTCACGGTATATATGAGACCTTTCTTTTGGCGAAATAAGTTACCCTGGAAACTTCCGAGCCACAAAAAACCTTCGATGAAGCTGAATAACTTAAGGACTGCGTCAGATTATTCATTCCAGTTGCCTAACAAAGAACTCTGTGAATTGGGTTGTTCTCACTTTGACGTTTCGGCAGCCAAGGATAATCTTTGTGTAAGATAATCACCACCAACAGCATGACATCAGTGCTCCGCACTGAGTCTTCGTTGCTATATAGTTGTGAGGATTATGGTTGGACGTGGACTGGGATACCGCCAGGACGCCCACACTTAGACAGGAAGATTAGGGTCATCGACCACATCCTCTGACTCAAAAGCCTGACCGCAAGGCAGCGGTGTTTGGTGGGAAGTGCCGGTGCATCACACTACAGAACAAGTCGTCCCAAATCCCCAAACCTGGAGGGTCAGGAGACTGTGTTAACCAGACCAACGTGGTACGAAAGACTGCGAGTGTAGCACGGATACCATCCAATATAGCTCAGTGGGTCACGGAGGCACATAAACCGTAACAGCACCGTGGAGTCCAGTCTCTTCGTAACGGCTTTGTACGAGACGGTGTCAGATTGCTGAAAACCAGAATGTCCAAAACATAGCGTGAATCGCCAACTCCACAAAGTCGCTTCGGCAGGGCCACAGAGCCTCCAGACCAGTTGCCTAATGGACGTTCCAGCAGCCAATCGACGACGTTTGAGTGCTTAGGCGAATCCAATCAATCACGCAAAGTCGACCAAATGGCGCTGGCTCAAGAGCGAAAAATCGCTTTAAATGCTGTGAGGATCCCTACACCTTCCCACTCACTTGTTCGCAATAAAGCTATTGCTGTATTTTCCTACCACCGGTTTTGAAACCGCTGGTTGTAGTCAGTTACAGCAGATGGTCAAACAAGAAACTGATGAAATGAAGATAAAACGAAAGAGCTAACCAGAAGGTATACAGATCCGTCAAGCAAAGAGCAAATATTCTAAGTCGAAATTCAATTCAATTCAATTTATCAGCTATAAACCGTGTACCATAGGCACATTGGTTCCAGCTGTTACAGTTTCGATCACCGGAAAACGGGAATGTAGAACGTACAACGAGGCCTTGGAGGAGGTGTGTTCAGTTTGTTCGGAAATTGAGTAGCTACGCACTGAAGGCTATAGCTTTGATGCACGAGCGCCACTGACTGCGCGATTGGGTCATTTCTACCAGTGTCATTAACCACTGGTGATTTGAGTCCCGGGGTCCCAATCCAGGGAGGCGGCAGTTGCCCGCCCGACTAAGTTTACTGGTTAGCGCTTTCGTACTTCGTTGCCAGGTCATACACTGTCCACCTCTCGGTCGCTTCCACTCAGCACAGGGCTGGGCGAAAAGAGCTCTGCCGGGCAGACGGTCTTCTGGCATGCGGAGTACATGTCCCAACCAGCGCAAACTATGAAGCGTGAGTAATTCATCTATCGCGGGAGAGTTCCTTCTTCCTAAGACCAACTGACGTACCTCAGCATTACTAACCCGATGTTCCCACCAGACCTGAACAATGCTGCGGAGACATCAATGATCAAACACTGACATCTTCCGTACGTCATCTGCACGTAGGGGCCACGTCTCTGATCCACAAAGCAGTATGGATCGAACCACCGCACTGTAAACTCTTCCCTTGACAGACAAGCTCACGTCACGTCGGCGCCACAGGTGCTGGAGGTTGGCAAAAGCTGCCCTGGCCTTTCCGATTCGAGAAATGATCTCATCTCCAGCCAGTCCACCGGAACTTATACAGCTGCCCAGGTAAACAAATTTATCTACCACGTCGATTGGCTCACCTGCAAGCATGAGGTGCGGGTTTGATCCCACCCAGTCTTGTAGCAGCACTTTACACTTTGCGGGTGTGAAGCGCATGCCAAACCGTGCGGCAGAGTTAGTTAGGTTATTTAAGATCATTTGCATTTCGGAAGGGTCTGAACCAAGGAGAGCAATATCGTCCGCATACTCAATGTCTGCGAGGGAACGTCCCGGGAGCATTTCGACTCCCGAGGTTTCAGAGGCAGGCAGAGAAATTTCAAGCAGCATGTCAATAACAAAGTTGAAAAGGAAAGGGGAAAGAGGACAGCCTTGTCTCACACCACTGGACGTGGTGAACTCAGGCGAGAGCTCCCCGTATACTCGTACGCGCCCACAGGAGTCCGCATACAGTCCCTTGATAAGAGATAGAAATTTGGAAGGGACACCTTTGATCGCCAGACACTGCCAAAGTTGCTGACGATCGACAGAATCAAAGGCAGCTTTCAAATCCAGAAAAACGACCAACGTGGGACGTCTGAAGGAGTGGCGCTGTTCAAGAATTTGTCTCAAGGTGAAGATATGGTCGATGCATCCTCGACCGGGGCGAAACCCAGCTTGATTCTCACGAGTCTGTCTCTCGCGATAATCCACCAACCTGCGCAAAATAACGCCAGAGAGTACCTTAGATACGACGGGTACCAGACTGATACCACGATGGTTTTCACATGACGTTCTTGCTCCCTTTTTGAAAACTGGGATGACGGTCGAGGAGCTCCATTCGGCTGGTATTCTGTTTTCGTTCCAAATCTTCTGCAGTATGGTTGTCAGACTGTTCACCAGGACCACGCCACCTTCTTTGAAGAGCGCGGGGTGTAGACCATCCGGGCCAGGTGCCTTGTCGCGCTTCAGAATTGAAATCTCACGCTGGATTTCGGTTGCTGATGGTGGACTGGTGTCAATGTTCCATTCGGACCTGCTTGGTTCTTCCAGTGGTTGTGTTGAAGGGGACCAGGTGAACTGTTCTTGGAAGTGCTCAGCCCACCGCTCAAGACGGCGATTGAGGGAGTGAATTGTTGTTCCGTCTTTTTCGCATATTGTCTCACTGACACCTGCCTTCTTTTGACCCGTTGATCGAATCAGTTGAAACAGGGCGCGGCTGTTGCCTGCAGCAAAGGCCTTCTCCATTTCCTGGGCCTTCGAAATCCACCAGCGTTCTCTGTCATTCTTCAAGCTCCTGATTATCCGGCGTTTGAGGGATCTGCGTGCGCCATCATAGTCGCTAGTTGCTGGTATGGACTTTCTGGCAGCAATAAGATCTGCTGATCTCGAAGATATCCAGTGTTCACTGAGTCGAGTCAGATGGGCTGGACAAGCAGTTCTGAAAGCTGAGAGCATTGCTTCTTTAACTCGCCTCCATCCATCCTCCAAGCAATCTTCATCATCCACATGACTGTGCGTTTCCAGCAGCTTTCTAGCCAGATCAGCTCGATACTCTTCAGCTACTGAAACTTGTCGGAGTTGATGAACGGAGCTGCCCTCTTTCCGCACGCGTAGTGCTGGCGGGAAACGAAGTGATAAGCGGGCTCGCACGATGGCGTGATCAGAGTCAAGTTGCGTACCCCAGAAGGAACGACAGTCCTTAACTGAGGCTCTCCATCGGTAACTGATAGCCATATGGTCCAATTGAGTCCACGGCTGTCTTGTGGTAGGTGGCCTCCAAGTAACTCGGTGTGAGCGTTTGTGTTGGAAGTTCGTACTGGCCAGGAACAGACGATGATCCGCACACAACTGAAGAAGCCACTCCCAATTATCCGTAGGTTCAGCATCGACTCCAAATCTACCACCCAACTGTGCTTCTTCCGGACTTAGCCGTCCAACTTGGGCATTCATATCACCCGCCAGGATTACTATATCCGTCCTTCTTGCCGACCGAAGCAGTCGTGACAGATCTTGATAAAACTCGTCCTTCTCATTCTCAGAACTGCTGTCTGTTGGGGCGTATGCTGATACGACAAACAAACACCGTTTACCGCATCGACCCGCGTTAATCTTAATTGAGCCAGACAGCCGCACAGCGCAAAGGCGACTGTTTACTGGGATCCAGTCCAGTAAGGCGCTTTCAGCCTCGGGGCTGAGTGCAACTCCCACACCGTAGATACCACGAGCCATTGCGTCAGGATCACCAGATGTCCGAAGAGTGAAATGTGGGACATCTGGGTTCGCCCTAAGCGGCTTGAGAAGCACGACCGAAGTGGAGTCTTGTATTCGTGTTTCGGAGACACAACATACATCGATAGAGAGGGAAAGTAAGGTTTCAGCAAGGGATGCCTGTTGCCCAATTTGACATAGAGTACGGACATTAAAGGCTGCAACGTGGATCAGATCTTTTGGAGTTAGTAAGTGATTATTTTGGTTTATTTCTCTGGGCGATGGTTGAGACTCACAACAGTGGCTAGGGGATTGGCAGATGGGTTGATTGCCCTGCATTGTACGATGGGTTGGGAGGGAGTATGGGGGAAGGCCGGTGAGCGAAGAGCTGCAAGGGCAAATGATACTTCCCGGTTGCCCAGGCCGAAGAAGGGGGTTGAGTTGAGGTACCCCACCTTGAGCCTTTGACTAAAAAGTCTGACCCACAAGGCAGTGAGAGGGTGTAGGGTTTGCTCGAGGACCCTGCTTCTAGCCTCTGACTCAAGAGTCTGGACCGCGAGACAGCGGTTGTTAGGGTTTTCTTGGGGGACCCTTCCCGGAGCCAATGACTCAATAATATGACCTACTTGGCTGTAGGGGGCCGGCCTGGCCCGAGAGCGCAGGGAGTAGGGCATTACTGTCTCACTCCTGATGCGGCTGCGCACAGCAGGTGCCTTTTGAGCAGCACCGGACTCTTTGGTTTTAAAAGTATTTCGACCGTAGTGGATAATGCGCCGGCGGTCACGGTCAACCGTTGGGCGATCGGAGTGTGCGGTTTTTAGGCCGACCTTTTCTAACCCGTCCTTCCTCGGGGGAAGGCAGCATCGCTGCTTCCATAATTATGGAGATGCTGGTCGCCTGGGGGAAACGCCTTACTGCAACTGTAACTGGGAGAAGTCAGGATGGGTCTGAAAAGATCCCAGAGGCGTTACACGATCAGCGATAGTGGTCTAGCGATTTAATAATTGTGTTACTGTTAGTAGGATTGGCAAACTGAGCGCGAGAAGTTATTGTTCGTGAAGTATTTGTGTTTCTTATGGGAGTATTGTATGAGTTGACTTTGGTCTACTCTCCAAATCGTGCTTCCGACTATCCGGAGGGACAGCTATCCCATCCAAATGCTTCGTCCGTCACCTGTTTTGGAGGACTTTTGGTTTGGTCCGTAACAACCAACTCATCAGTATCAACCCTATTCGGTATCAGAATCAGGTGAATTTACGTCTCGTTTCCGTGATAATTTGGAGCCTTGCAGACACCATCGTGCCATCATCCTTTAATCAGGCTAGCGACTGGAGGTCATCCAAGAGTGGGTGAAATATCCTTAGTGTCAAAGTTAATCACACATTGAACCGACACAAACTGACCTGGAGTCGACTATGCAAGATGTTTGGCAAAAATACCAAAGCAAGATCACATTAATATCTCCACTTGCTCAGGTTTACAACTCCGAAGCATCATGGATCTTTTAAACACTACGCATGTGTCATGAGACTCTTAATGCGTTCGCAATCGACGATGGGATCCACCCGGATGTGCACCATGCCAAAATAAGTCACTACGGCCCTCGGTCGTGTCGGACCAACGGTATTTCAACAGGCTCCGTTCTTAATGAGCGCGAGAGAAAGTGATCATTGGGTCATTGTTACAGCATATCAGAAGTCCGTGGAGGACTTCCAAAGTAAGAGAGTTGTTGCTCAGACTCATATGATTCATTAGGACATCATTCGTTCAAGTAGGCCGCAGACTGTCTCGCACCAACTTCGCTTCCCATATCACACTAGTTTTGGGGCACAGTAGGTAATTGGTTTCCGCGGTCACCAAGGCCCAATCAACGAAACTGGGACAATTCCAGAGAAAAGAGTCCAAGTCAGTAGCTGAGCATGAAAGGACCTCAAGGAGACTGAAGGTAATTAAGCTGGGGGTATGGGCAATTGATGGTAGGTTTTTGTAGACGTGAATAATATTACAGCAAGTTGAGAGTAAGGTCGAAGGAATGTATCTCAGCTGCAGGCGAGGGTACGACACTGGAACACCAGCTTAAGTCGTCTGAGCATTGACGGCTTAGTTCGAATCCTCCCATCACCGTCGTTGAGGGTTATTATGAACAACTTACCAGAGGAAGCAGTTCCGTCCCAATCGGACATGGTATTCAACAATTAAACTGGATGAGGGCAGATGGTGGCTGATAGACTTATCGCAATATCAAACCTTGCTACCTACATCAGTGGTCCCGATTAGTATACGGAGAAGCGTTAGAGCTTATCAACTGCTTTCTATAGTGACTCATTGATTAATGGTGGCGATAAGACCGGTGTAACTGTCGGTCGGCAATTCTCGGTTTCTGAGGATGGATGAATGCCTTCATTCCAATAGCTACACTTTCAGTATGTCACGAATTAAATCTGCAAAAAGCCCTACGAACACGACCCCCAAGCAATTTTGTAAGGGAACTCCGGGAATAAACTGGATATTTAGAGGGCAGACAGAGGGTGCAGCGACTTTCGACTCCTTTGGACTCTCGTGGGGCAAGCAAAGTGAGTAATTCTGAGGACAGAGGTGCAGAGGCCAAACGGAAAGTCAGTGTACATGTTTGCTGAATAAAGCAACCAGGACCGGGCAAGTCCTATTGGAGGATAGTTCGCTTCATTCTGCAATGAACCTTGCTGTAGGTACTTTACTTTCTGACACCGCCAGGTCCACGCTGGAGACCAAAAATTTCTGAAGTAACAAGGAACCTGCGAGACAACATGGGGAGCCGGACGACAAAGAATAGTTCCGCTGTAACAACCTTTCGGTGCTAGCAGCTATCCACCTGAACGAAGCACGAGAGTACAGACAATATCAGGTTGCTCAGGCTTAGACACAAACAGGGGTTCGATTCGAGCCTAAACGTCCGGCCATGAAGTTTTTGCCCTAAGCAGTGAGCTACTTTGAGCTCACGATGGACGATTCTGGTGACCCCATTCACCCGAGTGCCATTCCGCGTAGTTGGCCAAAGAGTACACCCAAGTGGACTTTGATTCACTTGACGTATGTAGTCTGGCACCGGAGAACCCGAGTTCAAGTTGAATCAACTCTTGCACTAAGAAAAGCAAGGTAGATTGTCACAAGAAAACAACAGGACGCAGTCAGGAGTGCGCTCCATCACTTCAAGGTCCATAGACTTCACTGATGCTGAACAACCAAACAGTTTATCTGGTCCAGCTGTAGCACCCTTCTGGTGCACACCCTCAAAGTCACTCGAGGGAAGCACGAGTACCGAGATACTGCCAGGTTGCCCAAGCGTAGCCAAGAGCAGTCGAGATGCAGAGGTCGAGTTAGAACTATGGACTATCCGGTCAGTAAGTTCGTGCCTTAGCCATTGAGCTTTCTCGCGCTCACGAAGTCTAGCCAATTACATTCAAAGCCTTATATTGAAAAGAAGAGAAACGAGTGGATGAGGGAGGAGACCCGGTGCTGGCCTATCGCGAATATCCTAAGATGCTTATACCCTAGACAATCTGGAAAGAAATTGACAACACAAACACTGCTGACTCCAATCAGCCGCCATTTCTTGCAACGTCTGCAGCCGAGCGCGGGCGGGGTCACGGGGACCCTATCCCGGAAGGTGTGCTACATCAGCAACACCCAAACTCTTCGCAACCTTTTTCACACCCTTCTGCCAAGTCTTACGTTGTCCACCTCGCGGTTTGCGCCATTCTGAAGGAGGCACGGAGAACACTAGTCTCGGTATCTCCGTGTGTGCAAGTGACTGAGCCAACGCAGTTGATGGTGCTGGATGTTTTCCGCAATTGAAGTACCCACTGCACAACCAACTATCCGTCTTCTAAACACCTCGTTAAGGAACCGTTGACGCCATCCCAGCAAGTGATATATCTGAGGCATTGGTGGTCGAAAACCCCAAGACGCCTCACATCATCTGTCCGCAAAGGCCACGTCTCTCACGCATACAACAATACAGCCCCTACAGTAGCCTGGTACACGCGGCTCTCGAAACCCGGTGATGTGCCTTTTTGACGCCACAAGTGATGCAAGTTAGCAAACGCGATTCGGCCCTTTGAGATTCTTACACTAACTTCATCAGACAAACTTCTATCAGAGTTGATACAACTACCGAGATACGTAAAACCCTCCACAACCTCCGGTGATTCTCCTTAAATAGTAAAGGGTATGTTCAGGGATTTCATATCCTGAAGCATGAGTCTGAACCTTGAAGGTGTAAGGCACATGCCAAAAGATGTTGTGTTATGGTGGTCAATCAATTCAACAGGCATTGTGTTTCGCCTCTGTTTTCAAAGATGAGCATGATAAAGTCTGCGTATTCCAGATGGACAAAGTTCTCACCAGTAAGGATTTGAACACCGGGGATTTGAAGATGTTCCAGCGTTCGCTTCAATATTTCATCAACGACGAAGTTGAGCATGAACGGGGAGAGCGAACATCCTTGTCGGGCACCAATTTGGTAGGGAAGCTTTTGGAGTGTTCACCATACACTCACACACACCCAGAAGTATGTGAATATAGAGACCAGATTATGCCCACAGGCGCCTGCGGCATACCCTGTTGAGCAAGTGTGGTTAACAGCACTGACCGATCGACAGAACCGGACACACCTTTGAAGTCAAGACACACCAAGATTGTGGGTCGTCTGCACATATGGCGTTGCTCTAACACCTGGCGGATTGTGAAGATGTGGTCTACGCAGTCTCTACCCGATCGAAATCCCGCTTGATGTTCACGGGTCAAGGATGCGCATGGGGCCGTGAGACAACGAAAAATCAGGCCACAAGCCTTGTTAGAACGGGAGTCAAACTAACACCCCTGAGGTGACTAAATTCACTGCGGATGCCCTTTTAAAAATGGACACTGTTATTGAGTCACTCCAGTTGTCTAGGGTGGTCCCTTTGTCCCACATAGACCCAAATACGCTGGACAGGCTGGCTTAAGAATAATCACCTTCCATAAATAGAGCAGGTGGGAGAACGTCAGGACCAGCAGCACGACACTTGAGTAGAGATATACACTCGGACACTTCTGAAGCTGAGGGACAGTACATCTTTCTGCTGAGGGTCGGCAGTTCTGGTTTGAGGTAACAGGTGGTCAATTGAATTGTTGTTCGAAGTACTGTGCCAAACGGTTTAAACGTTCTCCTCTGATGTATATCAGAAAGCCATCCTTGCCCCTGACGGTTGTGCTGACAAGAGGCTTCCGAGGACCATCAGTCGAACGAATCAATTTAAACAATCTGCGGACGTTTCCAGCATTTTTCGCATCTACCATTTCTTCGGCCCTTCGGCTCTACCAATTTTATCGGTCTGCAAAGACATTCAACTTCACCCAGCGTCGGATGATGGGCCGGGTTGAGTGGTGGTTGCAGCCGGGCGGAATCAGTCATCAGGACTCCAACAAAGCCATGTTGGTATCAGATATTCCATGTTTGGACGAGGCTGGCTGGGCTTTATATGCTCTGGGTAGCGTTTTGGACATCCGTTCGGTGGCCAGTAATATCCAACATAGAGCCGTCCGGTAGGAGATCGAGGAGCCGGTCCTGACAGGTTTATTTGGTTCCTGGGTCCACTAGCTTCTCAATGGATAGGCGCATGCGCGTTTTGCGTAGACCTGGAGAGCGCAATCGGAAGCAGCACCAAAAAAATGCATGATCGGCGTCCACGCTGGTATTCCAGGAGTGGCAGGCAATGATCGACCTTAGCCACCGGTAACTGACGGTGGTCTATCTGGATTCCCGCTATTCGGGAAACTGACACTGCAAAGGAACTGTGGCCAGCACAAATCGGGAGCACGCGACCTCCGTTGTCCGTGCGTCTCTTGTCCAATCCACCCTATTAGGGCCTCGGCCACACTTGGTCTACCTATCTGGGCGCTCATGTCACCAGCAACCAAAAGGACGTCTGAGATTTTAGCCCGTTGCAAAAGCGCAGCTAGGGCGTCACAGAAACTGTCAGGCAGATTCAGAGCTGCGGTCCGTCTGAAACAGTAAACGGTGTGCGATGACCTCACTTTCTCGAGATTCTTTCACAGACCTTGCCAAACACAACAAAGAGGCGACTACCTACGGGTATCGAATCAAGCAGAGACGCTTCCCCTCGATCGCTCAATACAGTACCCACGCCATCATATCCAAATGCAGCGGTTTCCGCATCACCAGAGGTGCGCAGCCTGAACCTGGCAGACAGTTCAATTACAGTAGTTGCGTCTTGTATACTTGTTTATGATAAATAGTATACACAGGGAATCCAGTGTACGAGAGGGAGCCACTTCCTGTAATGCTTGTTTCAGTGTGCGAACAGTAAAGGTGGCTAAGTAATCCAGCCTTCAGGGTTGGAAAACAGACTTCGAAATGTTTATGGTTGTTACTGACGTTGGACGTAGAGAAGCTGCAGCTGAGTGTGATACACAGCGAACAAAGTGATCAGTCCAAGTACTGGTACCTGTGAGAGAACATTCAAACTGGAATGGGGTAAGGTGTAAGAAGGAATGCGTGCGTGTAAGAAGGGAAGAATCAGCAGTAGCATGTTTTCGCCTACCAGCTCTGCAGCATGTAGCAAGACACCACGCGACGGTCTATGTGGCATGAGATTATTAGTTGTAGGCATTATGGTCTGGGATACTGCCAGAGTGCCCAGACCTAGACAGGAACTAACGCCTGCGTCTCTGTACTTCTTTGGACAAGCAAAACTTCTCCGTTGTTGATTCTTTCCCTTCGGTACACAAGTCAGTCAGTCAATCATTAGTGGAGAGCAGATGGAAGAACTTTCGTCAACTCCTTCACTCTCCGTTTCCGTTTTGTGGTACGAAACCGCTCGGTACGGCTGTTAAGGAACATTATCATCATCATCAGAGAGAAACAACCAGTGTTGACACTGGTGCTTCAGTGTAGTAGGACCACAAAATTTGTCTAATTATACTTCAGGTTTTAGGATGAAGATAGTGGGTGAGGGGCGAGATGGCCAAAGTGGTTAGAGCGCGAATTT
This sequence comes from Clonorchis sinensis, assembly GCA_003604175.2. Taxonomy (NCBI): domain Eukaryota; kingdom Metazoa; phylum Platyhelminthes; class Trematoda; order Opisthorchiida; family Opisthorchiidae; genus Clonorchis; species Clonorchis sinensis. The sequence continues at coordinate 185,072,134 of CM030369.1, read as the reverse complement.
ACTGACCGGAAGGTCCGTGGTTCGAACCCGAGCTCTGCCTCTCAACTTCCACTGTCTAGGCTTGGGCAGCCTGGCAGTATCTCAGCCCTCGTGCAACCTTCGGGTGGCATGTCAGTTAGGCACCGAAAGGGTGCTACAGCTGAACGAGGGAAAACCTGGTGCTGATTTATCGCAAGCATTGAGGTGCCTACACCTCCAAGCACTCAGTCAAAAAAAAAACTAAAAAAAACTGTTCAGCTGTAACACCCTTTCGGTGCCTAGCTGCCTTGCCACCCGAAGGAAGCACGAGGGCTGGGATACTGCCAGGTTGCCCAAGCCTAGACAGGGGAAGTCGAGAGGCAGAGGTCGGGTTCGCGCTCTAACCACTTGAGCTATCTCGCCCCTGTCAACTCGCACTCAGTCAACTTGGACAGAAACTGATAACACGAACGCCATTGACACCGATCGGCGCCATTTCTTCCAATGTCTCCAGTCAAGCGCAGGAGGGGTCACGAGTACCCCATCCTGAAAGGTGTACCACATCAACAACACCCAAACTCTTCATAATCGCTTTCACGCCCTTCATGCGTTAAGGATCGGCCGCACGCAGTTTCGGCAAAACGCTGTCGACACCCCTCTTGAGACCTAGGTCAGTTATGCTAGAAAACGGTTGGAGAGCCCGTGCAAGCTTTGTTGCCTCTTGGTTAAACAGCGTGAAATTGTCATCGATGTTCTGTCTCCTTAGCGGGAATAGATTTACAGCAAAGGTGACGGCATTCTGTGGTCCGCCAAGCTGTGGTCTGCCAAGCTCCTTTTTGGGATTCTGTGGCTACTACTTTCTCAGGTAGAACGTCCGATACGTTATTTCCTCTCGACGAACGTTATAAAGTTCAGCGTAGTTCTTTGTGCTTAAAGAAGCTCCTGTGTGCCCGGTGATCAGAATTTCAATGAGAGAGCAGTGTCCGGTTACGCCTCACTGAATGTGCTGTGTATTCTCCAGATATACAATGGGTCATCAGTCATTCAACGACATTTAATCAGAAAATGGTTCGACATTTTCAACCTCACGGAACTCGTTTCCGGAAATTCCCAACAATTTTGATCTGCTTACTGGAAAGTGATGAAAAAACAACTGATAGAAACACCAAAGGTGTAAATACCGAAGAGCACAAGGACTTCTGAGACGGATTCACGGTTGATACACAAGATCGATTTGTTTGCCAGGGATTCCCGGGTCGAGCTTGTTACTGTTACTCGGATGTTTTGGATCATCTGAAAGGCAAAAGCGACCAAAGTGTGTAGAACCGCACTTTAGTTTCTCATATTCGAACAGTAAGCTAGTCAGAACGAAGACTCAGACAAAAAGGCATTTAAAAATGATTTGAACGGTGTCCTAGATACGGTGTGAGTAACTGTCGAAGAATGCTTATTCCACACACCAGCAAACTAAAATGATGAAATTTGTCTAATAAAAGTGTGCTCTAAATTAGAAAGGCTTCTTACCGTGCCCTTCCGCTCAATGAGGGTGATGTCTTTCTTGTGTCCTGAATATAAAGCTTGATTGGCGTATTTAAGAAGCGGTCTAAAGTAGGCTCCATAGTGTCTGGAAGTTCAGGGAAAGTTCATGGGAAAAGGATACCGAATTATCCGAAGAACAAACCCATTTTGGACTAATTTTTCTAAATGGAGTGAGAACGATCTGCTTAAAGAAAGTCAGATATCTAAGTCGTTTTTGGTAACTAGCTCCGTAATAACTTCTGCTCCATTTTCACAGAGACGTTTACCCAGCCTCCTCCATGGGCACATTTTTCATCATTCGGAGGGAGGTGCCAGTCCAGCGACCACTGCTACGTGGCGCCGATGCTCATTTGAAGGGCGCTCATGTTGGAACCCCGATATTTTACGTCGTCCGAAAAGAGTAGACGAGGAGTTGAAAGCGCATCGGAAATCTCATCGAGGTAGATTAGAAAGGGAGGTCCTATGGCGGAGTCTTCGGGAACATCAATAAAGGCCAGTACAGAAGAGCAGGTTGATCCAATTATCGGTCTACTTGAATAGAAAGCCTTGATGCAGAGTGAAACTGCCCTTCCCCCGAATCCAACAGACCTACAATTTCTTGGGTAGAGGGACGTATTGGATTGCATCGAATGCCTTAGAGAAGCTAAAATATTTCACCAGATATCAGTCGTTCGTATTTAGCCAGTGCTTTGCTGTCAATGAGCACCAGGAATGTTCTTAAAAAACACTTTAAAAGTAATATGTGCTGCTCGTGGGAGAGTAGCCAGTTGACAACCAAGCGATTTAGCATGACTCAATACAGAACGCGCTCAACCACCTTGTATGGTATGTCAGTCAGTGGAGCTAAGAGAACTGTAGCTTTTGGATGATGAGCAGTCACCAGTTTTGTAGGTCGGCGTGACAATCACTTGGTACCAAACACGGTTTTCTTCATCGGGCGACAAACAAAAGATCAGGCAGAAATGTTCAGCTAAGTTGTGCGTTTTTTCGTTCAGAACCTTCGTATGCACTTCATCTGGCCCTAACAAACTATCTTGTGCAAAAGTTAGCGAACATCCTCCATAAAGAATAACTTAGGGGTTGTTCGTAGTTCTACTATGTCAAACTGGATGCGACGAAGTCTCTGAGACAGTATAAACCTGAAAAACTCTCCGTAGTCTTCAGCTACCACCAGTGAGTTCTCCGCTTCCATGCCCCAAAAAGGCTGTTGGCTCGTTTCCTCGGCCGTGTCTCCTTCACTCAAATAATATACTTTTGTTTCCCCGGACGGGAGTTAGTATCATGACCTGCTTTCGTAAGCTGAGATGGCGGAGCCCTGATGTACGGCTCTGCTGAATATTACGAAATACCAACTCGTTCTGATTCTCCTGTAGTTAGCTGATTTCTAGATGCCGAATCCTCCTGGACAGCCTTTGATTCGTTCGAGTACGTCGGTTTCTTCAGAGTGAACACTGCATCAGCCACGCGAATTTTCTGGACAATGGTCCTGTAAGTCCTCTCCACTGAGGCTGGTTCCAGTTCAAGTTGAATAACCATACTCATACCTAGCTGCAATATCCCATACATTTATACTGGTGCTTAACTGCCATACAACCATGAGGGGGAAAGGCCTTGGCAGAGTGGAAAAGGGAAACAAAGTTCAAGCTGGTTAAAAAAAGTCGCAGTCTCCATGAATCTGAATGGAAGGAGTTTCAAATGCACATTTGAGGTTCAGGGGTCCCGGCTAAGTGGCAGACGAAGCTAGATAGCACGCAGTGGCCGGTACATCCCACAGGAGTCTGAATCACCTGATTGACGAAGCGTTCTACATTGGCAACCACCAAATCCAACAGGGGTGGCAGCTGGCCTGTGCGATATATTTTGAGTGCGTCAATACAGTTGTCGCCATGTTGCCCGACCTGAGTGATCGCCGGCGCAAAATGTCCACTAGATCCGATGTGTTGAGATTTCATCCAGGAGATCTTGGAGGCTTTATAGCCGCCAACTGGCAAAAGCCGACTTAAGTAGTAGCTGAACAAGAGTATCTAAATGGTCTGCATTACGGACAACTCGTCTTTCGGCAAACTTGGGAGATGGGTAAGGGTATACGACGCCCAAGAGGGTCTGTCCGGCGCAGTGGAATTTGGGTCCACATTGGATCGCAAAACCATGCTAACAAAACGGTCAGGGGCTTTGAGTTGCCTGATGGCCCGCATGTCACAAACCTATTTCCCCTGGTATATGCAAAAGATTTAAGGTATGATGTTATCAGAACTCCCAGGTGACGCTCCGATGTAATTTCTTTCAACAGACAACTATGGATACCTTGCACACCGATCGACTGCATACCAGCAGCACACGGCACGTCATACTTGATGGACATATTCTATTACTGGGACCGGTTGCAGAGGGATTCAAGGGCCGTTGTTGCTGACCACAGGCCAGAGTTCGAGGTCGTCCTCAATTATCAGACTACGGGGAGTTACTCAGAGGACGATAGTAGCGTCTTTTGTGGAAACCGTTGTGATTATGTTCCTCGTGGTGGAAAATGTGACAGGGAGGCCTATCCGTTGGCTTCTCGACCTGAACAGTTTCATGACGTCCATCCTGCCCACCGACTTGTCATCAACAATGACCAGTTCCCGAATGAGACAACTGAAAACAAGAAGCACTCCTCACTGCCGCTCTTATATTGAATAAGACAGTCAATGTGTCTTGAACAACAATCACGTAAGAGAAACCTCAGGTATCTACCACACGGGCACGTGGGTGAGTCCATGCGAGGGAACACTAACCGCCGAACGCTTTTCAAGGTCGATGGAACTCACGGTTTTACAGGACAGGACGTGACAAGGTCAAATGTGCCGAGCCTTAGATGCACACCCAAAATTTCTCTGAAACCACATTTCGGAGGAGGAACACTTTAGCATAAAGTTTCACCATTTGATGGCATTTATTCTGTCCCTTAAGATCTCCCCATGCGGGTGCAGTTTTGTTGGAAGTTGTTTAAACGCACTCGGGGTCCACCATGAGCGCGAAATTCATATTTTATGGCTGTCAATGACTTCTCGTGATGTCTCCCTGATGATGGTAGGAAATTTATGGAAGAGCCGGTTTCTTCACATGTTTTCTTTTGTGTTTCATTTAGAAATAATCTCGAAGCGACAAGAGCAATAATTGCGCCCTCTGTCGGCGCAAACTCAAAATTGAGCAGCGTTTACTACCTTGAATAAGTCTCCTATCTTTGTGGCAGGTGTCCTGCCAAACCAAGCCAAGGAGTTCGTCACAGCTGGTAAGTTTTTTTGGTGATGGTCAGTGCACGCTACATAGGGCGCAAGGCTATGCCGAACCATCGATAGTGACGTTGGGAGAGTTAGTGTGCTTACGGGCAGAAATAACAGACAGCACAATAAGGTGGCCAGTGGTTTCAAGTCCTGGCAAAAATTTGGCGGATTGTGGCGGTCTTGTGGGTGCACGTAGCACCCTCGTCCGGTAAATATGGATATGGTAAACTACGGGCAAACTATCAGAGTGGGTATGGTAGTCGCAGTGCCGTCATCGCGACGCCGTACTTGAGTCCATGGACAGCCCCGTACACGGACATCTTGGGTGAGTCGTTTAGGGTTGTTGTTGTAGTAAGGGTTCGCCAGGGAAGCGTCACAAATTAAGACCAGCATGGTTCGAGGATATTCTTGGGTCCGGTGGTTTATTTCCGTCATTCATACGAGGCAATAAGTCGGCCGTGTCTACATCCGGCATTCAAAATATGAAGTCTCAGAACGACTCCTAGAAAGCACTAGATGTTAGTTAGACTGCGGCCCGAAATAACAAGCAGCCAAAAGTGGTCGGAATTCCTGTTTAACTAACGTCTTCTGGACCTCCGTTTCCAAATATCTTACGAAAGCCTTGGCGATATGGAGTATGCAGACGTCGTTCTCATCTGTAGAGAGGAGGAAAAGGCACAGGCGTTTTTGAATAAACTTACCAAAGTCATCCCGACCTTTGCTATGCACCCTGCACTCACAAAGTGTAAGGTAATAATAATGTTTATTCACAACTGGCTGGTAGCATGACCATAAGATTACATTCAGAATGTAGCATGAGTTTGTTCGTAGTTGCAAGTAATGGACCGAGTGGGCGAAAGGGTACAGTCGAGAGTAGGAAGGGATCAGTTGCGGGTGTGCTTTCAAACTGGGTATGGCAGTGCCGTGCCATCAGTGCACTGACGTAATTCGGCTTCTGGACATCCCCGTAACGGACGTCATGTTTGAGGTGGTTGGGCTGGGATGTGCAATTCTCTGAGCAGCGGGGTTTTTAGTTGACCACGGGAACCTGCAGAGGTAGGACTAAGCCAATGTGAGACCGCAGGTATCTTTCTGGTCCTTTTGGGGATCTCTGGGATGTTAATTAGTTACCAGGTGGAGTAGGTAACAGCAAACAGGGCGTCCAAATCGAGTATTGCTGAAGTTCGAAGCTTGGGAATACTAGGGAATGGGATAAAGTCATCAAAGCCAGGTGAGTTTAAGGAGATATTTGACAGGATAAAGTGCATTAATACAGACAAAAAACTGAACGTTTACCACAATCAAGGTGTTGACAACAAGTGAACAAATGAGAAAGGATAGGAGTAGAGTTGTATTTATTAGACTAGCGATCAAGCACGGGTTGCGTTTGCTGATAAATGCTATTATAGTACAAGGGATCTAGAGCAAACCGTTATGAGCTAACAAAGAGAGGTGTACCGGTTATGGATAGATGCTGTCGGGGTAGGACATCCAAGATGATGGACAAAGTTAGCTGGAATTTATTACGTGAGTTGGACAGTACCATAATCCAGGAGAGAAAATGAATGTAAGAGAAATAGTCACCAGTACCCGAAGCACCGGACATGCAGTCACTGAACACGCCACTTACAGCTTGAGGAGGGGTGTGACAGATGAAGTCGATGCGGGAATCTGCAAGGCTCGGGTTGCAGTTGCTCGTTTGAAACATCTATGGCGTAAAAGTGGCATATCTCTCAAGATCAAGAAATGTATGTATCACACTGCAGTACGGGCTGTTTTGTTGTATGGCTGTCAGACATGGCCTGTCCGAGCAGCGGAACTAAGACGTCTTTAGGCGTTTGACAACCGTTTTCTCAACCGTACTTGGCGATATGTTGACATGATTTTGGAAGTGAAGATGGATTGCAATACTTCGGCATAAACGATTATTTGTATGAGGCCGAAACCAACCTGACAGGCATGGAGTAGAGCCTCAGACTAGCCTGAAACAGCGAGCAGTTTCCAACGTACGTGCCGGAGGTGTGGAAGCTAATTTATATAAAATCGGATGCTGAAAATTACAAACGCAAGCATGTTGGCTGATCGGTTTCTCAGAAGACGAAACTACTACTGCGGCTGAGTATAGGATGGCTACGAGTCGACTCTACTAAGCTACGTGGTATTGGTATTGGGAAGCAGAAGTGGAGTGAAGTTGGGGCTTAGTGCCCTAAATGAGCCGACTTGACCCCAATTATTCGCCCACTCACTAGGTATTCGTTGCCGCTGCAGCCATGGATGCACGTTTGCCGACGCAACCTGGCAGTATACTAGCCTTCGTGGTGACTTCTGGTTGCATGGCAGCTAGGCATCAAAAGAGTGCTACAGCTGAACATTTTTATGACAGGCCATCAGATTGGGCTATCCTGCATAGATGAGGCCTTATTTTCACCGACCAGCATAGATGCTGGCCTGGTGTTCACTATAGATAGCAAAGATAAGCGACATCGTGCACAGTTATTTGTAAGAGAGTCGGTAGCCATTGGATTAAGTTACTGTGCATAGGTGAGGCCTTATAAGCAGCGTCACACATAGACACGGGCTGGCAGTTACGATAAGCAGCGAAGGTGGGCGATATTAAATAGAGTAATGAGTATGACGGGTCGTCATCAGCCTTTGGATTAGGTTATCGCTTATAAGTGAGGTCTCATAATTGTCGTCGCATACTGACCCGGGCCTAACAGTTACGATAAGTAGTGGAGGTGAGTGACAACAACTACCGTTACCATGATGACTGCTTTATGACGTATTCTACCTATGGCAAGCCATATTCCTAATAGAAAAGATACCATTGTGTTTACCTACGGTTACATCCTGACGCCGTATTGCCGACAGGCTACTTATGCACAGCTGGGAAAGGCACTCATCCACAGAGATGGCCCTCGCATCTCCATGCAGAAATTCATGCTGTTTTCTGACAATATCATACGTAATGGAAGCTGGGATTAATAAGAAAATGTGTCATGACGAAGTTTGCTGAACAAAATTATGTCGCTTGTTGTTTCCCCATGTGAATCAACGGTGATCAGCGATAATTTTCCTTGTGTTCTGACTACTCACGAGCAACGTGACTTTCGCCCGTTTATTATAACGCCGTTTGTTTTTTGCTGCTGGTTTCCCCCTGTTTCGGACCTACGTAAGGTCTGCTTATTCTCCATTCACCGATTTCAATAATCGTTTTCCGTCCGTCATTGGTCGCAAATTCGTCTCAGTTCTACCTATTCTCGAGCGTCTGCTCCAGCAGAAGAATGGACCGACCGAGAATGGAATTCAGAGCTCCTCGGATGGCAGGCAGGCGCACTACCGACTACGCCAACTTGACGCCGGAAGGACCCTGTTTTTGTATTGTCTGCATGCTACATCTGCCAGATAGCTTTTGGCGAGATTTGTTTCAAACAGCCCTAAACGCGCAGTCTGATTTGTCACGTGACACGAGCTACCGCGTCGCACCGCCGACCGAAAGACAGTCCCTTTACCTACCAAACGTACTGATTGTTCCTCCGCCATTATCACCCTATACGGCCAACTCACTCTGACAGGCTGTCCGTATATATATGTTTGTACATCGTTTACTTGTTGTTGCTTCTAGAAATCCCTGCCGCTTCATTGAATATTTTCCGCTCCCACTGATTGCGTCATTATTGATTGTACGTTCGCTCAATTTACGATGCTTACTAACCCGTTGTTTGTAGAACCAATTCCTGTCAGTCCTCAATATATCGCCTACTTCTATTGTCTTCTGGCCACAAACTGCGTATAATCTAATATTCACAATCGTCCTGTGAGATCCATAGCCGTCCGGATGTTATATCGCTTGTTGAGTTTGAGGAGTATAAAGCAAACAAACGTCAATGACCGATTTTCCCGGGTGGAATTTGCAATGGATATTCTGTAGATGTTATTTTTATTCTTGAAGAACGCCATAACATGGTAGAATGCGATTTCATGTTTCATCACTCGTAAACCGGTAACAAAATGCAAATCGGTGATGGTCCGTCACCTTGAAATTTCACTCACTTAAACGAAATGCTATGAGCTACATATCACCTCCAAGTGCAAATGGATCAGACCAGCTCCCCGTAAAAATCACAACGTCGAAAACCCCGTAGTTTTAGCGAAAATAATTTGGGTGTGCTTCTAGTGAGCGGCATCAAAGGTCACAGGAGTCCCATAGGTGTTTGAATCGTCACTTGGTCGACGAAGTGTCCTTCATTGATAATAATCCGATCCAACAGGTACGGCAAGTGGCCTGTGCGATATCTGGTGGGTGCAGACTTCCCAGAACTGCGTAGCTTCCTTGACCAGCCTCATTGGAAGGGTTGTGCAGGACAGCTGCCTCGAAAGTCCACGAGGCTGATGAAGTGTTCGTCCCAAAAAAACCAGCGAGTAGTCGGATACGCCAAAAGCTAATTAAAAGGATTAGGCGTTTTCCGGAAAAGAGGTTTTGACATTTTTTCAAATAAAAAACTACAGGCAACGGAAAATGAGCTGGCATTTCGTAGAATGCGAAACCGCCGTAAATCAGAAATCCGCCAGTGGAGGATAAGAAAACAAGCCGCAATACTGGACCTAGCCCAGAAAAACAAAAAGGTGCCACTTACACACATAAGAGGCCGCCGACGAAATAAGCCATCCGCCTTCTCATTAAGGGACAGAAACGAGGAACCCACAAATGACCCAGCAGTGGTAATTAAAGTTCAGAGAACAATATGCAGACTTGCATTTTGCTCCAGTGACCTCGTCACACCCGATATTGTCAATACGTAATTATGAACGGCCCCTAACGAACGTGGTCTCCTCAGAGGAGGACATTTGGCAACTCTTGTACGAGACAAACCCCTTCAGTCCGTTGGGGTCTGACGGTCTCCATTCAAGAATCCTGTGGGAAACGCCGTTCACACTGGCGAAGCATTTCTACCTGGTGTTATGTCAGCTGCTCGACGGAGACAGCCTTCCATTTGCCTGGAAGGAAGCTACTGTCACGCAAGTGTACAAAACCAGTGACCGACTATCTCCAGGTAGCTACAAGCCTATCAGCCTCACTAGCGCATCGTGCAAGGTGATGGAACGCCCTCTGACGCGGCCATCATAAATAATCCCGCTAAAATTAACTTAATACCCTCTTTGCGACACGGATTCCTTCCGAACCTTTCTGGCGCGACGAACATGCTCCTATTTATGGACGGCTTAACACAGGCTAGTTGTGAAGAACCCATATCGAATGCCATATTCTTCGACTTTTTAAAGGTATTTGATCGAGACCTATACGTTCTACTGCCCCAGAAGCTCGAGTCCCACGGCATTTATGGGAAGAGTTTACGCTGGATTAAGAGTTTCCTATCAGGCGGACCATTTTGAGTGAAAGTAGGCTCGACACACTTCTTCGGCTCCAGTCTCCATTTGAGCCCATCAAGGCTATGTTTTGGGACCACCCCTGTTTCTGATCTACACCAACGACCTGCCGGATGTTCTTCCAAGTTCACGTCTGCTCTTGCGGAAGACTTTAAATCCTAGGATTCAAATGCCTGTGCCCTTAAAATTTATGTGAACGCTTTAACCAATGATCATTGGACTTGCACGTTCCCATTAAAGAGGAAAAGTCCGTCCATATGTCATTCAGAGGAGATTCAGCGGACGCCTTTGTCATTCATGATGAGAATGAACCAGACGACATTACGAAGGTAGATACTAAAAAGGATTTAGGTACCTGGCTTTCTTTAAACATGTGCTTCTCAAGGCAGCATGAAAACGCACCTCAGATGGCGTTCACCGTTCTGTGGATAATTCGGATAATCCGTGGACCGTGGCCTCTCTCCGCTGAGGTGTCCTCACCTCTGAGGTGATCTAAGACTTACTTATACCCTGTTTGAACAAGGTTTGGTCAACGAGTTTTCCACCGCTTACCTAATCAGCACACAACCGGGGCATTATAAGATTTTCAAGCTCAGAGCACACACCTTTATTAGGCAACAATTTTTCTCCTCTCGGGTAGTTGGGCGTGGAACAATCTCCCTCCGACGGTTGTTCATGCTGTATCTAGTACCCACTTCAAAGCAACTTTAGGCGCCTTCTTAGCTGAGTCCTCCAACTGGCAATCTTAACTGGTAATGCTATACCCTTTTTTCGCTCGCGCCTTTCAGGTGAATGGAAACTGAGGAATGGCAATAGTACAACCGACCCGGGAAGCTTGTGCGAATGCCTCGATCTTTTGCATCAAACCATGCATCTGTGAGTCTTTCGATTAGGGCCACAACGGTTGATATTACTAGCGGGGGCAAGATGGTGTGTGAATTGTCATTGAAGAGTTAGGAGTTATCAACAAACAGCTACAAAGCTCCGGCATTGCAGAGACCGACTGACATCGCACAACTCCTTTAAACTGCTAAAGTGGGGAAGTGACGGTTAGGTCTTAGCTGCTTGGCGCAAAAAATCTAAATTATGTTCTTCGTGCTTGGGCAAGTAATTGTGTACATTACCGCTGTGACTCGGTGGGTTATGCAAATGAAGCCCGTAGTGGCCACGAGTTAGATAGGAAATGATAGTGAGGTGGATGCATGGCGCGAAGTCTGTGGGCACATGGGGACACCTGTATAACGGAGAGAAACCAGAGGAGTTACACATACTAAAGTGTTGTTGGCTTAACCAGATTGCATCCTCTTGAGGCCAGATGAAGTGCATCCAAAATTTCTGCAGGAGAAATCACACAACCTGGCCAAATATCTTTGCCTGATATCTTTTTAGTCGCTCGATAAGATAACCTTCGTGTTTGGTCCTAAGTGAGCGCCGCACTGTCCTCAGTATTTGATGACCTTTCATCAACCGGAAGCTACCTGCCTATTTTCCGATTGTGGCAGCTTCCCAAAGACCGATTTTTTTTACTTTCCTGAGACAAGAATGAATTTAGTTTGAACTGCAGTCCCTGTCCTCAGGTTTTATTCAACCGCGGTGTGGGTTTGCCACGTGGAGTCGTCTTTGGACAACTACAGGGGTTGTCTTTTGTGCCGGGGTTTTAGCCACTGTTACCCAAGTTCTTGTGTGAGATCGTCGGTATTTTTCGGTCCGGGTGGGCATGTTTTCGGGTGTAAATCACAGATCAGGTGGGGTGGATAGGGGCCAAACAAGGCACCCAAATAAGGTATTTCGGAGGTCAATGCTCTGGAATAAGAGAGAGTGGGATGAGAGCACTGAGCCCTGGTGAGTTTTAGGACGCAGCAGACACCATTGATAGAGACAGAACAACGTTTATCACAATTGAGGTGATGACAAAAGAGCGATTAGATGAGACAGGATAGGGGTAGATTTGTACTTAGCGGCCTAGCGTTCATATTCTGACCGAACTTACCAATATTTGCTATGATAGTATCGGGAACACAGAACAACTGGGTATGAGAACGCACAGAGTTGGTGTGGTAAGGCAACTCAAACACAAGTACCGAAGAGAGGAGAACTTTCCAGATGGTGGACTGGATTTTCTGGAAGTTATTACGTGAGTTAGACAACACCATAACCTAGGAGGAGAAGTGAAGGTGAGAGAAATTGTCACCAGTCCCCGAAGAACTATCAACAGCTTCCATCGAGGAGTGGAGCATAGCGAAAGCGCCTTTGGTCGATAGTCTTGTAAGCTGGTAGTAGAGGGTTAAGTGCCTCATTTGGCCTACATTTATGTTTATTTATTTCTTATGTGTCCAATTCTGGGAGCGGTAGGTGCGTGCGTGCGTTAGGTTTGGTCTACGCAGTGCGCTTTATTGCGGTGCAATCCCAACTAAGACGCAGGAAGCTACAACGTTGCACCATACTTAACCGAACAATTCTCCGTACAAATGCTGGCTAGCTTGGTTCACCCACTATTAGAACAAAACGCTAGTCACCGCGTTTTTGCAAAGAAACGGCTTTTAAAAATGCATCATCATGATGCGCTTTTTTGAACATAACATCTATCCCATTTTATGATCGCTCCCCATCTTTTGGTGGATCCTTACTTGGATTGCTGTGACCCCTCCGGTACCCCTTTGGTCAACTGTTTGACATTTGGAATGCCCTGTCTTACACATTTCTTCAGAGATTTTCCTGACGCCAAAGTCAAACATGGTCGTTATTGGCGCTCGCAATTAGTGGCCTCCTTGCTAGAATGCACTTCCGTACTCAAAGGACTATAGAAATATCGTTCTGGCATGGGCAATATATCAGCATCTATCATTCACATGCACTCAGTAGCAAAACAATAAACTTTGTTAAACCGCAAGCGGATGTTGATCACTGTAAACTTTTCTTGCGCTGCGAGGAAATCTCAACAAACTGTTTAGCTCCCTCTATATACCCGTATTACCAGGTTATTGGGTGTAGCCTTGGAATTAACGTCAATTAGAACCTCTTCGTTTTACTGGCATTGCGGGCGCTTCCATCAACCTAAAACCATAGACCTCACCACGTGCCCCAAGTAGATCTATTACCTATCAGCAGGGGACCGCATTACAGGGTAGAAACTTTTATGCGTCCTAGTTTGGTTGACTTATTTTACGCGCAGCAGGCCTACCGTTGCGTACCATCATGTTTTACAACGGATCCCAATCATGATTATTATCTAAACCTTCGCTTTCTGGATAAAGATTAATTTTCAGCTGTGTCGCAAGCACATGTGCCTACCTAATGAATGCCAAAAGCTCCTTGTTTCATCCAAGAAAAGTATCGCTTGGAAGCTTGACTATCAGTTTTCAACAGAAGACTCGTGAGCAAATAAAATGCGTGGCATTCATGAGAATTGCAGTCGCTTGCCAGCAAATTTAGTTTTCAATGAGATTTTTGGTAAGAGATGGGCTTCCCTCCACACGTAATGATTCGATAGACATCTACTGCCAAACTTACCCGGATAAAAATAATGCAACTATTTATTCAGAAGGGCGAAATAGACACTTGAAATAAGGTTTGTTTGCTTTTCGGTTCTCCACTAATAGGTCAACACACGTGAGGATAACCTAGTTGCTCTCGAATGTGTTCAAGTGTCCGAGCACTGGAGCAAATGTTTTGGAGGCAGAAGTTAATTCATTTTTTCTACCTTGTTACAGGATAAGACTGTCACCTAGAAGATATCACATTTTACGATAACGTGAGGGAAAATGTGTCAATTTGTTGTTCATTTGTGGTTTTCGGGGATTTATATCTACTCGTGGGCAGCTATATTACCACAAAATTGCAATGGACAATTTTTCGTCTTGAGACTCTAATGGAGTTTTATGATTGTCACACGAATAGACACTGTGCTTAAGGTTTAAGATGGTCGCGCTGGACCAGCTTAAATATGGTAACAAGACACAGGTATAATTTGGTAAACAAGGTTGTTTAAGGCGGTGGCAGCATCACAAACAAAACGGAACCGTGTTTATTGCCAAAGTCTCCGTATGCTCGTTACCAATGTGGTAGTTTCCTGTTGCAGGGAAACAAACACACATTTCTAGTCCAAAATGAGTGACGGAAGTGTAAATGAAGTGCCGTACATAAGCCAAAGTATCTCCTATGACTGTGCAGGTCAAATTGAGCAGGAAAACTTACCGGTATCCGGAATTGGTTTTCGTATCAGGGTAAGAGTAGCCAGGATCAGACTACAAATTTCAGACAGCGCAACAGTCAGATATGAAAAGAAGTCGCACTATATACACACGGATTAAAGTGATGGCTAACTGCAAAATTAACCAAAGCCGTAGAATTATTGATAGCAGTAGACGTCTAGTTTATTATGACATAACATTGGATACCATAAATCAGCCAAAATGATTTATACAATAAATATACTACACTACAAGCCATTTTTTGTCGCTCACCTGAATGTGCTAAACACACAATAATAATAACTCTCGTGGTAAAGATTGTAGCACTATGATTCGGAGAACTTTCCGATGTCAGTTTGTAGCAATCATTACGTTTTAATGATGACAGAACATCCGACGAACTCTCAAGACGGCAGCCGTGACAAATTAACGGCGACGACTATCAACGGGGCGGCAACGCACTTCATCAAGTCAGACTACTTGTTACCAAAGAGGTAGGAGCCATTCTTTGAATGTGCAGAACTAGAGAATTGCTGCTATCAAGCAGTTAAGGGTAGCGACCTACGACCGCAGGCAGACAGCATAACGAGACTCAGTAACCGAGCAATCAAGTGTAGGTGGCCGCCAAAGAATGTGAGTAGAAGCTTAGCCCGCCTCTTGTTGTTAACTTATTGTTCACCAATCTGGTCGGCAACAGACAAGTCCCCATCTGCAGTCTGTGGTAGTGCATCTAAGGTGATCAGAAAATTGTGCGTAGCAGAAAATTCGCCCACCTCCGAAAATACTAGGACAGGAACTGAGGAGACAGCGAGAAAACTTGACAGCCGTCCAAGAACGAATAGGACGGAAAACGAGAGGCAAGAAGAAATAATCATCCCTTATAGGTGCGAAGTTCAAATGTGAGGATCACCAGAATCCTGTGACGGGTGGCTTGGGGCAGTGGAAATCGGTTAACCTGTGAAATAGGCTGTTTATCGCTGTTGATTGTCAACAAAAATGCCGTACACCTTAAAACGGAAGAGGCCCGAGGCAAGTAAACATGAGTCTGCTTCAGAAGTGATAAAGTAGGCCAAGGCCGGCGAAGCTCAGGCGACTACGAATGGTGTGAATGCAAAGAAGGTCGAATTTGCAGTGTATACGGCCGGTGCGATTAATGTCCGGATAGGCGTTGAGGCGCTGTCCCTACTAAAGTCCAAAATAAAAATTACTGCATTGTTGCGCATTGTTTGTTTATTGCTGTTTTTATTCAACAACGCCCGGGAGAATTCAGCATAACGCTTGAAAGTGTTCATTCTGGAAGAACCGTGCGAGTGATGTTTTCACTTCAGTGTGTGACAGCATTCAGTCGTTTGGCTTGTGTGAGCTGGGCTCATTCATCAGTGGGGCAGAAAATGGAATTAGGCAGGAAAATTTGACGAGAACAGAATGAGTTTTTTATACTTAGAATAAGCTAGCTTTGATTAGCAGCTACCCGTCCCTGGTTATCTAGTGTCACTCAGCGCCGATTTCGTTGGATTTCATTCGGGTGAGTCTGATGCCTGTTTGCCGCTGCTTTTGCAGCCGACCAGCTACCGTCGGCATACAAACACAGTGGGAAAAACTGAGCGGTTTTTATCCAAAGGTCCTGCTAAAATACCGCAAGAGCTAAAGTTGGAGCAGGAGCTTTTGGATGGAGGAGGTCATGGCTTAAGATGGGACTGTGAGCTACAATATATGGTCACCACGTCGGTAATAGTAACTGAACAGCCTGAGCTTAGTTACTAAGTAAACCTTGTGAAAAGGGCGAAGAACTCTTTGAAACCTCTGTTTAAAACAAGCTACTAATAAGAAGTTGATGTAAATTTTAACTTACAGCAAATACTGAAATGAATCAACAGCTACGGAATTTAAATTCAGAAGGCTCACATATTGCACAGCAGCAAATGAACACTGCGCGGAACGCACTTTCTCCAGGTTTGGCGATGAACATGTCTACGTACCATGCAGCCGCATGGCGTTATCTGTCATTTGGTTTTTACTGACAAAATATGCTTGGGCGACATCAGGCTGATGGATTCCGCAACGCCTCTTTTCGGCATTGTGTTGGTGAAAACCCTAAACGGCTTTGCTGTCAGTGCGTGGAAAGCAACTGGCCGTCCGCTGCCAACTTGTCTGACGGGACACCAACTGATATACTAACCTACAAAGAGCTTTCTAGGTGACACCCCCATCATTGTTGTTTAGTTAAACAGAGAAGGAAATTGCTTCCACCACGGCCCCGAGACCCATCATGGGTTTATCAAAATGAGCTTGAAAAAAAGAACTAGAGAACCCTGGGTGTAATGAGAAAATGGGTACAGAAATATACATTACCGAGAGCTGTACAATTGGTAGCAACATAACCGATCCAGATGCTTTTTTGATATGAGTTCGGCCGAGAGCAGAGGAAACCTGAACACAAACCTCTGGATGGATAGAAGTCTGTGCGTTGATGCCTTCTAAATTGGTCACTGTTAGGAAATCCGCGCGTTGGGTGCTATCAAAGTCTCACTGTCTTGGAATAAACGTAGATGTCGGGTACTTACGTCTATCGCAACGGATCTTAGACTACCAAGAGTCACCTTTCAACCCTTACCATCGTGTCCGGTCAAAAGCTGACAGACGCTGAGGACATTGTCTTCAAGAAACCGAGTGGCTATGGAAATTGTGGTGGCAAGTCTAAAAGCCCCGGGTAGAGGCAGGAAAAACTCATTTGCGATTCGCGAACTTTCAGGTGATTTAGGAGAAACCGACGATGGCTTCCTTTACTCGCCTTAATTGAGCTTTTGCGACTTATCTATGTTCCTAAGGGCTCTGGAGCGCTGAAAAAACAAATTCTTTAATCACACTGCATGGCGAAAAGACTTCACCAAAATGTAGTAGCCCTGACTATGGCCTTGCTTCTTGGCTATGTATTAGGTTGGGGGTTTTGAACTCTCAAACTTTTACACCTATTTTGTCCTCCCCTAACAAAGGGCTTGCATTATTATCATAACTTATGTTGGTGTGAGCCTCTCGAAGACAGACCGGATGCGTAATGGTACGGAGGAGAGCCCACAGATTAGCTTTAGGGTTAATAATGTCTCCATCACCGTGGGTGTCACAGATTGAAATCCGGTTGCCCCTGTTGGTCTAAATTTGGTAACGCCTGGACAACTTGTTGCTAGAAAACGTCTTCTTTTGGACAATTAAAAAAACTAGTTTCCCATCTAGCCTTTCACCGGCATATCTGATCTATAGCTTAACCAGACTGCGTTCAACCCGGCAAGCGACAAGAAGACGGGGAGCCAGCCAGGTGGGAATCACTCTGACTCTGATCCTGATCTCCACGTTGTACGACAGAAATGATTCACGATTCATTTCTCAACCATAGAGTTATTGGGATCACGGTGGACTTTCATCACGTACTTTAAAACCCTTGCTTTATGCACACCAACCGATTCTGAACAAATTTCCATACTGAACTCCCCTGGCATGAGCAGGGTTAGCAACTGTTACTTAGCATCATTGGCTTTTATCCGCATAGCTGTTGGAACCTGCTCGGTTCTGCTCAAAACAGATAACCTCCGGGTCATCGGCGCTCTGACGTAAGGCCCTTGGATGGGACATGACTGCAACATCCAGCAGCCTAGTAGGACGGATTCCACAAGTAGAGGTTGGGCTACCTGTTCCACATCAGAATTTTGTGAGACTCTCAGAAGTTTCCACCCTACATTTTATCCACGAGAAGATATGGGTCAGACATACCGCCCTCTGCTGGCAGATTGCCTCTTCCTCCCAACAACACTATCCACGACTGCTGGCCTCCCTCATACTATTGTCTCTGTGCTCGTTTTTCTTGACCGTCTAAACATTCTCTGGCCAAAAACAACTAGCCGGATATCTCTGTTTACGCCTGGTTACATTCTCAACTAAGTTTGCCGGGTGAAATGCTAGCGGCTCCTACACGAGCATAATCTAACGGGGGTCTTTTGAGACTGGCTGAAGTTGCTCCACACCTTCTACGAAGTGACCACTGCATACTTCCTTGCACAGCGGTGAGTTCTGGCCCAACAGCTTTTCCAAGCACTTTCTTCTCCTGCCCACTATCTCCAGAGATTCTGTTAGCATGTTCTCCCCGATGTTTTCCTTGGAGTGAGGCGAATTTTGCACTCCGTAGGTTCATGGCCGATCTGTGACATTTACCACAGCATGTTAACGACCATTTACGTTGTACTTCCCACAAAAATTTTCATCTTTGCCTACTCCGCCAAGGGAAGCTAGGAAATTAAAAATAGTAAAATACATATAGCTTTTCGCAAACGCGGGAGGATCACGGGTTCTGTTTGCCTGCGCTTGTTTATGAGCTCGCAACAAATCGAGAAATCTTGCGCTAACATTTCATCGGAAAACGTAATGCGCGTATGAGGTTCACTCTTTCGGTGATCTTGGATTTCAAAGGCGCATCTGGTTAAATTGGCCAGTTATTTACCTTTAACACGCTTGATCGGCGATGAATATCCCCAAGCTCATATACTTTTTGCGTATTCCGTCTTTCTATTCCTGGTGGGTAACAATACAAAGAACGTTTTTCAAAGGCTTCGAAAAAATGTGCCGATTCCCTTTATTGCTCCTAGGATTCTGTGGCCAACAAGTTGAACGAACACCCCAGAGGTTCTTCAAAAACTTGGCGATCGAGCAGCTGCTGACGAAACCTTTGTTAACCTGAAGTCGGCAGCTAACTTTTGGGAGCCAGCCCATTACACACGAAATGGCATGGTCCTGGCCATGTGCATTCGGCGGTGCAGCTGGGATGACCTCAATTATTTCAAACCGTTGTCTCAGGACTAAATATCGTGCTGAATTGCGGCTACCAAGCTGTATGTCCTGCTCGTGTGTTGCCACCATTTCACTCTTCCAATGGAACTTTTATACCCGACTCCACAACAGTGACACCAGTGAGTCTCTGCAGTTTCACTCCATATCATGTTTCTGAGGTCCCTGTTACCATTTACCAGCCTTGCTAGTCCCTTTAATTCATCATTCCCACGTACGCTTTTTGTGACCCTGGCCAAGAGCCCAACAGTCCAAGGCCACGAGGCCTCAGCGGTTGTTTTTGCTTCAGTTCAATTTGATCGGCTGGATGACGCCAAATCTGCTGCTTCACCAGATCTGATGATCTGATCCGCAGTTTACACTTCTCTTGTCATATGTCAGGCAGGAAGCTTCTTGTTTTAACTCCCTCGTTTTGTTTTTGTCCGCCACCCTTAAATCCAAACGACCTGATGTTGCTCGATGTTCTCTCCAAAAAAGAGCTTCCCCGCTTGTGTAGGTTTAGTGGTGACCACGTACACATTGGATAAAGCTCACCGCCTATGATGCTATCCCTTTTCCCAAAACCCCCTGCACTCACAGTCTCCGCCAGTTATGCCTTTATTCCGACTGTAATCTAATGATCATACCTTACGACAAGCCTCCCACAACTTGGGAATAAACATTATTATTATTAAAAAGGAGCGTCTCTGTGTGGAACGGGGATTCAGGTCAGAACATATGGCCAGCATTACCAGCCGTGGCGATTTGGCCATGTATTGTGAATGCACAGTCACTGATTGCTGAAAAAATTGCTGGTTTTTCCACCAAAATCCTGTGGCACAAATAGCGATCGCTACCTCTAAACTGATGGCGACCATCGGTGTGGACACACTTATCAGGACAGGGTCCATCAGATTCTCCCCTGCATGGTTGGAGAGGCAGAAAACTGTCACTGATAGCTGATCTCAGTGGCTTTTTGGTTAGCAAATCCTATCCTATCCTGAGTAACGTTCAGGATCATGTGCACATCAGAATGTAGTGTGCAAATAATTTGTGTTCTTACTCCCCCTGTTCCGTTCTCAGATAAGGCTTTCACAGTAAGGCTTTAGGACAGAAAGCAGCGCGGAGGTATTGCTGGTGGGGATAGTGTTCTGCTTAACTGTTTGGCACAAGCTCTGTGCACGCTAAAGATAGACCATAGGTTTATTTCGTGACCTGCATGCGGTTTGCAGTTTGGGGGTAACGAGGAGCAACATGACGAAGGGAGACTTGATATCGCAAGGCCAGGTTTACATCGTGAAGACAGAAGCAACGTATTTTAGAAGACAAACACTGAAATAAAGAAGCGGGCAAAATACGGGTTCTACAGTAACAACGTATATGCCGAACTGAGCCAGAACCAGTGGCCATTGCCGCTCCAGTGAAAGGCTTTATCAAACCAAATGTTCATGTATGTAAACCAAAAAATCAATAGGTTTGATGCTTTTCCCTCCTAGACACTCCCGAGATTTTTGGCCCCCTAGCTTCTCTAACAGGCGATACGGTATTAGCTTTTATGCGTCTTGAGAACCAAGGCGCCCGCATAACCTCAACCTGTGGGTGGATGAATATAATTGGGGTGGTTCAAACTTGTGCAGAATGATTCAAATGTAGTATCATGGAATCTGCTTAACTTAAAGGGACTGCACAAGTGCTGAGACAATGAAGTTGCAATATACCTGCGGCTGAAAGACGTGGTATCCAAGTGCGCACATACAAAAGGCTTTGGTGCTTTCCTCCGAAGTGTTCCCCAGCTATGGTGGGCTTGTTGTATTCGGGATCTTGCCGTACATCAAGTTGTTTTAAGGAAAAACCAAACCGTGGTGAATGAGTTGACTTTAGTTTGTACTTTA
The DNA here is from genome assembly GCA_003604175.2 of Clonorchis sinensis. Taxonomy (NCBI): domain Eukaryota; kingdom Metazoa; phylum Platyhelminthes; class Trematoda; order Opisthorchiida; family Opisthorchiidae; genus Clonorchis; species Clonorchis sinensis. The sequence continues at coordinate 185,051,092 of CM030369.1, read as the reverse complement.
TGGTTGTCAAGAAAACCATCCGCATGTGGAACTTTCGCTGCTCTTACACGTTCATTGTCTAGCCATGCGGTAGGCGGTAACGACTAAATGATGGGCACCTTGTAACCCAATAAAGATGGCAGGAAGCCAAAACAGTCAGGTTTTATGGAGGCTTGAGTCTCTTTTTACTAACATTCGGTTGCTCCGTTTTACCTGGCGCATTCTCGAACACCTAAAATGAAGTCGAGAGCATAGCTGATTGGTTTCCATGCCAAGCAGCCAACCGGATTGATTCAGGATGGTTTGACTCATCGAACCATTGCCGCCAACGCTTAGGCGTACCTGCTTTGGTTCTCAAATTTCCAGAGAACGAACATCTAGCAGATGAGATTAACACAGACCCGGAAGGCGATATATAGCCCGTCAAATGTAAGCGTTTACAGAATTTATGGAATTTTTCTTCATGTGGCGACTGCCCAAATGGTTTTTTCGTGTATCAGGAAGGTCAAATTCATGAAAGTAACCCCAGAACGCCAGGAACCTACCGAGACACTAAAACGCCACCAAAATCTCGATAGAAAAGCCGACAATCATCCAAACCTTTCAATTATTCAAGCAATTCAGCAAAAGCCGGCGGGTGTTTAGGCGCTCCATAGAAGCACGACCAAATGAGATCAATGTTCAGACATTTCATAGAAGCACCACTAATGTTGATGGGTGTCCACCAAACGCCTATCAGATAACCTGGATCAATGTCAGAAAGTGTCCTTTAAATAGCGCGGGCCGTTGTAACTTTTCGCGCTCGCACGCACTCGCTTATTGCAATAAAGCTGTTGCGTTCCTCGTCGGTAAGTTCTCTTCTGGCATCAGACGCTGGAGTGGGAACAGCCGTCATATATAACACAGTGTATTTCCGGATCCGTACTAATGTGGTGAAGCACCGACCCAAGATTTCCTCAACGAAAATAGGATGGTTCCTGAATTACCATCCCGGCTGTTGGATAGTTCTAGTTTCATCATGTCAGCCTAAACGGCTTCTCCTCACCAGACATGATAAGCTGGGTTCGTCCAGCCTTGAGCTCACAAAGACCAGTAGGCAAGAAGTTTGAGATCTAATTCCCAGCACGGTCAACGACATGCATCTCTAGTACACTTCACTGAAAAGTGCTTAAACGCTTTTGGGTTGCATAGCCATAAGGGTTGCGCCAAACGACTTCAACGTGGATCCAAACTGCAACTGTCAACACTCCATGACTGAACTCGTTTTGTGGCAGTTAGAAGCCACACACCCGAGAAGATTCGCGCCCCTCTATTTGGCATCAATAAACCATCTCATTTTCGGACCATTCACAGCCCAGTAACCTGGTTGGATGCACACTAGCCCACACAACTATACAACTTGACCGAAAATATCAACTCAACCCTGGCGGGTGAAATCTACATGCCTAACATAAGAAGCAGCCACGGGGTTTCATAAATTGTGGTCCGAAAAATCGGTCATTTCTTAACAAAAATCTGCCGAATGCTCTACTACGGGCTCGAAGCCTACCTCTATTGAAAACTTTTTCTCATTTCCCATACTAACGCCCGCATAACCTATCTGGAAATTATTTGTAGAGCTTTCCACCGGTAAGCGAGCTCCATACCCTTTGGCTATCCTGAAAGCTCAGGCGCAAAAGCCTGACGGTGTACATAAGTTATTCATCACCGTCTCCGGCATTCCAGACACTATCCGATGGAATACAAAAATGTGGGGTCTCCATTAACAATAATGGGGTTATTTCCGAACTTGTAGGTGACATGCTAATTAAAGAATGATCGGGTCGTTACAGCTTGAACGCGGGGAGGAAGGCACAAGCAAAGAGACAAGCTTATTTCGTGAAAAGTCATCATCGTCGCGAGAACCAAGAAACTGAAACAATGGAGCATGAGGTACGACCAGTTTAAGGATGCAGCTGGTTGACTTGAACTAGAACTAATAAACCGTTGCTGGCCTTTGGCGGTTGTGTAAATGGCCAGGGTCAGAGAAGACGGAAGTGAAGATGGGGATGGAAAAATTCAAACCGGAGACAAATACCAAGATTTGTCCCAAAAATATGGTTGACAATAAAACTAAGTAGCTTTACTGTGGATGGGAAAATTCAGACCGGAGACAAATACCAAGCTTTGTCCCAAAAATAAGGTTGACAATAAAACTAAGTAGCTTTACTGGTGACGCTGTGTAAAGTATATTTTCGATGGAGAGACAGTGCTAATACATAGGGCCGTAAAACGCCTTAAGAAACTTGTTGAAATTGCGAAAGGGAAAAACTGAAAGTGCAGGGGAAACCAGGATGGTTAAATCAAAAAAGGTTCAGCGGATTGCAACGAACTAGTCCCAGCAAAGGTTGGGCCGCGCAATTAGCGACCCGAGAGTGTGAGGTGACGGTTGAGCGTAGGAATAAAATAGTCGTGGGAGTGCCATCAGACTGCGTATGGTAACTTTGTGCCGTCATTGCACTGTCATACCTCGGTTTCTGGACAGCCCCGTAACGGACGTCAAGAGTGCGGCAATCGGATTTGGGCTGTAAATTCCTGTGGCGGCCGGATGTGGATAAGACGAGGGTTGACACAGGTAGAGCCAGGCCGACGTGAAGTCACGGGTAATTTTGATTCAGTTAGAGGACAATCTGGGTGTAAACTGGGGACCAACCAAAGTGAATGAGTTGCTGCAATACGGAAGAGGCTACATCCGTTACTGTCAAAGTCCGAAGCTTTGGGAGAGGGGTAATGGGATGAGATCAGTGAGGTCCGGTGTCAGATATGATAGAGCCTATTATTAGAATAAAATAACTTCAAGTTTAGCAGAGCCATCGTGGTGACAATAAGTAGCTAGATGTGATTTATGCTTAGTAGCCTTGAAATCAGCGACCGGCAAGGCTTTCCAACATAAACCTATCCTAGTAAAAGAGGCAAAGATACAAAAGCGGGGTGTTGTGACAAGGAATAGGAAACATAAGGAGTGATGAGGACGGAACCTCCAAAATAACTGACTAGTTTATCTGAAATCTGCTATGTAAGTCGGACAGTACCATAATTTTGGATGGATAGTGAATGTAAGGGAGGAGACCACTAGTCCCCTGAATAATTATGCATTTTAGGCTGCGGCTGCGGGAAGAACTGACAGCATCTTGCGATATATCACATCTCAGGAACGACGTTGTCCCCGGCCTTCTCAAACAGGAAGAAGTGTCATAGTTTTCAGAAACAAAATACATGGCGAAAACCTGAATATTTATTTGTTCAAAGAGAAGATTGGGAAAAGAGACGAGCAGCGAGCCTCGGATTAGATGCGTGGCCTAGGCGTGCTGCATCTCAAAACACGCTGGACCCACAGATCACTAATGGCCGTTGGTCAATATTTTTGTTGATCTACTGAGCCTCTAGAAAATGGGGCGTGGGTATCACATGAGGGTGTCTGTTTGTAATTGTCACGAGGTAATTTCATTACCACCCATGAGCCTGACCTAATTTTTTGAATGTTTAGCTTTTCATACCAACCTGGGCAGAGTGAGAAATGTGACTTCCGTCTTTTTTTATGAAAACGCTCTGGCGCTCTTGGTACCGTGACCATGTTTGTTGCTGTCCCGTGAGTTTTTGCTGGAATTTTGGATTCCGAACGTCTAAAATCAACTGCCAGCCGCGGAGGAACTAAGCACAATACCGCGACACCAATTTTGATGTTGAAGGGTTGAAGCATTCCATATGGAAGTGGTTTTCCAGGTAGAACGGTCAGTGCTAAAAAGCTCAAAGACCTTGGACAGTCTTTTGCCGCTTATTGTGCAGAATCTCCCAAAACTCAGGAAGTTCTGAAACAGCGATTTTGTGGCCGGGGGCTGGAAACGAAACCAACCGGTCACGTGGGCCTAGTCCATGGTGTGATTACCTCACGCCCAAACAAGACATAGAGTCACACAACCATCAGTCACGGAAGCCATTTCACATGTTCCCATGCTGAGTGGTGGCCGCTCAGCCGTGAAGTTGGGGTTCGAAACTCCGGGAAATTTGCAATCTTCCTTGAAGCGGACCGGAGAGAGAGATGCTGGTGCTGGACTCATCATGTGGAATAGGCGTGGTTTCGTGCACAAGCCGATCAGTCTTCGGTTCGACTATAATCGTGGCGAAAATGGTGTCGTCATATGGTATCTGCGTTATCCTGTTGCTCTCATCTGCAGCCGTCTGGTGACAAGCGTTGTCGAGGGATTACAGTCAGAGTTTACGATCAGTCAACTAGTCTGTATTTGGGCGACGAGGCCCATGGACTTGTTGAGGTGGCAAGCAGAATTTAGCCACATTGAAAATCACGGAGTGATTTGGCTCGCCGGTGGTTTTCGGGTTGCCACCAGATGTGCCGCCAAAGGTGCACTTCATGCATTCAACTGGTTACCTCATAATCACGTTCCCAGCTCGTTTTGAAGTAAGACTGAGATCAGGTTTATCAAGCTGAAGAATAACCGGTCAGGCGTTCATGCGTACTGTAACAAATTCAGCTCCGCCGGGTGAGTAACCGGTCAGGCGTTCATGCATACTGTAACAAATTCAGCTCCGCCGGGTGATATCGCCGTGGTTTTGAACACGTTCAGTTGTAAGAAAGATATTTGCGTGGGCTCCCAAAGTTGCCCCTGTATTCATTCCATTTTGATTGCCACTGATGCACTAGGGAGTCCGAGTCTTGCGTGAAAATGCTATTCCCCGGAGAAGAAACGGACACCACGAGGTTTTATTGAGGTTTACTCAGATTATGATTGGCTTTTAGAGTGTAGTGGTCTGGCTACCCGAAAAGCAACTTTACCAGGGGTGTGGGCAAAGAAATAAAACTAATGACACTGGACCGAGCGTACAACAATAGAGAGGTCAGATGGAATAGACTCACTGAGAATTGCTCTCTTTAAAATAGTTCGTCGTGGGGCCAGGTCAGCGAATAAATAATATTCCAATTATGGTTGCTCACGGGTCTTCGTTTGAACAGTTTTCGTATACAATAAAATCGGAAGATAGTGTAAAATGTTTTGATACCAGATTTGGCAAATGAAACCTGCGAATGACCGCTATAAGCGCCAGTGAAGTCGGAAGAGGAAGCCGAAGCACGCGAGCACATCTGTATTGCATGAATTTGCGCAAAAGCGCGGTTTTGTAATTTTTCGCATTCAAACAAAAACGCTCATGCAATTGACAGAATAAGTGATGTTATACTGGCAGCAAAAGAAAGCTACAGGAAAATGCAGCCTGGTTTGCATTCCACGTCGGGGTGATAGGGCTGGGTTTGTTCAAGTGTTTCTAAATCAGCCATTAGATTAGCACTCCATGGAAGATTTCTTAGATGCTAATGTCACACCTTACTCACTTCGATTCAGTGGTCGAGACCTGTGGCGACTGAAGTCAACCGCGATGAATGGGGCATTCGAATTAACCCTAGGTTTAAACGAGGAGCTGGATGCACTCGAATTATTTGTTGACCACATTAACGTGCGTGATGAAATCTTCCGTGGCGAAGATTGGACGAGGAATCTTGCTGTGCGAATACTCCGACCAGGATCTTCATAATGTCTGCAAAACTTAGGTTGTGGAAATGTTTGTGACCCGACCATGCTCAAATGTCCACAGTCTCTGTAACCTCATTCGAACTTGCAACACATCGCAAACCTGGGAAAAGTCAGTTTGAAGCATGCTGTCATATATTTTGCACCAAATATCGGAAGTTTGTGTACGGTCAGTGTATAAATTGATTTCAGTGACCGAGTTGGCATTTATATCTGCGGAAGACGACGGCGGACCCAAAAGCTTTCGACACATTCTCCGACATTATGATCAGAGTCCCAATGGGGCTCAGTCAAGTTGCTGCTGTCGTTAGTTTGAAATTGTTTGCTCCACTGTAAATGACTTCGTGGCCTGGGTTTGTCGCCATTTCCTTCGTATCTCGAGCTCTCTACGAAGTGAGTCTCGCGTTGCTTGACCTCCCCCTGGAGCATCGTTGCATCCGAAAGGACCTTATTCTTACTTATGCCCTGTTTGAACAAGGCTTCGCCAACAGGTTTTTCACCGTTTACCCAGCAAACACACGGCGGGGACATGGTAAGATGATTTTCAAGCTCAGGCTGCACACTTTCACTAGGCAAACTTTTTTCTCATTTCAGGTAGTAGGTGCGTAGAATTACCTTCCTCCGACGGTTGTCCACGCTCCTTCCAGAACCCAGTTCAAAGCACTATTAGACACTTACTTATTCGAGTCCTCGCACTAGCAAGCATGCTGCCCTGTGCTGAGAACAAAGAGAGCAGCGCTGCACCCTTTATTCACTAGTGCTTTTCAGGTGAACGACAGCCACTGAACGACAAGAACAAAACCGACTCGGGAAACTTGCGCGGAAGCCTCGACCTTGTGTATCAATCCGTGAATCCGTGAATCCTTGGGTTGCTGATCCACCCCCTATAGTCCACGAAAACGGCGTCTGCCTTGGACACCCCTGCTGGACGCAAAAGAAGATTGCTGCATTCGTATTTATGGAGCGATCACGTAACATTAAGCCAGAATCGTCGTAATTGGACGCGAAAAATCCGCCACAAATGCTCGATTCCGATTTATCCATATTCTGACCAATTAGGGCACGCATTCACTTGGTCCGTTTTCGCTTTGCGACTCGTCCGTCCAACCGATGTGATGTTCAGTTATTTCGAGCGACTACCTTCCGGTCACACTCACTCTGATTTCTCGCGATTTATATTTTTGCCACCGGCGTGATTTTGACGTGAGATGAGGGACAGGGTTTCAGAACTGTCTGTTTCTTCTGAGAAACTGCCTGCCTGTCCCTTGACGGAGTCGTTAAATAGGAACTCGGAATGTCACAACTGTCTTCTAGCACTTAATGGACGCTGTCTATTTGATTCGATCACACTGCGTGCACTGCCTGTGTCGAGTGTGTCAGGTCTGTTGTCTGATTGTAAGGTACCCTCGGACGGAACACGTGTTCCTCCTCTTTATCGTAATCTCTTTGGACTGTTTTTGCGCTAGATAGTAGCTATTTTTGGTGCTATACGTGCCATGTAGAAAATTTTGTACGATTACATCAATTGTTACCTAGTATAAGAATCCTATAAGTCGCAGCTAAGAAAAGACTCAAAGTACGACCATGGTACGTGTAACGCAATTAGAACTTGACTGTACCTGCTTACACATGTTTTTCGTGTGACCTAATGTGTGTGTGTATCTTTTCCTCCCTATTAAGGGTACCCCGACGAGCCCAGACAGTAAGGAGTCGGCCGATTGTACACCGTTTTAAGTGACCTTAAGCTATTGATATACCTATACTGGGCTTGTGCTGTAGCTTCGGTTTCAATACGCTCACGTTGTTGCTTCACTCCGGTCTTCTCTCCTGCATCACCCAATCTGTGCGAGTGTGTGCTCTGTGCGCCTTGTCGCTCCAACAGTATCAATTTCCATATCTGCACCTTTCAGAACCGGCGTGTGCCGTCACTAAATCCTCGCGGACGTCGAATACCGCTGACTTCCTGACACTCCACGCTACATACGTCTAGCGCGTATCGAGATCGAAACGACGAGCACAAGTCAAATACGGCACAGAAGCAGTTCAAGATCACTCCAAGGGATGTACAACCGAACTACAGCTGTCTGTCGGGCTCGTGGTGATAGTGATTCCTGTAATAGGGAAGGAGAGATACATCCACTAGGTCATGCGGTAAACACGTGTTAGCAGGTACGGTACAGTTTCCATTACGTTACATTGTCCACTCCAATGCGTGAACCCTATCCTCAGTGCTCAGAAGGAGGAGAATCAGGTGTTTTGATCTCAGCTGTATGGCTAACAGGTGGAGGATAGTAGGACGTTGCACCTCATTATATGGTTGAGAAGGGTCATGAATGACATAGGTGTTGTCCGGGTTCTTACTAACGATAACGTAGGGTCCTTGCCACACATGATGGAATTTTCCAGGAGCACCCGGCGGTGCTTTCGGATGGTGTAATAGCACACGATCGCTTACTTCATAGACAGATTCGTGTGATTTGCCGTCTTACTGAATAGCTGAGACTACGTTAGTGTTTTGCCGGCGGTAGATAAAGCCACGGTGTACTGACTCTCGTTCGATGATCTGAGTCTCATTTGGATGGTCGTTTTGGATTAGACCGAGTCGCACGAACATGTATTCTGATCACAGGTTTGTCGTCCTGTGACCTGACGCTTGCCAACGAACTAGCGCCCGAAATTATGTAGACCATATTATCCTCGGTTGCCGGCGATGGGGATAAACCATCGCTGGTCGCTTCTTCGTCATCCTCATTACCGAATAACAGTTACACCTTGCAGCGTCTCAACCCATGCACATGTGGTTCACGCGGGCCCTATCTTGGAAGGCGAGTCGTACCGACACACAGACCTCTAATCTCTTTTATGCCTTAACTTGTACTTTTGCTTGCGCCACTGATTTTGGCACAGAAAGCAATCGTCTTTTCGGCAAACAATGATTAGACATTCGCAACACATGAGCAGACAGTGCAACTTTTGTTGCAGGAAACATTCTTCGTTTGAAGACCCTGTTGCACAACCGAACGTTCGTTTTCTTATTGTCCAGATGTGGATTCGCCGCACCGGCCCACATGATCTACGGTTATCGAAGGCCTGAGTTGACTCCCGGCATGCACTTTGGTACTGCCCTTCGCTGCGCTTTTCAGACCTGTGCAAAACATACCTCGCTTAGCTACTGAGAAGCCCCTGTATTCAAGCCGTACAAAACTATCAGAACCGATTCGTCCAACTCCTGCCTCCCGGTCCGAGTTCGGATGTTGAACACTGGAGACAACTCTCGATAACTGTACATGATGCCGAAACTCCTGTCTGCGATACCATTCTGTTAACATTTTCTAATCATTAGACCTCTGATAGGACCTTAGTTATTCTAGAGGCCAGGCGATGAATTCATTTCGGTTCAGCTTGTCGTGCATAAACCGTGTGCCAAGGATCTGCTGGTTCCAACTTTTTCAGTTTCGATTACCGGAAAATGGAGATATCCAGGCATCGGAGGAGATGGTGCGTTTGGTCAGTGGTGGTCAGTTTGGTGCGGAGATGGTCAGTTATTTTGCGTTTTATGTTGCTCCAACGGAACTGGAAACTGAGCAGCTACGGATTGAAGCCGGTAACTTTGACGCAAGAGCGGCACCGACTGCCTGACTGGAGTATATCTTCTTGTGTCATTACCGATTGGTGAGTTTATTCTCGGGGTCCCCATCCAGGGAGACGACAGTTATCGACCCGACTGAGTTTGCTGGTTAGTGGTTTCATATTTCGTTGCAAGGTCCAACTCTCGGTCGCTTCCAGCCACTACGGGGTTGTGCGAGGTAGAAGGTCCTCTGACATGCAGGGTAGATATCCCAGCACACGTAACCTGTGAAGTCTGGGCAACTCGTCCATCGTGAGTTCCTTCCTTCCTAAAACCTCGGCATTGTTAATCCAGTGTTCCCACCAGACCCGGCCAGTGCTTGTAAGACACCTATGGTCAAAGACTGACAGCTTTTATACATCCTCTGCGCGTAGAGGCCACGTTTCTGATTAATAGGACAGTATGCACCACGATGTCGCAGTGCATACTCTACTCCTGACAAATGGACTGACGTCACGCCGGCACCAAAGGTATCGGAGGTTGGAAGAGGCTATCTTGGCCTTTTCATTTCGGGAACTGGTCTAGTCTCTAGCCAGTCTACCGGAATTAACACAACTGCCCAAATTTGTCCGCCACATCGATTTGCTGGTCCGCAAGCATTAAGTTAGAGTTTTCTTCCACCCGGTCATGTGGCAGCACTTTGCATGTGTGAAGCGCGTACCAAACCACTGTGCAGAATTATTTAGGTTATTTGAAATGGTTTGTATCTTTGAAGGATTTGAATCAAGGAGAACAATGCCCACGAGCGAACTTCCCGGGAGCATTTCGATCCCCGAGATTTCAGAGGTAGCTAGAGGAAATTCAAGCAGCAAATCAGTAACCGAGTTGAACATAAATGGTTAGAGAGAGCAGTCTTTTATCAAACTAGGGGACTTGGTGAATTCAGACGACAGCTTGCAACATATTCATATGCATCTACATTTCCGCGTACAGTGCTGTCACAAAGTTAAAAGTGACCTCGATTACCGAACACCGTCAAAGTTCATCGCATTTGATAAGTCAAAAACAGTTTTCAATTCAAGAAAAACGAACGATAGAGTGGCACTGTTCAAGAAGTTGCCTCGAGGTAAAGAAATGGGGATGGATCCTCGGTCGGGGCGAAACCCAGTTTGGATCTCGAGTTCGTCCCTCCTGATGGTCGATCACCCAGCTCAAAATAATACCAGAGAGTATCTTGGCTGTCGAGACGAGATGGCTCAGTAGTTGGAGCGCGAGTTTACTGACCGGAAGATCCGTGGTTCGAACCCGACCTCTATCTCTCGACTTCCCCTGTCTAGGCTTGGGCAACGTGGCAGTATCCCAGCCCTCGTGCTTCCTTCTGGTGGCATGGCAGTTAGGCACCGAAAGGATGTTACAGCCGAACCATTTTTTCATCTTGCCTGTCGCGGACACCAACCGAGCGTCACTGCGATTTGAACAAAAGCACACACTTGGTTTATGTTTGAAAGCAGACGTAAAACAACGACCTCTTTGGGGCGGTTGTTTTTCATTAACTTTATTTTTTCCTGACGTTATTCCGGTTGGATTTCAGGAGCTACGAAACCGTCATGCCTTGCCCACTCAATACAGCAGAAAATACCATTATCGTTGAGCCGGGTTCATACTATTTGAAGATTGGAAGACTTTGTGGGCCTCCTCCCAAAAAGCTACATCATTGTATTGCCCGTCGTCTCTCTGTCAAAAGAAAGACCGAAAATGCTCCCCTAATTACTGGTCGAAAAGTCACGTTCGGGGAGGAAGTTACCAAAACCTCGCTGTGGTCGGATATTCGCGGTTTATTCTCCGTGGCCCTGGATAATGGTGCGTCTGTTGATGAAACTGACATTCATAGTATTTCCGTGGAGCATTCCGGTCAGTCCAAATTCATGGGTAACACGGACGATGCAGGAGAATTTGTCGTCTTTGATGACGCTCTACTATTGGCTTCCAATCCACACTATCGGATGACCTGGCCCATAGCAAATGGATTTTTTCGGGACGGAGCCAATTATTCCTCAGTCCTACAAGATCTCGAAGACATATGGTGCGTGGCCCTGGAGAAACAAGTGAGTTTTTGATGGCAATTCATTTCGCAAATTGTTACACGAAATTTCAAAATAATTAGTGGCTCTGGGAACAGCGTTATGCAGTAGTCTATCCTGAGGGAATGCTCCAGTGGGGCTCCCAAACGTGACGATAACGATAGAAGTGGCTAATGAGCCTCGTTTCCACTTCCAACAACCTTTTCGGGGAATTTTACGATAGGTTGAATACGGGCCAAATACACCTTTATTCTGGCCCGCCATCAAGCTTTTTTTTTGATGGGTTCCTGAAATCAGGTGGATGTGTGTGTCACCTGTGTTTACATGTATGTGTAATTGTGTTTTGGCTGGGGCGTGGCTCTGTTCGTTGTGTCAGCCGTGATGCTTCGTTGTCCAAATTCCTGCTTGACTTCTGGCGACCGTGTCTAGACCAAGGTATGCATTCAGTCCAATACAGATAGACGGAAGTCTGGCTGTATCACTATAATTGACGCAGTTAGGATGTATGCTGGTCTCTAGCGCCCGTCCATTCCACGTGTGACCTGAATTCTAACGAGTGTGCGTTTCCCATCTAAATCGATTTGTGGTTCAACTCGAGTACATGGAGTGCGATGGCTGAGTCGCGTTCATATTTTCTGAACTCAGTTGAAATTTGTAGATGAAGTCGCGCATGCCTTTCGTGCTCCGTGATCTGCTGCATAAAGTTGCCTGTCTATCCGACTTATATATTTGGTTGGGCATTATGGACAGAGAATTCGGCACACAAATTCTATGCGGCCTTCAGTCTGATGGTGCTACAGCCCTTACGAGATGTTATTGTAAGAACATTTCAGTATTATAATCCCGAAGGCGTCGGAATTGCCATCTCTGTAGGGCATTTCCACGGTGACTACCCGATTTTCGTGTCCCTGTTTCACCGTTTCGGATAACGTCTTCGCCATGGTTACTTGGTCTTTTGGGTGCTTGTTTTGTTGTAATACCCTGCTGAATCGATTCGGTTCGTCTGTTCGTATGGACTCACTTGAGCACAACCTTCGGGCACGATTCACTAAGGAACTGTCAACTGCTTTTGGCGTGGTGTGGATGCAAGGACTCACAACTCAGATACCTGTTGGAATGTGAGGAGTTTTTGTGAGCTCTCACCGAAACTCTGTGACTGTTGTTGAAAGAAAACCCACAGTCCTTATAGCTTTCAGCTTCCACAACGAATTTTCTGCCGCTTCCCTGTTCGTCCAAACAGTCAAAAAAGCTTGTTGTTGTGTAGCCGGTACAGTCATGAACATTATATAACTGACGCGAATATGGCACGTTAGCAGATTACGCACAATGATCAGCGTAATGTGTGAATATTTTGCTTTAAGATATGTGGAGGTTGGTAAGTCGCGTAAAGATTGAGCGGACTACTTTGCGATTCCGGGCGTGAGCTTTACTTTGCTGTACCAAAGGTACGTGTATTTGATAGAGTAAGTCTACTTGTTTCGAAATATCCACCCGGTTGGCTCCTCCCCTTGGTAGAAATCAAGACTATCTTAACACAACGAACATTATTTAACTCACGGTTATCCCTGTTCTAACTGACCAGTCAAATGACCCTGTTCACTGACACTGATTAACCTCAGCTACTTTTCTTAGTGTTAAGCTGAATTCGTTGAATTTTGGTCATGCGAATAATCTCTAAGCCTCTAAGTTGAAGTTGTGTACATCGCTTGCGTCATTGCCAGTGACATACACCTCCCGATATGCCACGCACGTACGCCCATCTCGACTATATGGGAAAGACGATGAGATTATATATATATTAATGTCTGAATTGATTTCACAGTAAGAAGTGGTTTTTCAGAAGGCTGCTGACTGTCTGCATGCACGTTTGTCCAGTTACCGTCGTTTCGTAAACACGGAAGAAGGCTTGCATGTGCTGCTGCCAGTGGTACACGCCAACAAAGTGAGGTCGCCCGGCGTGGGTATCAGGTTTTGCACAGTAGAGTTTTAGGAGTCATTGAACACTTTCTAGATGGGACAACAGGGAAATACTGATTGGTGGCATGCCGCGTTGATGAGGTTTTGCTTGACCTAACCCTAGTCCGTCAACTGGCGCTGCCCGGCCATCTAGTAAATTGAAATGGACATAACGGCGTACGGTGCGATTGTTTTGTCATAAGCGTTTGCACCACACATTGTTTACTAAACTTTTCTGGGGCGTTTGAGCCTGGTAATCCTTTCATTCGTTGCTGCGTTTGGAAAATGATAACTATGAAATCTTTTATTAGTTAGAGGACGTATCGTAAGCGAAACGCCGCCCGACAGCAAATTCTCCGCTTTTTGTCAGACCTTTCTGAAATCTATGATTAGTTTCAGGCCAAGTATGCAAGGCCGTGGATGACAATCTTGACCGTGGTCTGATGATTTACTTTGACTAACACCAACTCAAGGGTGCAGATGTTCGCCAGGGTTATTCAGCCACATCGAACGCCCGTTGTGAATTTATAAATAGAGAACAACTATACGGCCCACTTAACCCTCATCGACTGTTCCTGACTGAGTTCCCGTTTATTCGTATTCATCGACCGAACGTGCTGATTTTACTCACCCATGACCGCAATGAAACAAGTTATTCCACCCTAATTGGTTGGTTTGATTAGTTCGTCTAACGACGGTCAAAATAACCCACGGACTGGCACTCCGTTGCCTCGTAGCCAAGTCTAAGCAAATGCCTGTTGTATTTCAGCTGTACATAATCTTGCTAGCAGTCAAGTTATCATTTTAACTAGGTTGCCTACGAACAGTACATTCTGAGGGGTGAAAACGCCTACTAATTTCCATCCAGCTTCTGGTTGACATGTTCAGAACCCTGAGAACCGCGTTTTTTATCGGTGTATGTGCGTACGCTTTCGTGTCGGACATCATTACGAAGGGATTCAGGCTGTCTCTTATTTCGATCATCAATTATTTACACCCTAAACGAAAGGGACGTGCGAGTGTCAGCGGTATTAGCTGAGAAAATGGAGTGGGGTGAAGGACACCAACTTGATTCACCAAAAGGTGAGAACAATTGTTGAACACAGTAGCACTAGAAGGTCTGATGATAGCTAGAATAAAGCCCGCCTAACGCTTTACAAAATAACTAGTTGGCCTCAGATTCTAGTGCAGCCTGTGATCAGTAGTCTTAAACAGAGGACTAACGTCCAAGCGGGATCTAAATGGTTTGCAGACGGATTTGCTCGTAAGCGGTTGTATAGTGTCTAGAAACTTGATAATCCTCTCACTTGTTTGGTGACATTGTTGCGCTGGTTACCACTGAATTGTACAGGTAACACTGGCTTGAAGGAGCTCTTCATTTGGACGATCTGTATATTTTCAAATTCTCACAGACTGGCTTCTAAAAGAGCAATTCCCAGAAATGAAAACCTACGGGTGTCGAAAGTGGCTCAGAGTCGTTCAGGAAATGCGCCCGATTGCCTAGAATTTCCAGTTAAGTCTCTTGAGAGAACCTTCCCCCCTCTAGTTTGCATATTGCCGATCCCGCTCAGCGCTTGATACATGGACGAATCATGCGTGCTGTGGCATCGGTGCTTGCTAAGAAACTAAAATAAATCTTCCAGCTGCGGCATCCTTTTTTCACACAACTGCTACGCAACCCGAAGGAAGCATGATGGCTGACATACTACCAGGCTGAAGCAATCGAAAAGTCAGGGTTGACTTCGAACTACGGACTTCTGGTCAGAGTTTTACGCGTTAGCCACTTAGCCATCGCAAGCTATCTAACCTTACTAATAACTGCATGGTGAGGTCACCATTCATGGACTATCCGAACGCTTTGATAACCGCGGCAGACCAGTGCCACTCAACGCACCGTCAGAGGTCTTGACCGTAGTATAGTCAGTTTCTTGCTTCCGGTATCTTATACAGTTTGACTTTTCTGATAGATGTCCTGCACTCTTCCCATAAACGCTAGCGTGCTTCAAGGCCTATCTCTGTATGCGCTTTCATCCTATATTAATGGCTGCTCGCTACCTCTCTGTATAATAGGTTGTGAGTATGAGGACGATATAGTTGTTGGTTGTCCTAATTCGGGCCAATAATTCAATGGGACTTCTCCAATATAGTTAACTGGTTGTTCTGCCTGTCCCCTAGTTTAGGTTTGGTCGTTTGTCCACCGACTGTTGTCAAACCCTCTACTTCCCTTCAGTGTTATCGCGGATAGCATTCGCAAATCCATTTTAAAAAAATACTTAGGTGTCCTACAGATCCACAATCCATTCTGGTCCCAGCACGTCTTTGAGGATGAAAGGCGAACTTCTTTCTATTCTTTGCGTCTAGAGGTTCGTTCTGTTCCCGGCGAATTCACTAAATGGTTCATTATTGCCTTAAATATCCCGCATTGGCTGTGTTTGAATGTTGTGACTTCCATTGCATTCATTGGTAGTTGCTCAGATGGCTGTTAATCTGTTCGCTGGGCTTGATAGTTGACTTGCACACATTTCGCCATCATTCGAGGAGAATCATCAATGCGCGGTTGAGCGGGAAACCTGGGGTTTATTTGCTAACCCCAACCAAGAACATATGTGTACTTCGGGTAAGCCTTACCACTGGCGCGAGCTACCGGGGATGTTCATGAATCCACTGTATGTTACAACTGTCTAGTTGTCAGCGCATGACTTAACTGTGGGTCATTATTTTGGCAAGCCTGTGGATCTGGAACTTCCTCCGGTTAATAAAACCGGAGATTTACACCTGGTCAGATTCGCTCGCACTCCATTCATTCGCACGCCACTCGGCACAAGCCGCATGTAGTTCTGTCTTTACAGCTCGTGGGTTAGGTGGAACGTGACAGGGAAATCCGGAAACGGATGCCAGTCCACCACATAGCGATTGAGTAGATATGAAGTGATTGGTCATCGGTGGACCAGTCCTTTATTCCTTTGCAACTTCTCTTTTTCCTCAACAAGCCGAGTGAATCATAAGGCCACGGACATTTCACTTACTCCCCCTCCCCACCCATCCGCATTTGTTTTCAGTGGTCAACTCACGACTGTCGCAGTCGTCAGATCCTTGGAGCATCTCAGTAGCTTAACCGTTAGCCTAGTGGTGATTTATATATACCGTTTTGCAATGGTCTGTGGTTGTGCACTCAGTTATCCCGTTTGTCAGCTCAACGTAGTTACCATGGCGATGAGGCAATCAACAATTACATGATTCGATAGCATACACACACCCATGCTGCAGGTGACTAAAGTCGTTTCGAAAATGCCTGATGTGGGAATGAATTGGATCCCTAACTTCGTGTAAGCAACTGGGTGTAACAGAAAATGACCTGGGATCCAAGAGACAAATGTTCGGGTGACTGACGTGTTAAAAATGGACCTGTAAAGTTTCGCCTGACTAATGAACATTTTTAGCTATTTTTTTCACTCACTTGTATTTCATTATTCCTGGCTATATTGCTTAATACCAACCACTTTTTCCTCTTATCAGCTCGGCATAAATCGATCTGATTTTTCTTCCTATCGGGTTATTCTCGTCATTGGTGATGTCTTCCGACGCCACGAAGTACGATATTTAGCCGACGTGCTTCTACAAAGACTTGGGTTCAGCCATCTTTTCGTTCATCAGTCTGCTGTGTGTGCGACCTATGGTCTGGGAGTCACAACAGCTTGTGTTGTCGATATTGGGGAGCTGAAAACCTCGGTCTGTTGCGTGGACAACGGAATTTCTCCACCGGACACTCGGGTCGTGCTCTCAGTTGGTAGGAACAATGTGTTGCGTACTTTCCACGGAGTTTCCTTACCCAATGGAATCACGAAAGGAAATGAAGACTACGTGTACGTCCCCGTTTACAGTGTTTATTATATATTTATGAGTTACAGTTTAGCAGGCGTCCAAGGCGCCCTGTTGGTAGTCCGAAATGATGACGTTTTTGTAACCAGTTATTTAACTTCCTGAAAGTTAGCAAGGATTCTGCTATTCAAAACACTCTACACCCAAAACCACCAGTTAATTTGATGGGATGTTTTGAAATCCCGGTTGTCCCCATTGAGAGACCGTCCTTCAGAATAGAACTATTCGATTTTTTGAACCTTTCTTTGGTATCCATATCAGCAGAGCATTTTTGTCAGTCCTTTCAGATGATCTCCTCAGAGGGGAACAACTGCATCTTTTGCTTTAATGTCCCAAAACAGGGTCATTCGTGAAAATCTTAGTTGATAAATGTTTTGTGCAACCGCCTGTAGCTAAATGCTTATGACATGTTCCATCTCACTCACAGTTCACAAGTCCATGCACACTCCAACTCCTTAATAAGGACCTTCCTTCGGATCCATTTTGGAGGAATCACCGCGTACTGAAACATCTTCCGACTTTACTTCAAACTTGCTGAGTGATTTGTCCACAGCTGAAAGCACTTTTTTAAAATTCATCAGCAAAATTTGCCTCGGCACGTAGTCAAAGTATTTCTAAAGAAGCCCACCGAAAGTTGTGATAAAAATGTCACAAAAATTGGGATACAGCATTTGTACCTGAACGTTCATGCTCCGGAGTAAATTAACACCCACAATTACTGTATTTGAAGGTCTTATTTCATCCAGTGTCCTTCATTTTTTTAATGCAGCGATTTTGACTACACCCTCGCCTCCGATGTTAATGCTCTTCGTACGTGGTTGACTGATGCAGAACGTTCCGCTCATAGCCTGATTTTTCAGCTTGGTCAGTTGGAAAAGCAGGATGCTCAGCTCATGGAACCTACCACCGATCAACGGTTTGAACTCACTCTGGGAAATGCCGAGCTTCACTTTACCGTTCCACTTCGTGTTGGCGCTGTCATCTACGCAAATCTTTTGCCATTTCGTCAAATAAGTCTCACCGCTGATCCTATTCGGCTAGACAGGCCCTCGATCTATCATGAGTGTCAAATGTCCCCGCTTGATGCTTCCCAACCGGATGATCCTTTTGACGATCTGTACATAAATATGACAACAAGAGAACGTCGTAAGCGTGGTGGAGGTCAAGGGGCTATATCAGCTGATACCGTTGCCACTGACGCCACCGGGGATGTCAGAATGGATCGGTCGGAACCAGACGTTGCAGAAGTCGTAAGTAGGCCGTTTGTATCGTTTCCGTTCGTTGTTTCAATATTCCCAGCCTACGGATTATGACTTGCAAGAGGTGCTCTCTCTGGGGCACGTGCTGAGATGCAAACGAATACTCAGGTGACGTGATCTTTTTTTATGGATGGTCTCCATCGGGGTTGGCCTTTTCAGAAGAGGACAGTTGTTCCTCTGTTGTGCTTGTCAGATTCCTGGTACCTCTGCTTTCACCAAACTGTTGTCATATTGGAGCAGAAACCACAGCCTATTCTATCCTCTGGCGCCCGTAACATTGATGACGACGCCAGTACAACCATTAGCGACCGACAGGCCAAAAGTGAAGAGTTTCACCACATCCAGTGGTATCGGGTAAATACGTCGTCGGTCGCCCTTCTTTAACTTCGTAACCGATGTGCTGCTTGCGTTTTCTTCACCTTCTTCCAGCAATTTCGGGTTCGAAAATGCATAGCGTTCGCTCTCAGACACTGAACGCGCTGACGATATCAGTTCAGTTCATTTCAGTTTTTCAGCTCGCAAATCGTGATGGTATTTGTCTTCTTGGACTAGACCATTGTAAATAACATATATAATTCTGCTGCACGGTTCAAGTGGAATATATTACTGCAAGATTGGGTGTGACCAAACCCAGATCTTACGCTTGCAAATGATTCAGTCGATGTGGTAGATAAGTTCGCCTATCTAGATAGCTGCGGAAGTCCTGATGGACTGGCGAAAGACGAAATCACCTTCCGAATTGGAAGAGGTGGTTTGCAGCGTTTGCCAACCACCTTCGACACTTGTGCCGCCGACATGACATCAGGAAGGCGGCCATGTTTAAAGTGTACACTGCTGCAGTCCGATATGTCCTACTTTATGGATCACAGACATGACCGCTACGTGCAGGTTTTTGTAGACTTGATGTGTTTGAACAGCGGTGCCCCTGAAGTATTGCGCGAATCTGGTGGGAACATCAAATCAGTACTGCTGAGGTACACCAGATGACTTTCAGATCAGTTGGTCACACTGTTTAGGTTGTGCTGGTTAGACCATGTACTTTCTATACCAGAGGCCCAGTTGCCTCAAAAAGTCCCCATCGATCAGTTCTGTATTGGGCGAGATGGTCCAAGTGGTTAGAGCGCGAATTTACTGACCGGAAGGTCCGTGGTTCGAACCCGACCTCTGCCTTTCGACTTCCCCTGTCTAGGCTTGGGAAACCTTGTAGTATCTCAGCCCTCGTGCTTCTTTCGAGTGGCATGGCACTGGAAGGGTGTTACAGCTGAACGATTTTTTTTAATTTTTTAGTTCTGTATTGGTTGGAGACAGTTACAGTTGGGGGCAGTTACTTCATAACTTGGCAACGTAGCATGAAGGGCTTTACAAGCCAACTTAGTCTCTTTGGTGACTGTCGGCTGGGTAACTCGGGACGAGACAAACTAATGGTTAGTGATACTGCAATATATGGCTCTTTCATGCCAGTGGCTGTCCTGAATCATTTTCACTGCGTAGCTCACAGTCCTTGTCATACCGGACAAAGAACGCGTTGCTTCATCAGCTTTACCGTCAGTTTATATTGCCAGTGTGACGTGTTCCGACGATTGGTGTCTACTCAGAGCGAAATTCTCGCTCAGGCCAATTCAGAAGAAGTTCACCGGTGTGGTGAGATTGTGTACTAGCCATGTGTGATAACCCATCTTGGTAAGTCTGGCTCCATAACGCGTATGACGTTTTCGTTGCGGTATTTTCATTTGAAGAACCATAAACTATCCCTCTTTCGGTTATAGAGGCGTATCTGTGTGTAGCGGAGGGGAGGATTGCAAGGGGGAAAATTTCATGTTTCGAAAATCGTGTTCTCCATGTAGATGTTCGCTTTTAGGTTTTTCCTCTTTCGGAGTACCGCTTCAGCTTAGTTGGATCTGATAGGTTCGCCAATGAACGTTTTTTTATGTGCCACTTTACAGTTAAGGTATGCCAGTTATTGATCCAGTTGTTGGTTCACGATATCATCATCACCAGACATTCCCAGGAAATAACAGATGAATGGGTCTTCAATAAATAAGTGGAATCCTTTTTCATGAAGAAAGCTACTCAGAAGGTTGCTGAAAACTCTTCGATATCCCACCATCCGTTTCCCTTTTCTTGAGGCTCATCAGGTAGACGCATTCCCCGAGTTCCCATCAACCTTATGTTCTACGTGAATCCAGATCGCACGAAATTCGAAAAGTGAACTCATTTGCATATCAGTTTGTTTCCAGGGTAGACTCACCTGAATCCCAGCTGAATCTCTTGCTTATGAAGAACTTTCAGCAGCCTTATGTTTAGTTTCCTTCGTGAAAGTATACTGCAATATCTCGAGCATCGTACCAACCTGAACATGAGGCGACCTTTATGCAGCACATTCTCTTGAGGAATATCGTAAACGAGAGATTCAGCTGGGATTCATGGGGATCCCCCGTCAAAATCAAATTGGTATGCAGATGAGTGTACTTCGCTAGTTAAAATCC
The DNA here is from genome assembly GCA_003604175.2 of Clonorchis sinensis. NCBI lineage: Eukaryota > Metazoa > Platyhelminthes > Trematoda > Opisthorchiida > Opisthorchiidae > Clonorchis > Clonorchis sinensis. The sequence goes on along the minus strand of CM030369.1, from coordinate 185,030,305 downwards.
TTCATCAGTCTAAAGGTTGCACTGGAGCTCGAGATGGCTTCGTGATTAAGTTGCGAACCTACTGACCGAAGGGTCTGTGCTTTGAGCCCCACCTTGGAATCTCGACTGCTCCTCTCTGGGCTTGGGCAGCTTCTTGTCTAGGTGAGGGCGCTCTGGCATGATTCCAACCCACGTATTGCACACGTGCGAATACTCTCATGCCACATCGGCCGTCGCGTGGTGCCATCAGTTGGGTTGCCTTACTTGTTGCATACAGCAGGGTGGGTAAGCGAAAACAGGCTACTGCTGATGCTCTCCTCTCTCTTTCACGTATTTTCTCGTTCCCCTCCCTCACTCCATTAATAACTCTCTCCTTATAGGCCTGTCTCTTAGGACTGATGACTCCATTCGTTTTGCATCGGTTTCGCAAGCAACTTCTGCGCGTCATCCAGCGCTGACACCCTCAATCACAATCATCACAATCAATCTTCAAGCTTCCACGCCTAGTCTATCGCACTCCGAAGCAAGCAGTACGACATACTGCTCCTGCTCTCCCACTGGAGTCGCTTGGCGTTGATGTGCTCTCCGTATCGGAAACAAGAATTCGAGACGCAAGCGCAGTGGTTGAGCTAACCGCCCAGTAACTCTCTACTCGCTTCCGGCTGCGCACCTCTGGTGATCCAGAGGCTGCTGCGGCAGGATGTGCAGGGATTGATATCGTCCTAATTCGCTGGGAAGAAGAATCTTTGCTTGACTGGATACCTGTTGATAGTCGCCTCTGCGCGGTTCGTCTGGCAATGCCTGTGAAGGAGTCTCACAAGGGGAGGTTGATCAATATCTGTTTGTCGTGTCTGCTTGCACTCCAATCGACTGTAGTCCTGAGTTGTGTACTGACCGCAGTACTAACTTCCGAAATAGCCGAAGTTTTCTGTCCAAATGGTGTCCCCCAACGGCGTGACGGCCACGAACTCAAATCGATCGCTATCAGTTACCGATGGCGCGGATCAATTACTGACTGTCTGTCGTTTTGGAACACATTTGTGGATTCTGACCACACACTCATCGCTTCTTCTTCGTTTTTCAGGGCCGCGTAAGGTGCGAACAAATCGCTTAACAACTGACCGACTGGTAGATCTGGATATCAGGAGAATTTATCACAATCGTCTTCCAGAGTCTCTTCCAACTGCTCCATCATCAAATATGAATTCAATCTGGAACGAGATCGTCACCTCTTTGCACAGTGCTGGGAGTTGTGTCTGTGGCATGGCGCTACCAGGCTCAATCAAGAATTGGATATCAAACCAAGCAGTTGCACTGCTTAAATCTCGGAGGAATATCTCAACTGGTCCCAAACATAACTTGACCCGACAAATTATCAGAAGCCAACTGAAAATGAGCGTACTTGCCTACCGTGAAGCCTGGAGAACTGTGAAAGCCAAGGGAATGGAAGGAGCCTAGAAATCTGGGAATGCCCGAAGATTATTTCAGTTGATCCCTGCGACCGGCCCCGGAAGCCACCTGTGAGCGAAATAACCAAGGATCAGAATGCAGCTATCTTGAATAGATGAGGACACCTTGACTGGTTGTCCGAATACTTTGAACAACGGTTATCACTGTCACTCATCTGGAGCCTACAACTAATGTAGAACTCTGGACAGCGACCGCATATGTTCTGTTAAGTGCCACCGATCTGCCCTTAGTATCCTCCCACCCGCGTTGTTCAAAGATGAGGTTGAAATCCTCAGTCTGATCTGTTTGCGTGGATTTTGAGAAAGGAGACTGTCCCAGACAACTGGGGGGAGTCGGTAATGGTGCCCGTTTTCAAAAAAGGGCTCGTAGTGAGTGTGATAACCACAGGTGGTTCACTTTTCCCCCGGTCGTAACGAGGCTGTCGACGTCACTTGTGCTTCATCGCCTTATTATGGCTCATAATGCACTGATTCGAGAGCAGCAAGCGGGATTCCCGCCTGGGATGGGATGGGTTGCGTTGACCAAACCTTCACCCTCCATCAGGGGCTAGGACAATGCCATACGTGCAAACGACCCACAATTTTATTATTTCTAAATTTCCAAGGCGTAATCAACTCGGTTGATCGGTCTGTCCTCCTTGGCACGCCTGCCCACCAAGGAATGTCCCGGAATTTCGTGAACGTAACACGCTTTTTGTATTCTCAGGCTTCCGGACGTGTGAGAGTATATGGAGAGCTCTCCAAAAGCTTCCGTACACGATGCGGTGTCCGTCAGGTGTGCTCATTCTCTCCATTCCTATTTAATTCCGTGATCGATGAGATAATGAGACGAATGCTGGCAGGTCTCCAAAATCGTGGTGTTCAAATAGCCTCCGAAGAAAACCTTGTCGATCCGGAATATATGGACGATGTCATTCTTATCTTCGAAGAAAAGGTGCGGGTGTTTTTGGATGAACTGACCAAATTCATCGCGTCCTTTGGTATGCACTTTGCACTTTGTAAGGTCGTGCTCATGGACATACAGTCACCGAACGCGCCACTTACAATCCAGGGAGAGACAGTCGAAGTTGTGGAGCGTTTTGTGTATCTTGGAAGTTGTATTAGTTCTGATTGTAGTGCAACGGATGACGTCAACGCACGAAACTGCAAGGCTCGGGTCGCGTTTGCTAACTTGAGACACCTATAGCGTCAATATGCCTGAATCTCAAGGGACATGTATATCAGGCTACAGTGCGGGCTGTTTTGTTGTATGGCTGTGGGACTTAGCGTGTTTGAACAGCGGAACTGAGACGTCTTTTCAGATGTTCGACAGTCGTTGTCTCAGAACCATAGCTCGTGAGACTTGGTGTCTGAGAATCTGTAATGAGGCAATTAGGAACCGAGTTTTCGGTTGTGCAACGGGGACTTCCATTCAAGAATGCGTCCAGCACCAAAAACTGCGTTGTTTAGGCTGTGTACTGCGCATGGCGAACAGTGCTGTTGTCGGCGCTCAATTCTGTGTGGCGGAAGTAGATAGGCAGTCAACCTGGCAGAGGGGTATGAAAGAGATTACGAAAAGTCTGGGTGTTGTCAGTGCTACTTGCCATCCGGGATGGGGACCGCGTGATCGCCACTGCGCCTGGTTGCGGACGCTGGAAGATATGGCTGCTAATCGATGTCAATGGCATGCTTGCTGTTAGTTTCTCTGCAGAATGCCTGCATGAGTGTCTGGAGGTGTAGGTCTCTCGGAATGATTGTTGTAGGCTATCACCAAGTCCCTTCCGCATCCACTTTTATTTTCTCCACAATTTGGTTTTTTAAATAAATCATGGTTGTTCGGCAGCAAAGCATCAGCGTTGAACACTGATGTTATGCTGTAAACCTTTTGCTTGTAGTGGTTCGTAGATTAGATTGGGATCTATGTCGGTCCATTGAGTACCATGTTTCCAGAAAATCCATTGTTTATCTCGTATTCCCACCTATTTTCTACATTGGAACTATATCGTTCACCTTCGTGTGTAGAGATCAGGGATAGTTGATCGTACTTTCTGATAGCTGTCATTCATGTAGACAGTTTTCTTTCCGTTTATCCGGTATATTATTTCTGGTAGTCCACGTGACAGTCCACATCGTTCCTTACATTCTCACTGGTCTTGAAATTTATCATTTGTTACTATGGGTTTCGGTATATTTCAGATTTATTATAGTGCGACCTATCTCATGCTCTGATCTGGTGGTTGTTGGTATCTCTACTGCTGCTGATAGAATTTCGTGCGTATCGGTTGTTTCGAACTATTCTTTATAGGTAGACTTCCTCCTGAGCTCTGCTGTACTACAGTGTGTATCTGTTTTCCTGAACGGAGTTCGGATGCAACTTTTCTTGTGGTTCATTGTGTAGTTGCTGTGATCGTTTGTCATTTGATCTGTGTGTGTCTCCTTCCGTTAGAAGATTTCAGTCCATACTCATATTAATGTATACATCCAAGAATGGAATTTCATCCTTCAAGTTCGATTGTCAACTTGCTATGTTCAAGGGTACTGTTGAACAGCTCATATGCGGCCTGTAATAATGTTCGTTTGATGACAAGTGTATCCTCTACATTGCCGACCCAGAGTTTGGAGGTGATTATTGGCAGTACGGTTTGTTATAGTCCCTTCATTACTGCTTCTGATGCAAATCCGGGTACTGGTAGTCTTTTCAACTGTTGATACGTTTCTCCATCAAATTTGAGTTATGTATCCATGGGAAAGTTCAAAAACTTGTATGGGCTTTTCGGTTTCGCTGGTCTTATTCTGTTCAATTTGTTTTATAGTAAGTTCATCGCGGTTTCCCTAGTAGGATTTTGAATGCTTGATGTGAAAACAGTGTTGACGTCAAACGGGAGCGTGATTTCGTAACTTCCGATCCTCCATAGGTCTTTAGCCAAATTGTAAGTTACAGTTCCTGGTAGATAGGTGATCGGACGAGGTGGAAATCCCTCATCCTGTGCCCTTGGTAGTCTGCGTAACTGTAGGATGTTACTGTCATCCGGTTCCACTTTCCGTCGTTGGTAATCTCGTGTACTACTTGTAGATTCGGCTGACCAGTTTTGAGACGGTCGAGAAATGCTCGCCTCATTCAGCGGTTGTTTGGCTTTGGCGGTGTAGTCCGCTTTGTTCAGTACCACTCACCAGTTCCAGCAGTTCTCATTGCGAATTCTTCTCGGATACTCCGCATGCTTCTCTCCAATCCGTCAACAAGCTGCCAATGGATTTCTTTTATTTTCTAGAAACTGGGTTTTCCCGTCCATTCAATTTAATAAAGCTGAAAGTGTGGGTGACGTCATCGTCCCTCGTAATTCTCCATGTTTCATATGTCCTGATCAAGGGTTTCACTTGTGAATACTAATTCTTGGGACCGGTCAGAATCAACGGCTAACAAAGCACAACCATCTCTTTGAGGGATGTTCGTCAAATAGTAATGACTTCTGAAAAGGTCACAATAGCCCTTCCCGCCGGCCACTGCTCAGTGTATAATCCACGTGAACAGAAGCTCATTTAGGGAAACCAAAGTTATTTTCCCTATGGTGTCCTGTCTTCAGGGTATTACTGCACTAGAATTTGCTTTCCTCAAAGATGATCTAGATGGTCACCACTGGGCCGTCGTATCTAGCGCGAGGATTTCGTATAGGCCAATCACCTCCGTTTCCTAAGGTATATTTTCCAGACGTCATTTTCCTGTATTATTATTCACCAGTATTTCTCAATCCAGGTGTCTGATCATATCTGTCTGGCTTATTGGGTCGATGTCTAGGTTATTTGCCGCAGAAGGTTCCCATGAAAGAATTCTGCCAACCACCTGTCATACTTTTTCCTTACAGCAACCCACGCCAATGAACGATACTCAGATTTCCCCGCAGGCTCGGTCCACAGCTTTCGAATCACTGCCGAACGCTATCTGGTGGAGCATTTACCAGTGCGCTTTCACGGTCAGCGCACAATCAACTTCAGAAACAGGTACCTTGGCGTACCCGATGGCACCAGTTAGTCAAGCCTCCGCAGAAGAACTTCGGCGACGCCTCCTCCGATGTGTGGTTCTTATCGGAGGAGGTTCTTGTGGACCTAGTGGTCGTTGGTTGGCAAAATGGCTCACTTCAGAACTGAGCAGTTTGCTTGCATCCACATTCTCAATCAACGCTCCCATGGAGGATGGTAATCGTCCTCCTGTGGAGGTAGTCACATTTGATGACCAATCTGATCTGGCCTGGTGCGGGGCACGGTTGTTGCTGACAGCTGATTCATCCAGCGATATGTGGATCACTCAGTCTGAATGGAAAAAGTATGGTTCACGTACCTTACGCGAGAAAGCTCCGTTTCTGTGGTGAACTGGGAGGCAAAAAAATTGTAAATAGTATTGTATAATAAACTTGTTTTCAATTCTCTCAACTTGGTCGGTTCTTCGAATGGGTGGTACAACTCGCGTTCGTTTAGCACCCGGCCATTCTCTGTAGCGCAGTATTGGGCGGGTAAATTAGAAACGCTTTTTTTTTATAAAGATGATTCCCGTGATCCGCGGCTGGAGCTGTGAGCCTCGGGGTCCCAGGCGTCTGTCGGCATTCATGGGATATCGTTGTTAATTGCAACTTGAGTCATTTTGATGGTCAAAGTGCGGCACAATACACTTTTGCATGTAGATTTTACGACCAAGTTGAGGTTGTCCACGCTGTCACACGTGATACCACCGTGTAACTTTCGAGGTCGCAGTGTGACTACCTTTCGTAAACCCTGAGTTGGGTTGTTGATCAAGAAAGCTACCAGGATGTAACATGCGTTGAGGAACAGACTAGTGAGGATCTATCATCCATGTTCCGAAATTGACAGGTACCCATTTTACTCCCACTTTATACGGGTAGAAGGTCTACTGGCATTGAGGCTGGCCGTACTCTGTGGTTGGGGGTCATGCAACGCGTGTCTGTGCCTTAATTCAAATAGGAAGAACAACCTCTTTGTTATCAAACGTCTCGAACTCCGATAAAACATATGGGTCTGAAACTTTGGAAGAAATAAATGTATTTTATCCACTATTAATCCAGAACCCAAATGCTTACCATAAATACACTTATTTGCAAATCGATTTGGTTTGTGCGAGCGACTCACCTGGAACCCAGCTGAATCTCCCGTTTGTGATGTTTCCAGGCAATTGAATGTGCTGCACCAGCCGTCTCATGTTCCAGTTGCTGCGATATTCGAGATATCGCGATACGTGTATGTACGTAATGCACTACTCTTAAGGTTGTCGAAGAATTTTTAGCAACCTTATGAGTCAAATGCTTACACTTTAGCTGAATGTGTCCAAATTCTTCAAACATTTCATGTGAACTATATGGTTGGCTCCCGAAAGTGCAATCGCATTAGGTCAACCATTGTCACTGAATCCTGGCCGGGATCGCTCGACTCGGATTACAGCTCCGATTTACTGCCCTCGAGATCTACGAACAAAAATCACACCCAAACGTTGATCAATTTTTTTCAAAGAAACGTCCTCGAGGTGTATATCCCAATGGGGACCACATGGAACTACCAATAGGGTATCTGTATTTACCGAAAAAAAGATATCGTTTTGCCTCATATGTCTCAGAACTAATTTCGTACACCAATTCTCCTCCAGGTTCCCGGTAAAGTGCAGGAATTCCTGGGACGATGTAAGCAAATTCGGTGCTGTATAGGGTCATAAACCATCAGTCCACCTCAACCGCTAACCAGGGAGCATTGAACTGACCTTAATCAACGTGTCATTCCCCCAAGACTTATTGTAGACAAGACACTGCACATATAGACACTATTTTGGATCATACTTCAGACACCTAACAGACGGTTGCTTTGATCTGAAAAGGTGATTCTACTTGCAGAACGGAAACCCGAGGTACATAGAAGCAATTGCTCGTTACGTTGGTGTTATCCGGATGAACGTAGATCTATTTTACATGCGCCTAAAGGGATGTAACGAAGTACATCTGCACCACTGTAAAAGACCAAGTATATTACATTGGAACAAGTTACAGCTGAAAAATACTAAGTGCACGTTCTTCCTTTCCCTAAATGGAATTCTTTACACAAACGAAATAGCCGGAAGTGGGAGGTTACTTTGTTTTTCTAGAATAAATCGCGGTGCGTCCATCCCAGTCGGCTGTATCGCTGAGCTGGATGACGTAGATCTTACATTTAGAATAAAAGAACTGTTAGTCTGGTGATAAAAGGGCCTTTGTAATTCCAAAAGCACATGAACACAGCATTTTCACTGAAGTTAAGCTGCAGTTTGTACACAAGTTTCACGAACAAGTATTGGGAAAATTGCCCTTCCCCCGGACAGCTGGTCCTCTAGTACATTTGCCTCTTCCACCAGGCTCCTGCTACCAATCCAATTAAGGTGGCACCAAATAGCGCCTATTCACGCAGAAGTAGATGAGTGCAAATCCATTCCTAAACTGCTTGTCAGAAATCGTGAACCACACGAAATGTCGCAGTGGTCAAAGTTTTGTTCTATTTCTTGATGGCTTAGCATTTTAATGCTCGTGTCTGATGAGTCGAACTACAGAATTATATTTCGCGTTGTTCGCATAGATTACATGGTCTAAGGCCGTTGTATCCTGTTTGTGATTCGTGTTTTGTTTTGCTTGGTTCGTTTAGTCAAACATGCAACGATATGGCATACGGCGAGCAAGCAGTTAGCACTTGACCTCAGTTGGGCTCAACCGATTCAGACACGGGCTGTGTACACTTTGTTTGATGCGTGTTATTTTTGTACCGAGTTAACACTGAAAAAGTTCAGGTGTTCATTTCAAATCCCCCGCTGTCAACTTGTTTACCTTTTTAATGGATAAGCTGAAGATGCCACCGTAGGTAAATATCTTGAAACAGTTGTCCTAAAGGAGCGACTGTCCTCAGGGAATAGTCTAAGAACGAAAATTACGCACCACGGCCCTTACGTGAATATACTTTTCACAGAATATTTTTTGCTTGCGTCTGCTCCTTTTTTCGTTTTTCGACATTACGATTGAGTGGTCATATCCTGGGTAACCTAAGCACGGTGGGATGTTCTTCACTGGTATCGATGCTTGCCGGATGCCGTTATTGGTCTGTATCCCACTCGGCAGCTTCAAAGCAATGACAAAATCCCAGTTCTGAAAATGATCCGATACCTCATGGGGTAAGAATTGACCGCTATCACTTCGGTCGGCTAATTGGGGTCAACACGATCTTGCAGGCGCACGTTTCAGAAATCGAGAAGGAATTCAGACTGTTTCTACAAAAAGTAGGCTCCAACAATCTAAGTGACGAATAACCGTGCTAAATGCCCACAGATTCCCGGTGTGAAGCGTCTCCATAGAGATCTTAGCGCCCCCTATCAAGTCACGTAATGTTTCTACGAAGGAGCTAAGCGATTAACACGCCACTACGTACTACTGGTGTATTGCTGTCAATGGTGAATTATGACGAAGGAGCTAATCCGCAAGAGGCTGTGAAAATAAACGAGGAAGCGCCGACGGACAGACTAACGACTTCAACTCCAAGTGCAGAAGTACCACAGCGTGACAAACCAGAACACAAAGGTATCAGTTGTACCATGTGAAGGAACTCGTTCCACGTCGAATGTGCCAGGCTCCTAACCGACGATTTTCGTTAACAGCTGGTAAACGTCCACAAACCATGGTTCCTCGAGACTTGCAGGAGTCCTCGTTAAAAACCCAGCGGTCAATGTTATCCAATCTTCTAACTTCCTGACATGATAAAGCTTCGCTCATTGTCCAAACTGTCTATTACTTCTGTGCCTTCGATGTCCAAGCCACATGGACACCTGACAATAACCGCCAATCTCACATACCCAGTTTTGCCACTTCAACGCCCATGGGAGTATCGACTTCATCGCTCTAGAATCCGCTTCGGAGGGTGTAGAGGTGGTTACCGCTTAGGGTACAAGTCACCTAAACCGACCACTCCATGGAATTTAACTCCGTCTTCAAGACATTCCGAAAAGTATGCTGTTTTTCATGTTCAAGTACAGTAGGCGCAACCTGACGGAGGAGTAGGAAACCTATTCCGTAATGTTCAAGCATGATGGGGTCCTAGTGATTTTTCTATCCGTGGTTGGAATTGGTGCAACGTATAAGTGTTAATCAACGTCAGCGTTCTTATTAGCAGTTTCTACAGATTGTCTAGACAGGTGTCTGTAGGCGTAGGCATTTTGAAATGATTGCGGTAGGAGAGCTCCAGATCCCCCTATCATTCTCTCTTCTACCTAAAGGCTTTAAATATAGTCAAATAAGTTTGTCGTCATGCAGCAGTGATGTATCAGTGTCAACATTGGTGATGATGATGATGGGGCTAAATTTGTCACCGAGTGGCAGGGTCCCGGTCAATCTGTGCGCCAGACAATTTGCTAAGATGATTGCAGTGCCCTTAATAGGTCTGGTCTCATAGTGGAGGGTTGACCAGTCGAATTTCGACACAACTGTCCGGAACTCGATGTTGACCGATTTTGGCTAGTTTCTACTCACCCAACATAGTGATCCGAAGATATCTGATTCTTGGATTCCATGTTTAGATTCGATTGAGTGCACAACTATGGCACTTATCGGTAGACTTCGTTCGGCCAGTGGTAATCGAAAACAGGTATTGGTTAAAAATGCTGCCGGGTAAACCCCCGGTCTGTGTAGCTTGTTTCACAGGAACAAGAAAATGACTGGTGCTGTGAACTATAAACAACTCGGGTAAGCTGTTTGGCTATTGGCCTATTCAACAAGCTCGACAAATGGATCACCAACGTTTCAGCACCCCTTTGGGAGATATCGTCAGTGACCGGCTGGGTTGGTCACACACCCAACAAAACGAACACACAATCAGGTCCGCTGTCCTTCTGAGCACATCACCGGTATGGGAGTGAAGAACAGACGGAGCTTAGCAGCAAAGTATGTCCGATTGGGGATAGTTGATTACTCCAGTTCAATAAGCTGAGCTGATATGCCGCATTTTATGTATTAGCTTTCTACAATGGATGTTTTAGCAACTCCACCTGTTTCGCCACGATGTCTTCATCTCTTTATGACAGTTTTCTTGCTTCTTTGGAACAAGCTGCGTAGGCCACGCAACCCGACCTTGTAAGGAAACAGTACCGGTGTCAGGTTACAGCTGGTTTGAAGTAGTACTGTCGTTAAAAGGTGGGTCGATTGAAATCAAGTGCGTGGAAACGAATGGATGAAATATATTGCGAGATGTTAACATTTCCGCTTTTCACGACGTAAAGCATGCAAATTGCGTACAAAAAGAGTTGCTAATAAGGTCTAACGGACAGGCATGTGACCAGACTTAAGGCAACCACACATTACTCAAAAACTTTGTGCACACAGAACTGGTTGGTGTTCGATTACCACGGCTTCACTAGCAGACAACTGGTGTTGTTTTTGGTTGCACAGTGACATTCGGAATGAGGATTTCGGATCGATTTGGTGACCAGTTTGCAGAAATTCCTGGGCAATAGAGGAAGGCAGATTCGCGATTTAACTTCAAACCTTTTCGAAACACTGCACGACCGTCCGAGTGACGTGCTGCTGTATATGTTGCCTCATGCTCTGAGAGACGACAATCCATTCTGCCGATGCATCTCCACCAGCGCAGGAGAGATGACAGATTACGTTAGCAGAAGATTAACCCGACGAAATACTCTCACTCTTTTGGAAATCGATTCCACAAACAGTCTGAGTAAACCGTAGTTGCGGAGCACTGTATGTTCGTCCTATATCCAAAGCCAATTTACTCTGATGTCATTCCCTTAGCAGCGCAATCGTACGCTAGGAATACATGTTTGATTGATGGGTACTTAGTCCTGTAGATGAGGCCAATCTATGTTGAAAAGCCGAGAAGCAATGTATAGCTGCTTCATCCTCACTGGAAATCCTCAGCAGTGCGCACCCTAGGGAGTCTCGAACCCGCGACCTCCAGGCTGGCAGTTTCAACTCAGCCTTTCGGCCACGAGCGGCAATGTCATTAGCTTGCACTTAGACAGGATATAGCGCCGCTTATCCTTCACAGTATATTGACTCAGGTCTTATTATGCAAAGAAGGCTTACGTAGTCACAAGAGCTCCATGGTCAGAAACCTCTTGTGACCCATCATACTGAAAGACAGGACCTTGTCACTAATTTGGAGACGAATTTCGGTAGGTAGGGAGTTCCAGGGACCAGTCGTTCCAGGGAACAATGGAGGTAGAGACCAGTCCGAGAGTGGGCTACGGTAACTTGGTAGGGACGGCTGGAAGAACAAAGGTGGCTGGATCTACTGGAAGTTGGAAAGGAGCACAGCTGATACAAGTCTAGATGAACATCTGTCACAATAATAACGATAGAACGGAAGAAATGCTACATTGAGAAAGGTTGGGTGGCAATGGGGTGAATGATGTTTCTTAGGAAGCGGTCCATTTTTAAAAGGTAAGTTGGATAGGTCGTAGCTCAGAAGTGAAAATCATGAAGTCGACAGGATATACCTTGTGATTAAAGTCCCGGTTGCCCGATGAATACCTTAACATTCAACCTTCGACTTGTGTCATATTTGGGCATCCGTTATTTCTTTTCCCACTGGAGTACCCGTCCATCCATTAGCCCATTCTAAACACAGGAAGCAGCCAACCTCATCGATATGCGACCATTACAAACAATTCAGCGGACCGTGGCTTTAACCTCTGTCCCTTGTAGAAGCGTTAATCAGGGAACATTCAAAGTTTCCTTGGTTACAGCCCTGACGACTGCGAAGTCAGGATGGGACATTTTGTCTCACTGCTCTGGACATTTTTCAAGTGTACCACCGAGTTAGTGTTGAGGGCGGAACGTGGGAACCTGTATCTATAGGCGCAAACTTGTGCATACACAGAGCTCACTCGTAGTTTTTAGAACGGATTTTGAGTTTACCCTTTGTATTTGTGACGTTTAGAATGCGTCTGAGGACGAGTTAGAAGAGTCCGAGTTGTCGAGAATAAACAACGCTTTACCTGTCTAAGAACAACTGTGGATGAGCTGAAATGTGTACACGAAACTTCAGTAAGTGTGTACAGGGTGATTAAAATAATAAGCAGACAATCATGACAGTATCCTCATCGTCTATGCTTCCCGCTTGGTAGGAAATGAGGCCATACTGAAGAACAGGGAACATGTGGGTCTGAGGCTTCCGGAGATCTTTCTAGCGATGGGTTTTGCGATGTCACAGGACATGTCTTGACACTACCGATCGCATACTTATCTTCGACTCCTGTTTTGATCAGGAACCCCGGATGTGATGATGAATACATTGTGCATGCAGTTCGCTTCACCTGCTATAGGGTAATGCGGATTTTCACCATTCTACCCGTAGCAAAGCTCTGTTTCCAATGTTGTATCCACTCCTACAGGTCCACTCTTCTTTAGGAGTCTTGTTCGTAATAGTTGTTGTGGGATGTCGGGGCTCTTGAAATCGTTCGCCTATGCATTATAACTGTCCACCTCATGCCCATACCTTTAGTTGTACGTACGGTAGCTGTTTGCCATAGAGTACTAACAGTCACCACATAGACTCGTCGGTTCGTCTTTTCATGAATGGGCCGTTTCGGATCCGATGATACTGTTACAACAATCTTTTTTGTGTCGATAATATTGTGACGTTGCTTGTAGCCTACACGTTTGTGTTCTCCGATAACTGAAGACAAACTGGGTTGTCTTGCCCGTCCACGACACTAATCTGACCGGGTTCAAGCCATACGTTCCAAGAAACATGTTTAATTGTGAATCAGCCGCTACGATCTAATGCTAGGATGATGGGCACACCTATTTTTTGTCAAGTTTGATTACGGGTTTTGCTGCGAGCCAAATAAAGTGGTATAACAGTGGCAATTGGAATTTAATAACCATCTGTAACGTGCTTCGACACGACTACCATAGTGGCAAGGTGCGCTAATGAACGAAGAGCCATCGAATCGGAACCCGCTGCTGCTCTCAGCAGCAGCTAGGACGAAAAATCAGAAAACTCTTTGTACTTTCAACGTTTCACTTCCCCCCCCCCCAAATGTACCTATCTGTGTCTGTATCGACTGTTCTGGCCCTTTTGCTGACGGGATGAGCGCCAGAGTCGGGTAAAACTTAGCGGGCGGTGACAAGTTGGTAGGCTGTCTTTGTAGATAAGAATACGCAATGCTGCAGTCAGATGGATGACGTTTTATTTATGCTCAACTTAGCCGTGTTGCGTGGGAGATAGAAAACTAAACTGTCTGTGATCACTGATGAAGAAACAGGACCTTACCATGTCGTGACGGTTTGCGCACCTCAGCGACCCATTGAGCTATACTAGGGGGTTGTCCCCCCGACACAGTCTCTCAAACCAGGTTGGTCAATGGTTAGAGGTCAGACAAACACAGTCTCCTGATCCTCCAGTTTGGGGGTTGGAACATATATGGCAAGTTGTTCTGTAAAGATTGAAATGAACTGGCATTTCCCGCTGCTTGCGGTTGGGCTTTTGTGCTAAAGGCTTTGGTTGAGGACCCTAATCGTCCTCCTGTCTAGGTATGGGCGCCCTGGCAGTATCCTAGCCCACGTACAACACACCTACAAATAAACTCATGGCACATTGACCGTTGCGTGGTGCCATCAGCCGGGTCGCCTTACTTGCTGCATACAGCAGGGCGGGTAAGCGAAAACATGCTACCGCCTCCCTTCTTCCTCTTTCACATACTTCTTCCCCCTCTCCCCGCCCCATTAATAACTCTCCTCCTGTAGGCCCAGCACTTGAGAATGATGACTCCGTTCGTCTTGCATCGGTTTTGCGTGCAGCATCTGCCCGTCACATCGCACCGACATTCTCGGTATCTCCAAATCACTCTTCAAGCCTCGACACTCATTCTATCTGGTCGCCTTCAATGTCTGCACTCTGAGTCAAGCAAGACAACAAGCTGCTCCTGCTCTCACACTGGACTCGCTTGACATTGATGTGTGCTGTGTCTCAGAAACAAGAATTCAAGATACAAGCACAGTGATTGAGTTAACCGCCCCATCGGTTTCCACTCGCTTCCGGCTACGCACCTCTGGTGATCCAGAGGCTGCTGCAGCGGGATGTGCAGCGGTTGGTATCGTCCTAAGTCACCGAGCGGAAGGATCCTTGCATAACTGGATACCTGTTCATAGGCGACTCTGTACGGTTCGCATGGCAACGTCTGTGGAGTCTCACAAGGGGGAAGTTGATCGACGTCTGTTTTTCCTGTCTGCTTACGCCCCAACTGACTGTAGCTCCGAAGACGTCAAAGACAGTTTTTACAACGCCCTGTTGTGGCGAGCTAAAAGCTCATATATCGTGGTGGTCGTCGGAGATACGGATGCAAAAGTGGACAGGCTTACTGTATGAGACTCAATTAGGACGTCGACATTTGACATGCAGAAGGAAATGAAGGATTCTACCAAAAGCTTGGGTACTGTTTGACTTCCAGGCTAGGATCCACATGACCCTCCTTGTGCTCGGTTGGAGACAGTGATATGTCGGCTAACTGATGCCATTCGCGCTCAAACTGACAGTTTCTACTCAGATTTTCTGAGTACCGGAGGTGTAGGCATGTCGGCTTTTTGTGCTGGGCTAGCTCTGGGTTCCCCTCCCTGCCGCATACCTTTCTTCCTTCCATTGAAGCTTTAAAATATATTAAAATGGTTGTTCTCCTCTGGTGATGATGCCAACGATGATGATGAACCTTTACGCACTTTTTACCTATGACGTTTAGGCATGTAATTCCTACGGACAACAGTATAGAAATGGGCATAAAGCCAGTCAGAACAGCGTCTGCCAGGTTTAGAGAAATGAGGTGCAAAAATGCACTCCACCAACCAGGACTTCTGTCAAGCTTGAGTAGGTCATTCCAGAAACAATACTCCCAGGAAGAAGGGAGACGTACTAGACCCATAACTTCCGAGTCTTCTGAAGAGTACCGCCGGGAAACACGTTGAGACGGAAAAGAGGAATGCGTAGAAACACGTGATGAGGATGTGATCTGATGATTCAAGCTGAGCGGAGGCAGACACGGTAGAAGCGTTTGAGAGTGCGGAGGTTCACGGTTTGTGGGGTTTTACGACGTAGTCTGGGATACGAGTGCGAAGAGACAAGTTGGGATGGACTAGAATTGGGACAAAACTCCGCCTCACCCCCAGGTTTATTAGGTATGATTGAGAAAACAAATATCCGGAGTCACGACTGGTGAAATCACTAAGCAGACATTCTCAAAACTGCACCGGACGGGATAAGTACACAGTTTAGATTCAAGATGGGAAAAGGACATCGTTGTTATTGATGAAATCATCACAACTAGCAGCAATAACCAAGTCGTAGATATGGATATTTAACCACCACAGTCATGAGGAAAGAATTCCGTCGCAAGAAGTGGAAACGAGGCAGAAGGGTTGGGAAAATGATCACTATAAGGTAAACATGTTTGGATACCACATCGCGGTCGAGCGCCATTCGTGGGACTGACCCAACATTCTTCGTAAATTCCGCCCACCGACAGTCCAAATAGGATGTGACAGCAGTCACCATTGGGACGGTGCACGTGCCATGACCAGTATGGTTTCTAGCTGGCTGCAATGAGAACCACGCCGACTCCAACCAGGAATGTGCGAAGATGTCAGTTTGGGATTTGCCGTCTTTCCTTATTACTTGCCTCCAAACCTTTTTTCAACAAAAGTATGGGGTGGAAAACGGTGCTTCCTTTGGTGAATTGCGGCTGTATATACATGTCCTAATCGCCGTTTGTCCCACCCCCCCCCGCACCCGCAGTGATTTTGATCCATTAACAAGTGCTGGTTTGAGCACTGTTACGATGCGAACACACCAAGCGGGTGGCAGGCGACGGCTGTGCATCGAGACCATACACTTTAGGTCGTTTAATACCCCCGAAGAGGCGTCAAGTTCTGCAAGGAGTAAGTCTCTTAGTTCTGTTACCTGGTACGCAGGACCCTTTCGTTTCGGTGAAGTTTGTTAAGGAAGCCGTAAATGACGCAATTTGGGAAATGTTGCTCGTGCCTTGATGACGTATACGCTGACTTCTGACAAAGTATGTGTCCAGATAAGCAACCCGGTAAGACAAACTTGATTTCGTCTACCGAAAATTGACACAAGGGGACCGAAAATCCTGAACCTCGAAAGTGAAAAACGCATAGCGAAACAAGGGATCGCTGGAGCCATATTATTCATAAAGTGGTAATGATAACCAGTGGGGCGAGATGGCTCAAGTGGTTAGAGCGCGAATTTACTGACCGAAAGGTCCGTGGTTCGAACCCGACCTCTGCCTCTCGACTTCCCCTGTCTAGGCTTGGGCAACCTGGCAGTATCCCAGCCCTCGTGCTTCCCTCGGGTGGCATGGCAGCTAGGCACCGGAAGGGTGTTACAGCTGAAGCGTTTGCTGATAACCAGTGACAACAATAATAGACATAGTAATAAGGATAACAACAATGGTCTGGCTGTGGTATCCTTTCCGTGCCTAGATGCCAGCCCACCCGAAGAAGTCACGTGGGCTGACATACTGCCAGCATGCCCGAGCCTAGACCGTATCACTCAAAAAGTCAGGGTTCGGATCACAAATCAAACAGTCAACGGCTTGGAGCTATAGTTGTTGAACTGTCCGTGAATCAAGAACCCAAAAGATTGTGACGGAAATTTCAGATAGCGAATTAGAAGTTCCTACACGTCCAGAAGCGTGGGAACAGAAAGCACAAACTATAGGGCAATACTCTTTAGTAAGAACTGATATACCTACGGAGTACAGTCGTTCAGCTGTGACAACTTCTCAAAGCATAGCTGCCATGCAACCAGATGGAAGTATGAGGTTTGAGATACCGCTGTGTTATTCAGACCTACACAGGAGCAGTCGCGATGCTGAAGTTGGGTTGGAACCACGGACCTCTTGGTCAGTAAGTTCGCGCCTAAACCGATGAGCTATCTTGAGCTCCAGGCAACACCAGCTGAATAGCGCCGTTCAGAGATTGTTAGGTCCGGCAGCCCGATGAAGTTTCAAGGCAGAATTGCGTATTAGCACCCCACAATGCGAAGGAGGATCTAAACTCAAAGACCACGGTTTGAACTAAGAAAGAAGCCATAGGTAAGGAAGACGATTAACTAAGGTGTTGCTGAAACAGCCTAGTGAGCTCTCTAGAAGCTAGGTTCTATTATACAGCAAAAGTAATAATAATCGCTCAGCTGTAACACCCTCTCAAAGCTGGTTGCCATACCACACGAGGGAATAACGAGGGCTGAGATACTGGCAGGTTGCCCAAGCCTAGACAGGAGCAGTCGGGATGCCAAGGTTGAGTTCGAACAACATACTTTCCTATCATTACCAAATGAGCTATCCCGAGCTTTACACGATGGTGATTGTGATATGAGGGCATTTTTGCCCATGCATTACATAGTGTCGGCTGAGATACTCCGGTGGTGCCTACAATCCGGGAAGGAGAGTGATTATGGATTATGATCAAGACAGTGGCACCGCAGTTGTCCAACTCTTACAAAATAAGTTGGCACTAATGTCCTAACCTTCAAACTCAGGGGGAAAAGGAAAGTGTATCTACCGACGGACCTGGCATGGAACTTCGAGGATGTTGCATGGGCACCGTCTGATATAGTTCAACGGATTGTTGAGGTACACAAACCATCGTACCAGTGTTTTGGCAGCGAAGCGAGGAAGGCAACAAATACTTTTGTTACTTTGCATAAACACGACTGATCAAAAAGTTGAAAGTGGACGGATTAGAGAGGGAAAAGTTGCTGACATACAGAAAAGACGTAACAGAGAAACAGCAAAACAGAATAATTCAAATAAGGGCAAGTCACTCAGGATGCGGATTCGGAGCTTCGGATTGGTCAATGGCGAACCGCCTTTGGAAGAAGTTAAAGCATCCAGTGGATGGTCCTGGACGCAATATCAACAATGTTGGACACTTGCTGAATAAAATACAACCACAAGGAATCATAACATACCAATTGAGTGCTACCTGGAGATTAGTTTCAGAACTGATGGACAAGGTTAGAGAAAACGAAAGCGTGTGCAGGATGGACTGCAACGAAAAAAACAAACACTACATTGAACAAACCGGAAGAAATGACACAAGAATAAATGAACACAAGGCGGCCATAAGAAGACACGATCCACTGTCCCTGAAAGATCCCCTATTCTGTTGGGAAAACGTGAAGACCCTGTCACGGAACGAAGGAGTCCCTGGAAGCATGGCACTCTACAACTGATCCAATGAATCAACACACGAAACTTGACCCAATCTATACAGCCCTGCTAGCCGAGGAATGAAGAGTGAAAGGATCAGCTGGTAGGATCAACCGCGGAATCAACCAAGCAAAGCTTTATCAGATGAGCAAAAGATAGGTCAAACTCAAAGGCCGTCTGTGCGTAGACAAGTAAGAGCGCGGCGCGATAGATTAATCAACTGGTGAAACACTTTCTGACGCCTATACACGGACGCACTGCTACACTGCTTGATGATGATCCAACGTGTGCATAAAAATTGCGAAGCTCAACCATCAAATTAGCTAACAATTTTCTCCTCTATATCAGGCCGGGTACGTTAACTTTATCCGCTCACCCTTACAATGAATGAAACATTAAACCCCGACGTATGCAAATGACGAGACGTATCCGGTGAACTAACCAGCCACGTTGGACCCACAGATGAATTGGAAACAGGGCGAACACCAAAAAAGTCAACAGGTATACATAATTAATCATTCAAAATGCAAAATACAAAGAGAAACAAATGCACCTTCCATAAACAATGGTAGGTAGAAAAATCGTAGAATAAGCGCTATTGATTAGCAGATAATGGAACAAGAAAACAAAATAACATTTTCGCATCCACAGAATAATGAGCAATAGAGAGTGATGATAATAGTTGGTAACATTAGACTACATGTGCATATAAAAGTCACACAATGAGACGATATACAAAACATTCGCAGCACGAAATTTCGAAACAACTGGGGTCCGGGGCGAACAGCTGTGCCAGAAAGCATGCTTTTGTGAGTAAATGAACTAGGAAACAAGGATTGTTCATATTAATGAGTCTACGAAAGCTACGTGTTTAGAGATCGAGAGACACCGATTACGCCACAGCAATCGGTTCACTAGCAGCCGGCGCATCGGCCACAGCTTTCGGCTTTTCAGCCAGTTTCGCAACTGGAACTTTTTCCTCATTGTCTCCGTTCATTGGTGGACAGCCGTTCGACACTTTCTGTTCCGACATTTTAGCCGACAACTCAGAGATTATATCGCGGAAGCGACCACAATGTTGCTCCGGGATGGTCACAGAGGACCGAACATTGGCTCTGACCTCAGAGATACGTAAGTAGACGCCATAACGATTCGAACCAACGTCGAAGTAGAATGTTTTGTTGCCAACGAACAATACCTTAGACTCCGGCAGATCCGAAAACGCATCTACGAAATAGATATAAAGGGTATAAGAGCTGGAAAATGGTTACGAGCAAGTCAGTTGATAGCCAATTGCTAACAGTTTTCGGGTGGCATCTCAGAACACGCTATTAGCTAGCGTATTGGAGGGCGAAATCGTGAAGAGTTGTGCAGCCTAAGGGAATCTGTGAGACAATGAAGGAGTAAGCTAAACCCACGAGGCCGATAAAAACAGTTCGGACCAACTACACGCAAAGTAACTCACCATTTTCCACGTCGCCGGCGTACTCATGAGTTAAATCTGCAAGTGCGTTGCGCAGCTCAATCATACCCTGTGCAGGGATGGCAATTTGATCGCGCACACCCATGGTGAGCATGGCAAGTCGGAGGAAACGACCACGCTCGTTTTCTTTAAGATCTAGGTAGTATCGTCGACTATCGCGCACAATTGTATCAGAAGCCAGTCGACCGTCCTGGGCAAGACATTGAGGATTGTGGGATGGAAGTTGGCTGTAAATGTCACTTAGTTTGCTGACTTTCTCTTGCATTTCCAAAGCTACAGCGATGGACATCAAAATGCGGGACTTCTGTCCTCCACTGCCTGCCTCTGTGATTTTCACAAAACGTCCCCTCCGATTTTGCTTCACATCTAGGTAGAACCGTTTGTTTTGAATCCGGAGCGTCCTAGTGGCCAGTTCCTGTTCAGCCTGATGACCATCTAAAAGAAAGGTGAGTCAGTTGTATCCGATTACCTCTCTGAGTTCGCGCGCTGACGTTTTCCGTCATATTCCTGGCTTGAACCTTCTTGAAATTACCGAACTAGGACCAGCACCGCACCACCCTGTAAGAAAGACAATATCGCCAAGCCTGAAGGGAATCCAGTATTCGGTAAAGTGAAACCTAATTTTCGAGCGGAACATGTGAACGATATACACTTTTAACAGAACCAAATGAGTGTTTTCACCCTGACTAGGCGAGACAGCTTGCGTGGTGCACAAGTTATCATGCTTACTTTTCAACATTTATAAGTTCAGAGCGCACAATGCGGGTGCGGAACTTAATCAGGAATCGTGGAACACGAGGTACGAATAAATGAAAATGGAGCGAACGTATAGCATTGCAGACCGGCAAGGCAGCTGAATCACCACAGCTCATTCCGATGCTATATCGTGTTCGTGAAGAATGTGCCACTTCTATCATATGGCGTAGCTTGTGACCAGACCACTAGATTACGCTAATGAATAAAGTATGTGGTGGCATTTCTGTCGTCAGCCCACGAATTTACAGGTTCCACGTCAGACAAGCTCACATTGACAGATACTGTCACAATATCTTAGCGGACAGATTTGAAGGCGCGATTAGGAAAAAAAATCGTCCAGCTGTAACACCCTTCCGGTGCCTAGCTGCCATGCCGCCCGAAGGAAGCACGAGGGTTGAGATACTGCCAGGTTGCCCAAGCCTAGACAGGGGAAGTCGAGAGGCAGAGGTGGGGTTCGAACCACGGACCTTCTGGTCAGTAAATTTGCGCTCTAACCACTTGAGCCATCCCGCGCGATTAGAACCAAAGATTGGACACCACAGGCATTTGAGGCTGGTAGTGAGTCCTCCATAATCGTATCACTGACGTAGACATAAGTATCATGGTTGTACATGAGCTGGAATACTGTCAGGGATCCCACACGTAGAGAGGAGGACGATTAGGGTCCTCAACCAAAGCCTTTAGCAAAAAAGCCTAACCGCAAGGCGACGGTGTTTGGTGGGAAATGCAAATGCAGTACCATTTCTACGGAACAAGTCGCCACCTGTTCCAATCCCCAACCTGGAGGGCCAGAAGACTGTGTTTGTCAGACCACTAACTATTGACCAACTAGGTACGAGAGATTCTGAGTGTCGCGGGGACACTCCTCCAGTATAGCTCAGTGGGTCGCTAAGGTGCGCAAACCGTCACACCACGGTAAGGTCCAGACTCTTCGTGACGGCAGCGAAGCATCGGGGTTGAACACTGATGTCATGCTGTTGTTGCTGTTGATGATGATGATGATCAATGAGAAAGTTAAAGACGAATAGTGAGAAAGGACAGCCCTGTCTGACACCACTTGAGGTGGTGAACTCAGGCGAGAGCTTTCCGCAGACCTTCACACGGCCGCGGGAATTGGCATACAGAACCTTAAGGAGGGTCACAGGCATAAAACAAAACAGTCCACACTGTAGCCTGATATACACGTCCCTCGAGATTCAGGCATACACCGCTTTGACGCCATAAATGTCTCGAATTAGCAAACGCCAGCAGTTTTGTGCGTTGACGTCATCTATCGCACTACAATGAGAACTAATACAACTTCCAAGATACGCAAAACGCTCCACAACTTCGACTGTCTCTCATAGTGACTGTATGTCCACAAGCGTGGGCTTACACTTTGTGGGTGCAAAGTGCATACCAAAGGACGGAATGACTTGTTCTTCATCCAAAAACTCCAGCGCCCTATTCTCCCCTACGAAGACGAGAACGATGTCGTCTGCATAATCCAGATCGACAAGGTCTTCATCACAGGCTATTTGAACACCGGGGTTTTGAAGACTTTTCAGCGTTCGTCTCATCGATCACGAAATTAAACAGGAATGGAGAGAATGAGCACACCTGACGGACACCGCATCGTGTACGGAAGCTTTTGGAGAGCTCTTCATATACTCTCACACGTCCGGAAGTCTGAGAACACAAAAAACGTATTATGTTCACGAAGTTCCGGGGCATTCCTTGGTGGGCAAGCGTGCCAAGGAGGACAGACCGATCAACCGAGTTGATTACGCCTTGGAAATCTAGAAATAATAAAATTGTGGGTCGTTTGCACGTATGGCATTGTCCTAGCCCCTGATGGAGGGTGAAGGTTTGGTCAACGCAACCCATCCCATCCCAGGCGGGAATCCCGCTTGCTGCTCTCGAATCAGTGCATCATGAGCCATAATAAGGCGATGAAGCACAAGTGACGTCGACAGCCTCGTTACGACCGGGGGAAAAGTGAACCACCTGTGGTTACCACACTCACTACGAGCCCTTTTTTGAAAACGGGCACCATCACCGACTCTCCCCAGTTGTCTGGAACAATCTCCTTTTCCGAAATACAGGCAAACAGATCAGACAAGCGCTGACCGAAGACTTCACTCCCGTCCTGGAACAAGGAGGGTGAAAGGTCATCCGGACCATAAGCTCCGTGGTGCTTGAGAGCGCATATGTGGTGGTACACCTCCGAGGCCATAGGTTCCATGTTCACGGTCCAGAATTCTAAGTCAGCTGTGGGCTCCAGATGAGTAGCAGCTGGTGGCCACGACAACGGTGTCCGAAGTATTCGGCCCAACGATTGAGGCGTTCTTCTTTGTTCAAAATGGTCACTCCATTCCGATCCTTGATGGTTTCGCTCGCAGATGGTTTCCGGAGACCGGTCGCACGGAGCAACTGAAATAATCTTTGGGAATTACAGGCTTTCTGGGCCTTTTTCATTTCCTCAGCTTTGTGTCCCTTCAGCGTCGGCTCGCACTCTCACTTTCACTTGACGTCTGACAATTCGTCGCATCGAGTTATGTTCGGTACCGGCTGGGATTTCTCCGAGACGTAAACAGTGCCACCGTTCGGTTGATATCCAGTGCTTGAGTAAGCCTGGCAACCTGTTAGGACTCCCACACCTAGACAGGAGGACGATTAGGGTCCTCAACCAAAGCCTTTGGCTCAAAGGCCTGACCGCAAGACAGTGGTGTTTGGCTGGAAATGCATACCATTTCTACGGAACACGTTCGTCAGACCTAACCATTGACCAACCTGATATGTGACTGCGAGTGTCGTGCGGACACCCCCGCAGTATAGCTCAATGAGTTGTCGGGCAAACAAACCGTTACACAAAGGTAAGGTCCAGTCTCTTCGTGAAGGTTAAGTGTTGGTACGGTCCGTGCTACAGGATGGGGCCTCTTGACCTGACTGTGCATGGCTGGGGACATTGTGAGAAATGGCTGCTGATCGACCAGTGGCCTGAGTGCTATCGGTTTCTTTTCAGAGTTTTTAGCTGAGCAATTGGCAATCAATCAATTTCAATCAATTTATCAGCTATAAACCGTGTACCATAGGCACATTGGTTCCAGCTGCTACAGTTTCGATCACCGGAAATGTGGAACGTAAAAAGAAGCCTTGGAGGCGAAGGTATGTTCGGAAATTGAGTAGCTACGCATTGAAGGCTATAGCTTTGATGCACGAGCGCCACTGACTGCGCGATTGGGCCATTTCTGCCAGTGTCGTTAACCACTGGTGATTTGAGTCCCGGGGTCCCCATCCAGGGAGGCGGCAGTTGCCCGCCCGACTAAGTTTACTGGTTAGCGCTTTCGTACTTCGTTGCCAGGTCATACACTGTCCACCTCTCGGTCGCTTCCACTCAGCACAGGGCTGGGCGAAAAGAGCTCTGCGGGGCAGACGGTCTTCTGGCATGCGGAGTACATGTCCCAACCAGCGCAACCTATGAAGCGTGAGTAATTCATCTATCGCGGGAGAGTTCCTTCTTCCTAAGACCAACTGACGTACCTCAGCATTACTAATCCGATGTTCCCACCAGACCTGACCAATGCTGCGGAGACATCGATGATCAAACACTGACATCTTCCGTACGTCCTCTGCACGTAGGGGCCACGTCTCTGATCCATAAAGCAGTATGGATCGAACCACCGCACTGTAAACTCTTCCCTTGACAGACAAGCTCACGTCACGTCGGCGCCACAGGTGTCGGAGGTTGGCAAAAGCTGCCCTGGCCTTTCCGATTCGAGAAATGATCTCATCTCCAGCCAGTCCACCGGAACTTATACAGCTGCCCAGGTAAACAAATTTATCTACCACGTCGATTGGCTCACCTGCAAGCATGAGGTGCGGGTTTGATCCCACCCAGTCTTGTAGCAGCACTTTACACTTTGCGGGTGTGAAGCGCATGCCAAACCGTGCGGCAGAGTTAGTTAGGTTATTTAAGATCATTTGCATTTCGGAAGGGTCTGAACCAAGGAGAGCAATATCGTCCGCATACTCAATGTCTGCGAGGGAACGTCCCGGGAGCATTTCGACTCCCGAGGTTTCAGAGGCAGGCAGAGAAATTTCAAGCAGCATGTCAATAACAAAGTTGAAAAGGAAAGGGGAAAGAGGACAGCCTTGTCTTACACCACTGGACGTGGTGAACTCAGGCGAGAGCTTCCCGTATACTCGTACGCGCCCACAGGAGTCCGCATACAGTGCCTTGATAAGAGATAGAAATTTGGAAGGGACACCTTTGATCGCCAGACACTGCCAAAGTTGCTGACGATCGACAGAATCAAAGGCAGCTTTCAAATCCAGAAAAACGACCAACGTGGGACGTCTGAAGGAGTGGCGCTGTTCAAGAATTTGTCTCAAGGTGAAGATATGGTCGATGCATCCTCGACCGGGGCGAAACCCAGCTTGATTCTCACGAGTCTGTCTCTCGCGATAATCCATCAACCTGCGCAAAATAATGCCAGAGAGTACCTTAGATGCGACGGATACCAGACTGATACCACGATGGTTTTCACATGACGTTCTTGCTCCCTTTTTGAAAACTGGGATGACGGTCGAGGAGCTCCATTCGGCTGGTATTCTGTTTTCGTTCCAAATCTTCTGCAGTATGGTTGTCAGACTGTTCACCAGGACCTCGCCACCTTCTTTGAAGAGCGCGGGGTGTAGACCATCCGGGCCAGGTGCCTTGTCGCGCTTCAGAATTGAAATCTCACGCTGGATTTCGGTTGCTGATGGTGGGTTGGTGTCAATGTTCCATTCGGGCCTGCTTGGTTCTTCCAGTGGTTGTGTTGAAGGGGACCAGGTGAACTGTTCTTGGAAGTGCTCAGCCCACCGCTCAAGACGGCGATTGAGGGAGTGAATTGTTGTTCCGTCTTTTTCGCATATTGTCTCACTGACACCTGCCTTCTTTTGACCCGTTGATCGAATCAGTTGAAACAGGGCGCGGCTGTTGCCTGCAGCAAAGGCCTTCTCCATTTCCTGGGCCTTCGAAATCCACCAGCGTTCTCTGTCATTCTTCAAGCTCCTGATTATCCGGCGTTTGAGGGATCTGCGTGCGCCATCATAGTCGCTAGTTGCTGGTATGGACTTTCTGGCAGCAATAAGATCTGCTGATCTCGAAGATATCCAGTGTTCATTGAGTCGAATCAGATGGGCTGGACAAGCAGTTCTGAAAGCTGAGAGCATTGCTTCTTTAACTCGCCTCCATCCATCCTCCAAGCAATCTTCATCGTCCACATGACTGTGCGTTTCCAGCAGCTTTCTAGCCAGATCAGCTCGATACTCTTCAGCTACTGAAACTTGTCGGAGTTGATGAACGGAGCTGCCCTCTTTCGGCACGCGTAGTGCTGGCGGGAAACGAAGTGATAAGCGGGCTCGCACGATGGCGTGATCAGAGTCAAGTTGCGTACCCCAGAAGGAACGACAGTCCTTAACTGAGGCTCTCCATCGGTAACTGATAGCCATATGGTCCAATTGAGTCCACGGCTGTCTTGTGGTAGGTGGCCTCCAAGTAACTCGGTGTGAGCGTTTGTGTTGGAAGTTCGTACTGGCCAGGAACAGACGATGATCTGCACACAACTGAAGAAGCCGCTCTCCATTATCCGTACGCACAGCATCGACTCCAAATCTACCACCCAACTGTGCTTCTTCCGGACTTAGCCGTCCAACTTGGGCATTCATATCACCCGCCAGGATTACTATATCCGTCCTTCTTGCCGACCGAAGCAGTCGTGACAGATCTTGATAAAACTCGTCCTTCTCATTCTCAGAACTGCTGTCTGTTGGGGCGTATGCTGATACGACAAACAAACACCGTTTACCGCATCGACCTGCGTTAATCTTAATTGAGCCAGACAGCCGCACAGCGCAAAGGCGACTGTTTACTGGGATCCAGTCCAGTAAGGCGCTTTCAGCCTTGGGGCTGAGTGCAACTCCCACACCGTAGATACCACGAGCCATTGCGTCAGGATCACCGGATGTCCGAAGAGTGAAATGTGGGACATCTGGGTTCGCCCTAAGCGGCTTGAGAAGCACGACCGAAGTGGAGTCTTGTATTCGTGTTTCGGAGACACAACATACATCGATAGAGAGGGAAAGTAAGGTTTCAGCAAGGGATGCCTGTTGCCCAATTTGACATAGAGTACGGACATTAAAGGCTGCAACGTGGATCAGATCTTTTGGAGTTAGTAAGTGATTATTTTGGTTTATTTCTCTGGGCGATGGTTGAGACTCACAACAGTGGCTAGGGGATTGGCAGATGGGTTGATTGCCCTGCATTGTACGATGGGTTGGGAGGGAGTGTGGGGGAAGGCCGGTGAGCGAAGAGCTGCAAGGGCAAATGATACTTCCCGGTTGCCCAGGCCGAAGAAGGGGGTTGAGTTGAGGTACCCCACCTTGAGCCTTTGACTCAAAAGTCTGACCCACAAGGCAGTGGGAGGGTGTAGGGTTTTGCTCGGGGACCCTGCCCCTAGCCTCTGACTCAAGAGTCTGGACCGCGAGACAGCGGTTGTTAGGGTTTTCTTGGGGGACCCTTCCCGGAGCCAATGACTCAATAGTCTGACCTACTTGGCTGTAGGGGGCCGGCCTGGCCCGAGGGCGCAGGGAGTAGGGCATTACTGTCTCACTCCTGATGCGGCTGCGCACAGCAGGTGCCTTTTGAGCAGCACCGGACTCTTTGGTTTTAAAAGTATTTCGACCGTAGTGGATAATGCGCCGGCGGTCACGGTCAACCGTTGGGCGATCGGAGTGTGCGGTTTTTAGGGCCGACCTTTTCTAACCCGTCCTTCCTCGGGGGAAGGCAGCATCGCTGCTTCCATAAATATGGAGATGCTGGTTGCCTGGGGGAAACGCCTTACTGCCTTCACACTCCCATCGCAGAGGACAGTACGACTTTACCTCCAGACCGCCTCGTAATACGATTACTCGCAGTACGGGGACTCGCTGTTCTTCGTCGGGCTGCTCCCCGTTGGCCTTCCTGGCATGGTTGAACCTTTAGGAACTGAGTTCCAGCCAGTATAGCCCGAAGGATCATTGCAGCACAGAAGCCCGACCACCACGACAAGGTGACAGCTTTTGGAACAGCAATTGGCACCTAAAAACAATTACGATAGGCCACCACCGGGTCTTCTTCCCTACCCACTCATTTCTATTCGTTTAACAATAAGGATTTAAATATAGTTAGGTAAACTTTGTGGTTGTATGGTAGTAGGACATCAGTGTCAACACCGACTTTATAATAATAATAATAACAATAATAATAATCGTTCCGCTGTAACACCCTTCCGGTGCCTAGCTGCCATGCCACTCGAAGGAAGCACAAGGGCTGGTATACTGCTACGTTGCCAAAGCCTAGATAAAGGAGGTCGAGAGGCAGAGGTCGGGTTCGAACCACGGACTTTCTGGACAGTAAATTCGCGCTCTAACCACTTAAGCCATCTCGCCCCAACCGACCTTTTGGCTTCTGATGATGAAGAGTGCTTCATCTCACATCCAGTGCCCGACTAAAACTGTCTATGCCGTGCCGCAGACAAAGCCCTCGGCATTGTACAAATGTGCGACGACCCGGTTCCGCTGGCGAAGCAGTTGGGGTCTCTTAGATGGTTCACATTATTTCGGATCTGAGTGGCTCGACTGCTAAACGAGTTGTGCGCAGCTTGCGCGGTCCTGAACAGCAGAGGGGCGACGCCGGACGTGTACATACTCATGCAAATTTTCCAAAAGGAGTGAATTAGCTACTGACCCACGAAACCGACAACTGATGTTGACCTGATCAACTTGTGTCCATAAGCGCTACGTTGTTGGATGGCATCGTGTAGCCAAGTAATTTTGGCTATTCCGGAAGTTTTTGGTTATGTGGATCTAAGTAGTACGCGAGTTCGGATACTGCCAGCTTGCCCAAGCCTAGGAGCAGCCGAATGCCAAAGTTGAGCTCGAACAACGCACCCTGTGATCAGTAAGTTTGTTCGTTAACCACTGCGGTATCTCGGGCCAGATCACATCTACACATTACGTCAAATGCTTGAGCAGCGTCACGCACCGTCTGCCAGAAGCTTCGATTTCCTCGAATTGAAGGAGCCTTCGACTCCGTAGGTATGTCAATTCTGTAGAAGAGACTGGACCCGTCACGAAGAGACTGGACCTTACCGTGGTGTGGCGGTTTGTGTACCTCGGCGACCCATTGAGCTATACTGTGGGATGCCCGCGTGACACTCACAGAGTCTCTCATACCAGGTTGGTCCATGGATAGAGGTCTGACGAACACAGTCTCCTGGCCCTCCAGGTTGGGGGTTGGAACATGGTGGCGACGTAAAATGGTAATGCACTTGCATTTCCAGCCCAACACCGCTGCCTTGCGGTTAGGCTTTTGAGCCAAAGGCTTTGGTTGAGGACCCTAATCGTCCTCCTGTCTAGGTGTGGGCGCTGGCAGTATCCCAGCCCTCGTACAACCATGACATTCACAAATAACAGTACTTTCATGCCACATCGGCCGTCGCGTGGTGCCATCAGCCGGGTCGCCTTGCTGCATACAGCAGGGCGGGTAAGCGAAAACATGCTACTGCTGACGCCTCCCTTCTTACACTTTCACGTTTTCCGTCTTCTACCCTCCCCCGCCCCAATTTTAATACTTTCTCCGCAGGTCCCAGCTCTAGGACTGATCGGTTTGCCCGCCCTGCATCACACTTAGCTGCAGATTGTGTACGTCCGAGTTCAGTTACATCCCAAACACTTCGAAGTCTGTTTTCAAACCCCGAAAGCCTGTCTACTTAGCCACCTTTAATGTTCGTTCACTGAAGCAAGCAGGTCAACAGGTGGCTCTTGCTCGTACGCTGGATTCCCTCAGCATTGATGTATGTTGTCTGTCAGAAACAAGGACGCAGGACGCAAGTACCGTGATCGAACTGACTGCCCCCTCGCTCTCCCAGGTTCCGGCTGCGCACCTCTGGTGATGCAGAGGCCGCTGCAGCTGGATATGCTGGGGTGGGTATTGTATTGAGCGAACGAGCGGAAGCGTCTCTGCTTGATTGGATACCCGTTGATAGTCGCCTCTGTGCGGTTCGTTTGGCAACATCTGTGAGAGAATCTAGAGGAAGTGAGGTCCATCGCACCTTGTTTATTGTGTCTGCTTACCCCAACTGACTGTAGCTCTGAATCTGCCAAGGACAGTTTCTATGACGCTCTAGGTGCCCTTCTACAGCAGGTTAAAACCTCAGATATCGTTGTGGTTGCTGGTGATATGAACGCCCAGGTAGGTAGACTGAGCGCTGCTGAGGCCCGATTGGGTGGTCGTCTTGGTTTGGACACGAGACGCACGGACAACGGAGACCGCTTACTTCAGATGTGTGCCGATCACAGACTGTTCCTTTGCAGTACGAATTTCCGGAACAGCGGAAATCGCTTGACAACGTGGTGCCCACCAACAAACCAGCGACGAACCCAAATAGACCACATCGCCGTCAGTTATCGGTGGCGAGGGTCGATCACCGCTTGCCGCTCCTTCTGGAACACCAGCGTGGACTCCGACCATGCACTTGTACGCTGCTGCTTTTCATTGCGCTTTTCAGGTGTACGCAAAACGCGCACACCTCGCTTAGCCATTGAGAAGCTAGTGGATCCAGAAGTCAAACGAAACTATCAAAACCAGCTCGTCGAATGCCTGCCGGACGGTACGGTGTCGGATATAAACGGCCACTGGGAAAAGATATCCAAAGCGCTACTCAAGGTCGGAACGTCTGTTTGCGGTACAACCCAGCCAACCTCATTCAAACACTGGATCTCTGACCGTGTCTTTGCTGGAGACCCGGCGACAGATTCCCCCTGGCCGCCACCACAACTCCACCCGACGCATCATCCGACGCCAAGTGAAACTGAGTGTCCGTGCAGACCGAGAAGCTTGGTGGACCCGAAAGGCCGAAGAAATGGAAGATGCAAAGAATGCTGGAAATGTGCGCAGGCTGTTCCATTTGATTCGTTCGACTGGTCCTCGAAAACCTCTTGTCAGCGAAATAATCAGAGACCAAAATGGCTCCCTGATATGCAAAAAGCAGAACGTTTGGACCGCTGGGCACAGTACTTTGAACAGCAATTCAGCTGGCCACCTGCTACCTCCAATCCAGAATCCTGGCCTTCAACAGAAAGCTGGACCGTAAATATGGAGTCGCCTTCGGTCTCAGAAGTGTCCGAGTGTATTTCCCTACTCAAGCGTCATCGTGCTGCTGGTCCTGACGACCTTCCACCTGCTCTTTTCAAGGATGGCGGTGGGCTCCTCAGCCAGTGCCTGTCTAGACTATTTGGGTCTATCTGGGAGAAAGAGACCGTCCCAGACAACTGGGGTGAATCGATAGTAGTGCCCATTTTCAAAAGGGTACTCGCAGTGAATGTAGCAACCACAGAGGTGTTAGTTTGACTCCTGTTGTGACAAGGCTTCTGGCGTCACTGATTCTTCGTCGTCTTACGATGGCACGCGAAACCTTGACTCGTGAGAATCAAGCGGGATTTCGACCGGGTAGAGGCTGCATTGACCACATCTTCACACTCCGTCAGGTGTTAGAGCAACGCCACATGTACAGACGACCCACAATCTTGGTGTTCCTTGACTTCAAGGGTGCGTTTGATTCTGTCGATCGGTCAGTGCTGTTAAATATACTTGCTCAACAGGTATGCCCCAGAAGTTTGTAAACCGATCCCTATATTCACATACTTCTGGGCGGGTGAGAGTGTATGGCGAGCTCTCCAAAAGCTTCCCTACAAAAAGTGGTGTCAGACAAGGATGTCCACTCTCTCCATTCTTGTTCAACTTCGTCATTGATGAAATAATGAGGCGAACGCTGGAAGGTCTTCAAAACCCCGGTGTTCAAATTGTTGCTGGTGAGAGCCTCGATCTGGAGTACGCAGATGACATCGCCCTCATCTTTGAAGACCAAAGTGAAGCACAAGCCCTGTTGAAGACTGACCACCATCATACCATCTTTTGGCATGCGCCTTGCACCTTCAAAGTGCAAAGTCATGCTTCAGAACGTGCAGTCTCCGGACATATCCCTTAAAATTCAAGGAGAATCACTGGAGATTGTGGAAAACTTTACATACCTCGGTAGTTGTATTAGCTCTGACGGAAGTGTGTCTGATGAAGTCAGTGCAAGAATCTCAAAGGCTCGAATCACGTTTGCTAATTTGCGTCACTTGTGGCGTCAAAAATCATCTCACTAGATCTTAAGGGTCGTGTGTACCAGGCTACAGTAAGGGCTGTATTGTTGTATGGGTGCGAGACATGGCCTCTACGGACAGATGATGTGAGGCGTCTCCAGGTTTTCGACCACCGATGCCTCAGAAGCGTGGCTGGTTTTGGATGGCGTCAGCGTGTTAGTAACGAGGTGATTAGAAAACGGGTATTTGGTTGTGCTGCAGGTACTTCAATTGGGGAAATCATCCAGCACCACCGACTACGATGGCTCGGTCATGTGCTACGCATGCCGAAACACCGTCTACCGAGACGAGTGTTGTTCTCCGTGCCTCCTTCAGACTGGCGCAAACCGCGAGGTGGACAGCGCATGACTTGGCAGAAAGGCGTGAAAGAGATCACGAAGAGTTTGGGTGTTGTTGGTGTTGTACGCCTTCCAGGATGGGGTCCCCGTGACCCCGCCTGTGCTTGGCTGGAGACGTTGCAAGAAATGGCGGCTAATCGATGTCAGTGGCGTTCATGCTGTCAGTTTCTTTCCAGATTGTCTGATTGAGCGGTTGGAGGTGTAGGCACCTCAGAATGCTTGACATAGGCCAGCACTAGGTCCCCTCCCTCATCCCTCTTTTCTCTTCTTTTCACTCTAGGGCTTTTTATATATATATATATATATATGAAATTAGACGAACTTTATGGTTGTACGGCATTGAAGCATCAGTGTCAAGACTGATGTTGCTGTCTTTGATGATGATGATGCAATTATGTAGATGTTTAGCTAAAAAGGATTATCCTGTACGTCGTACTTTCGATTCTCATGCTTCTGGACGTATAGAGAATTTATAACTAGCTATCCGGAATTTTCCTCACCCTCTATAAAAAACCACTGAAACCACATTGTAGTGCACATTTCCAGTGACCAAGAATCACTTTCTAGAAACCACATCCATTGAGCACGATTCGAACTACGCGGACGAGATTGTGTCTACCGTTACCTTTGGTTTGCACCTTCAGAATTCGGAGTGCTGCTCCGGAATTACCGATCTCTCTATGTTTGTCTGAAACTCGAGATTATTGACCAGGGCGCGGGTTACATTTGGCAACCTGTGTCATTTATGGCGTCAGAGAATTTCACTGAAAGGGTCATGCTTACTAGACAATTGTAACGACAGCCCTGCTCCATGACTGCTACCCAAGGATCTTGTACGGCTCCAAAAGTTTGGTCAAACTATGACGTCTAGCAGCGGAAGATAAGGAAAAGGATTCCGTATCCCTACCAACTGGAATAAACTGATCCGATTGGAACCAACCGAATCAGAAGACGAAGGTAAACTGCTTCGATGTGGTATATATTCGATGCGCAGAGCAAAGTGATGACGGACATGTGCATACATGTATTGAATGAACCCGAGGGTCAAGCTGCGTCAATCAGCGTATCGAAATGATTGATGAACCAAGTCTTCAGCTGGTGTGGATTCTAGGATTCTCCTGAACACTCACGAACCACGTGGCCTCTTGGATTGTTCAGAACTTCTCGACAATGGTTAAACATAGGGCTTAGTTGTATATAAGAAAGTTCCTGTGAAAGATCTCGATTCTATCACACCCCCGTGACTTCACAGTATAGTAGTCATTGGTAAACCAGTGTTCCCAATGCAGTAGTGCGCAAGAGAGCAAATCTTGATTAGCCACAGTCTTCGTTCTCGGAAGTTTGGGAAAAATCGGTAGATTTATAGCTGGGGTACGTTTCGTTTTTGACATAAAAGCTTCGTCAGGCCAAGTGACTAGGTTACGAGGTTGGTCGAAATTTAGGGCAGAAGACGAACCAATCGGCTAAGTCAAGCTAAATCTGTTAGTTGTCGGCCAGGGATTTTGTTTTAGGGTGGGTCCCCACCTACATGGATTTGGGCGCAGCTTAGGGTCTAGTTCTTCTGGTTCGGTTCACGTGAAGACTTCTCTAGAACGTTGTTTGCACTTTTTGTCGGCCTGTGTGGATGAACTACTGCTACGATAGTTGTGTAAGATAGAGTCTGTGAAATTTGCTTGGGATTTCCATCAGCCTTTTTTATGATGGTTCTACGTTTATCGACAACCACACAGTCACGCGCCAACTTGGCTTGTCTAAGATCGCTCTCCATACGCTCGCCAGTTCCACACCCTCGATTCTATTCACGCTGCAGTGCTTCGTAATTAAAAACAGCTCAGCTATCAGCCGCTGAGGTGTGAATCGCAGTCCTCGTCTTAAGACTTCCACATTCTCTAGATCTATTTCATGTCCTGTGTCTAACGCATGTACGGTCATCGCTGAGTCTTTGACCGGCACTTGGTATTCTTCCGCATTCCCTGGTGGTTTGTTTATCCTCCTTTTATGCTCGCCAATCAATTCAATTCAATTTACCAGCTATAAACCGTGTGCCAGAGGTTCATTGGTTCCAGCTACTACAGTTTCGATCATCGGAAAGCGGAGGTGTTGGACACAGAGCCAAGCCTTGGAGGCGAGGACATGTTTCCATCATCATCCATCATCATCATCATCATCATCATCATCATCAAAGACAGCAACGTAAGTGTTGACACTGATGCTTCACTGCCGTACTATGGTTGTACGAGGGCTGGGATACTGTCAGGGCGCCCACACCTAGACAGGACATGTTTAGTTTGTTCGGAAACTGGGTAGCTACGCACTGAAGGCGATAGCTGTGATGCATGAGCGTCACTGACTGCGCGATTGGGCCATTTCTGTCAGTGTCATTAGCCATTGGTGAGCTGAGCCCCCGGGGTCCCATCCGGGGAGGCGACAGTTGTCGACCTCACTAAGTATACTGGCTAGTGTTTTCGTACTTCGTTGCCAGGTCATGCACTGTGCACCACAAGGTCACTTCCACTCAGCACAGAGATGGGTTCTGCGAGGCAAGCGGCCTTCTGACATGCGGAGGGGCGAGATGGCTCAAGTAGTTAGAGCGCGAATATACTGACCGGAAGGTGCATGGTTCGAATCCGACCTCCACCTCTCCACTTTCCCTGTCTAGGGTTGGGCAGTGTAGCAGTATACCAACCCTCGTGCTTCCCTCAGGTAGCATGGCAGCTAGGCACCGGGTGTTACAGCTGAACGATTTTTTTTTATTTTTTAGCATGCGGAGTACATGTCCCAACCAGCGTAACCTATGAAGCGTGAGCAATTCATCTATCGCGAGAGAGTTCCTTCTTCCCAAGACCATCTGACGTACCTCAGCATTGCTGATCCGATATTCCCACCAATGCTTCGCAAACACCAATGGTCAAACGCTGACACCTTGTCCTCTGCGTGTAGAGGTCAAGTCTCTGATGCATAAAGCAGTATGGATCGCACCACTGTAGTGTAAACTCTACTCTTGTGTCATGGTTATCTTTTGTATTCACACTGTCGTTTCGTATTAACCATGCTTTCGTCTGCACTCTCAGCTTAGGTACGTCTATTCTTAGACAAGTAAAGCGCTATTCATTCTACGCTATTCAGTCTTGTTCTCGCGCTCAATCAGGATCAATAATCCATTCGTAACACCTTGAAAAAACTCACGCCACGTCGGCGTCATATATGCTGCAGGTTGGTAAAAACTGCCCTGACCTTCCAGATTCGAGAAGTAATCTATCTCCAGACAGTCCACTGGAGATGATACAGCTGTCCAGGTAAACAAATTTATCCATGTCGATTGGCTCGCCTGCAGACATGAGGTTCGGGTTTGATCCAACCCAATCTTGTAGCAACATGAAGGGCATGTGAAATGCATGACAAAACGTGCGGATGAGTTATTTAAGTTATTTAAAATCGTCTGTATTTGGGAAGGATCTGAAACAAGGTTAATATCGTCTGTATAATCAATGTCTGTGAGCGAAAGTCCCAGAATCATTTCGACCCCCGAGGTTTCAGAGGCAGGCAGAGAAATTTCATGCAGCATATCAATAACAAATTTGAAGAGGAAAGGTGAGAGGTGGCAGCCTTATCTTAAGCAGCTGGACGTGGTGAACTCAGGTGAAGGCTTCCCGTATACTCGTATGCACCTACAGGAGTTCGCATACAGTGTTTCCACAAGGGATATAAATTTGGAAGGGACGCCTTTGATCGCCCGAGAATGTCAAAGTTTCTGACGATCGACAGAATCAAAATCAGCTCTTAAATGAAAAAACGATCAGCGTGGGACGTCTGAAGCAGTGTTGCTGTTCGAAAATGTGTCTCAAGGTAAACACATGGTCAACACATCCTCAACCAGAGCGAAACGCAGCTTGATTCTCACCAATTTGTCTCTCCCGATAACTATCAAACAGCGCAAAATAATGCCAGACAGTATCTTAGATGTGGCAAATACCAGGTTGATACTATGACGGTTTTCACATGACGTTCTTGCGCCCTTTTTGAAAACTAAAATGACGGTCAAAAAGCGTAATTCAGCTGGCATTGTTTTCGTTCCAAATCACCTGTACTACGGTCGCTAGACCGTTCGCCAGGATCCCGCCACTTTCTTTAAACAGCGGGGGTGTAGACCATCCCGGCCAGGTGCCTTATCGCGTTTCAGGATTAATATCTCACGCTGTATTTTGGTTGCTGATGGTGGGTTGGAATCAATGTTCCATTCGGTCCCGCTTGGTTTTTCCAGCGGTTGTGTTGAACGAGACTAACTGAACTGTTCGTTGAAGTGTTCAGCACAGCACTCAAGACGACAATTGAGGGAGTGAAATGATGTTCTGTCTTTTTCGCATATTGTTTCACTAACACCTGCCTTCTTTTGACCCGTTGATCGAACCAGTTGAAATAGTGCGCGGCTGTTGCCTGCAGCGAAAGTCCTCTCCATCTCCTGGGCCTTCGAAATCCACCAGCGTTCCGCATTCTTCAAGCTCCTGATTATCCGGTGTTTGAGGGATCTGCGTGCGCCATCATAGTCGCTGGTTACTGCTATGGCCTTCCTGACAGCAATAAGACCTGCTGGTCTCGACGATATCCAGTGTTCATTTAGTTGTGTCAGATGGATTGGAGAAACAGTTATGAAAGCCGAGAGCATTGCTTCTTTCACTCGCATCCATTCAATTTCCAAGCAAACTTCGTCACCCGCATGACTGTGCGTTTCCAGTAGCTTCCTAGCCAGATCACCTCAATCCTCTTCAGCTACTGAAACTTGTCGAAGTTGATGAGCGGAGCTGCTCTCCTACAACAAGCGAGGAAAACGAAGCGCTAACCGGACCCGCACGATAGCATGATCAAAGTCAAGTTGCGTAACCCAGAAGGAACGACAACCGTTAACTGAGGCTCTCCACCGGTAACTGCTAGCCATATGGACCAACTGAGTCCACGACTGTCTTGTGGTAGGTGGCCTCCAAGTAACTCAGTGTGAGAGTTAGTGTTGCAAGTTCGTTTGGGCCAAGAACATACAATGGTCTGCACACATGAAGAAGCCGCTCCCCATTATCCGTACGCTCAGCACTTACTCCAAATCTGCCACCTCTTATGCATTATCGAAGTAATAGTGCCACTAATAATTTATCAGCAGGATCGATCGGTGAGATGCTGCTTAATCTTACTACTTGGCTTTACCTTTATGGACTTCGTAACGACAGTGCTATCTACATGTCTCAGTGTTCAACGCTGTCCGCTCTGATGGTGCAATATTCGGAGCGCCAGTTGTTGGGATTTTAGGACCATGACCAACTGTAGCCGTAGATTCTCAATTTCCGCTGAAAGAAGCTTTTGAAACACCGACTCAACACTAGGGATTATTTCCTACGCTCTTATTACTTTTTTGTTCACAGCGAATTTGTCCCTTTTCTAATGAACAACGTTAGTCTTTACTCAGTGGTTTTTCTGGCAAGTTAACTATAATACAGTAATTGGCGGATAGTTTCATTATTTCTGTAACCACACTAGAGACTTGGGTTTTGTATCGTGTTGGTCCCCTGGTCCCCTACACGTGCACGTGCAAGTATCCCATCAAAGATGCCCGTCCCGGATGTGTTTTAGTGCTGCGATCGATAACGACTAGGCCACTCCGATAACCTGCTCCATGATTTCTGAGAATACACAGGGTGACGCAAAAGGTTTCCCATTTTGGAAAGGCGTTCTCAATGCTGGTAGGTTCGTGTAGCTCTGGTACATACCTGGTGCCTGATCTGTATACAGTCTTGAAGGTCTTGCTTTCGGAAGCAAGGAGATACACCGGTGCGCCATATTTAAGTAGCAGTGGTATGAAAGTCAGTACCAGCATTTGCTCTCTACTGCCATTCCACCCGAAAGAAGCACGAGGGCTGGAATACTGCCAGGTTGCCCAAGCCTAGACAGGGGAAGTCAAGAGGCAGAGGTCGGGTTCGAACCAGACTTTGCGATCAGTAAATTCGCGATCTAACCACTGAGTTTCAACCGATCGCCATATGTTGAAACCGTCTGCAAATACTGGGACACACAAGCTAACAGCTCGGGGATTCTGTTAGTGAACTGGGCCCAACACCTCCACCCCTGCACTGTCATTCAATTAACGGTAGTGAATGAGCTACATGTACTGTGGCAGTGAAGAGCCGCACAGAGAAATCCGGTATTCCAGCCACCAGGTCCGTTGAAAATTTGCATTCCTGAAGCACGTGGATCAATCGCTAGCTAGTGACCAATCAGAAACCTTACATACACAGCCTAAATAACATATAAGTGTAAGAGGTAAATGCACTGTTTCGTCCTGCGTAACCCCAGTATACCCAACCCTCCGAAAACCTGGATACGTTCTATGCGCCTACTTCATTTTCTTGAAAGATAGTGAAAGTCGCGTGGCAATCCCTGGTCATCATCATCATCAACAGCATGACATCAGTGTTCAACACCGATGCTTCCCTGCCGTACAACCATAATTTATTTGAAAGCCTTATTGTGAAGAAAAAGAATAAAGATGGACGGGGAGGGGACTTATTGCTGCCTTACTACAATCATTCCGAGGTGTCTACACCTCCAAACACTCATTCAGGCAATCTGGATAGAAACTGACAACAAGATCGCCACTGACATCGGTTGGCAGCCATATCTTGCAGCGTCTCCAACCAGGCGCACTGGGGATCACGCGGTCCCTATCCTGGAAGGCGAGTAGCACCGACAGCACCCAAGCGTTTCGTGATTTCTTTCATACCCTTTCTTTCATATCCCTAGTGTACACAGCGTACTGCACATGAAAATTCTCTGAAACTGCACGGATCGAAACCGTCTCGTACTGTTCGTCCACACACTGAGTATGCGGACGATAGTGCGGCCCTTGGTTCATTTCCTCCAAACACGCAAGTCATTTTAAATAATCTTACCAACTCTGCCGCACGATTTGGTATGCGCTTCACATCCAGATGTAAAGTGCCGCTACATGACGTTACATGCTTGTAAATCAGTCAATCGGCGTGGTTGAGAAATTTGCTTATGTGAGCAGTTGCATAAG
The DNA here is from genome assembly GCA_003604175.2 of Clonorchis sinensis. Classification (NCBI taxonomy): domain Eukaryota; kingdom Metazoa; phylum Platyhelminthes; class Trematoda; order Opisthorchiida; family Opisthorchiidae; genus Clonorchis; species Clonorchis sinensis. The sequence goes on along the minus strand of CM030369.1, from coordinate 184,990,779 downwards.
TTGCGGTGCACCGGTCGGAGACGAGATCTATTCTCGAATCAGGAAGGCTAGAACAGCTTTTGCCAGCCTCCGACACCTAAGGCGCTCAGGTGACGTCAGTTTGTCTGTCAAGGACGGAGTTTACACTGTGGCACTGCGATTCATACCGGGTAAGAAACGTGGTCTCTACGAGCAGATGATGTACGAAAGCGTTTGACCATCGGCTTCTTCTAAGCACTGGCCGGGTCTCGTGGAGACATCCGATAGGCAGTGTTGAGATTCTAGGAAGGACAAGTTATTCATATTTCACAGGTTATGCTTGTTGGAATACCTACTATGCTTGTCAGAGGACCGTCTGTTTCGCAGTCCGTTTTGGACAGCCCTGTGCTGGATGGAAGCGACCGAGAGATCCTTGCAGTGAAGACTGAAAGCACACGTTGGCAGCTGCCTGGATAGGGACCACGAGAATCAACTAGCTAACGGCTAATGACGCTGTAAGATATGCCTCTGTCAAGCAGTCGCTGGCACTGCTGAACACATGCTACCACTTTTAATCCTCAGCTTCCCTGCTCATGGGACAATTGAAATATTTCAATGGGAATGAAGTTGTCATCGCCTCCAGTACCTGGCGATACTTCTGTATTGTTCGGTGAGCGAAACTGCAGCGGGTGAGCAAACGTAATCTTAGTAGATGGCTTGCGCGGCGCGTTGGATTTGCAGATGGGAAGATGGAGACTTGTTCGACGGGAGCATACAATACCTTGACTAAAAGGCGCGATCTTCACACGACTCTCCTGCCACGTTGTTGTAACAGTAGCTTCTGGAATTTGCCTAGATCTACTAAAAACTTATTCCGCTTAGCACGAATTAAGGTAAAGCACGAGACCCCAAATGCGCGTACAAGATCGGCAGGTATGTGAGTGCGGCTGGACTTGTCCGTTCACACAAAATACGCGGAACTAGCCGCGGGTAAAAGGTAGCTCTGCATAGCAGCTGACTTCTAGTTAAAAGAGGTGGAAGTTGCCTTCCGACCAGGTGCACTGGAAGGTAATTTCTCCACACTTCGTGCGATGACCGAGTCCTGTTCCCTATGGAAATTAATATGGCTATTGATTTAGTCAAAAAAATTGGCCTAGATACTTGTAGAATGATGTTAAGGCTGATGTACACCAAAGTGACAAGACCTCACACTAACCTGGGAGTTCTAGAGTCAAGGTCGACTTAGCGAAACTGGACCTTGGACGCCATTGCAAAATAGCCTAGCAACGTTCAGCAGACCGTTCAATTCAGTTCACAGGTTATGTAGGTTTTTGAGGATTCATTAGGTTCAATGGCTGAAGTGGCTTGATGCGCCCTTGAGTAGCTGGAAACACATGGGTCTGAGGCAGTCATTACAGGTCTGATTTCAGGTTTAGTTGGAAATTATAAATGGAATGGAGAAAATAAGGAATGGGAAGCACAAGGGGCCTAGGTTAGAGTAAATGCAAAAGCTCGTCCAGTTTCTTGCCCAACGAGCAGATGAACATCTGGGTGGTAATATTAATGTATTTTCTAAAATATTGAGCAGGATAACTCCAGGCTTTACTATTATGTTACTGTTGGAAGAAGAGCATGATGGTGCCTTCGGCGGGTGTTTAGAAATGCAGGAAAGCAGGTGAGTTATACAAAAATAGACGGGATACAAACGAGCAAGTGCCGGAAGTAGGCCTGTAAGGTCATCGCGACATAGCTACGGTGAACATCAGTGCAACAGCGACGGTGATACTTAGGCAAAGTGACGTGGGAACAACGCAGAAGGATTTGAGGGAATCAGTACTGCCTATTCAGATGACGTAAACGGCGCTACCGAGACGTGTTAAAATTGCAACTTGACATCCTTGAACTGAGAGTAATAATCACTGGAAAACCTGGCGGTCGTGAGCACTTGATGTAATAATTTAGGTTGATGACTGGAAAATGAGAATGGCAGACCAGAGTTTGTCGAATTGTGGAAGGGAGTATCTAAGCTTGAAAATGGGAAAATTCGCTCACTGAGGAGCGTAAAGGGTCCTTTACCCAGAGTTACTTAGGTGGGTGAGGCACCGATAGCGCGTAAACATACATAGCTATCATGAAAATGCCAAGCGAATTTTTGGACCGAATGGACCGATGGTGCATCAGCACAGCCGGTAAGGTGTAGTTAAGATATTTGGCGAGCAGGTATGTGTGAGTAGCATGAGTGTTGGGGGCATTTTTATGGGCGACAGTAAAGCACCTAAACTAGAAATCAAGGAAGGTGGTTGAGAGAACAAGAGAGTGACTGCTGCAGGAGACGGTTGGCAAGACGGTTGGTACAAAAACTGTCAGCTTAAGCGTAGCAGCGGTGTTACTGACACTGCGATTTTTTAACTTACCTCATGGATAGTCCTGTGCATCATAAATTGAGCAAATGAAGTAATTGGATATCTTTTCGGTCGTTTGGAACGAGATCATTATGGAGATGTAGCATTCTTGATTCCATTGATGGTACAGCAGGGAGGGTTAGGAAGGGCTACTTCCATCCGAAAGAGACGGTGAAGTAGCCGCGGCTAGATAAAGAATCGAAGAAAGAAGAAGGGAAACTTTTTGAGCATGTGCTATGAATGGAGAATATCCCATCAATCTGAAGAGCAGGCAACGGGGAAGGGTTGATATTACCATCTGCTGTATAAGTGTATTGGATCCATATTTCAAAAGGGTGATACTCCAGGCACTGCTGAGCTTGGGGTCTTGAGACGATTGCGGGAAAGAGTTAAAAGGATGGAACGTTGACGATGGACGCCGAGCGACAAAACTGAACTGGTGTGACCATATGTTTTCTATTGAGTAGTACGAGGAGCACGCGCTATTAACATGATGTACAGCCTGTGGTATAGCTGGCTGCGTAGCCGTCCATAGTGCTGGAATGGGAGGAAACTATGAACTGTTAGTATTCGGGGCCCACCGTTCTGAATCGCGGGCACTCGCATTTGCAATCTGTTCATGAAACCGCTGATTGTTTGGTAGGTAGTTTGGCAAGGAAGTTTTGTCACAGAGGAGGCGAAATGACAGAAAATATTTAGGCTGCCACAGACGGTCATGAAAACGGTTCGTTGTTACTCACTCAAAAAGTGGAGGCTGTGGAACAACTGAAGCTGCTTCTCCAGGTGAACAGAGTTTGAAAAGAAGGAAATCTGATAAGGCCTGATGAGCAAAAGACGGTGCAAACCCTCGTCTGAAATGTGGATCAGGTTAGAGAAGTTGCGATTAGAACACGAATATACTGACCAGATGTTCCGTGGTTCAAACCCGGCCCCTGCATCTCGACTTCTTGATCTCGGCTTGATCAACCTGGCACTATCCCAGCTCTCATGCTTCCTTCAGGTGTCATGGCAACAAGGCACAGAGAAGGACGTTACGGCTATACGTTTTTTGGAGCTTTCGATGGTCTGAGGCCTACGAGCGGTTTGATTAAATGTAATTTGCGTGTTCGTGTGTTTTCATCTCATGTTTCGTACAAGTAACGCCATGGATACGGCGCAGGGACAAACTAGGGAATTAATTAGAGCGTTGTCCCTATTTCGTCCCTGGTAGCCTCCATGCATTTATGGTGGTTTTTTAACTATGTCGATCGGCAGACGGTGTGCAACAATAATCTGTTTAATCAAGGAAAGGCAATTTGAAGTCCTCATGAATAAGGGAATAGTGGTTATTAAGGTCAGTTACCAGAGCAGATGACCAATAATCCAGCGCCTGCTAAACTACAACTACGTTTTTTAACAGTTGTGGTGAAGTTTTGGTTTTCAACACGGGCTCTTGTGCGTGCTTATCTGGCGATGGGAAAAGCGACATGCTCTTCTCTGATTTAGGGTAACAAATCTTCGCCTAAATTTTTGTGAACTTGTGCCTCTAATATAAAGCACCGTCTTAGGACGGTACTCGGCATACCTACTTTACTCGCCAACCTATTTTACCAGTAAAACCACCTACGTAGAGGAAGATTTTGCCGGCTACTTCAACGCCTCTTAGTAGCTCAGAATGCTGAGGTAGGGAAACTTTACCAACTTTGTGTCTCGAATGAACTGAGGGTCATGGGCTGTCCGGACCCGCCGCTGCTGCGATCGTTTGCGTCCGGATATCTCAAGCAAAGTGAAAATCTTTGTACTATGTGACTAGTTCACCAACCGCAACGAAAATTCCTCAGAGGCAGTGACGAATGCTTTTGAGGTCATAGTCGAGCTGCGGTTTGAAGTAGTTGAATTAGATTAGTGAAGGTTAACCGCGATGAGCCATCTTTTCTGTGACGGTGATCTGACAGTTGCTGTTTCGTGTTAGGCAGTCTTTCCCTAATTGGTCGATTTGTGAGCTATTTGTGTCGTCACGCCAGCCGTTTCGCCTGGGGATTTATCCCCACCTGGCCTCCTACCTAGTACAGATCCGAGTGTAGGTCTGCCTTGTTTAGTCCTGCTGGGGGCAAGGCAACATGCGGTGGTTTTGTCGGTGAATTCCCGCATCGGATAAACTGTGCAAGATCAGTGGCCATCGTCCAGCTGTAACACCCTTTCGGTGCCTAACTGCCATGCAACCCGAAGGAAGCACGAGGGCTGGGATACTGCCAGGTCGCCCAAGTCTAGACAGGGGAAGTTGAGAGGCAGAGGTGGGGTTCGAACCACGGACCTTCCGGTCAGTAAATTCGCGCTCTAACCACTTGAGCCATCTCGCCCCAGTGGCCATAGATGGTACTGGATCACGGGCTGCACTGTGAGAAGCAGATGCTGGTCAACATTGACCACGTGCAACCTAGTAGGCGTCTAGCTGGCCTCTCTGTTTGTTGGTTGGTGGGAATGACTAACGCCTAAGATAAATTGGCTAGGTGGATATTCTTCATATTGACTTCCGCTTTTGCGGCCTTGCTTTTTCTATCTAAGACACCTTAATGGAGTGTTCCCATCGGGGTTCGTTCACAGATTTTACTCGTCTGGGTGCGTCATGAAGTGTCAGAACAATAGGATTAAGGAAGGATGTTAAATAACTTTGCTATTTTAGGGTTGCGTACTTTCAGACCCAGACCGATCACCGCACACCCCCTCTTGTTATCTCGTCTGATCTAAAACCACTCTCCACAAGATCGTCAGGTACACGCCCTGCATTTTATTTGCGTTGAGATGCTGGACGATTACCGCCGCCTCGTCGTGGCGTCCACAAAATGTTCACATTTTCCAACTCTCTTCTGTGTCTGGTGCCTAGTGCATGCCTTGTCGTTGTCGAATCTTTGACTATCGCCGGATATTCGTCTACGTTTCTCGGGGGTCCGTTAATGCACCGCTTATGCTCACTTATTCCTTGTGCAATTCCGTGGCTGCCTGACCTATATAAATCTTCATGCAGTCGTTACAGTTGCTTTCGTACACACAGTGGCTGGTCCTATCAACTGGCAGGTAGTCATTCGTCTGAAACAATGCCGAGTGTAAATTCTTTGTTTTCTGGAATGTTGCCCCAATGTTCTGACCCACCGTTTTTTGGATCTTGGTGGTGGGACCAATACCCGTCTTGGTCGCCACTTGATTAAACCCACTGAATCCGCTGTCCAGAAGTCGCTCTGATCTCAAGGTGTGCTGCTCATTGGTCGACCCCTCTTGTCAACGGTTTTCTTACTCTGCGGAAAATTTTTGGAACTATACTAGAATATACTGCTTTTTGGTGTACTGGGAAGTGGTTTATGACTGCACCACTATCTGTCGTTTTTAATCTTCCGCTACCCTGGGCGTTATGCATTCAAGGAAATGCAGCGTTCCGGATGTGCACCCCAGCTTCATGCAAACTCTAATCCGGTGGTTCAAAGTGTCAAGATATCAAAAGAACTCGTGAACCTTTTCACTATTTACCACAACGAACCTGTAATCTAATGAACGCCAAAAACCCTCGGTGGATACTTGAATCCGTCTTAACCGTTCAAATTCCTCCATATACATTTTGGCCAAAATCGGGGATATTTGTGTTCTTAACGCTAGACTTTGTTCTTGAGAATATATAACTGAGTCAAGAACAATAATAATAATACCTGACGGTATGCCACCCACCAGTTTGGAATAAACATTGTTGTCAATAGTAGTGGTACAATCTGGATAGAAGCACGACTGGTAATATTTGTGCCTACCCAGGATTGCGCGAAATGAGGCCAGTCACACGGAATGGGAATCATCCGATGCGGTCATGCCTAAACTGGCACGACCAAAATGCAGTGAACATTGGGGATAAGGAAACACAGGTATCGGGGTTTTCCCTATCTTTTGTAGAACGTATCCATCTTAAGCAAGATTGGAACGTTACAAAACGAAGATCGAAGGCCTCAGCGGGGAGATACAAAGCTGAGGCATCCCACCTGGCATGTGATAAGAAGACTGGAGGCTGCAGAAAGTGAGGAACCTGAACGAGGGATTTGGTTAGGCATCCGTGTTGCAGTGATCTTGCCGGTCAATTTGAACTAAAAACTAAATCATTGCTGAGGCTACGCGGTCTTGGGCGGTTTAGTTTATGGTCAGCATCACAAAAAAGCGTAACTGCGGCGGATGAACTAGATAAGTTCGCAATACGGGTATATGGTAGTTCGTACATCAGGATCACGGTGTACAGTGGAGTTGAGTCACCTCACTGGCGTCGCTGTTGGAGCGGTGTCGGTTGTAAAGGTTCCCATGGACGGTGGTTTTGTGCTAACGCGCAGGACAGAACGCGAACTGTACGGCAGATAACTACATTTGTGGGAAACACGAACTTAAATTCCACCGAAATGTTTAGATTCAAACAAATGGCTCAGCTGATTAGAAAAAACCACCCCAGAAGCGGAAGGGACCGGGTAAATAATTTGTTCATGGTTGCAGGCAGAGAAACGAGTAGGCCAAAATGCACCGCCAAGAGTGCGAAGTGAATAGTTGCGAATGTGCCATCAGACTGGGTATACCAGTATGGCGTTTTGTACCTATATTTTGCTTTCATTATAACACTACGTATTTCATCAATTGCATAATCGTTTCTTGTTTGAATACGAAAAACTACAAAAACGCGCAAAAGAACACAAAAGAACGCGAAAAGAACACATCTCAACCGATCTCTCTTCTACACCATTTGTATTTGTCCGACATGACGCAACGAGGAAACCCCTCCAACCCTGTTATGATGGTCCCTTCAAGGTTATCGAACGTCACTCCAAATACCTTGTTTTAGAGAGAAGCGGAAAGCACGACACTGTCTCCATTGATCGCCTGAAGCCTGCCTTCATCGAAGCACCCCAGACCACATCCAGCAATCCTGCTAACCCAGCAACACCCGCACCTACCCAAGATACCCCCGCCGCCAACCTCACTCCTTCCACCAGTCGTTCCGGACGACGCGTCCGTTTCCCTCAGCACTTAGCTGATTACGAAACTTGAAGTGAGCAACTTTTCGATTAATTACCTTAATTATTCGAGCGTTTTCACCCTTCACGGTCAACGCTCTAGTGGGGGAGTAGTGTGGCGTTTTGTACCTTTATTTTGCTTTCATTATAACACTACGTATTTCATCAATTGCATAATCGTTCTTTTTGTTTGAATACGAAAAACTACAAAAACGCGCACTTGTACAATTTCACGCAATACAAACGTGGTCACGTGCTTCGACTCTTCTCTTCTGATTTCGCTCGCGCTTGCAGCGGTCATTTGCGAGTCTCATGTGCTAACTCTGGTATCAAAACATTTCAGACCATCTTCGGAATCTATTATACGTGGGAACTGTTCAGAAGAAGACCCCTGGAACACCATAATTGGATTATTGTTTATCCTCTGACCTGGGCCAACGACGAACTATTTTAAAGAGAACAATTATTAGTGAGTCTGTTCCATCTGACCTCTTTATTATTGTATACCCAACCTAGCGTATAGCAGGACCACTACCATAGTACTGTGACGTCATTGCACTGACATAATTCGGTTTCTGGACAGCCTGGAGACGGACGTCATTTGTGAGATGAACGGACTAACACGTGCACTTCTGAGTGGTATGAATTTGAGTTGGCCGGGAAGATCCACGGAGCTAGAACAATGCCGATGTAGGATCGCAGGCAATTTCGGTTCAGTTGAGATCCATGAAGATGCGGTGTACAGGCCAGGTGGAGCTGATACCGACCATGGAGGGCGTCCAAGTCTTGGGAAGAGAAGGGAACGGGATGAGATTAGTAATGCTTGGTGAATCTGGGGAGGTATCAGAAATGATGGAGTCCATTATTTGAAAACAATAACATGATCTTGGGCTGCTTGATCATTAAATCAAGCCACAGGTTGCAAAAGGTGAGTCGCGAACCACGCCCAGGATGTGTGGAAAAGAAAGGGTTTTAGTTCTAAAAATTGTGAACTATGGTTGGTCGGGCTTGTTGTGTCATGAGATATGTTAACACTAAACGGAACCAAATGATCGTTATGGGGAAAATAATGGATTTATGAACAGAACACGCAGACACCGCCACTGAATTTCCAGAAATTCTTAGTTTGGACTCTAAACTGGTAGATTAAGGCCTTTCTCTGGCCGGCAAATAGCATGGGTATGGTGGACCGCCTGCAAGTTATCAGACTGAGTACGTAAGCCGCCGTACTATTAATGCAATTTGGTACTTAGGTTCGTGGATAACTCGAATGTGAACACTCTGGGCATCCCAGTCTGGGTTGTTGGAATAGTTAGGTCTGGTCAAGGAACTACGATAGAACGACACTAGTGCAGAGAACGAACCTTTTTGGGCATGTCGGGGGCACGGTGGGATTTTTGGCTGCCTTTTAGATAAGCCAATAAGATGGCCGCATCTAGATCGTAGACTCAAATGGGTGGTGAAAAAGGGTTAACAGAGTACAATGTAGCAGTTGGTGGGTTGCAGCCTCACACATCAAGCACCTAGGAAAGGTTATAATTTTCCGCTAGTTTAGCGACGTGGCAGTAACTGGCCCCAAAAGGTGTCCGATGAAAATAGTAAGGCTTGGAGAAATGCGATGAAGTGAGCGTGACGCAGGAGCGCTCTAAATCGAAACTCCGCCAACAGAACACAAGAACGCAAATCCAGACACAAGAAATCACCCGTAAAAGCCGAAATGTACCTTTTAAGTACATAATACACCACTAAGTATACTAGCCAACAGTCTTTTCTTTATCAGAGGATACATGGGTAACACGATAGGGTTATCAGAGGCCTACAGTGAGCACCACGCAGGCTGATATCTCGTTCCAGCAAACTCATCACATCCAATCCTGCCATGCCGTAACTACAGCGGCCGTTACCAAAATAGACCCTCACGGAGGATATCCAAATATGTGTTGGTTTTGGGGCCAGAGGAGGCCCATTCAGGGGATCCTAAGGGAACCGTCGCGTACATAAGAAAAACATCTCTACCTGTTGTTTTGTCAGTCGTTCGACGAAGGTAACCTTCCCTCTGTTACTGGCCTATTATCTTCTCTAGCATGCCGTACAAGGCTGCGGGGAACATTCTGAATGGGACTATCTTCATTAACCTCACTATAAAAAAATAGATATTCACAGCGCAACTCGGATGGCTCTCAAGCCGCTTTTGCCCGAAGAACATGCCAGTATTTACGGACAGCTTAGAAGGAACCAAAGACAGAGGGTGTGATTTTTTGACTTCTCAAATGTATAAGGTCGAGTCCCACACGTTCCGCTGCTCCAAACACTCGCGTCCTTTGGGATTCAAGTAGAAATTATACGCTGAAGTAAGACGCGCCTATCAGATAGAACACTTCATGTGAAAGAAGGCTTTAATCACTCCTCATCTGCAGCGGTCTCCATTATGGATCATCAAGGATCAATTTTGAGACAATTCCAGTTTCCGGCCAACGTCAACAATCTACCAGACACCCCTTCAAGTCCATACATACCTTCTGCACACGTTCCGAAACCCTACGTTTTCAACGTCAGCGTCCTTATCATGGATGCAGACGCTGCAAAAGTGTGGACACTGGACTAAAACTCTCCATTGAATGATGAAAAGTTCGTCCTTGTGCCGTTCGGAGGAGACTCAGCCAACAACTTCATGCATGATAAGAATGAACTAGAAAACATTACGCTGTCAGGCCCGATCACACTTCACATAGTATGCTCTCCCATGTTGGGAAGTAAACCTATTATTATTCTTTTTATTACCAAGATGTTTTATGTATCCACATCTCGTCTGACCGGAACTTCTCATTCCACCATAAAGTCCGCTCAAAAGACATTTGCCGTTCTACGGATGATTCGGCCAATCTTCTGGCTCATTGCCTGCATGGACGTCCAGGGCGTTTGTTTGGTCTACGTCTGACCGCTTTTTGGGCACGTCAATCGAGTTATCTACTCAGGGCGCAAGTAGGATATAACCCGCATTGAGCGGCTGCGAGGATGGCAACTGGCCTCAACCCCATTGCTTAGGAAAAGCATGCCAAAACTATTTAGCTTTCCGTCCTTAACTATCGTCGCCACCGAGTGGGGACATAAGTTATAAATGCCTTTTTGTTCAAGGTTTGCCCGATGAGTTTTTCACCTGTGACCAAACCAATACAAAACAAGAATATAGTACGAGATTTACAAGCTCGGGGCGCACTTTGTTTAGACGAAAATGTTCAACATCTGGCGTATTTGGTGTGTGGCGCATCGAAGGCTCATTCTCGATGCACTTAAAACCCAGTTTACAGAAATTTTAGACGTTTTTATGTGAGTTATCGCAATGGCGAACGTATTGCCTGTCGCCGGAAAAAATAAAAGGCACTGCCACAGACATTTTTGCTCATAACTTTTAGATGAACGAAAGCCGCTGGAAGACAAGAACAAACCCAACCCAGGAGGCCTTGGCGAAAGTACTGACCTTGTGAGCGAAACTGTGAAGCGGTAGAAACATTTTTGGTTAAACCACTTGGTAGCGGATACGTCAAAACCGCAAGTTTATGAAAGCAACTGACGCTCTGGTTGCTCAATTTAGTGGGCAGCACTGTGATAGGTTGCGTCATTAAGAAATAACGCGCGGTGGGCCAATCAACCATTTTTCTATCCTGTCGATTCTCAAACACAAATCTGCACATGTAGCACAGGATGTCCTAAGTAACCTAGAGCAAGGATCAACGAGCATCAGAGTCTAATAGTTGTTCCGAAACGTTCCACTGTAATAATAATAGTGATACTATTCTCACCTTGTGGGAGGGAAGCCACAAGTTGGGAATAAACATTATTAGTATTACAGCGGAACGTTTCGGAACAAATATTAGACTCTGATGCTCAAGATTAGGTAGGCTTAGTATCTTATAAGCCAACTGCAGCAACTGGATTATACACAATTCGTGTACAGTAGGCAGTACGAACAGATGGACGAGGGCGTTAGACGTTGTATTGGCCAATTGTTCCACGAACAAATGGGTTAGTAAATACTACGGATTGAGCAGAAAATACAAGCAACAACAGTTCAATCGGTATGGACAAAAAAGAGGCGGTGAGCAACTTGGTTTCCTGGAAGCAATAACCGGTACGTAACAGATGTACAAAAGAGGGGATAATGGTGTAATGGTGTACACTACAGTTGCAGCATGCGAGAAGTCCATGGTTTGGAATCGAGCTCCCCGCATCTGGTGGAAGGTGAAGTTTTTGTTTAAGAAAATTGTGAAAATGTTTTTCCACAATGAATATCCAGGAAAGTTCAAGAGGACGCGTGAGAATGTTCAGTTTGTAAACAGTATGTGCATATGAAATGTTTACTTTGCTGTCTAACGACTTGTAGCTACCTGGTTTGAAAAGTTAGAATCCGAAGGTCAAGTGTTGCAAAGCATTTTTGGACCCTGGGCCGTCAGTAGCGATTCACGTGCTTCTGGCCTCTTTCCTTAGAACCAGGTGGGGCCTCAAATCTTCCGTTGTTGCTGGCTTCCTCCGAGGCGACCAAACTCCGTTTTCTGCATGCCGGCCAACTGGTTGGCAGTTTACCTGGCGTAGCGCTCCTTAACCAAGCCTGTGTTCATAGCTCCCTGCCACTGTTTACCCAGTTGGTTAAACACTAGTTTACATCAAACATCCTCAAAATGTTTTATGCTTAATAATTTTACCTGGATTTGTCATAAGCAGGCCATCCGCGGTAAGTTTGAAATTGGCTCCGTTTTTCACTCAGTGAAGACCAAGGTGAATAGAGACCGGTCGTGGTTACGTCTTGACAAGACAAGACGAGGGCGCTGTGGCCGAACACAGGCCTGCTTACTGTTGCTTGCGGACTCCAGGTGTCACTACTTGATAACTCAATCCTCAACGCGGTACGTTCGAAATTGGTTTCGTTTTTCCCTCGTGCTAGTTCGTAAAAGAATTCTTTCACCGTTCAAACTATTTAGAGTTTACGCGTGTTATTTGTTGAATTTTCTCACACCAACATAATATTTACGTGATAACCCCTGTTACTTTGCACCCAGTTCCTACTCTGCATCTAGTCGCACTCATGTCACTAGTCAATGCAGGCTGCTCTCTGCAGTCATCGATGGTCCACAACAGATGTGGGCGAAATGGCTGTCCATCGAACGTGAGACGGGGTATGCAATGCCACACCTGCAAGGCCTGGTGGCACTTTAAATGCACGGGTTTACAGGACGACCAGGTAAGCCAACTGGCTAACTCTCCTGACCCGTTTGTATGCGCCAGCTGCCTCTACATTAAGGGTGCAATGCATTCCCCAACTAGGGAAAAAGCCATAAAAAACAAGACCAATTCCTCACTACCGAATCACACAGACCAGTGTAAGTGCTCCTCGTTAATCGATGTACTCGCGACGAAACTCGAGCTTCTCTCTAAAGCTCTGACAGACGCAAACACTAAAAATGCAGCGATCTGGACGAAAGTTGACAAGGAACTTTCCTCGCTGAACGAGTACCTTGCACTATCCACCCCTGGTCTGCTGGCTGCGAAAAAGGTTATCCAGCTCTCCGATGCGGCAATAAAGACCGCCACGGCGTCTCTAGTGGACAGACGCGTAAGGGAGAGCAGACTGATAATCTGGGGGTCATTCTCTAGAAAAGTCACGCCAACGAAGCAGGCACAATCGCTCCTTGGCAGTGTCCTCTCAAAGCCTGACCACGAATCGCTTCACGCAGACTGGTTACGCCAGAAGGGAAGCAAGCGAACACTCGGGCTTCTCGTTACCCTTTCCTCGCCGTCGGCCGTACAGAAGGTTTTGGGTCGGGCTGTCAGCGTCCAAAAGGCAAATCCAACGATCAGGCGTCTATCTGAGGATCGCCCTCTAGACGCACGGAAGCCAGGCCACAGCAGTTCTAGGGAAGAGATGCGGAAAAAGCTTCCGGATGGCGCCAATTCGGCCGATCCCAAACTTAAGGCCAAACCGATTGTAGTTATAGCCCCTTGTGCTCCTGAAAGCACGCCGAGGCAAACGACCGCGACTCCGGACAGCAGTTTCTACTCAACCACCGCGGACCCCTCGAATTCTATAGGCAGTGACGCTCTGGAGGAGGCAAGCCTCACGTGGACGGAGCGCCCAAAGTACGTACAGTTATCAGCACTTCTTTCCGTAACAGACGTCAAAGGTGCAACAGTGAACTCCACACCCAAGCTACAACCGAGCTGGATTGGGTCAGACGAGCGGAGTCAAGTGGTGAAGCCTACCGGCAAACCAACCACATGCGCTGACGTCGACATCGGGGAATGCTGCGAGAACCGTACATCCACTGAGGCTGTGAAATTGCCAATCTCTAGCTCCACTCCGTCTAAAGTAGCCTCTTTGATTGTGGACACAACTCTTGCCCAGGACCATGACAATCAAAGCCACAAGCCTGACCACGGCGAGCCGAACAGTCCCTCATACACCCAGTTGGCCACGCTGATCGCGGGTGACTCGGATGACCACACAGGCGCGAAAGAAAGGCGACTGCGGCCAAACAAGCCATATACAACTCGCCAAATCAGAAAACTGCTGGCTGGCTTCAAGGTGCAGTCCTCTGAGAAAACCAGCCTCATGGGAGCACCACCAAAAGAACTACCCGGTGCTGCCACCCAGCGCTCAAAGCATCACAGAGGCACCTTTCCGACCAAATCGCGCCAAAATGCCCAAGAAGCCAAACAGACGCGAGATCGCCCATTGAGCAACAGCGAACCTGGCCGTCCAGAAGAAGTTAAAGAAAGGGCTACAAGTAGCAATGGTCGAAATTTTCGCCCACGGGGAAAAAAACTTCGTCCACCAAAACTAATAGGCCCGCGCAAACCGGGCTCCCACAGGGCGAAAAAAACCCTGCAAATGAAAAGCAACCCACGAAACCACCAATCGAGGGAGCAGACAAATATGCCTCAGAGGTCCCTTCGGAGCCCTCGACTCAAACCCGACGTGCAGCTATTAAGCCTGCTAACCTCCCTGGTTACACAACTCTCGGCTCCTCACCTTCGGAGGCAGCAGAGACAGTGTTGAAATGCTTGTCCACAAACTGTCTTAGCCTCTTCAACAAACTTTGTGATATTAAACAGTCAGTTTGTCTTGAACAGCCGTCCATTATCGCACTCACAGAGACCTGGCTCACACCAGATGTCTCTGACGCGGAGATCTCAATAGACGGCTACTCTATTTTTCGAGCTGACTCAAAACGAGGGAGAGCTGGTGGGGTTGCTTTATACTTACATGCGGCCCTGCCAATCCCGATTGTCCTCTCTGATACCACTCCTGCACCTTTTTGTGATGCACTGTGGCTTCAAGTCCCGCTGCGCGGGTCCGATTCTCTCCTTCTCGGTGTGGTCTACCGTAGCCCCTCGAGTCCTCCGGAAGATGACCACTTCCTCATACGAACCCTTGGGCAACTCTCCTCCAGCTACCACTTCACTCATCTCCTGCTGGTAGGTGACTTCAACGCTCCAAAGGCCCCCTGGACGGAGCTCCAGTGCGTCGGATCAAGTGGACCCTTTGCAGCGGCGTTGACCGAAGTCGTTCAACAGAGCGCTTGGACTCAACATGTCGTTGCACCCACCAGATACCGCGCGGGCCAACAACCGTCCCTCCTGGATTTGGTCATCACCAACGAAAGACATTTCGTTGATCAGGTGACAATTAACGCTCCACTGGGACATAGCGACCACTGTGTGCTCACCTTTGATTTCATCTGCTATTGGGCCAGAAATCCCGAACCCCAAACGTGGATTCGAAACTTCTGCCGTGCAGACTTTTCGGGAATGCGCATCTTTCTTAACCAAGTTAAACTGGGGCCAGCCTCAGTGGAAGACTTATATAGGACTATTGTCCAGAAAGTTCACGAGGCTGACGCGATGTTCGTCCCAAAAAAACCAGCACGCAGTCGGATGAGCCGTAAACTACCCAAAAGGATCCGGCGTCTTCTGGAAAAGAGGTCACAACTATTTCTCAAAAAGTTGACTACAGGAGACACAGAAGATGAGCTGGCATTTCGTAAAATGCGGAACCGCTGTAAATCGGAAATCCGCCAATGGAACATACGAAAACAAGCCACCATTCTAGACCTCGCCCGGAAGAACAGAAATGTGCTGTTCAAATACATGCGGCATCGCCGAAGAAACAAGCCATCCGCGTTCTCCCTGAGGGACAGGAACGGGGAACCCACGAGTGACCCAATAGTGGTATCTGAGTTCTACAGAGATCACTATGCAGGTCTGTATTCAGTCCCAGCGTCCTCGTCACATCCAACGTTGTCAAGGCGTACCTACGAACGGCCTCTAACCGACTTGGTATTCACGGTGGAGGACATTCGTCAACTCCTGCACAAGATCAACCCATTCTGCGCGTTGGGGCCCGACGAAGTCCACCCAAGGATCCTGAAGGAAACGTCGTACACACTGGCAACTCATTTCCATCTGCTGTTTCGTCAGTCGCTTGACGAAGGCCACCTTCCCTCTGTTTGGAAGGAAGCGATTGTCACGCCAATCTACAAAACTGGTGACCGACTATCGCCTGGCAGCTACAGGCCTATAAGCCTCACTAGCGTGCCATGCAAGGTGATGGAACGCATTCTGAAGCGAGCCATTCTAGATCACCTTACTTCCAACAACTTGATTTCTCAAGCTCAACACGGATTTCTCCCAAACCGTTCCTGCGTGACGAACATGCTCGTATTTATGGACAGCTTAACCCAAGCCAAGGACGAGGGACTCATATCGGATGCCATATTTTTCGACTTTTCAAAAGCATTTGATCGAGTCCCACACGTCCCTCTGCTCCACAAACTCGAGTCTTACGGGATTCAAGGGAAAATCCTACACTGGATCAAGGCATTCCTATCAGACAGATCATTCCGAGTGAAAGTAGGCTCGACCTACTCTTCTGCGGCGCCGGTCTCCATTGGAGTTCCTCAGGGCTCCGTTTTGGGACCTTTGCTGTTTCTGATATACGTCAATGACCTTCCAGATGTTCTTTCAAGTCCATGTCTACTTTTTGCGGACGACTTGAAATCGTGGAGTTCCAATGCCAGTGCCCTCCAAATTGATGTAGACGCCGCAAAGCAGTGGTCGTTGGACTGGCACCTTCCTCTGAATGACGAAAAGTGCGTCCATATGTCATTTGGAGGAGACTCAGCGAACTCCTTTGTCATGCATGGTGAGAAAGGACCAGAAGACATCACGAGGATAGATGCCAAAAAAGATTTGGGTATCTGGCTCTCTCCAAACCTGTCCTTCTCACTGCACCTTGAGAAATCGGCTCAGAAGGCATTCGCTGTTCTACGGATGATTCGGCGTACCTTCTCTCGTATTACTCGCACGGACTTCCAAATACTCTATGGGGCCTATGTCAGACCGCTCCTTGAATATGCCAACCCGGTTGTCTACTCAGGACGCACGAAAGACGTAGTTCTCATTGAGCGTGTCCAGCGAGCTGCCCCGAAAATGGTTGCCGGTCTCAAGTCCATGGACTACGAAACGCGTCTCGCGGTGCTTGACCTCTTTTCCTTGGAGTATCGTCGCCTCCGAGGGGACTTAATTCTTACTTACGCCCCGTTTGAGCAAGGCTTTGCCAACAGGTTTTTCACCGTTGACCCAGCAAACACACGGCGGGGATATGGTAAATAGGTTTTCCAGCTCAGAGCGCACACCTTCATTAGGCAAACTTTTTTCTCAATTCGGGTAGCTGCTGCGTGGAATAACCTTCCTCGGACGGTTGTCCACGCTCCCTCTAGAACTCAGTTCAAAACACTGTTAGACTCTAATGTACGTGAGTCCTCGCGCTGGCAAGCACACTGCCCGCGCTGAGAACTTAAAGAGCAGTGCTACACCCTTTTTTCACTTTTGCCTTTCAGTTGAACGGCAGCCGCTGAACGACAAGAACAAAGCCGACCCGGAAAACATGGGCGAAAGCCTCGATCCTGTGTATCAATCCGTGAATCCGTCTTACTTTATAGGCGGCGTACCGCCTACGGAATGGGTCTTGAGCACACATATTGTGGCAATCTTAGCAATTAGTTGTATAAAATGCCACCCGTTTCCCTGGAGCGATCAACGAATGTTGAAACCTTTATAAGAATTTACTTGATAGCATGTCTAGTCCAACCACCACGCGTCACATCTTATTAATCGGTTTCATAGGCAGTTAGTCCCCAAACGGGGAATACGCAGCAAAACCCTCAGGCCAAGAACTGATGAGTAGCTGAGCTGAGTTTGCTAAACTCGAATTCCGGGTCAACCTTGGTCATCGGGCTTAAGTGCGCTGAGTAATGGATCTAATTGGCACAGTGCGCGTCTTTCGAAATGTGTTATGTGTTTACGTCTCCTAAATATTTCGTGATGCGTGGGTTATTAGACTCGTACTTCCCACGATCTCACGCTGGAATATGGTTTGCGTGTTTGTCGACACTCATTGAATCCATGTTTTGTCGTGAATTTATCAGTTTATTGCGCACTGTATCGGCTGCGAGTTGTGGTTCTGTACAGAACCACAGAAGTAGGACGTCCTACTTCCAACATTGGGCATTGTCCATCGTCTGCATAACCTTTAGCAAAATGCAAAGGACTATAATCTGATAACTGAAATGATTTAACCTCTGGTAGCGACCTTGTTTTGCCCTGAGGACCCTGGGGTTTTCACGAGGTCTTCACCTATGTTGATCAGCATAGGGGAGGAAGCCTTATTAACTTCGGAAATTGTTGAGGCGATAAGAAGTGTTGGACTAAAGGAATGATCGCTTGTGACGTACTTATCCAACTCCGCACTGATGCAGATGCTACACAGAACTTCTGGTTGTTTTCCAAAAACTTCTGCACGTCATGTCAGCGGTTCACTCCCTATCAGCGGCGTTTGTCTATGTCACTCTTGTCTCCGCTTGTATACCATGGGCTGGCGCAATCAAAACGTCTTCTGAGCAAAGGGATTTGGAATTTGCTATCCTTCACATGTTTGGGGACGCCGTTCAGTTCCAAAAAAAGCCGATGGAAGATCCAGCAAGAATCTTGACCCTCTTACCATCTAAAAGAACCCAAATCAAGACCATTACCGCAATTTACAGAAGCCTTACCGTATCAAGCCTCCAACCCCGTCAAGCCTTAGTCAGGCTGTTAGAACACCTTCAACCAAGTGCAACCAAATTGGTGCGCATTCCTTATGGCCTCTCCTATGGCCGGTGATTAGTCGACCTATCCTCGGTTACTTACAGCAGATCACGTGTAGGTCCTATCCTGCTGAGTACTCAATACAAGCGTGACGTTCATGACTAGAACGTGGCTAGAGATCGTCAGAACTAGCTCAGCGACGCTTCATCGAGTCCATGTGTAACCTTCGGAACTTTTCCATGCGGTGGGCTCCTAGCCCCCTGATTGGTACTTTGTGGAGTACAGGAAATCGCGTGGTAGTCATGTTCTCTCCAGGAATCAAGCACAAGTAGGACTTTTGCCTACAATAACTGTGCCATAATGACGCTCGACTTTTCCATGGCATCTGTCGACACAAGTATCAAGGAACCCTTAAACCGCTGCAATCTTTGGTGTGTGAAAAGCGCAAACCTAATATCCCCATGATAATCCAGTGGATACTCTGATAGGTAGGCAAACTGCTTCTTCGATTATCTTTGGAATGCGCCGACTATCTCCTAACGAAAGAAGACTATTTTGGAGGCTATATGGATTCATGGAACTTCACCAGCACACAGACCTTCATGCGTTTCCAACTTCCTATCGGTCTCCATCAACGCTGAATTCTGCAAGGCTTTGGAAAAAAGTAGCAAAGGGATCATGAAAAGAGGAAGCAGAGGTACACTGTATGTGCATTGACTAAAAACGGGTGTGTTAAATACGTGTCGCCTGTGTAACCTTTTACTAGCTAGGAAGATCTGGGCAGGAATATGTGTTCTGATGCCCATGTACCTCTAGGAGTCACGCCAGCCTTCGAACAGTGTTTATAATCCGGAAGCAAATAGCGATAACAGAAAGCATGCCACTTATTTGGTAAGAAACTAATTAACTACAAGATACGTATAATTTAACGATTTAAACTGGACGTATCACCACAATTGTCAGTGAGCGTGTACAGGCAGATATCAACCTATCATACAAGCGAATCATCGGTTAACAACAGTTAGTCTGTATACTTAAAGCTTCACTATTAATCGAAGTATATTCTATTGAGAACTGAATGAAGTGACCACAGTAGCTCAAACGCATCTAAAGAGCTCGAGAAAAGCACCAAAATTGCACGGCAATGCCGCTACAATTTTCATGAGCCTCACATCACAGCTGCTGAGGCTGATCCACCTACACGAACTGAGCGTCATTGATTAAGTTCTATGGACTCAGCATAGAGGACCCTAGTTACGTGGTCTTACTATGTTCACACTTTCCTGTGATCAAACCTGTAGCAGTTGGAACAAATGTCTATGGTACATGGTTCGCAGCTGACGAATTGAACTGAACTGGTCTTACTCTGTTCAGCTAGGTACGGAAAGGGTGTTACAGCTGGATGATTATTATTATCTATACAGAGAGTGAGGAGGTATCGTTGGAAAGAGTTTGCTGTTTGACTACTGAGACAGCTTTGGATCCGAGATACAGCATCTTTTCTGGCCAGTATGCCTCCACCTAGTACTTTGGTTCGGTCCAGTGATCAATCCGCGGCGACCTGTCTTTGGTCTTCAAACTGGTTAGACTACACTGCTACCAGGATTTGATGGCGTTTTTCTGTACGGTCGAGACTAATTCCCTGGGCGCTCAAAACTCCAAACTGGAGGTGGCAGCTGCACTTATGATGGCCCACCAAGCTGTTGATCCGCATTTGGGATGCATCTTCCGGAATCCAAAATACCTGTTAATTTTAAGTCATCTACTCCGTATCATAAGATGAGTATGCCAGGCAATTTCAGATACCCTCGAAAATGGTGCGCTTCATGAACACTGAGATGAATCTCGAAAGAATGCAATTCTACCTATTTTTTCTACTAAAACTAGCGTTGGAGAAAACACTGCAGTTTTCGAGGTGAAAGACACAAGGCGAGAGAACTGTTAAAGGCAGACAAAGCCACTCCGTTATGGAAAAGAGTTCAAGCTGTCGTTTGGGATAGTCCAGGTTGTAAGGTAAAGCGCTTGGTAGAAAAATAATCATCGACGTCAACAATAACACAAGAGGAGAACGCTGATGCTTTACTACCGCACAACAGTGTGAACATATTTGAGTGGAGCCTTCTGATGAAAAGAATAGGAGGAGTTGCATCTGGGTCTATCCCAGAAAAACAAAGGAGATACCTACGTCTCGAACGGCCAGCCAGATAATCTGGATAGGACCCGATAGCATAAACGCCGCTGATATCGGTTAGCGATCATATCGTTCATTGTCTACGACAAAGCACAGAGAGGATCACTGGAGATTCATCCTGTAAAGGGAAACGCACCAACACTCAGCATGACAGGCGGTAGCCTGGTGCACGTGTAACACTGCCAGCCACCTTAACTTGTAGTGCCATCTGTATTATTTGAGCGAAGTACCGTCTGCTTCACCAAAGACAGTTCTTGATTGCTTCATCGCTAATTCGCTAATTCCAGCTGACCCCAGCCATGCTTCTGAGAAATCGGTGCTCAAGAACCTGAAGATACCTCAGAGCATTTACTCAAACTGGCTTGGTTTTGCAGCCGTACAGCTATATAGGCCTCTGTGCGATTTGAAACAAATGTCCCTTGTTACCCAGTGATATGCATTTTGGACGCCACAAGTGATGCGAACTGGTAAAAACTACTCTGGCTTCTAAGATTCGTGTGCTGACTTCATCTATCATATTATCGTCACATCTAATGAAAATATCAAGACACGCATCGTATCATACAACTTCCAGAGGCTGTTCGTCTTGCAACATGATTTTGCAGTTGTTAGGTGCAAGACACATGCAAAGATGGCATGATAATGGTTAGTTTACTCAGAATTGCTTGTTATTGGTTTCTGTCTGAAAATATGAGCACTATGCTATCTGCGCACTTCAACTCGACAAGATTCTCACCGGCAGCAACCTAAACACAGGCGGTTCGGAAGCCATTTGACCGTTTGCATTGTTATGTTGTCGATTGACTGTTGAACAAGAATGGCGAAAGTGCATATCCTTGTCGAATAATTCGCAGAAATGCTTGTTTAGCACCCCCTTGCATCCTCAGTCCCACGGAATCACGTAAATATAACGGCTGGATTGTGCTTTCAAACTTCTGAGTCATCCCTTGTTGGGCGAGTGCATGTGGTTGGAAGTACTGACCGGTCGACGGAATCGGACAGACACTTGGAGGACCACCAATACTGGAGACTATATGGAAACTAGGCGTGTCTCTAACACCTGAAGGGATGTAAAGATGTGACCAGATGTCCAGTCCCCTCGTGACTGGACGGAAGGAGCGATCTGGTTCGGTCAGCATTTGGTCTGTGAGAATGAATTCATCATGCATCATCATTCACCATCATCAAAATATACAAGGCCCAAATCAGAGGGCAATTTTTGGGACTGCAAGCAGCCTTGACGGTATGATGCTGCTACTTTCCACAGAATTCGTTCGCATCTGAGTCACTCCACTCACGGTCTGACAGTACATGCATCCGCTTTGTGTTCCGGGAGCATGTGTCAAGAGCCGGAAATTTCAGTGACTGAAGCAGATGGCTTCTAACCCTAATGTTTAATCCACAGCTTCTGTTGTGGACTTCAGTGGATTTGGACCAAGAGAAAATTGAGAGTTGATAGCCAAGAGTTGTGCGTTGTTAAACCGTAGGTAGTTAGCTTTTGACAGGCTCTAATCTGCAGTTAAGCCCCTAAAGGGAATTAGGCAAGCAAGAAGAGAACGAGTGCCACTTTGGGATTTATGCCGACCACAAAGAGTTAGGCGGTACTTCTGTAATAAAAGCGGCGACAAAAAGTATAACTAGATATAGGCCGTGTGGAATACTTCTGGGATTGGGTGACTAATAAAAAAGCATGCCGTTTACCCTAACAGCAATCTTTCACTTGTTTATCTAGTAGTGAAGCCAATGTGATGAGAGGCTATGTATCCCAGGGAAAAACAGCTTTCTTAACCATAATGGGTGCCGCATATTGCCGAATACCTTGGAGGAGTCAAGGAAGATAGCTTCGACCTCACTTTCCCTCCCGTCATAATAATTTGTTCACTTGTGCCTTGAGGGAAACTGACTTGCTAAATAGGACCAATGTCGTCCAAATCCACAGTGTACCAAGGACAGTCGGTTGTTTCTCAACAAACCCGCGCAGCTGGTCAATGATGGTTGAGTCCGTAGCCTGAGAAATGATACGGCGTTTGACCTGTCGTTTGCAGGATCACATTCCATACATCACTTGTGTACTGGAGAAATTTTGTCACTTTTGTCCAACCGGAACACGAATTCCGCTAAATATGTCCTAACAGTAGCTGAATTGTCGTTTTGCGAGATCACCCACCAGGAGGTCGAGTATTCTGGAATGGTAACATTTTTCGCGGAGGAATGTATTCAGAGGATTTTTTATCACTCCGTGCTGCGATTGACAGAAAGGCTGCCTGGCTGACCCCGTTTTCACTTGGAGTGAGGCTGTGGGTAAGAAGCCATCCGTCGCGACAATAACAATTGCGCATCTGCGATAACCTTTTGCTGCGCAGCAGCCATTCAATTCGAAGGAATTACGGGGTATGAGGCAGTGACTGGCTACGCTACCTGAATGTGTGTGGTCAAAAACAAGGACCTGGGTTCCAACCACTTGCCTTCCGGTCGTTATTTGTGCATTGCAAACACTGAGCTAGCTCAGGCTCAGTCATTGGAATTATGTATGGTGGTTGGCAGCCTCATCAAGGGAGTGAAGGATACTGGTACAATTGACCAATAGTGGAATGCAACCTCGTGTAAAGCAGCAGTGAAAGTTATATAAGTCCCCGCCAAATTCCGATAACTGTCTCGGCGGCTCCTTCCTCCAAATTAACTGACCGCCCGCCGCCTACAAAGGCAATAATTTGGATGAAATAAGTACTGTAACTCTACGGAAAATTCAAAGGCAGGCACTACGCATTTGATATCGTCACGCGCTAGGTTCCATTGTAAAAACGTCTTAGAGGCTTCACCAGGTTTTCATCCTAGTGCTTTTAGTTGTATCGCGCCTTTAGGCAATTTATTTGTTCCGCGTGGCAAGATTTTATGGGTAAGAATGAATAAACGTAACATTTTCTGGACCATTATACAGGTGTTTTGTTGCGTGGTTCGTTTGGAAATATTGTTCTGTTACACATGGTCCTCCTCATACTTGTTGGCCAGGAGTTTCGGGTGACCAGTATCGGCTTCAACGTGGGGTGTCAAACCTTCTTATTTAGCCGTCATTCTTTGAGTATCTTTGCATAATTTCAAAAATGTTCCATGTATACCGATGTGCATTTTGAAGGCTTGTTTTTACTTTATGGGCATTATCTTTAACGAGCATTTACTGACCACTCTGATATCACTATATGGCTTGGTTTCACGTCCTGCCCGCATAAAGAATTTTGTTGAACCAATGGGTGTACCCGGTCTTACGCACACCCATTATTCTTTTGCGGACGAATTCAAATGTGCCAAGAGGCTTCGCGTGTTTCGGCGATCTTATTTCCTCGTGAATAGTGTACCGTGATGGCGGTTTCTCGGTTTCCAGGGCCTTGTCTATCTTCTGCCCTGCAGAGCTTCCACGATTAGATTGACGGCTACGGTATACTTTATCCGGTGCAGTCTAAAGATAAAGTCACTGTTTTATTGTTGCGTTCAGTAAACTGACTATATGGACCTGAAAATTGGTGCTGTCTTGCATCGCTTTGTGAATAACAGACTGGTTCGAGGATGTCATTTCCTGGTGTTTCATTTCATCAGTCCACTCGTATTCTCTATCACCGTCTTTCACAGACCACAGGCCTTCTTTTTTGTAGAAACATCATTTGCAGTGCGTCGGGTGTTTGTGAGGTCCGTGTGTTTGACACGACTTACAAATTTTAATCGTATCCAGTTGTTGATTTGGCCACTGGCAGCTACTGCACGTGGATTATTTATGTTTGTTTAAACCAGTATGCGGTAATTCTTTGAATGGCGTTCTGCTCACCTTTAGGGTAGCAGATTGAAATGGAGAGTATGGTCGCGCAAGTAGCCTTTTATCTTATAGAAAGTAGACATACACTTATCAGTCGTCCCTGTAGAGGAAAATAGCATCTGGATTTGTGGCTTTTGCCTCCCATGGGCTTGCTATTCCCGCATAAATGCGGTAGATCTTGGAGCTGAGACTTTCGACTGGATGTTTCGTCCTTTCACACTGCGTGCGGCCTCAGTCCTCACCGTCATTAAGTGTTGCGTCGTGAATGCAATTCAGTTTGCGCTCATACTTCTGAAAAATTTCCTTCCCTTGGATGACTCCTCGACTTTTTTTTATGAAGTTCTGCAACGGAGGAAAGAAGGCTCACCTTCTGGATTTTTAATCTAGTGGCTAAGCAAACATGGAAACCTATCGAATGTGGCATTAGTTCGACTCATCCTTCTCCATAGGTGGAATCAAAAACGATCGAACAATCGTTCAGCTTTAACACCATTTCAGTTCATAGCCACCTTGCCACCCGAGCACGATAGCTGAGCTGCTTCCAGGTTATCCAACTGTGGGCAGGAACAGTCAAGATGCCGACACTGGGTTTGAGCCACGGACATTCCGGTCACTAAGTCCGCCCATCTCGAGCTACAAATATTGATTTTTTAGGCAATAACATCGTCACGCCCTTCTTTGGGAAAAATAACCCTGACCACTGCGTTGAAAATGTTAGTGTCTAATGTACTTCCGCCGTCTTGTTGTGGTGTGCTCTGGAGAGTTTGGTTTGGTGATGAGCAGCACCCTTGTTTTGACCGATTTAAGGCTTAGTTACATCGTTAGTTTTAATGAAACTGTGTCTCTCTGTGTTAGTAAATATAATGGTATCACTATTTTTCCTCTGTGGATCTCCCTTGGTAGCAGGCTAGTCCAAAAAGTTTATGTAATTCCTTTGGATCCTGTGGGGCGGGTCATGTAAATGCTTGTGGTATTTCGTTCTGGCAAGCAGAAAAGCCGCTTGGTGAAAGAGTGTAGCTTACGTTATCTGCTGACCAAACAGTAACACCCCGTCAACTTTATGAACACTTTCAAGTTTTAGTATGTTCATGAACGCATTAACCATGGATATTGACATATAGGTACCCATATAAGTACACCATATAGGTATACCAGACACACATGTGGAATAGTGTCTAGTAGTGCGTTCTGCTCAACCTTTTGGAAGGTTGTTGACGCATTCAATAGACCAAAGCGAATCATAAAATTCGGAAGTATTTGATGGAAATGACAACGAGGACCCATATACAGGATAAAGATTACCCGAACAGATCGGTACCAATACCAGTATAGGTTTACAAGCCACTGGTGTAAAAAGTGCACTGTCGATGACAGAAACAGATGTTTTGCTTCTCCTCATCCCTTGATTTATTCCTAATGTTGCTTGGGAACCCTTGAGTTTCCATTGTCCTATAGGACCCTTGAGACCGCATATGTGCGCCTTTGTATCTATGACCAGACGTGATCAATTCTCTATCCTTCTCGCCCGTTCTACCTGATTCTACGCCATTGGAATAAGCCATCACCAACCAGCACTGTGCTGTGACAGATGCAACGGGGTAACCAGGACTCAAGTTTTTGGACTGCACTGAAGTTGCTTAAAAATTGTCTAAGCGCGTCTTTCTACTTCGTTGCTGATGGAACTATACGTGCATGACATTTCAAATCGGAAAGAGTCAATTTGTGAATGCTCATGTGGGGACTCGGACCAGTGTTGTGGAAACTGAAGTCAACGATCCTATTCATTGGGTTGTTGGGGACAGATTGTTGCTTGACTTGCTCTGACCCAGTGTAAAAGCTGACGCTTTGGTAGGGTGGATGTTCGGCTTTGCCCAGCTCAATGTAATGACCATGGAATATTAGGAAGATGTGACAAACATATTCCCCTGGTCCTCCAGGCTGGGTGATGGTACGTGTGACGACTCGTACTTATTGGGCCGGAATTTCGTGGTACTTGTAGCTTAACCACTCTACCTGGCGGTCAAACTTTTGTGATAAACCTGACCGTCCAATTGTGTGGGTATTTTCGCCCACACAACCCAGAAGCACACGATCGGAAATGGCCTCTTGCAAAATTATCCATCATGTGATGTCATCAACCAGTTCGCTCTCGTCTGCAGGCATCCTCCTTCCTCCGGTCCATTAATAGTGCTCCTCTTGTTAGGTCTGGTGACCCGACCAGTCAGTCAGCCAGTTTTTGTAGCTGTAAACTGTGTTCCAACGTGCAGTGCTTTCAGCCGGCAAAGCCTCGTTTACCAAGGGTCCGTCTTTTTTTGTACACACCGACTCACAAATCACGAGGTTTCAGTCAGAATCAATCCTCAGGTTTCGCTTCCACCTTTTCCACTCTGAACCAAGTAGGATTGCAGACAGTTCCTGGTTGCTCGCCGAACTCATTTAATACTATGTGTGTTGTATATGGAAACAGGAATTAAAGATTCAGGTACAAGCTTTAAGCCAGCCACTCAATCGCTCCCTTGTGTTCTGTTGCAAAATTCTGGCGACTCCGATGCAGAACTTACCGTAGTCGCTATCGTTCCAAGTCGCCAAACAAAATTTCTTTTGCTTGGTTGATCATGGCAGTAACGCTACTCAGTGTTGTACATTTCCTTGAGCAAGATCTGCGACGGAATTTTCACTTTAC
This sequence comes from Clonorchis sinensis, assembly GCA_003604175.2. Taxonomy (NCBI): domain Eukaryota; kingdom Metazoa; phylum Platyhelminthes; class Trematoda; order Opisthorchiida; family Opisthorchiidae; genus Clonorchis; species Clonorchis sinensis. The sequence goes on along the minus strand of CM030369.1, from coordinate 184,963,592 downwards.
CGTTTCTACCTACGCCTACCTACGCCTCATCATATCATAACGCTGGCACCTTCAAGTGCAGTTTTTATGACGCCTTAGTCACCCTGTTAGAGAGGGGTTGGTAGCTCAGATGTATTTGCTAGGGCATAAGAGGTTAAGTGGGCAGATTTGATGCTGGTAAGACTCCACCGATTGACATCCTGAGAGTGATCTCTAAGCAAGCAAACAGCTGTGGATAACCGCTTTAAGTACGTGCTGATTTCAAGCTGTTTCTATACAGTGCTGACTTCCCGGACAGTCACAGTTATCTACTTGAAGTGTGATCTCCAAGGCCGAAACAGCAACTGGCCAAAATCGATTTCACTGTTTTCATTTTCAGGTTACATGAGCCATCCAGTGAATATCTCTTCCTTTTAAACGCATGTGGATTTCGCGTGCATTATCAAAGACAACGACGTCATTGTTGACACTGATGCTTGCTGCACATATTCAGTGTTGCTTTTTTATCTGTCTTTTAAAGCAGTTAACTCCCTAGAGGACCACAGATCCTGAGGTTAAACAACGTTATGAGAGCTCTTTTCTGGACCTGTTACCAACTAATCCGTTGTTATGCAACTTCTCACCAGATTACGAGCCGCCTCTATGCAATACCTCAATACCGAATGCAGCCTGATACAGTCTGCTTTCTTCAGGCCCTGAACATCAAAAAGAGGAATGTCCTCATTGGTCCCGAACACAAATCAGTTCGGCAAGAATAAGCAAGAATAAGCATGCATACCGACTGTGATGAGTATCTGCCGTTACGCAAGAATAAGCATGCATACCGACTGTGATGCACTGAAGCCTCGTAATAGCTAATACACCTCCCTTTAGCTTCTTAGTACTTAGTATCTTTACCTAAGTAGCATTGAATTTGTACAAAAATATTTTCCAATTCTCTGTCTAACAATGGCTTAAAGCACTTAGCAACCGTTTGACTGACGTATTTTCCTCTATTCTGGAGAAGCAGACCGTTTCGGATAACAGGGCCGTATAGATAATAAGAACGAGTGTGTAGTGAACGTGGGTGATCAAAAGAACATCGGCTTTACCACGGTTGTGACCAGATTATTAGCTTCATTTGTCCTTTGTCGTTTTATGGTATCCCGTTAAGTCTTGAGTTGGGAGCATCAAATGATGTTTCAGCCTGTCAGATTTTACACTGACCGTATTTTTACATTCATTCGTATGTTATGAAAGTGATATACCAACGGTGGGAGATTCCCAATCATGATAATTCTTATTCTTTAGGGAGCAGCACTTCATTGCTGAGAACACCTCGACGGTCGTTGGCCCAGAGTTTTTTTTAATATTATACCATATTTCTACCCTCAGCCTTGTATGTGTGCGGAAGTGAATGCATCCCCTCACGAAAATGTTTACAGCGGCGGCATGCGATGAAGATCCTTTCTCATTCCCCTCCAGTTTTGCTACCATTTGGATTATTATATGAATCGTGGGAGCTCTTCAAGACCCTCGTTCTTAAACAGTTCCAGAAGCAATAATGTGCTACCCAAAATATGCAGACGGCATTGTCCCTAATTTATCCCGAGCCAAGAAACGGTTCAATACCAAACATGTAGCGGCACGACTGACAACCCATCCCAGTCCGGTGTGGCGGGTCCCAGGACTATTCTAGGTTGTTTTATTCTACACGTCTCCCAGGCTTACACTGTTTGTGTCTTCTGCCTGACGATCTCCTGAACAAAGTCCGACAGTTCTCAGACTACCAGTACCCTTAACCGGCTGTACCACCACCTGTATTCTGAAATGCGATGAACCTACAAAAAGTCCAGCAAACAAATAAGTGTACCATGCTATGTACATATATTGGGAGTGATATTCGTTATCGGAAGTACTTCTTTAAAACGCCACAAGTAAGGTCATCCGCCTGAACTCAGTGGCTAATGCTCGAGATATTGATCAGATTTTTTACTCGAACCGTCCCCTGTCAATGTGGATGCTTCATCCAGTCTTACGAAATGTGACAGTAGCCAGTCTCACCTTCATTCTTCGGGGGTTCCATGTAATCCACTCACCAGAAGAGTTCAACAGCTGAAGGATGGTCATTCCTCTAGAATCAAAACGTACAAGCAAGTGTAAAAAACTCGATGCTGAACATGTTTTTGTCCGATCATGAACACTCGACTTCGTGAGAGCGTGGACAAAAGGAACATAAGTTTTGATGATAGGTTATTATTGTTTTGCAATCATTTTTTCTTCAGCACTGTTTCCAAAGCAATTAAACATTAGATGTAATCCACTTTCCAAAAAGATTCAAGGGGTTTTCCTTATACTGTGAGAGGCAATGGGTGTACTTCAATAAGTACTCTGCAACCATTTTACGAGACTACACGTTTCTACCACATGTTATTCCATTCCTTGTATGCAGGATGAAGTGAATTTGTGACAGGAGCTTATATGAATATTGTTCGAGACAAATCGTTTGAAGACAGGGGGATGGGAAATAGGCGTGATAGAATCATAAGACCACCCAACTGTTCCATCCGGTCTAGAGTTTTCAGGGGTGCATTCCGGTCATGTATTCTCAAAACCTGCGCAAAACATAACAATACTTTCGAGTAGGTATTTGGAAGATCTTGTAACTCTCACTGCTCCCTCCCCGTTTCGGGGCAGTCCTCAAAGCAGTTTTGAGTTAATAAAAAATTTTACTTTTTCACCCCGGTGTGCTAATGCAACCAGAAAGTCCTCAACCAGTTTGGGGCCAGAATTGCTTGTCCAGTGATGGAGGCTGCTTATGGCGAACTAACACAAGTTAAGCACTATATCGGATTCAAATACCTGATTGTCTTGCGTCTTCGTGATAGTAGGCGGTATTGTCGAGTGTTCCTGTCTCTGAGTTTGCTAATTCACCACGTCTGGAAGCTGTTGTTGCTTCGGGTTCAATTCAAAGCACATCAGACCTGAGACGAGTGCTTTTTGATTATCAGGCTACATAAGTGGGATGAACACGCAGAGCGCAGTGCAAGCGGCAAATGAATGAGTTTATTACGTTCCTACCTTATTCCACTAATCTTGAACTAGATATTCTGTCACCTAGAACCAGCGATTTTTGCTTAGTTTACTGATCGCCAGTCATAGATGAAAAAATTTAGCAGAGACAGAATGGTGTAACTTCTGGGGAATTCAGGTTGGGACGGTAATCTCAGTCTGAGAAATGAGTGAATTGATAATGCCGAATAGTTAGCAATACTCTGGAGCGTAGATTCATGCGTTGAACTTTAAAATTTGCTACTGGTTTTCACGAGTGGTCCGGCATGTCGGATACTTTAAAAGGCCATGCAGCAATTCCTAGGTCTCAGTTCGTTGTAAATTACTCGTATTGCATTTGTTGCGACTGATAGGGCACATCGTCCTCTCATTTTTCAAACCCTTGGGGTCACCAGATTTCTGAAAATTAGATTACCTGTTGTATAGACGGAAATGGAGAACTGGCGACTAGTACTGTCTAAGGAAATCTTCATGCCCGTTTGAACAACACTGTCCCCTCATTCGTACAATACCTTTATGATCTAAGCCAAATGCGTCTGCTATTTGATGATTGTATTCCGCTCTGTCAGTAAGACTTTACATTCTGTTTTTTACCTGTATTTCTACTTCCGATTAATTTTGAGCTGTTCAGGTAAAAGCTGTGTATCATTCAAAACAATGTTCCCGGCGTTCGGTATTTTCAGTGCCCTTCATTGCGGGGTTTTAAAGAATGGAACCCCTCAATTGGGTTTTCTCTGTGGGCAACGCTTTGTTTCATCAGTCTTTCCCCGAAGGTTAGTCTAAGAGTTTTAACACTAGATTTTTTAGCTCATGACTAACGAAGTATAGATCACTTAACAAGAGTGACGGACACATTAAGAGTAGTTTTGAACCGTAAACCTTTCCATAAGAGATTGTTGCATGGAACTCCTCGTAAGCTGGCGCAGAAAAACGCTCTACTTTGTGGTAAAATGAAAACTTGTCGCGTTTCATAAGTGGACAGTCTGTCCACTTGGCCGAAATTCAGCGGACCCCGGGATGCCGAAAGTTGGGGAAAATTCCAAAACCCAATACGAATATACTGTTTTAGCCGGGGACTTGTTGAAATGAAATACTAGAAAAAACTGCAACATTCACAAGACTAAAATCTTAGACTTCCACAACTACCATGAGAATAAAAGCATCAATCCTGATGGTAGAATACCGAAGATCTGTCCCTTGAACTCTGTAGATGCGCCGAGGATTTTGGCTTCACTGCATTCTACACTATGGAAAGTAACTCACATGCTTATGTGTACATACGTAATGTTCTCGATAGACGGCTCTCTTGTCAGCTAGAGCACATTCGGCTGCGGCTCACACATGTCACCACCTAAATACGTACGACCAGATGGAGCCACGCGAGATAAACCAATACTAAAAAGACATCGTGTGGGCGACTGCAGAACCTCAGTGTTAATGACCGTCATTAGCCCATTGAACGAATGGAATTGTACTGCATGCAGATAGCACGTTCCATTTATCCGCCGGGGTGTTGCTTGAAACTGCCCACAAGTCAGGGAAAGATGTTTCACCCGTTCTTGCCACATTCTTCATCCACTGGACACCAGTGTACCAGTCTGAATGGACATCGATATCGATATGCAGCTCACACTGATCTTATTGTTTATTTCAGGCGCGATGACACACCTATGGTTTAACTTCTCACTGCATGTTTTATGCAGAACTTTCCTGACTTCGTTATTTTTGTTCTTGGTAAGGCCTGCTATGAATTTGTTTTCTGATCAGGGTGAAAGCTGAAACAACCTTTATACGCCAAGGAGTTGTTTTACCTTCGACTTATCAGCGTTGAGGTGATTTCGGAAGAAAATATCTGTGATCCTTCATTAATACCATCAAGATGCGATTTGTATCTGAAGATCTGCATTGCAAGCAACAAAGCACGGTATCGTTGATGTTTTGCTGATTCATTGGCTGGTTGGATTCAGACATGAGTGTGATATTTTGTATACGACAACTCCCAGAACAGCATTCAGTAATCAGAATTACATCGGATTTGGAAGCAAAGTAGGCAGTCTTTCAAACCCAATCGTCACCATACTTCCTGAGTTTCCGGTTAGTTCTCGTTAACTTACCGTTCATTATAGGTCGAATTTTTAGAATGCGCTTAATCTGACGGTGGACGTTTTTGATGCAGATCACGCCTGGTTAGCTCCTGATCAGCATATTGCAACCTTGAAACATGAGGTGTTTTCTCCCACAACACGTATTTCGGAAAGTATTTTGGATAAACTGAACGCATCCGTTGCCACTCTGCTCGAACCACGACCAATCACTATGGCAAGGAATATTCCTGGGGGACACATCCGACTACGTTTGGCCATGTGGATACAGTGTCCCGAGAATTCCTATGGACCACGATGCCAAAACCGATGCCTTCCTGAACATTCAAGGAATGGAAGGCATTATGGCTGTATACTTTCGAATGGTTTTCGCGTATGCATGCCAGGTACTAAATCATTAGTCTTACTTTGTCTAGACTCAATTCCATCATGATAGGCATGGTCCAGAAATGTTAATAGGCACATCCTTTTAAGACTTGAGACAGAATTTTCAAGTACTTCCTTGAATTTTGTAATCAAGTTATTCATTTTGGCATGTTTTTATCCCCTCAAGGACATTTTGTTGTTGTTGGGAAAGATATGTATATACACTAGTTGCTGGCGACTTTGTCACCCAATACAATCAACACTATTGGTAACGAATGAATCCAACTACATTCTTCAAAACTCTTTTTAAGAAAGGTCAAGTATGGATCTGAAAGGCAAGTCATGTTTAGTGTTTCATCGTCCAGAAGCCAGAAATAAAGCTGAGTTAGAACAAATACCGAAATTTCCGGAAAAGTATAAAAGTAAAGGCATATCGCAACCCATACTGTACAGTAATTCTTCTCTAGAGATACCACCTGAAGGGCATGGTCGAAATTGGTTTGTTGTGGTGCATGAGCTTTCCTGAGAGGCAAAAAAATTGCAGTAAGGATACATTCTTGTACTACTGTACCAGTGTATTGCGGTTTATACTATACTTGCTCTGAGAATTCCAGGAATGAAACTGGTCACAAAGCATGCACCTGCTGAATCCTCTGAAACAAACTGCACCCAAAGTGCCCATCGGTGTTGTCGGAAAGCATCGAAGAACCTACAGGCTAATATGGGTATTTTTTGAACTCCGTTCAATAATCACATGGTCCAAATGTTCAAGAAAAATTTGTACCTCAGCACCACCGAGAACCACAGCATTCTGCGTGTATATAAATGGAGTTTTGGGGAATAGGATACTGCGTGAGACTAATGACCACTTGTACGCATGAAAAAACTGAAAAGCACAGCCATGCTGTATCCATTTTGGATTCCATCCTGTCGGTGAGGGCGATCAATCTTAAGCAACCGAGAAGCACTGTAGTGCTGTTTCATGCTTATAGGGAATCTTCTTTCACGAGAGAGTTCCGAGCCCGGATGGTTCCGACAAGTAAGTGCTAGTCACACCGCTGTTCAGCCGCTCGAGGCCGAGCGGTTAGGTGTTCAGCCACTGACCGAATTGTCGCGGTTCGAACCTCTCAGTGTTTCGTGAGATGCACACTGCTGGTGATTCCCAATAAGGATGAAACAGCGGTACAGTGCTTTAGGCGCACAAATTGGTCTCACAGAAAAGGCGAAGCCTCAATTGGGAATTACAAAATATCATACCACGATCAATCACATACTGGTTTGTTTTGGGTTGCTGGAATATGTTCAGTGAGTTTGAAGTGGTCCTTTTCTTGAAGGAATTTGGTCCAAAGATGCCTCAAAAGTGATTAACGGTACGAGATGATGGTTACTTTCAGGTTTTAAAAAATTTGCTACGAGCTTTAATGTACTGACCAAATTGGTCTTTTCTGAAAGATGAATACTCCAGAGAGGATAAATATGCATGCAAGGTGTTTAGTCTCACTTTTGATCTGCTGTGCTCTAAACGGACCAGGCTTCGTTGAATTATAACTAGTAAAGTGTCAAGTCATGGGGGTGAGTTCTGCCGGTTCAGGCTGGAGGGTGGCATGTGGGTGGCTGGATTTAATGTGGGTGTTGCGGTCATACAGCCCCTAGAGCTTGGTTATACTAACAAAGGTTCTCATGCTGATACCAACCCGTTCATTCTCAGACATTTAAAGACACAACCAACACTACCAGGCCGATCAACCAATGGCTCAGTTTGACGCTGAACATTCCACCTAGTGAAGTAGTCGATTATTCTGCATCACGAGACACAATGAATAAGGATTTAACCGAACGAAAGAAGTGCCGCATGCTCACCAATCCTGGTGAGCATCGGGTCACAGGGATGAATGTGCTACCACCAGGGTTAGTCAAAGACGGTGTGAGCCTTTTGTTTTACATCAGCCACTTTGTTTAAACTGGTTTGGGAGCAAACCGGTACCGGTCAATCATCATGCTTTTATTCAAAATGTTACCGAAGCGATTGCTTCAGCCGAAGAAATATGAGCCCTGCCATTTGTGTAACATAGATGCCAGCTCCAGCAACACTGCAACGTCAGATTTCATCACGAAGATGCAATTCTGAGAATACAAGACAATTCACACCAATACACTGAGCAAATCTTCACGTGACACCCAGTGGTTCAGCAGCATCACTCAAAATGTCGACTAATTGCGGCAGTTTTCCCTGACTTTAAATGGGCTTTCGACCCAGTGGCAAGCTTGCCATCATTTCTTAGCCAGACTGCCTAACTGAGGCTTTTCTGTCGTTATGTGCTTAGCGTGTGCAGGGTGCAGTCCCCAGAAAACGTATCAGTTCCGTTAATGACACGATGCTCAGGTTGATTTAATTCAGTGGTCTTGAAAGCTGCAGGCATCTGGTCGGTTGCGCTTTTCTTTAGGGATATGCGGCTATTGGTAATAGGTCTTGCTCCTCCTTTTTCCTCCCATTCTTTTCTATGGCTCTCTTCCTTTATGACTGTTTGACAATCGAGCACCGGCTTTCATTACTGCGGTATTGCTTTTCACGACGACTGTACATCTGCAATTCTAAGTCGTAAAATGCCAACGTTACTCCCTTCATATAACGTGCTGTAAATCATGTAAGCGTATTTCTCGTTGCATGCGTTGGCATCATTCTTTGTCCTTAGGTTAATGGTAAGAAATAATTTAGTTTATTAAAGTGTACCGTAAAAATCGAATTAGATTTGAGAGGAATCCAGTATGACATGCAAGTAGTCGTCATCCTCACTATGCGCTGAGGAGGTCCCTCCAAATGCTAAAGCGACGTTTGTAAGCCAGTTATCAAGCTCGGGAAACTGATCAACTGCTACCTGATGAACAGCGGACAAACGCATCGGTGCTACTAATAGCTGGACATACCGCCAGATTTTCTGCTCAGTAGTGGGCTAAGCTATTACGAATTTGTTGGTGTTCTGCCCGTCCAGGACCGACCTCCAATAACCGAGGTATTCGTGATCCAGACGAGACGGCTGTTGATGCCCTTGGTTTTGGCACAGATTGGATCCTTACGTACAGAGCTCTAGTGCGTTTATTTCTTTGAAGAAAGGAAATCACGAGAAAAGAGGCACTTAGGCGTCTTCTGAGGATGGTCTAAAAGGAAGGTCCCACACCAAATGGAGGCTGACAGCTTTGAAAGAGTGCTATGATGTCAGATTAGGCATTTTTCTTGACATCTTTTTGTGGTTAACCCTGTCGCTTTTTATGCATCTTAACAGCCTACCGTATTTTGTACGTTTAACAAGCTGTCCAATTGTTTGTTGGTAACCTTAGGAGATTTATGGATTTTCCATGGAGATTTTGTCCTGAAAATGAAGCCACTGTACGGGAAAGTTAAAGAGCACTGTGCAGCTGCTTCATCCCTACTGAGAGTCATCAGCAGTGCGCACCTCACGGAAATTCAGGGATTCTCGAACCCACGACCTCCCGGTTACCAGTAGTTCACTCGTCGGGTGAACCTCTGTCTTCACTCGAGGAACCCGTCAGCACTTGTGACCACGTGAAGTAGATCCCTTGAATAAAGGATGAGTAGTGCTATGTCCTGTCTAAGAGGGATCTAATCACACTGCTGATCAGCCGCATTCAAAACGCTTTGGGTTTTCGTGAGATTCACGCTGCTGATGGTTCCCAATAAAGTCGTAACAGTCATTTGGGGCTTCATGGCATTTCAGCATATGTTGGCGTGGTTTAGAAAACGTAACCTCTACTGAAACTTTCAAGTTATTGTTCGTTTGTAACAGAGAGTGGACCTACTATCCTCGCTGCCACGGGAAGCGATTTTCTGGTTTTGTTTTATAAAATAGCTACTTTACCAGTGTGTTCGCTGAGCCAATGGTTACTTCGGTTAAGGATATGAGTTCTAATCAGCATGGGCTAGTTGTTTTAACCGCTATTCCACTCTCATTTAGCTGGTAACCTGTTTCATTAAAATATTCTTTTCACTTCTATGTTCGACAGGTCTGATTACTCTTAATGTAGTTTCCGTTGAATCAATAACCATGTAAGCTATTTATTCCATTTTTATACCCACGTGATTTGTCTCTAGGATGGTACGGCCCGCACTGCGATGAGGTGGATATATGTGATACGAGAAGACCTTGTGGACCGACAGGCATTTGTAAGAGAGTGGATGACGGCTTTCAGTGTATATGCACAAAAGAGTTTACTGGTAAGTAAGTTTCCCCTCCTACTTTTATTGCTCCTTAATTTCTTGCAGTTCTGATAATAACTGTCTAGGGACCTTCAAATTCTATACTGGAGAGCTACTGAATACCGACAGGAGTGACAAATTGAACAGCAGTGGCACTGTAAAAGAAAAATGTTACTCATCGATCTGCCGTTGACACTTCAAAAATTACATTCGCTACATAGGTTGAGGTGAAGTCGATCTGGACTACATATGCCACAAAGTCTTTCCTTCCATGTCATCTATTGTGTACCGTTCTAGTATTCAAAACGCACTCGATACGTGGTGACAGCAGAGACCGTTGCAGTCATCCAGTACAACCCGGTTCTTCAGAGACGAAGTCGTTCGATTATGAGCCTGAGCTACCTTTGACAAACATCGAAAGTTGTTCACACGCCAGATCGACGGCGAAGCAACTACCAGATGACCCGAGTCAGTTGATTAACTCCCTACCGAGCACAGTTATGTGATTCCGATAAAAATTTTGACAACTGTTTTATTGTCTTTTTTGCAACCCAATAGGCCACAAGTTCGTAAAATACAGTCTGCTTAGCAGCGGATACTGACAGAACCGGCCGAAAACGGTCACTACAGTTAATAGGACGCTCTGAGGAAATGGTCGAGAATTCTTAACATCCAAAGCGATATTGCCGATAACATTGCGTTTCTTTTCGATTGTTAGAAAAGGAATAGTGTAGCCAGTGACAAAAATTTGACAGTAGCAACTGCAATGATTTTTGTGGCGAGCTAGATACTGCGAAGGAGCAGATTTTACAAGTGCCTTACTGTAGATCTTTTGTGCCTTTATTTGTTTGAATAACAAGATAACTAAAATCGGCTACCAGTTACTTGCAAACCACAGACATCCAATCTTAATGACGGTTGGATTTCAATCGTTACTCCTAATTTGAAAAAAAACGCAAACATCAGCAAACTTTAATGTCTTTTACCCCAACTTATTGGCTACCGTTCGAGTCTATCACCCGGGGGACTGTTGTTTTGGACCATCTGGTCGGCTTGCAAGCCTCTAAAACCTAGTTGAAGCCATCAACCACTAACCTGAATGTGTGCTCGAGTTTATAATGCATAAGAGTCACTAACTGGACTAACTTGGGTTATTTACCGTCGAGGAATTAATTGAGCTAACAAAGTGGTTTCTGATACTTTCAAATTCCAAGCGCAAAGGAGCGTGTCTTCAACTACCCAATGCTTCAGATATACGGCTTTCAACTGGTAGCGAAAGAGTCATACAATCGATTCTCCACCCCCCATATGATGAATCCGAAAACCTCTGTAAAATTTTTTAGCTGAGCTTTTCTGATAACTAGCAGTGCTTTTCCGGATACGCATTTGCTCAGATGTCCAGTCCCATCCGATTCCAGCCAAGTGATGATGAAGCCCTTTAAGATGCATGACTGGTTGCCTCCAGTAGCACTATCTAGGTTTCTCCTAAAGTTCGAAAAAGACCTCCTTCCAGTTCATTGTTATCTCCACTGCGATTTCAGCCTTTTGTTTCAGCACTTTTTCAGCACCGGAAGAGCAATGAAAAGTTGAAAGTATGATATTTCTTTTTAGCACCAAGTGATAGACTACCGGGACAGAACTCACTATCCGATCGTGGCCAGATTCGACCGAGCACCCTCAGTCAGCAGTAATAGGGACTTGATGTATTTTGCTTCGGTTTGGGGTATCATGTGCAAAGCCACCAACCGTTACAACATTTTCAGAGCTTCATCACTCGGTAAATCACGCCTCTGTGGGACTATTTAAGAGCCTCATAGCCGAATACTCTGTCAACAACAATGATAGGTTACACACCCAAGTGGTTCCGGGGGCTCATCCAAAATGAACGTGGTCATCACGTAGCAAGACATCCGAGATTCAATTACTTTAGTTTGATAAGTCTGAAAAGGTGTACAACTCGAAACGGATGCGTCCAAACCGAGGCAATTTGGGATACTTGATTTTCACCGTTTTTTCGTCCAGTTGTGTTGTTTAGCTTCGTCCCAAACGATCTCAGTAAGAATTGTAACCATCCTAGAAAGTTTACTTTTTGGAACATACTTTTTGGTTGACATAGGAACAAGAAGCTAGCTGTTTTAAAGTTGAACAGCCCACTTAACACTGATCAAATGCGCTTTGCTAATTCTTATAAATGAATATTGTACAATCGTGCCCGTTACTGTGAGCTAAGAACTACCTAGCTTTTTGACTCCGACTGCTATCTTGCTTGAACTGCTTTCAGACCCGATTTGCACCCAGCCCAGAAGTCCGTGCCAGTCATACGGATCACTGTCCGGAGGAACACCTACGGATCCATACTGTATGAATAGTGGACTTTGTGTACTTGACGAAGAACGGGCACGACGTTGCATTTGTATGCCTGGGTTTACCGGAACAAGGTATGCATTCACTTCCTAGGACTTGTGCTGTTTCATCGACAACCGATTTCCCCTTGAACTTATGGTGAGGGTTTTTGTGCAATGCGGGCAAATTCGGTTGTAATTCGGATGGTGATTAAGGTTATATGACTCTGGTACTTGACTTTTGTCACTTTATTATGCTCCACCAGAAGATTGCAAAATCAATGGCCATTAGTTACGCGGATAACCTTGGCGTTACGCGGTCACCAAACGGTCTTAATACCAATATGAATTTGGTGGGTTTCAAGTAATTTTACGGGAATGAATCCCGGTGGATTCTACTGTACTTTCAATGCACTAAGCGGATACCAAAAAACAATGCGTGTCTCACTTCGATGGATCCACTTCGAACGTTTGCGATGCGTCAACAGCATGTTGCGCAAAAGGGGCCGTTACAAAGATTTTCTGAGACTTCCTATTACCCTGGTAGTGCTTGCATCAACGGGAGGTCACCGATGATCTCCGGGAAATTCGCAAGTTGTAGTGGAAAACCCAACCACAGCTCTCAAGACATGGGCACGCGAATATATCACTTGAAAGGATCTGCCAACAGTGCCCTCATCCAAGTCGTTGGCCTTTCTCAAAAGTGAATTCTCCGGTGGGTGAGGGAAAACATGCAACTTATACTTCCGTAACACTCTCTCAGAGGGAACATGAGCTTACAAAAATGGCACTAGAATCCAAAAACCTCATGATTTCTGACTGTAACATCTCATGTGACTGGCAATCTGATGATGGAGCTTGGCTGGTCACAACATTGTGTCAGCTGCTTTAAGGACTTTCTCGCGTACTTACGGTAAATCTACCATATGGCGGTCGCATAGCTGAGCTGTTTAAAGCCTACTGGTTAAAGTACAAGTCAATATGAAAATTCCAAAAGCACATCCCTGAAGGGCTGAAGTTTTCAAGACGCTCAACCAGCTAACCTGCCTGGAACGCTTTTCATTTCGTAGGAAGACGGACTCATCGGCTGTGTGGATGCAGGCTGCTTAGTAGCACTGTTGAAGCAAAACACATTTTATCCGCCTGGCAGCTATAAGTGCACCCTGAGCAACCTAGTGCACACCATCAACTGACAGACTATTTCAGCTCGTAGAATGCGCGCCATTCTTGTCGCATCGTCATGTCTACTGGGCATAGTTACTGATCGAGTCTTTAAATTTATGCACACAGCTACCTTACGAGAGCCGTTACAGCCCTTCGGACGTTGGGGCATTATTTAAGTCCCCCAAAGGAAGCCTCCTCCAATTTATGCCCTTGTCAGGCAGCCTTAAAAGAGACCCAGAGAAAATAGCCTTTTTACCGCTACAGAATACGTGAGGGGTAGTTGCTTGCACTGTCAGACATTCGGTGTGACGTTAGACTGAGTAAGATCACTGTCAACCATGTTGCAGAATATAGTGAGGATCTTTCAAGATCATCCCAGATTCACCACTGTAGAGGCTTCCTTAAAGCCTTTTAGCTGTTATTTGTTATCTACTTGTAATTTGGTTATCATTTTATAACTTAACAGCGTTTGCTTTCCAAAGCCTTGTTTTTTTTTAATTATTCGTTCATCCATAAGTGTGGATTATAAGCTAGGGTACTCACAATTAGGGAATTGCTGAACGAAAAATAAATCATGTTGACTCACCCTTCAGTCAGCATTTCCATTCTGATAACGATTTACATCACAAGACCCAACCGGACTCTTGTGCCTTCCCGGAGCCCAATGATAATGATTCGGCGCCTGGTAACAAATATCATAATGTTGCCGAAGAGAGGACACGTATGGGTACCTTTTTGCTCCTTCATTGTATGGCTCTTTTTGGAGGTTTGGAGTTGGTATAACGGTATTAGCAATCCTAGGAGTGATATGAATTTTTTTATGAAAACGTCAGGACAGAAGGCAGAAAAATTTTGTCTTGTTGGAGGGTGCCAATGCATGGAAGTAAAATATACAGTTGTTTTTTGAGGGTGAATTTTCCGGAGAAAGGAGCGGTTTTTCATGTCCTGAGGGTGTTCTTGGTTGAGGGATACTACAGTATTCGGAGTTGAGTCTATAGCCAAAATACTGCACATGATGAGCGCATAATGCTCGAAGTACTTTGCCAGGGGAGGGTCCTGGAATGCTAGACGTACGCAGCGTTTGACTTTTAGTTCCTCCTTCTTTAGCTTGAGGAATATTTGTCCAAGACACAGTGTTCAGGATTTTACAGGTGTTATGCGCTTGCCAGTAGGGGTGACGAAAGGTATTATTATCAGGACTCTGATTGAGTACTGGTGAGTGAACATAAACAGAAGAGTGTAGTAGTTCCCCAAAGATAACTTTCCACGAATAGACCTTGCTCTCCTACGGAGGCACTCACAAGTTGTACAACTCACTCGTGAAGGACAAACGGCCTCGTAAAAGATGCAGAAACAGTTTTCTCCGTGACTTCCATTCATTGAATAGACTAAAGCATACAACTTCACTCTGTCCCCAGATCATGTGAACCAATAGATTCAAACTCTGTTGACCTTTCTGTAGTCCAGAACACACAGAAAGGACTCCAAAGACATGTTTTGACTGTTTTTTTCCAAAAGTGCGCAATTTCATCAACGCTTAGTAGTCCAATCATCTCTTATCACGATCAAGAATAGCGAATTTCAGATCGGATAACCAAGCTGTCGCTGTGAATGGATTTTTTATCTACTCCGATAATCTCTCCATATATCGATGCTTACAAAGTGCATCTAGATTCAAGATTCAAGTGCAGCTAATACGTCAAACTCCCTCGAAGTTCAAAAATTGGTCTGTGGCGCCCAATAGTTATTTTAACAGATACATTGGAGTTTCTATTAACTCCGATAGCTCTGTAAGGAGCTATTAATGGAATGCAAACTTAGCTCCGCAAAACCGCTAAGTGGAAAGCTAACCCTGGATAGACCGGTGGATAACTGACGAATGAATCATTAGACAGAACAAACTTTCCCACAAACGGAAAGCGTATGCAATTACCAAGCATTGTTTGTCACAGTTGGAAACACGCTGATGCACGAATTTTGAACTTTGACTGAGGTTAATATTGTGGTTCCGACTAAGTTGAATGTATCAATACTATTCGACTGGGAGTTTTATCTCATCTTTCGCCACCGGAAACAAACTTAGAGAACTTCGGGACACCCTTTGGAGACTTTTTTATTGGCGATAGAGGTTGCCTCTTACACAAAGAGGCAAACAACTAGTGATTGCTCTTCTCTAAGGCGAATATATGATTATCACCTGGTTACTACGCCCGTATCTTTATTGAACACGCCACTGGCTTCGTTGACTAAGTCTGTGTAGGCCAAAAAATCGAATTCTTCTTCCGCTCTTAGCCATTCGCGAAACCAGTAGTATCACTCCCTTGGGTGTAAACTTCTTACTTCCAATTCTTAGGTGATACCCGTTCGAACAGCGCGTACAGCAGCAGTGCGGTCCGTAAACTAAAATACCAGGACCCAAGGTGTGTGTACGACAACATGCATTCAGTTCGCATTGGTTCAGATCGCGTGTCCGCTACCAGACTTTTTACGTGAATTTGTCGTCAGTGGTTATGGTGGTCTTGCTATCACACGAATGTATAACAGCGGATTGTTTAGAATGCTGACCGAGCTTAACTTTCTCGGTCTATTGACCAGCACACAATCCCTTGCAGAGAATCTTGATCGATCCTTCGAACAGCACCATACATCACAAAGACCAGTTTACATTTTCATAGTCGCGAACTTTGTTCAACACATGAAGTGACTGGCAGGTGGTACACAGATGAAGGCGACGGCCTGAGCAGCTATTGAAGTTCAAAGCAACCTACTCGATGTGGATAAACTTCTTCACAAGAATTATATTATCCTATTCGAAGGCATATTTATCAGTAACAGTATTCAAACTTCCAAACGCTATTCTTTGAGGCCTTAACGATGGTCATTTGGACACCTCGATTTTGACTTATGTCTACCGATTTGTGATGAGGGTGGGACTATGTAGGTGGGACCTATTACTTCTTTCAGTTTCTACCTTTATTCTTTAATTGGTGACAGACCTGTGGTTCGATAGCTGGGGTGGACTGAAGAACCCTGACTTAAGTTTTGCGACGTATGAACAAAGATTGGCCGATATCTACCCACCCGGACAAATTAAGGAGTGAGAAAGAAAGACCGCATCAGTCTGAGCTTCCCTAAGAGGTCTTAACCTATGTGGGGAGCTCACCAATGCTACTTCTACTGTGGTTCGATTCCTTGACACAATGTCCCAAGGGGAGACAACATTTCCCACAAAGGCATTCCATCAAAAAGACGACTGTTTTATGATCTCCGAGACCGCGCTTAAACTTGATTGATTTTCCGGGAACGTAATCGGATTTTGGAGTATCTAGCTGAGGATGCATGGCTCGATTCGAAACAGAACTTCGAGTTGCGCTGGATAAACTAAGCCACGCTAATTGTGTTGCAGCATCAGAACAGATCCCAACCTTAGTTTCCCGTTCTCACAAGTCCTTCCTTCCTTTTTTCTATTTTGCAAGGTATCCCCCTAGTAGAGCTTGAAAAATCCCCTGTAACCTGCCTCGGGCTAATGGGGCGTGTGTACGCTTCTTTTGTTTTGAATTTGTTGCTTGAAAAGTTCTTAAATGAAAGCTCGTCCTTTGATTCAACGGTCAACGTTCCGAGTGAAGTGAAGTGCTCACGCATGGCGATCATCAGTAAATAAAAAAACACTTTCAGTAGTTGGTCTTTGGTTTGTTCGGTGCAAACGTTTCATCATCAGTCGATGTGACACCATCAGTGTGTTGTTAGGAGGCGTATTGGAGCATGGCGATGGGTCAGTGGTTGTGCAGTGTTCTTTAAACAGGCATTTTTAGATTATGCGTCGGCAATCCCAATGCTCACTCCAGCTGTTTTCCACCGAGGGGTTTTACCGACTCGTAATCTTACAAGTGATCACAGCACTAATTAGACCAGCTGTTTTCCAGTTTTCTGGGATATTTACCGGGACTAGCAACTTGTCGATCCTTTGCGATGTAGTAGCTTTTCATGTATCTTAGGAATGACCCGTCGAACTGGTGTCAATTCTAAGTTAGTGACCGTAGTCCGTTATCGATGTTAGGGGACGTTTTGTTTTAAGGGGTTCGTGCTGGGAGGTAGGGTTTTACTAGAAGAGATCGGAATTTACGTAAGGGATGGAAAATCTGTACAAGTCTGTCCATACCCTCAGGTTTCAAAAACTTCACGACGGGCTGGTCTAAGTATGCAGGTTTTGGGTGCTGAGTGGGAAGGAGTGATATTGTGGTCGTGCGTCGGATGCACAACAAAGAGTGTGAGTCGTCAACCAATATTTCGAAGTAGCAATCTCTGTTGTAAACGACTTGTTTGACAAATACTTGGTTAGATTGTGCTGAAAATTAAAATCACGAAATTGCGTTCTGTTTTGGGTTTTTATCTGGGGACTAGGGACGTTTTCGTCTGTCATATGGGTCACGCTGCACGCCCTCCATCTGGTATGAAAACTAGCTACTGTGTGCTACCGAATGTTTTGGATAAAATGTTGTGAATCGGGACTTCATTTGAAGACATGCCAAGTGGAAGGATTTAACGATTTTGAGTAGCTTACAATTTTCACACTTGATCAGGTTGTCCTTTTGAAATTGAGCCTATGTAGCTGCGAAGGTTGAGTGTTCAGACGAGCAGGTATGCGATACTGTGGATGTCTGCTTGTTGTCCGGTTTGCTGAAGTGCTTGAATGCTGCGGTATCTCCGGGAGTAGAGATGACCGAGCTTTTAATCAGGTTCAGAAACCTAAGTCACGTAGCATCAGCTCCCTGACCAAATCGTCGTAAAACTTATGAATCCACAAAGGCAGTCTACCAGTAACACCCCAGAGGACTCGTAAGGTGAGGCACTCTGAACTGGAAAACCAAGGACCAATACCCTATTGAAATCACGTCAAATCAACTCCAATTCATCTGTCGTAAGACTTAGGACCCCGCATTAACCGACACAAACTTTTAACAGGCATTCAACTCGGATCTAGTTTGGTAGCCGAAGAAAATATCACTGACTAGTTCTCCTTCAGCCTGGAAACTTTGTCAACCTAGTAGTCTACTCACCTTGCCTTATGGGGCTTTTGTGTCAAAAGCGAAATGTTGTCCAGCTGTAAACCCGCCAAATGCTTACCAAACCCTTCTGAAACTATGAATATCTCTATTTCTGTCATTGCATCTGCCACAGATTCCTTGCCGAATAGACCATTTCCTACACTTAATTTGAGCGGACAAAAGTGTGCGTCTGTTCTTGCACCTCTTCAGCCATCTATTTCTTCGTGAGAGGTTTTCATCTATGCGTCATATCTGCAACAGATGTTACCTATTTCTTATTCATGCTTTTCCGTATTTGAGCAAGTGTTTCCCCAACAGCTTGTCTCTTACTACTGGATTCACATAACAACTGAAGCATTCATTGTTGACAAATCCTATTTTCCTGTTAATTTCACAAGGCTAGACAGAGTAACAACTTCCTTTCCCGTCACCATCGTAGATGATGGACCGCTCAGCCCTGAAATGTCCGGCAGCATCCACCTTGCACTATGAGAGATGTTTAACACGAAGACCGGTTTTCTGCAGTTTCCCATTCGTGAACGACTAGTGCATACGTCAAGCTTACACATGAGGTCAGCAAGCTTTGAAGTTATGGGTGTGTACTTTCGACTGGAACATCAGGTGATCACATCGTACTATACCCACCTGATGAGTCGCAGTAAGGACGGACTTATTGGGCTGCCTTTCCAAGACTCATGACGGTTGCTGAACATGTTTCACCAGACTGCGAATTTATCGCCGTCAGGCACGATCCAGACGATTGATGATCACCGTTAAAAATCCGAAAGACGCAGATCCTACCTCATTTAGTCCGCAAGGTTGGCGCGAAAGCAATTCACGCTGTCGTGATGCCCCGCAAACATAAGATTTAATGCACATGGGTCGCCCGTGTTAAATTCTCCCGATCTTCATCAACCTGTCAGTGTCAGTTGATAGTTCCATTCCGAGAAGTTTACGCTTCCTTTAATCTTGTATTAACTTCCACAAGTGTCGAGTTTCAAATAACTCTAAGTAATGATAGAAACAAAGCTTGGTTCGGAAAATCACTTTAGCAAAGAGAATCCGTGAATTTTCCTTGAGGTTTAAGGAGCTGTTTTGTCACCCTCCTTTAGAAGACTGACTGACCCCTCCGAGCAAACTTTTTAACGTACGTATCATAGTGTCAACCATTTTTGGGGGAATAGCTCATTACTAATGGTTTTGGAAGTTTCCTCAACTCTGATTCATGTTAGGTCGAATTTTGCCTCATCTAAAGCGCTCAAGTCGCTGTCTATCACCATTTTTTTCGTCGTTAAAGAATTCATAATTTTCATTGTACCATGTCACAGTTACGTGTGGTGTACTAGACCAGCACTTTTCAGTGTGCAAACGCCACACCAACACTCACGCTAATCATGCATCATTCCTCCTAAAAGGCACAGCAATACTGTTTGTTGGGTCAGCTGATTTTAGCTATTTGTTCCATACGTTCACGATATGTATGCTGTACAGTCCGTTCGCAATCCGAATTTTAGGTCATGTGGCTCCAGCTGAGACCAACCCTGTGATGTCCTTTGTTTATCAGTATTCGATAAGCACCAGCATACACAGTCACTCATGCCAATACGAAGCGCCCTCAACTCTGACAATATTCTCAATGGCGGCTAGCTCTGTCCACGAACGTATCTGCATAGTATACATCAATGCTGCTCGTGTAACGTGAACTGACCTTCCGGTTGTCGTGATGTTCCATCTGTTCGCTTATGCAACTCTAACCGAGGTTGAGTCGTGTTTTTTGCACGCACCACTCTGCTCACGTGACTGTGTGAACCTGCGCTACTCTGCACAGAGTAAAGTGGATTAAAATTCGAGCTCATTCGTCCGGTCCCTTCTAGTGAGACTAGTTCAGTCTGAATACATGAGAGCGCAACAGTCTACGTGACATTAACTGCCGTCCTTCAACACAAACACTGTGACTCAGACCAGGAAAAAATGCCACCCATTTCTGCTCTTATTAGGAAACCATGGTTTATCGTGTTTCCATAAAAACGAACATATCAGGTGGTTGAAACATTGAGACCCATCAGCTATCAAACAGAATGTGAAAATGTATAAATTTTTTTAAGAAATAGGTGATTTCGTTTTATCTTTTATCTTCATGAACGTTTGAATATATATAACACAATTGTGGTGCGGTAACCGCCTACAATAAGAAACTTTTATTTGTGAACTCCGCAACATGTTTCGACTGCTCAATCAAGCTTCTGACCCTCCCAAAGGGAGGTGACCATC
The DNA here is from genome assembly GCA_003604175.2 of Clonorchis sinensis. NCBI lineage: Eukaryota > Metazoa > Platyhelminthes > Trematoda > Opisthorchiida > Opisthorchiidae > Clonorchis > Clonorchis sinensis. Next base: position 184,943,059 of record CM030369.1, on the reverse strand, counting down.
CTCAGGAAAGCATGAAATTCCATTTACCTTGTAGAGGTCCCTTGGGTGGATTGGTTTAATGAGAAATCAGTGAATGCAAAGCTGTCACTTCCTATCGCTGCTTTTCACTGTTCGGAAGCTTCAGTTACCTCCAATTTGGATACGGCTAGCTAAAGCTCTGTACCGTGGATAACCGAAATTGATCTTGTGCTCATTTATGGTGGCAGAGCCCACTTTGACGAGCAAGCCTTCCTCAGAAAACCCTCGCTTATAAACACTTCGAAATGGTTCGTGGTCTGAGGTGGACATCACACGGTGTTACCGACAAGACAGTGGGAGGATGTAGGGTTTGGTTCGGGACCCTACTCTTAGCCTCTATCTCAAAAGTCTGACCCGCGAGGCAGCGAGTAGTAAGGTTTTCTTTGGTGACTCTTCCCGGAGCTGATACTTCAATAGTCTGGCGTGCTCGACTGCAGGAGGCTGGCCTAACCCGAGGGCGCAGAAAGTAAGGCATTTCTGTCTTACTCCTGATGCGGCTGCGCACAGCGGGTGCATCTTGAGCAGCAGCAGACTCTTTGGTTTTAGAAGTATTTTGGCTGTATTGAATAATTCGCCGGCGGTCACGATCAACCGTTGGGCGATCGTAGTGGTTGGTTTTTAGGGCCGACTTTTTCCAAACCGTCCTTTCTCGGAGGAAGGCAGCATCGCTGCTTCCATGAGTATGGGCATGCTGGTTGCCTGGAGGAAACATCTTACTGCAAACGATAGGACTGATCACACTTCATAGGTTTTACTCGCTTGGTCACGTGCTCCAACCAACCGAATTCCCCGAAGAGACCTTTCCGCACAACTGCACGAAGGGTGGAAATGAGCCAGCGGAGGTCAAACAATGACTTGGCAGCAAAATTAGTTGTGTTGGTCATTGCCGTCTTGTTGGATATTGACCCTGAGAGACATCAATGGTTAGAGGCATTGTCAGACATGGACCAGTCACGCCCTCAATGGCACTCATGCGTTTAAGCTGTTGCCTTCAATAAAAATCTCCCCTCCCGATCTTCCCACTGGAATGTCCACTGACACCCTTGTATTTAAGCATTAATTATATCAGCTACCGCCTCCATCTATCTATCTATCTATCCACCCGTCCAAATGATCGGTGAACGAAACTGTGACTGTTATAACCACTGTACGGCAAGTACGCGGTTTCACAGCTGATGATGATGATGTCGCAGTGTCAACACCAAGAGTTTCTATACAATCCAGAACTAGCAAAGCTTCTTGTGCTGCAGTTCTTGGTTTTACCAAGGGCTTTCTGTCAGTAGGCAGCAAATACGCACGCAGCAGACACTTCCGAATTCCCAAGTTACTTTTTTTGTTATAACAATCTAAAGCATGTCAGCCTGAAGGAATAGGCTGCATTTGCAATAATTTCTGTCTGATACTTAACGTTTGTAACCTGCTTTCCATGCTCATTAAATTTTACCTAGATGTGAACATGATGTGGATGAATGTTCACACTGGTATTCGATTCAACGTTCACGGGAAGTAACCGAGGCCCCTGAAAAGATCGATGAAGCAATCAAATGTTATACACCCGGACATGTAGCCAGTCCTTGTTGTGGAGAAGAGTCTTTGTGTGTGAATAAATTCGGTGGCTATACATGTCTGTGTCCTATCGGTTGGACAGGGCTTCACTGTGAATACCCACCGACCCTATGGCCTCCTGGTTTCCAGCCTCAGGTCAACGAGTCCGTGGGTTATGGCAATGTGGATTTCGGACTATGGAGCGTGAAAGCCCCAACAACAGAAACCACTGAGATTGTGAGTAAAAGTAGCTTACCGCATATGCTTCTGACATGCAATTCAATCACATCTGGTAAACTTAAACTTGATGGTAAGTCTATGTAATCGGCATCATACGAGCCGTTGGCATTTGGCCTCCGATTTGTCAATCCATGACGACTGAACAACCGGGTACCTGCGCATAGTTCGACAACCATAGTATATAGTATAGTATAGTACAGTATAGTATAGTATAGTATAGTACAGTATAGTATAGTATAGTACAGTATAGTATAGTATAGTACAGTATAGTATAGTATAGTACAGTATAGTATAGTATAGTACAGTATAGTATAGTATAGTACAGTATAGTATAGTACTGTGCTGTTAGGTACGGATGAATAAGATTGGTAGGTGATGATGCAGGGGCCTTTTGCAATCCGTTAAGTTGAGCCAAATTTGGCAGCAAAACACTGCGCACCAGAATCGTGACCAGCATTTCCCGTCGATTCCTTCAATTTCGGCACGATATATTTTCAATCACAGTGCCGTATAAGCATTCCCGGGCTTGTTCACTAGAACACTGCTACATTGATAACGCATGGCTTTGCAATATTCCGTGAAGCGCACAGCTAGCAATCTTGTCTTCCTGAAAATGTCAATACGTAGGCCGGATATCAGTTGGAAAACGGAACAACCCTTATTCGGTTCCTCTTTTCGTGTCTAGCGGGTAGATGGGTGTGAGTACGCTGGCAACCCACAATGCGTATGGGTTCTCATTTTGCGCTAGTCCAAATGCCAGTCAGTACACTGACGAAGTGAATCCCCCCAGGTAGTCCATTTGTTTTGGAGAATTCAGGTGCATCATGTTTCGCAGCCTCTCACACGCGCGTAGATAACCGTTCTCCTAGTCTCCGTCGAGTGCCCATCTGTGCTGTGACCTGAAAAGTAAGTTATTTGGACGCCATTCCAGTAGTGGAATTTCTTCGTACAGGTAGTCTAACTCATTTGCTCAGCTGACCGTAGATAAGTTGTTTTGGGGTGTCAGTTTGGGTTGTTTGATCTCAAATGGCCAAGCCTGAGGAGCTGCGTTTGCATGAAACTGCATTAAATTTCAATAGCTCTCACTCTTCAAAGAGATTTAGTTTTCGGCAATCGGCCTGTCCATTCCATCCCAAGGGTTTTACTTAGAAAGCACAACTGGAATCTGCCAAGCACCTTAAATCCTCCCCCATGTTTTCCTTGTTTTCACTCTGTGCGATAGTGAAGATAGTATAATATACCAATGCATGGTAGTCTTGATGTCTTTACGGAAGTGATGTGTTTCTTCATGGCGACTGACTTTATAGATCATGGCGTCAGTTTGTAACCAGCCTTTAAATCTGTGGATAGTTGGTTGCCGAAGCATCAGAAATCCGTGTGACATGCTATCTCACGACCATTCAGTTGGATAGTTGGTGTTTTGTTTTGACCCTCCGCTGCAGAATGGCGGAGGACTTTTTTGCATGCATCCGTATTTAGGTAAATGTGAGTTGCCTCTGAACCGACCGCTGTTGTTCCGCTTGAGGACGCCAAAATAAAGTGAAGTTGTCTGCAAACAGTAGCATGAAGACAGTAAACATTGATCAATGTTTTTCATGATCACGAATATCGATAGTTGCACACCAGTACAAGAAACTTATGCTTATCTGTCATACTGTCATGAGAAAGAAATGTCCTACCCTAGGGTTCAAAAAGTAGAAAGTGTGAAACCTTAGTAAAAACCGGTATTCTTGTGGAGGACGCTGCTAAGAATAGCAGCGAGTCAAACACGGCCAAACACCACAACGTAGTGGGAAAAATTAGTGGGATCAAGTCCATGTCTTTCGTGAACCTCACTTAGCAGGAGCCCAGCATAAATCGACGGACAGGCATTGGCTGGGCAGTCAGGCTAGCGACTGACAGCATGATGGTCACTGGGATCGGCTAGGTGCCATGTCCCGTATGGTTTCCATCCGAGGCCAAGGAGAATTACGTAGACACAACTGCGAAGGTACGAAATTCCCACGGAACCATGTTTGATTGTTCGCACAACGGTACTGTGTGCCGCCCCCTTGCTTCTTTCGCCAGCCTGGGCCAGGAAAGAAAGCAGCGTCTTTGGTAGATAGTGTTTGAGCACATATATTGAATATCACTATGAATTCAGTAGCACGGTGAATGCTAGGTACTGAATTGGCATATCACCTTTGCAATGGGGACATGCCTCTGCTCCAGTGGTTTCTAAATATGAGCTGAATAATGTTGGGGAAAGGACACGATCCGCTTTCATTCCTGAATTAGCTTTGAACTCGGATGAAGTGGTCACGCAGACATTCGCTCTGTCTCTACTTTCAACGTGTGAGTCTATTTTAAATTGACAAGTTTGTCCGGGCAATAATGTTGCTGGATACCGCTTCAATCAAATCTATAAGTAGGCCATGGAGTGCCTGGTTCCGTTTACGACAACCCTTATATCTAGCTGTATCTATCTATCGACTGTAGTTTGGTGCCTTCCAGATCCACAGTGCTGAGAAGGCTAAGGCAAGCATTGTATCCCACATAAAGACGTTTGAAGAAACCGCACTTTGTGCAGGACCATCAAAATGGCAGTGTACCTAGTTGTTGTAACGCCATTATAATCATATGGCAGCAGAATAAAAACACCATACCGATGGTGAATTAATACATCTGTCAGATTACACTCACACTGCTTGCTCAAGTTCCAACGGATTCGGTTGTCCAGTCGAATCCATAAAACTGAAGTTTTTTATATTAGCTAAGGTCAACGGAACTTATCGTTCCTCTAACCACGACAAAAAAAGATGTATAGGCCACACAAAACAAATGGTCGTTACGGTAACTCCAAACACATTCTCCACCGTTTCAATAGAGTTTTAAACCTGCAAGTGAAATCAGTTTGTGCCGAAAAGCCGGGAGGCACTGTATACCCGTTTCATCTTTGTCGGGCATCCATGTCAGGCAGTTCGCTTCTCATGAATATCTAAGGTGATTAAACCCGTCACCCTCCGGTTATTAATTGAACGCTACACCGTTCTGGCACGAATGGCTACTTGGCAGCCTGAGTAACTCGCACTCATATGCGGTTCATATCACAGGGTCACTGACTTCTTGAATGAGGAATTACCAGAGAGAAGGCTCATGCGGCTCGTGAGGTTTTTCTTTGTGAGCAGACTAAATGTTTATTGTATGATGGTGCGAAGTTTCGATAGGAAGTTTACTCCGTTTGAAGTGTGAGTTCGATACCAACCGAAAGTTCGAAATTTCGGCATTTTTGAAGAAATTTCGAAAGGTGATAATCTCCTTCTCTGGTCTTGGAAAAACGTGATGCTTACCAGGATGGTCTGGAGAACTGCCTTCTGTACGAGCTTGGTGGGCATCGAGACAGCGCGTCACAATCCTTGAACGCAAGAGGGGAATTTCAGACGGCTGTACCTTAGTTTATTTACGGTAACAAAAGTCTGGGGCACTAGTGGAATGGCATCCCACAGAAAACGCTGCACGGCTGTTTGTTGCGGGCAATGCGGCATTCGTCTTGAAGCCCAACGACTGAAAGATAAGCCAACGCCGCTGTGTAAAAGCACATAGCCTGTTCCGCTACACTTAAGCAGAGCGGTTTCTCTCCTCGTTTTTTCACATATACGGAAAACGCATTGCAGATGTGAGCTAGTCAAAACTCGGAAAAACGAAGCGTCGCCTGAGATCCAGTATCTGACATAACTCTGTAATGACGCCATTTTCAATTCATAAGAAATCTGGATGTCTGCTGAGATAACCAGCACTCCTTACTCCGTGTGTTTCTGTAACCAAAAGTCGCAGTGTGTCTCTTCCAAAGGAGCTGTACCCTCCGCAGGTAGGCGAACTTTTTACGCTCATTTGAGCAAGGAACAATTCTTCAAGGTACTTCTCCAATCGTACTTCGCACTGTCTTCCCCACATCTTTAGTCTGCAAATTCCACGCGACTGCTGGAGCACACGTCAGTTCTGACGGCTCTTTCGTTCAGTTGCACTGGTGGCCTTCCAGAGTTGTCTACTCTGATGTGGTCCTGAAAGCGAACATCTTGTATTTCTGGAGGGACATAAGTTTGGCATTGCCTCCTTTCCCTCCACTTTTCACAGGAACACTTTCCGTCAGTGCAGTAAAATATGTACTATGTATGTCTGTTGTATGCTGTCGCTGATGACGATGTGCTTCCTATTGTGTAGTGGAAAATAGTTGTAGCTGAAATGTACAGCTTGAATATTGTTCTAGTCGAGGCAAGCCCCCATTGCATTCCGTCATGATGGCTCGTCTCCTTCCTTCTTCTTGTTTTATCGTTGTTGTCACCTTCGTGATACTGTCACCGGCTCTTTTGGCATGAAGCATGTGCCCTTAGTTGGGCTTTCGGATTGTCGAACGTGATCATCACATAGAGTCCATGAGTCTTATTGCTGTTCCCTCCCGTCAGCTGCCCGTCCTTTTCTTTTGACAGGACGACGCTTCAGGTACCGGTTACTGGTGGATTGTGACATTCGGCGTTCTGTTTCTGATCCTGTTCTTGACGGTAATTGGAGTCGTCATATGCTGTGTGTTTCACTGGCGCCGTCGCAGCAAACCGGAGCTGTTACCCATGCGACCGTAAGTGCCATGTGCTTTGTCAGTGTGTTCCCGCTGTGGCTGAGAGGAAACACATATTCATGAGTTAGTCAGCACTTCATGTTCCCGTATACTTATGCTTTTTGGATTCTTTAGATGTAATGTGCAGTGAGCAGACGAACTGATTGACTTGTAAATGAATGACAACAGAAAACTCCCACTAGTAATCACTTTCTGTCAGAGAGATTTTTATCAGTTCTGGCTGTAAGCTCGCAGCCAAACATCTGTTATTCATTAGACTCCGGAATGATAAATGGAGACGGGCTTTGGTTAGGTTATTATTGGTGATTGTTTCTAGAAGTTGGACAGTGTAGCAAAAAACAGCTATCAAGAATAATTCACTTTGTCTTGCAAACCTAAGAATTACGTAGAGAAGAGGTCGTTAGCGTTGGTCGAAGAACTGGGCGTCGGCAGTAGCTGTGAAAACTGCCAGTGACTCAAGTAATCGCAGAGGGAAAATGTCCGAAAATTTACTAGCAGTTACGTCCCGTGCTTCGACAAGTGAATCAAATCCAATACCAATTTAGCTGACCTTAACTACCTAGCGTGACGACCAATATTATCGCCTCCATAGTGGAATATGGACTGCTGGGTCCCAACTGGAAATGAAGTTATAAACGGAACTTGGGAACCTGTACCCCTATTTCTTCTAATTTTGAAAAGAGAGAGAGAGCTCACACACGTTTTGACAAATCTCAGCCACAGCGTTTTGAGGATGAAAGGATGCAGGGAAAGGGCAAACTTATATCTTTGTCCCCATCTTAGAAGTAGCTGTCAGATGTGAATGTTGACAACATTGGGTTATTAATCTGAGTACTAACGCTTCTAATGCGCATCATCCCGAGTGAACTTATCAGCACTCATCACAGGCAGAGTCTTGAGAACAAAGCAGGATTCTATCTAGCTTGTGGGTGTATTGACCACGTAGTTACCTTGACTAAACGTCTCGAGCACCAACAGTTATCATCATCTCGGATCTAAAATTTGCTTTTGCTTTCTTCGATTGGGCTATCTTGCGGCAATGTCTTTCCGTTCCTTGCATCTTCGTCACACTTCTCTAGCCTTAAACTTCAAAAACAGTGGGCGCCTGAGAGTCGGCAGAAAATACTCTGCTGCGTTCATCAAAAGTGGTGTCCCTCAGTACTGCTGTTTATTATCTTCCCTTTTGACTTTAGTAATTAAATTTATTCTTCTGGGAACTCTTTCACTGTCTACTACCGTCGGTGTGGAGAATACTTTAAAGATCTGAAATATGCGTCCGATATGGTACTACTTGTTTCAGGTTCCATGGGGGCAAAACATACACGGGTCCAAATAGTGCCCTCATGCGATTCGGAATACCCTTGCGCCCTCAAAGCACGAAACGTTCTGGCAAGACTGGGTGGGTGCACCGCCAACGCCTGTCATGATATGAGAACAGCTTGATGTAGCAGACTATTGGGTGACAAGTGCGGACGAACTGTTTGGTAGGACCGCCAAAACCCGTCGTAATTCCCTTCAACTTAGGCGCCTCCGGGGTTGACGTGACATTAGTCTGTCGGTTGCTCTGACTGTGTGGTTGTGAAGTCCGGCCATTGTGCTCCCGAGCTAAAGAGCTGATTGTGTTTAGCTATCAGCGCCTTCGAATCACTGCACATGTCGGATTAGAAAGTGAAGTGCGGCGGATAATCTTCGCAGCAAATCCAGTGCATATCCAATCAGCGACTTCATTCGGCTGCACGGTCTACGCTGCCGTGGTCATGGGCTTCATTTGTCAAGCGACAGGTTGTTCTGTTGTGCTTGGCCTGCTGAAACAGGTTTCGATTAGAGGACAAAATAGACAATGCATAAATTAGGGATAAGACCTGAAGCTTATAACAATGGGTCTGCGAGATCGGGGTACCAAAGACGCACCAACTCAGCGGTTGAGATCCTCATCGACATGAAAACCATGCTCAATTTCATTCTTCGAAGTATCAGATAGATAGCTTTGCGCTTTCGGTTATTTCTAACCTCATACCAATTTAAATCGATTGAGTTGACTTGTGTGTGTCACGTGTCTGTACTCCTCTGTAGTCGAGGCATCACGTGTCACAGAAAAGTTAAACTATCCTCTTCCGTCATTCGGTCTCCCTGCGTTGATTCTGTGCAATAAACAGCTTTGTGATTGCTCATCTCATTAGACTGTGTTTTGTCAGCAATGACATTGAATTAGATGGGATGCAGCGTCAGTATTGACGATGGACACAAGTAGTAAGTTGTGAATATTACGGCCAACTAACCCGAAATGCAAATGTCGATAGTATGGTCCAATTTTTTTAACGAACACAAACTCCTGCATCGTATTTTCAGGATACCTTGTTTTCTTACTCATTTGCTCTGAGTACCGATACGGCGTGTCATCCTTACGATGTCTGTGTTGGCTCGGGAAATAGTACGCAGAGATAGCTTACAGTCAGTCGTTTTTTGCAATAATGTATACATTGTGAAGGGATGAAAGTTCATGTTTCATGGTAGAGATGCTGAATCAAACCTTCCTAATTATTTTTTGCCAAGTAGGCAGGATAATAAGAGGGAGGAAATGGTTGCTTGCTGTACTTTATCGGCTTTAGTCTGTCTCACTCAGCCTTGACAGTATTTATCCTTGAACTTTTGTGCGAAGTGTGATTTTGTGAATGTTGCTGACATACAATTTACTCATTTCGTGGACAAGACACCCCTGACAAGGTCATTGTGTGATTCTTGGCGTCACCATCACCTTGGATAGTAACGTGTACTGTAGATAGTGGTAGAAACGGTGGTAAATACCAGCAAACTCTTAGCTGCTGCACAATCCTCAAGGAAAAAGTACACAAATAAAAAGTGTATAGAAACCGAATGGAGTGATTAGTCGCTCATAGTTTATCAAGCAAGCCGACTCCACTCGCAACTAAAAGTTAGGCGTTTTGTTCGCGCAACCAACAGAATTCGGGTGTTCTATTTGTGGATTCTTCAAAATCATGTTTTTAAGTTATACAGACTTCATTCTTCCCAACTAGGTTACCGTGTTGCTTTTGGATTTTGGTGACAGATTTTCTCCGAATGTTAAGGTGCAGAAGGCTCTGAAAAGTCCTTTTATCTTAGTAGAAAATAACATCAACCACGGAACCGAACACCAATTCGCAACCCTTCATCCTTGTGGGCCTACTTGAATGCACTGGACATATCTCGTTAGGTTGGTGCTAATCGGCCGGTTGTCAATCGAACCATTCTACTGAAAAACAGCATATCATAATGAAGTCAATACGTCCATTTTTTTCACCTGCGTAAAACGTCCGTCAGTTTTGAAACTGGTAGTCTTATCGTTGGATCAGATATGCCTTAGTTAGGTCAAATTTGGTTAAATGTACCGCCCACCACAACAACTCGATGAGCTTGTGGGCACCCTGTGGAAATCGTGTCGGTGCTTTCTTTGTTACCAACCCATGTAAGCCAGGAAGAAAGTTCCACTGAATAGAAGGACGTCTATCACCAGCAAGCGAATCGCCCAACCAGACAATATGCTCATATTTGGTTGTGTTCGTGTCTGCTCGAATAAGTCGAATGTGACTGATATTCACCACATTCGAACTCGAACAGAAAATGTGTGCTACCTGTTGACGAACGAACTGCTAACTTAGCTTTTGCCACAAACTTCGCTAAAAATGCGCACAATTTTAATGCGCTGTGTTAACAAAATGAACGACTGAACACAAAGTTTGAATGCGCCTGCTTTTTTGAGGTTATGTGCACGCTGGTGTCATATTTGTCTCCCTCTGAGTAGACACTAACTCGGAGGAGACTACTCAGGTTTGGTGTTTAAAGCTTGAGTTGAATTTTATGAATCTGAAGATAAAATACCCACGCCTGCACTTCGGGCCATTTTTCGCAACATGTTTTGTCCAAACTATCCTCTAGAGTGATTTTAGAAAAATCAGTGATCCCCATTCTTTCCCGTGCAAGCACGTGTTCCGGAAGGTTGCCTCTTAAAAGTTCAGAAGACACCACAGAAATCGCAAACCAAGTAATGTTCGTTGGTATGTTCGCTGAGCTGAGCAATTTCGTCACCAATCGATGTGACATCATCGGTGGTTGCGCCAACCCACCGACCCATCGATACGCTCCACTACGCATCCTAACAACGCACTGATGATGTCACCTCGGTTGGTGATGAAACGTTTGCAATCACATTGCCCAGCTCAGCGAGTAATTACGCCAGGACAAGAGAACGACCGTTCAAACGACAGTGGTGTGAATGTGAACAAAATACCTATCCCGCAAAACCCCACAAATGAAACCAACGATCATCTACGTTACCTGTGCTACCGACGTTCTCCTCTATAGCACACCAAGTAATTTTATTATGTGCGCCTTTGGGTTAGTTTATTCAACACGCCGTCACATGTGTAACTCTGAGATGAAGAAATGACTGGCTTTGGAGCCAACAGCACTGTGTGCTTTGTTGCACTGGAGAGTCACGTGTCACATGTCCAATTTCCAGGCTTGGCTCGGGCGAACACATAGTTTGGAGAAACAGCTAAGAATGCTCAAGAGCGGATTCTTGCCACAGGGGCGGGTAAAAGCGCAACTAAGCATGTCTTTTTCACCTCATCACTTGAGTAATCAATGACGTCGGGATCTTGTGAGCACTGAATTTTATCACCTGTAGCTGAGTGAGTTAATTTAAAATATGATGAATTCCTACGCAGTAGTACATCACTGAAAATATTTAAAATATTGTCACTTTATTAGCTGCGTGAAGTCGGTTTTCTACTGATGTTTCAAAATCCACCAGACACTATGGCATCGAAGACAGTTACTCCTGTTTTCAAACGAGGAATGCCTATAACTGAGCGCTGCTAAGTGAAGAAAGGAAATTCCTCGGGGCTTCAGGGAACTGTATTGGTATGTATAGCTAGACATTCCTCAATACTTAACTGAACACAGTGGCCTCTTTATGTCTAATTTTATAATTTAGATCCGACAAATCTTTTAGCCGATTTACGATAAACTCTTCCAACTATTCAAGAAAGACATTATATTGCCGACAGTATCACAACATTATTCCCCAAAAGTATATCTATTTGGTTTTTTATTAATTCGCTCTGTGGAGAAACTTTTGCTTTGTCTCTTCAGAGGCAACATAACTATACTGTAAAGATGTATTATTTTATTCAGAGAACGCTACACAATAGTGTACAATTGTCGTACGGTCTTGACAAGTTTGTTCACTCCCACTGCTCAGTCACATACACTTGCATGGTTTGTTCCAAAAATCGGTGATCAGGTTGCGACAACACTTGAATTGCTGTGATGGGCGGTATAGGCATTGAAATACAGGAAGTGGGACGAAATTTAAAGTACCGGGAAAAACTACTCTTGATTCAATAGATATTCAGACAGGACGCTGAAGATCCGGCGAAGCCGATCAGAATTCGTAGCGTTGCTCTGAAGAGTGAACAACTTAACTGGATAAGATAGTGATAAGGTTTGAGCTCACACCTCATCGACTTTCATCCAACCAGAACTATTTTGGCCAAATAACCAGATAGCAAACAACAATTTGAGTTATAGCGATTCAGTGAAGCTGGATTCAGACCCTTCTTCGGCTTCGCAATGTCCTAACTAACAGACACGTAATTCTAGTTGCTTATTGGTCTGTTCGCCAAGCTTGACAGTTGGATTGCAAACGTTTCATCGGCACTCGGGGTTGAATGGGTGTTGCACACTGCAGCATGGCGATAAAGCGATCGTTGTGAGAAGATGCAGTCCGCCTTTTTGCGCGTATTAGTGTTTTAGCACCCTCTGCGCACGTTTGACGAATAGTCTAGACATATCCGACGTTAAGTTAGAACATTCCCTTCTGAACAAATTCTGCTAAGGTCGCAACACACGCAGTTTGTCGTCGCATTATACTGATTTTGCAACGGCAGATTTCATACTGAACACTCATTATTGAAGTGAATGTGTGGTCCGGTGATTGAAACTGTAACAGCTGAAACCAATGTGCATATGGTACACAGTTTATAGCTGACAAATTGAATTTAATTGATTGAGCGTATGTGCAAGGGTGTGTGTCTGTGTGCAGGGTGATGAACAATATCAGCGCCTTATCATGTTTCTTCTCTGTTGCAGGCTTCCGGAACCCTATCACCATCAACCGAAGAGGTATAGCAGACCAAACAATATGGATTCTTGTAGAGGAAGTGTTTCAAACGCTCTTTACACCATCCAACCCGGTCCAACCTCATTTCCATTGTTATACCCAACGCTTTCGAAAGAAGCTGACTGGGATACAATACCAATAAGTCCTGCTGGTTGTTCAATACCAGATACAATGTACGAAGCGATTTCAGACCGGCATTCTGAATACGACTCCCTTGTGCTGCCCGGTGAAGATGAGTATGAAAAAACAGAGGAAACACCAAAAAGTAGAAATTCCGAAACCCAAAACATCAACGAAAGTGAAAAATTAATGACCCCCACGTAAACCAAGTAGATGGTGCCAAGTTTACAACTCAAGTGGCTATCCGGTCCCTTATGTAAATCATTTCAAGGTATTTGTATTCCGAAGATGAAACTCCTCATTAGGTGTGACGAATCGGTCTGGATGCGAGATATGCTAGGTCTTAGTGTCATTTGCCTTGATTTTAGTTCACTTCTCATTGCTGCTACTTTTGCTTCTTCCTGGCCAAATCAAAACCTTTTTGAATATGATTTTTCCAACAGTATACATATTTTTCGAATGCACACAAGAAGTATTAATATTACTATACCCGTTTGAAGCATTTGTTTTCTTCACCGGGGGTGGGGTTTCGGTACATGACATCTTTCTAATGGTATGAATGACTTAAGCTGCCACTCTTCTGATCCTACAGAGTGTATCGCACACAATGACACCATTTTTACTCTCACAAGGTTGCTGAAAAATTCGACAGACTACGACCATTTTCGCCATTCTTGGGGGCTCATCTGGTAGGCGCGGTCCCCGAGTTTCCGTCAACCTTATGTCTTACTTGAGCCAACTTGGACAGATTTCGGCAAATACGCTCATTTGCATATCAGTTTGGTTTTCATCGTAGACTTAACTGAATCTGTCATTTTTGAAATCATAAACCAGAGGTTTATTTGAGTTCCCCGTGAAGACCAAATTGATATGCAAGTGGGTGTATTTGTCGTGAGCCACTTTTACTTTTACCAAAGTAACCACTTCATCAACGGAGTAGGGATAGAAAAGCGATACCTCCATTCACTAACTAGAGATTACTTTAAGGAATAATGTTATCTTACTGTCCCGAGTGCGAATAGTGGCTGATTTTGCAATATTCGACGCCCTGATTCTTGTCTGTTGTTGTTTTCAAATTGATTGCTGACAAAACTGGGAGTGCTATGGCGCTAGGTCTTTGGTGCCCTGTGTGTTTCGAGGAGGCAATAATGCACCACTGCCAACCAATCAAAAAGGTGTTCTATGACGTTGGGTTGGGTGTTGGCTTCCTTATGAAAAGTTCGACTTATCTTCATAATTTCCTAAGCTACTGCTCACTGACATGCAACTCATCGGAAGCATTTTATCCTAAAGAGAAGGCTGACCATACATCGTGTATCTTCCACTGCAAACTGCAATTAAAATGCACTTACTTCACAGTAGTGTGAAACCGAATACTTGAAAAATGCCTCCGGCTATCTAGTCGTGAAATCCTCATAAGTTTCCGCATGAATACTTACGTAGCTTTATTCTTTCACTTAAAAAGTTAGGCTTCCCTTTTACCTGGTAGACACGAAATGTGAGAAGTTTGCTTCATTCAGAAACGCTGTCGTTTGGTGCCATATATGTGTCCCACCCATGATATATATTAGGAGGACGCTTCACCATTCCACGGCCTTGCAAGTAAAAATGTAGGCAGGCGGACGGTGATGAATATTTAAAGGGGGATGTTGAATTAGCCTTTCTTATCGGGCCTAAACTTTAAAAGTTACGACACATTCACACTGAATCAACAGATATCTGGTTGAATTTCGGTCGAATCTGATCCCCACAGAATTTTTGGTCGCCACTTGGTGTTTCTGCTTTAGTTGCTTTGTCTTACTTAAGTGGTAGTTAGTCATACTTTTTAATCGTGCGGTGCCTTTTATTGGCTTCCGTGAGATTCAACGTTACTAGCACGCAGCGCTCGACCTAAAACAAAAGAGCCATCTTTGGAAAAGATCGCATCTCTTCGGTACATTCAAGAAGCGTATCAGAAAGCAGATTTGACATGTAGCGTCACGGTTTATTTGTTTCCTTGGGTCACGTTTGCGCGTTAAAAGCTTAAATGCGAGCAAGATAACTGTAAAACAGTAAAACTAAAGGTTGAATCGATGACACGTTTCTGCCTTTGACTGGTAACTTGTGCTTTGGTACTTCCGACTCCAAATCACCACAATTAAATTCCGTGTAGATTCGGTCTTCTCTTAATTGGTGCACTGGGTTCATCTTGTTCGGACGTTTTGGAAAGCCACTCACTTTGATCTGAAGCCAAATTTGAACTTAGCTTGCATTCAGGTGGGCAAGGGAAAGTGTTTCATGCCGGCCGATGAAAGGCTGAAGTCCAAATCGGATTCATTAGTAAACAGTGGTCAAACCCTGAACGCCTGCGCACATTAAGGCTTCACAGAGAGTTTACGCTATTCTACTGGGGTTCTGCGTGCAAGTCCATGGCACCGATGTGAAAGCAAGCGAGCGAGATCGTCAAACGAACGCTCAGAGGCCTCGCACAAGCCATCCGCTAGCCTATACATAACGGCAAGAGAGTTGACACCAGCACCAGTACCTGTTTGTCAACAAGTTACCGTTGTCATCCATCACTCCAGCGTAATACCGTATCTCTTTTAGTAGAGTACCATGCCACCTACCATTTGATGTTTCATTTTAGAGCACTGAAGCCTGGTGGCTGATAGTTTGCGCGACTCTGGGAGCTGACGATGTTGTTTTCAGGTGTGCAATAATGTCTGTGAAGAGGAAGCCTCTGGTTTTTTCCTATATATAAACTTTAACAACAGAAAGATGACCTGCGAGTGAAACCCTTAATCCTTCTCCAAATATTTTCCACTCCTGAGTGCTTCATACCTAACAAATTTCAGCATACCTCTTTTCTTGACACACTGAATTTACACCCCAGTGTTTTGTGGCTTTCATGAAGCATACCTTTTTTGTTTGCTTTTGAAACGGGATCAATTAGTTCGTGAATAAGTCTTGGTCTACCCCGGGTGTGAATTCAGATGATTGCCTATCAAAAGCGCAGCAGACCGCCCTAGCCGGACCGGTCTTATGAGGGGGCACAAAGCAGGAAGAGTCACCAGGATATGAGGCGGATAACGGCTTTGACAGCCTCGTAAATTCACAGGGATCAGTCACGTGACACTTGTCACTCATGTTTGTCAAAAGATGAATGTTGAGTGAATGAATGAGGATGGGGTGTAGAAGACGTTCTTTGGTCACGGGTTTGAGTTGCGTGTACCAAAGATTGACTCTTGATTCACTCGGCGACCAGTGAATTGCGGGCAACCGTTCAGCAAACCACATGACTGTTGATTCACTCGGCGACCAATGAATTGCGGGCAACCGTTCAGCAAACCACAAAATCTTAATGGACTGGCACAAATCTTGTGAACTACCCACTAAATAACCATGATAGTTACCAAGCGAAAACTAAAAAATAGATACGATAGATGAACGTGTCAAAACCCTTAGAAAGATCACCTGCCTTGTAGACAGCCGGAAATTCTCGTGCTTTTCTTTTCATCGTTTTGGACTTTAAAGCCCTTATAACAAAAATTTCATCTAGGTAACCAGTGCCGATCAATGTTATTCGCGGTAATCTTCAATTCCACGGACTTTAGTCTTAGACTACGCCTTCCCATAACCTCATCAATTTTGAAGTTGAAAAATAAGTGAAGAATGAGACACCCTTGGTAGACTGCAAAACATTTGAAGACAGCTCCTGATTCTCCGCTGACAACAATTTAATAACAACAGCAACAGCTTCTTAACTAGAAATAGTGAGGATGAATCTATAATACATATTAGTAAATCGATCAGCTAATCGATCAGAGCACAATCACGCTCTTCATTTTGTACACCACTGTCGAAGATTCACAAAACAAACCAGATGCCTCTGAACCGCAACTGAACTGCATTTTTGCTTTAGAACTATGGTTTGCCACAGGGGGGAGGGTAGAAGTAAGCGGATTAATTCCAAATTTACCTTTCGCTAAAGAGATATGCTTCGACCACTGAAAATTTCTCCCATTGGTTATGTGCGAACGTGTTAGATCACAAAGACCTGGATACATTAGCGCCTTCCTACAGAAAACTTCAAGTACACGCACATAGGCGTACAACTAGGCACGATAGATCGCAATCCAGGGCTTTGTTTATCCAGCAACTTGCCGTTCGCGCGCGTGCTATGTGATAGTTCTCGCGTGTGCGGTCTGTATGAAGAGGTGAACTGAAACCATTGAAACTGCTGACGCAGATATCATTTGATATATGACCCGGTTAGGTCGAGTAGCCCCAGTTGTGGCGGGTGGGGTCACGTGAACTCGTGTGAATAAAGTGTTAGTTCAGGTCACCTCAATGACATATAACTGGATGTTCGCACACAGCCTGTGGTGAGTGAATCCACAGCGTGAAAGCAACGGATTGGCCGAATACAGTCAGGATGCATTCTGGTATCGATGCCTGTCGACTGAGAAGCCACTGTAGCCGAATTCGTGGCACAATCAGCCTCGGTTTGCCGTCCAATTAAGGCCGAGGAATACATTGAAAAATAGAAGCACTAGGCACTAAAAATTCTCATGTGAATGTAATTTGGGAGGTGACCTTTGTAACAGTCGTATGTGGTCAGCACTCAGCAAAAAGTGCTATGTATGAATTCGCAATGCAGTGGTTACTCGACACAAATGAACTTCTTTCTGACGAAACATCACCAGAACGGATAGGGTAAGGACTGAGGCGGCGGCCATGGGTTGCTTTTAGTGGACTAATTCAGGTTCGCCGGAAGACGCTTTCGAACGTCCCGCGGGATAGTTCCAGGAAAATTACCCCCCGGTGGCTGAGGTTGCAAATCTGGACGACAAACTACTCTCATTGGAAGCACAGCATATTTACGACAAACTGTTGGATAATTTCATAACGTTACTGAACGGCAAAGGCCTGTCGAAGCGGTAGAAAACAGCTCAACAGACCAGTTGTGAAATATCACTGGGAGCTTTTTCAGTCAAACGAGCCGGTGAATCATTCTATAGAGGACGCAATTTTCACTTTAATACAGTGCCATATGCATGTGATGAACATTGGGACACCACCTTCAGTCTGTAGAACGCTCTACCGGTCAGCGTAAAGTCACATCCAAGGTTACATCACGTGGTTACGTGTTGACTTTCTAAGCGAGAGTTTACCACACTGCTGATCAGCCGCTCGTAACCGCATGGTTTGTCTTCAGCGAGTCCGAAAGTTGAGCTTGAATCTCCCTGGAGGTGTGTGAGATGCGCAATCATGATGATAATCAATAAGGATGAAATAA
The DNA here is from genome assembly GCA_003604175.2 of Clonorchis sinensis. NCBI lineage: Eukaryota > Metazoa > Platyhelminthes > Trematoda > Opisthorchiida > Opisthorchiidae > Clonorchis > Clonorchis sinensis. The sequence continues at coordinate 184,925,065 of CM030369.1, read as the reverse complement.
CTATTCGGTGCTTCTAGGCTTTTCGACACAGGCTGATTTCATTTATGAGAGAAATTTCGATTAAAATTTCCAAGTCTCCTCAAACAATCAACATTCTCTGCAGTAATTGTGATAGTAGGGATGAAATGAATCTTATGGTGTCAGAAAGTTCCTTAGAAACGGCGACTTTTACAGAGACTTTGCTTACACGGAACGCGCCTGAGTCCAGTGTGAATTTGAAAGGAGGTGAAATGTTTCGAGAACACACATTGGGGACTAAGGTCATAATTCGGGTCTCCGGCAGCCCAACTTCTTCGGGGAACCTGGTGATAGAAGAAGTTCAAAATTTAGCGCCAAATACAGAGTGCCTTATCTAGAAGAGTTTCATTCTTCTGTGGTTGCCTTCTACTGAAATTCTACTTCGATGTCCATAAAAACTTTCAGGGATGAACCTTTAGAAAGAACATCATTATGTAACGTCTTCCAGTATGTTGAACAAACAAGAGTGCAAACAAGATGAACACTAAATGTTCTTTTTAATATTTTGCAGTGACTATATATGTTGCCTGGTGCAATTGAGATCTATGGCTAGGGAGCGTTACCTTATTCTATTCACAGGGACAAAATCCGCCAAGGTATACCAGTAGTCAATACTGCGCGGAACTGTCCTGGTTGCCGACCTGGCGGGGTTCGAGCAAACATCAGCCGAACTGGATTAACTGACTTCACTGAGCCAGAAACTTGACACAATCTGATACCCTGTAACCAACAGATTACGAAAACTAATCGAGAGGTTCGGGCCCTTGTCGAGGAGACGCCATTAGGTAAAGGCTGCCTCTTAGACGGGCTCTAATGTTCCCGCAAAGATCTGAGATCACAGACGGCTGTGGGGTCACTCCAGATACAGATGATTATGCTGATTACAAAGTATGTATAAATCTCTCTTCGAAGATTTAAAATCTGATGCAATAACCACATGAAGAACTACTGAGTTTCTGATATTCCAAAACTGGCGAACAAGGAAAGGGAACTCACTGAACAGCCTCTGATTCCGTGACAGAAGAAGACAAACTGAGAGCGTGGGTACTACAGTTGGTAGAGGTTTCTGCCAAGTAAGACAACCTGGTGAAAGAAATTCAACAGTAAAGTGGGAGTGTGTGGGACGATTTTCACATCACCTCCAGAGCTGTAAAAGTTTCTTTATTCTTGGGTGCTAAAAACGTCACGAGCCTAGATGAACTTCATCGCCGTTTCCCGAGACATCTGGCAACACTGCTGTCTGATGCAGTGAAGAAAAGGCAGACGATGGTCAGTTACCGTTAGAGTAGAAAACTGCAGTAGTGTACTTTGTGTATTAGGGTGGGAGCTAGACAAGGTCTAGCTGTAGTCTACAGTGATAGAAAGGCTTATCAGGGACAAAATTGAGCCTTTGAAGCAATAACCTTTTGTTTGGTGAATAGCATGGATTTCAGAATTCGATGTTCCACCCAATTGTTTTGAAGGCTGGCGTTTTACGAGCTGCAAGGACGAACTCCTCTGGTAAGAGCTATTGCTATACTCTCCGTCACTGCGGCAGTGAGGTCCCTCAGAAATCGGTACTCGAACTTGAACTGATACTTCGTAGTTTCATGTCTCAAGCTCTGAGTGGTGGTCAGTAATGATTATGCCGTGGAAGCTATTCGGACGGCTGTTACCTCCGCCCACAATTGGTCTTGGCAGTGGAAGCTGTGCGTCAGTTAGAACATTGTGTGCTACCGATTGACGGTTACCCGTGAGCAGACTTCATTGGAGAGGGACTTAGAACTTCCGTCAGCATCAGACCTCAAACCTTTTGAAGATAGCAAGAAGAACAGAGCCAGTGGCACCTTTTTATGTAAGCCAGTAAAAGACAATTGGACCAGCTATCTCCGGAGATCTCTCACGCCCTCTTGAGTTCGCACACCAGAGCACCGTTGGAGTGTCAAAGACCTGCAACATTCCCATTCACCGACAAGGAGGTTAAGATGCTTAAGCAGGTTTAGCGTTGAGGATCCAAAGCATTTCTGGGCTTTGGGAACGCTACAGATGCTGGATTGTAGCTCAGTTGAAGAATAATTTCAAAAGACAAATAAAACTTTCATATGAGCAGCTGTCACTCGAGCTGCCAATCAACATGTGGATTCCGTAACTGAAGGATGAGTACCGCTATATCTTGCTTGAGTGCGAGTTAATCACAAGGCGGATTAGCCGAAGAGCTAGGTGTTCAGACTATTAGCTGGAAGGTCACGAGTTCTAAACCTCCCGGAGTTCCATTAGATTCGCACCACTGAAAATTGTCAATAAAGATGAAGCAACTGTACGGTGCTTTTTGAATTTCCCATATTGATTGACTTCACTCAGAGCACAAAGTCTCAACCGGATCTTCCCTTGTCTAAATATCTCCGAATACCGGATAACCTGCAGCTCACATCGAAGGTAATACACGGTGTAAACGGTGAAGAGTAGCAGCCGCTTCAGTTGAAAGTACAACCACTCCGCAGCATACGCATAAGCTCGTTTAGCAAAGTCTTTCCATTCATCTGTAGTAGAGGGTGGAATAGTCATTTGCGGGCGTGTTAAATGCGGAATACGAGAAGGATTTCAGAAGCGAGATTGACAACCGTACGAAACAAAGATCACATGATGCTTTCACCTGCATTGGGAGAGGGCACACTGCTAAGGCCGAGTTCAGGCGGGTTAACCGAAAGATGACGAAGATTACAAGTGATCCCTCATTGCTTTCTTCTACGACTGACTTACTGATTAGTCAAAGCGACTTGAGTGGTCGTGATTTGGATAACTATTTCTTATCTTTTCTAGGAAGTGAGTGCGTGACAGCACTGTTATTAACTTGGCCTATCAGTATGTATGTAGTATATATATATATATATGTAGTATATAGTACACAGACATACAGAATGATACTATAGACTTGAATCATTCAGACGGAAGCCACTTACAATCACTTATAAAGCGCCGTATGAAAAATATACCTAAACACTGAGTTTCGCCCACATTCGCACTCATTCTTATTTATCTGACATCTAGACATGCTTGGAAGAATCCCGGGGATTGAGTTGAATAATTAGGATGGAATAGAATTCACGCGAAGTATAACACAGCCCCGAAATTTAAAGTTGTTAAAGATACCAGCATTATGCCGAAATGCGCCACTATATTTTAAACAAACTTACTTTAATATTCGGACAAAATATATGCTTTTCCAGATTTTGTTGTAAACTCAGAACACACATATTGTGGGAGCTAATGATGTCACAGTTTTCTTACCTGGTATCTCGAAATCGATTTGCAATACCAGATGGGTAGAAACTCGAGTGGATCTCAGAAGCTCTGACATTCGTAGCTATTCGGAGTTCATTTCATCACAAGGATGTCGGACACAGACAAGCTAATAAAACCGCTTTAATGCCGTACACCCCCACTCTCCATGAATATTTCCGACTAGTGGACATTCACCATTCCTTACTGTCAGTCTGAAAGACACGAAATGGGTGCGCCCATCTGAGTACGTGAGTAATTCTTAGTTGAATACGTTACATTCATGTAGGAGTACATCTGTTGCTGTTTTGTAACATAATCATCGGACACGAATCGTCTCCATTTATCCGTCGTGGTTTTTAGCCAATGGTATAGCTGGTAGGGTAAGTGAAACCATAAATCTAGCGTAGAATTCCAACGGAAAAAAGGTATTTTAAGCCTCTGCTGATAACCGGTGAGCTTGACGTTTTAAATCTCACTGGGAATCGGGATGTCTCATTGTGGCTATCTTCTGATTTCCATTTTACTCTTTGTGACTCAATCGGAAGGCAATATGCGTAAGTGGAAGCTTTTGAAGCAGAATTTTAACACTACGCAGTTAATGTTAACTCGGGGATAGTTTTGCGCCTTTTCTCAACGTACATCGTCACGTATTTATCGGCTAAGGGCTTCCAGTTGCAATTCACGAGCTGAAACATTGGCAAATATTCACCCTATTGATCCCTTACCGTTGTAACATAAACCGTAAGCCTGATAGAGGGTGCAATAAGTTTAATTCTGAATCCACTCGATCTTCCAGCACCGTTGAGGTGAAAAATACCTCCAAGTATTAATATAAAACTACCACTATTCACCTTAGGGACTAATGCTAACACGCGAGATGGGACGATTTTCAGCCACGGATTACGCAAACATATCTCAAAGAACTTGTATAAAAGTACCAACTAACGGAACTGGCCGCTTCAGAATGCTAACACAATGAAAGCCCTTCGATAATGAATTTCAACTCGAATTCTCCACAGAACGTTTTATGGAACCATAAGTGAATGTGTGAGGTTCCATTCCCGTCAAACTTCAAGCATCTGTCTTATTGTGTGCCATAAGGGCTTTCAAATTTAAACTTATTGTGCAGTACGGATTTTCAAACAGGCTTAAAAGAGAAAAGCTAGTTGGCGAATCCGATAAGCCTCGCTTTGCGAAATAAGACGCATCTGTCGGTGGAGTGAGGGTATAATTTGCTGCTTAGACCTACTGGAATATTCCATTCTCCTTCGTGTCCCGCTAATAAGTGGCAATACTCACTGTCCGAAATTTCGATTCTGTGCATTAGAGTCCTAAATATCAATTACTGTTGATTCCTCATTCATTATTTAGACGAAAATGATGGTTCGTGGTTCGTGGAAACCCAATTAATCCTATGAATATCCTTATCTCCTATAATGGCAACGACAATGCACTGATTCTGTTTGTTTGATATCTAAACTCTCCTCCCTTGCGACTCAAAAACCGATTCTGGAATGTCGCCTCGCCTAAGGTTATTCCAACGGTAATGGTAAAACAAGGGCGTTGGAACGTCGATTACGCTTGATGCTACGAGTTTTTGCATTTAGTACAGCTCTGTTGGCTGTCAGGGGATATTTGCTGTGTTTGGAGAACGCTAAGATGGAATTGTGATTAAAGAAGAGTTCTTGTGCCCCGCTGCGCCTGTCTTCATGACCCTACCCACAATAATGCAATCCGTATAAAGAAACAAACAGGAGCTGCCTAACACGTAACACCTGGCGAAAGAAAAACGAGTGATATGGAGTCTTCCACAGGCCCATTGAACGAAAAAGGATTGTTTTAACGGATGATCGCAAACCAAATGATGACACTAAACAGATGTATAAACAAGGAAGTGTACATGAACTGACCCAGATAGTCGTTGAATCAACCATTTAGTCAGAGCGTAAGGTGATATCCAAAGTAGTTGCTTTCCTACTCCCCAGTGAGGCTTCGCCCACCTGAGCTCCTAATAAATACTGATATTTTGCTTTACAAATGTTATAGTTGAACGAACGAGCATTCTAGTGCCTTTGCGGAACCCATCAATTAGTAACGCCTGCACACTGCCTGGTTTCTATTTATTAGCGTCTATGAAACTTCATCGAAAATGTTCACACTGTGAATGCAATGGCAAACGATGCCGTAATAAATTTCAAATGTTCAAAGAATAACTTACCAATGGCTGTGGCACTGTGGCTATATGTTCCAAAGGCTGATAAAATCTGCTCACCCGTTTACACATTCAGTGAGCAAGACTAAGTCTTCCGGAGCCAAGCTACCGGCTACGAAGGGCGAATAGGTAGGTGAACGAATCAGCTGCTTCGTAAGCAAAAGTCCGTCGAAGTGCCTAATCCGTGAAAGCGGAAACTCGTTCGGTGCGTCAGATGATCTTGGAAACCGCTGCCTGTGTATCAGCGAGACCATCAAAATCATAGTAAAATGAGAATTTCAGGCTGTCAAGTTCAGTGATTCCCAGGCTCACTCTCCCACATTTAAACGTTTGACTAAACAGCTACCTTGTTCGTATACACTGGTAGCTCGTATCATTGACACACCTAATTCCGATTGAAGCTGATTTGTTTAACATGTATTGATCATCCCCCGACGTTATCCAGAGGCTAAAACCATATTCATAGGACAGGCAATGAAGTTAGACGCACCGCGTAACATTCACGTTGTAAGCAGCGATAGTGCAGGGCAGATTGAAGTTTTCAAACACCCACGAAGGAGATTTCGTGCTTTTTTTAAAAAAGAGGTACAGGATAGCTGTAATACAAGTGAGTATTAGGACGAGGACCAATCGATAGATAAAAAGTACATCCAACTGAACTCGCGATCATTTCATTCGGGAAAATCCATTGATAGGATTTATAATTGGCTTTCAAATTAGGACGCTTTCAAAGGATGACGCGTGAGGAGCTTTTCGTGAAGGATTTGCATTATTAAAGAAATTGACCTACTGAGGAGGTAAAAACTTCACTTGGCCGCCCGGTACTTCATTTTCAGATAAATACGTTCTTTCTGAGAGGCTAGCTCATGTTGTTATTCCGGGTAACTTCATAATTTTTGACGTGATTCCTGTGAGTGAAAAAGCTCCTTCGTTCGGGCGTAACTTGCACGATGTTGCAGTTGTTGGCGCTTGTAGAAATGTGTTCATTCCAGCAATCCTAAATTGAGTTGGTTCTCCCATTAAATGTAGTGTAATTCATGCTTAGAATCTCTGTTTAGACATTTGATTCGGTTGCTTATTCCAAGAAGACCACACGGGTTACTTGTTGTCCTGAATGGCCTAAGGCAGTGCCACTTTTGCTTTCTCCCTGTTGTCATTTTTCTTTTCAAAGCCCATTCATTGGGTTTCAGTTCACTTCCGGATTCATCTAAAAGTAATCTAAAATCAACGCTATTCTTTTGATCATCTCTAGACCCCTTTTAAAATAGTGCCAACTCAAAAGTAACTTTGTTCTTGGCCTTTACATGGTCCAGAATAACACCTGATTTTTTAGAAGCAGCTTAAGTTAGTCCTCAAAGGCTTCAATCCTAAGTAGACTTTGACCTTACACTGATGGAAGCCTGGTTTACCTGAAATCGAATTTGTCCTCACCGATGCCTTCGTGGTACAACAAAGCAGTGTACTAGCTTGTACGCAGTGAACACCATCCAAGTGAGAAGTTGGTAACGATCCAAAATCGCTTCAACAGCAAATAAGCCTTATCGGGCTAAGATGGTTGGAACACCTGCTATGCATGCCGAAACCAAGACTAAAAACATCGTTTTTACTGAAATCCTTTCTTGGCGAGGAGTTTGTTGGGAAAACCCGTGGTGCGTTATGGCCTCCTCCATCCTAAACTGTGCAAAACATATGCCAGAAGTATTGACATATTCTTAGTGAGAGCGCAGGAATAGGATTTGGTTTGGTTTGAATGTTGAAATATATCCTGCCAGTATTCTTGCAGCTGTGACTGTCTACTGAAAATTTAGGCAGTAGTTTGTGTTCCAAATGAGATCCGTGGTTGCTTTATGCTCTTTGTTCCATATACTAACCTTCCACTTTGGACAGGTTTGGCTGAACTTTATCGGTGCATTCTTACCCGTGCTCGTGGACCCTGTCATGAAAACTACACACGATGGGGTTGGTCAGTAACCCAGGACAAGTGCATCTCCTACAACTATAGCGGATGTGGTGGAACGGAGAATCAATTCATCACCCGAGCAGAATGCCAGAAAGCCTGCGGACAACTCGCCAAATAATTGGATGACTCTTCATTTCCGGTCAAACATATTGTGGTGACCGAACGAGCGTACAACTAACGTCTCCTAAATGCCCGTTTTGCTGATATTTCTCAAGTGAATTTAAAAATGTCAAACCTTTCTTGAACTGAATGTGTCGTTATTTTGGTTTGTATCCTTGAATCGGAAAGTATTTAGAGTGAATTTCTCAAAAATGGTGACAGCCGGTTTTCGTATTTGATGCAGCAGGCATTTGCAATATTCAACTTTCGGTTAAGAGAACTTGTATCAAACTGAAATTTGTAAACAAAAAATGGAAGCTCTTGGGTTCCTGTGGAGCAGTAGATAGAATGATTGGAAAAAAGAATTCAACGGATCATTGAACTTTCCATTTCAACAATTAACAAGAACCTTATCCCGTCTGAAGTACAGATAACCACAGTAGAATGACACCCCCTTTAATTACTCGATCAAAATTGTTCCTATTTCTGGCGATCAATTTCCCAATAATTATGCTGGCAAATTGTGGTTAATAGCCCCTTCCGCTCCGAAGCAAAAACAGGTGAATATATTACACCATCAAGAGCAACGTTAATCGTTCCAGCAGCGAGGATTATCACTTCAGGATGAGGAATATCAATCGCGCCACTTCTAAACATGTTTCATCGGTTGATTTCAACCATGTGGATCAAACCGCTGAGATGAAGTACAAATCTTCTCTCTCTGACTAGGATAGACAAATCACACTCGCATTGGACTAGGGAAAGCATTGTCACCAAAGCCAACACACGTCTACAGAACCACATCGGTCGAGCTGCATCAGTTCAATGCGGCTGAGTGACTATTTTAAGCAGAACAAAATGAGAAGGCATTTAATTGCTGGCGCGCGCATTGTTAAGCCAAACCAGGTCAATATCCTAATGATCTCACAACCCATAACAACAACGAATGTGCGTCCACCTCGGTGTAATTCAAGTAGCCCCGTTGGATAAAGCGGTGACACCGAACATTGGTTCGAATAGCGTGATGAGCGTTTTTAGCGTTGGCACAGTGAATTTGATGCTTGTTTTGCTTCGTTATCGTTGAAGCACTTCCGCTAACTGCGAATGTGGAGAAACTATTGTTTGGTGAGATCTCAACGTGAATGTAGGAAACTTGCGTTCGAAGCCGATTGATTGAGCAGCCAGCGTGTGAGACAGTGTGACATGGGTTTACTAAATCTTGCGTCACATTTGACCTCTGACTTTGACGTTGTACCTGAAGTTAGATCAGAAGAGCAAATCTCCACGAAGGGACGCATGCTGCTGGAAGGAGACGGTTTATGTAGTAATACCATCATTTTGAGCACTTTTAGCAACCTCAGCAGGCGTCGTATAGGTAATGAATAAATGAGCTTTAGCATCAGGATTAAAAATTTGTAATTCAAATTCAGAGGCAAACAATGTGCACCCGAGTCTCATTGGTCAGAATGGATGCAGTGATTGATTCAGCTCTCTTCGCAAACAAATGCCGGGCCTAAATCTTGCAATCGGTAACAATTGAAAATTGTTCAACACGCGTGATTTCACACTCGTTACGACGATTCTAAAGGTTGAAAAAAGTCAACCTGATGGTCAGAGTTGATAAGATAGTTGTTGATGTAAGAAACAGGACCCCGGTTGACCGAGAATAATGGATACTAGGCTCCCTCAAACTGTCCAAGAAGTATTTGGGAACGCGTCCTTTTATCGTTTTCTCAAGTCTCATTCCAAATCTTTCTATGTGGATGTTGCCACTTGTTCACAGCTCTTACCCAACCAGTTTGAGGGAGAAAGCCTGGGGCAGTGTTGCTGGTTTAGTGGTGGATGTACGTGCGATACAGTATGATGAATGATACACCAACGGAACCAGTTGCGTAGGTGGGATGCATAAGTAGTAGCAAGCCAAATGGTGGACTACGTTGACTGGCCATACGGACAAAGCACAGCGTCCTTTTCCCTTAAAAACTTCAAAAAGTTACAGCAGCTCACTATATGATTTAAAATGAAGTTTGATAATAAGTCTCTTGATAGATGACCTGAAGCGTGGAGACTGTCGCATATGGGTAGCGTGGGGCCTGGACTTTGGGAAAGTGAACTTAGGGACGGCTAGGTTTTTGGTCTGTGTTTTTCATACTCCACTTTTCATCCATAGCACAGGTGGGGATAATGGGAGGTGAAATGATACTGTTAGATGGCCATGTCGGATGTGCATTGGACTAACATGACACATACAGTTGAATTTCCGAAATTTCACTTTACATGATAAATTTCTGGTGTGCTGTACAACTATTCCAGGTGTCCACTTTCCTATACCTCCCAGACAGAAGTAACAATTTTCTGCACGTCATCTCTCCATGTGAGGGCTTCTGAAATTACATTTAGTGAGCAACACTGCTTCCTAAAACAAACAAATACGTCGCCATAGAATCACGTCCTGGAGACTGGTGATTGAGTACCAAGTTCCCAATCTGCTTCATCCGCTTCCCAGCTTCTTAAGTCTCCGCGTTAAGATATCAGCATAGCTTTCAGAGTGATCTATAGGTCTGGGATGGTGGGGTAGCCTACAAAAATGTTGGTGCCCTTGAGAAGCGAAAAACTGGGTCTCGGATCCAGCGCCGGAAATCAGTCATCTTCAGATAGTACGGAAAGTTGGGCAAACGTCAACTTTCGTCCAGCTGTTCAAAGTTTCGAGGCTTCAGTGAAACTAGTTTCGAACTTTGTCAAACATTCAAGCGCTTCAGTTTTGTTTAACCAACAACGAATAATCAAGTTGTTAAGTCCAAAGGGGCAACCAGTCGTATCCCATTCAGTCACTGGCCACTTGTGCTCGATTCAGAGGAGAGTTTTCACGAAAAAGATTTCACCTCTCCATCAAACTCCGTGTGTGGATCTTTGACAGATCTTTGGCAGACCGGTGCTTTTTGGTGTAACCTGTGGTTGAGCTTGGCACTAGTCCAATGGTTTACTTCTCCATAAGAGATTATTGCGATTGGTAGTGTCCGTAAATTGCACGAGGCAAGTCTGTCCAGATATACACAATTCTGCTCCCACAATAGTGCGTTTTGGGGGGTACTGTTCAGAAGAGGACGGGCGTGACGGGTAATAAAACTATTTGATTTCAGCTTATTTGGTTGTTTTCAAAAACGGTTGCTCTCAGTAAGAAAAGGGCATGCTTTCTCTCATATAAATTTACTACGAATATCCCCATTTTCGGTGAGGAAGGACCGGATATATGTATCAGTATAGATGGATAGCGTGCATGGTGTTGGCTGTCGGAGTTAATCACTCGGGTCGAATACATGTTTCCCACTATCGTGGAATCATTTTTGGGCTAGTTCAAAGTCTGTATAAACGCTTTTTTCAGTGTATCGGTAGGGGCTTTAAACTGCAATCGCCTGAAATTTTCTGGCCACACCGTCCTACCGCTTTCAGAGTTTGACAACAGCACGCTTCTGTTGACACCGGAAGAGCTTCTGTTCATTGATCTTGAAGTGGTTGAAAAACGTTCATGTCTATAGAGTAAAAAACTTGTCTCCATCAACCGTAAGAGGAATGTGATTTTGACCGTTCCCGATGGAGCACAATACTCTTACAGCCTTACACGAATTCTGTTTAAGGGAATTCAATGAGAATCGTAGTGAAACAGCAACAATGAACTACAGAACAAGGAAGTGCATCGTTTCAGAGAGGTTTGGTAAAAAATCGGTGGATTTATCTGTTGTTTACCAAACCTCTCTGAAACGATGACTACCCAATCTATCCCAAACATTTTCCAGTTGAATGAAAAGGAAGTATATGGTTTCGTAAAAATTCCCACTACGGGTGAGAATGTGTACACTTGTTATAGGTGGGATTTTCACACCGGCATTCTTTCATAATTGACAGAAATAAGGTAAAAAAAAATGTAGCATGATTCGTGTCGGTGTGAATTACCCTGCCAACGGCACGTTCCACTAGATCAGTTACAATCGGGGCGCAGAAAAGATCAAGCTAGGAATGATTTTACGCACGCACGAGAGCTGAGGGAATTACCCACAACTCCTGTACAGTGACGTTTTATGCCATAATTCCAATAATAATGTGTTACGGTTTTTCGCGAGGTCGATTACACTACCGACTAGTGATTGGAAAATCATTTTAGGTTTCACTTATTGGACTACTCTATTCTTCGTGCTATTTGACACAAAGTTCAGACAGACTGCGTGTAAAACGAAGAACACAAGAGGTCACGTTTGGGAAGCCTGAGTTTCATGAACCTGAACTCGAGGTGCTGTATCTCACTTTATACCATTGAACTGAGAAGTCTTTTAGGGTTGGAAACCTGCGACATTATACCCAAGCAATAAAATTTTGAAGGCAGAATATAATCATAAATGTTTGCGACGCCCCTTGATTAGCAAACTATTTGTTTGAAGTGTTTGGTGCAAAGGCATCTTTTTATTTAGTAGTCTTTAGCGGCAGGGATTTTTAAAACTTGAAATCTTTGGTAGTTTACCAACCCATTGGGGTAGGCTTTCAAGCAAGAGCATCAGTCTTGAAGGTCAAAAGTTACCCTGTATTCTCTGTTTTGAAGCTTTCACTGCAAGCACCGTATGAAAGAGCTTCGAAGTTTCTTTACTGAGTGGGCTCATTCACTTAGGATCAAATTTCATAATTTTTTAAAGAAGTGATCTTGGCTTGCATTCTACCGATCAGCTTTGAAAAGCCTGTCTGCTCATCGTGATGACTAACTCCATACAGGCTGGATGTTTTATGCGCCGTGCCCTTTAAAGATACTGTGTTGTAAACATTGCTTTCTGTGAAAGAATGCCGTTTGATTATTATCTTTTCCTATGAGAAGCGAAGCTGAAACACTCCAGTTAATGACTGAAAGTGAGTCATACTACTGTTGCAAACTAGTAGTGTAGATTTTTAATTGATAAAATCATTTGTACTCTACTGTAGTATAATGTTCCAGAAAAGGCATACCCCAGCCGCTACGTGGGAGGCTCTCGCAAGAAGTAGAGCAACTGGGCTGCTGCTAGTGGTAGAACATTTCGATCCGATTTCTCTCCCCCAGGTTGTTGAGGGATGCACGAAAATTTCAGTGGTCTGCAGAGATCCTCCGTGAAAACCCGTTAGATTTTCTACTACTGAACTTGTTTCCTCGTATCAGTGAAGAGCAACTCGTGCTAAATTTCTGTAACCTACAACAGAGGTTATGAATTCTGTTCTGAAGTTAAATTCCCGGCTACTTAATAAGCCGGGTAAATTCAGCTTACAGCAGTTATAAGTTTTGCCTGTCTATAGATCGTTTCTTCAAGGGGATAATTATTCACTCTCAAGTTTCTCCAAGTACAAGCAACCTTGCAATCTACTATCAAATGAACCTTAAGTTCTGCCCTAAAAATTACCTCTATTTAAGCCTTTTCCTCAACATTCGAGTCCACACTGATTTCATATTTTTTTTAGTTTCACGTTTCCGGTACGGTATGTGGAAACCCAAGTTTTGCTCACCTCTTAGGAAAATGCATCCTGGGATGAGCTTGGTAGTACGATGACAAGCCTAGAGTTCACCGAAAGTACCCTTTGACTCACTCATATTCTGCCTTTAAGAGAGTAACTGGCACCTGAAGATATCAGGTTACTCACATATCATATAGTGAATGACGCAAGAGGGGTAGCGTTGAGAGGGAAAAATTTCGCCTGGATTCAATGAGCTTATCAGTTTTTTTCGTCTGCCAAACTTTTGTGGAGTCTAACTACTTGTGACCAGTCAAACAATTTCTCCTTTTCTCTTTTCGGCATTCCCACGGAGGATCCACCAATTCATGAGTTTGGAGTTACTAGAAATGAGAGTTTTAAGCTAGATGTTTTTAACTTCAGTGTGAATTGGCCAAATAATAACAATATCCTTCTGTTTTCAAACTTGAGACCACTATTTAGGTGAGTAACCACGTTAACCAAGTTTCGAAAAGTGAAGAAGCCACAGACGTGTCAGTAGGAATCACCAAATAGCCCTCTTAACTTGCAATTTTTCTGAATGCCCCTCGTCAGCTGCTGATCAGTCTCTCTCTCCATTCCATTCGTGTTCGCAGTCATGCTGCTACTTTTGCAAGTTCAGAGCTTGATGACTACCCCCTGGCAGCACTCGTGATTGGCTGAATCATTCTTATCTGATCATCTGATGGAGAAAAGATCTTGTTTTGTCTGGAGTCAGGAGTCAGCTCTCCAGAATACCATCACGCATGAAATTTCCCTCTGAGTTTATCTATAGCTTTGGATCGGTTCACATTCAAGCCACCAGTTGAACATAGAAGTCAAATGCAACTATTGTTATCTTTTTGAGGGGACGCAGTTATTCTTCTATGAGGCCTTATTGTTTAGACTTTATCCACCCCCTTCAAACAAGACTTACTGCGGAGAGTGCAGGTAAAATCTCCTAACTATTTATCTACAAAGCCGGGTTTGTGTGCAGAGCAAATGCTTGCAGATGTTCCTTGGAAAACACTTTTTTGGACTGGAAAGAATAATGTCTATTGACAAGTTTGCAAACTAAGCCATAAAAACGGTAACGAATTACCGCAAAATGGTCCAGTGGATTTGGTAGTGAAAGGGAATGAGCTGCTTTGCTTTAATTATTCACAGGCTATGGCACGCAACTGCTTTGTCATGCCGATGGATGGATAGAACTGCAATATTCATGACTGTATCTCCCAAGTTACGTGCGGTGTCAGTGGCAAATTCCTGACTTCCTTCAGTTTGGGAAAAATTAGAAAATTGGGGAATTCCAGAATCCTCGGTGAAATAGATTGAAGAGACTTCGTTCGAAACACCAAGAGCCACCGTACAGCAGTGTGGATCCCACAAAACTCAGAGGGTTTCAAAATCGTAACTTCCTGATTGGGGAGCTGGGGACTAGCTGGAGACCCGCACGAGCGGCTGGTCAGCGGAGTTATGAATTCGCTCTTGGACGGAATACAGCAGCATTTAATCTTCACTCACGGGATTCACATCTTACAGTCACGCAACGACAGCCGTCTCAACTTCCTCGAAGGAAGTGAATTATTCTTCCGCCCTTGGTTACTTGAAAAACAAAACCTCGCGCCGAACGTTATCGATTTTCACTAATTCAACCCATGCCTATCAACTACTTTCAATGATGATGAAGCTGATGGGCGTCTGCTTTGTTATGGCAAACCAGATAAGCGCAGTGACCGAGATTTGACGTATCTCGTTTGATTTTTAACTAAACGGAGATTTCACCCTGTATTTCGTAAATACATTTTTGCATTGAGGAACGAAAAACGGCTAATTGTTCGAATAAGAAGCCGACCAGGTTGTTCACTCCTAGAGTGGTGTGAAATCTGGTTGCTGTAAATATAAGCAAATGACAAGGTTAAGACATGGGAACTGTGGCTGCTAGTGCCCTTTTGGTGACCTAATTTATTGGTGAAAAACAAAGGACTATTAGACGGAAAGTGGGATGTGTGTCTTGTCAGGCATAGCATAACCGATCGATGTACCTAGCAGACAGTGACCTGCACTATAAACAGTCCCACCCTTAAATTGGTTTTAGCATGGTCTCATGATTTAAACGAATAAAAAGTGTACTTTACTTAGGCATCAAGCGCGTCTCAGAGCCACGCTGCACCAAACACGCAACACCTTTAGTAGGGGCTGTGATTAATCTAGAGAGAGATTTATCTGTCCATCTGATTCTGGCGGACGTTTCCGCAAAACAAATGTGATACGCGTACAAAGTGAAATATTGACGGAGATTTGGGAACACCACACAGCTATTACAGTACCTTGCACAGTGGTGCGGATTACAAAAAGATGTTTCAAATGGCGGATCTTACTTTCACGTTTCAGTAAATACAGTTTGTCACTGTGTTTTTTTGGCGGGGGGTTCCTGAATTTTTCTCTGCATTTTGAAATTTTCTGAAAGAATGAGGTCAAATCTAAGATCATTTATTTCCTCGCATTATATTCAAATGGTCTGACTTCTTGTTGTGATAAAAAACAGCCCCTTCGGAGCAATCTAAGGCAATACTGATAACATTGATTCCCGAAGCCTGTCTGAGTTACAGATCGTACCCATAGTGGTTAGCTGAGTCCGACCAGCGTAACAAACTTGGAAACACCATAAACTTGAAGCATTCAATATAGACAAAGCATCAGATAATTTACTAGCAGTTTTTATGAATTCTGAATATGATAAAGTCTTTAAATTCCGTTCAGTGGGCCAGTTCCACAGTCTGTGTGGGATCTGTCTCAAATCCTTGCACTTAGGCTGTGTACTCTAAAGCTCACCGATACAGACGTTCAGCCTTAATGATATTAGAGGTTATGAGAGAAAAAATTTATCTACCAGCCTTTCTTTACCCGATTAATCATAAATTGCAATTTGCAGCACGGAACTGCATGCACACAAAAGCCTTTAAGTCTGGAGTTTCAGATAAATTTTGTTATATCTGACTGCCGCCCCCGCTCTAGTGCCTTAATTCCGGAAAAAGACTCACCGACAAGGAAAATAATAGCTTTATTGCAAATAAGCGAGTGTGTAAAAGCTCAACTGCCTGGCGCTATATTTCTAAGTACACTGTTCGACCTTGACCCAACACTGTCTCGCGCTATATTTTGAAGGGCACAGTCTGACCTTGATTCAAGGCTGTCTGATCGGCGTTTAGTGTAGTTTGAGTGTCTCAGTAGCTTTAAGGTAGTCTGGCATAATTTTCAGGAATCTAACCTTCCTGACAGTTTTCATCTTAGAAACGTCATTGTGAGGAGGCGGCATGACACTCGTAATGCACTTGCAGTTTTCCCCTCCAGGAGGCCCATCTGTGGAGGGACAGCTCTGCGGAAATGTGAATTTGAATGGTTCCCAATCGCGTTCCAACGTTCGCCGCTGGACGTATCATCTAAACATAGAGGATCACTGTGTAAGGATCCCCACAGATGGAGAAAGTTCGGTTACCGCCTCCTTGGAGCTCACTGACAATAGCAGGTTGACCAACCAATAACTGCTGGCCAAATGGTAATTTACCAACCGATTTTCAAAGAAGCATGGAGTTAAGGTCGCGTCAGAATCAAGGAATAGATCGTGTTGACGAGCTCCATGAACATAAAAATATTAGGTACAGAGAACCTCTTTTTGTTATGTAATAGCCAATGCGCAGTTGCAACCAACCGTGCACTGATGATGCCTCCTCCTATGGTGACGGAACGTTTGAAAATCAACCGCCAAGCTCGGCGAACAGATCAACAGCCACCTGATTGGCTTTCCAAAAGTTCGTGAGAACTGGCATATCGGCTTTTGAACCAAGTTAGCGATGTAAGCCAGCTAGAGCTTGGTGCTTACGCATGTCGCAGTTTGTGGAAATTTTGGGAATTTATTCCATAACCCCCGTTTACACAGCCTTTCATCCCATGACAATGATGTTGGCAGACCCACACGAATAGGAAAATGCATTGAAATCTTCTACTGGACCAGTGCAATAATAAATATCCCCGGGTATCTGAACTTTAACTTCGGGCACCTTCTGTGGGAGGCGCGCACGGTAACATTGCTCCGCCTGCGTACGCTAAGTATACCCGGATTATAATCTCTTGGCGCGTGCAAGAAGTATAGTTCTGTCGACGACCCAAAAACTGTCTCCATTTTTCGACTGATCATTCAGCATTTCTTGGCCACGAACTTTTGAGTAATGTCGAACAGTTATTTTGCTTTGACTACTCATAAGTAGCCATGTGGTCTGCAGTCTGTGAAACACCGTTGAGGCTGTTGCTGGCACGCTTAAAAGATTCAAATTTTCAAAAACATCATTTAGGGCATCCGTTAAATGCATTTATGCTTACTTTCCATTTGTCATGCATCGATTTTATCAAACGTCCTAGTGAGTGCTGGCAGCGTCTGACACACCAGTCAGAACTAAATGAGAAGACCGACACATCTCAGTAAATAGGGCAGCTCGCAGCAACCACTGATAAATGGCCATGGTGCTCCACACTGCCTTCTGGAACTTGCAAAGTTTCGCCCTCTAATTAAGCCATACTTCTCGGGTTCGGTTCACTCACGGTATCGAATAGGCTCTTTCAGCTACACAGAGTCTTCCCCTTATGTCCCACATAATGTTGAATAGGTCTAGGTTCGTATATCTTTGTAGAACAGCCTGATGATCAGATATGTCAGAAAGTATAGGAACTTCGTCAACTAAGTTGTGAGGATTTTGGCGTCATCATACTGAAAAGTATCTTCCTGTTAAAGCATTTGGTCACTAGGTATCCTGAGGTGAAAATCGGTTGAGTTTCCTATGGTTTGTATACAACTCACTTCTCTCTTCATAAACTAAAAAGAGTTTTCCCGTGCTATTCTTCAGTCAAGTCTTATTCTTCCTCAAGTCAACCATTACGCTGTCCGCATCTAGAGAGTAAATTAACTCGATATGCCAATCATGGTCGCGATTACTTCAATTACGGCCGTAAAGAGGCACTGGTTTACCGTGTGCCGCCCAGGATGCTTATCGAAATGACGGGAAAAATGGCCTTGATAGTGTCTTTTACCATGGCTGCATACAATTTTGGAGTCTTGCGAGTTTTTTAAGTGTCCATCCGAAAGTGTTGACAAAGTCCGTAAAAGGCTTCAGAAATGTGAACGATCTAATTTGGCCGCATCAATGGTGCATCACCCTTGTTCTGCTTTGTGAAGCTGTTCTCTTCGATGCCTTAGTTGGTCTCGTGTATCTCGAATATTGCACCCTGTTATGCGCTACCGGCCGAAGTCAAAGTCTGGCCAAGCGGGTGGCGTATTCTGCATCAAGTTAAAAATCGGAGCTGAAGCAGATCGTTCGCTCATGTAGGACTTACTTTGGTAGTGTTCATTCCATTCATTCATCCATGCATCTCAGTCTTTTGTATCAAAATGGCGAAAGAATGCGTGAAGCAGAATCGTTGTATAACATCCCATTGAAATATTGTTTCGCTATTTGTCAACTAATTGTTGATTGTATTATGTCTGCAAAACGAATTTTGCACCGAAATCGACAAATAGTTCTGTCTGATTCGTGCACGATGACACGCGCATACTCAGTCCCTCATTCGTTCTGGCATGAAACTCAATGTTTCTTTTTCTCCTGAAGTTGTTATCAAGTTGTAAACATCAGATTTTTTCTACAAATGTCGCCCAACATCTGCCTTACAGGGCCAGCGAGTTCCGGCCGGGGTTCTGCGCTGACAGATTGCACAAAACGTCTCCCATTTTGCAGCAGTTCCGTTACTGCCCCGACCGGATGCACACGTGGTCGAAATCCGTTGATTCGCCATCGACGAGACCGTGACTACCCTCCCCACCTACATGCCCACTGTTGTCGTCACAGCGCATTAAATTTGTGGTCAGGCCAGATTTGCCGAAAACTCACATACACGCAAACAACCTATTCACGTATTTCGTCACACACACACACACGTACAGCCGTGGGCGCCCACGAACACATCTCTGGCTTGTCTCCACAACCGATAAACACACGTACACAACATACACATGCTCACACGGTTTGCAGACAGTTTCCTGTTTGTTACTCTTTTTCTCAACTGCTCCCCACTGGCGATCACCACACCTCACTATCCAACTCCTACGCCCCTGATGTCATTCAGCTCAATCCCCCGGGCAATCAGCGGGGACGCATACAAGGTGAAAAATACACCTTGTGTGTGTATACATACAAGTTGCAGTTACGCGTGGTTTTGGGTGTTCACCTGGACTCACGACCTTTGTTTCAGTCTCTCTCGTTCTCTCAGGGTCAAGCAGGAAGCAGGCCACCAAAGAAACAGCCAGAAGTGGAGTGTGGCCTGTTATTGGAGCAAGATCTCATTCACCAGCCTTTTGTCAATCCCGCGAGCACCAGGAATGGGTGAACAGGGACGATATTAATGCGGTACAAATCTGCATGCATGATTGTGCATGGGTAAGTGTGAGTATGTTTGTCTGTCCACGTGGAGGACTCTTTACACAAAGCGAGGACGGATGTGGGAAAGGGGGAGACAACGATCTTGGATGGCATCATAGACCGAAAATTTGCTTTTCTTACGTGAGGCTGTCAGTCACAACTGTGCCAGACCACCTGACGCCTCATCGCTCAAAAAGTTTTGTATGGAAGACAGTCGCCGTCCTATTACCCAAATTTAACTGTTTGGGGATCTTGCAAACAAACTGATTTCCACCTGAGTGTTTTGCGGTAAAGTATATTCAGGGTTGTGCCTAACATTAGTGTGGTCTGTCCCGTATTCCGTTTCTCACATTTTCAGTCATCTGTCTAATTTAGTGAAGCAAAGTCCCATTCATACTGTTAGAAATTCGTCCTGATGACCTAAATCAATCACCACAACAATATTTACGTAATATGCTACTGCCAGAATTTGTCACCGAAGCAATGTATAAGACGTTACTGTACACGCCGTTATATGTCCTGTGCCAGATAAGTAAAACCTCCCCGTAGGACATAACAGCGTGAATTGGACACGGGCTTATATCAGTCGTTTTGCTCACTGTTCAAGAACCAGTAAAAGAGACTAGTACAGCCAAGCTCCGTTGAACTTGCTCTACACTTGTATGTGTCTTCAAATGCCCGCATTCAGATGTGGACGACTTTCGTTCCAACATCATGCGGTCTTTCAAAGTTTTTATCGAATTACTTCCCTTATTTAACAGATGCCATAAATCTGTAATATGTAGTAGAATGTTGAAGTCAACCGACCTCTCAGGATTCCGTCAGAAGCAGAAGTTTTGCCAGGTGAACCCAGGAGAAAGATGCGGAAATGCTACTGTGTTTTCCGACAGGATCTTTTTCTATGTAAGAACAATGCAATAGGATTGATAACCCTAAGGAACCAAGCTCTAACTGAAGAAGAAGTACCACATAGAAAAAAAATCCCAGGCTGAAGCATCCCTAATCAAGTGGCGTATTGTCCAGTCTACGGAATTCACGAATTGAAACGACGAGTAACACAACACTAATCAGAAGAACTAAAAGGCCCTTAAGAGCAAGCTTCCTAGTTTTCCAGATATTCGTCCAAACACCCAGCTGCAGAAAATGTGGTTGTGCAAATGTCCAAATGTATGAATGGTTGACTTGCTGCTTTTTAAACAAATCTATTAGGAAGGTTTGCTCATAGGGACTATTGAACTGTTGAAATTCAGAGTGCAGTGTTTCTCCTGTTTGATGTACACTAACCGCTATAATTACCCCGTGAAAGAAGGAGAACTGTTCAAACGACACTGAGGCGAATGCAAAGTTTACCAATCCCGCAGGCACGTACAGCTAAATAAAGTGCCCGGTAGATTTCAACCTGTTTGTATAGGAAATCCCCACAGATGAGTCAGCTGATCAAACTTTGGACAGAGCAAACGCACCGTCCAAATATGAAGTTCACCTTTCCAAGGGTGCGCTTATGGAATAGTGATCACAAGCTGACTTCGTATGTCAGATGTTAAGTCCGTGGAGCGGCCGATAATAGGCACTGCTGCTGAGCTCTAGTCAGGATGTAACTCGATTCCACTGCTTCCTCCCGTAATAGGGGCTAACTGGAATAATAGCCTCACGGTGGAAAGAGGAGTGTTTAAATGAGTGATGCGGATGCAAATTCTGCGAGTCCCGCAGCTACCTACAACCCACGTAAGTTGGCTATCTTCTTTCCGAAAGCTTTTTATTTCAACGCGCTTTGAAAGCACTTTTTCAAGGACTTTTCCCGTATTCCCGGTATCCTTTGTATCGCTAGATTAGGTTGCTTTTGTCCTTAATGTACATATCTACGGGCAAGAAAGCCGGTTAGCTGATATTTGCTTATTCTTCCAGATACCTCAGTTTATAGGTGGGGATGTGCTTCTTTGGAACCGGTCTTTGATGCCTTTTTTCCCTAAATCCCACCCCATACCTTAACCTCTAGTCTTTTTTTAGAGAACTGGGACGGAAATTGCATTATTTCCGGCACAGGTATGGAAGCACTTTTTTTCGTCTTCAAAATCATGTCTCACTGAATCCTTTCGCCTACTGCAATCATAATTGTATCCGAGATAGTAGAGATTTGTTTTTCCGGAGAGGCAAATTTCATTCTCCCCATAACGCAGTAAAGGTCTATGGTGTGCTGAACCAGGGCTGCTCCGCGGTCCCCTTTTTGTACAGTTTGTCATATAAAAAGTGGATAGTCCTCCTTTCGTGCTCCAACCATCGTATTTCATTAATTATGTCGTAAGTTGCCGGACTGAGGAAGGTGGTAATTTCTTCTGCCAATACATCCGACGTTCAGTGCCTTAAGAAATAAGCGTATGCTGGTTGAACTTTCTGAATTGCAGATATTGTACAGATAACCGCCAATACTCAGAAGGATGACTTGTATCTTTTCTCTCCAGTAAGCCACCTCCCCCCACGTACTCATTCTATCTTCATTAAAGATACACTTTAGAGGGCACAGAATATTTTTGATGATTACTGGGACTACCTTCGACAAGGAAGTAACGAGCTCCAGGTATGATACGGCCTAAAAGACTGCGCAAGCGGCTACTGGGGGAAAGCTGTGCGTAGTCTCCTCTTGAACCAGTTCCCAGCGGCGAAGATACTAAACTCTGAAACCCAGAGTCATCGGAGTCGAACATGATATTAGCGGAGGACTAGACCGAAATCCTTCGTTACTAGTTCGCTTTCCGTTTTCCGCTTAAAGTACTTTAATCTGGAGTTCTGCGGAGTTAAAATTTGATTACTCCGCTGGCGTGTGACGTTGGAACAGAATGACAGGCGAAGTAGGTTGTCTTCGTTTGACAGTCGAATTCGATGTCCACACCCGTACCAAAGGGCAATGTTGTTTTGACCCTTCCTCTTGGAAACTAGAAAGCACTTACTTAGGCCTTGGAAAGTTTGTCTCTCCAAGAAGGATGACAATACAGAACATTTTGAGAGGTGGCAACTCTCGCCTCGAAATGGATGCTCCTTACTTTAGGTTTCCGCCTAATAATAGTCAAAGTACTGAGAAAAAAACAGGTTTTTATTTATATTTGTGCAAGATAGTGCAAGTCGTCCTCGAAACGTGTGGCGGAGGCTCTTCTGTTATAGCAGGGCAAAGTTTCGTTCTTTGTAGTCTCTAATTTCATTCTGATGGTGGACACTAACTTCTCATCGACCAGCAAACGTAAAGGTTGGCTGCATGAGCTAACGCTAACTGGAGATATAATCGATTAACTTCAGGTCGTTTGTGCAACGCATATGGTGTTTCTCTTTCCTACTGACAAATTCCCACGAAATAGTTCAAGTTTATTCGGTACTCAATGTCAACAAAGGCAAGGCACCCTTTGAAAACTTCTCACTGGTTTTCATCTCAGTAAATGAAGAAAGATATGTAAGTAGGCACTGAAATACGAAGCTCCAAGTAGATTCCCATTTGCGTTTATTTCTTCTGTGGGATGGTACCCGAAATGCATAATGTTAAATGAGTTTAGGTTGTGGGAAGTTGGGAGTTGTTATGCAGTCAATCTGCTGGCAATTGATCAGGTGAAGATGTCTCCTCGAATGGTTACGAAACGTTTGCACATCAATTGTCAAGCTTGGCGAACGGATCGACAGCCACGTGATCAATTGCGGACTAATGCACCTGGGCTATCAATATTCCCACAAATTACCATGCAGTCAATCTATCAAGGTCATAACGAAGTGCCAGCTCGTAGTGACGAGCCTCAAAGGAAACGTATGCAAGTTTAACCGGTGCCACCCATTTAAGAATAATACATCGTCTTTAGGCAAACGCTATACCGGGATTTCATACGCAACATGTGAAAAGCGAGAATTCCGACTGGTTGCACAGTACCAGGAAGTGTTAACGGTGATTCCATGAATCTTCTACCACCATTATCTATTTCTGCATTTGCAGGCTCAAGAATTTACTTCCTACGCACCATAAAGTTGCCTTTTATTTAAAATAACCGTTTCTGTATATGACCGATTTCCCAGCTGAATGTCTTCTGTTGCGCACCACACTCCATAAAACATCCACGAAAACGCGAATTCATTCATTCACTGCCGTTCTGGCCCACACGGTGAATGTGTATGAATACTCCCCTCTGGGCACTGGAGCTTACAACCCAAAACAATGACATAATCAATTAGGTAGCCCGCACTAGCGAAGTAGAATGCGGCTAGGTGGTGAGCACCCAGCCCGAATTTCCTGTCAAGTAAGCAAAAAATTGTGTATAAATGCGTGTGCGTCTTGTTCAACGGAAATGAAGTCCACTTCGACACAGGGTTGCTTGCTGGTGTGACTAAGTGCTGATTGAACCAACGGAACGGCTTTTCGGTTCTGGTCGATTTCCGGTATATTACACTCGTTTGTTTCGGGGAAGAAAACAATAGTGTTCACGAGTTAAGTCCAACGGTAAGGGACTAGTCGGTTTGAGGACAATTTTACCAATTGACTAGCATATAGAAAAAATGACAGGTTTTCTATGGAATTTCTTGGTTGCTTATGTTCTCATGATTCCTATTTCAAAATGGCCCACATTTTGGACGGACATTTTGTTCGTTGGCCGAAAATAATCCGTGGTTATTCTGAGTGAAATCCTTTCTTTCCAAACAACCTTCCAGCTGTGTGGTGTAATAACTCGTTGGCTATGCTTAACTGTTAATGTAAGTATTGTTAAACTAGGTTTAACCACAGACGCACTGGGGTGTAAAATTCATAATTGATAATAGATGTGAGCCAAGTTAGTGCTGTAAACTGAACACTTCTGGGAGAATCTAAGTGGAAGAGCCGTGTACTGAAGGATGGACAAGGATAAGAACTGAAAGAGTGATTTTACTTTGGCTCGTCAGTGTTTTGGGGTACCGAACTCCTCACCTAAACCACACAACTCAAAGCAGAAACGTTAGCCAGTCCAGCCAAAAATGACAAGTGATTTTGTTAATTCGAGGCAAGACAATCTCAGTCTCACTTTTGGCTGAAACGAATAAAATACACCCACCACAAAATCATAGGACTACCCACAGGACCAACCCTGGTGGATACAAATGAACGATTCTTGTCAGCATGTTATGAACCCAATAAGAATTCACATGAATTGTATTTCCACCAAATGGTGTAAAACGAAAGGTTGAAAATAGGCGCAACAATTTATACGACTATCTCATGGTACCTTCTCACTAAAAGAAGCTTTGATGATATTTTCCGGTCATTCTACCAGACCCTCCATAAATCTCTTTCGCGCATTTTTTTCCGACACTTCTCAAGCCCTGCTTCAGCGCAGCCCCCAACTCAGCTTTTGGGTCAAATATGTTTGCGCATCACTACGCTTAGTGCGCTTGTATGCTCTACGGCGTCCGGAATGGGTTGAAAATATTGCTTTAATTAGACCAATCCAACAACTGCATGAAACATGACAGGAGTCTGTTGTGGGTGACGTAGGAAGCGTGGAAAACTGCCAACCTATTCGAATTACCCACTACCCGTGTAGTCCAGGCAACGACGTGTAATATTAAGTATTCTAACACCTGGATATACTTATCAGTAACTGGTCAGTACTACTCATTTTTTCAATACCTTCATATCAGGTCCTACAAATTAATGCTCTTCATATCTGATAATACTAGCAAGCGAACTTTTCATTCAGAATTGGTCTTATATTCTCAAGGTAACGTCGGTTTGGACTCTTCACCGCACAGCACATCTTACAGGAATTCCGGAACTGTACGACTCCCGCCCTATTGTAGGAGCCACTTATGGACTATGTCCTATAAAATAATTACAAGCTACAGAGGTAATTCAAAAATAAAACTCTCCAAAATCAACAAAAATACTTCCTTCTTGGAGGCATCTTTATTTAAGTGCAAGTTTTTTACTTCATCCATTTTGAAGTTTAGCAGAGCTACAGCGTATCTTATAAGACGAAAAAGCATAATATTTTTTATTGATGACAACTGGAGCACAGTCTACGTTACTGTTAGAGAATCAACTGAGCATTGAAGCCATTGCTTCATCAATTATGATTCATGGTGGGCATTTCCCACATGATTCAAGACAGCTTACCTGTGGTGAATAGTCAGGCAAAATCCTTCGGAGAGGGACAGTATCCTGAAAAACAGTGATCATAGCAGGCATAAAACAACAGGTTTGTATTCTAACTACAGAATTTTTAATGATTTTATGTACCCGGTGCCAGCTGCGTTATCCCAAATCCGTTTATTTGGCTACTGTCTCTGATGCGCTGTTTATGATTGGTCATTGTAAACTCTTGGATCGGGGCAGCAAAGTAACTAAATTCAGGCTTGATGGGATCGACTATTCAATGGCTGTGACTATGAACTGTGCATAACTGAATACTATGCATTGTTCCGCTTCTTCTGCGCCTAGAGCATCCAGAGGCAGGAGGGACAGGTTAGAATTCACATTTTCACAAGATTAAACAGCACTCAGGTAGTACAACATGGAAGTTAGTGTGACAGTTTTTGCAACGCGAGAAAACTCAAGAGAATGTCGAATCTTCTGCCCTATATGCTTTTGTATACTTCAGTGGGCACGTCGGCTTTTTTCTTTGGGAGTTCCATCTTTCACGATCACAGATATTTCCTAATAAATACTGATGAACTTGACTGTGTCAAAGAAATTTTACTCCCCATGTCAAATCGTCTTCACTAGAAAGAACCACATTTGGAGGGGGCAACATCAAGTAAAACTCTGTTTGTTATTGTATTGAAGGCCACAAAAGAAGGCGTTTGAAATTTCAGCTGGTAACCACATACTGATATGACCGTTAGGCTGCTGTTCAGCAGTGATTTACTTCAGTTTAACTGACGAAATTCACGCGTGAAAATCTCAAATCTTTTCAACTATAGACAGTGTGCTCAAAAATATGAACTTCAATGTTTTATTTGAAAATTTGCCAGCTAGGAAGCCACTCAACATCAAACCATTTGATATTATCTGTGTGACTTAAGAATGAGTGGTGCTAAATACCGCTCGAATATAATCACATCGCCGATAATCCAGCCTAGCCAAACGATAATCTAAAAACCTTATATGTGAGGATTAAATTTCCTCAGGAAATTCTAGAGGCACATGTTGGAAGCAAATCCTAAAATGGTTGAAGGAGCTGCATAAGGTTTTTCGGCTTTCCAGACTAGCTTAAATGCCCCTGTAGGATGAATCCCGCATTTATCATCATCTGGTTTCCGCTAATCGGCACAGGACCTAATTTTATCGTGTTTACAGTGCGTGCTGCGGGATCCCTGGCGGAAATTGCAAAAAGTACTTTCTCTTAAGCAGGCGCTGTTCCCATTTTCCAGAGGGATATAAGTTGAATACTCCGTTCACATGCTGCTGGAATGGAAGACAAGGTTTTCATTCATGTCTGTGACAACTTTGTGGGTTCAACGCACTTCACCAATAGCTGTGGTTACGAAAACGATGTCTGAGTGAAAAATTCACTTTGTTTCTCCCACCGGTATTTTGTAGTAATATACTGTCAAAAAGAGAGAGCGCTTGTTACCATACCTCAGGAAAACAAATTTCGTGAGACTGAGAACTTTCCTCATTGTGATCGAGGTCCGTTCAATGGCCTCCAACGGTATTTTACGGGAGTGTCACTTCGTCCAGTCTGACCAGTTTCACTGAAAGAAAGCATGTTTTTTCACCGTTCATGGTGGTTCATCATCTCTCCAAATTAGGAGACCGAAATTGTATTTTTAGAGGGTTAGTGAAACTGTCTCTATTATCATCTAACTGTCGAGTGTGTATGACTAAGACTGGAGATGTTCTAGGACGGAGATATCTTAGTCCCATCAAAGCTATTTCCTGTGATCCTAGTGTCCTAAACAGAAAACAGAGTTAACTTTTCAATTGGATAAAACTTTACACTAGTGAAATGACGAATAGCTGATTCTAGAATGTAAATCACAGCTTTATTGCATTTCGATCGATTTTCGGAGACTCAACAAACGCCAACCATCTAGACTCAACCATAGTTACAACGCGCTGTTGCATAACACAGGGCGTTAGACACGGACGGATTTCCATAGACATTTCAGGCTATGTTGTTCTGGTATCATACTCCTGTCTACTTCGGCCAGGACTCGCTTCTTGGGGTTTTAAGGTCACTGAAGCTTGATAGACAGAGAAGCTAGGAGAAGATATGGAAAAATTCATAGATGGAACTTGTGATAAGGTTTCATCTTCTGGAATGTTAGCGAGCGAATTCTTTAAACTTTTGTGCCCCATGACTTCGGAGGAATACACCTCTGATGGATCGGACCAAGTAGGGATGAGATTGGGAGTGAATTGGTCGACGTCAATCGATTTCGAGGTAGAGCTCCCAAGCAAATATTTTGAATGAAATCTGGACACTTCCGAATCGCTCGGTTTATGGGGGGAATAGGTAAACAATTCCGGTGCCAGCCGCCTGTCAGTTGAAGTATCTTGCAGCTCTGAGTCTCTCTTGACCGATTCCAGTTCTTGCAGGGATGAAAGTTGGGAAGGGGACCCACCAGTAATGTCCTGGGCAGATTGAAACAAAGCGAAGTTCTGCATACCACACAGTTTTTGGTAGAAAGACTGTGATCCTTTGGCAAAATGTTCCTCATAACGTAGTCTCATGCTGTCCACAGGATAGAGGGGCTGGTGAGGGGCAGTATCTGCCGCCCAAGGCAATCCTCTCTTCCATTGTCCGATATTGTGCATTAGTGAGAAGTAGTTAGAATCGGGACTATGCCTTGCAGCTGGTCGACCGGATGGATCACTTAGCGAAGGCGGGTTCCATAAGGTGGTGGATTTGTGCTCCAGGTTCAGTGAGGTCTGTTGAGGTCCTTCTGTTGATCAGATGGATAAAGGGAATAATGCGAAATGACCCTTCAAATACATCGAATACTAACAACAACTTATGAAACTAATTCACTGATTTACCACTGGTATTTATCTATCTCAAGGATCTTTGTTTTCTTAAATTTTGTTGTAAGCAAGAGTGGATGGCTTACAGAATTTAAGAATACCAAGTACAATAATCAATGAGGAAAATGCAAGAGCTAGCAACATGAACAGACGACTATTCGCATTTGAAAAATTCGCAAGCTTCCACTTTGATAATTCCAGAAAATTCGGCTAAAACGAGGATGAGAATAAAACCTTCTTACAATAGTGTTTCTTCCGATAAGGACGATCAATCAAAGTATCCAACTATAGACAGTAAAAACCACATGAAAAAGATCTGCTCCGTTCCCGAAAAGCTCATCTGAACAAAGATTTTCACCCATATTTTTGCCGTCCAGATCAGCTGTGGTACGATCATCCACTTGATGCTGGCCAATAGGATGTTAACCTCAGGATCGCATCCTTATCAACCAAAATTGAGCAACTGATGACCTACGTCCAAAAGTGATCCCCATTAAAGGCTTCGCGAGGACAGAACAAATCTTTTCCACAACCCACTTCTCAGATTCCAATTTCACAGTTTGGTACTCATCAGATCCCAGATGGAAATCGATTACTAGTTAGAATAAACAATAGCATATAACGAGACTAAAGTACCTTATGATGGGTATGTCAGGTATACAAATGTATTCGCCAAACTGCAACGCCGAAGATCTGGTCACATCACTCAACTTATTGTGACTGACCTGCAACTCCCTTTTTTGTCACATGAGAACGTCCATCAATAGATCAGAAATAGAGGACGGGCTTCCATGTGAGGTGACCTTCAGGGACTGTATGACACCGAAGAGCTCGAGGTAATTCAGGAGTTAAAGTGCGAACTCACTGACCGAAATCTATGTTATTCAAACCCAATCTCTTCATCCCGACTGTTCCTGTCCATGCTTGGGAAACTTGGCACCATTTCAGAAGTAGCTCTTCCTTCAAGTTGTATGGCAGCTAGACACCGAACGTGTGTTACAGGTGAACGATTATTATTGATTTATTTTATTACACCAGGTAATCATTTCGGAGGTTAGTAAAGACCGCATTGAAGTAAGTAGTGCCTAAATCAGTTAGTACTCCTCTGAACTTGAGTCTCCTATAATCTGCAATAGTCATACTCATAGCCTTCTAAACTTGCTGAAAAAACGAAAGTGACGTCTTGATCAAATTAGCCAACTACTGATCCATTACACACCGCACTCACTGCTTCACCTATACTTCTTTTCGAAAGCTGGAATTGAAATCAACAAGAAACTAGCGGGTAGACTTACCGGATTCCAGTGAAGATTGATATTTTCCCTGAACTTTGGTCGCCTGGTCTGAAATAGAATGGCTGGGATCTTCGGACGAGTTGAAGCTTGTGTCATAAGGGTGGTTGGGTGTGTTGATCTGGCCGACCGCATTCAAGAAGTAGTCGGATTTCGACTGAGTCTGAAACATACTTTGTTCAGACCAGTTTTCTGGCTTGGTCAAATCGCCATGGAACACAGTATCACGTACATCCCGCTGATACCATTTTGAATAAGGTGAATGGGAAGTTTTTGCGTGCAAATTGTATTGTTCATTCATTAGGTAGGGAGGTAGGCTTCTTCGATCGGACGATCGAGAATAGATTGAACCAAATTCAGCAGGAAGCATACGTTTCCTATTAAGTCTGTGCGAATCTTCCATAGTAGTGGAAGTGTTATCGACATTTACAAAATCCCCGTTAATGTTCGTCTCATTACCGCCAGAATGAAACTCCTGGTCTTTGGACCGTTGGGATCCAGCCTGTTTTTCATCTGATTCGGAATGTTCGTGTTGACATGAGTCCGTATTCGTGAGACTTGTATCTTCATCGAGGGTGTTGAAGTCTTCATCAGATGCGACCATGTCAGCATCAACGTCATCATCGTTTGTTTCTTCTCCACGATGTTTGGGTGTCCAGGTCATTTTATTCTCCTTTTTCAGTCTTCGTCTAGCGTTTGCGAACCAAGTTGAAACTTGTGTCAAGGTCATTTTGGTAATTATTGCTAACATGATTTTTTCACCTTTTGTCGGGTATGGGTTTTTGATGTGTTCCTGAAGCCAGGCTTTAAGCGTCGCTGTGCTCTCCCTTGTGGCGTTTCGACGACGTGCCGTGCTTAGTTCCAGGTGTGGGCTAAATGGATCAAAACAATATCTATTTGATCAATTAAATCAACTAATTTGCGATAATCAGACTAACAGATTTATTCATCACCAAACTAATACTCAACTAATTTACGATAATCAGACCAACAGATTTATTCATCACCAAACTAATACTCTAAGACCAAATACGATTGGTCGGTGTGAGTTCACCTAAAATGCGGTACACATCTTTGGAGGATGCGAACAATGATATTTCTTGCAAAGACAGTTACTGAACAGTCACTCAATTGGTAGGCCGTTAAATAAGTGGTGACCTATCACTCACTTATCCTAGGGTTTGAATAAAAACGGCCTAATTCCTGATCCTGCGGGGAATATACTTTGGAAACGAGATGAAAGCACTTCGTACATAAAAAGCGTACTTTTTCTGTGGAGTAGCACGCCAAACACCATGTTCTGTTGCTGTCAGAATAGAATACACCCATATGTAAACTAAAGTATAACAATTAACATCGACACCCTCCCAGAAGACACAATAATTTCCAGTTACAAAAGATTTGGATTAAAATGGATACCTTTTGAGATATCGACCATCCATTACCAACAAACAGCAATCTGGGTATCCTCGAGAAGCAACGTCTCTTGCAAAACTAGTGTTCTTAGTCTTATTACATTAAGGCGCAGTGTACACAAGTTCTTCCCAAATATGCTCGTGCTTTCTTAGCTGAATGAACCTTGCCCAGTCAAAAAGGCAACTCACTTGGAGACTACAGGAAGCCATCCCTGAAAAGGGCCAAAATGTTGTGCGACTTCTCTCAAGAAAGAATATTCTCGCTAGAATTTCCGAAATATTACCTTATATACTGCCTGGCTGAAGCTAGCCGTTCAGGCAAGATATAAATTTACGCCTAAGTATTCCAAACACTACTGCATGAAAATGAAAATAAGTGTTTTTTAGATCCAATTTCCATTTGGGAATTGAAATGACCCAGGCGATTGATATGTTATGTGCGGATCAGTTTATAGCCAAAATGAGTCGTCCGTCAGCAAAGAATTAGTCTGCGAAATTTGGACTGAACTTGTGCACACAAATGCTGTTCACGCATTTAGGTCGCCATACTTGAGCAATGCTTTTATTCTTTTGTCCGGGACTGTAGCCATAAACGTTTGAACCTCACGTGGCTAATTTGCACATACAGACTTTGATCAGATAAAATAAGGGGCTTGTGTTTTTATGTACACAAGACTCGTACATTGAAATTACCTGTTCACGTAATCACACGCTCTGATGTGAAATGGTTTAGTCCCCCACCCCACCCCGAATTCCCTGCTTCTCGGGATGACCACCACAGCTAGAGATTACTGCTGAATTTTCCCCACACTAAACTTACCCAACCGTGGTCGATTCATCTGTTTACTGGATAAAAAAACTCACTCTTAAAGCGGTACGATTTGTTAGAGAATTTTCGCTTGGAGAAGTGTACTCACTGCCAGTTGCCGTCTACCAGTTACCGAAAGACAGGTAGCTAAATATGTGGTTCAACTCTCTTTGTATAAGCATACTCCTCTTACGTTTACGGCTTAGCATAACACAACTGGTTATGTCATTCCTGTGGATGCTCACTCTTCAGACTGTTCAATCGTCCAGATCAACAATAAGTGTGGAACCCCTTTCATCAGAAAGTGTATCCAAGGCTGCAGGTTCAATCGTGCAAGCATATCGAAAGTTTATTGAATCTGTTCGTTTTAACGTCTCACGTGATTTGAAAAACCGGGCTGCAGGTTCAATCGTGCAAGCATATCGAAAGTTTATTGAATCTGTTCGTTTTAACGTCTCACGTGATTTGAAAAACCAAACTGAAGATAAACATTCACAAGCAAGGGCTAACTGAGAAATAGCGCTGCAAATCTGTTATTCCCGCTTACTTGATCTTCCTTTGATTTCTGGTTTCGCTCTCTCCACAAGTAAGCTCGAGTTAGGCTCATTGAACTCGAGCAAACAGCATGAAGTGACATTCTTAGCCAGCGAATGATTCATCGTACTTTAGGGCTTTCTTTCCGGATGTTGAAAGACTACATACTTGACACAAATGAGACCACAGTGGCGCATGATACAAACTGCTGTTTTTTGTTCCTCCTTTTGTCAGTGGGCAACCACGGCGTGTGCGAGTGACCTGACCCTCACGAAAACGAACATGAATATAGCTACGTTGCCCAGTTTTGGGGCTAGTTTTAACATGTCCCTGTTGGACTTTTTCAAGTCAGCAGTAGCTTAGTTCTGCAAGCAGCTCGCTGTGTGTCAAGGGTTTTCTCCACACTGGGTTCAGAGGAATACGCCCTATTTTGTAAGACTTGGGTTTAGATGTGTTCGACCCGGAGATTAGCTACAGCAAGTCCCATTTGACGTTTAGGTTATGGTGCCTTTTGTGAGGCAAATGTTACTTTTTCACAGATAATCATCTCACGACAGTGACTTACCTCGGGTGCGATCTAAAAGGTATCTGACCCGAAATTGTACCCCACGGTAACGGTAGCGTGTCATCTGATACCTCGTTTGTAAGGTTAGCATAAGGGGAATGAAGTGCATAGTTTGGTGTGTGTGTAAACGGATGAGCTAGTGAAGACGGTGATGTGGATTTTGGGGGACCGAAGGTTTCTTGTGGAAACCGTGAACGACCTCCGTACGCATTAAGAGACGAGTCCGTAGCTTGTAGTTTTGGATAGGCATGGCGCTCAGAAAAGTCCACTGCTTGAGGATGACCCAGTTCATACACTTCATCCAGAGGTGTTGGTCCATGTCCATTGATCTCTCCGATTTGTGTGGATAATGGGTGGAAGCGCTCGGCACAGTCAATTTTGAAAGGAAACGCACTGGATGAGATGTAGCTGGGAAATTCGTATGGACTGTTTCTATGCTGTGGGAAAGAAGAATTGACTTCACATCCAGCCTTTGAAACAATATTAGTGAACACGCCTGCAGCTCTAGGATCCATAGAATCATAAGCAGAGTTTCCTACTGAAGTATAGTTTGGCTCGTCATCCACATTTTCTCCACCTGGCGGCTGAACTATATGGTTTGTCGTGGCGGTAGGCATATAGGTTCCAATCAGTGGACGGCACTGTTCATCTGAGTGTCGAGAATGTGATATTTCAAGCGGGGTGAAAGAAGTTACCGAACTCGGTGATTTTCTCCTGCAGTCTAGGATTTTGCTTTCCTGATTTTGGTCTTCCGTTGCGCAGCCGAAGATGTTCACATTGGCTTGTTTTACCAACCTCGAAAATGTCTCAATAGTTGCAGGGACTTCTGGATTTTCGGTCTGAGGATGTGTATACTGTCGAAATGACGAGAATTCCAAGGAAGAAACAGGCGAAGATACAATGGAAACATTGGGGGTAAAGATTGAGTTTTGTGGATTAGATGATACTGGCTTGTTAGCACCAGAATTCTGGTACAGCTCATCGGTGGAGATCATGTTATGCTCAGTTTTTGCACCCCTCCAAAGATTTGCACTTTGAGTACTGTGCTCTGAGATACTTGTAATCACGTCTTGTGGTGATGTGCTGCCATACTGGGTCGAATTTGCGACACCATCAAATGACGAGTCTTTTGAAGCTGAGCTGATCGATGAGGAGAATGACGGGTTTGCTAAAAGTGGACTGGATGCTTCCGGGTTTGGCTTGATGAGGTAAAAAGAAAAGAAAATGCCAGTTTCTCACTAAATATGGAAAGTATACCATGACGACGGAGTAGAATATACTGCCACATACAGAGAAAACCTAGAGATTCAAGTTTGGACATATATCCTCACAAAGTTAATCCACGTGTGCTGGAAATCAAAGAAAAATATACAACGATTCATTCCTGTTGAAAATCCTTAGTGGTAAGCTCCTCACAAGACTCAACCGAGCTTCTGAACCAGTGTTTCGGATCAGTATTTGATGACTACATTTAAGTCATGTATGTGCGACCAGCAGTATAATTATCCGTCCTAAACAGAGTACAAAGTTTATTCATTCGTCCCACACCAAATGAGAGCCACGCACGGTGTGAATTTCCTCATTGCCCATAAAATAAGAGGGACCTACGTAGAAGAAAAATCCTACATGGTGTCTGGTCTGAAAAGTAACTACTCGAGAAGTCAACAGGTATCGGAACACATGAATTGGACTGTAGGACTGAAAATCTTTAGTGTAATATCCTGTTCAAGGGTACCAACGGTGCTGCTTATCAGGCACCCGAGCTCTATACTGGATTATCGATAACCGGATAATTGTGGGTTTTGACCTCCGCAGAGATTTGTGAGATGCACAGTGCTTGTAGTTCCCAACAAGAATAGTAAAACAGCTATTCAGTGCATGATTTTCGATTTTTCTGGCTCTTGAGGTTTCGTTCAAGGACCCTTCTCCAAAACCTCTGACTCGAAAATGTGAACCATGACACAGCAGTTGTTAGCGTTAGCTTAAGAGACCCTCTCAGAGACGGTCACTCAGTACTCGGATCTACTTGGCTGTAGAAGGCTAGCATTGCCAGAGAACACAGAGAGTATGGCATTACTGTCTCACTCCTAATGCGGCTGCAGTATGGCTTTACTGTCTCACTCCTAATGCGGCTGTGCACAGCAGGTGCCTTTTGAGCAGCATCGGACTCTAGTTTTAAAAGTATTTCGGCCATATTGGATAATGCTGCTGCAGTCAGGATCAGCCGTTGGACAATCCTAGTGGGCAGTTTCAAGGATCGACCTTTTCTAAACCGTACTTCCTTGGAAGAAAGCAGTGTCGCTGCTTCCATAAATATGGACATGCTTGTCGCCTGGAGGAAGCGTCTTACTGCCCTCATAGTTCTATTGCAAAGGACAGGACGACCTCAACTTCACTAATGGAATCGCTAATGGAATCCTCCCTCGATATTCAGAAGATGCAAAATAATACTGATGATTTTCAGAAAGCACAAAACAGTTCTGGAGTGACCCTGGCTGACCTTCCCTTTCAGGACAAAATCAATAGTTGAAGCTCAAAAAGCACTCGGTGTCAACAAAACTAGTGTAGCATGAGATGCCAGACGATTAAAAATGCTCAGAATCTGTCACTTTTCAAAGCTATCTCGCTCTTCTACATTTCAAAGCAATGGAGAGATGACCTTTCAAACAAAGCGTATTGGTTAACTACACTAAACCAAATTCTTGTTAAGTATTTATCTATTCCTTGAAGAAAAACGAGCCCGAATGTTCGGTTGTGCTAAATAAATTTTATCATTTCGATTTGAGTTGCAGGCATGTGGTAGGGAAATTTCAAAGTTCAGCTAAACAAACCTGCACGGCCGCCTTCGAGGATCGACCAAAACAGTATGACGCACGCAATGAAAACATCAATTGGGGAACAAAATTAAAAATTAAAAGGTGTGGTGTAAAACACTGTGAAAATGGAACTATGCCAAAGCTTTGCGTTAGATATGATCGGTTAAATAGAAAAGGGACACCGTGTTCTTGATGAACCAAGTCAGAAGAAATCGAAAGAGTCCTAAGCCGGAGAATTTCATCTCGAGCCTAATCTAGTTCTGTGCACAAAAATGGCTTGGATTTTGGGAACTGTGTACAGACTAATATAACGTAGAACGGGATAAGTTTTTCGTTTAAGTAGCTTTGGGCATCCTAGGGAAATTGGCACGTCAACATCTTCACAGATCTTACCAATAGATTCCTCGACTCCCCACCTGCTAAACCACAAACTGTCTTCAAAAGCGCCCTTTATTTACCACCAGCACAATCTCGTACACCAGAATATCTGCCTATAAAAAATCCGTAGTGTCGTATTTGACTCAACTCAAGTACTTTGTCTTTTAAGTTGTAAATTTTGAAGGTAGTTCTGTGAGCCGTTTTAACCTACAATCTCTGTTCATTTAGGTGCATTTAGGTCCCGACTTGGTAGATTATCCTCCTTGCCTATTCGTAAGCCTTCATACTCTTTCTTTAAAAATCCGTTGTGATGGCATCTGAAAACTCACCAGAAGAGAGAGAAGAAACCCCTATTCTTGTTTTCTTACCAGTTATCCGCCTTTTGGAAGCGCTGTCCTTGGTCACTCGGCCATTTTGGTGGGGAACACTGCACCTCGTTAGGTGTGCACCTCAGCTTGAACGTCTAGTGGTTTACGAGTAAATTTGACATCTTATTTCTTAGCCTATCGTATTTCTTAGCTTGACGGCCTTTTTCGTGTGGAAAGGCCAGCATTCAAGAATAATCCTCCGTTTAGTGTTGATATTACCATTAGGAATTGTTTATTACTAACACACTGGGGTATAAAGGTGGTTCCAGGACGTGTGCAAGAAGAAGCATTTCACTACAAAGTAGTGAAACGCCAAGATCTCGCAGCAGCCAGTCCGACAGATAAGTCTATCATTACATCCTGTAATGTTCCCACTCTTCCACCACTCCCTCTGACACCTAGTGCTGCAAGTTGCTAACAGGTTGGCCACAAACGTTTCAACAGTGCACTATCGGTCCTACCCCATTTAAGGCTCATCAGGTAAGCGTAGTTCACGAGCTTTTACTTGAACGATAAATTTTACCCAATTAGTTTATGGTATTCTTCGACTGACTGTGCTGTACGGTTGCCACTTCAGGCTTCAGATGACACCATACTCGAGATATCGCAGTAAACTTCCTTGATGTGACACTCTTCTCACGAGTTTGTACAGCCTCTTCGGCAGTCCAACCCTGGTTTCGCTGTTCTCAGATAATCAGACAGAACATTAGGTTGTAGAAACCTCGGTGACTTCGCTTATCTGATGACCCCCCAAGGAAACTTTGCGGTAATACGGCACCCACAATAGAGATCTATTCACCGATATCTGTGGAAGTGCGCGGAGTACCTGTCTCAATTTTTACTCCCTGCGCCTAGTTATCATTGATCTGTCTTGCAGACCGGTCATCCTGTAATTTTCATGGTATATCCTTGTTCTGCATTATTTGTCAGCAAAACTCCTTTTTCTACCTGCCACCGAATTCCTAAGCTCATATGCAGTAAGGATGTCCCGAATTTCTAAACGTTTGCTATGCCAAGTCCACATCGATGTCACTGCCAGAGTAGCGGTTCGACATGACCAACTCAGATTAAACGCTTTTGGAAAGCTTGTTGAATCATATCTTTCAATGAAGCCTGAATCACTTTTTCAGTGGCTGTTTTACGTGTTTGAATTATGAGTGCCGTTTTGACGTACATGAAATTTTGTTCCCTCCCGATTTCACTGTTTGCAAGTCTGATCTGAGAGAATCCAGATGGATTGCTTTACTATGACTCCGTTCGAAATATTGAAGAATAAAATCAGTAACTGATCAATCTATTCAGTAGTACAATCAGAAGAATTTCACGCCGTCGGTCGAACGTCCCTGACCCCAAGGGTCTAGGAAACCCTAACAAAAAGTCGGACTATCGATTCCGCCATGACTAGGTCATGTTTCGAGGCGTCTACCAAAGCAATCAGACAGCTCAAACTATGAATACAACTCGCTTATTCTGAGAAGATATCTCAGTTGCGTCCGGCAGTTGCCTGTAAATCAAGGGTAAGGTTCACTCATCACTCGCCCAACCTCCCGAATTCAATTCAGGCACCGCTCCAACAAGAACAAAGTAGAGTCCAGTGCTTCTTTCGTTTTTTACGGACTGACCGAACTAAGCGTAGTATAAAAGCATCTTGTAACTCCTACAACTACTCACAGGTAACTACGCAGTGGATAAAACTACAGATTGGACAAGTTTCTACAGACAAACACAACGGCAGAACCTACGACAGTTCAATGAAGCACGCCTCTCCAAGGTTGAAAAAGACGTTAATCATTCATTCTTGATCATACTTAGTCGGGCAGGGTCTTTTATATGAATCCGTGTTAAATTGGCGTAAGGGCACTTTTCATGGCACCAGCGCACACAATGGTACACGAAATATCGGAACAGAGGTGATAATTAGATAGAGGCAAACCAAACAGAGTTTTCCTCAAGTGGTAAATTCTAAACTCACGCCTCGTTGGGGGTTACCTCAATAAATTAACTACTTATCCGAATTAATTTCGTTTGAATTGTCAGCTACCAATTCTAGTACAAGTTTTCAGGCTATAAACTAGCATTCAGCTGTAACACCCTTTCGGTACCTGGCTGCCATGCCACCCGAAGGAAGCACGACGGCTGGGTTGCCCAAGCCTAGACAAGAGAAGTCAAGATGAAAAGGTCGGGTGAATTCAAAAACGGATGAGCGGGTAGAATGCATACCAGCTGCTGGGCGTGCCCAGTAGCTTCGTTAGTAAAATACCTAAGCGAAAGCACTAAACTCAGGTTTTTTTCTTCCGTATTTAGTGGTGCTCGGATGTTAAGTTGAATTATCTGAAATTCGAGAAGACCGTTTCATTGCTCCACCTATTCATGCTGGACGTACTTGAGTTAACAAGTCTGACTGAGTAAACATTCCAACGTATATTTCATGTGGTATTACTCTTCTCATACACGAAGCCGCAAGCCATTTCTGCGTGATATGCAGAATAAGCCAGCGGTTCAGGAAGGAGAATAAATGGACCGTAATCGCACATTATAAGATGGAGGCGAGTGACTATTTTGTCCAGCAGAAAAGGGGGCACAAGGTTTAATTTATGTTGCTTAAATTAGGAACCAGTAATGTTTGTCTATTATCAGCAAGTCATCTTCGGCACATCTTGCGATCGGCAGTACGCAAGTGACGTTCCCCGGGGTACAGCAGATTGCAGTAGAGTTAAGCCCGGATATTTATTGGACGTAGTTAGCACATAGTTGGGTCCTTAATTTGATTTTTTTTAAAAACAGATGAAGCCAGTTTACCAAACTGGAATTTTACTAGGGTTATATTATCACATGCAGAAGCCATGTTAGGCCGTGCACGCGATTTCCCATTCTGGCGCGACGGTTAAAACCGAGTTGACCGAGCGCCAAGCAATTGCTTGTCTGCTGGTGCACATTCATTTACGTGGCTTGTGGAGCAAACCCTAATCTCTTCCTAAACGACACTTATTTTTTAATAAGCAAACTGTTTAGATTACTAGAAGATTCCTCCACAAACAAATTATCTGTCCTTGACAGTCTGAATTCAAGGTGCACATGGATCACGTGGCCCATCATCGACTGCGTTTGGAACAATATCAAAGCAGTCTGCGTTATCAGATGGCAAAGGCGACAAACGCAGGTCTTCTTCCGGTCCCGATACCAAATGAGCCAGTGAAAGTTTCTGGTCAACGTAAATTCCTGATCGATAGTCTATTTTGTTGACTGAAGTAAGATCTGGTGAAATTACCTCCTTACACCAATAATTCTGATAATAGCTTTAGGCTATCACTTTTCCAACAATCCAAGTTGATTTCAAATTCCTAGAACTAATTGTTTTTTGGCGGTCATTGATCATGGAGAACTCCCCACTTTCATCACTCCCCAAACCCCATTAATTTTCATGTGGAAAACTCCATGGGCTGCCCTGAGAATACTGGCCAGGTGTATTCAGCTGTTCGATTACCGATAGACACTATTGTCTGGATTCGGCAATGCCACCAACCACCATCTGCACCAGAGACATGAGAATTCGGAACACCTGGCAATGACCAGTAACCCTGTCAAGGCTTGGGATGAAGGAAGAGACATGTGCCAATACCTTGGTAGGTTCAAGCCTGATGAGATCACAATTTTGATTGCGTAATGTCAGTTTGTCACTTCCAGTCGAAGATAATAAGAGGTTTCACTGTCGATTAAACCATCGATGTGGAGATTCAGTAGCTTACTTACCAGCAAGTGTTCGCACTCCATATGCCCTCAATCAGCCCATAAATCCTGGCTGTCAGACAATGAATGTATTTCCCCCTATGATCATCAGAGTGGATTCGATGAATCAACATGTTCCGCCCACACGAGTTCCCTTCATCTATTTCTTCGCTTACTCGTTTAGTCCGTTTAGCACCGGTTCAAATTGCTGTCCACCCTGTAGATTACCGAATTTATTTGACTAAATCAGTTTTTTTTAAAGTCAACAGACAAAACGAGTTTTTTTCAATTTAACGATCAAGGTGATTTCTTAATTCAGTGTGTGCGGTCAAGTGAAAATTCGAGTATTTTGTTTCGCGCAAATATTTCTTTTCTATCCATACCGGTGTAAATAAAAAGGTCACTTCAGTTCGCTAGCAGATAAACACGAACTTGTAAATTAGGGTAACGGGTGCTCAAATGAATCTCTCGTTTTACTTACTCTTCAACTGAATTTGCTGAAGTATTTTCCTCGGTATAACTTTATCCACAAAGGAACCAGACCTACCTGATCACCTCCGAAAAGATTGGAGCTGGTTGTGAACTTTCCAAGCGTTTTCATAAACTCATTAAATGCTGCCGATTCAACTCACCTTCACGTCAGATCATGTTCGCCAAGCAAGTGAGTGTGGACAGTGGCTGAGTGCTGTTATACAGAGTACTATTACAGCCATTACGACACATGAGCAATCATACTCCATTAGCCAGGTGTACTACAACCAGGGAGAAAATCGTAGACTATGTTGGAAAAATGTTAGCATAATTTTCTGCCTCACAATTTGATTAAGAAAAAACATGCCCTTCGAAATGTGTATGTAGTACGGAGTAGTGTTACTACTCACAAATACGGAGACTTCCAAGAAAATGCTCTGAAGAAAATGTATGGTTTTATTAGTAGACGAGGTATTTTATTTATTTATTTATTTTATTTTTGGGTACCATTACGTATTTGGATACAGCCTTAGGAATGGTTTTTACGAGGGAACGCACTACACTCAACTGCCTGTTAACCGCCCGAGAAGTAACATTAGTTAGTTTTCACCCGTGAGCTAGCCGTGAGCATTGTACTGCATGCTTGGATACGTAGTGCCATAGTGCATAAACTGAAACTTGAGAGTATTCAGATTAGCTCACCGTGACCAAATTACTGTATAGTGATTTATCCTGCTCAGGTTGTTACAAGGCTGATTAATCATCGAAAGCATACATTACGTGAGGACTTAGTCGTAGTCCTTTCGCCCTCTATGAAGATAGATTACTGCCTTCTAACGGAATGGGTGTAGCGTGAATGGGAGGTATTGTCTAAAGTTACTAGCTGGCAGTTTTTGTCCTTCTTTCCGATTTTTCCTGGACTGTGACTGTTATATGACCATATCTTCATTACAAGTGTCCTTGCCAAAGGTAAAAGCTTCTTCGTGATCAACGAAGTGATCTGTGAAACTCCCTCATTGGCTTGTCTCTTTCGATGCAACTGTTGTTCCATTGTGTGCTGTTGCAGGCCTGAACGCTCCTTGGTTCGCTTGCAGGTACGCCCAGCAATGGATGTCAAATTGCTGTTTGGCAGGGCTACTGAGACGCATGCAGATTTCGTTGACCGTTGTTCTTCTGTTAAGTGGGTTAACGGTGTGCTACTCTTGCTGAGCAGACGTTGCTAGTCCTAATTTTTTTGCTATTTTTTGCTCAG
Source organism: Clonorchis sinensis (assembly GCA_003604175.2). Classification (NCBI taxonomy): domain Eukaryota; kingdom Metazoa; phylum Platyhelminthes; class Trematoda; order Opisthorchiida; family Opisthorchiidae; genus Clonorchis; species Clonorchis sinensis. Next base: position 184,882,977 of record CM030369.1, on the reverse strand, counting down.
CAGCCGCTGAAATCTGCAACATTGCTCCCAAACTATTATACGGGCACAGCTGATGGTTAGTCACTCGCGAATACGGCTGTAGGATAAATCGGTTTGCAGGAAATTTGTGAACTTCGTTCTCGATAATTTAATGATATGGCGCTTATTTATAATAAGCTTTCGGTTACTCGATGCGTTGAGAACTCTGCTTGTGATCGAATAGTACCATTCAAATCATCCGCGTTGTTCTGGTTCAGTCGTCTCGGAAGTCCTTGGAAGATGTGCAGTACTGGTGAGCTTCAGCAAAGAGAGAACTTCTCGGTTTGTCATCACAAGTTAACTTGACGGTCTATGCTAAAAACATTGTTGGATGATTATAGATCTGTTCTCTTCCCATGAGGTGCATATGAATGCTGATATTTGCACACCTTCATGGTATTCTAGTATGACACTCGTAGGTAAAAAGTGGGAAACTTCAATCTTTTCTCATGCCATACTTTTAGAGAAGATAGATCGGCAAAATCAGGGGGTATTGGGAAATTATTGTGAATGGCTACTACATACTTTGAACCGCAGTTCGCAGTTGCACTTGTCCCTTAACCTACCTCTGGAGCCTCCGCTAATCCGCCTGAACATAATCGGTTGCTCATAGAGGTGAGCGCTAGAGAGGATATTTAGACCCACACCCAACAGTACACACTAAATTAACTAATACAGCCATTATAACTGACCAACTGGGACAGGCCTTTAAACTAACGACATCTGAATACAGTGCCCATTGCCATCACAAATAGGTGGCCGCGTAGTTAGTGGGAGTCGCCAGACGAATCGCACACCACTAACCGTGGACGTAACACGATCACGGTAACTCGATTAGGTCTACTGGAAGGTTCCTGTGATTGAGTCTACTAGATTGTTTGTACTCTGCCTAACAGTGCACGCAAACTCATATTTGCCTGTTGTCAGAATAACTCTCAGACGTAAATTGGACTTCAATATCTGTCATGCTTGCAGAAAGCTATCTTCCAGTTATCTTCCGCCTACCAATTTTCGTGGTAATGTACGCAGCAGAACACATCGTCCACCACTTGGTTTCTACCAAATAAAGAAACAAGATGTCTACGTCAAATTTTGTTCTCTCTGAATTCAGACAAGTCTTGACCAATGAACTAGACCTCGTTAGTCTGTTATTACCTGTACCCCTGTTTACGAATACTAATGTGGCCTACCTCATAATCACTGTCATAGACGTGCACCCAAGGTCTCGGGATTTTCCACTCTTTTCCCCTCGAATTTACACCGGCCATACAGAAATGTGCCTACTTGGTAGGTGAAAGTCTATCAATCGGAAAATTATAAATTCCAACTCTGATCCTGTCGTCTTTTAAAAATTTACCTGTGTCGACCAGGTCAGTTCAGTGACCACATCCGTCTACTCTGTCATCTTTGTGGGTAGCGTGCTTACACTGCTCAAACATAAATGGGACACTAGTAAAACCAAAACATGTAGGGAGATGGCTTTCTAACTAACCACTCAATCTACTGCTCCAAAGATTCCTGGAATCACTCTTGGCTTCTGTACAACATCTTTATGGAGGCAGCTCCTCTGCAGTAGCCAACAAATCTGTACATAAATGCATGCAAAGATTTCCTCTAAGACCCGACCTACTATAGTTCATAGAATTTAGCTTAATTTTCTACTTCTTCACTAGGATAGATTGCTGTGATTGATAGCAAACGTTTGAAATGGCCACTCAAGATAATAATCTTATTAATTTCAACACTTCTTGGGATTCTGGATGCAGATGCAGCAAGTTAAGTTGCCACCGGGTGTATGCAGCACTTACACATAAAGACGGAGTTGTAGAATATAGTGGATCTTGATAAAACGATTTGTTACTGTAGGGAATTTTGTCAATGTTCACTTGAAATCTCTCACATTGCTCTGAAAACAGACCTTTCGGATTTACATGTGAAAACGAGTTGATCTCAGTCTGGATTTCAGACAATAACAGTTCATACCCTGGTCACAATACCTAATCCGAATAGCTGCCGTCAGTTCCTTTCAGTCGGGGGAGAGAATTCATGTATTTCGAAACAATTTGCTTTTCAAAAAGTCCCATTCCCATCCTCTTTAAATTTGATTCTGTATAACTTGGATTTTAAACGATGAAACCCTCCGGACTCCAGAATGAGTGCATGTATCCACAGAACCTTGCATCTGCTCTAAAATTCCTTGTGGTTAGAAGAAAAGACGAAATTTGTGAAATGCGGTAGCATCAGGTGTTGGTTAGCTATATCCTGAATTTGCCGTCGCGTTTACTTGTTAATTGCTTTAAGAAAGATTGCCGCAAACTCTATTGCGATTTTCAATGGAACCCACATATCCCGCAGCTCACATTCCATGAACGGACAAAGAAAACGAATTGAACGGCGAAGGGAAATTTTGGGACCAAGAAGTCAGGTTTCTAAAAATTAACCAGTACGAAGTCGGTTTTCTTTCCTCCGAAGGAAAGAGTAGAAGTAAAGACGGAGCAATCCGGAATGATAAGTGCCCGTTCCATCACCTTTCAAACCCCGTAAAAACTCTTTGTTAGGGACTGTTGGTTTTCAACTAGATACTTTCTCTGTGTATGTTTCATATGGAACGGAACGCAAACTCCGCAAATTATTGTGGGTGCGCTGCTCAATGAAGCTCCATCAACCATTGTTACAAACAATAAAATAAGCACAGTGAAACTGAATGGGACGAACAAACTTCATCGGATGATTGATACTTCTCGTTAGCCTATCCTGACTCTTGAGCAAGATATCAGATTAAGCTTGACATATCATTGAATCCTGTCCATGCACCACAGTCTGTTGGGATAAAGAAATAGGATTGCTCCAACAGAGCGTTGAACTGCATTTGATGAATGTACCCTTGTCAGCAACCAAATCAGCAACTTCTCATGACAAGCGTCCACTCTAAAATGCCATTTGGTTAGAAACAAATGACTTAGCGGCATCATGTCCTTGTTTTTATTCTCAGCTAGTATTTCTCATCGACTACTTTGTTCACCTGTGTTTAGGCGTGAACAGTTATCATGCGTAACTCACATGTAGTCTCACATTTCCTAAATAATACGTCATCGGATCGGCTAAGTATCGAACTGTAGGGTCGAAATCCCATCTGACTTTGTGAAGTGAGTTTGGTTTTCTGACCAAAATGTTAACTTAGCCGTAAAACAGATTTCACGATGGAATTAGGGCGCACCGTTAAGCTAAGATGCTTCTGGTTTCATTTGTCGTGCCAGCCAGAAGGATCAGTAAACATTGGGTCAAACCCACAGTTGATATAACTCAGTCGATTATTTAGTTAAGTGGTGGTCACTTAATCGGAGGAGACAAAAGGTCAGACAGAATTCGGTCACTCAGGAATCGGAAAGCAAGTGGGCTTATGAGTAAACCACCGTATAGGGGATTACTTGATGAGCTCCAGGAAGGGCGAAACCGGTAGTGAGTTGTCCAGAGTTTACATCGAACATATGAATAGTATTAGAACACACCTTGATACACTGGATATTGTTCTGACTGAGACTTGAAGCGGCCTTTGCAGAACACATTCAGATGAGGAATATTATAAACTAGGGTTTCCTGTGAGTTTATGTGTCCGAGTCGGGGACTCAGAGTATTTGACGAACTTCAAGAAGGGTATAATCGGTAATAGGTAGACCAGAATTTTCAGCGACCTTGTTAATAGTATTTTAGACATGACCTATTATTTCTTAAAATATGGGATTGGTTAAGTCTGTACAGCTTGAAGGCAGATTTACTTTTACATATCGGCCGACGAAGTCTAATGATTTATAACATTTCTCAGTCTCAACGCTTGAGCCCGAGGGGTATTTCGTCAAAGCAAATTTAATCCGCTTAGACCCTATGATGTAATGATATTACCTTGATGTATACTGCAGTCAAAATGAAATTCATATAGTACAAGGAAGTAAGGGACGTAGCTAAGTTGATGCTGTTCCGATGGCCGCTTGCTTACTATACTTTCGAGTTGTAGCGGTCGATCGGTAGGAGAAAACCTAGCTGGTCGTTAGAAATGTTTCAGTCATGGGCAACAAAATAATTCGCGATTACTCTATACTCAGCGATGATGTCGATGAATTTAACATTAAAATCTTGTCATGAGAATAAAGTTGGGGTCTTAGTCTGAAATTAGCCTGTTGATTACTCCAAAATATCCCATCTGCTTCAGCTGTTTGTGCGGGAATAATATCTGACATGATCTATTCGATAGAACTTTATTAGAAAAAAACGAACAAAACAGCTCGTTCTCTGTGCCGACGAGGAATAGAGTCCTGCACTGAGAACATACACTGTTCCGATCTTCACAAGGTCGGCCGGGACTTTTTTAATTCTAAATGAAATTCCATCCAGTAAGTGATTGATTAGTCGTATTGATTAGTCGAGAATCACGGTTTAGCTGCTTTATCCTTACTAAGAATCATCAGCAGGAATTGCCTGGGAAAATCGAACCCGCCAACTTATCATAGATAAATGCATACTGTGCCATCAGAAAACTGATCAGTAATATGATCAAATTTATCCACAAGTCATTAGTTATATGCTGCGAAGGGAAAATCTCGAAAATCCCATAGATCTTCGATCTGAGAATTTGTCACTGTGCCAATAGGAAACCTTGACGTGACCTGCGTGAACGAGGAATAATGGAGCTGTTTTCTGATCAAGTGCAAGTTAAACACACTGCTGATCAACCACTCTTGGCCATATGGTAAAATTTTCAAATACTGATCTGAAGATTAAGGGTTCGAATATCCTTGTGGGCAATTCTTGTGATTCGCAACTCAGACGAAACAGATGTAGATTTTTCTCAGCTGACTTATCCTACGGAATGCCATGTTGTTTGAATTCATCTTGCAGTCGCATCATATCCTGCACTATCTCGCTCCTCGGACCCAAAACAATGAACTACGTAGTAGCTACACTTTGAATAGTTCTTCACTGCTTGTCAGGTTTATCGGAAAGGAAGGAAATTGAGAGAATTCCATTCCCGTTCCGTATTTCTCATGTTCCGCAGGCTAACTACGAGGGACTTCTCCTAATAGGTCAATTTCTACGATATGACCCGAAACCAGAAGTGAGCAATTAATATACAAAAAATCGCTACCCAAACGGTTGAATGATCCTCAAAATTCGGGTATGTCGATAAAATCAACTCACTTTATTGCTGTTTGGCCGCATTACTTCAACAACAGTTGCCGGTACGTTCGGATTAGATAGTTCCATATTGGTCATGGATCTGAGAGTGTAATTCTTATCCCAATGGTGTTTCAACACTAATGAACAGTGTGTAGCTGGTAACTGAACTGTCGGTTATGACGATAGCTATGTGTCTAAGCCAGTAGCAATGGCTGGTCATGAAAGCATATCGTGAGAGCCGAGTATGACTTGACACGAGGATGCAGGGGGTGGACAACAAAACGAGAAGCAGACAGGACGAACAGCACGCGTAGAACAGCGCACACGAACACAGTCGTGGATTCGAGTGTGTGTACGTTGACAGGCTCGATTGAACATACACGGGCGTGGACTTCCTGAACAAACCCGTACTTGACCAGTTCGGATGCTGCAGGAGTTCAGACGGAAAAGAAGGCACTTGCAACGATTTGTCGATGAATGGTGTCGTTTGCGGATGGGATGAGGTATTCGAACTCACTGTCATTATCAGCGCCATTGAATGTAGTTAGGGGGCGAGTAGGCGGATTGTCTGCAAGCCTGTGCAGTCGCGCGCGTCGATTGCATGAACAATGTTCACATCCGTACACCAAATGTGATTGGTCAACCAGGCGGACTGGTTTGCAGGGGTGGGGTGGGGTAGAACTTTTGGCAAGCACACGCTGGCTAAGTGGACACGGAGCGAACTATGTAAACAGGACGACCGACGTAACTGTCCACCTTGAATAGCAAAAAGAACGGAAACATTGATCTGCAATCACAGAGCTACCAGGACAACGTTTTGCTCACGATTCATCAGGTTGACTAATCAATCAAAAAGTGCATGCGAGTGAGTAAACGGATCGTTTGGAGTTGCTGCAGACAACAAACTCGCTGGATTGTTGTCTGCCCACTGAAAAACTCCATTCTTTTCGTTTGAGAACGTATAATTTTCTTCCATAGTATGATCTGAAGTCTCACGTCAACAGTGTTGGAAAGTTAGAGGTATTCAAAACCAACATTTGGATGCATTAGCTCTCTTTTGAGCACTTTCCATCCTGCCTTTACATCCTGTTCTTGTATATGACAAAGTGAAGCAGCAGTGGACTGTAGCTCCTCTCTTCCTAGAACACATCCTAAGTGGATACTCAAGGAGTTGTTCCTGGGCATTTCTACGATCTCCATCATAACCAGATACGTGGATTGTATAAGAAGCCAAGTTGGCCGGGCTAAATACAATAGCACGACATAACAACGGTAGATATTTTCTAAAAAAACACTTACTAAAAAGTAACTAGTACTGGTCTCAAACTTTCCAGTATACTCGCATTGTGGTAGTTAGCTCAACTTGCTAGCCCTGGCCCACCGACCTGGCAGGATATTCTTGAGTTAGAGGTGGACAACTCTCGCCTTTGAATCCATATCTTCACATCACCGTTCGTCTCATTACTGATTATAAGTTAGGAACTCGGGTAATTGAACACACGGTCTTTGAACTGTAGCATTAATTTGGAAGGTAATAGAAGGACACGGCATATATGTTGAAAGTGGCTGCGGTTCTTGGTAGGTCTGGAGATCGGTACAGCTTTGCAGTGTTTTCCGTAAAAGGAGAGTTTGGCTGATCCAACTTTATTCAAGATGGAGGCCCTCGCCTTGCTTGGTAAATGGTTGAGGAGAAGCAGTCTTGCAATAGGCCATCGAAAGCTTCCCGCTGACATGCTAGTTATGTTAAAGGCAAGTAAATTTTCTCTTGACGAAGTGAAGGGAGAAATCAGTGGACTGGCTATGGAAGCGTCAGAGCACAAAGTTTAAATAAGTTTATTCGGAGTTTGTTCTATAGGTAGTGATTGATTCGTCTGTTGCAGCAGTACAGTGGAGATACTCGGGTGCATTCCCAGGTGTTTCGTCTGCGTGCCGAGCTTGGAGTCTCGTGAGCAAGCAGTATGACAGCGTTGGAAAGGAGCTTTCAGTTATGAATAACACCTATGAGTAACTAAAATATACTGTCAGGTAAAGGACAAATACCCATTTGGGCAGACGGGTCCTTTCTGGAATCTTGCCTTCGGGGTCTTGTATATACATTGGTAAATCCAAACCGATCAACATATAAATGCCTGCATGATCAGAAGATACAAAAGCAAGTGTTGCGACGATCAGGGGCGCGTGATTACGGGCTAGGAAAGGAATTGGATTGTTTGGGGTTACGTCGTGGGGGTTGGCCGACTGGCCTTTTGATCCTCCTCGATCAATAAAAGCGCTACCAGCAAACCACAATTTCAGTCAGTCAACCGTCGTGACCTTGATTCATGAATTGACCGAAGACGATTCGATCCTGTAGACCGTCCTTAACCCCCTATCCCGTATTCTTCTCTGATTCGGTACTATTTGTTCTCACTTTACCTGTCAGTATATTTAATATATTTCATAAGTTTCATATCTTCATAGATGTCCACAACCTTAGATATTTTTCAACGGATAGCTGAAAAGGGTTACTCTGGTTGGATGCGGGTTCTCAGTCTACAACCAACTATTCAAATGTTTTGCTTCACTGCAGAAACGCGTATCAGACGACTGGATGGCTTTTGGGGACAGGACATACGGAAGATATCAGTGTTTGACCATCGGTGTCTCCGAAGCATTGGTCAGGTGTGGTGCGAACATCGGATTAGTAATGCTGAGGTACGTCAGATGGTCTTAGGAAGAAGGAACTCTCCCGCGATAGATGAATTACTCACGCTTCATAGGTTGCGCTGGTTGGGACATGTACTCCGCATGCCAGAAGACCGTCTGCCCCGCAGAGCTCTTTTCGCCCAGCCCTGTGCTGAGTGGAAGCGACCGAGAGGTGGACAGTGTATGACCTGGCAACGAAGTACGAAATCACTAACCGATAAACTTAGTCGGGTAGGCAACGGCCATCTCCCTGGATGGGCGGGTGGGCAACTGCCGCCTCCTTGGATGGGGACCCCAGGACTTAAATCACCAGTGATTGGTGACATTCGCGGAAATGGCCCAATCGGTCAGTCAGTGGCGCTCGTGTATCAAAGCTATCACCTTCAGTACGTAGCTACCCAATTTCTGAACAAACTGAACATGCCTTCGCCTCCAAGGCTTGGTTGTACGTTCCACATTCCCGTTTTCCGGTGGTGGAAACTGTAGCAGCTGGAACCAATGTGCCTACGGCACACGGTTTGTAGCTGATAGATTGAAATGAATTGAATCTATTTCAAGTGAAAACAATTCCGTGGAGTTGGAAAACAATCCTTGTGAGGGTGTGGCTGCTATTTGAGAGGGTGGTGAACTGTGAATGACTAGGTAGAAGCTAATTAATCCCGCAGTTTGATTCATGTTTACTGAGAAAGTGAGAATTCTAAGGATGAACGTTAAATTTGTTGAAGAAGAAGTATGATTGTGTCCTGAATTCACTCATCTGTTCAGTTCGACCAAAGTTGAAATAAGTAATGTGATGGCTACCTTTCCCAACCTGCATCGTCGACACCATTAGCCTGATCGCGGTCAGTTAGTACCGCTGTGCATCTGTGTTGCTCTACTAAACAGAATCGTAACCAAATCGAGCGAATCGCCAAACCTTTTTACGCTTCGACCTACGACACATAAATTGTTCAACTATACTTAAAAATTCACCCGAAATACATGTATGTTTGAAATTCATGTTCACCTAATGTATATTTTTTCTCGGGAAGTTTAAACTATTTACAGAAACACAGAATTGAACTTACAAGCGATAAACACAGCAAGATTCGTATTTGTGGCCTCTTATATTAAGGTTTCTGGAATGAGTATCTCAGTGCTTATATACACAGACATATCCGGATCTGTGATGTACCCAATGCCATTTTTAAACTTGAGAGACTGGCTTCAGTAGTTGGTGATCTGTTCAGTATCACCCCGCTCATAATTGGCGATAGCCTCGTGCAGACGCTGCAGTGATGCAAACGCGCGCTTGATGGGTAAATGGGGTGTGTCTGACGTTGCTTGTTGCTTGAGTTTGCTTATATTGAAAGCCCGATCAACTAGGGCTTACGGGACTCCACCGTAGTAAGCTTTGTGCACATTCCATAAAGGACTGCTTGAACGGATTCAACAAATTTAGTGTGACGCTTTAAGCGAGACTGGATTACGCTCCATATAACAAGATACATATGGCTGGCTTCACGAGATTCCCATCAAATGTGTTGGTGACCTGTAGATTTCGAGAAAAACAAGCCACCAGACACGATACCACGTTTTGTCGTTGTACAGCATATCAAAAAAGGAATTATTTGGTACATGCATGAATCCCATTAGGCTCATGTGTAGTTGTCCAAGCACTCCCGGAAGCACGTGGACACCTTTATATATGTGTGCCGTAAAGCTGTATGCTGCTTCCAGGGCCTTCGCATAAGAAAGGGCTTACTATAGTAGTCAATTTTGGAGCTGGGAGTGGTCCTGGGAATGATGTTCATTCCAGGTCAACTAGCATCCTGTTTTCTTCAGCGACATTTAGAGCGTGAAATTTTCTTTTTTATTGAACCTGAGGAAGGATACTCCGTCTTTTCACCCGTAAAACCTCAAAGTAATGTGAAGTTCACATCTGGTTTCCTTCAGACGCTTGCTCATCGACCCACTACAAATACATCGAGAGGTGTGGAGCGAAACTTAAATAGCTAAAGCAGAATTCAATGCCAAACATAGACTACTCAGTATAGTCTTGGAGATACAGATTGAATTTTCGTGAGATACCACTTCAAATGCAGGCTGTTGTTCTTGAAAGTTTTCCCTATCAGCATTGATCCATTGCGCTATCTCTCAGCGAAAGGTCATTATTACGTAGGATCAGATGTACCGCTTTATTTCTAGTGGTATCTCTTACGGGATTATTTTTTGTAGTTTTTCGTGGTTGAGCTTGTGAGTTCCACTTCGCTGCAAGTGTCCATAATAAATCAACTGCTGGCATTACCTGAGGGTCGGCTGCACCAAGTTTGGTGAGGGCTACCGTTGCAATGTGTGCGTGATCAATTCCTGACGCTCGGTGTATAAAATATAACGGAAGCGTTGGTTACGCATGGAAAAAGCCACCAAAAGGTCGACTGTCAAATATAATCCATACGGATCGAACGTCATATCTACGCAGCCGGCTGGCTTATAGTTCACCGAATCACCGTAGGTGGTCAGGACCTTATCAGTAACCCCACCCTGACTGAAAAAGATGAACGTAGGGGTATACGTGACCTGTGAACATTGATAATGGACCAAGCGGTGTGGCCTAATGTCACGTGGCAATCTGGTTCCAGTCATTCACATGGTTAATTTACATATCCGTTTCACAGCCGTCCGAACGGCGGAACCTGGATGTTCTGCTTAGCCAGGCGAGTCTTGCAGCTGTCAACTTAAGAATAGGCATGTACTTCCAGAACCAGCGTTTTGTGGAGCTTGGCACATGTTTCAGTTGGTTTTTAGATCTCGCCTACATTTGCGCGGGTCTTTCGAGTAGGAATCTGTCATTTTTCTTTCCATGAGAGACAATGTTTGGTTCAAAAGGCACGAACAGTCTTTGACCTTATGAGTAGTGCATTACGTATACACATGTATCGCGATATCTCGAATATCGTGCCAACTGAAACATGAGGCAGCCTGGTGTAGCACATTCAGTTGCCTGGAAACATCACAAACGAGAGATTCAGCTGGGTTCCAGATGAGTCTCTCGCAACGCCAAATTTGTTTGCAAATGAGTGTAGTTCACGAAGAGTCTATTTACCTTCCTTAACATGCTTTCATACTAAGACGATTTTCTCATCCTCAGTTAGGCGGTTTGATCTGAAACGGTGCTTCCGGTGCTGGCTTGTTTCACAATTTCTGCTCCACTGACCATGCGCAAGCATCTCCCGATGACTGGAAAGTAGGTTGTGACAGCTAGTTAATTCACTCGACCTGATGTGGAACTTCCTAAACCGGAAGTTCGGAATAGAGCGTGGTCCAAGTCGGCTAACACTGAAGAGACAGATAATATGAGGCCAAATTGGAGTGGACCGGTACGGTCTCAAAACTCTACTGTGAAGTTGTAAGTACCCAAAATCCGTTCCACTCACCTCTCCTGACCCTACACTTAACCTTATATCTGCACACAGAGAGTGCTGCCCGAAACCACTGTAGAGACTTAGGTTAACTGAACAACGCTTCGTGTATTTTAACGAGAACGGTGGCAGGCGGTCTCATTAACCTCAGCTCAGTACAATTAGACTATCCATGAGGCTTCTGAAACGCTTTGACGGCCCACCACCGGTTTCGCCCTTCTCGGTTCCACCAAACCTATAATTGAACCCAAATTGTGCGCCATTGGCGAAATACAGTCATTTGCAAACCGACTTGGTTTTGACGCAGAATTCAAGTGAATCAGGGCTGGATCTCTCGTCCATGCTATTCTCAAATTGGCTGCCTCTACCGGTTGTGTCTACAAGGAGAGTGAAACCGTTAGTGCGCTGTGGAAGAGTTTTCATCAACCGAGTGAGTAGTTCTCTTTTCACGAAGGCTGGTAACCTCAGCGCCGTCGAATACCATAACGCTAATGTACTCGCGGGTGGCAGTTCGAATCACCTGTACGATAACGCCTCTCAACCAGGCAAGCGTTTACGATGGCCAGTTGGAACAAATGCAGTGTGTTCGACAGTCAATGAGTGGGCTCAAGTGAGCGGATGGAAATGCGGGTAACCGTGGCATGTCACTGATCGGAAGCGATAAATAGACAAGGTCCATCCGAAATGAATAGATTCGGCCTGTGTTACGAGCTGTGGACGCCGGCAGGTGGAGGAGAGGCATACTCTGACTCGACGCTATCGCCCGTCACCCCACGCGACACTGATGCACACCTCTAATCTATTCGATTGCATCTGACCCATTTTCCTTGAACGACGAACCCCTATGTTACGCGCTTAGCTATCCGTCCATCCGTCATCGTGAGGGACACTGCATTGCACTATTACCCGACTCGTCATTCTTGTTAAAGCTCGAGTACTTCTTTACCGGTCTCTGTACAACCTTGTGACGAATTACATCCTGTGGCAGATCACACAAACTCATTTTTTGATGACTGACATCGGATTATACACATGTATAATCAGAATATATACGTCACAATATAGTATTGTGATTGAAGACAGAATGGCGCTATCTACTGCTACAACTACTAGTCCGGAAAAGCAAGAAAATTTGGATGTATTAGGGGGAAGTTCATGATGGAGTAGCAGCGATATCTCTTATGAATAGTCGTTCGTTAATATCAAACACACTATTCAAACCATCCCTAATTTGTTACCGAAAGTTTCTTTGGGATGGATTGCAGCGCCTGCTCTCAAACCTCGGGCCATTTATTGGCTGCACATTGGTGATTTCCTGCAACTCACCTTTCTGCTAGTGGCGTCTTGTTTTCAGTTTCCAAGTAGTTAAAGGCTGCACTGTAAACAGACCGTCAACATTCTCAACATTATCCATAACTGTCAGATAATTTTGGATCAAGAACTGCCTAATATTAACGATTTGCAATACCCAAAGGGATATGACTGCTTCATGTCGTGTTGGGTCGTTGATCCGATAGGTGGATGTTGATCTGTTCGCCGAGCTTGGCAATTAAACTGTGTATTAATGATGTTTCTTTTGATGAGAGAACCTTTTCAAGTTAACTGTTAAACTCTTCGAACAGGTTAACAGTCGCCTGATCAACAACCAATAAACGCACCCGAGCTACCAATATTTCGACAAATGACCACTGTATCCTGTTGACAATTAGAAAAGACCAAATGCAGGATTTCATTATCAGTTACAGTTCAAAAGGCCACAATGTTGTGTCTACAATACTAAGGATTCTTTGCAGTTGAAATAATCGCAATACAAACCTGTAACTAATAAGTAGACTTATGAACTGAGGTCTATTGTGCCACGATTTACTCTGGTTGCAAATGAGTGTATTTCTCGAAGTCAGTCCAATTTGGGTTGAAGTAGAACATAAGTTTGACGGAAACTCGGAGACTACGCCTACCTGATGAGCCCCAAGAAGGGCGAAACCGGTCGTGAGCTGTCGAAGAATTTTCAGCAACCTTATGAGTAGTGAATTACGTATATACTCTGGACGATGTTTAGACTTGGAAATTCGAACCATTTGGTTAGTTTATAGTGCCATCTCGCTCGACTGTCCATCCTTTCAAAAACACATTGAGAGCTAGAATATGAACATTTATGGACAACGAATCCTAACTCTCAAAAAAGCGGCCAAGCATTTATCTAGTCAAACGGAGACCACTATTTGAGTGCGTTTCCAAACATGAAACAAACAGAAAGACGATTCAGAAACAAAAGCTTCGCATACGTTAGGAGAGGTTGTGTTAAAATTGGGGTTGTTGGAGGTAAATACACTGTGCTGTACCAATGTACTACGAGTACATGTCAATGGCTGTTCTCATAATGCTGATCTCTGTCTAACAAAGATCCCATTACTGGGGTTCCCGTCTACAGAGACCACCTGAAGGGATTTCTACCAGAAGGCTTTCACATAATAAAAAAGCATACTTCAAAGAAATGGTGAGAATTCAAATTTTTAAATTGTATTTCAATGGTGGTAAGCTCCCCGGAGGGAATTTTTTCTGGAAATTGCTCATAGGTAGTTCGAACGGAGCACTTAGACCATCTTCTTCCACCAGAACGAGCTGGTTGGCAGAGTTAAAGCTCCCTCCCACCTGGTATGCAAAATTAGTGTCTTGTATGCTTGCGGCAAAATTCGTAAAAACAGTTTTCACTGACAGATTTTTTATTATTTCAGCAACAAGAAAGTGAGGCTATAATATGTTCAACGCACGCACCAGAACTAAATTGTCTCCGTGGTAACGCTCTGCCCTCATTGTTTCGCCTTTTGGTTTGTACAAAATTTCAGTTCACAATGCGGTCATCATCGACATGTTAACCGATGACCAGTTTCCAACTGGATCACTGCACGTGTCACCGCCGCGTTTTCGCTCGCTTATCACTCAAGCTTTATCGTCATTTGCACCGACCAACAAACGGTCAGTTTGAGCGGACAAACGGTGAGTAGCAGGAGCAGCGATCAACAACACAGTTGCGTCGACAACCAGATTATTACGCCGAACATGTGAACTAACGATGATCGTTCAACAGTTGATGTGCGTGGTCTTGTGACCGGCATATTCGGTCTTGTTTTCCGCTGTAGGGGTGGGAGGTGCAGCTCGCGGATGCGGGGACTAACGAATCGTGGCTAAGTAGCCAACAGTCAGCTATGTTAACGTTTTTACTATGCGATGTTGAGTTCCGCTTGCTGAATATTAAATATATAGTTATTATGAACTGAATACACTTGTGCATATTCTGTTCAAATCGTCGAGTCAAAATAGGCTCACAGTGGCTTGATGACATACCGCTATCATTGAACGATAGATCAATAGCAGTCTTTTCTGACCTCTGCAGTGGGAAGCAACTTAAGTAAAATGACCTAGCGCATCGCGAGGTATCTTGAAAGGGTTCCCGTTCGCTAAATTGGTTAGATATACTCACAATCATCTGCTGTATGGTGAAAGTGGCTTTTTACGATGAAGCAGCTGCCAATCTTGTGTTCTATCTGAAACCAAACGGTACGCGATTCGCAAATTAATTTCGTTCGCACACTCATTTGGTTTTAGCAGAAGTCCCAGATGAACTTATGATGTTCTCCAACCAAATGTGCTACAAAAACACCGTCTGATTTATCAGTTGGTAGGCTAACTGGGATATTCCAGTGCATTTTCTCGACGGAAAACTTACTATATGGTTGCTGAAAGCTCTTCGACGCTCACTACAGAGTTCACTCTTCTCGGGGACACATTCGATAGACACAGTCAGCTGCAGTATGGCCTAGAGGAGGGATTCATCTGAGATTCTGTGGAGTCACTCGTGAAAGCCAAATGAGTTTGTTGATGAGTGAATTTTCCCAAATTTTTGAAGGAAAATCGGGGACTGCGTCTGCCTGCTGAGCTCCAAGAAAGGAGCAACCAAGTTTTCTAGGGGTTTCCAGCAACCTTAAGAAAATACACACCGATATCTCGCAGATCGTACCAATGGGATCAATAAGTGACCTTTGTATGGTATGATTAGTTGAAGAATATCATGAGTGAGATTTAGTAAAGTTTCCCGTTAACACCAAATTTGTTTGCAAAATATGTACTTTACCACAAATATAAGGCCATTTCCGAGGCACTCGTTGTCCGTGGCACATGAGAGAGGATCACGGACAATAAGAGAAGGAAGATAGCCCTTGGGGCTTGAGGGGAAAAAGTCAGTCAACTTCTCGATTTCCTCGCACACCAGCTACTGAGCACCGTACGGAGCAAGTAAGACTGAATAGAGTGAACTGACCCTGCAGATGTAACAGTCGGATCTACTGAATCAGTCGTTTGCATATAGTGATGGAAAATTTTCTATGCACCAACAACATGCGAACGTTTTTGTGTGAGTTTTTACCACTGTCCGCTCTCTCTGACAACAGACGCCGTTGACGCATCCAATAACACATTAGCAGCCACTCACCTGTCCCGCCACTGTGCAACTCACCAAACAGGCAGCCATCGTAACTAATTTAATTGTTCATCTGCTACCTTAATGAATTCACTGTGGAGGATACCCTTCTCACGCTAACTTACGGAGCTAAGTTCTTGCTCCAGTATACTTAAAATGCGGTGGGCACCGTCACCAAATAAAGGAAAATGCCATCGAAATTGTTTGAAACAGCTAAAGTGGGGATTCATGACTTTTCTAAGCAACTAGAGGTTGTAAACTTCAAATCGAGCGATGAAGCTTCCGGAGGGTTTTCAAATTTTAGACAGTTCACAAACCAACTCCTGCCTGACGCAGACCACTTGTTTGTAATCTCTTTCACTGATTTGAAGACCTTCCAAGCAGCCAAATACATGCGTAATTACCTCAGCATCAGGCTTGCCAGTTTTATTTGCAAACCAGTCTTATCCGTTTGGCATAAAAGCGATAGTAAAGGCATAGACAAGCATGTAACAATCTACGGATTTTGTAGGTGTCATTTGGTTGTAAAATCCATTGGATACCCCAAACGAGGGGTGTAAAAAAGAAGTGAAATCTCCAAAATCGTGTGCAGTTGTATCAGAACTCCTCTGTAATTACCTTGAGATTCCGCGTCAATGAGGCCTACTTATTTGAAAGATGTGAGAAGGAGTAGGGTAACTTCGCGCTCTACTCTTGGAAAACAGTAATCAGGTTACTGAACGAGAATAAGACAAATATGTCGAGGCAAACCTAATGGTTAGGGGACAAGTTTTGTCAACCCATCCTGCGTGTCTGGAGACAGCCTGGGATTCAGCTCATCAGACTTAACAAAAGTTCTGGATATGAAAATGCTTCGAGACTGTTTTAATGAACACACTACACTAATTCTATGTTTCCTTTTCCGGATTATATCAAAAGCTGTGACTGTGACTGAAATAGTTTGCACGTGAATTAAAAGCCCCCGGTACAATTTAGATCCGCTCGCTTTTCTCCCGTTCCGTGAGTTTGTCCATAACGAGTCTGGCACACCGACGACATCTGAGTTGATATAAACATGTGCGTGCGCAAATACCCACAAGGTGTTTGTTCGCCTGTGTGTATGTGTGTGTGTGTGTCGGTCCACCAAGATCTTTTCTCCTTTCGGAGTCAAGTTAATTAGTGCGCTATCTCGTTTCCTTTCAGGACTCAAACAACGAATACACAGACGTTGCCCGAACTGAAGAGAGGATGTGAACAGGGGGTAGGGTGTTGGGTCGGATAAACACTATGCCATGGGATACGCGTGTGACTAACGAGGTCTAGCTTCATCACCTCTCTAGCAGAGAAACACGTGCAATGGCTGTTGAGCTGCCACCGATGAGAGCTAATTATCAGTTCGCAGACAGAGAAACAATCCCCCAAAATGGGTTCCAGCATGCAACACGCTAGCCATGACGTGTCACAAGGGAAAACAGAAGGCGCGAAAATGAGTAGATTGGTTTGTCGGGCTACTAGCTTATGTTGCTTCTCATCTGTTATGTTAAAAACACTGAAGTTAATGGATTTTAGGGATTATGTCGAATTTAAACCTTACAAGTGTTGCAGTACTCTCTCATAGACTGCATCAAGTTTCTTTGGCACAAAACCAGATTTTGTGTTGTGTCAATAATTTTCTGAACTATATCAAATTTTCTTGACGGAATGGCAAGCAAGACTGGCGTGTTTGGTAATCTGGAATGCGGAAAAGTCACATTCTTTTGTCGTACACGGCTTTGTGGATTAAAATGTTTCCTTCGGATTGTCGTGATCGATTATTGATAGATCTATAACAACTGGTGAGTAGATGGAATAAGCAACGAATGACTCTATAAAACTGGTCTAACATAGTTGTAAAAAGGAGGGCATGAGTTGTGGTATATGAGAACAATTTAGACTCGCTTCTAGTCATTTGGAGGAGCACCAAGATGGGCGGACTTTATCGGCAATCATGCTTTTACTCAGTTGGCGCTAATACCCTAACTTCCTCGTTAGAGTTTGATCCCTTATGTCATGTCACCAAACCATCTATCTAGTTATCTAGTCAACATCAGTTTTAATCACAGTTCGCAAAGTCTAACTTCGGTGAACTGGTCGTGCCTAATCATTCTTTGCCAGATTGTGTAACATGCGTAAGCAGTGGTGACAATATCCCATATCCATAAACGTGGACTATCTTGATCTGGTGTTTACTGAATATCTGCCGTGATCGGTAATCACATACCATAGTAAAAATTCACACCGATACAGACAAAGTATACAGCCCTGTTCCCATCTTGCCTCCAAGGATCACCCAAAACTGTTTTGGCATGGTCTTATTGCCTGGGTTTTTCTGTTTACCAACAAAAGTTTATCAGAATCCGGCTGTCTTAACTTCGCAAAAGGATAAGTTTCTAACCACCGTTAGGATGTGCCTTTAAATGATACAACTGCGGCATGCATTGAGGACTACCAGCTAGCCATCCTTTGTTACTTTGTTGCAAAACGGAAGACTACTCAGTACACCATCAAACTGAAAAATGACAACCTACAGAAACTTCTATTAATAGACTTCCAACTTTTCACGAAAACTCGCTTGTTCAGCGCAGCAAGTTCCATTGTCTGCTGTGCCCCCTTATCAGCTCGGGCTATGAAATCGCGCAAATCTTAAGAAGTGGAGAACAATTGTTGGTTCTGTCCTTTTTAGCTCTATCTGTTTCCATGAAAGGAAGCATTTCCACTAGTCATGTAGTAAAACCTCTCCAGAATGTCATAGTTTGTAGATTTTGTGACTGAAATTTGAGACATCTGTCTGCCAAAGGCTTCTCATAATTTAGTACGACGCGCACTGTTCAATACTCGTAATGAGAAAGTAACAGATGGGCCTGGCTTTTTAGCTTTCCAGGACGGGAAATCTTTATGAGTTGGGTGAAGTTCATATCTTCTGGTAGTGTGAGAAGATTTCGGGAGTTTTTAGTGGAGATTTTGTCCTACGAGTAATTCGCATCTCTGCAGTTTCATCTTTATTGAGAAGCACAGTCAGACAATCGTGGCCGAACTGTCAAGTGTTCAAAATATTAACCAGGTGGTCACAGCTAACTTGGGTGGGATACGCACTGCTGACGATTCCCAATAAGAAAAAACAGCCGTACTGTGCTTCTTGGCCTTTCAACTTGGACATGATGTACTTACAGGGCAAATCCCTTATTAAAGAAGTGTATATCTACAGATTTCATTCCTTTTCTTTTCTTTCAGAAGTATGACAGGCTTTAACTACTCAGCCCATTCGACCCTGGCTGACTATACCAAGTTGAGCGTCGCCGTATTCTGCGCCCAAAGTTCTTGCCGATTTATTTTACGTTTACTCTCGTTTCTGCAGCGTTAGCTGACGGCATACCCTTTGGTTTTGTATTGTCGTTTGAGATGTTCAACAGCACTTCCTTTAACTTCGACCTGTACATTCATCTGCCCCTCCACATTTAGGTTTTTACAGGAGACTCACCTAGAATCTCTCGTTTATGATACTCTTCACCAACTGAATGTGCTGTACCAGGTCACCTGATGTCTCAGTTGGCACGATATTTGGGATATCGTAGTACATGGCATAGTCGTAATACACTACTCCTAAGTTTACTGAAAGCTGTTCGACAGGGAAAAACCGGTCATGGACTGTCGAAGAGTTTTCGGCATCCTTATGAGCGGCGTATTACATCTGGAACTTTCCTCACCTTTTGTGGATTCTATATATTAAAAGTATTCTAAAGTGTTTGTTCACGCGAATTTTTCATTAGGACAGTATTCTTCCATTATTGGAGAGGCTTAAGGTTATATAGGTGCCCGGCCGTAGACCTCACTAGTGCAGAGTGAGTGTCAGAGCAACTGTCAAGTTCCTAGAAAACCTATGCTTTCCTAAAAGGACACAGGTCGCTTAAATTGCCTCATATTGTGGGGTTAGTTCATAAAGCTAAGCGTGGTAACAAGCCTAGTTCGATCCTTTTCAGGCTCATATGCAACCATATACAGAACAGTTTGACATGCGGCGCAACTTAGAGCTCTGTCTGATGGGATCATTTTGGTTTGGTTGAACAATCGTAGACGTGTGCGAAACTGTTATTTACATAACACTACTTCTAAGGTTGCTGCAGACATGTTGAAAGGTCATGACCAATGTTGCCCATCTTGGGGCCCATCAGATAGGCGTAGTCTTTGAGTTTCCATCAATTTTATCACGTTTTTTAGCACTAACTGACAAAATACTGTCACTTACGAATCGAGTTGGTGCGATTCGGAGACGCAGTAGGAATTTAGCTAAATTTTCCTTCAACATCAACCTGTGAGAAAAAGCTTTGCAGCACCGTAAAGGTGCCTCATTCCAGTTGCGACTTGCCCACAAGTTATTGATGTGTATTACTGTGTAGTGAAAGAGAAAAGAGAACATCCCAGAATCCACAGGTTCTACTATATGAGAAGTTTTTATTCTAGTTTTCATTCGACACCGATTTTGTGACAGACTGCTTGAGTAGAAGACTACCGACCCCAATCACACCATTAAAATGCCACACAGAGTTGACTGTTCGACCTTTTCCAGAAGAATGACTCTTTCGTTCTCTTTACAGTCTTATTGGTTTTGCATTTTTGACGGTCCCAAATATGGATGAGATGACTTTTCAACACAGGGTAAGAAAACTTCATTGCCCAAATTGATTTTTAAAGAGACTTAATAGAGTCCATGCGGTAAATTGTCACTCTGTTCCCCCTGGGCCACGACTGTATATCACTGAAAAAACGGTTCAACAACTTTATACGCGTTTTAACTTCCACTGAAAGTTCATGTTTTATTTCAATTAGGCAGTGCGCACAACGGGGCTATGAAATTTTCGACACATTGGAAGCTTTTATATTGTTGATGCAACATTCTGCTGGGCATGAACAGGAAATTTGCGCTTGCGTTAGCCACCAGCTTATACCTATTGACCGGATATGTTCCAGCGGATGTGGTACAAACCATCGGGCTATGACTGACGTGGGATTTTGTTGTGCTTTGAATAACAGGTTTTTATGAATACAGGTCCATTTAATTGAACCAGCTGATTTGGTGGGTAGTTTCTTCTCCTCAAACGACTCATGAACGACAAAGTAGTCGAGGATGACAGGCAGCCTACTACTGGTAACTTTTCACTCAACGGACAAGCTCTCTACCAGTTAAGCTAGCGTGAAATTGCTCAGTCTCAAAGTTGGTTCAGTAAGTGCGTATTAAATGAAAAGATAATTATCAAACACAACTGCTAACACCCGCAACATATGCCAATACAACTTTTTAAAAACTTTTGTCCTATACCACATGACTTGTAAATTTACATCTTAATTTCATTGATATTTCAATTGTACCATCAAATGGTTTATTCGTTAACAGCTTGGATGCAGTAACTAGATGTCATACCTATAAGTAACCTGCTTTGGCCCACCAGAAAATTAAGGTTTTCCGTCTGGATTCTTCAAATAGTTATATACATACGTATACATATACGGTAGTTTCTGCCAGCAAAGGTCACTTAAGGGGAAAGACCCATTTGGCACGGGGCGGTATCCACTGGAAGAAAACACCATGCCTCTACCGTGCAAAATGCAACAATCTTTGTACGTTAAATTTCTACAATAAAGCAAAGGTAACTTAAGGGAAAAGACCCATTTGGCACGGGGCGGTATCCACTGGAAGAAAACACCATGCCTCTACCGTGCAAAATGCAACAATCTTTGTACGTTAAATTTCTAC
Organism: Clonorchis sinensis; assembly: GCA_003604175.2. Lineage (NCBI taxonomy): Eukaryota > Metazoa > Platyhelminthes > Trematoda > Opisthorchiida > Opisthorchiidae > Clonorchis > Clonorchis sinensis. The sequence continues at coordinate 184,861,457 of CM030369.1, read as the reverse complement.
AATAATTCGATGGCTAACATAAGCTAGTTCACTGATATTGTGATTAACCTTTATCAGCCCAGCAATGTAAAATGATTTTTACCGTCGTTGGATGCTGTTACCAGTTAGCTCTTTAAAAACACCAATCAGGATTGCAAAAGAAGCCATTGTATGGATTCAAACGTATGCGCAATTTTATTGCAAGTATTTTTATTTCGCTGTGTTATCGAGGTTATTTGAGGTCATCTTGAATTAACACATTTCCACTAAATGATGTCACAGATGTGCATCGTGTGGCAACATCAAGACAACCTAGTTCAAGATTATGTGTTACAGTAATCTGTACAACATCCCATTTCTGTTTGACCTGTGAAGTACATTTTTATAGCAAAAAACCTCCAAGGTTTGACTAACTCGCAGAAAGGATCACTGTTAATTATTCCCTTGGAATCGTCCCTCTTAAGAGGATATATATATATATAACTGTCATTTTGATGATGCAGAAGTTCACAAGGGTTCATTTTTGATCTATCTTTTCAAGTAATATTCCCAGAGTAATAAAATTGTTTTAACTGTAATGACTGTCTAAGGAGATCCATCGAATGTGAATTCCGTTCTAGCACGGCTAAAAGCATCCGAAAATACACAGAGGAACAGCCACAGGTTGTCTTTCAGGAGTTAATGATTTCAGGCCTGAGCTTTCGGGACCCGATTAAAATGGTATTAATTCCAAAGATGGTAATCTTTATTATTATGACTGCTGTACGTTCACTGTTATGGATGTCCACAGGTAACTGATAGTCATTTTTGTACATAAAAATGCCGGTTTGAGTAGTCATGCCCATAACTTCAAGATAGTTGTTTAATATTATCATACAAGACACTGGCCACATGCAGTTTTACCTATTACAATAGATCTGCGAATCGCAGTTCTTCAGTTGGCAGACAAACCGGGACGGTCTACGTTTGTCTATTGCTAACGGACTTGTACTGTCAACCGAACACACTCATTTTTCAGCAAGCCTCTCGGTGCGCGGTGATGTCACTGCAAAATGCCACTCAAGGAAAACGGTCGAATGTTCCTAGTTGAGAGAGTTGGTCTCAATTGTTTTGTGCTAATTTGTTCGTCCTGATTTGGTCTACTCTGTGACTGCACAATTTTCCAGTCTGGTGGGAACCGGTCAACAGAAGCCGACTGAACTCGTCTTGTGCTGATGACCCTCTATCCGCTGTGTATGGCACACATTAACAGAGTTCTCGTAGTGCTGCTGTGTAGTCAGGCGTTCGCAAGACAGGATAGTACAATGTTGCAAACAACTCCATTCATATCGTACAGTGGCAATCTCACTAAGCAGAAAACCTACCTCATACTAACTTCTCGAATATTTCTGTCATGTGCTCTGTCATTTAAAATCGTCTTGAATTACAAACCCCAATTTCATAATCATTAAAATAGATATCAACATCATGGCAAAGCAGCAGTACGCCGTCATGGTGTTTTGCATATTCAAAGTATGAAGTTGTGCACTCTTTGGATAACCGGTGACATGGAGAATAATATTTTAGGAAGGGTTCCTGAAATCTGCGAGGTGGTGGTTTCTTTTTTTTTGGGGGGGAGGGGCGTGTTGTAAATCGTGCCTTCCAGAAGTGGCGTCACGCATTATCCAAAGAAATGACATGTATTTGAGGGGATCTTTCGTAACGGTAACGAGGTATAACGGTTTTCTCCCATAGATGGTTCTGATATGTTTTTTAACAAACCTAATTTCGCAGTCTAAAGCTCATGCATAAAATGATACAAAAGTGCCCCACACTTTAGGTAAACGGATGATAAGCTGAAAGGTCTGAGAACAGTTGGCCTGTACGGACACCGGAACTACCCTTCGAACGGAACGGCTGCAGCATGTAGCCTATCTTTGAAACTTGTTGCATTTCTCATATTTGATTCGGCTTTTCTCCGGCCTGTACCTTGTCAGGTTTCCACGTCCCATTAGGCTGGCGTTTAATCACGAATGACGGAAAACACCACCGTCCTCTCTCAAGAACGGTTCATCGACTATGTAAGGGCATATTATAAGGGGTTGCTGTACTATCTAAAGCTCATTTAGGTCGAACAGTTTGAAAACCCCAACCACGCTGGAAGGCAGACCTGTGTGGTGTTCTTAGTCAATGCGTCACGGTTGTTGTTAGGAAAGATAGCTAAACTGATTTCCGTTTGAGGATGGGAGGTGGTATCTCAATAGATATCAATTTCAAGCCAAACTTCACACAATCGGACTCAAGGGGTCTAACTGTGCGAGATGCTCTGTCTTGAAGGGGTGGTTGTTGGCAGACCACTTTATATACGGGTATTTTGGTACCGTAGCCCTTGACTTTTCATCAAAAGGCATTCTTCTGATACAGAAAGACAGATCTTGAGAATGGGGCACAACTGCGCAGGTTTTCGAGTTTACCAAGCTAAACTTAAGTCACCTTTTACTAATATATGTTTTCTTTGAACCTTTTTGTTTTTGGAGGTTTTTTCACAGCCCCCGGTTTTTCGGACTACCTAGTTATCCGTGAATTACATTTGTAATCTAGAAGAAGACTGTGCACAAACGCCCAACCACAATATTGAGAACGGAAATAGCAATATATAGCAAATATATAGCAAATATCAAAGGAAAATAAGCAGTTGTTAGAGGATTTGTTTTGGCGGCTCATGAATCCAACCGGTGGCAGATAATTAGAGGACGCTGAGCTGAAAGGTCTGAGAACAGTTGACCTGTACGGACACCCGGAACTACCCTTCGAACGGAACGGCTGCAGCATGTAGCCTATCTTTGAAACTTGTTGCATTTCTCATATTTGATTCGGCTTTTCTCCGGCCTGTACCTTGTCAGGTTTCCACGTCCCATTAGGCTGGCGTTTAATCACGAATGACGGAAAACACCACCGTCCTCTCTCAAGAACGGTTCATCGACTTTGTAAGGGCATATTATAAGGGGTTGCTGTACTATCTAAAGCTCATTTAGGTCCAACAGTTTGAAAACCCCAACCACGCTGGAAGGCAGACCTGTGTGGTGTTCTTAGTCAGTGTGTCATGGTTGTTGTTAGGAGAGATAGCCAAACTGGTTTCCGTTTGAGGATAAGTGGTGGTATTTCAATAGATATCGATTTCAAGCCAAACTTCACACAATCGGACTCAAGGGGTCTAAATGTGCGAGATGCTGTCTTGAAGGGGTGGCAGACCACTTTATATATAAATATTTTGGTACCGTAGCCCGTTGACTTTTCATCAAAAAGCATCCTTCTGATGCAGAAAAACAGATCTTGAGAATGGGGCACAACTGCGCAGACGTACTTTTTTCGCGTTTATCAAGCTAAATTTAGGTCACCTTTCACTAATATATGTTTTCTTTGAGCCTTTTTGTCTTTGGAGGTTATTTCACAGCCCTCGGTTTTTCGGACTACCTAGTTATCCGTAAATTACATTTGTAATCTAGAACAAGACTGTGCACAAACGCCCAACCACAATATTGAGAACGGAAATAGCAATATATAGAAAATATATAGCAAATATCAAAGGAAAATAAGCAGTTGTTAGAGGATTTGTTTTGGCGGCTCATGAATCCAACCGGTGGCAGATAATTAGAGGACGCGTGACCATGAAGATCATATCAATTTCAGAGAAAGGACTGTGTCCACTGGCAATTTTCGGAGAAACCGACAAGTCCTTCTTTGGTAATTTTGCACTCAAAAGCACTTGCGTTTAAAACGGTCAGTATGCCTCATCCAATCTGAAGAAGTTCCTGAGGAGGAAAGAATTAGCATACAATACGAAGCAGCCTGAGGAACACAAAAGCTTCCTAGGTATTACATCGAAACATCGTTAGATACTAAAAACATCCGTGGAATGTAGAAGTCCCCGAGATATTTGCAATGTAACCACTAAGGCCGTAATCAAAATACGGGACAGCTCATTTTTTTGTCAGCATTACCGTTGTTTTAAATGTTATTCCTCAAAAATGCCGCGAATATTCCGGTCGGTCTACACAGAGCTGGGGATCACTGGACTTGAGTTCTGTCCCGAGTAAAGTTACGCATACTTGCACGTCAGTGGTCATGCGGAATTTGAAGTTTGCTTACTCGACGTGCTTGGCAAAAGCGCTACCCCAGCTAGACTACTTCAGAGTGAGCACATCTGAGTCAACGCACATGATCAGGGAAATCCAATTTTTGATAAAAGTGTGGTATTGTGATTACTAATTACAAGGCTAAAGTCTGAGGATGAAAATGCAAAAAAGTACGGCCATTCTGATTTCTAACGCACACCATAAAATGTTTGACTCATGCGCAAATTATCCGGTAAACTTTATGTTAACTTGGAAGTTGTGGTCAACTTGGTGTTGGACACTGGCTGAAATAAACTGTACGGTTGTGTATAGAGGTAACACACCACTCATGAGCTTGCTGAGAACAGCTGGGGTTCTGGTGAGCTCACCGTGAAAATCAAATTTGTTTTGTAAATGAGCGTACTTATCGCGTACGGAATACGGTTCCCTGAATGACTACACTGCCCAGTAGCTGTCAAGATGATCGTCGCACAGTTACACCCCAAATTTGCATTGGGCGCCTTTTTGCATAGTTTTCTTTTCTACCTCCCAGAAAGAATAATAAGCTCTTTGAGAAAATTGCCGTCAGCATTTGTTTTTTAGGAAATCTAATCCAAACAAAATCTTGCTGAGTTTGCGAATTTATTTCGGCCAGTTGGTGCAGAAAACTGAGTTAGAAAACACAACATACTTGACCACACTCTACAGGGGTGGATTGTCTGAACTTCTAGGCATGTTGTCCTAATAACGAACCACTGCACAACCAGGATAAACAGTACTAGCACCCGGCCACACCGAGTTTTGCACGCTCACTTTGTCTTTCTGCCAAAATGGAGTCGTTTGTGAACACCGTCCATTCCATGGAGAGGAATATATTATTTTGCGGACAAAGCTGGCGCCAGGTAAACACAGAGAATATTGTGTTTGCCCGTTTAACAGAAAACTACACGGGATGGAAGCGCTCCCCGATAGCTTCGTTTCGAGTTTCAAACTTAATCTGTCGAGGTCGTGTGGTTGAAAACAGTCCACAAACACAAAGTATCGGAAAATTTGTGGATAATGGAAACAAACATTCTGGTGTGCAAAACAAGGCAAATCCGTCAAGCGAAATTAGATAGTTCACGAACGGAAAATCAGCAAGGGAGGGGAAAATTTTATTGGAGGACAAGTCCCTTATTGTTAGTCCAAACTGAACCGTGTTTGGATCAGGACCGCAAACCTACTGATTTCAGGTGTTTCATGTATGTATCGGCTATATCGTTCCCTTTTCTTGTTACAGTATTAGGCTGATGAATTCGGAGAAGGTCTGTAAAGCACTATTCTTTGGTCGCTGTGAATTCAGTGATTGTTTTAGTTTCTAAACCCAGTGAGTTTTCCTCACGCTGTCTGTAAAGCACTATTCTTTGGTCGCTATGAATTCAGTGGGTGTTTTGTTTCTAAACCCAGTGAGTTTTCCTCACGCCACTTATGGTAGATACGAGGAGGCAAGATGAATTTAGTAACATTTATCCATGTGAAATACAGTGAAGGATTGGCTACAAAGCCATAATATCCGAAACAAACGCAAACAGCACCTTCATATCCAAGTATCTGGTACAATTTGGAATGTGTCCTCTGTATCACAAAGGAAACCAACTTACATCAGTTGAGTTTGAATCACTGAACTTGCCAGATTGTAGTTACGGAGGATCTCTCCAAAGAGAAGAATGTTTTCTTTAATAACATGTGTCTCCGATTAGCAGAATCGGGCATAAAATCAAGGATAAACCCTTCCTGATCATCGCTTTTGAAGGTGCCAGTTTTAAAAGAATCACCAAAGGTAGATACACATATATAAAGACAATCATGAACCAATATTTCTGTGAATTTTTCGGGTGTAGGTTTACTATCGATTTTAGGTGGCTAATCAGTGACCGAATTCAACTTGTCCATTTTCAAAAGCACACATTATTCCGCTGTGCAACCCATGTCTATTTTTTTACGTCATCCGATTCTGTTCATTCAACTGGCAAGTATTACGTAAGCAATGGAGTATCGAAGCAAGTGATCATAAAGAGTCAGATTACATGCTTCACGTAAGATTTAAGCCAGACTGTCGGATAATTCGGTCACAGAAGTAAAGCGGCCTCATTTTGCCGTTTCTCTGTCTTTAGATCGAACTAAGTAATTCGACAATATATTATGAAATCCCTAAAATAAGGGCTCTCTTGAAGGCAAAACGCCTCATGGACTGATTTTCAGTAATCAGAACCGATCCGCTTTCAGAGAGCAAAACTAAAAACTGTCGTTTTTTCAGTTCCTATACGTTGACTGGGAGGCATTGAACAAAACTGCAGTTACTCTAGGATGAAAAGTAAACGGACAATTTAATCCACCGTAGAAGCTGCTAGTGTGTAAATCCACTGGCCAGAGCTTTATGCTCAAAACTTGTTCGTGAAGGTTTCAGCGCCCACGTGGAAAGCTCAAGTGAGAGAATCGCGTAAATCCCATAACTCTTCTTAGCTTCAACCACCCACGAGATGGCGTTTGATTACTGAACGGTACTCTGACCAAGAGTGCATTTTACCATATTCTACATAGTTACATGATGCCCCTCCAAAGAACCTTATGTTTCGCATCAATCGCGTAAGAGTTGTCTCTAAATCCGCACCTGTCTAGGAGGTATCTTAAAACTGACAACAAAACCACTTTAACTGTCTTTGTGACGCAAACTCCCCCTTCAAAAAAGAGCAGGATATAAATTTCGTTCACTTTGCTTTCTCAGGCCTTTGACAAATGACTTCAAGAGAACTTTGTTCGGTCAAGTAGCTGGAGACCTCGTAAAATGGCTTTAACCTGCATGTTTACTTCTTTTGTGGAGACTATCTCTTACATAAGATTTCCTAAAAGCATTTCTGATGGTTGGGTCACTCATAGAAGAGAAAAATTTATCGACAAGAAAGCCTCCGATGGGTTCATGAAACCAACATTTCGAGAAGTTAAAAGCTTACTTGGATTTGCGCTCTTGAGAAGCCTCTTAAAAAACTAGTCAGAAGCTACCTCTTTTGAAATCCAGTCCTCTTAAAACGAAGCAATTTCACAATAGTTCCCCTTTGGGAGACCAATTCAAAAGACTTACCACGCGAGCTTGACTCTTCTTTGAAAAAATCTTTTAATGAAATAACTTTCCAATGCCCAACTAAAAGTTGTTTCTACGGAATTCCATTCCTGATGTTATGCGTCCTACGAGAGATGTAGTGTGTCCTGAAAAAGTATACAGACTATTAGATATTACGTGAACAGCTGCAGTAAATTCCATGAAGCGGATACCAACTCGTATCATTTTTCAGAATATCATAATCAGACAAGCACTGAATATAATTGTGTTGATTAAAGAAAGCTTTGGGAGTTTCAATTCCAGAGTTGTCTCTTCCCAACTCTATATTCATTAGAAACAAACTAAACTCACAGGGGGCCGTATTTGTTGGTTCAGGTGAAGCTTTCATGAGCAGTTACGATTCTTTCAGAAAAAGCCGTCTTCCAGTGTTGGTTGAAACATTCAAGTGAGCATTCCGGGGGAAGACGTCAGTTTTGGTTGATAGAAAATCGGAACTGCCTGGCCAAAATTGAAGGTGACAAGTTTTACAAAACTCCACTAATTGTTCGACCTATAAAGAACAATTCCGAAAAACACAAGGCGTGAAACTTCATAGATAATGATTGCGTGTGTAAGCCTTGTTCATTTTGGGCTTAAAACGCTGCAAGCATCTTTACGAATATGTGAACGGTTTGGAATGGTCACTAGTTTTCGTCTGAAGTGTATGATGGGCTTCCAGACTGCAATCGTGTGAAATTTATGTCCAAAACAGTGCCAGAATATCAAACTCTTCTCTTTGTGGAAACATAAAATGAATCTGATTACTTCTGTACGAGAAAGTAAGAAAGTGTGCAGTGAGTTCGCGCGCAAGTTTTACCCAAAGGACTCCCCTCCACCAGTTCACATGGCAGACCTATCATTTTACAACAGCATTCGAGGACGGTAGAGATAGTCTTGCTATTTTCCTGAGGTTCTAAACGAGGGTCACAAACAACAATGGTTCACAAATTTCGCCATATCCTAATAGCTTGTTCAAACTTTTAGGTAACTGCATTATTATCTACCCACACATTTCACAAGCGGCATATCCTACCAAGGTGGTCCACACCAAGTTAAGCTTAGGTTTATCTCTATAAGTCGTCGTTGTTTGCAGGACTACCACACACGTACATTATATATATATATATATCCAAGTACGGTGAAGACATATCCTGAAAAGTTTTTAAAAAACCTATCTATTCTGCTCCAAGTAACCCAATTAATGACACGGGTTATTTTGACAGTGTTCCAGCTGCTTTACATTGGTGCGAATGTACCCCATTTCCCAAAATCTGTGGATACCTGCAAAGATAATAGAACTTAGCGAAAGTCCAGCGCTTAAACGGTGCCTACAATTTATCAGGAATGATTTAATTCGCTTATCTTTGTTGAGTGAATAAGGGAGTAATGAGGTTTAGCTTGGATTTGAACGATCTGAACAGCAAAATGCGATAAACGTGAGTTTGATGTCACTAAAAAGGGACCTTCAGATTTCAATGAGCATCACGTTAGGCTCAGAACGAACCTGTTGCATTTATTGCAAAAGTTGGCATGATTTTCACGACTCTTATGGCTTGCGGAATAATTCCAGAGCGGTTTAACGGTGAGCCGTCTACGTCTTGGCTTACTACTTCAGGCCAGATGGGAATTGATAAATCCGTACGACAAGTGTTGCGCCTAGGCCAACAAATTACAAGTAGATACATACCCTGTTTAATTGCAGTCATGCACTCATTTGCTAACTAATGGCGAACGGGAGCCTCGAGTAAGTTGCAACTAGATCTCTCATTTATGACATTTTTTCATCGGATGTCTCACAAAAATATCATCTCAGGTATGAGTGGAAACAGCACTAAAAATATCGAATCGGTTTTATTGACACAAAACTAATTACATTGTTGCTGAAAACGCTTTGACAGCACGTTACAGATTCTGCCCCTCTTGAGGCTTATCAAGTAGGCGGAGTACCCGAGTTTCCATGGTACCAGCTGAAACATGAGACGGTCTCGTGCATCACAGTTATTTGAAGCGGGGCAGAGAGATTTAGGTGAACTCAGACGAGTCTTCTGTTGAAACCAAATTCGTGTCGAATGGGAGTATTTGTCGAAATTTGGGGTCAAAAAATGAGAATAAGTTTGAACTCTGTTAAAAAGTGACCCCTGTGACCTCACTTACAAGTTCACATATAATCAGGTTGAAAGTGAAAAAACGGTTAAATTTAGTGGGAAGCTAGGGTATGTACAAGTTAGAATCTGGTGCAAAGACAGACCGCGCTGTATTTTCCTCTCTGACAGAACTACCAGTAACATGTCATCACCATTTTGAACGGACAGACCCTTTGAAAGTATGCTGCAGATACGAAAACACGGGATACTACTTTATGGTCTAGAATTTATGGTCACTTAGACTTTTTGAACGTTGCTTAACCAGGTGATCTCACATTTAAATCGACAGTTTTAATGGTTCACCCGATTAAATGGCCTCCACTTCTTAGGCCCACAGATTAGAAAATATTCTGTCCCACAGTTCAGTTTCTGCCAAAAATGCAGAAGCTGTTTCCATCGAATGAACTAATCGATCCCGATTTACTGCAATTTGCCCATTTTTGCGGTTTGTCAGACATCGTTATTTCCGCCCGTTTTTTCTGATTTCCTCTTCTGTTCGGGTAAGAACGCTTGAAAATTTTCCAACTCGTGTCTTCCAGAACACAAGTTTACTGAGTTTGTTATTTATTTTGATTTGTTGTGCATAAAAACCCATTAAACATCTGATTGTGTTCTGCGGTTGTAAAAAGCAAATAAGGCCTGTTGAAATCCGGCACGGTATGTGCACACTACAAGAAATGCGAAATCCTTTGTGATACACGGCTGAAAGGGTCCCTTTTACAGATTAACAATAGAGAACTTTTGCTAGTAAATCTCTCCAAACAGTTGTCATTTCTCGTTTTCGGTCTATCCAAGCCCTCGGTGGAACTAGTTTGACTGTACACAGTCTTTACCATCATTCATTACCTTTTTTGGTTGGTGCGCAGGCTAGTCGGATAACCGAATATTTTGGAAACTATAACCTCGGTGATTAAAACCGAAACTGTGCCAAGTAGAAATGTAATTTTTTATGAACTTCTATATGGCTAAAGCGTGAGGTGTCCTAATTTTTGGAATCAATAATGATTTCCGTGTCTGACTGAACCACATTTAGGTAGTTTCCACAGAGATTGAATTCCATAACTCAAACGATCCTTACTCTTCACATCAGTTTCCGTCCCGTTTCCTTTTCTGTGTAGTAACACGAAAAAACAGGCGATCTGGTTTGTTTAGGTTGCACTTCCATCGGCGCTGAACTGAACATCATTTTCGTTCATCTTCGATTGGATTAAACGCCTTTCCGCTATGTACTTCTAGTCAACCAGTAAGCCTTCCCAATGTTCATGTGTTTGATACTCAGGAAATACTGAGGATATTACCAGACTCACTTGACACTCAAGTGCAAATCGTCTCACACTTTTTGTCTATTTCTAGGTGGCAGCCGTACACTGCGTTTTACAGTGCCTTACAAAACTTGCAGCAACACCCTGGTTGCCTAGCTGCCGTACCTAAAGGAAATCATTTTTCGACGTCTTTGATCGATCAACTTTTTTCGCGAAGTAGCTCTGTTAACACAAAGGATGAGTCGCAGCTTTTTATTAGTGAATTGTTCCATTGTTCGAATCAATAGCTTATTTAATCGATAGGTGCAAATTATATTCAAGAAGACTGCGCTTGTGACCTGGGAGCATCGGTGGTTGAGTCTTTGAGCTTCTTTCTTGTAGAATGCAACTTGAGGTAGCTATTGATACACGTAATTAAGTGGCTTTGGTGAATTTTTACACTCTATCAGCATGCAACACGATTTCGTGGAAGTTCTGTATTTACCAAGTCAAATATAATCGTCAATTCAGCTCTCAGTTGCCTTGGATGATAAGTGCTCAAATTCTGAATGCTCTCCGTTGAACGGGTGTGAAGGAGAGCATTTGAAACGGAATAATTTATTGGTGTTTCACAAGCCACAATATCATCCGATGCCTGAGATAAAACACTGTATATAACCACATAGTTTGTGTTGCCGAAACTTTTTTAAAGAAAAAAAGTAAAGGGTTCAGCTGGACGATATCAGGCTGATGGACCGGACCTACTGAAGAGATTTAGGCAGAAATGCAGTCGCCAAATCCGGAAATCTGTAGATTGCCACGTATCGCCAAATCTGTTCTCCCAAAGATTTATTTCAAAGCAGCTCCAGCCAGGTACCATGGGTGCATCCGGTTTGCCTTTTGAAGTGACCGCCAATGGTTTCTCTAGACAAATCTTTGTGCCCATGGTCGAGTCTTTCACATAATTAGACAGTCTGGTTGGATGGCTAGTTGAAAGTCAAAATTATAATTTGCACTGAGGCGTATCAACAACTAAAAGGACATAAACCCACAGTCTATGTAAAATTTTGCGTAAGCCCTCAGTAGCTCCGATAAGTATGTTTATTTTACAGATACACTCATTTGCATACCAATTTGGTTGTCGAAGGGACTCGCCTGAATCCCAGTTGAATTTCACATTGATGACATTTTTCTTCAGCGACCTTACGAGTAGTATGCTACGTCTGCGAAATGTATTGTGATACCTCGAGTACTGTACCAACGGAAACATGAAGCTGTCCGGTGCAGCACATTCAGTTGAATAACATCGTGAACGAGAGATCCAACTGAATTCAGATGAGTCTCCAGTGAAAACCAACTTGGTATGCAAATTAGAGTATTTAGCAAATTCCGTCAGTTTTGGGTTCAAGTAGAACTCAAGGCTGACGGAAACTCGGAGAATGGGTCTAACTAGTGAGCAAAGAAAAAAGCGAAACAGATCGTAGGTTGTCGGAGGGTTTTCAGCAACTTTTTGAGTAGACTTTTACACATGTACCTTTAACACACTATGAACCACTCCTGTGAAGATTCAGTAGCGAGTTGGAATTTGACTACTCGTTTCTTTTACAGGTTGCAGTTGCAGTACCGAAACCCATATTTGTGCACTTGTGATTTATGTGGTTTTACTAATTTTGAAACGATAATCTAGTATAACTGGAAATTAGGTGTATACTCATCTGCTTTCCTGAGCTCTATTAGGGTTTAGGCGAAGATATAAAAGTTGAGTACTAACTAGCAGTACTGTTGTTTTTTCGAAAATGTAGTTTATCAGGTCTGCCGGGTGACCGCTTCAAAGGTGCTTGAGGCATAGTTAACAGAAAAGTAGAATACCATGCTTCTTGGGGTTCGTCCTCGTTAGAGCTGTAGACTCTACTCACAGGTTAATATCAGTCAGGGGACAAAGAGTGAAAGCAAGGAACGCTTGGCATCCAAATTTTCCCCAAAAGATGATTTAGCAGTCGATAGAGAACCTCTCCAACATCTTGAGTTAGTAGGTTTACTTTATTCTTCCGAAAGTAACGCGCTTTTACGGTTAGTCTGCTGGAAATCATAACGCGTACTTGGCTCAATAGCTAAGTATATTCTCTGGAATCCTAATCATTCGTTTCTTGCCTTGAATGAGAGTTCGTAGCTACATTGAAAAGCCCATTGATTCAGGAGACCATTTTTGCCCAACTATTTTCAACTCAGGCAATAGTGGGCTTTCTTTTGGCTTGTTTGATACCTCTCACAAATGTGGATTTCCTACTCGGTTGTCTAGATAATTTCTCTTTGGGCTGCACCAGTAACCAGTACAAGCTGTGCTGACCAATCACTTGGCTTTTGCGACCCAGGGAACCTGTGCAACAGGCTGGATCCCTAACAATGAGCAACTGCTGTGGTCTAATACATTCATTTCTGAACAAAAGTAGTGTTCAATTAAACCTTAGATTTAGCTCGATTGCAACTTTCCCCTTATTGTACCCTATATCCTAAAAAATCGATCCCTGAGTGGCCGCTGTTCAAAACGCTGAAGCAGTTATTTTTGATACAGTACTAGTAAATGGGTTAATGGAAAGAATTTGACAACCCACTACCGGTTCTGTATTTTTAGGGCCACTCATTTAGACCCAAACTCTCAGTCGTTATTAATATGATTCATCTATCTACGCATCGAGAAACATATTTGCAAGTTAAGACTGCCAACAAGAAACTCGAATCAGTCTGAACCGAATACGTCATTTGTGCATGTCTTTTATGTTAAGTTTTCACCGAATGTGTTGCACGAACACCACCTAGTGTTTCAGTTGGATAGATGTCTAGGAAATCGGACAGTGTCTTTTAGAGGCAAAACTACTAATGGGCCGCGGAAGTGCTTTCGTCAACCTCCTAAGCGTACTTTATCAAGCGAGACAAGGTGGTGAGTTTCGTTCCGTTTTTTTCATATCAGGTACATTTCTACGGAGCAGTGAAACAATCTTCATAGCGGAAATCTCCGGCTGAAAGTTGTTGCTTTATTGTTTGTCCGAGAAGGAGTAACAGCAGTAAGGATTTTGCTTAAGGTATTGCTCGAGGAGGCACCTCCTGAGAAGAAGCGCCGCTTGAGGGAGATATTTTTCGTTATTGGTGGTGTGAGGTGACTAAGGAATTTTCAATTGAGATTTCATCTTTTGGGAAAATCCAGTCTATGCCAAAAAGCAAAGGAGCGCTGTACAGCTGTTGCATCCTTACTGAGAATCATCAGCAATACACATCTCCAAATCCGCTACCTATGAGCCAGAAGTTTGAACATTTAAAGTTTCAGCCATTGATGGGTTATCAGTAGTGTGCGATTACCAGTAAAAATGAAACGGTCTTACAGTGTTTCTGGGCTTTTCCGCATAGATTAGCTTGATCTAGATAGCGGAGGCCTCATTGAAAATTCCAGGATCCCCTCACACTTCCGATAAGCTCCAAGTAGCTCAGAAGGTAGGCTGATTCACGCGGCGAGTGAAACTTTCCTCCGAAGCGTCGTTAATCGAGGAACCAGTCAACATGTGACCACGTGATTAAGGAATGAGTGGTGCTATATGCAGGCCAATTGCGAGCCAATCACACTGCTGATCAGCTGCTCGTGACCCAACGGCAAAGTGCTGGAGACTTTCTGGCGGCGCCAGATTTTTCGACCAAGGTTCTACACTAGTGTTCAAAACCGACAAAACTATCTTTGTTGACGGACCTCATTAAAGTTTGCAATAAGGTCCGCTGGAGTTTACTGATCAATCATAACGCGAAAAGAAAACCATCATTGGGACATTTGAGGTGACAGTTCTATCTTGAATTGTTGAATTGTTGTTGTTTTCATAATTAAAGCACAGTTTTGAAAGCGGCTCTAGAAACTTTAACTAAGCAGAGTAACTACATAAGAAGTAAGCAAAGAGATAGATGAATGGACACTTGTCTTTTCTTTCCTGTTATGTAAGTTTTTGGCACCTCTTCCGGAATTGTATGACTTCAGTGGTACTTTATCGCAGCCTGGATAAAGTGGAATTGTGCGTCTCTACTTCGGCAAACCTGGTTTAACAAATTTCCTCTCAACAAGGTTATGGAATAGAGACCAGTAATCATCAAAAGTTGTTCTGCGTAGCTCATAGGCAAGAAGAAACACTGTTATCCACTCACGGGTTACAGATATACTATTCGTGCTTTAATCGAGCAAGATCTTGTTTTTTTCCCCAGCAAAATGGTGAATAGGTACTAAGACAATGACTAACACAAGATGCAAATTGTCGCGGTGCAATCAAAGAAGTAGGCCCTGCAAGAAGACTGCACCATCCGAACACTGATCGTAGTTTTCATTACAAGTACAATGTACAAGCATCAGCCTCTCAACTTCCCCTGTCTAGGCTTGGGCAACTTGGCAGCATCCCAGCCTCCGAGCTGGTGGCACGGCAGTTAGGCGCCAAAAGGGTGCTACAGCTGAATGAGTAACTTTTCTATCAGCACGGTCTTACTGGCACATCAGTTAAAGTGCCTGGGTTTGGTTCCTGGGTATTAACTGCTCAGTCCTGTTACTAAGTAACGCAGTCGGCGTAACTGAGTGTTTTGACTATCGGATTATCATTTGATCATTCTCCTCTTCCTGACTAACATGCTTCCCAAGGTACCCCGATAAGCATTCGAGAAACGAAAGTGGCAGAACTGTTGAAACCAAAGGCGGCTTATGAAATAAGAGGTCTGACTGGGGCCTAACCTCATGCTGTCATGAGCCACTTGGCGACAACTGACTGGTCTCAGCTTGTGGGTTCATATTTGTCAGTTTACTTCAACAGAAGACTTATTTCTGGCTTATCTGGCTTCCTTTAGTTGGGTATCTCTTGCTGCACGTAGATGCGCAGTTGAATGATTACCTACCGAATGATCTTTACGGTCCATTGGTAACTCAAAAGCTGTACTTTTATGCCTTTGTTTCTGAAAAAAATGTGTATATCTTATGAGTGTACAGGACCAGCGGTGGATTCAAAGGCAATTACGTGGCATCGAATCCCGGTTTTCTACAATCTCATCCACTCGGCCGCCTGCCTGAATTGTTCGGTAACAGTTCATGTTCTAGTTACCATGATCTAGTCACATCGCGGTGTGCACAGAGCTGGATCGTCATCATTTTATTCTTCTTGATATTCTTCGTAAATTTCATACCTGTGAAAAGCTCTCGTAGGGATAGAACACAAATATAACGACCCATTTAAAAGTCCTAAGACGTACATCATTTTCAGAAAATCCTGTCGGTAAGCGTAACTCAGCTGTTATTCTCTTGAGAATTGTTGACGTGAAGCGATTTCCGGAAACATCGCGGCCCCTTTGAGAGAAGATTCTGCTAATGTGATAACTTCTGTTAACCTAAAATCTTTTCACTGCAACTTCTTCGAAGAAGCCACTTAGAACCAAAGAGCAGACAGTTCTAGTCCCAGAATGCATGATTCGCTACTTTAAGAGGGACGTTCATCCACACTACCGGCCCATTTTGGAAGGGTTTGTAATAATCACTACCGATCTGCTATTCAGTAACATCAGGTTACTCTCCTGGGCCGGAATTAATGTGGCTTCCGTGAAACTTTGGCGGTGGATGTACACACTTTCCTAGTTACCCTGATTCTGGCCCTGAGTCCGGACAATCCAATCCTCCACCCTACCTTAGGTATTATGGAAGTCACAGTCGAATTCTGATTTCATCACCTTATTGTGCTTAGTTTCGTTGAATGATTGTTTTGGAATAGGTCAGATTTGTCAGAAGGGCAGCATTCCAGCTCGTCAGCCCATCATTCTCTCTCTCTCAACTTCTTATGCAGTTCAAGAACAACAATACCAGAACAGGAAAAACCGAACGAATAATATTATATGATGGTGAAAGTAATACTAATCCCCGGATGCACCTCTTTGAATGAAAGTCAACTTCTAGAGATAATAAACAAGCAGTCCCCTTCAGGCAGGAATTAATTTGTAAACAGTCTACAAATTGGAAATCATCCGGGGGCTTCATCACTGGGTTTGAAGTTCGCCACTCCTAGTTGCTTAGAAAAGTTATGCATCCTCACTTTAGCTGTTTCAAGCGTTTTTAGTGGCATTTTTTTCAATGAGTGACAGTGTCCACCGCATTTTAAGTATACTGGGGCAAGAACTTAGCTCCGTAAATTAGCGTGAGAATGGTATCCTCCTCAGTGAATTCAGCAACGTGGGAGTTACGATGGCTGCCTGTTTAGTGATTTGCACAATGGCGAGACAAGTGAGTGGTTGACAACTTGCTACTGGATACGTAACGGTGTCCGTAGTCAGAGAGAGCAACCAGTGGTCAAAAACTCACACAAAAACGTTCGCCTGCTTTTGGTACACAGTGAACATTCAAACCTCTCATCAAGAAGCTGCCTGGGGAAAAGAGCTTTGTAATCAGTCAATAAATAAACCAACCAAAATTGGATACAGCTGCATACGCCAAAACACTGTTGAACGAAAGCGTGTTAATGATAGCAGAAAACGAGCTTAAACCATCCTGGTTACTCTACGTTCACCCAAAGACCACGGTCCATTGTGAATATTCGAGTTTCCTGTCCGGTTATATAACAACATCTGTATGAAACGTTTGTGCTTATCAGGTCGAGCCGGTATTCTGATAAAGGAAACAAACGTGCTGACTGACTTCACATTGTCCCGGTGGTGAACAAGCTGCCGCTAGCTATAGCTGCTTCCTACAGATTTCCGCCGCCTCCCGTGAGAAAGGCTATGTTAGAGCCTGACAACGAGGTACCGAAACGGATATCTTACTCAGATGCGCTCTTTTAGTTCATCCGAAATTAAGCTTACAGTTTGTAATAATGTAGTCGATGGCTATCGAGACAAGGCTGGTTGTTCTCAGTAAAACAGGTCAGGATATTTTGGTGTCGAACTCGGATGACCCTGATTCCAAATGTTTGGCCATCGGTCGATATCTTACTACTAGCCAGGTTCGTAAGTAGTTACTCCTTCTAGCGCTCCAAGGAATCAGCCAAGCCTCCTGTTAGTCATATTTGTTGTTGACGTCAAAATGTTTCGAAATCTGGATACAAGTTGTTTGACCGAAGTGTGGGGTTCATTCAGGCGTCAGTAGTTTCTAAACCATGAATGTATATAGGTCAGAAAATACACTCGGTGTCCTAATTTGCCAAAGGAATTTCATTAAGTAAGATGTAGTAAGATGTACACGCCATCAAAAGTGACTCGGTGATCTCCGGCCAACACAAGTAGTACACTCCTCGAGTACTTCGATTCACTAGAGAACAGCTCGATGGTGCCAGCTGAGTTCGTTGACTCGGTCCAGGAGTTATCGACCTGAATCTGTCATAGCACCAAATTCCGACAAGCAAGAGCGAGTTATTTATTCGCTTTGTACTCAGAACCGAAATCAGACAGAAAATAATGCTGACTTCACGGATGTCATGCAATTTTCATTCTAGCATGTCACATGGCCAGAAAAACAATAAATCAATTTCTTTGGGCCCACAACTCAACAATCTCTCCGCCCCATTGCATCTTGCTAATGGCGCTGTCTAGCCACAGTCGCAGACAATCAAGATTTATCCAAATGCACAGGTCAGATTATGATAAATCCCGGTCGACTGATTATACTCGACACGAGAGCGCACATGGCTACTGCCTAAATGAGCCACTAAAATGTGGGTTGAACTGTCCGCTTCAGTGACTGCGGAACATGTGAAATGGGACAATAAATATTCACATCTTTAATCGCGGTCACGTTTATGGAAAACATTCGGGAAAACTCCTCATTTCAAATCCGAGTCGTTTCACTTTGTACGTTTCATAAGCAAACGCATAATATGAGAAACAAATGGTTATGAGAGCACCCGCACCACGTAGGTTAACTGTGTTTCACTTGACCAGTTTTCATTTCAGCGCGTGTAAATGAAAAACACGAAATTTTATCCGACTTCAGCTGTTGCTAATATTGTTTTTCTGTACGGAAGCAAATCATAAATATATAGTTTGTATTACTTATTTAGTATTGATGACATTAGAACCTCTACTTTTAACCGGGGTACGATGGCTCGACTCATATCGACATCGGATATCTTATATATGACATCTGTAAAGCTCGTGCAAACATGACGTGGGCTCAAAATCACAATTACTCGGTTGCAATCTTCTGGTCAAGCAGATGAATAGTGATTTGTTACTACAGTACCGGCAGTATTCTAACCCAACCGATGTGGTTCGCATGTAGCCTGGTGAACCACATACACAGCTTGTCGGAACGTGCGCGTCACAAACACCGATGCAACCGATGTACACAACATTAGTTTGGATGGAATCAAAAGAGGTCACTCAAGCAAACAAAGATAAATAAGAAAACTCGGTTTTATGCGTCAGCAAACGCGGTGGCTTGATGGGGTAGGTGAATGTAAGTTGAAAAACAAAGTCTTGTGTAGTTGTTACATCTTAATTCGTGTGCAGCTCATGAAACTCAAAAAAGTTGCGAATCCACAACCTTCCGGCCAGTAGTTGAACATTTAACTGTTCGGCCACGGGCGGCTGATAAGCGCTGTGATTAACTCGGACTCAGATATGATACGGCACCACTTATCCTTCAGTCATGGGATGTGTATCACGTGGTCGCATCTTAACTGGCTCACCGGCTGATGACTTCTCAGATGGAAGTTTTACTCGCCATTCGCATTATTTTTCCTTCCAAGCTGCTTGCAGTTTCTTGGTAGCGTGGGAGGACGCGGGAAGTTTCAGTGGAGTTTCTGTTTTCCAGGTGGAGCCATTCTGTGCTGAAGAGCCGAAAAGCACTGTACGGCTCTTTCATCTTTGCTAGTCATCATCAATGCACATTTCGAACCGACGGCCACCCGGAAAGTAGTTGAGCACTGAATCATTCGTCGATGATCTGCTGACTGGCAGTGTTCCTAACACGCACTTACAAGGAATTTAAATCCACTCATCCTTCGATCACAGAACCCGTATCAGGCGGTTCCTGATAGGACTGGATTACCTACGTTCGATAAATAAGTCGTTTCAGGTCAGTTCAGAAGGCAAATATTTAGGGAAATTGGTTGTAACCTATAGCTACTAAAAGTGGCTCACTTCTTACCGTACGAAACAAAATCGTTCGCGACGCCATGGCTAATAAATAACAGTTTCAATAGCAAAGTGGAAGTCCATTGTCTACATCCAAGTCAATCAGAAGTTCCACGGGTTCAACCTTGCCATTTTTCAACAGTTTCAAGTGATGGGAAAATGCTGTTGATAGGGTGTTGTGCTCGAAAAATGCTATTGAAATACCTACAAAGACGAGAGCTTTAACAATTCAGGCGTCAAAAGAATTACTCTTTGTCGGAAGGCGATCAGAAAATCTACAAGAAAATGTGATTACTACTGTTGTCTTGACTGAGATTTGTATCTAGGTATGCAGAGAGCGAATGAAAACGTCGCAAAAAGAATGAATTTTGCGTAACTGCTCTGATGACCTTAGTGAGCTGTCACAGTGGGCTGTATCCAATACCAGTGAAAATGTACTGTACGATTTTCCTCATTTCTTAAAACTTTGAGAAGACAGCATGAAGCATCCAGTGCGACTGCGGTGCACAAAGACGAAGCAACACTAAATACGTGAAAGTATAGTGGAAACTGTCATCTCTCACAATAAGCAAGTGTAAATCCTCATGATTTTCTAGGGCGGTTTTTGTACAAATTTTGCCTGCGTGTACAGACATTCGCCAAGTGCGTCGGTCAGACTTTCTTCCGGCCTCGTCTAGTGTAAGTAAGTAAGAAGCTAATTATTCAGAAGATCCGTGTTCACCGAAATGTTCCCGGCTGAATGTTGAATTTCCGCATGGCATACTTGTTTGCAAATTGCAGGTCTGCTAGCAGGCCGATGAATCAGGCTGCAATCTGGTCCTTGAGGTGCAAGCTTCGGCAAGTCTCTTATTATTAAAGTCTCTATTATTAAAGTGATCATGTAGAAAACAAAATGGATGAAACTCTGTAAGTGATCATGTAGAAAACAAAATGGATGAGATTATGTTGCACCACATGAGTGCGCTGCGAGCGATTTGGTCGACCTGACGAGCCGAAGACGCATTTTTTCTCGATACACTGGCGAATTCTTCTAGAGAATGGAATCGTCAAAACCAATGATATTTCACTTTGGTGGGAGTAGAAACAGATTGAACTGGGTAGCAGTAAAGTGAATTCTAGAAGAATGACCAAGCTTTTGTTTATTTTTTGTAATTAGGACGAAAAACTACCTACATTTTTTTAAATTAAAGTAGACATATTTACCTGTACGAGATGGAAGAGTGTAAAGATGATAAAGGATGTTTAAAGTTTGATGCTGCAAGCAAGGTACGCAACCTTTTTACGCTTAGTGCGTAGGATGGTGCTAAAAGGCATTTGCCAAACATTTTGAAGAGTCAAATTTTAAATCCAGGTACATCCTAGGATGTTCACTGATGTTCTATTCACAGTGTAAGCCAAGCTCATCGCTTTTTATGGAGTGGATTACCTAAGCTAATTTCACCACTACGTGTGGGCACTTTTCAGAGGAAGGTTATATAGTTACACATAAAACAAACAAATGAAGAAATAAAATCAACAAACAAACAAGCATATAATTGAAATAACCAAACTCCTCGTGACTCGCTTACTTGGCCTGATGAAGCTTTTGTGTTAAAAGTGAAACGTTGCGCAGTTAAAAACTACCGACTTTTTGCCAGGCGATGGGTCGTAAAGTATTATCCAGTGTTTTAGGATGGCACAAATAGAAAAAACGTCTTTTGGGCGAAATTCTAGACATTACTTTATGAATTAATGTTGGCGTTTGGGTCCTACGAGAAGAAGACACAACGAACTATGTCCGGTTAACAAGCATTTGTGGAACGCAAACAACACCACCATAGAACACATCACCATAGAACTAACACAGAAATCGTAGAAGTTTCAACTGATCATATATCTCTAAAAAATTTTCAGTTCATTTGTCTGTTCCTGCTCTCAGGGCAGAACTTACAGGGTGCTAAGACTTCCGCTTCAGGTAGCCATGATAACTGGATCATCTGGGGTTTTACAACTCCTCAGTAGTCCTAAAAATTTCCTTGTTGCCAAAAATCACTCATAGGAAACCCACCTACACTGGTAAGCATTCCTGTGTCATAAGTTTTCGGGTGGAAACCAATCTGTGAACAATACTTGGCTTTTTAGCAGTTGAGGTTAATAATTCTGTTTTTAGATGTGAAACAATATAGTTTCTAGAGTCTTTAGTTCAACGTAAATTGCTCGAGTACGCCCTCCTGGTATTGGCCTTGCACATCCTGAGAAAAATCGATTCCTTCAACTGAATACAGCAAGATATAACAATGTTCTATTTATATACAACATGCAGGGAGAGTTATGATGATTGAGTAGTGATAAGTTAACTGAAAAAAACAATTAACAACTTTTAACTTGGATGCCTGTTTTATTTTGTATGATATTGTATGGTATTGTTGGTGTGCGTAAAATTTGTCCCACAAAGGCTGGAGCAAGTTACGAGGTTTTCAAACACACTAAGCCATATGCCTATATGTGGCGAAACAGTCTATTAGTTAGTGTTGTCAAATCATAGTCGGATGAAGCCTTCAGGGGATAATTACTCAAGCCTCAAGATTTTGAGCTTGAAATTCTAGAATGACTAACAACCAGCCCGCGACTTGTCCAGTTCCACATGTGAACAACCGTCCTTTTTTATCGAGCGCAGTCTTTAATTGTTGTTACTTTACTAAATGTATGTAAAATCACGGAGTGGCAAACTTTTTACGTCTCAGTTCTTGAAAAGGGATTTATGGACCATAAGGTGCCTTTAGAACTGGCTACTTAGAAATAAGCGAAGTAGTCAAAATAAATAGGTGGATTGATCATGCGGAAGACCAGAGTTTGAGTATGACTTATGCCGAAATCATGAATTATGCTGGAAGGTTTCGTTATAGCAAGTTCTAAGAGGCCATAGACAAGTAAAAATATCGTAGCAGAAGATATAGAAAACTGACCAGAAGTCAACTTCGTGTGAACGAACACGAAGCCGGAAAATTTCCCATCAATTTTACAGTTGAAATGTGCGGAATCTTCTGACGAAATTACATGTTACCAGTAGGAAGTACGTAGGGAAGACTGCACTAGAAATAATATGTGATTAACTCCAGTGAATTTCTACCTTGGGAAACGTTAGTTCTTAGTGTGACAGTCATAACTGTTCCAAAAAACAGGCTTAATTGATAAAGGTGGAAGGAACAGATTGACACAATGATTGTTGTATTCTATGTTACAGTACAATTGTTAGTCGACATTTTAGCTTAAATGGCATCAGTGGCAAAGTTCTCTTGAGACACTTGTAAGTCGCAAAATTGTCCGCACTATGTCCACAAACGACGTCTCCAGAAGCAGCCTCAACATCGACGCAGTAGATTCCACATGTTTCAAGCAAATTTCCTCTAACCAAAAATTAGGTGACTTTCAATAGACAGAGCGATTCTCAGATAATCGTTTTGTCAAAAAGTTCATGAGAAAATTCATCACGCCATGACAAGTCAACAACTTTTCTGTCTATGAACCGCGAGAGTATAATACCATAGATCTTTGCGCAGCAAAAATTGGAGCAGGCCGTTGTGCTATTGTACAAAAGTCAATTCGGTGTTTCGAGCCCCAGAAAGATTATTAAACCAGCTGTACAGGATATTGGCCTCAGAACGGACTTTTCAACCCGTTTCTTAGCTGTATTTTGTGAGGCTAAAAACAAATCCTCTAATTTATAATGCACAGTCAGGTAGGTTTGAAGAGATCTATCTTTTGATAAGATGCTGAGTAGGTTTGCTCACCAGTCTGTCCACTTCTTCTGTAAGTGTTATTTTATACGCAGTTGGGGTGCGAAACAAAACCTTTTGCTTGGGTGCAGCACAATAGTTATAAGTCCACTGAAAACCCTTCGACAGCCCAAGGGCGGTTTCGCCTTTCCTGAGCCTCATCAGATAGGCGCTGCCTCCGAGTTTTCCTGTCTTATGTT
Source organism: Clonorchis sinensis (assembly GCA_003604175.2). NCBI lineage: Eukaryota > Metazoa > Platyhelminthes > Trematoda > Opisthorchiida > Opisthorchiidae > Clonorchis > Clonorchis sinensis. The sequence continues at coordinate 184,837,782 of CM030369.1, read as the reverse complement.
CTACTTGAATCAGGAAATTCGACAAGTACACCCATTTGCATGCCAATCTGTTTTTCAGGGGAAAGCAATGTTCCTTCAAGAAAACAGTAATTCTTCTCTGTTTTGAAGTTCAACGTATAAGTGAAGACGCATTTGAACAGGCACTATGTGAGCTTTGTTTTATCCTCCAGCATTAAGACCGAGATACTCCGAGACACTGTCGTGGAGAAAATGCGGGCTCGGATTAAGGTACTGAAATTTCTTTAACTAGAATGTTATTTTGTGTGATCTTCACGCGCGTGAACCAATTCAGCATCATTTAACTTCCTTCACTGTCGTAGTCAAACCACTCTATCTGTCGAGTAATCGGACATCTGAAGCGTCATTCTTCTGGTTTAGCTTCAGATCCAGTCACTGGTGGCATAGTATGTTATGCACCTGAAAGGAATCCCTTATTTTCTCGCGTCTGGCTATTTAGAGGTAGTGAAGGTTGTCCCGCGCACTGAAGTCTGATTATGTAGGTTTAATGAATCAACGTGGATGCCACGTATCTAGAGGATTTCATTGTTTTGGACGAAAAATTTACCAATGGATTTTGAAGTAAACATTTTTAGAGGCGGACGCTGGGCAAAAAAGTTTGTTGCCAACTTGCACTATTCCACAAAAGGAACAATCACTTTGTGTCTTCGGTGCAAGTACTCACGGAATACATGACACCTCTGGACATATTTCGGACGTTCGTTCACTGAAAGTCAGGCCAAGTGTAGTAATTCAGTCGATCGAATGGCAATCAGTCGAGTTTTCGAAGGAGATATTAAGTTTAGGTTCTTACAAAAGCTACCATTTTATGTATTAGTGAGGCAGTTTTTTCAAAGTATCCTTAATTAAATTTTATGTCGCATATGGATTTATTCAATGACATTACCGAATTCTTATATTCCACTGTGTGTGATAAAATAGCAGATTTTCCGCGGCGGTTTTTTTTATTTCTGAAGTACGTGTTGTAAGACACGTGTTGTGTGGACACAAATTTACGCAAGTTCGGTTTCAATAGTGACTTATGCTACGGGTAAAATTCTTGCAGTAGTTCGGGGACATCAAGAACATATGAAACAGTGCCAGTGTAATGCGTAAAATTCTGCGGCATCCAGATGGAAGTGTTTTTAGTTTCACCTGTTTCTTTCACTGATGCATTCTAAATCTGTCAAGTGTTAGTGGTAAAGGTGTTCTTGTTCTGTTCACGATTACCGAACGCAGGAATTGCAACCCATAAATCGCTCGTAAACTACCCATGGATTTACTGATATCCAAATGTTCCTCTCTAGAACTGTGTTTAACAAAACCTTAGAAAACTGTTCGTTTGTTTGTTTGTTAGGAACTCCTTTTCAGATTCATGCACAAGGCTTTAAATCAGCCTGCTGTCACTATAAGAAGTATATAACGAAAATATTCACCGTATAAACATGTGGCATAACATAACACTAAAGTCTAGATTCGACGGTGAGAGTGAAATCTAAAGCAATATAAAGATATCGGCCAGTGACACAGTAACAGCCTGAAATTACTGATCTCCCTGCTACCATGAATAGTATTTTCTGAGTCAGCTGTCTACTTATGCTGCGCAACACCTTCAAATCAGAAACTGATACCTCCGTAGCATCAGCTGACAAACGCATGAGATTTTACGGTACGGTTATCAACTAATGTTCTGAAGTTCAAGGGACGTTCTGAAAAACTCTAAGGAACCCAGGGCTCGATTAAACCCAAGTAAACTTTGTAGCTGTGTGTGCATAAAACCAAAGATTATCTGGCTGGTTGCAGCTACGGCAAGGAGAAGGTTTCAGGTAAAAGAGCGTTAGCTGGCTGCGTGGGACAGTATTTACCTCAGGCGGTTTAGGGCTAACAAAAACTGAATTATTCTGGAAGCAAAATTGAGCTAAAACAAATGATTTATGCAGTTGGCTGAGCTGTGCTATGACAACTCTCTCTGTTTAGGGCACTTGGCACTGTGACTCACCACATACACATTTTCGCTCGAACTTGCGAGTCCTGCAGAAGCAGAAAGCTCCATTCTAGTGCTGGTAGAAAATCGGGGATCCTCGCACATAAAAGCAACATAAAAATTACACAGCTGTGCACGACCAGAAAACCAAACCATCCAGTTTACGACAACGGGAGTTGATTTGCCCACAAGATAAGCCCAAGTAAATGACTGGTTAAAAAATATCACATGACAATGACAAGCGAAGAGCCTTACGTGACCACTAGTAACTCAGATTTAAAAGGCTCAACCTCTAACCTGCAGCTGATCGATGCAGTGCAGTAATGCTGCGGACTGGCGGTGCTGCATACATAGGTCTCATTGCGAATCGGGGTCCATGCCCCACCTTTTTTCACTTTCTCCCGTCTTCAGTTTCGTCATTCTCGTCTGTCTAGACAGTCGCAAAATGCGAGTATCACAAAGGATAGCACCAGAAACAACATTATTTTTAAGGCGTTTCATCGCAAGATACTATCAGCTGCGCTAACAGCCATCCGCAGCACAAAAATAAGAATGGATGAGATTAAAGTGATCCAGTGGTGCTTTTTTAATCAGGTTACTGACTGCAGAAATGCTGGGGTATGTGGATGAAATCATTTCAAGAGATCCGTAGAAAAATACGTTGATTTCCAGCTAACCTAATATTGGAAGTAGTGATATTGATAGCCTTAAGCAGACCGGTGAATAGCATCTTAAGGTAGATGGACATGTTTCGCGTCGTGTGATACACACATGAGTTTTCAAGTTGCACATACCACACGAAAGTTATGTTGGATGATTCTTTCGCACGTTCTAACTGTCCACTTTTGCTTTTGTCCTGCATAATAATAGTAATGTTCATCATCAGCTGGTGGGGTGCATGCCGTCAGGTATGGTCCTAATGGTTCAGTCAGAATAAAGGAACAGCTGATGTCAGGGGTGGTTACGCAAATAATAGGCATTATCTGAAGCAAATTGGGTCATGCTTAACATCTAAATGTGGTGGGCCTCGAAGGTAGAGGAACACAGTTATTAGGGTTTTTTAGTCTCATAGAGAACGTCATAATAAAACAGGATCATACCGTTACACTCCGAAGATAGTGGGCAAAGGCACAACAGGGGGAAGGCGAAACAAAGCTCCCTGTCAAAAATGGAGCAAAAGACGGTAAATCGCGGAAAATAAGGAACCAGAAAAACGAATCTGGAAAAGCAACTTAAAGTAAAAAGTATGCCGGGGCTGCGTGACCTTGGACAGTTGAGTTTATGGCCGGAGTAAAAAAAAGTGTGTAATGACCAATATGTGGAGAAATTTGCAGTGGGTGTAATTGGTAAATCTCAGAATCACGATGTGTAGTGAAACTGTATAGACTCGCTGGTGTTGCTTTTGGAGCGGAGCGCGGTGTAAAAGTCTTTTGGGAGGTTGAGTTAATACAATCGCACAGGATGGAACAACAACTGTATGAAAGTCACTGACTTTGTGGAGAGGGACAAGCTAAAAATGCACCGAGATGATTAAATACAAGGGAGGGTTTAAGTGGATTAGGGACAATTCCTCTAAGCAGCTGTAGGGGCCAGGTAAGCAGTTTGTTCTTATACACCATTATAGTTCTGTGACGGGGAGAGGAGACAGTCCGGATTACAGAGAGAATAGTTGCTGAATAGTTGACATCGGACTGAATATGGTAGTGCCGTGCTCTCATTGCACTCGCATACTCCAGTTTCTGGACAACCCCGTAAAGGAAGTCACAGTTGAAGCGATCGGACCGAGGGTGTGCACTTTTGCGGGCAGCGAGATATGAAGTTAACTACGGGGATCCACACAGGTAGAATAAATCCGAGGTAGGGTCACGGGTAATTTCTGCCCAAATCTTTCTTCACCCGGTCGCTCGATATTCGCCGAATGGAATCGATTGCTCGAAAATTACGAGGTATTAAAAGGTACCAGTTCATAGTCAAGAACGTCTATGTGTAGTACATTTTCGGCAACTTTTCTGTTTGGCTGATTTGTTCAAGTGAGCGATTCCTCAAGGTCATCAGTCACCACCAATTTAAAAACGGCGAATAATGTAATAAAATATCGCGAATTGCGGTAAATCGAGGACCGCTTGCAATGGGTGAGAGTTGCTGGAAGTTCTGCAGCCGAAACACTGCACTGAACTTTTTGTAGTCCAAATTATGCTCGTAGACGCAAAATGTGCGGTAGTGCCACCTGTGTAATTAATTTGTGCTTTGTCTTCGGCTTGGTTAGACGAATACCGAATCCTTTGTTCTGGGTCTTCGAGAATCGCTAGTTCGGCCAATTACCGCGTTAGACATATTAATTGTACTCGGATACTTGATATGAGGCTTCGATAACATAAGACTTGTGGATGATGACATATCCCAGTATGCCAAGTTTTTTGGCAAACTGAAGCAGATTTCTCCATCGGAAATGACGAAACATACCAGCCCCACCGAGGCTTCGCCATATTTTCTATGGCTAATGGCACATGATTAACATATGGCTATGGGTCCACGCTACCTAATCAGGTTGCTAGATGTGATCTACGTCGACCAGGTAGCTAATATGCATCCATCCGTCCCGACTGGGGACAGTCAACAGTTCAACTTGGATGAGGTAAAAATTTGAAAGTTAATCACAAAGTTTTTATCAGTGGCGTCAAGAAATAAGAGCCTTGCCTGGAATGCATGATGCCCCACCGAAGGAAGATCACACGGAAACTAGTGGCATTTGGAGGAGTCACACGAAATCATCATCGTCTCTTTCCACCAGCTGGCGCCCTTCAGTACTGACACTATTATTATGCTGTTAACTCACGGCTGTCGATTGTCTCCAATCTGGAGCAGAAAATACAGACGCATACGGACTTCCGGACAAACTGTCCTGGGATACCGTGCTTCGGTCCAATTCGATATCATAGCATGTCTTCGTTGCGGAGGGTTTAGCAAGCACACCAGTGCGCTTTCTGGAGGGGATGCAGATTGGGCAGCAAAAATAAATCAGTCGCATCCTCACGTACTCTGGGGACAAGCCCGAAGACCGTCACCACACCGGGGGCAAGGCTCACCAGCACAACAGTCGACGTCATATGATACGCAATTACTTGCACACCAGTGGTAGTTGTCACCACCCGACAGGTCATAAAGCACACAAAAGCTCAATTCTTTGTCCATAGATGGCCATCTGGGTTGTGGCGCAGTACCCTTGACCATCGACAGCAGGCCGTCAGTTACAAACACTGAGCCTTCGCGAAGAAGGACTTGCCTCTGAGCAATCCAGTGTTCGATGACGGATGTAGCCCTCTTGGGTTCATGCGTTTGCTGTCTGTCCACTACCCGGTTAGGTTGATTACTTACACAATCAAAAGTTGATAACAGCGGTATGGTTCCTGACGGTGGTGGAGTACTTGGGTGTTGGCCCAAGGAACTGCAATTTAGTCAACGTAGATTTGCCTCACCGTGTTGGTTCCAACACAGTTGTGGTTCAGCCTTTGGGTTCTGGACCCGAATGCCTCAAAACTATGGAAGATTTGCATGTAGACATTCGAAAGATAACATTTAACAAGTAGCCGTTGTCCCCCAGGATTTTAATTTGGTCACAGTGGTACGATTTATGATTATTATATTCCCGCATGAGCCACACAGCGTGCCGGGACACCATCTGTATTGCACATTCAAGTGTGGCTGAGTACTACGGCCGTTTTTTGATTGCTGGTCACATCGCCAGCGTGTGCAGCCCACCTGCGGTTTGAAATACCGCCCGTAGGCTCTTAGGTAGGAGGCGATTCTGGGATCCATGAGTCCCAAAGATTTGAGGCCTTGTCACTGTGTGCATGCTAGTATTATGATAAACAGAAAGCTGACTGTATGGCATTGTCTAGGAGAGCCATGCGGTAGAATACGTGTCGGCTGCACGCGGGGGTTGCCTGTGACCAAAATGAACGGATGATATATGATACCTGCTACTATCGCTGATGTGGAATTATCACAGCATGACATTGCAGCTGAATTCTACTTCCTTTGCCCGTAATCGTGTCGCCAGTTTGTCCATGAAGAAAGTCTTCGCCTGGCAACAGAATTATGGGACACACACGGCTAGGCTTCTTCGGACCGATTGAGATCAACATCGTGGTATGCTCTCTTGGCTGATCGCTTGATGGAAGGGAGGCTGCGCTTGCGCTACGGACCGGCGACAAAAAATGGTTTCATAGCTATGTGCGGACTCACGATGTGGAGGCACCTGAATGTGTCCACTCAAATGAGCATAGCTCATTGTCACAGCAATTGCCATGACATGGCAATCGATCTCGCGGACGCCAGTGACTGGCAGGTTCAGTTGGCCGAGCGCAGAGACCGGAGAAGACATCGGCTGTCAGCGCAGAACACCACCTAGTTTAAGATGGTTGTCCTCCAATACCTCAAGCTTACTCTTTAGTGTAGTAGACGAATGCAGACGTAACAGTAGCCGCGTTTGTGCAATCAGATCCTTGAAGCAGCTTGCAGCCTTCCGTGGAATAAGCACCTTCAATTTGCCGACCAACCGTTCAACCTCCTTGTGCAAACTTTCCACTGGTGATGACTGTGGCATGAGAACCAGAGATAGAGTTATACCTCCCTCTAGTGGGTCATATTCAGTCAGCCACCATTGATGAATGGGAAAATGACCCAGGCAAGTAAAGCTTGATTACTCGAGTGGCCTTTGAAGACCGAAAACAAATGTACGTATAGTAGCCACATAGGCCAATAGAAGGTTCATGTGCAGGTACTAGCGGAGGTGCTAACAATCTGCGAACATTTTTTATATCAAAAATGTCTGCTACTAACAACAGTTTCTGTTTTTGAAGCGATCTGTCTGATGATACGTTAGATTTGGTGTGCGTGTGCCAACGTGCCCAAGAACTTGACTGACGGCGCTCGTCGTCATCCATAAAACCACGTGAAGAACGTACCTGTCACTCGCGAATTTCTAGGCAGTCACAGTGATAAGTGTTGTGCATATCATACTCGCGCAGAGTCAGTCGTTGTGCCGGGAGATCATCTGTATTGCATGCTCCAGGCCATTGGCGCGATGCACGTGCCTCTTCAAACGCCCACTTGCGTTCTTCAGACAATTATTTGTCACACTCCAGAAATGCACCAACCCACACTGCGCATAAATGGCCCATTTAACGTGATGTACAACCAGTTGGCACTTGTATGCGAGACAAACCCGGGGGCTGTCCCAAGCAAGATCTGTGAATCATGGCTGGACCTACGTGATTATTGTCCGGTACACAGTCACTTACTGGGCCGCGTTATCAAAGCGGTCCATGCGGTGGAAGTTGTGTAGTCTGCTGTTGGAAATCATCCGCAACAGCTACAACTACGTACTAAAACATACGTGCTTCCGGATGGCTTGCCATGCATGAAAACAGCAAAGCATTATGTCGCAGCTAAACACGGCTTTGGCAGCCCGCGCCTGTGGCCTCAGCTTATCCACGATAAACTTCTTGACGGCGTACTGACCACCCTTCACGTCATTGCCCAAGTTAAATAGCTAGTGCAAATGCACAAAATGCTCGACAAAGGTATATATGGGGGTTCCGTGATGCCCATTTTATCCGTCACAGGAAATGTGTATAGATTGTACCTCCATATTGCACTTCTATTACACAAAATAATCTTTCCAAACCTTCGACGATCGCGTTTCATACTTCAAAAGCGGAATGCCCTCTTTTACTTCGTCACTCGTCAAAAGCCGGTTGATGAAGAGTCTGTCAAAAAGAAGGTTGCTCGGTAAATAGTGGTGCTACAGGTGAGAGCAAGCATCATTAAATGAATAAATGCACCGGGCCGGGCACATGGCACAATGCGTGCTACTGCTCATAAACATTCAAGGATATCCTTGCTAGCTTCGACGAATTCCGCGGCATTATCTTGGCCTACATGTAAGCCTGATGCAACGATAGAAAGCTTTTTCATACAGAAGCTGCAAATTGCTGCTTTTTGTTTAGTTCACGCGGATGAAAACCACGACATTATGGATTATGCGCTGTTTCAAAGCATTTTTAAATGCACTGAAGAAAAAACTCGACGAGCTAACTTCTCCACGACACCATCCACCACCTTCACCGACACATCACGCTGAGCCACAGAAGCCATTGAAACCAAATCCTGCGGCCTTAGTGGGCCTTGGGTTGGTTTAACCATATTCTAACCTGTGGCCGCACAGAAAGATTCTAAGTGTTCGGACAAACACCATCAAATGCTAAAACTTCATGCTAAAGATTCTCTTCTGCAATCTATGGTTTCGGGGAAATTTGGCGTGTGCGCCTGAGGTTCAACCATATCTGAAGCTATCGAGCGGTTTTCAAGCTGTGGACTGCGTCAACCCAAAATTTCTTGAAGAATGTGCCAGTGTGCTAGTTCTCCCACGTCAATTTTCGTTCTCCAATCATGGCTTTGTATGGGTTTATCCACCCATCCACCAAGATGGCGATCACCATTGCTGAAATCATTACCGCTCTATTATCTCGATACGCATCACGTGCAAGATGTTGGAAAATCGCAAAAATTTTCCTTCCTATTAATTTACTTACCAACGAACCCCTCCGTCCAGCTTAGCACGGTTCTATCACTTCCTAATCTCTTTTCGTGAACTTAACTCTTCCCCTATCTGAACTCACGCTAGCGGATGAGAACTGGGTGCATATTGCTTGATTTCTTCTGCTTGCGACAAACTCTTTCATAACCTCACTTCCTTCCTGGCAGACGTGATTTGACGTAACAAGCCAAACCGTTCCTCCCAAGTAGGTGTTAATGACTCATATTCGCTCCACTTACACCCCTACAGTGAAGTGCAAATAGACTGATGCTGCGATATGCGCTATTCCTGATTTTCATAAATTCTTCATTTAGTATCATTCGCATAATCTGCATGTATCATAAAGCAACGCATTACGCGGCGACCCAAGCGATATATATCAGACCGCTAATATCTACAATCTGGGGTCCATAACCTACCTGCCGTCCATAAAACTCCAAGAGAACATTCACGTTTTCACTCGAAGTGGAGCCCCATTCTTTTTTGCCCACAAGAGACGGTAGCGTCTCATTCTCTAGAAAGACATGCCACAACGATCTGGAATTTCGGATCATCTTTGACATTTCCCATTTATTGTGGGTTCCTTATCTCTCGGGGGTGTGAAGAAACTAATCAATCTCTCCCGCAGCACCTTTTCCGACTTTTCATTTTCCACCTCGCGCTGGGCTACTTTGGTATTACAAGGCTCTCTGGCTGAAACATTAGGTCCTAATGCCCTTAAATGTACAGCAGTTAGCCACTGAAAGCTGTTTGCTTAAAGCCGTGATTCGCCCTTCTCCTCCGCGGAAAACAGCGGGCCTTAAGAGTATGTCTCACACCCGCGTCCTCATCCATGTTGTCACCCGTGGTTGGCACTTCGGACTGTTCCATATGACCCATAAGACTCCTACAAGGGGGTAGAGTCCCAAGCTCCACCGGCACGACCACCCCAGTGAATCAAGGAAAACCCCATTCACTGTTCAATAAACTTATAGACCGGAAGATTTCCGCCCCCCTAGCGCTTCTTGCAAGAGCTTTATCAACCGCTTTCTTCATAGACATTTCGCTTTTCCAAAGACCCCTTTAATTCTGCTCATGGTACGTTCATCCCGTCTCGTTTCTATCTAATCCACGCGTAACTAACTGACTTCGTTCTCAAAAAAGACCGTACCAAAAGTGGGCACTCCTTGTATTCCCTCTAATTTTTCGAAGGTTCTTAGTGGATACTATATGAAGGCCTGTGTCCGCAGGTCTACTACTCGCGAGTTGTCAGTTCCCCCAGCTAACCGGACCCTGAATTTCGATTCTTTGGCTCACTCTCTCTTCCGTTAAGATATAGTGACGCCTAATGATCTTAGATATTTTTTACTCTACACAACTCATCCACTGTTCAGCAAGAGCGTATCTAGTTAATCCCAATAGTCGGCATTTGTTTTGCTTTATTGCACAAGATATCACTTTGTGCTCATTGGAGCTCTCTTCTTCCTAATCAGTGATAAAACCGTACCTTCCTAAAGCTCCCATATTTAGCCATCACACATTCACTCGAAATGAGTACCACCCCTGTCCTTTCCGTGAAGTCCTAAAATGATCGAAGTGGTTGGATATCCGTTGATTTTCTCCTTATATTACATGCTTTTTACGCTTTCATCAAGGCCGCCAGAGTAATCAAGTTGATTAAGAGCCTATTTATTCCAGTGGCTCTTTCAGCCTCGAATTATTGTACCCGACGTGCATGCGGAATCTTTTAGAACACTGTGGTCAAGTGTGAAACCCCGGCAAATGGCGAGAGAGCAATCCTATAAAGAATTCAACAAAGAGTGAGCATCACTTCGCTACTGGTTCTGACAGAACCGGCTAACTCCACCTGGCTTTCTTCTCTCAGATAACTGCATATCCATGGCTTCAATAATTTCTGTCTTCCAGCAGGATATCTACCAATTAGACGAACAGATATGCTGACACCTAAGCGATGGTCATTTAACGTACCCGAGCAACCGGTATTCCAACGCACTACAAAACTTTGGTGGTTTGCTCGTGGAACCAGGCATTTTCAGTTTCCTAGCCTTCATCCCACGGGCCATTTGACGGCCTTGGTTTTCTCCTACGAAAGTCACCATGTGTATGTCAGACACCCAGACACTCAACTTCACCAGAGGTTGTTCTACTCTAATGAAACTTCCTAGTGTGCCTAAGTCCAGATACACACTCGTTTTCCACGTTAACCATCAAATTTCTTTTTTGCATTATGCCGTATTTTGTGCTAACAATTCTGTCACATCCACGATAATCATTGGCCAGTCAGCGAACAACAGTTGATCTACTTGCAATTTGGATTTTACACAGAAACTAATTACTAACGTCCTCACTAATTTCTCCCATATGTTCCCCAGCTCTTGAGTAATCTGTGGATCTTCCTTTGTTGATCTGAAATTACTCGGTTAGCATTACGGTCCGATCGGGGAAATGTTACATCCATAAATAGCAACAGGGCGCTAGGCTCACGTGACCCTTTGTCATGTTTTCTACAAAATTTAGATTCAGTAGCTTATATGTAGTGGCTTCTTTGGGCGGAAAATTCATTGAGGAACTTTTGAATGAAAAGATGATGCACTATCCACTAAACATAATTTTACAACCTAAAAGGACGCCAAAACATTGCTTTATCCGTCGAACAAACAGGGCCGCTGGGATCCCGAGTAGCCCTTTCAAACTGTGATTCCTTTGTATGCATTATCCATTCTCGTTTTACCAGCTAAGGTGAAAACAAACGAGTCTCCTCCGCGGCTGTTCTGTTGTCTAATCCAGCTTTCGGAGCGAGGTATCTCACGTGATTTACAACAGGGTAATCTGGCCCATCGTCCCAAGTTGTTTACAGTGTTTCAGCGGGCCGGAGAAACCAAAGGTCGCAGCAAACCTGCGAGTACCACGAGTGTAACTAACTAAAGTCTGGGGTTTCGCGGGACACAGTTCGAAGCGAGCTTAGCCCCAACGCATGCAGGGAAAATGCCGACCGGTTCTCTGCCGTGTATATTAGTGCATGCTTCGAACTTCGGCAATGCCTGGTTTGGAGGACCTGGTTGGCTGTTACCCACTCCACCTGGCCGGTGATCTTCAACCAAAGGATCCCCAAACGGACCAATAAACCCTGCGATTCCATATGGGCTTCGCTCCACCTTGTTTCCTCGGCCAGCCCGAAATGAATCCCGCTGCACAAAGAACTGCACACCCCAGCCCACTCACTTTAAATGTGACGTCCGTTACAGGGCTGTCCCAAAACTGAAGCATGTCAGGCCAATGATGGCACGGCACTGCCATACCCAGTTCGATAGCACACCCGCAACTATTCCATTCCTTCTCTCGACCGTGCCCTCGCCCACTCGTTCCATTAACTGCAAATACGACGAACTCCCCAATCGACCCCAGCGGACTCCATGACACGTTCATTCCAACCTGCTGAACTTTTGGTTGAAATTTAACCATCTCTGTGTTACTGTGCTTCCCACCAAATCCAATAACTTTCTATACAGTTCGCGTTCCGGCTCGTGTGTTGCCACCATCTCTCTCTTCCAAAGGAACTATTATGCCCGCCTCCACAACAGCGACACCAGTGAGTCACTACAGTTTAACTGTATATCATGTTTCTGAGATCCCTGCTACCATTTACCCGCTCTGCTAGTCCCTCCATTTCATCATCCCCACTTACGCTTTTGTGACCCTGGCCACGAGCCCAATAGTCCAAGGCCGCGAGGCCTCAGCGGTTGTTTTTGGCTTCAGTTCAATTTGATCGGCTGGATGATGCCAACTTTGCTGCTTCACCAGATCTGATGTTCTGGTTTCTGATTTTCCACAGCTTACATTTCTCTTGTCATATTTCAGGCATGAAGCCTCTTGTTTTGCCCTCCTCGCTTTGTTTTTGCCCGCCACCTTCAAATCCTAACGATCTGACCTTGCTTGATGTTCTCTTCGACAAAAGAGCTTCCTGCTCGTGCCGGATTATTATTATTATTATTATTATTATTATTATTATTATTATTATTATTATTATTATTATTATTATTATTATTATTATTATTATTATTATTATTATTATTATTATTATTATTATTATTATTATTATTATTATTATTATTATTATTATTATTATTATTATTATTATTATTATTATTATTATTATTATATTTTATTGCGCATCATAATCACACAATTAGTGGACAACTCTTAGATAGGCGGCCAAGGAAGGGCTATTTAAGATTAGGGAAACCGATGAATGCCACAAACCATTTCTCCACAATACCGATCTAAGTGACGGCAGAAAGGTTTATCCCATACTACGAGGGACAGTGTGTCATGGGCTTCGGGGGCAGATTCTGATTTCAGTACTCAGCCCTTATTGAATGACAGTGCGGTTCGAACATTTCCATTAGTGGTTGATTTATTTACACACGTACTCCGACAGCGCAGAAGAAATAGACGGTGTGAAATGACTCCTTTTTATCACCGACGGGGCTGGTAACTATTTATCTTATATTCTCTTTCCTTCCTGGGTTATGGTTCTGACCAACGGAAGTAATACATATCAGATAAACTAGTCCGTCACCCCAGAAGTTCATCCCCGTCAGTCCTTATACGTTTAATTTCACTAACCCCTTACCCCTCTGCGAGCTTATACAGGTTTGCACTGGATCCTTTGTACTTTGTTGTCATATCTCAGCTAACTCAGCCCTTGGTTGGTTCCTAGTTTACTAAGTAGAAATCCATCCCTATCCTATCTCATATAATCGCTTGTTGTCCCCACCCTACTAGCGGTAGACGTCAAGCCTTTCTCTGACATCCCGTCAAACTCACAATGCCTTGTTAATATCATCCCACTCCCTCGTCTTCCCAAGCTTTGAACTCCGGCAATATCAAGTGTGGACGACCTGGTTGGCTGTTATCCACGCTCGGAGAATTGCACATCCCAGCCTGATGACCTCAAATGTAACATCCATTACGGGGCTGTCCGAAAACCGAGGTACGTCAGACCAGGGATAGCACGGCGCAGCCATACCAAGTTTGATAGCAGACCTGCAGCTGTTCCGGTCCAAATACCGACGATACCCTCTCGCCTACTTGTTCCATTAACTGCAAATACGAATAAGCTCCTCACCTGGCCCTAGCTGGCTCCATGTTATGTTCGTTCCGAAAATGCGCTGCCCACAAAATTCAGTAATTTTCTATATGGTTCGTGTTCTGGTTCGTGTGTTGCCACCATCTCACTCTTCTCCAAGTAACTATTATACCCAGACCCACACCAGCGACACTGATGAGTCTCTACAGTTTTAGTGTACCTCATGTTTCCGAGATCCCTGTTACCATTTATCCGCTTTGTTAATCCATCCATTTCCTCATCTCCACTTACGCTTTTTGCGACCCTGGCCATGATCCCAACAGTCCAAGGCCACGAGACCACAGCAGTTGTTTTAGACTTCAGTTCAATTTGACCGGCTGGGTGTCACCAACTCTGCTGCTTCACCAGATATGCTGTTCTTGGCTCTCATTTTCTGCAGCTTGTCATATATCAGACAGGAAGCCTCTTGTTTTGCCCCACCTCGGTTTGTTTTTCCCCGTCACCTTCAAATCCTAACGATCTGATCTTGCTCAATGTTCTCTTCGGAATAAAGAGCATCCCTGCTCGTGCCGGTTTAGTGGTGACCACGTCTACGTTGGATAAAGCCCACGGCCTATGACGCTGTCCCTTTTCCAAAAACCCCGTACCCACAGTCCCCGCCAGTCATGCTTTTATTTGACTGTAACCTTATGATCATGCCTGACGGCATGCCTCCCACAAGTTGAGAATAAGCAATATTATCATTATAGCGATAAAGTATACCGGCTATCGATCACGGACATAGTGGATAGTAAGTACCTCAGTTCCGTGGACTTCTGAAGTAAGACAGAGGGAGCCCTTAACGTAGACTTTCAAATTTTGGAAATTCTTTACTGTGATCAACGCCAAATGCTCCTGGCAAGAGAAGAACATCCAATGAACTAAAAGTTATGGAACCAGGCTTCTAACAACCACTGTTAATTCCTCCCGTAGATCGACGGCAATCAGCGGTCATTTTCTTTGTTTGTTTGATTGATCATGAGTGCCATGACCTATGCTTATTTAGTACAACGCCGTTTTTCTCTCCGCTGCTCGGTTCCCTGCCGAGCGTAAATTTTGTCTACTTACTAATTCCTAATGAAAAGATTTTGTTGGCTGTCCGTGTTCGCCCGCGATTTTTTGTTAACTCCGCCAGCTTTTGTTTATCTGAGCCGTGGAATAACAGGTCACCCTGGGGCCGCATTTCGAACCCAAGTAATTATAATAGAGTCATTTTCCGACGTTTAGGAACAAACTAAATGAGGCATGACCGGGCCGTACCGATTTGAGCGCGGTTAGAATAGCCACAACCGAAGGGGAGACAAAACCAGGGACACATGTTTATCACGTGACGGATAACTGTATATTGGCAAAACTAAAAAACTAGAGGAATGGGTTAGGAAGTACGAGCATTCCAGCAAGGAAGCTGAGTGCATTGAACTAAAACTGGAAATCAGTGCTGGCCGCGAGCGACCCTAGACGTTAAGTTAGTGGCCAGGGTCATGAAAACTTTTGGGAGTGGATTTGTAGATCTGAACGAAGGGTTCAGTGGATAGAACGAACTCGCCCCAGAGGCGGCTGGGGTCAGGTACAATCACTTTTGTAGTTGTGGGTAAGGAGACGATTGGGCCGAAAGAAACAGTTAAAAATGGGAAAAGAATAGCTGCGGGAATGCCACAAGACTGAGTGTGGCATCGCCGTACCTCCACTGCACTGACATCCTTCGGTTTCCGGACGGCCGCGCAACGGATCTCAAGATTCCGGTGGTCAGACAGGGGACTTGCACTCCTTGATCTGGGTTTGTCAGTGGTAGTAACACAAGTAGAGTCAAAGCGATGTAAAATAACATGCAATTTGGATTCATTTGGAGACCCAGGCGGACGTAAAGCGAGGACCGAGCAGGGTGGGCGGTGGCCATAAGGGGCGTTCAAATCAGCTTCTGCCATAGGTTAAAGCTTGAGAAAGGGCGGGAATTAGATGAAACCAATAGAGACTGATGAGTATAGGGAGTCACCAGATAAAATGCTGTCAACTACTAGAAAATATATAAGAGGAGATGACAGCTACTCAGATTCGCCTGGGTAAGGATGAATTCGTATTGGCTGACAACCAAAGACTACCTTCGTTTGGCGACATTGCATGAGGACAGAAGAGACAGCGTGTTTTTGTTTGGCAAGTACGCGGTGCACAGATGGCCATGCAAGGGGGCAGTACTGGTGGTAGGAGTGGTGTCCCCTGCTTTGCACTTAGCCTCAGTCAATGAGGGGTCGAGATCTGTTGTGTAATTTCGGGAATTTGAGTTAGCCGATTTGGTGGAGAGCAGGAAGGATAATAGTTGAACCAGTCGGTGCGCTAGTTACAATGTGAGTTAGAAAGGGGCTGTATTACTTTAAAGCTCAGTTGCATAATCACATTAGGGGAACTACTTTGCGCAAAGGGAGGCTTATTGCGAAGTGGACGGTAAACAGATGGCGGTGGTTGAGGAAGAACGTTCGAACTAATGGATACCGGCTGCAGTTTAACTGCTGTCTACACGTGAATCGAACAAAAAGGCAAGAGTATGAGGTACTAGTCACCGAGTCACTCCTCTGAGCTCCAGGGAGTGGGCGACGCATGGGGAAAGAAAGCAAATAGGTGCTAGCTATGAATGACAGTATTCACGGAATGATAAGGTTACTATATTTCATAAATATGTGAGCATTCCCAGGAACAGGAGGAACGAGCCACGTACGGAGAAGCCCAGCTTTGGCATTTACTTGCGGTTCAATATTTTTTACAGGTAGCCGAGTTCTGTTCTGTTCCAATATAGCCACGGATGGATTTATCGTCTGTGCAAATTTCATTCGATTTATTTTCACTTATTCTTTTCAGCCCGTTCAAAAAATTTCTGAACTTAGAGGACTTTTGGGTGGTGTTAAAACATCGAACAATAAAAATAAATGCACCAAACAAGCAAACTACGACTGGTTCCGGGTGGTTTGCCAGAACCAATATCACGGAAGTATTTTACGGACCAGTTATATGCAGGTCAGTTTCTTTATCCGATAACCACAAACGAGATCTGTTTGAAAGCTATATTCCTGTGACTCTTATAAGATGCATCAGTCAAATTTGGCATACGATGTGCTTTTGTGACACCATTCGGGTCTGAATTTGACTAGAAGTCACAGTGAGCTCGGATTACCTTTTCAGACGGTTCCGTGGATGGGTCAGAGTCATGCCCCGAGCTGTCGACCAATCAGCAATAGAGATTTAGTGGGTCCGCTGCTAATAGCCGGCTAGTGGAGGTTTCTGGTTGACCACTCGTTCACTGTCTTCAGTCATGTGGACGTCGCGAGTTGCACCTCAGAACGCAGGGCCCATCAACGCCTGGCTTCAGCGGTTCTGGAAAACGCCTGGCTCACGGAGCCTTGTAATTTGCTGTTCCGGGACGCCCGCTTTCAAATTCCTGAAGAAATCCTTCACTGACCGAGGTCATTGCGCCACCTATCGTACCTCATTTATCTTGGACACCAGATCTCCATCGAAGGACCAAAAACCGGATGATAAGCACGCAGACTTGAAGGAGATCCTCAAAGACCACCCCCCTACTATTCAGCTTCAACTTGTCGAGGCGTACAGACGAGGGTTCCAATCGTCAACAGAGAAGGATAAAAAATCAAGAATGCTTGAAGCACTGACTGGAAACTTCGGGAAAATCGTAATCTTTGGAGTGCTGTGCTATTACCTGTTCCAGTCATCGAATAGAATCTTCGGAAGTGGTAAGTTTTCCTCCCTAACATTCGAACTGCTCGTTTACAGGGGTCTTCCCCAAAATGCTGGATCCTAGCATTGCATCTTTTGCCGAAAATGCCGATATAAATTTCAACGACGTTCAAGGGGTAATCAGTATTTTAATTCCTAACATTTTTTCAGTGCGACGAGGTAAAGAAAGAACTTCAAGATGTTGTTGAATTCCTCCGGAATCCTGAGAAGTTCAATCGCCTGGGTGCCAAACTGCCAAAGGGCGTTCTTTTAGTTGGCCCACCTGGGGTAGGCAAGACCCTGCTTGCAAAAGCGGTTTCAGGCGAAGCTCAGGTACGTTAAAGAACCTGTGGTTGTTTAACGAATGAACTGTGACGCACTTTCGGTGCCCGGCTGCCATACTTTTCGGAGGATGCACGGGGGCTGAGATGGTGCCAGGTTACCCAAGCTTAGACAAGAGCAGTCGAGATGTTGAAGTTAGGTTCGCACCACGGACCTTCCGGTCAGTGAGCTCGCACCCTAACCATTAAGCTATCTCGAGCTCAACTCATTTTTACGAACTTGAATCTAGTTGCGGCATTAAAGGGGGCGAGATAGCTCAGCGGTTAGAGCGCGAGCATACTGACCGGAAGGTCCATGGTTCGAACCCTGCCTCTGCCTCTCGACTTCCCCTGTCTAGGCTTGGGCAACCTGGCAGTATCCCAGCCCTCGTGCTTCCTTCGGGTGGCATGGCAGCTAGGCACCGAAAGGGTGCTACAGCTGAACGATTTTTTTTTGCGGCATTAACCTACGACTGGGTTATTCAGCTTTCTATTTTTCTCCCCTCATTTACTTACAACTTTGGATTCTCGAGATAACTTACGTGCAGATCAAGAATGCGTTCTATGGACGGTTTAGGTAGATGAGCGTGTACGGAGTTCGCCGTTACTCGCGATTCGTCTACCGACCGGTTCTTTCCATTTCGTTTGCGGTAGATGATCTTCACAGTCTACAGGCTGGTTGCTTGACTAATCTTCATTTTTGTGGATTTTCGAGTGCCCAGTGAAAGAATTTGGGTGTTCCGGAGGCCGATTGTTCTACTACTGTTCAGTAGGCAGTCGGAGAGGTAAGGTGCTATCGTCCACTTGTTAGGAGTAAACTTGTTAACATACTGCTGCTTGCCAGCTTTAATGAATTCCTTTCCTCTTCTCGCGCTGGGAATTAGCGTACCTTAAGCTTTTGCACTGGGCCACAGTTATTCAGGTTTTCCGTTATTGACCTTCCGGTACATGTCATACACTCTTGGTATAGACAGGGCGACCAGTATGTCCGTATTTATGTAATCAACGATGCTGCCTTCTAATAAAGGATGGGTTAGAAAAGTTGGGCCCTAAAAACAGCACACTTTGATTGTTCAACGATTGACCCTAACCGCCGGTGCATTATTCAATACGATCGGAGTTCTTCTAAAGCCAGTCTGGTGCTGCTCACTTACCCGCTGTGCACAACTACACTAGGAGTCAGGCAGTCATGCCATACTCCCTTTGTCCTTGAACCAGACCAGCCCCCTGCAGCCAAGTTATTCAGGCTAATGTGTCTCGAGAGAACCCTAATAACCGCCTTCTCGCGGTTCAGATGAGTCAGAAGGTAGGGGAAAGGTACGCGAACATAATTCCTCTTTTCGCACTGCCTTGTGGGTCAAACTTTTGAGTCAAAAGCTCAAAGTGGAGTTTCCAAGCCAACTCCTTTTCGGCCCGAGCAACTGAGGAGTATCATTTGTCCTTACAGCTCTTCACTCACTGACTCCTCCGTATGTCCCGCGCTTAAGTCCTGATTTCTTTAACTGTCAGCCACCTAACAGTTGCTTCTTACCTAAGCGTCTGCCCAGTAACATAGGCCTAAGTTAACCATTATTAAACTCAACAGATCTGTTCCAAATTGCTGCTTTCAGCTTCCATACACTGTGTCAAATTAAGCGACAAGTACCTCTTGCTCAGACTTTGTTCCCTCTTTTAATCTGTGCATATTGTGTCTCAGAAACACTCACACAAGATCCCATTTCGGCCATACATCTCGTAGCACTCCGGACGAACCCTGACCTTGCGTCTTTGAGCATACAACCTTGCAAACTTAACTTTTGCTTATACTCAGCGTACCTTTTCCATAGATTTTGGATTGCAGTTCTGAGCATGAAACTCCTAACTGACTTAGTGTGAAGTATGCTGAAAACAAATGTACTTCCTCCGCTCTTTGTTGAAGTTCTTATGCTTGAGATTTTCTTGGGAGGATCATTGTTGATCTTTTTAAGGCTTTACCTCAGGTGTTTTGTATAGTCACACTCGAAAGTTCTCGAACACGGAAACTGCCAAGCTGCAGGCAAACGTTTGCCAGAAGCCCCATTTTCGAACTGGAGATTCTGATCACCATAATTTTCCTAATGAATGTTTCTCTCGATATCAGCGTGAAAGATTTGAATGGAACCCACAAAATTTGTTGTTCACCGTAAGGACAGTAATCCACTCAAATTATGAATAGTAGGCACAGGGAATCTTCATTAGGGAAACATGAAGCATCAGACCCTCATTCATCTCGTTGGCACTGTAAGAAGTAAAAAGTTGCGTCTTGTTCGCATTGCGTTTGCTTCCATCACTCGCGGAGCTAAAACACGCAGAATAATGTTTTTCCTCTGCGTCTTTTACCGTACGTGTGTCTTACAAATGTTGCATTTCCTATATCTGCGACCGACAAAAACAAAAAAGCTTACATCTGGCTACTTTTATCTCTTGACCTTTCTAATGAAGTGGATAAAGGGAATTCCAATCACGAAGGGAGTGGGCCTTACTGCGGTGTGACGGTTTGTGTGCCTTCCCCCATGATCCGTTGAACCGTACTATGGGTTGTCCGTGCGACACTCGCAGTCTTATATACCAGGTGTCAGCCAGTGCTTACAGCCTCGGACATCTAGAAATGGAACGTCAAACTTCGATGGCCAGTCAGTGTGACTGCTTTTGAGGTTATCACTCTTAAGCAAGCAGGACAGCATGCTGCTCTTTCTTTCATACTGGACTCACTTAACGTTGATGTGTCGTATGTATCAGAAACAAGAATTCAAGACTGCAAGCACAGTGGCTGAGCTGACCGCCCATCATTCTCCACCCGCTTCCGGCTGCACACTTCACGATCTAGAGGCTGCTGCGGCAGGATGTGCAGGGATCGGCATCTTCCTAAGTTACGCTGCGGAAGGCTCCTTCCCTGACTGAATACGTGTTGGTAGTCGCCTCTTTGCGGTTCGTCTGACACCGTCCGCGAAGGAGTCTCGCAGCGGGAATTCAGTCGCTGCCTGTCTTTCGTGTGTGCTTACGCCCCAATCGACTGTAGCTCTGACACCATCGAAGACCAATTTTGACACCTTCAATGCTGTGTTACGGCGGGCTAGAAGCTCAGGTGTTGTGGTTGCCGGAGATTTGAATGCCCAAATGGTGGTGCAAATGGATTAGACTCAGTACGTACGGACAACTTCGGAGAACTGATCCAACTTTGCACTGACACCAGACTACTTTTATGCAGTACTAACTTCGAAGTAGTCGAAGTCGTCTGCCGACATGTTCCCCGGCCTCAAATTGACTAAATTGGTATCAGTTACGGATGGTGCGGATCAATAACCGACTGCCGCTTGTTTTGGGACATATTTGTGGATACCGACCAGGTGCTCGTCCAAAGTCGTTTCCTTCATTTTTCACGGTCCCATAAGGTGCGGGCAACCCGCTTAAAGACTGAAAGACTGGCAGATTCTTAAGTTAGAGGACTATAGAAGTTGTATTCTGGACTTTTCTAACTGTTCCACTGTCTGATTTCGACTCGTGCTGAAACGAGATCGCCGCACCTTCGTGTGATTAAATCTGAGCCTCACTCTGGCCGAGGATGCATCGACCATATATCTACGTTGAGACAAATCCTGGAACAGCGCCGCTCCTTCGGTGGTCGTTTTTCTCGATCTGAAAGCTGCTTATGACTGTCGATCGTCAGAAGCTTTGGCGGTGTCTGACGATCAACGATGTCCCTTCCAAATTTATGTCCCTTATAAGTGCACTGTATGCGAACTCCTGTGGGCTCGTACGAGTACACAGCAAGCTTTGATCTGAGTTCAGACAAGGCTGCTCTTTCTAACCCTACCTTTACAACTTTGTTATTGATGTACTGCTTGGAATTTCTCTGCCTGCCTCTGGAACCTCCAGAGTCGAAATGATTCCGGGGACGTTCGCTTACAGACACTGAGTACATGGAAGATATTGCTCTCCTTGGTCCAGGTGGTTCAATAATGCAAATCCTTTTTTCAATAACTTGAATAATTCTGCCGCATCGTTTGGCGTGCGATCCACACTCGCAAAGTGTAAAGTGCTGCTACAATACAATACCCGAACCTCACGCTTTCAGGCGATCCAATCGATGTCGTAGATAAATTCGTTTACCTGGGAAGTTGTATAAACTCTGGTGGACTGGGAAGACCAGGACAGCTTTTGCCAACCTCTGACACCTATCGCACAGAAGTCACGTCCGTTTTTGTCAGGGGTAGAGCTTACACTGCAGCAGTGCCATCTGTACTGCTTTATGGATCGGAAGCTTGGCCTTCACGCCAAGAGGAAATACGAGAGATCTGTGTTTGACTGTCGGTTTCTCTGAAGCATTGGTCGGGTCTGGTGGGAACTAGTGGAACTAGTGGGAACTAGTGATTTTGATGTACGCCTGATGGTGCGAGGAAGAAGGACCTCTTACGATGAATGAATTACTCACGCTTCATAGGTTACGCTGGTTAGGACATGTACTCCGCATGCCAGATTACCGTCTACCTCGGAGAGCTCTTTTTCCCCAGCCTTGTACTGAGTGGAAGCGACCGAGATGTGGACAGTGATCTGGTAACGAAGTACGAAAACACTAACCAGTAAGCTTAGTCGAGTCGACAACTGCCGCCTCCCTGGATGAGGTCCCGGGACTCAACACACCAATGGTTAATGACACTGGTAGAAATGGTCCAATCGCGCAGTCAGTGGCCGTGGTGCATCAAAGCTATCGCCTTCAATCCATAACTACTCTGTTCCCTAACTAACTACACATACCATCACCTCCAAAGCTTGGCTGTATATCCCACACTCTCCCACTTCCAGATGAGCGAAATTGTAGCAGCTGGTACGAGTGCACCTATGGTATACGTTTTATAGCTGATACATTGATTGATTTTGATTACACATGCCGAGCCATCGTTTACCGAAGGTGGGCGGTGGTAAATCATTGACCTGATAGAGGGGCATGAAAGAGATTAGGAAAACTCTGGGTGCTATCTGCACGACGCCTTCCGGGATAGGGTACGTGTAATCTCCCCCTGTGCTTGGTTACAGACGCTTCAAGATATGGCTGCTAATCAATGTCATTTGCGTCCTTGCTATAGGCTTCTACCCATAATGTCTGGGTGTCTGGAGATGTAGTCACCTCGGGATGACTATAGAAGGCGAACACTGAGTCCCTTCTCTGTCCATTTTTATTTTTCACAATCAGTATCGAACACTGATACCATGCTGTCGATCTTGATGATTTATTGATGGACGATTGTGTTGTCCACGCACACATACTGAGCAAAGCGCAACTTAATTCTCATGAATCTCCCCACATACCCCGACATTGAAGTGAGCTGCGTAAAATAAGACCAGGATGTTTTGGAAGCTACAGATACCTGGCTTGCGACTCGATGTTTTCCGCATATTGTCCTTGAAGATTAGTATGATGGTAGAAGCATTCCTTTTTGTGGTCGCTTTCGTTGTTCCATTTCATCCGTAGTAATCCCATCAAACTGACTTCTACAACGTCACTGCTTTTGAGTATCACTGAGCGAAAACTGCTTGGGCCGGGCGCTTCGTCAGAGGCAGAGGAGGAGATTTTGCTTTGTACTTCTGTCGTTCCGAGATTAATCTCCACTTCTCAGCTTTCTTGACTTGACGCCAGGGGTTTTCTCTTTTACCCTTCCTTTTCAATGTCGCCATTGGTATAATCACGGAAGGCTTATTCCCAGCCTCTGATGCCTGTAGGGTCGAAATGCCCCTAGGGCATTTGCTAATAGATATTTAGTATGCAGACGAAATAGCTCTTCCTGGATTTGATGCCGTCGTAATGTAGGCGATATTAGATAATCCAAACAATTCGGCCTCATCGTTTGGTATGCGCTTCACACCTGCAAAGTGTAGAGTGTTGTTTCTAGACTTTCTGGAGTCTCATTCTTCCGGAGGAGCCGGTTGCGGTAGTTGGCAAATTTGTCATCCTGTACAGCTGTATCAGTACCGATGGTATAGCCAAAGACGCTATTTCCATCTTGATTTGGTAGACCAGTCCAGCTTTTGTGGACCTGAATCACTTTTGGTGCAGACGTGACATCAGCTTGTCAGTCAGTGGTCTATTAACATTACGGCGGTTCCATCTATATTGTTATATGGGTCATAAACCTAACTGCTGCGCTCCGACACTAGGAGAATTTCAGTGTTTGACCATCGGTGTCTTCTGGAAATTATCCGAGTTTGTTGGGAACACCGGATCAGTAATGCCTAAGTATGTCGAATGGTCTTCGGAAGAAATAATTCGTCCATGATAGACGAACTGGTCACTCCGTATGTTGCGCTGGCTTGTCATGTACTGTGTATGCCAGTCGGCCGACTCTGTCTGAGCGCTCTTTTCGCATAGCTGCATGATAGGTGGAAACAGGCCAGAGTTGGTTACGTAATGACTCGCCAAGCAAGTATGGTAGCCATGTACAGCAAACTCACCTGCGCTGTTCATTGGCCTCTCCCTGGATGCACACTCTGAGAAGGAACACAGCAGTGGTTAGCGACAGTGACAGACATGACCCAGTGGCGTGCTGCATCTAAACTGCTGTATAATCCCCCTCTCGATCTCCCCGATGAAATGTCCATTTTCATTTCTGGATTCACACGTCAATTGTGGCAGTGCAGCCTCTACTTCTATTTTGCACGATCACCGGCACACGACACTGGCAGGTGAACCACCGTACAACATGTACGCGGTTTACAGCTGGTGTCGACAACGTCAGGTTTCTGAGTCGTCCTTTTCGTTGGTCGTTAGGTCCCGACCTAAAGCTGTCACCTTGACGTGGTTGTCGGGCTTGAGTTGTGCAATGATCCCGCGGGCTACAGTGGCTGGAACGTCGTTCCTCGAGGTGCTACCATGCCAGGAAGGCCAAAGGGGAACAGTCAGACCAAGAGCAGTGAGACCCCTTACTACGAGTAATCGTGCAACGAGGCGGTTGGGGGGTAAAGTCGTACTATCCTCTGCGACAGGAGTGTGAAGGCGATAAGGTGTTTCCCCCAGGCGACCAGCATGTCCATATTTATGGAAGCAGCGATGCTGCCTTCAAAAGCTCGGCCCTAAAAACCGCACACTCCGATCGCCCAACGGTTGACCGTGACCGCCGGCGCATTATTCAATACGGTCAAAATACTTTTAAAACCAGTGTCTGGTGCTGCTCAAAATACACCTGCTGTGCGCAGCTTCACTGGGAGTGAGACAGTAATGCCGTACTCCTTACGTCCTCGGGCCAGTCTGCCCCCTGCAGCCAAGTTGCTCAGACTATTGAGTCTTTGGCTCCGGGAAGGATTCTCCAAGAAACCCCTAACAGCCGCTGTCTCGCGGTCCAGACTCTTGAGTAAGACGCTAGGGGCAGGGTCCCTGAACAAAGCCCTACATCCTCCCACTGCCTTGTGGGTCAGACTTTTGAGTCAAAGGCTCAAGGTGGGGTACCTCAACCAAACCCCCTTCCTCGGCCTGGGCAACCGGGAAGTACCATTTGCTCGCGCAGTTTGGTGTCCACCGATGTCTCTCCCCAACCCCTTCCCACCACACACGCTAGCCGGACCGGATAACACGAAGTGCGGTTGTCTCTTTCTACGATATCCCTATCCACTCATTTGGCTTTCACTGTCGAGTCGTTTTTTTGTTGTTTCCGTGATCTCCAGCATTTGGTGTTTTAGTGGTTTATGTATGCTGTCATAGTCGTCTCCGTGTTGTCGAATAGGACCGTGGATTTCGGACGATCCCATTGGCTGTATTAGGAGATCCGACGGACCCATCGGAAGACTCTTAGCCCAGCTGCTTTTAGTTGTGACCCTATTTGTCACCCGATTGTTCCTTACAGGCTCAGAGTCCATTTATACGTGACTTTTCTTAATGAACTCAACTGC
Organism: Clonorchis sinensis; assembly: GCA_003604175.2. NCBI lineage: Eukaryota > Metazoa > Platyhelminthes > Trematoda > Opisthorchiida > Opisthorchiidae > Clonorchis > Clonorchis sinensis. The sequence continues at coordinate 184,812,133 of CM030369.1, read as the reverse complement.
TCTTTACGGCCCTAAATATGCTTATCGCTCGGAGGGAGTATCTTAGTGTTTTCACTTGCCTGAATCTGAATGCATTGGCTAAACTCAGGTGGTCGATAACACCAGGTGATGGTCACTTTGTAGTGCAGTTAAACTCTTTTGGATTCTTCACAGTTTAGGTAGCTCGGTGGTTAAGGCACGAACTCGCTAACCGGAACGTCCGTAGTTCGAACCCGGTATCTCAATCGCTCTTGTCTAGGCTTGGGAAACTTGGCAGTATATCAGTCCTCTTGCTTCCTTCAGGTAGCATGGAGGCTATGCACCGAAAGAGGTTACAGTCGAACGATCTTATTATTATTGTTAATAATAATGACAATGTCGGTTCCAAAAGGCATGTTGAGTTATGTAAGTGGTTCTGCTAGTTCGAGTAGGATTCCTTCACTGGAGTGGAAATGAAATTTTATCTTTTCTACGGTTGGTGGATCGTCAGTCTCAGTTAATTGTGCTGTTGCACCCGGTACGCAATTGTCGTTTTCATAATGTAACAATAGTATTACTGAGACCACTGAAGCATCGATGCTGAGTCAGGCATATTGTTGAGTGTCAACATATATTGCCACATCCTCGTGAGATCATTGTACTTGTTGTCTTTCATTCTATGCTTCGTTAAGTCTCACAATTAAGGGAAGATCGAGTCAGCGAAATGTGAGGTAACTGTTTTATCAGTTGCTTTGATGTATTTTGAAAGCATCCGACTTTCCGTTTTCACTCTCAGTCGTGATTAGGCAATAACAGGGTTTACTCTATTCACTGCTCCCATGCCTCCATTTCACCTTCCATCCTATAGGTACCTTTCCTGTATGTGTCAGGTAGCAGCTTCGAGGAAGTGTTCGTCGGTATGGGAGCGTCTCGCGTCCGACAACTTTTTACGGCCGCCAAGCAACACGCTCCTTGTCTCATTTTCATCGATGAAATCGACTCTGTTGGCCGTAACCGTACTTCTTCACCCCATCACCCTTACGCAAACCAAACAATCAACCAGTTGCTCGCAGAAATGGATGGATTCCAGTCCACTGAAGGCATTATAGTTCTTGGTGCCACTAACCAATCCGAAGATTTAGACAAGGCACTCCTTCGGCCCGGTCGTTTCGATGTACAGATTCATGTTTCGCCTCCAACTTTTGAGGTTGGTGTTTTTCCCTTAGTCACTTATGGGGTTTCAGTACTTTATTTTTTCTATTGCACTTTTTGGATAGAAATTGGGACGATGGGTTTGACTGTTGGTGAAACCCGACTTGTTAGTGCATTCAGACGGTTAAATCGACAGTTCCCATGTGTCGTGTGAGACATGGGAATATATGTTTATTTGCGGTGTTTAGCATTACCTGGTGATTTTCGTATAAAGACCCATATACAGTCCAGATCCCTCACTATTCATTTCAACACCTGAAGCCGTCATGAAGAGACTGGACCGTACCGTGATGTGACAGTTTGCGCATCTCAGCGACCCATTGAGCCATACTGGGGGGATCCCCGTGACACCCACATTCTTTCATACCAGGTTGGTCAATGGTTAGAGGTCTGAGGAACACAGCCTCCTGTTCCTCCAGGTTGGGGGTTCGAACATGTGGTGACTTGTTCCATAGAAATGGTAATGCATTTGCATTTCCCACCAAACACCGCTATCTTGCGGTTAGGCTTTTGAGTCAAAGTCTTTGGTTGAGGACCGTAATCATCCTTCTTTCTAGATGTGGGCGCCCTGATAGTATCCCGGCTCACGTACAACCATGAACTGCACATATACAAATAAACGCATGCCTCATCGGCCGTCGCGTGGTGCCATCATCCGGGTCGCCTTACTTGCTGCGTACAGCAGGGGGAGTAAACGAAAACAGGCTACTGCTGACGCCTCCCTTCTTTCTCTTTCATATACTTTTTCTTCCCCCTCTCACCACCCCATTGATAACTCTCCTCTTGTAGGCCCAGCACTTAGGACTGATGACTTCGTTCGTCTTGCATCGGTTTTGCGTGCAGCATCTGCTCGTCACGTAGCACCGACATCCTCAGATATCTCCAAATCAGTCTTCAAGCCTCAGAAAATCGTTCAGCTGCAACACCCTTTCGGTGCCTAGCTGCCATGCAACCCGAAAGAAGCACGAGGGCTGGGATACCGCCAGGTTGCAAATGCCTAGACAGGGGAATTCGAGAGGCAGAGGTCGGGTTCGAACCACTGACCTTCCGGTCAGTAAATTCTCGCTCTAACCACTTGAGTCATCTCCCCTTCAAGCCTCAACACCCAGCCTATCTGGCCGCCTTCAATGTGCACACTCTGAAGCAAGCAGGACAACAAGCTGCTCTTGCTATCGCACTGGACTCGCTTGGTATTGATGTGTGCTGTGTCTCAGAAACAAGAATTCAAGATGCAAGCACAATGATTGAGCTAACCGCCCCATCATTCTCCACTCGCTTCCGGTTGTGCACCTCTGGCGATCCAGAGGTTGCTGCGGCGGGATGCGCAGGGTTTGGTATCGCTCTAAGTCACCGGGCGGAAGTAGCTTGCTTGACTGGATACCTGTTGCTAGTCGCCTCTGTGCGGTTCATCTGGCAACGTCTGTGAAGGACTCCCACAAGCGAGGATCTGATCGCTGTCTGTTTATCATGTCCGCTTACGCTCCAACTGACTGTAGCTCCGACGCCGTCAAAGACAGGTTCTACGACACCCTGAATGCTCTGTTGCGAAGAGCTGAAAGTTCAGATATCGTGGTGGTTGCTGGAGATTCGAATGCACAAGTGGGCAGGCTTAGCGTATCTGAGACTCAATTAGGAGGTCGACATGGATTAGACTCGGTACGTACGGACAATGGGAAACGATTGCTTCAGCTTTGTGCTGACCGCAGGCTGTTTTTATACAGTACTAACTTCCGAAATAGCCGAAGCACTGGATATCAGACCGAATGGTGGCACTGTTTAAATCTCCTAGCAGGCCCCGAACATAATTTGATGCGACGAATTATCTGACGTCAAGTAGATGTGAGCGTGCAAGCCGACATTGAAGTGTGGTAGACACAGAAAGCCAAGGAAATGGAAGAGTCCTATAAAGCCGGTAATGCCCGAAGATTATTTCAGTTGATCCGTGCGACCGGTCCCCGGAAACCACCTGTGAGCGAAACCATCAAGGATCGGAATGGAACGACCATCTCGAATAAGAAGGAATGCCTCGACCGGTGGGCTGAATACATCGAACAACAACTGTCGTGACCACCAGCTGGCACTCATCTGGAGCCCACAGGTGAAGTAGAACCCTGGACGGTGAACGTGGGACCACCTACGGCCTCGGAGTTTTACGACTGCATGTGTTCTCTCAAGCGCTACCGAGCTGCTGGTCCGGATGACCTCCCACCCGCATTGTTCAAAGATGGGGGTGAAGTCCTCAGTCAACGCTTGTCTGATCTGTTTGCTTGCGTTTGGGAAAAGGAGTCTGTCCCAGACAACTGGGGAGAGTCGGTGATACTGCCCATTTTCAAAAAAGGGGCTCGTAGTGAGTGTGGTAACCACAGGGGGATCAGTTTGACCCCGGTCGTGTGGCGTCACTCGTGCTTCGTCGCCTTACGGTGGCTCGTGAAACACTGACTCGAGAGCAGCAAGCGGGATTCCGGCCTGGTAGAGGTTGTGTTGACCAAGTCTTCAAACTTTATCGGGTGCTAGAACAACGCCATACATATAAGCGATTTACAATTCTAGTACTTCTGAATTTCCAAGGCGCATTTGACTCGGTTGACCGGTCTGTTCTGCTTGATACGCTTCCCCACCAAGGAATGTCCCGGAAATTTGTAAACATAATAAGCTCTTTGTATTCCCAGACTTTCGGACGTGTGAGAGTATACGATGAGCTCTCCAAAAGCTTCCGCACACAAGCGCTGTTCGTCAGGGATACCCACTCTATCCATTCCCATTTAATTCCGTGATCGAGAAATAATGAGACGAACGTTGGAAGGTCTTCAAAACCTCAGTGACAAGATCTTTGTCGATCTGGAATATACAGACTTGGTCTGTTCGAGCGGCGGAACTCAGACGTCTTCGGGTGTTCGACAATCGTTGTCTCAGAACCATATATGGTGTGGGTTGGTGTCCGCGTATCCTTAACGAAACAATTAGAGAGCGAGTTTTGGGTTGTGCAACGGGTACTTCCATTGAAGAATGTGTCCAGCACCAGAAGCTGTGTTGGTTGAGACATGTGTTGCGTGTGCCTAACCATCGTTTGCCCAATTTAAAGTGGCGGAAGCAGATAGGTGGCCAACTCTTGATCTAACAGAGGGATATGAAAGAAATCACGAAACGTTTGGGTGCTGTCGGTGCTACTCGCCTTCTAGGATGGGGACCGCGTGATCCTCACTGCGCTTGGTTGGAGACGCTGCAAGATATGACTACCAACCGATGTCAGTGGCGATCTTGTCAGTTTCTGTCCAGATTGCCTGAGTGAGTGTCTGGAGGTGTAGGCACCTCGGAATGGTTGTATAAGTCCCTTTCCCGTCCACCTTTATTCTTTTCTTCACAATAAGGCTTTCAACTAAATAATGGTTGTACGGCAGCGAAGCGTCGGTGATGAACACTGATTTCATGCTGTCGATGATGATCATGATACCTGAGGCTCGAGTTGAGTTCGTGTGTGTTAAATTTATTTGATTACTGGCACTACCCTAGCCATAGCTTGGACCGCTGTTTTGAGTTAAATCCCCATCTTAACGAGGTTAACCATCAGAAGCAACTATCCTTGCTGACCAGATTTATTTAGATTTATTTATTTATTTATTATTAGATTTATTATTATTATTATTAGATTTATTTAGGTGTCAGCCTCGCGACTGCTACCTGGGACGCTGTTTTCAAACTGTCGACCACGAAATTCATATATTGAGCATCTTGCACTGAAGAGTGTGCTCGAGATTGGGCGTCAGCAAATGCTTCGGTCAACTTATTTTCAATATCTGAGGCCACACTATAGAGTTGGACATTTCCAGGATTGAATATATTTTTAATAGAGTACGTAATGGAGAAGATCATTCTCCAACGCATTAATTCCACACATTACTATTCATTATCTTCCGAGCCCACTTTGCTATTCCTTTGGTATCGATTGAGCTCTCTTTAACGCGTTGGTAACCCACTTAGCTATTAATGCGACTTGTGGTCAGCTAGAGTTACCGGGTCTTCTCCTGAGTAGTGAGATTACTTTTCCCGTCTAACTTTCCGAACTAGGTTGCCCTGTGGTTGTCGAACAAACTCGATCACGGAGCACACTTTCATAATTGCCGTTGAGACTTTACTTAATTGAATTTTAATATTCCATTCATTCAGGGACGCGTTGCTCTACTCAAACTATACCTGCACAAGATTAAGACAGCACCGGATCTCGATATCATCAAGCTGGCCCATGGGACCGTGGGTTATACGGGTGCTGACATACAGAATTTGGTCAATCAGGTACGTCTCCTCTATCAGTCAGGTTGGTGACAATGGAACATACTTTGTGTCTCAGGTATTGTATCGAATCAGATTTAGACGGACTTTGAATATATAACTGATTCCAACAGGGCAGTGGCTTCAGTAGCACCGGCAAGCTATTTGCATTAATGCGTCGGCTTTGGGCACTGACCTCACTGTTATTCATAATAGTGATGATAATCTAATTTATCCGGATGGTGTCAACTAAAACTGGGCTGATAGATGCACCATCGTTTGGTAGATGCCTTTGTCAGTATGAAGTACTTCCCTTCATCATGTTCTGTAGTCCCAGATTAGAACAGAAATACGTGGAATCAGTAATCTTTCTTGACCTTCTTGAAAAACCATCAGCCAAGGAACCTTGCAATGAATGAGTTCCGATCCTGCTGTTTTATTCCATATCTGACAGTTGTGCCACTTTGCGCGCGTCACCAACGCAGTAGTTCTCAGAGAGAGTAACAATTTAAAATGTCAGGCCAAATTTTTCTACCTGATTAAATACAACGATTACTCACCAGTATAAACCACCAGGATGAAATCTTTGGGTCTCCCCTACGAGAGTATTTCTTAGAAATGGTGAAAATAAGGCTTACTTCACACGTACTCTGCACATGGCTGCCCGAAATTCTGACCGTCCTGTACAGCCTTTGCTAGAATGGGGTTAAAATCTTTGTTTTACCGCATTGATTGCTCAGCTTTTCAGTGTCCTTTTACATGTGTATCAATATGGTGGACCAGCTTCTCTTTACTGAGACAGCACACAATTTGTGTGATTCCTTACCACACATGGACAGCGGAAGCCATTGTGGCTAAATTTTATCAGTGTTGTGTCGGCATGTTTTTTTCAAGTTATATTCCATTCATTTCGCATTGTAACTATGTCACATGCCCCAAACCATGCTACAGTGTACACATCTTAGACTAAGCTTTCCATCAAATCAGTTGATCCGTTTAGTGTTTCAGGATTGTGTAACAGCCGTGCTAGTGATATCACTGTTTTGAAGTAGCATTTGGCTCGTAAGTGTGCATCACTGGAAAAAGACGCCTCCTTTCGTTTTGTTTCTTGTGGAGTAAAACAACCGTTCTGATCGTCATAAGCACTCCACCAACATGGATGTTTCCGGTTGGTAGATTCCACAGCTGGTATTTGACTCTCCTTCTTGAGTAAGGCTTCCGTGTCTCATTCTGTTACCACCAAGTATATTGGTTTACGTAGTTTTAGCTTCTGAATCTTTTTCACCTCCCTCGTACACCTTACAGGCAGCAATCGCAGCCGGCCTTCGGAACGATTCAGCAGTCGCCATGCAGCATCTGTGGGACGCCCGTGACCGTCTTCTGATGGGCCCAGCGAAACGAAAGCCCTTGGATGAGCAGACTAACCGAGTGTCTGCCTACCATGAAGCAGGCCATGCTCTCACTGCCCTTTTTACACCGGACAGCACACCATTACACAAGGTTGGTTCATTGGTGTTGAATTTCTTGTGGAGATAATCGCTGCTCTCGTGCCTTTATCCTGCTATGACAGACTCTCTCCATGAAACACCTCGACAGTGCAGAGGCTTCAGCGCTGTGTCACTTTGAAATACAACACGGGGCTAAGCCTATGAATCTCATGTAATAGGTACTGATGAGTCCAAACAAAATGCGAAGTACCATGATATTTTAGACTCTACCGCCACGATGGAGCCTCTGTATCTAAAACCTTTTTTTATCCTTCAAATATTATCTGGTGGGTTGATTTGTGGGTCTTGACGTTTTCTGCCTCATCAGCTCAGACGGACACTCTGGTTTTAATGAACTACCTGTGTTTTTCTAATCATTTGAAGAGAACTTTAGGTGATTTGCTTTGAGTTGTACCAGGTGGCCTGTCATATCTACGAGTTTGGTGGCTACTTCTCGGCCTTTTTGCGCTATTTGAGGACAAAGTTGCTGTCAGTTTATGAGGTTGGTTGTGAGGGTTGAGCAAGCTAGGTTTGTCACTCACCCAATTCAACTATAATTGAATTCAACGATTTTTTGTAATATCGGGGATTCGGTTGTTCTCCCAACTTGCGCTGAATACAACAGATTTAAGCGTATGAGTATCACCCGATTGGTACTGATGAGCCCAAACGAACTGCACAGCTGATGCTCACCCAATAGGAGTCCACAACGCATCGTGCTGTGTCGGTGATTCCTTTTCATCCGCTTCACACCTCTACGGAAGTTTATACCTCCACGACTGTTCAGGATGACTGGACATATCTAAAAGTCAAACATCTGGTACTTCCTGATAAGAATGCAATGCCCTTGTAGTGCTTCTTAGGTTTTTAGCATTAGATGGCTGAGTTGCGATTTTGACTCTCTACGCTCATAATCACTCTGTCCCCGTAAAATAGACAGTTTTGTACAGATTTTCGGGACTAAATGTATTTGGTATACGACACATCGTGTGCAAACGGTGCAATATCTGAATCTTCCTCAATCATGATACTTTATCACCTCTGTGTTTAGGTGACCATAATTCCCCGAGGCGAGGCCGGTGGTCACACTAGTTTCCTTCAAGACAAAGATCTGAGCTTTTGGACCAGATCCCAACTTTTGGCTCAGCTCGATGTCCTAATGGGCGGCCGTGTGGGTGAAGAGATCGCTTTCGGAACCGACAAGGTTACAACTGGCGCTGGTGACGATTTTCGGGTGAGTTGGCAATGTTTTAAGGTACGGTGGTGTCAGCCGTTTGTCCTTCGATGATAAGCAAAAAGAAGTGGAGGCAGCAATGCACTGGAAATGAAAGTTTGGCCTTGTTATCGCTGATAAAAAGCTCCATAGTGAAGAGAAGAGCAGCTAATACTCTATGTAAGTAGATATTCGGGACAGCTACAACTATTGTTTCACGTTTTCTCAGGTTTTCCCACCTCCTCTTGCCTTTGTTGCACCTCTGCTGTCCCCGCTCTGCTGTCTAGTGACGACGTTATTCGTATCAGGTAAATGTTATCAGTCACTTTAAATCCATTTGTCAGGACTATTTCTCCTTGCGATTTGAGGGTCAGATATACGGTGCTACTCGACCTTTTAATAGTGAGGTTGACCGAACTCTTAGGCAGATTTGCCTGTCAACAGGACTCATGTCCAGCGATCAGTATGGAGCCGCATGTGTTGCTACGTCTGAGTCACTGACTCTAGGATGTAAGATTGCTTCCGGGCACCCGTTGGGCGCCATCAGCTTACTTTACCGCGATAACGTAATAAAACAGCACATGTGCCATGATGTTATCTTCCACCACTGTCACTCGATTTCAGCATATTAGTCACCTCACCCTCCGGTGTAGCTGTGTTTCATAGCAAGATGGCGAAGATGTTGCTGTTCTGTAGAGCATCAGTATAAACCGGTGCACTGGCTAGGGATTAATTTGACTTTACTCCCGAGTGTATCAAAGGACTGATGCAAAAGACGAGGGATTTATGCCCTCTCACATTCTGCTATCTTGGATTTCGCTAAGTTTGCTTATCTTCTCGGTACGCATGCATTCCTACATTCTCTAATGTTACTAACCAACGAGTATTTCGCATTTTTCTTTTCTTTTCACCCGAATGGAAAAGGCTGCACTCACTAGTGAGGTTTCACAAGGTATCCTAGGCCAGTAATTCTTGCTCTCAGGTTGTGGTTATCGCTTAAGTCAACCTTTTGCAACCACACGTGTAGAGCAAACATAGTATGTCCGGGGTCAATTTATTTGCGGTTCATAGCCGTTACAATCGCCTGTGTAATTCGAGTACACCACTGTATTACTGGTTGCACTTGGTGATCGGCACGTATTAGATCACGTGTTTCTACAGCTTCCTGATGGTAGTATATCGAAAAGACCCCAACTTAATCGGTTTGAGATTTATCGCAACCTGTCTTATGCACACTTAGAGTGCTATGTTTGGAGAACACTTTGGACCAGGTGCCCAGAAATTGTTCACTGTGCCCTTGCAAATTTGGGGCGTGTCGCGAAATCCATTTGGACAAACGTCTAGTTATGTGTTCTAGTTGTCGTGCATTTCAATTGCGAATAGGATGTAAGACGGAGGATTGGCTTGAACCGGGAGTGTTTTCTAGACCATGCATAATGGTTAGACGAGTTTATGCTAGTACTTTTAACTTAGCAGTTTGGAACACCTACTTGTCAGTATATAATGGCTTCCGAGATGGAAACCCGAGGAATATATCTCGTTTAAATGGATCCGATCTTTTTTCGGTGTTATGCATTCACATGAGGCGGCCTTCCTGGAGCAACAGTATTGCGAATAAAGAGCACCAGGTGGCTGTTCTCTTTGAGGATAGCTTTTGTCTTCCAAGGAATCTGGGCTGCAAATGGCTTTTGCTGAATAACTCAAAGAACGTACTGGATTTCTTGTATACTGCAGTGTGACGAAGCCCCGGAAGTGGTGGTCTTTCTGTATACTCTTCCATTCAACGTTCTTGAGTCCGTACGCCGCAGAATTTCATGAAAAAAACGTGAGATATGTGAAACTGATCTGACTAGATTCCTCCTCATCAGTAATAGTTCTGTTGATCACGCATGCTGCACTACTGTGTAAACATTAAATTCAGGTAAAGGAATCTGTATTACGAAAGGAAGAGTTAAAATATGGTAAAAATGAGCCTATTCCAGTGTAGCATAATCGCCAGGTTAATTTTGACGAAGGTTGTAATGGCTGCAGTTTTTTGGTCGGGATCTGTGTGTACCGATGCCAGAGTAGGTAGTGCAAATCACTGTGGAAAACTTGTCACATCACGAATGCCTTCCGATCTGAACGGAGGGTCTAGTACATACGGGCTTGTAAACTTGTCATTTAGTTGCAGTTCGAATTGAGTGAACTGGCTCGTCACTTACCGAGCAACCGAAGGTCTTATGCATTAGACTGTTGTGTTTTCAATCGTTTGTTGGGCGTGTGTGATCATATTTCGAGAGCTACAATGGAATAGTATGTGCAACCCGTGACTTGGCGTAAAATCTGAGGCGTATTGCCCAACTATTAGGGGTTACTGGTTTTCTTAAAACAGAGAGAAGACGTACGTCGTGGTATCCTAACCTTTTTTCGCTATCTTCAATCGCGGACCAAAGATATTAAAAGACATCTCTTGTGTTTGCCGTCACAAAACATGTACAGTAATCGTAGAGTCTTGGGAGATTCATCCGACCACCAATAGACGTCGCTGTTCTATGACACTTGCTTGACTCGTACACGACGTATCTAATGGGTTTCGCCTGTCCATTAGCAAAGGAAGGCATAGAGGTCACTACTGAGGGACTGGTAGTGTTCGCCAGTTGGTCTGTCGAATGGAAGATCAATACACTTGGGGACTTTCGGCTGAAGGGACTGGGGTCAGTTGGTTAAATAATCCAGCCTTCTACAACTTGTTTGCTAGCTATCGGGAGGCCTCAGTATGGTCCATGACGGACTCGGACCGCTCTTATAAGATCCGCTACTAACGTAGTCCATGTTAAGGTCCTATGAAATGCCTTCCCACAGTAAAAATGAAGGCTGACGACGGGTGTCTGGTTGACAGACCGATGGTTGTTCGTCTAGGTGAGTTGGCAAAGCTCAAATTTCAAATCCCCACCAAGAGTCTGGATCCTACCGTGGTATGGCGCTTCGTGCCCCTCCATAACCCATTGATCTACACCGGGAAAGTGTGCATGTGGCACTTAGAGCCTCTCATACTAGATTGGCCAATAGTTAAAGGTTTTCTTGAACTATCGTTCTACAGACCGGACTGTTTGTGAGCTTATTTCTGAGTAAGTGTGAAAAAGTTAGATTGTCTCATGCTCAAAATCCCGGGCATTCATCATCAGTTCGTAATCTTGTAACTGGTCGATTGCATCTGAAGAGTTTACTTCTCTACAAGAAAACTCAACAACACTTTCTCCGAGAGGGTGATGTAGCGATATTCAAGCATTTTTGTGACAGTAAAAGCTCTATGTGGATTTCAACCCCCAGCGCTTGTTCTATCGTTGATTTGACTATCTTCCTAGATGTAATTACATCGTATACCGTAACGCACCCGTACTGATTTTCCTTTTCAAGTTTATTCACTGCTTCTGACCTATTTCTGTTTTCCCTGCCACAGAAAGCCACACTGCTCGCACAGAATATGGTGGTTCGCTTCGGTCTCTCCACCAAATTGGGTCCACGGGTGGTCAACGACCTTCGAGAGGATCAGTTAAGCCAGAACACACGTGATATGATTGACAAAGAAGTGGATCAATTGTTAAACGATTCACTAAATCGTGTGCGGGCATTACTTACGAGCCACTCGAAGCAACACAAAACGTTGGCTGAGGCATTACTTCACTTTGAAACTTTGACCAAAGAAGAAGTGTCGGCCGTACTTGCTGGAAAGATGAAACCCCCCAAGAACCCTCCTTCACCCTCAGGTCCTATTTCGGCTCTAGCCGCCCAGTCCACCCCCGAAGTACATGTATAGTTTGCTAGGGTAGCTCCATTTTTCCACAACAAACCACGTCAACCTCCACATCAAATTTTCGACCGTCGCCAGTTCTACTTCATTCTTCTGGCCATTGAAATTCTGTGAAGTGACTATCACCACCCTTATTCATTACCTCAGTTTCCACTCCAGCTTGATTTCTCCACTTGGGTGCGAAATGCAATGATATTTTAGTCTCAGCTACCACCATGGTGCTTCTGTATCTAAAGCTTCTGTTTCGTCCTTCGAACGTCGTCAGCTGGGTTGACTTGTGGGTCTTGATGTTTTCTATCTCGTCAGCTTAAACGGGCAGTCTGGTTTTAATGAACTACTTGTGCTTTTCTAATCGTTTGAAGAGAACTTCAGGTGATTTGCTTTGAGTTGTACCAGGTGGCTTGTCATATCTACGAGTTTGGTGGCTACTTCTTGGCCTTTTTAACGACATTTGAGGACAAATTTGTTGTTAATTGATGAGTTTGGTTGTGAGAATTGAGCAAGTTAGGTTTGTCACTCATCTAATTGGGGGGGGGGGGCGAGATGGCCCAAGTGGTTAGAGCGGGAATTTACTTACCGGAAGGTCCGTGGTTCGAACCCAACCTCTGCCTTTCAACTTCCCCTGTCTAGGCTTGGGCAACCTGGCAGTATCCTAACCCTCGTGCAACCTTTGGGTGGCATGGCAGTTAGGCACCGAAAGGGTGCTACAGCTGAACGAACTCATCCAATTCAATTGTCATTGGATTCAACGATTTTCACTACAAGCAGTCGGTTATTTCGCATCGTATGCTCACTAGTGACGTTCGGCGTAGTCGAGGCTATTTTCAGTGTTCATCTTAACTCGCCCCGAAACTGACCCGGGTGGCAGATTAACTTAGCCCTTCGGCTGCCTTTTCGAGAGCACGGGTTCGACCTTCCATAGACTCCTTCAGATCAATATGTGATATTCTATCCGCCTGTTGTTCCAGACCTAAACACGTGAGGTTGTTCGCCGGAACAGTGTTCTAGCTGGCCCGTAGGGCTCTAATTCCATCCCAATCAGCCTACTGAACCTTCCTAACTTTATTTCCGAAATACATTCATTTGCAAACCGATTTGGTCTTAACGGGAGGCTCAGCCGTATCCCGTTTATGATATTGTCCAACTGGATGTGCTGCACAAAGGTCGCTTCGTGTTTCAGATATCGCAGCGTATATTTTTTGTTTTTATTTCTTTGACTTCGTGTTCTTCATGCAGCCTGTGCGTTGGGTTACACTTCTTCCCAACTCCCTAATCACATTCCAAAATAGCTCTCAGGTTACAGAGAGGCATGCGTTGGGTGCTGATCGATAAGGGACATCTCAAATCTCATGCTTCTCGAATTCTCCATGAACTTTTGAGTAGAATTCGTTTTGGATTTAAGGATTCTCCATTGATGCGGAAAGAAAACGATTAGACGCTGACATGTTTCCTCCGATGGATATCCTCTATTGAAGTGTTCTGTTGTGTGTGTATTACTCTCACCTGAGTACTAGTCTATCACAGGGGTCTCCGAACAGAAGACACTGTGGAAAGGGGATTTCGCTTCTTTCCTGGTGGATGACCTTCCTTGAGGGGAGTACTCTGCTTTCCTTTTGGTGACCGGGAATTCCAGCAGGTTCTTCAGAGAAGTAGCCTCTCTTCGAAGGGTCTGTATCAGGAAGATTACCGTACAAAACATACATGGATATTATTGTGAAAAACATTAATACCACGGAATCGCCACCGAGAAACTGGCTCACTGGAAGGGGGTTGTCTCGTATATTTCTCCAATTTACCCTAGAGGAATTCACCCCGACTAAGAATGGCCGACAGATTCCGATATTTCACACGGTGATGTAGAAAAGTTGTCGATTTACCGTGTCATAAAACCGGCAATTTCCCCTTAATATAGATTACCGTCCTGGGTGGTGTGGAGCGTCATGTGTCATTGTGTGGCAGGTAGTGAAAAATATATGGTTTCAGCCTCAAACCGACTGACTGGTGGCATAACAGACACGTCTGCGAACGATTGCCTCCACAGAGTAAATTTATTTTTAGTGCCTCCATAATCGAGGTGACGACACACTAATGGTGCAGGCGTCTCCTATGACGTGTGGATGAAAAATTCCGTCATTTGTGAGTTCTGACTCATTCGGAGCGTCTCCAAATTTTAGATTGTCAGGGACATGTGATACCGGTTGTTATCCATGTGGTATGGTTGATATAATCTTGCACATCCCTCACTTCGGTTCGTTTATCAACGAGGCATAGTTTTCGGATTTGCGTACTACCATTTAGGTCGGGTGTTGTTCGTGTGTGTGGAATTATAGTCGAGGTAAAAAAGAATGGCGCGATACGATGTTGAACCAGTGCATCTGTTTTTAATGAGAGACGTAGGAATCGAAACGCATCAATGTGTTACGTAATGCAGATTCTGGTAGGCTCTCCCGCTCATTCAACGAAATTTTTAAAGCTCCTCATCAATATTGAAGTTTTAAGGCCGTTCTCATGACCTCAATGAAGACCGAGAAATAAAAATAAAACTTGGATATTCACCAGTAATCAGCTTATCTTGATTAAGCTTTGATTTTACGATGGAATTATATTAGGTGTCACACAACGGCACTACCACATTTGTTGTCTGTTTCCCAGACACCGTTGATTCAAACGATCCGATTGCCTTGGAACCAGCCCTTTCTTCAGCACAGTGTTCGATGTAATCAACTCGTTGTTGCCGAGCCCTGTTCGTTTCCTTTACATGTTGATTGATTGATGACTGATGTCTCAACCTGTTTCTTCTGACTGTTCTGGTGGAAGTGCTTATAAACTTGTGAGCGTAGATGTGTATCATTGGGCCCCGAAGTCGTCATTCTGACGAGTGCTTTGGAACTTGAAATTATCAGATGGAAATTAATTTATTTAGGGGTTCTGAGTTTTTTTGGCGGATTCATTTGAAAATGGAGAACGGTCGAGAGGCAGAGGAAATACTGTTGTGTGCACTTCCGAACTCGGTATTCTAGCAACCGCTGAGTTCTTGCTGTGCGGTCGGTTAACCTCAGGCCTTTTCCGAGATACAATCCACGACGGCACGGAAGTCAAGCACGACTTACATTTTTGACATAACTTAAATCCAGGTGTTATTGGTTGCCAGTGCCAATGTGCGGATGGCCACCCTGTATACGTTTAGAAGTACAATATCTTCGCCATGAACCGCTAAAATATGCTGTATGAGAGATTACCAGAACTGTCCTGCTTTCTCAGTTTCTCATGCAGCGCAGTATGCAGGGTAGCGGAGTTTGGTATGCTGATGAATAAACCCACCATCATATTGGGTGCGAAGCTTGAGTCACTCGTTTTACAAAATTGAGTTGCGGCATACCCGGTTGAGGAAGTATACACAAGACAGAAATTCTCAGCTTTCTGACCGGACAAACACGATTTACTGGGAAAGAACCATGCCAGGTTGAAAGAAATTTCTGGTACAGCAGAGCTAAGAGTACTGCCGCCTACTGTCCCGAACCAAGTAGCGGGTTCACCATAGTTACGGAGATCTTTGCATTCGACCGTTGCGCACGCTTTAGTAGATCTGAAATACGAGATGAGGCGAGTCCCACGGATAAATGGCGGCCATGTCCAAGAGAAAATCAACTTGGACATCATCTGACTTCTAGAATTGAATTAGGTGGTCCCAAATGTTCAACGAACCTCACCTCTTGCTCCAACACAAATTTCTCGGAGAAGGGGAATCGGCTGTAACAATATACCGAGTCACTGCTGTCCATGGGGCACGATCAGCAGTATGATTGGGACAATAGCTGGGTAGAGTGAAGTTGTATACTAGCACCGCAGGTTTTTTCTCGAGGACTTTGGGCAGTGAGCTGAGGGGTTCAAGACATTAGGAAGTTCTTCAGGTAGTGTGTGCACCTCGTCCGTCCACTCTATCAGGTCTGAAGTTTGTTGTTACTTGCTTTTCGAGCCCATTTATATACACGTGTAACGGACAGACTGTCTAGGCTTGGGCAACCTAGCAGTATTGATTGTTGGCCTGTTCGCCGAGCTTGGCAGTTGGATTGCAAATGTTTCATCACCAATCGAGGTGACATCATCAGTGCGCACCGCACTGATGATGTCACCCCGATTGGTGATGAGACATTTGCAATCCAACTGCCAAGCTCGGCGAACAGGCCAACAATCAATACTGCCTACCTATATTCCACAACATTGCCAACCTGGCAGTATCCCAGCCCTCGTGCAACCTTCGGGTAGCATGGCAGTTAGGCACCGAAAGGGTGCTATAGCTGAACGTAACGGACAGAGTGGCACAATCCTATGATTGGCAATGACCGTCATATGGTTTGTGCGCTCACTTGGTTGTGCTAAATACTCATCCGATGTTTATGATCCACTCGAGGCATGTGAAGCTTTTATAGCAAAGTAGCACGCACCATGATGTTCCTTCACTGAGCCCATGTGACCTTTTGTGGCAGACCTGGTTACCGGCCTGCAGTACTTCATGGTGTCACCAATGCCATAGCTCTGTTAATCCATGTGCAATAAGTGTCATGCTATGGTTATCATTGTAGTGGCATGATGAACGGATTTTGCGGGACGTTTGATTTGGGTAGTCCAAATGAAATAAAGTATTCTAGGTACGTCGATAGAAAGGGAACTTCAGCTGTCAAGTCTATGGTGGTGGTGGTCGTGGCTTTGCGACATTCCTGGTTGTGGACTTTGCAAACGCAAAGACCGATTTGATGCCTTTGAGCGGTAAACACAAGGTTTATTCATACACAAGAACCCAGACTGACTTCTTGTTTACCGTAAGGTGATACATGGAATACATCACCAGGTTGTGTTCATTGTTCTGTAATGGCTGTTCTGTTTGCTGCCATCTATACAAAGTGAACTACTGGCATTCCCCTCGATAAACTCCAATAGCAAGATCATAGACCAACCTGTTCACGCTCCTACGAGAAACCGGGAGGTCCTTGACGAGCCCAGTTTCCGTGGATGGTTTTGCATACAATGCACGACCCGAGGTATGTGATGCTTCAAGAAAACTATTCTAATTCGTTCAAAAGTATGCGCGGTCACAATTTTTGAATATGTGCACAGTTGTTGAGTATCTGTCTTGGTTTATTCTAATGGCATTTCCCACCCGTTAGCTACACTGTTCATCCCAAGCTGACTTGTATATCAATGAGCTCACTCATTCGCATATCGATCGCACCATCCTGTGCACTAGGGTGCATAAGAAATTGAAAAAGGATTCCATGCACCGTTCGGCTGATTGTGTTCGACGCCGGATAAAGTCGCCTTTCGAGCATGTGATCATTGCCAAAGACGCGTGACTCAGGCAACCGTATCTGAGTGTTTCATCAAGACTATCGTCAATCCAGAGTATTCAGTGAAGAGCGGCTCACGACTTTAAGGTTTGGGTTCTTTTTATTGGCTTAAGCAGCAAGTATATCGCGTACGGAATACGATCGATTACACCATAAATGCACTCATGTTGCTTATCTTGTATGGAAACTGGTAGGACACCTGTGAGAAATGGCGCGGAGTTGCCAACTACATCTGTGGCCGCATCGATAGGCTGTCGGATAAAACGTAAGCAAGGAAATTCTACCAACATCTTAGGATGACCTCGTACCTCACGTATCCAGGTTCATGCATGCATGCGTGCTTAGCCAGGCATACACATGAAATTGGATCACCTCCCAGGCTTACTGTCTCTCCTCTTTGGGTTTGTCCCTAGTGGCCAGGTTTGATTCAAGAGGTGAGTCCCTTTCAAATTGACATTAACTTTCGTGAAATTCACTAAAAGGCTAATTTGGTTTTAGAGGGAGACTCAACTGAACCCCAGCTGAATAAGTCGTTTACGACATCCTTCAACTGAATGTGTTGCACAAACACCACTTTGTTTCAGCTGGTACGATATACGAGATATCGCAGTACATTTTCATAAAGAAAACTACTCACAGGGTTGCTGGAAACTCTTCAACAGTCCACGACCGGTTTCGCCTTTTTTGGAGCTCATCAGGTAGGCGCAGTCCCCGAGTTCCACCCAACTTTGTGCTCTATTTTAACCCAAATTACACCAAATTCATGAAGTACAGTCATTTGTACACCAATATGGAGGACAACTGAATCCTAGTGGAATCTCTCGTTTATGTTCTTCAAATGAATGTGCTGCATAAAGGCCCGCTCATGTTTCGGTTGGTACGATATTCGAGATATCGCAGTAAATTTCCCTGTAGGAACGCTATTCATAAGACTACAGAAAACATACTACTTATGAGAAGTGTTCCTTCGTGGTTTAAACGCAGTTCTTCTTGCTAAGTCCAACCAAAGTGTACACTATTAGTTGCCCTCTACACGGACTCACTGCAGTTATTTTTTGACGAACAAACGATTTGTCCTAGTCCCCTGCAGTATCCTGGGGAACGCGCATTTTCCAGAATATTTTAGTGGGTAGCGGAGATTGCATGTCCCGTATATACATTTGATTATATGCTGTAGGACGATGGTTCTAGACCCAACGCACTACCCATACGGTTGCTGAAAACTACTCAAGAGATTCAGCTGGACTCAGTTGATTCTCCCGTTAAAATGAAGTTGGTTTGCAGATGAGAGTATTTGCCGAGGCGGATGGCTCATTTTACGCTGTCTACTCGTGTGTGCCTCACTGACAGATAAGCAGTTCGATGACTCAACTTCTAATTTGGAATTTATGGATCGAATCGGATCTCCTGTCAGTCGCATCAGCAGGACATTGCTTGCTGTAGCCACAGCTACAGTAGCATTAAAAACCAAGGCTGTCGAAATGCAGAAGTAGGGTCATTAATTTTCCGTTTGGAACGAGACCACAGCATTTTGAGACCATGACGCTTAAGAAAGGTTGTTTGTCGAACTTTTTTATACTCTCAGAGTTTGTTTCGTGGCCTCGGAAATTTACAATATGGAGCGAGAACAAGGACAGTGGTTCAAAGATGTGGTCACACGCCATTTCAACGGTAGTCCCCGATAAATTTAATCGTGGTAAGGTGAAATACAGCTCTCGCTGCCGTTTCGGAGGTACAGCAGTCCGAATTTACGGGAATGTTATTTGGCTCACCACCCCATGTTCATGATGCTGTTGGTGTAGTTGTTCGTTTCTCATATATGCATTTTACTTGCATTCCATCGGCATCGTGTTCAGTTTTGGCAGTTGAGTACCAACATTTATTACTAGTGTATTATTGCCAGTGGTGGTGATGTTTTGAATTGCGTTGCGTTGTAAACAATCTTTACTGTTTTATTTCAAATAAAGGTCTTCACGTAACTCGTCTTTACACCTGACATTCTGCAAACCTAAGTCGACAGCGATACGCGAAATGACTTTCTGTGACTGCCGTTGTACAAAACTGGCTAGCCGTTTTGTGCCCTGGAAATGCCTTTCGACTGCTTGAAACCATCGAGCCTAACAATTCATACTTTGTGGGTTACAACTGCTCAGTTGTCCCCACATGATTATCGACCAGCTTTTTGGCATATCGGTGGCTCTAGAACCGATCCCTGAGTCGACTGTCTAATCTTAATCACTTAAATCTGCGTTGGGCAAAGGTCGCTCACTGGGTTGCACGCAGCCCGGTGCTAACGCCGTATGGCGGGGTTGTATCGACTTTGTTCGATTTCACATACAAATGCGGAAATAGATACAAGCCTCGTAGATACTGACAAGCTTTACAGGCAGACCTCTGTACAGCTTCTAAGGTGTTCTGGTTCCCCCTGTAGAGTTAACAAAACGTAACTGGTGTTTGCAACCACTCATCCTATAGGGATCAAACAACAACAGAAAGACTGCGAGAAAACTCCGGCGCGTGAACCCAGGCGCAAAGACTGTCAATAACAAATAACCCGTGCTTAATTCTTCTGAGTATTACGAATGGAGAGCAGTAACTATCCAGGGAGAATTGAGAACTCTATACCCATTCCCATCGATTTGTTTCTTCTTCAGCTAGAAAATTCCCAGAGCGAGCTTTACAGCTGCAAAATGTTCCATTGGCCCAATTATACGGACTAAATTTTCTTGGTCTTTATGCACCACATTTAGCATTATCATTCACCTGGATGCAGACCGTTATGAAAATTTCCAGTAAACCTTCAGTTCCCCCAACCACCCTTGCATTAATGATGTCTTTTTCCAGTTTCATTACTGCTGGAGACCAAAACTGTCTCGCTGAAGTAGGCACACAAGCCATATACAGGAGAAGATACACTAAGATCTTCACGCCTTTCGTTTCTTATTAGAGTGTCAACTAGAATGTGTACATACGCGTCAAGGAAGTTCCACAAATTTGTTAAGACGTCACGAGACTTCGTCACTTCCTGCCTATGTGTCTCCTATTTTAAACAATCGGAATTCACGTCTCATTGAAACTATTCAGTATGAAAAGAAGGCACAGAGTGTCTATAATAGTCAGTTATGTAGGAGTCCATCGCGAATCACGCAAGGAACGATAGTCTATTTAGAATTATGAAATCTAATTTCCATTTAGTGCTGTGAATCTTTAACAGTCGCTCATACAATATACAAAAAACTGTAAACTTTACATCCGATACTTTCTGCGCCAAATCACTACCAGGATGACGACGTATTCCCCCACTCAAAATCTATTTTTCGGCCAGCCTTTATCTCTGAGCTATCCTTTTTCAGAGGAACAAGATATTTGTGGATCACACTACCTGATACAGTTACTTGCTTTTTTGGTCCAGGTGATGTTAACGATGTCGTCATCATTGACGACAACACTAGATGGGGACGCTTGTGCTTCACTGCCCTAAAACCACTTCAGTTAGTTTCAATAAAGCCATTTAATGAAAAGAAAGAAATGGAATAAGAAGGGGGACCCAGAGCTAGCCTACTACAAACATCCGAGGTGCCTACACCTCCAGTACTCAGTCAGACACTCTGGATAGAAACTGACAGCATGAACGCCACTGACGTCGGTTGGTCGGCTAATCGTTAAGTGTCTCCAGCCAAACATGGAGAGGGTCACCTAAATTCTAGCCTGGAAGGCGAACAGCACCCAGACTTTTAGTAACATACTGTATTCCCTCCTGCCACGTCAAATCCTGTCCGCCACTAGGTTTCCGCCAGTCCGAAGTAGGCACGAAAAGCAGTGCTTATCTCGGCATATGGCCCTGCCACATTAGCTTACAGTGCTGGACGTATTTGTTGAAGAAATTACCTTCTGTTTCAACAAAGACGCGTCCCCTGATTACCTCATTGCAAATTCCTGCCGACTCCAGCTATACATCTGTGACATCTGTCGTCAAAAATCTGAAGATATCTAAGATCCTCCACCCGAATAGGCCAAGTCCCAGAGCCATACAACAAGGCAACTGCACTACAGTGTGATGCGCGCGTCCTTTCAGACCCAGTGAGATGCCTCTTTGACACCAGAAGTGGTGCGAATTGGTAAATGCAATTTCAGCCCTCGAGATTCGTGCGTTCACGTTGCCTATCGCACTACGGTCCGAGCTAATCAAACTTCAAGTGTTCCACAACATCTAGTGTCATTAAATTCTCAGAGGTAGAGTCAAAGACTACGTGTTATAGAATGAATTTGTACTTCGTGGGGGCAAAGCACCTGTTGAAGGACTGGATGCCCTTTGTCAACTTTTCAAGTAATGCTTGTGCTTCATGCTCTTTTTCAAAAATGAGAACAATGTCGTCTGCATATTCCATGCCGACAAGGTTCTCGATCGGAGGGATCAGAGGGATCCCAGTTTTGGACACCCTTCAGTGTTCGCCTAATTATTTCATCACTGACAAATTAAACAAAGACTGAGAGCGTACATTCTTGTCAGACACCACTGCTTGTAGTAAAGATTTTTTAGAGCTCCCTGCACACTCGTTCATCCGCAAGCATGTAAATACAACGGGGCATGCCATGTTGCGCAAGTGCGTTTAAGAAGGATTAACAGCTCGAGCAACACCGGGATTGTAGGGCGCCTATACACGTGCCATTACTCTAACAGTTGACGGAGTGTGGAGATGTGGTCCACATAGCCTCTTCCCGGTCGGGACCCGGCTTACTGCTCTCGAGTCCTCCATTGACGTGCCGTCGTAAGACGACGTCAAATAAGCGAGGCAAAGAATCTGTTAACAAGTAGGGTCACGCTAATTACCCTGTGAGTGCCACATGCATTGCGAACATCCTTTTTGAAAACGGGTATCAGTATCAACTCACTCCAATTAGTTGGAACGATCGCTTTTGCCCACTTAGGTGCAAATAAGTTCCGCAATCACCGACCGAAGATTTCACCTCCATCTTTGGACAGTGTGGGTGAGTGCGTCAGAAACTCAGTGATGCATTTATTTCCGAAACCGTCGGGGTTCGAATTTCACTTTTCAAGACAGCGTTGCCGGCTGAGCAAGTGCAAGTGAATCGGTCTTGAAGGTGTTCGACCGAACGAATCAGGCGTTTTTCTTTACAGATAAGCGAGCTGTTCTTATCAGTGATTGTTTCGCTCAACGAAGGCTTCTCTGGGACTTGTGTGCGTATTACCTGGAACAGGTTGAGCACATTCCGTTTCTCGCCTCTTCCATCTCTTCAGCTTTTTAGACCCATCATACCTCTCGATCCGCGTACATGCTCCTTTTCACATAGAGAGTTCGCTCAACGGTATCGTACTCCCGAGCAGTAGGATCATGTGTACGAGCTTGGAGCAATTTTAGAGTATTGCTCGAAATCCAGCGCCGATGTCCGGTTCGTTCCATGATTCCACAAGCGGAGCGCCCAGTATCTTACAAGGCTGTGGACAGTACCTTCCAGCAAACGTCAACATTTGAAGACATGTTGACCGAAGGGGACTTCAGTAGGTGGTTTTGGTAAACTTGCTTCACATCAGAGTCTGAGACCTACTCAATGGCCAAGCGAGGTGTGCGCATCTTGCGACCCTCCCCTAAAACGCGCAACCAGCGACAGTAATACTATCTATAACTAATGGCGATGTGATTTATCTGTATCGGACGTTGACTCGCATGCAGGGAGCGCCATGTGGTCAAGCAACTTTGATTGTTCCGGTAGTTAGTATTTCATAGGAACAGGTTGTGGTCAACACATAACTGCAGCAGACGTCCGCCCTTTTCCGCGCATCTCGATTCCAGTTCTAGATGACCACTCAATTGAGCCTCAGCAGCGCTAAGTCCACCTACTTGAAAATTCATATTTCAAACAACCATAACAACGTCTGAGCTCCTAGCTTACCGCAACAAGGCACTCGGAGCGCCGTAAAAGCTCTATTTGAATGTATCAGAGTAATAATCTGTTGCGGCGTAAGTAGACACATGAACAAGCAGCTATTATCTACAAGTTGTCAAACGAACTGCACACAGGCGACTATCAACGGGCAACCATTAAGTCAGAGACCTCTCAGCTTGGTAGAACAATGCTAACCCCAGCAACAGCGGCTTCTGAAACTCCAGAGATGAGCAACCAAAAGCGGGAGATGAATCAGTGGTTACAGCGCGAATTTACTGACCGGAAGGTCTGTGGTTCGAAACCAACCTCTGCCTCCCGATTTCCCGTCTAGACTTAGGCAACCTGGCAGTACCTGGGCTCTCATGCTTCCTTCGGGTGGCATGGCAGCTAGGCAACGAGAGGGGGCTACAGCTGAACGATTATTATTACTTAATATCAACCAAAAGCGAACGGAAACCCATGGAGTGGATGGCTTAACAACAACCGTCTGTCTTGAATCCCCGTTCCAGGGAGACGTCACTCATCGATAGAATGCGAGTCCAATGTACATGCAAGAGCAGTTTGCTGTCCAGCTTGTTTCGGAGTGCGAATTTTACTGACTGTCAAATGAATGAACTCGAAGTGTCTACGACTGTCAGCTGTAGCATTGCAGCTAGTGACAGCAGGCGGTGAACGGATCTTGTGGGTCCTCAAGAACAAACCTACGGAGAAGCGGCTAGAAAGAGGGTGAGAAGAGCGAACATGGGAAAGGGGAAGAAGAGAGGCGTTAGCAGTAGTCTGTTTCCGCTTAGCCTACCTGCCGTATGCAGCAAGGAGACCAGCTGATGGCACCGGGCGACGGCCGATGTGGCATGAGACTGTTTGTAAGTGTGCAACTCATGGTTGAACGTGGGCTGAGATCCTGCCAGGGTACCCAAATCTAGTCAGGGTCTGGGAAAGATTAGAGTCCTCAACCAAAGTCTGTGGCTCAAAAGCCTAACCGCAAGGTAGCGGTGGTTGGTGCAAGACTGTCAGAGCAGCCACACCTTCATACCCCCAACCTGGAGGACCAGGCGACTGCTTTGATCAGGCCGTTAACCATTGACCAGCCTGGTATGAGGCTCTGAGTATCACAAGCACACTCCTCAGTATAGCGTATTTGGTTATGGGAGTGCACAAACCGTCACCCCGCGGTAAGTTTCAGCGTCTTCGTGATGGGTTATTCATGTAGTCTATGATAAGCACCCTACCAAACATCCGGTTACTTTCACCCATCCATCTCATGCCCTGTTTTGATAGGACTAAAGTATAACATATTTCAACCGAGCTCCAGACATTACAAAGCTTTGTCGCGGCTGAACTTATCTCATTTGGCTCACATGTCTTAAAAAGCCTTCCTAAAACAACTGTAGTTAGTTCTAGGAGGCTGCATCATTCGTGGAATTTGCATTCATGTCACCCTCGTGTTCGGCCACAGTAATTCAGGTTAGTCCGCATCGAATCGCAGAAGCGCTGGACTTAAGCGTTCTCTGTCTTATTAGTGTATATCCTCGGGATTCGAATTCGGGACAACTGACATGCGGGCAATTGCGCTACTATTGCCTCACCAGCGCATCCTGGTCACATCCGAATCAATACTCTGCACAGGCCAACATTCGCCGGAGCGGCCAAAGATATGCACTGCTGATGAACTCTGATAAGAGTGAGAGTCGAGTTCGGTGCTTCTAAGGCGGTGTAGCTAATCGGAATATCGGGACTGTGCATACGAGAGGTGTTGGTTCTTCTACTCTTATTGTGAGCAAGAGGGCATCAAGTTTTGACGTTCACGTCTTGTGCCTATATCCACTCTTGTTTTAGACTTGGGTGTCAATCATTATTTTGATTGTCACTAGACATTTAGCCATTCTTTGAACCTGATATTGCGCACCTATTTTAACACAGTCACATGGACTTCGTCATCCCCTTATCTCTTTGCCTTGGTTGGGCGTGCACTTTTCCTCTAGATCCCCTAATGTGCGATCTATTCTCTTCAGTTTGTCCGCCACAATGACATTCAGGCTACTAGCCATTAATGCATGACGATGACTTTGGTCTACACACATGTTGCGACGAACTTTTCTCCTTCCTCCTGTAAGCTGTGAAACACTGACAGTTCTTACTGAGTGAACAACCGACCGAGGGCATGTCATTGGCTTGTGAGACAACAGCTGGACATGACAATCCAAGATACATATATACATACATAGGCATGGAGAAGTAGATTGCTCACGTGTTTGGTACTGTTGCACACGCTTGGCACAGCGTACAGGAACCTTGATAAATGGCATTTGACTTAAATGCACGGAAGGAAAAGTCCGTGGAACATGTCAAAAATAGCTAATTAATTTACGATAAACACAAACGGGAAGAACTTGACGAACTGTGTTTTTTAAGACTGCTGCCATTAGGAAGTTTTTCATATTTAAATTCGAGTGGAATTATCATGGCCCTTCAGGAACAAAGTACCGGCACCTTAGGTTAAAAATTGCTGACCACAGACCTTCAACTTTTCTGACTTACTGTAGGCTGTCACCTTGGGCTCAATCCGTACCAACGCAGTCGAGTATATGTAAAATGCACTCAGAGTGGGGAGTTGTTAACCGTATGTCAAAGTGACTGCAAACAAGCCGCTCCACCATCTTGTTTGAATACATCCATAATGACCTAAGTTCACAATGAGAAACCGCGCCTAAAAATAGAGACACACCATCCAGTAATCAAAAAGACAGTGGTGTAGGAAACGCATTTGAATACCTGATATACGGCTGATAGGTAAAATGCATCAGTTGATTGAGTAGTGAGAAGATTAATAAGAAATGTTGGTCCTTTGGTTAGTCGGACAAATGCGTTGGAGGACCATAAGACAATTGCATGTCGGTAAGACAAGGAAAAACAGTCACATACATTTCGGAATGTTCTGATCAAAACGGGTCGACAAAAAAACATCTCAATGTCCAAGTCAGGAGTGTAGGTGGTCGTTAGATACGACTGACTAGAACAAACATAGACAAGAAGATAGGGCGCGCAGATGTATGTACACAAATATCAAGACGACGATTTACACGCAGCCATAGGAGGTCTAGCACAGGTCAATTCAACTGGTTGAGATCTGGGACCCGCAAATCAAAGTAAATGCTTAATTATGGAACTGTACAAAACCGTGTATACTTCTACACGAAGGGAGTGTGGGTGGCAGATTCCAGCTCGTTATATCATCCTGTGAGTGGGTAAGAAAATGGAGAAAATGCCCATAGTTACATGCTGATCACCGTTACATAACAACATTGTGAGCGAGCCGACGGAAGATTGGTTGGAAGTGCTGTAGATAACGTGCATATCATAGCGCTGTGTAGACCAACTTTTCGTCTCCTAGAGGATTCCCGTTAGCTGGATTGGATACAAGATCTTCGCCCCCAGCTGCAGTTTGGACCAAGGGAATAGTGGCAGAAGATACGGCTGCCCCAGAAAAGAAAGCAGCCGTTGGGGCAGTTGAAATCGCTCGTCCATTTGTCTGCTGCACTTGTTGTTGGGATTGCTGTTGTGGTGTTGCTACGCGTCGCTGAGCCGCAGCAGCAGCAGCAGCGGCCACCGCGATTGCCGTGGGTTGAGACTGCTGCATGGCCGCTTGTTGACCTATGGTCATGCCAACCGGTGCAGCGGGCATAAATTGGGGCAGTCCAGTGGTTTGTATCAGTTGACCGTTCGGACCAACTGCCATAACCTTGAGGGGTGCCCCAGGAGCAAGTGTGATAAATTGTGGAGCTGCAGCCCCAGTAGCGGACACAACGTTGGCTTGACCCGCGACTTCTGCAGTCATCATTGCAGCTGGCTGGTGTTGTTGTTGAATGTAAGTATGCGTCTGATGTGCTTGTTGGAGGTGGTGGGGCTGGAGCTGTTGCTGCTGGAACTGCGGCTGCACAGACTGCTGTTGTTGTGCGGCCTGCAACTGCAGTGTTGGCTGAGTTCTCTGAAGTTGAGCAGCTACGGCTGCCGCTGCGGAGCACTGCGTTAGCTGAGGCTGTTGTTGCTGGTGCTGCTGTTGTTGTTGCTGCTGGTCAGGCAGTAGGACACCGGCGAAATTGGTTGTTGGACAGCCGACAGGCAGTAACTGGTAAGATGCTCCGGCTGAGGCGGAAACGCCTAAGGGACGAATGATATTTAGAATAGAGTCGGAGAATGAAATACTAGAGAAAATTTATTTTAAAAAAGTTGAGCAAATCAAAAATAACATTTCTTCCATTGGTATGATGGATAATTAGATCGCAAACAAATTTAAAGGAACACGAACGGTAACAGCATGCAGAAAGAAGTGCACTAAAATGTCCTCGATTCAAAACTGGAGAACCGTTCTCGTTTCTTGGAGGGCTTCGCTCCTGATGGGGAGCACCTGGACAGTGTATTCCAATGAAGTGTATTCAACAAAGACTTCAGTGACGTTTGAACCGAACACAACATCGATCCTTGTGCGGTGGCATGTCACCTGTGAGTCGAGTTGATGTATCCTCGATGTTAGTCTTCAGTGCAGACAGCTGAAAAAACTACCAAGAATACAAGGTATGCGTGTTCTCTCCAAAAAAGTGAATGGGATTCTCCAATTGGATACTGCGTTGCACACCATAGAGACCGTCCTTCCACACTAGGAAAAGCGAGCACTTCTAGGAAGCACGCGAGTCCCAATGGTACTCGCTGTTGGAGACGAAAAACTGAGTAAACTCATGACTAACATGGTGGCCCCCCAAATAAGCAGCAGTCTGAACTCAGCATCACGTAAACCGTAAAGCCGAGCCCCACCGGGCTCATATTACATGGCTGAAAAGTCCAACGCAAGCGTACACATTCGAGTCAGTAGGGTTCATACGCCAATACACATAAATGGACAGTAAACGTTATCCAGGTAAGCACATAACGAACACAGTACAGAGGACAATTCTTCAGAGGCGCTTCATTGTTGGAGAATGTACGCGGAATGAATACGTGAAGGCATCGTTCACTGAATTACGATTTAAATCCATTGCATTGAGTTTAGTATTCATCTGAATAAACGATAACTAAAATATGCGTGACAACTCCACCCTTTTGGTGACCAATATGACTGGGGTTATTTCATGCATCAGAGTCACCTAGACGGTGGCCACATATAGATGATATGGATAAAATACACGTGAAATGAGACGCCGGATGATTATGGTTCAAATTATTCTGAGATGTTATTAGTCGTTCTTCCTGATGACGACTCGGATAAGCCGTAATTTATTGGTATTCCCAGATGCCTAATCGATATCGCAAAACAGTTGAAGAATCATCCTATTATTGAGACATTGTAAGCTTAGAAGAGTTGAAGATATACAATACTAACCTGGTGGAGCTTGAGCCAGATATATATGCTGGGCGTAGGCAGGATTTGTGGCTTGTAGCCCTAGTGGGTGTTGGGAGGAAAATAGGAGCTGCTGATGTTGTTGGGCCACTTGAAAGGCGGCCTGTTGGACATTGGGCTGTTGCTGTTGTTGGGCTGCCAAAAGTTGCTGTTGTCCTGCAGCGGTGGTGGCCGTTGCGGTGGAACCAGCTGTTGGGGTTTGTACAGCAGTCCCGAGTTGCTGCTGCTGCGGTTGTTGCTGCTGTTGCTGATGCTGTGCTTGCTGAGCATTGTACAGTGTAGCACCAACAGCCTGCCAGGTCGCAGCGACCGGCTGCTGCGACTGTTGTTGTTGTTGCTGCTGTTGTTGTTGCTGAAAGTGTACAGCAGCAGGAGTTGCCTGAGCTCCTGGAGCGGCCGACCACTGGAGGAACGTTTGGCCGCCGGTTCCGGGAGTTTGTGAGGCGATGAAGAATTGTTGGGGACCAGCACCTGATGTACCAGGAAACTGGAATTGAGGGGTGGCGTAGCATCCGGCTGCCATAGCAGCTTGAGTACCTTTAGAGAAGATCAAATAGTGACACATAAGTGGTAAGGAAAAGGACTGATATACAGATCCAACAGAATTCATAGTATCTTATCCGAATATTTTCGTACACAAGAAACAACGAGTTATCAATCAATATCAGTGAATTGTGCTGTCTCCCAACAGCTGAATATGGAGCACTTCAACTACAAACAATGGGTGGTTGAAGAGTTGCAAGAGTATACGGAGGCCAGCCTTCCCTATATACTAAGGTTTGGAAGGATTGGTCGTGCCCGGAACAGTCCAAATTTATGGAATAGCGCTGGGAATATAAACGCTCAACTCAGTTCAGCTACAAGCCGCGTGTCAATATGCAATAGCTCTGGCTACGGTAGCTCCATCTACTGTTTGTATTGAAAGAAATTGGTTCCAGAACTGCGGCAGCATAGAAGTTCCAGACCTAAAGAGATCTACTTGTGAATGGATTGGACGAACAGTTAGACAACCACGATGATAACCCTGGGATTTGTGGCTGGATGACGTCTCTGAGCCTATATATACGGTCCTCGCACTCCCATTCCATGGTCCGACAACTACCGAAGCGGTTAGGTTCGCAATTTGATGCTGTCATACTTCGCTATGAGTTCACTAACTAAGCGCTTTGAGGGTGAAGGAAAAAACCTTTGTACTATGCAGACAAGTGACCCGCGTCACAGCAAGCTCCGTACTCTTCGCCGGGCGGTTTTGAACACAGAGATTCGACATTATCTACTGTTATTTATTTGACATTTTCAATTAGCGGAAACGGGGACAGTAAATAAGGCAACCACGTGACCATAGTTGACCCAATGAGACTGTGTAGATTATCTGTTGATCAGAAGACAAACAGTTAAACAGAGATGGTCAACTGTGGAGCGCGAACACAGTGTGGCTGTCACGTGTTCACTACCCATGAAACAGAAGTGCCGAGAGAAGAAATCGGGAATTATGGCTCCCCCGGTAACTGATGAAGCCAGAATCATTGTTTGGCCTTGTTCTGGGGTGTCCGAATAAACGGGAGTGTAATAACGGTAGTATCCCACCTCAGTTCTAGTGTATTAAACTCCCCGAAAAAAAAGCCGAAACTCACTTACAGCTTGACGTATGTGCAGCAATATTCTGTAAATTCGGCGCCTTCTGGATGGGATGCTACCAATCGGCATTCGGTAGACAGTGAAACGCGATTGGCTATTGGGTTCATACGTTCGACCTATCAGAGCTCGCCTTGATGGTGGACAGGCAACCGACCCACTCTTTTGACTAATAGCATAATTGTCTGACTGACGTGATCCTGTCCACAATAACCCAACAATCCGAGCCATCCCGAATCCAGAACCATTTTTCATTTGCGTCTATCTCACTGGCTCCATCACATTGCGTGCGATGCGTCACAAACTAGTGACCTTGACCCCTTGAAGTAATTTCAGACGAACTTATATGCGCGCGTTTCCTGAATACTTGCATCATCACGCGTCGTACACACGTGGCAATCATTCTACAGTGTCAGTTTGGCGTCTCTCTGGATATGCTGCTCCTTTATCTTTTTTACATTACCTCAAGAAGTTACTTGGACTTGTACTAGGGATTTTGAAGGGATTTTGAAGGAATTTACCCTTTCGGTTCCAACATGTGAGAATTGCGTTCGTTTATGGGTATATTGAACAATCTACTGATAAAGCTCAATAGTTAATATTGCTGACTCGTAATAATAATAAATCATCTCATTCGGCTTCCCAAAGTGCATTGTATACTCTACAGCATTCAAGTTTGACTATTTTCCATGAAGTTCAGCTGTAGCACCCTTTCGGTGCCTAACTGCCATCCCACCCGAAGGAAGCACGAGGGCTGGGATACGGCCAGGTTGCCCAAGCCTAGACAGGGGGAGTCGAGAGGTAGAGGCCGAGTTCGAACCACGGACCTTCCGGTCAGTAGACTCGCGCTCTAACCACTCGAATCATCTCGCCCCCCCCCCTTATTCTACCTGAATCCCAGAGAAACGACTAACAGAAATGATTTTGCATATCTTCAGAAGTTCCTGACACAGAGTTACTATCATTCACTCCACAAGTGAATCATGTTTCTAGTCTCTTCTCTTTCCTTCGCATTGCCCACCAAATTTCACCAAGACTAATAGCGCTAATTCTAGCATGCTTCCTATTCGACAGTTAGGAACCAAGTGTGGACAAGAAACTTTAGGAAAATCCAGCTAAAGTTTATGGGAATTAGAAGAATAACGTGGAACCAATGCGAAAAGTAGAAAAGCTGTGGAGATGGTCAGCGGAAGATGAACCGGGAACCTGGTAAAACGATGCCCATGTCTAGAAATGTGCATATGTGTGAGACCGCTTATGGTGACGGGGCTTCATCAACAGGAGAAACGAATAAATTTGAAGGGACTCCCCGGAAATTCTGGAAGTTCATGGGAGGCCTTGAAGCCACTGCTGTTGACAGAGTTAGTGATAACATCCAGCGGCTGATGTACTTCATCCCTTATTGCACCGGAGAGCCCAGGCGGTAAAAAGGGATCGCACGCTGTCCACATTGAACCTTGACTCCACATGACTCCGCCCCATGTTACCTTACAGTGTTCGTCTTCTACCTGCAGCGGCTCAGCTGCGTCATTTTCTCGGCACATGTTTGACATGGAACCTGAGGGAAGTATACCAGCGTTAACTTGTCCAAACTTGGACAAGAGCATCCGTAACGCAAAAAAATCCTGCCAACCACCACTTCCCGAAAAATTAATAACAAAATCAACCGTAAGGTGTTCCAGTAGGCTCCTTACGTCCCACATCACTATCCATGAATGTTAGTCCTTGGTTTGCGAATTGCAAACACATCAGTTAGGATAAGGCTTACTCAGCGCCTATGGTTGCGGGAACTGTAGTTGTGCCAGAAGCCTGACCGCTAGGTAGAATGTGCCGAAAGTTAGAAAGATCCGAATAGTGGGTAGGCAAATTACGGTTAAAGTTAAGTACATGGTTTTGAAAGAATTCATGAAAACCAACCTGGATGCATGGGGATGGTAGCAGCAGTTGGGCAGGCAGACATGGATAAAGTTACCATGGGCGACGCGGACATGAGCTGGCCGCCACTAACAAGCATCTGCTGTTGAGCTGGCTGTAGAGTTGCATGTTGAGTGACAGGAAGTGAGTATTGTTGTTGTAGCTGTTGTTGAAGGAGATATGCTTGTTGTTGCTGTTGCTGGAACTGCTGCAGCTGCTGTTGCTGTTGTAGTTGTGCTTCTGTGGTAAGTGCGATAGTTGAGACTGATTGGTTGGGTAGAGCTTGGGAGATACCAGATTCAGGGAGACCACCAGAGGGTCGATTGCGCTTAGCATCTGCGAGAAGAAAGAGTAACAAGATTGAGAAGCCTTGGTTGCTGGATGGGTCCCTTGGGGACATTTATCAAAGAACCAGTCAGAAATGCCATGGCGTATAAACATAACAGGACAAAAGTCTCAGCGCGACGCCGAGAAAGCAACAGAAGTGGTGCACACAGGACGACCGTTGGGGGTTCGTTTATTACATAAGCAGAAGCTAAGGAGACATGTTCACGTAGTTATACAAATGAAGGAACAGTCGAACCGGCAAGTTATTAACCGGGTCGGTACCAGGAAATCCTACGTACTTAAGTCTACAAT
Organism: Clonorchis sinensis; assembly: GCA_003604175.2. Lineage (NCBI taxonomy): Eukaryota > Metazoa > Platyhelminthes > Trematoda > Opisthorchiida > Opisthorchiidae > Clonorchis > Clonorchis sinensis. Next base: position 184,779,372 of record CM030369.1, on the reverse strand, counting down.
ATTTGTCAAAAAGGCATACAGGCCAATCAGCACTGGCATGCATTTGAAGGTTGAGAAACTGTTCGTGCGGTGACTCCCAGCAATGCCGGGGCAGTTGATTAACTGAACATCCTCCCTACAGAACTGCTGCGGCCTTTCCAAGTCAAGGTGTACTTCGGGCATACTGAAATAGACTATTCAATCCGGCTTATTATAACCTTTCTAGCCATATCGCCAAACTGTGCCAAAGGGTGTTTAACTACAGCTGACTGCACAATGAGTCTGACAGGAGACGATCAGATCAGACAGACACATCACGCACCGTTGAAATGTAACACCCTTTCAGTGCCTAGTTGCTATGCCACTCAAACGAAGCACGAGGGTTGAGATACTACCAGGTTGCAAAAGTCTAGATAGGAGCGGCCGAATTGTTGTGGTTGGGTTCAAACCACGGACCATCCGGTAAGTCCACATCTTAGCCACACGAGCCAACTGTGTGTCAACACGTCGCACGGTCGTTGAATGGAAAAGCTCACGCTGCCTAGTAGTGCCAGAAGTACAGAACCTTGAAAGGAGGATTACCTCAACTTGACGACGGATCCATCCGTGAAACGTCCATGTGAGCGTCCAGCGCATGAATAACGCCAGCATACTGTACATGTGTCGTTAACGGACAGTGTAATTGCACTATAACATGCGTTATGAAGAGCGATCCCATTCTGATGTGTTAAGGACGTGTTGAGTGGCGAGACGGATCGAAGCAGGCGCTTGTTGAGGCGATTAAACTAAGCGTGACTAATAACTGGCTCAAGTCACACTTACACATATAATATACCCTCATCTGCATACCTGCGTAAATTTCCCACCGAATAGACGATGGCTTGAATAGCGAGGTTGTACTGAATGCAGGGAAAAACGTCCGCGTCGCTCACAGTCGCAGACCTATTTGAAGACCTGTCGGTTACTTTAAATTTGGCTCCAAAATCAGGACTTAACGCATCTTACAATGCCTAAACCCAATATAGGTTCTGTTGAATGGTTACTAGGATGATCTGAAGTACCAATCACTACAAGCAGTCTGCCACACGCACAGGACATATCCTAGTATTCATTACCTACGGTCTCACAACGAATTATTACAGGCGGCTAAGAGTATATATATATATATATTACATTAACCTCTGTATCTTTCGGAGAACGCAGCCGCCTGGAAAGCCCATAACAGCATGTGCCCTCACTTATCATCAAAAATCCAATCTCTCGAATAGCGGTCAGTACAATAAAAATGCAGCATTTCAAACTGTCATGTTAACAGCTAGCAGTGGAGGTTCGAAAAAGCCCATTCTTGCTGACTCATAGACAATAAGCCATTCAGAGGTACGCGAGTGAATGGGAAGATAAGTTTTTGCACTGTTAATTGTCACAACTGCAAGGCTAACCCCAATGAATCTTTAAAACACTTTAAACACACTTTAAAACCTCAGGTATAAAACGACTTCGTTTATTCAAAAATTTTCGTCTCGCCAAGACAGCCGAACACAAATAAATGAGATTACTTACCTACAGATTTAGCAAGATAGCTGATCAAAGTGGGTGGCCGAAGTAGGTTTCTAATGTTCTTATACACACCCCGAATATTGTCCTATGACTTGGGGGCGAGATGGCTCAGTGGTTAGAGCGGCCTCTGTCTCTCGACTTCCCCTATCTAGGCTTGGGCAACCTGGCAGTATCCCAGCCCTCGTGCTTCCTTTGGGTGACATGGCAGCTAGGCACCGAAAGGGTGTTACGACTGAAGGACCATCTCGTCTTATGACTTGGGGGCAGAACTACAGCACAAATCGCACGATCCACACGACAAGCCAAGTTAGACTTTCGCTACTAGAAATAAAGGTAAATTCATATCATTTAAACCAGGTGAATTTTTATCCGCCTATGCCATTCTGTCATCTGCGCATGATGCTATAATTTGAGACATTCGTTACACCCAACACTAATGGAACAGTACTCCCTAAATACTCTACTGCTTATCTTCCAATCTTGACTAAGACAGTCTGTTCCCATGTGGCAAAATTGAGTGCCCCCAGATTGAACTCAATCGGTTGAGTTCATTGAATTCACTAGCTATCGTTGAGCAGTAGTCATGAGCACACATCTGCTCGATCGTCGCACAAAAGGTCCCACATTTTACCATAACAGAAATTCCTGAATTTACTTATATATTTTTCCTTACACTCATTCGAACGTACAGTGATTATTGTTCGGAAATCTTTTTGCATCCATAGTTGTGACCTCGTGAAACTTCACCCTCCCTAGTACATCAGCGGCGGAAAAATTAGCCAAAAGTCTTTCATTGTATTTACTATTTTACTATTTTAACAAAGGTGACGGAATATGTATCACATACATGTAAAACTAGGGATGGATGGACGAAGCATGGAGCTACACGATTGTCTCTTTATAAACGAAACGTTGTTCATGGGTCTCGTGCCAGGGCTGCCTATGATATGTGATCATTATAGTTTAGCTACTATTGAAAAGCCAGTAGTACAAAGTTCAGTTGAGCGCTAAATACGCCAGAACCGAACCTGAGGACAAGTTGACCAGTCAGCAAGCAAAGTTACGTAGAGTAACCCGCAGGCCTGTGTTACTTCCATACTCTCGCTACGCACCTGCCCAGTACGTGATGCGGCGTAGAGCGTGAGTATGAATTTCGCTTTCTCTGTTTGGAAACCCTCACTATCCTCCGATTGATAAGTGGACTTATTTGTTGCATCTTGGTTACATCATAGTGGGGAATTTCAATAGAACCGCAAACAAGCACGCTTTTTCAGACCCTTGGAGAAAGGGGCCACTGAATCTGCAGAGAAAACCGCCGGTATGTATCACTGGTGTTCAAACCGGAAACAATATGTGAGAAATGCACACGGCGAATTCGTTTTCTGTTAAAAAAAATGCCAAACAGTGAGTATCAAACTTTAGGTTTAATTTGGACACCAATGTCTTGGGGTCAAATGAGTTTGCTGTATAAAACTTGCAACCAAGATTTTGAATTTCAAGTGAATTAACAGACCCGAGGCAACGCGGATGCAAATACAATTCCCCTCTTTGGCAAAAGTGTTTGCAGAGGAAGCCTGTAAAGCTTAGTCCACACCGTAGAGTCTTACCAGGAAATATCATTTTTGCTACAACTATAATGTTCGGTTTGTTGAACGCGGGGCGAGGCGGAGGCAATGAGCTATCAATGAATCCGGGCAAAATACACATCAGTCCGACAAGCCTAGCTTAACATTAAAAGAATGAGTCAAATCGATACACATAAGGATGGATCTAATTAGTGGTTACTATGCCCACGAATTCCTAATGGAATTTCAAATTACGCTGACTTTAACAGACTCCACTAAACACGGTAGACGCTTTCAATAATCCCGGTTACACAGGAATAATCGCTATAACTAGGGCCTAAAAGACACTGAATATCCATTGTGAGGCAGCAAGCGTCAGAAAACTTTTTGTGGGAATTTTAGGGTGAAAATCGCCCGACGAATGTCGCAGTCACTTTTCGAGGAACTAGAATAATAATGTTTGACTAATGTCAGCAAAAACCTACTGACGGAAGGGATCGAAAACGGGTACTCCAAAGAGACAAACAGGAAAACACATTGAACCCCCATTACAGAGACAACTGACGGAGACCAGATGAAAGCAGGTGCTCCAGAGGAGCTTCAGCTGTAGAGGATACTGCAATCGAGCGCTTGCCCGTGAACGCATCAATTATGTTTGTCCCTTAGTTTTATGGAAGGAACATTGTAGCAGATGATGCAGGGACAATGTTTCTTCTAGAGGGATGGCTGCTGTGGGTTTTTGCTTTGTCTTAGTTTACTTTCTGTATATGGTATACAGAATGAATGCCATCCGGAACCAGCCCAAACTGTTGCAAGCCTATACGAATAACAAAAAGATGACTAAAAGGTGGATCAAATACGGTCACACTAGACGAGTGAACACTAGGGGAATTTAACCGCCGTGTAGTAGAGGAAAATTATCCTTTCCATTACCAGAATGGTGATTTCTTGAAGCCTGGAATGACGTCTTCATTAGTTTGACCTCGCATTATGTCACCATCGTGATAAGTTTAACAGATTAGCTTAGTGTCATTATAGCACCTTCAGGGTGATGTGTTGTTCGGTGTTCTTCTGTGCGGCAGAGTGGTGGAGAGGTGTTTAAAATACGGTCAGAAGGGAAAACACCCCTCACAACATGATAGGGCATTGGACAGGTAGGATTTAACGAGAGCTGCAAGTCCAACTAGTGAACATGCCATAGAAACTTTAGCTATCCCCCGAGTAACTACTTTAATTTTTCGCCTAACCTCCTGCCAGGGTAGGAATGGGATGAGCGTCATTTCCATTGAACAGGGAGAGAAAACCACGAGCCGTGATGGAACCTTTGGTGAAAAGGAAGAGAAACGTCAGAGAATAAATTATCCATAGATGGTCTACTGTCAGGCATTTCTCCCCGGTTAGACATAGGTTCGGATGGCCGGGTGTCTTCGGTCCACTACGATCTAGCTGTACGGCCTGTGGGATTTGAGGGGAAGAACAAGGCAAAAGCAGAAAGGGTCTATCGATCGCCAAAGGGAAGCAAACGTCGTAGAGGTAGGCGTGTGCGTGCATTACATTGCCGAACGGTGGACAGCGAGTGTCCTGCTGGCGCGCGCGCGTATGTAAACACAGTCGCGCACACGCACAAGTTGATGTAGGCACGCGCGCACGAGAGCGTTCGGGCATAAGCGATGTGCGTTTTGTGTGGTACACACCATGCGTGAGACACAAAGACGACAAAGACAACGACCGGGTCGACAAGACTGCACACGGACGAAATGCGATGCGAGCGTTAGCTAAGGTTGTGTCTCTGTCTCTCTCTCAAGGTTGCCAAATTGAACACGCATGGTTGGTCGATGTCACAAGCCAGGTGAGAGCGACTGGACCACAGCGGCGGAGTGAGAAAATGGTAGTGACGTAGTCCAGCAAACGCATGTCCATCGTCCGCTTGACTTACAACCAAGATAAGACAAAATCCACACAACTCTCTAGCCCTGACTTCACACGACGGCTGACCCGCCTCGCAAGGGTCAGACAAAGTCGTCGACCCACGGGTAGATCGGCTTGAGATTTTCAAACCAAGCATGGACTCTGATGTGCCACTGCCAGGACGTGTTCAAGCGTAACAGCACAGCACATGCGTGCCATCATTCACCACTGACAACGTAGTGAGAGAAGAACGAGGGACGAGGAGGCTAAATCAACGTCACCAAGGGTAGAGACATGCAGAACGATTTATTAGTTACGAGGGGACGTCAAGGACGCTGTGAATCGGGGTTGGAAGATATTAATCGCAAGTGAACGGTGGGGGTGAGCAAATGCGATGGCGTGTAGTATCCGAAGGGTACGAAGGTATGAAGGGTACAGCCATAGAAACTGCCGAGCCAGAATACTGATGACCTCATATCACAGCAACTTCTTCAACGGTCTACATAGTGAACATAGGTCGATTATGGTAGATCACAACAGGAGTTTCGGACGGATGGAGCGAGCCGTACGCATTCACCACTCCACCAAACATCAGAATTGAAGTCCATTGTCACATCTGCCACATTCAAATGTGTACCTACGGACTCCGGTGCTGATAGTATCGCAATAGTAGAGAATAAACTGCAAACACTGAACGATGTAGTTCAGGAGGTAACTGACCGGAAATATTCACGAAAATCACAAGACTACTTGAGGAGGAAAATTACTATCAACTCCCTGTCTAGGCTTGGGCAACCTGGCAGTATCCCAGCCCTCGTGCTTCCTTTGGGTGACATGGCAGCTAGGCACCGAAAGGGTGTTACAGCTGAACGACTAACGACTACTACTATCAACTGCGTAGCTATTGGAACCGCAAAGGTGCGCAGTATCGCTAATATGCTTGCAGTTGTAAGCAATTTCATCCGAAGCAGCAAGCCTCTTATCGGAATAGTGTCACTGATACACGTAGTTTGAGGGTCAACTGACTAGTTGACAGTTGCAAAAACGTTATCTATCCGAAACCACGCTAATTCATGAGAATAAGGAAGCACAGACCAACTGAATAAACCCACAAAAGACCTCAGATTCTTAGACCGGTTGGATCTGATTAGCTGTTCCTCTGACAAAGGATGACGGGCCATCTGAACGATCAACTAAAATCAAGGGTTAAACCTAGTTAACGAGATGTATGGGACACGGGCACAGCACAGCTTAGTGCCCAATCACTGATTTGCCGCCAAACGATGACACAACTGACGTCACCGAGGAAACGTGCGTATATCTATTCACGCTCCCAAAACCTCGTTTGGCCTAAAAAGTATGAACCAGATCAAAGTTATCCACAACATTCTCCCATGCGGGCCCTCCACACTCTCATTTCAAACAGGGTCGAAATTTTCGCACACACAATGTTTACAACTTTTTGACACTAATTACCGATTATCTTACATATGTTATGGGATATCTGCAAAGGTTTCATCCATTGATGATCAATACATTGGTTAGAAGTAACCTGAACGAACATCGTTTGTTGACTTGCGGACACTTCACTATGCAATGCGATATCGTATTATGGCCAGTTGAAACAGCGTGGTGGAACTCGCAAAATGCGCCTCGAATTCCAATCAGCCTAAATATTTATACGGGAGAAATCCCAAAGATGCCTGAAGCTCGCTAAAGATGTGGTTTAACTGTCAGTGCTGTAAAAAGTCGTGCGACTGCACGCAAGAGAGTGGAGGCGAATGCTCGGAAGGGTGTCCCTATGGGAATCAAAACGAATATGGATAACTAAAAAATCCGAGAGCCGAAACATCAGCTCAAGATTCACCAATGACAGTCCAAACAACTTACTTGGACGGTGACACTAGAACATACTGTACAAGCAGTCACTAACCCAAAACTCAGAATACGCTAGGTGAATGACACTCGTTAATAGGAACGAGCCTGCAGTGCGTGCACATGAACTGCTCAGCACAAGAGGACCAGGTAAAGGTCGACAACTGTCCAACTTGGGTTCACGTAGAACATAAAATTGAGAGGAACTCGGGGACTGCGCCTACCTAATGGGACCCAAAAAGGGCGAAACTGGTCGAGAGAAGTGGAAGGTTTCTCAGCAACCTCATGAGTAGTGTGTTACATCTGCTCAATACAATATTTGAAATTGAAAGGAATAACCAAATGACATTTTTGGACGTACTGTTGAGCAGAAAATAGAGCGGAACTCTTCAAACATGTGTAGATTGAAGGAGGGAAAACACCGACATATCACGGAAACCACAGGAAAATATGCATTCAAACTGGAGACGCACTGCAGTGCAACAGAACTCAGACGGAAAGAAGAAAATTAGCTCCAACGTGCATTGAAAAATAACGGACATCCAAAAGATTCATCAAAGACCGAAGGCAGCAGCAGGAAAAGTAAAATCAACAAATTAACCAGTATTTCTTTCGAAATCAAGAACACATCTGAATTCATAGTTAAGCTAGGACCGAAGGGAACTCTAGCAGTTCAAAAACTGGCTGCTGTATTGAGGAAACCGACTGAGGTGTAAGAAAGAACGTTGTGTACCACGTCAACTGCACGGATGCAACAAATATTATGTTCGATACACGGAAAGGAAGCTTCCTACACGAGTAAACAAACACAACGCGGCTATCATGACCCACTCGCTCTTAGTTCCATACACGAAAATCAGGAAGAATACAAGACCAATACAGAAAATGTGAAGATCTCGGCGTGCGGAAATATAAGACACGAGATAGGATTCCTAGAAGTATGATACTCTGCAAGGAATTCAATCAACCGACTGAAATCGACCCTGTTTACGTACCGTTACGAGCGTAGGACTCCAACCCAATGGCAACACTGAATCAAACCCAGCTATGAGACAGACGGACCGAAAAACAGGACTCACTATGGAAGCAAGTGAACAAGGGTTACAGCAAAGGGACCAAAAATGTCAAGTCCCAAGGCCACCTAAACACCCACCGATCAGAAGGTAGGTCAGCCAACAGAAATACCCCAATGACAAAGGATCAGTCGAGGTTAGCCTGAAGGAGTCGACCCCATACCAACCAATGCACGCACAACATCCATGTCATCTGGTGACTGATGATTTAACTTTTATTACCAGACCCAGCGAACGAATCAACAGTTATCACGACGACCTGGGCTACTAATATTCCCGTCACTTACAAATTTCCAACTTGAATAGCAATCACAAGTTCCTTGTTGGGCTCATTCGTATAACATCAAAGTCAAGGAAACTGTATTGAGTAGATTTGCCACGGAACCTCGAGGCAGTCTGTGGGCTGCACATTCGATGGAAAGACATCAATATGGCGTCGAATATGAGAGGTCTATATGGCTGTCCAGTTCCTGCAGTTCTAAAATGCCCGTAAATCAGGATACTAATGCTCAAGGTCACTGATTTCTCGTCGCTGTGGTTTTCGTTCTGCGACCTTAACACGGTAGTTGACTTTGGAGAATGGCGAGATTAACGGTGTCAGGAAGGCGGATCGTTGCCATTTTGACCGTCAGGTGCTAATAAATCGGATCAAAACCAAAATACTATAGGCAGGGGTGAGAACAGTCTCAGTGCTGAAGATTTCGGTATTGAAAACCCGAACATGCAACAGAGCAGACAATGTGTGCATCCAGAACAATTAGTGAAGGAAACTGTCGAAACCATGTTTCCGTCACCACTGATATGATGGGAAATTGTGACGACCCTTGGAATCTGATAAGTCGGTTTCAAAAATGTCCGGTGGACGGTCAGTATGAAGTAGTAATTAGGGATGCAAGCCGGCTTATATTCGAGGGCACACCTTGTACCGTCACACACCTCTAAGTGCAAGATTGGAAGCAGCAGGAGCACGGCTAGCTGTTGATTTTTAATTCACAAATCGGTTGCATTTTTTTATTCTAGCGGCCCTATTCCACAGAGCACTTGGAATTTTTGGTTAACCTCGCCGGTTGATGAAAAATGAAATAATACTGGGAGGAGCTTATGGTTAGATCGAATCTCACCATGTGCAATCAGAAAAAAATCTAGAATATGAACCTTACTCTTTGATTTGGACCTGTTTTTTCCGTCAGGGATACCATTCGTTGCCGTTGGTTTGGAGATTACACCTGTCATTGAGTCCAACATCAACGAATTTGAGACCATTGAACCATTCACCATTCCTCCATCGACCGAGCCACCGCCAGAGATTGCCGCCGCCGCTGCTGCTGCTTCTCTTAATCTGTTCGGAGCAACCCCTTGGGCGAGTAAGTCATTTTACTTGATTTCCTAGATTCCGCCTTACGAAGACTTTTCGGGTCTGGTTGCGTGACGCGAAACTCGGTATAGTCGGCAAACACCACCTCGGAATCGGGAAGTTCGGAGAGATCACCCCGAATGTAGTCCCGCAGTTTGCGAAGAGCAACAAAGAAAGGCAGTTTGTCTTCGGCTCTAGGCAGTTGAGCACAACGAGCGCTCGAGGAAGGCATGACGAAAATTGTCTGAAACAATAGCCGCAACAAGAAGAGCAATGAAGTGCTTAAAGACTATGGAAAAGGAAACTAACAAACTGGTTAAAAAACGTGTTTACCAGGGATATGTATGAATCAAAGAATGGTTACTAATCAACCCACCTATGTTTCGAGGGTTAGGATGCGACAAAAAAAAACAAGCAACCAATGTTGAGAAATAAACAAAATCAAATGCATGTGGCGGACTGACTTGGTTAAATATTTGGCTGAAATGAGAGAGTAACAGACAGTGGGCTTAAAACGAAATTAAGGCCGCACGTATTTGGAAAACTGTGAGCTTAGGATCACCATGGAGAGAGCTACGGACAATCCGTCACAAAACCGGATATGGTTAGACGGTAATGTATCATTACAGTCAGGGCTTTCACCTATGGTGAGGTTGTCAACAGCACCAAATCGGCTGCTAGAAACCAACTGGGTGGGGACGCGGGATCGACACAACAATAGTCAGTGACACCGGCAGATATGATCTAGTCATGCAACCAGTGGCGATTCTGCATCAAGAATGTTGCTTTCAGTACGTAGTGCCAACTACCCACTTCAAAAGGTAACCATAAAAATTAGAAACAGAAAATATGAAGCAATTTAACGCCAATAAACTGAAAGGATCACAGCTTCTACTTCATGATTACCTCCTCCTTACTATCCCATTTTTCACCAGCGGCCGGGATCGAATCACCACAGAGGGATGATTCGAAGGAGAATAAGTGAACTGGATCGGTAGAGTTAAAAATGTCTCGCACATTTTCAAAAATTTCTAACAGCGTTGGTGAATCAGTGAGCAGTACGCAGATTCAACCACTTCATTAATACGAACGCGCTAATTTGCGCAACCTCTCAGAAGAGGTTGAGAACCCTTGTACGGGGCGTTTTCCCAGATCAAATTCATTAAGTTTTTGGCATTCGATCGACACAAAGGGTTGTTACAAGACTTCAAACTGGAATCCAATAAAAATTGCCCGTGAGATCCTGTGTGTATTCAAGACTGCAGTTTGAAACAACCGGCGACGTCGAGTACACAAAGATCCACCGACCCCAGTGTTGCAGAGCTAATTGGATAGTGGACCAAGCACGGATGAGCATTTCGAGCATCCAATGAAGCATGCAAAGAACGGTGAACATTGCTATAGACGTAATATACTACTCATAAGTTCGCTGAAAACTCTTCGACAGCTATTTGTAATCTTATAAAAACCTATTGTTTCCTATCGACAAACTAAGATTTCCTTGGAATGAGACAAGTCTTTTTCACCCATCTCCGGGAACACGACAGGTCCATTGGGAGAAGTGAGCCATCATTATCATCATCAGCTGTAAGAAACCGTGTACTTGTCGTACAGTGGTTGTAGCTGCCACAGTTTCGTCCGCCGATGATTTGGGGAGGTGAGGTAGGTAGCTGCGCATTGGAGGCGCGAGCTGCGTAAATGCACCACTGTCAATGGGCTGTTAAGTCGGGGAATTGGGAAGGGGGCTATGCATTGAAGGCAATAGCTTGGATGCATGAGCGCCATTGAGGGCGCGATTGGGCCATGTCTGACAATGTCTCTAACCATTGATGTGGCCCGTCTCGGGGTCCCCATCCAGGAAGACGGCAGTGACGAAGTGAGCCATCAGGGTCATTCAATACACCACCATTTCTGTCATTCCCGAAAACTAGCACTGAGGGTTTTTCTTCTATTGGAGACGTAATATTTGGAATCCAAGTGCCAAGTTCAGTGAACAAACCAACAACAAAGCAGCGCACCGAGTTACATACGTACCGGAACGTAGCCCAGTTAAACAGATAAAGCATGGACACATGACGGCAGCTGCTTCGCCAAGTGACCTTGTTTGATGTCCGGAGGGCCATCAATGAACGCAAGACGAAGGGTGCATTGGTTACTTGCGACGACTGGCCGGCACTTGACGGGCTTATGAAACTGATGAACGACTAACAGCTTCAAGAGCATCACGACATGTATGCAGTGCCATGACTGTGGGCTGGATATGTTACTTTGAAAGAAGAGCCAACAGTGTTGGAAATCACTTGGGATAAAAAGTGGGGAGAATACGGTAATACCGCTCGCGAGTCGGGTTCATTGAGCTGGAGAAGCGATTCATAAAAAAGCAATGTCACAGGAAAAGCGTTGATGTGTAAGCGATCCAAGCTACAGTTAAAGATCTTTCTGAGGACTGGATGGAACAAGTTCAGTTGGGACCACATGACTTAATGAAAACAGATAATCCAAACACCACACAGCGGCTTACTGTATCCGTTCCATCAAGAGTTGTAGGTTGTCGACCCATGCTGAAATTCTTATGTCCCACGTATGCTTCGTAAATACCTGCAACGAAGATTAACCACAGAACAGATATAGAACATCGCTCTCGTACACTAGACAGCAATGGGATGAAAGTAAAAAGGTAGCAAGTAAACTAGCTTGCCTTAAGAATACACAGGAATGTCCTCGGTTTCGACGCTGCCCAAAAGTTACGAAACCAGACGTATTTGTGTGGGTAAACAATGTCCGAAAAACATCTGTGGATGTGACACGCATTTCCAACTTCTATCAATCGACATCTATGGTCTCCTAAGGGTGAAAGAACTAAAAGGTTTTCGAGTATTTGGCTACTAATGTCAAAGAACAAAGCTAGTGTGGGAGGAAATTAATAAAATCGTAATGAGTCGACTATAAAACCGCCGTTTTATTGCGCAGATCGTACTCTGGCTGCGGGAAAACAAAATTCACCACCAAAAGCATGGATGTTCAGTATGGCTCGCTGAGTATTAATCGGCAGCCCATTAACCAAGCAGAGTCCTTCAAGTATTTAGCCTCCATTATCCTCTAAAGTGGTCCAGCACGGCGTAAAATACAGGTTGGCATCGGTAACACCAGGGATACATTCGTGCAAATCCACATCTCTCTCTCTCTCTCTCGCTCTCGAAAACCAACCTTCGAACGGGGCTGGCTCCATCTATACACCGCCACCGTCCGATGTGTACTGAAGTAGATAGGTCTGTGAGACAGCTTTTCCGAACAGTCGATCTTCGGAGACTCGAAATATCGGACCAGGGGGTGTTTAAGGAAAACACTCACAGTGCATTGAGAGAACAGGGTATCCAGGGATACTGTCAGGGACCAGTGTTATAACATTTCAAGTCTCTCCAATTTGATCAAGCGAGGCAGATTACAGTGGCTGGGACGCGTTCTTCACAAACCAGACTCCCAACTGTCCAAAGTCTCCCTACCGCCCTGCTCACGATAGCACTGTTGCAACGGAGGACAATTGAAAACCAGACAAACTACAGTTATGCTTGACGTTGAACTATTTGGTCTGTAGGTAGCCTTCTGGATCAAACATTAACAGGAAAAATGGACAACGTTGTGCTCGAACCATGATGCACGGACGACGGTCCTCGAGCCGACTTATTCTGCCGTGGGGGAAAGTCACCGTGAAGTAATGAAGTGAGTACTGAATTCCATAAGGCTACGCGTCCCAATGGGTTCACAAACGACCTGCCATCTGAAATTTAACACCGTTTCTACAGCGACAGAAACCATTAGTTCCCGTGCGTAATCATCGTTATTATCCTGGACAGCAAAAACAGTGTCACCACCGAGTCTTCGCTTTCCCTGCTATTCCAGTATTCAAGAACGTCATGTGAAAGCCATCGTGACACCAGCCTGGTAGCTGTGGTAATCAAAGTGCTCTCTGGCATTACTTTGCGCAGGTTGACCGATTACTGGAAACAGTAGGGAGAATCAAGCTGTGTTTTGCAAAGATACTGACCCTTTACTTACTTTGACGAAGGTTCTCAAGCAGCACACTCATTTCCAGCGTCCAGCGATCTGAGGGCGGCTTTCGAACTCGCCGGCTGTCAGAAGCTATGGCAGAGCCTAGCGACCAAAGGTGTCCCTTAGTAACTTATTCCTTTATTCGAACTCCTGTGCTCGCGTACGAGTATGCAGCAACCTTTCGCCTAGTTCACCATGTTCAGTGGTGTAAGACAATGCCGCCTTATTTCACCATTAATTTTCGATTCTGTTACCAATGTGCCGCTGGAAACTTCTCGACCTGCCTCTGAAATCTCGAGAATCGGAATACCCACAAGGGGTTTGCTGACAGATATCGGGTACTCGGACAATACTGCTCTACTTGGTTTGCATTCTTCAGAAGTCTAATCAATTCTGAACAAACTAAATAATTTTGCCACACAGTTTCGTATGCGCTTAACACCTGCAGAGTTTCGAGAACTGCTGCAAAAACGGGTAGGATCAAACACGAATCTCGTGCTTGCAGACCAGGCAAACGACGTATAGATAAACCTGGTTACCAAGTAGTAAGTTAAACCGCAGTGGACTGACTGACGATGAGAACAACCCTTAAGACTGGAAGGCCAGGAAAGTTTTTGCCAACTTTCGACACCTACGGCACCGACATGACTTCAGTTCGTCTCTTAAGGGCGGAGTATTCACTGTGAAATGTGGTCCACAATGATAGGCGGATCAGAAACGTGGTCACTACGCTCAGGAGATGCATTGAAACTCTCGATGAAACCATCGATGTATCTGAACCATTGGTCGGGTCTGTTGGAGCGTCGAATTAGCACTGCTGAGGTGTGCCACGGGATTTCAGAAAAGAGGAACACTTCTGCGATCGACGAGCTACCTACACTCCATAAGTTACGTTGGTTAGGCCACGTATTTTGCGTGTCACGGGGCTGTCCATCTTGCAGAGATTTCTGTTCAGTCTTGTGCTGAGTGGAAACTATCGACAACTGGACAGTCTATGAACTAAAAACGAAGTACGGAAGCACTAATCGATAGACTCAACCAGGTTGACAACTGCCGCCTACCTGGATGGGGACTCCGCGACACGTCTCATCAAGGACTAATGAGAGTGAGAGACACAGCACTGCGACTGTCTAGTCTCCCGTTTCTACAGACGAGGATGCTCAGTTGTAAAGATGTGAAATTACTGACCATGGTTCGAACCCAACCTCAGCATCTCGACAGCTCCTGTCTAGGCTTGGGCAATCTGGCAGTATCCCAACCCTCGTGTCTCCTTCCGTTGACATGGCAGCTAGGCACCAAAAGGGTGCAACAACTGAACGATTTATATCTACCGTTTTTCGGTGACAAAAACTGTGACAGCTAGGACCAACGTTTACTTACTAAATGGTTTATAGCTGATAAACTGAAATGAACCAGAGCGCAGATGCGGTCACGGGAATCTTATTCTTGAAAGTATCCCTCTGATAATTCACACGCATCAGGTGGTTTGTGCTACTACGAAGTGAGAACACTCGTTCGGTAGGAGATTATTCAACATTCGATTCAACACACAGTCGAGCTACAGCAGTTGTTAGTGCCGAATGTTTTGTGCGACTGAAGTACCTGCCGGAAAACCAAATATCCGTGTCTTCATTGCCTTGTTACAAGTTCGTCGACACCATTAGATGTCACCAAAGCTTCTGAGACATCGGTGATAAAAAAAAGCTGAAGACGCCACAGAGACCATTTGTCTCAACCATACAACACAGCCCTTATTGTGGCCTCACGACCCTTGAGACCCATTGGTATACCCTTTTGTCACCACAAGTGATGCAATTTGACAAACGGGGTTCTGGATTTCAAGATTCGTGAACTGGCTTCATCAGATACGGTTCCGTCTGAGTTAATATGACTACCGGGGTAAGTCGAACTCTCCACAACCTCCAGTGCTTCCCTCTAAACTACAAGGGGCGTGGTTAGGGATCGCACATTGTGAAGCATGATTGCACTTCGTAGATTCAGGACACGTGTCGAAAGATATTATGATAGTATCTAGTCTAATCAACTTAAAACGACGTCATCTGCACAGTGCAGATATGACCAATGGGGTTTTTAAGGTCCTCAAGTATTCATCTCATTATTTCATCGACAACGAATTTGATCTTTGCTGGACACCGTTTTTAGTGAGGAAGTTTTAGGGAGCTCTCCACCCACACTCAGGCTCGGAATTATGCGAACTTAGGGACCGGATTATGTTCACGAACTTCCGAGATGTACCCCACTGTACAAGCGTGGTTAGAAGCACTGGCCGATCGACATAACCAACCTTAACCTTAGAGACAAGAAGCATCAAGATTGTGGCGTTCCTCTAAAACCTGACGGAGTGCGGAAACGCGTTCAATGCAGCCTCTATTCAGTCGAAGCCCCACTTGATACACACAGATTAGGTTTTCGCATTACAGCACTTGCATCCCAGATCCTTGCTTTTGAGATATAAGATGATTATCTTATATTCATTCAGATATAGCACCCTTTTGGTGTCTAACTGCCATGCCACCAGAAGGAAGCACGAGGGCTGGGATACGGCCAGGTTGTCCGAGCCTAGAAGGGATAGTCGAGAGGCAGAGGTCGGGTTCGAACCACGGACCTTCCGGTCAGTAAATTCGCGCTCTAACCATTTGAGCCGCCTCGCCCCACAATGAGCACAATGAGGAAAGAAAGCCCTAGCCAAGAGTGGAAAAGGAAAGGTAGGGACTTCGTGCAAAAAAGCCCTATGCTCTTAAGGAAGCCGACCAAAGACAAGGTGTCCTCATCTTTCGAAAGCTTTAAAATGAAAACATTTGAGAATCCCGTCGGAGTTAGGCACCATCAGCGAGATCAACCCATGAACTTCAACCGACCTAAGCCTAGCGCACGACAGACGAACTTTAGCTAGACAATCCGGGTAGGAAAAAAGCAGATGCATCACTGGAAATGGTTTGCCATCCACGCCCTGCAGGATTTCTAGCCACCTACAAACAGGATCACGTGGGCCCCAGCCGGGAAGGCACGAAGATCCCACAGCATTTAGTTTGACAGTGGCCGATTCCATTCATGTTGTCATGTCATGACATGCCCCGCGAACCTTTCTCCAACAATCACTGGGAACAGAAAACAACGCTTTCTTCGGTTGACGGTGGTTAGGTATACATTGCACATATCCACATCATCTTAACCGGGCAAGTTTAGTCTGCTGCTCTAGCGAATAGAAAAGAGAGAATCTCCCCATACCATACATTTACATCTTTCTACCCCTAGCAAACTAAGTTCTGGTTTGATCAAACGCCACGTCCTACAGATGAAGAACTCGCCTTTTCCATTGAAGACAGCGATCTTCGGCCTGTACTTTCTCATCTTCTCCAACATTATCGCTGCACCTGCCTTCATTTCCTTCCTGGTAAGCTCAGCCGCGCCTTTGGTCGGTCTAGTACAAACGTTTGTGAATCCAATACCGTAGTCCAACATCCTCTCATCATCGTAGCAGGTGACCATTTCTGGGACTAGACCAGCTTGTGAAATACAAGTCCAAAAATGGTTGCCAGGACCGGCGTAGTGATGACCGACAGATGCGGAAGCTAGACTAGGGTTGATACCAACCTGGGGGAGACAAAGCCATGTGAACTATAAGCAAATTCAAGTCGAAGCAGAGCAAAAATTATGGATCACGAGCATGAAGATTCGGCGTCGCAACACAAGGATTACAAATAAAAAACGAATACATGCAAATATAATGTCAAGTGATGGATATTTGGAAGAGTTGATTGGCTAAGTCGTACTCTACGATGAGTTTGATCACACTTACCATAATACTACAAGGACGCAGTTTAAGAAACGAACTTTTTCCATATGTTAATGCACGACTGGGTAGAAGATCAGTTCTGAACGTGATGCATGGACTTTGGAAACGTCAACTTACATTGATTAGTACCACTGAATAATACTCTCTTATGAAACGCACAATCAAAGCGCTTGCAGATAACCATGCAGGTATATCTCTCTGGGTCCAAAACATTTGATAAAACTGAGCGGTCTTCGCGAACTACGCTCAATCGGAGACTAATTTGGTTTTCAAGGGGGACTCATCTCTGGTTTATGATATTCTTCAAGTGAATGTGCTGCACAAAGGTCGCCACATGTTACAGGGTACGACGGCCGAGATCTTATAGCATATTTTGCAGGAAGAACTCTTTCAAAACTTACCAAATATCGTATCAACGGAAACAGGAAGCAGCCTTTAAGCAGCAATTCAGCTTGAATTGAGTCTGCAGTTAACAGTAACCTAATTTTCAAATGTGTTTCGCCAGTCATCATCATCATCATCATCAAGGACAGCTTCACTGCCTTACAACCATAAGGTTCGTCTAATTATATATATATATATAATATATATATAGTAAAATTATAGTTAAAGCCCTAGAGTGAAAAGAAGAGAAAAAGAGTGGATGAGGGAGGGACCTAGTGCTGGCCTATGTCAAGAGTTATGAGGTGCCTACACCTCCAACCGCTCAATCAGACAATCTGGAAAGAAACTGACAGCACGAACGCCACTGATATTGATTAGCCGCCATTTCTTGCAACGTCTCCAGCCAAGCACAGGCGGGGTCACGGGAACCCCATCCTGGAAGGCACCAACAACACCCAAACTCTTCGTGATCTCTTTCACGCCTTTCTGCCAAGTCATGCGCTGTCCACCTCGCGGTTTGCGCCATTCTGAAGGAGGCACGGAGAACAATACTCGTCTCGGTAGACGGTGTTTCGGCATGCGTAGTACATGACCGAGCCATCTTAGTCGGTGGTGCTGGATGATTTCCCCAATTGATGTACCTGCAGCACAACCAAATACCCGTTTTCTAATCACCTCGTGACTAACACGCTGACGCCATCCAAAACCAGCCACGCTTCCGAGGCAACGGTGGTCGAAAACCTGGAGACGCCTCACATCATCTGTCCGTAGAGGCCATGTCTCGCACCCATACAACAACACAGCCCTTACTGTAGCCTGGTACACACGACCCTTAAGGTCTAGTGGGATGCCTTTTTGACGTCACAAGTGACCTTAATTAGCAAACGTGATTTGAGCGTTTGAGATTGCTGCACTGACTTTATTAGACACACTTCCGTCAGAGCTAATACAAATACCGAGTTTTCCACAAGCTCCAGTGATTCTCCTTGAATTGTAAGGGATATGTTCAGAGAATGCACGTACTTTGAAGGTGCAAGGCGCATGCCAAAAGATGGTATGATGGTAGTCAGTCTATTCAACGGGGTTGGTGTTTCGCTTTGGTCTTCAAAGATGAGGGCGATGTCATCTGCGTACTCCAGATCGACAAGACTCTCACCAGCAACAATTTGAACACCAGGCTTCTGAAGACCCTCCAGCCTCGTTATTTCATGAATGATGAAGTTGAAGAAGAATGGAGAGAGTGGACATCCTTGTCTGACACCACTTTTTGTAGGGAAGCTTTTGGAGAGCTCACCATACACTCTCACCTGTCCAGAAGTATGTGAATATAGGGATCGGATTATGTTTACAAACTTCTGGGGCATACCCTGTTGAGCAAGTATATTTAACAGCACTGACCGATCGACAGAATCAAACGCACCCTTGAAGTCAAGGAACACCAAGATTGTGGGTCGTCTGTACATGTGGCGTTGCTCTAACACCTGACGGAGTGTGAAGATGTGGTCAATGCAGCCTCTACCCGGTCGAAATCCCGCTTGATTCTCACGAGTCAAGGTTTCGCGTGCCATCGTAAGACGACGAAGAATCAATGACGCCAGAAGCCTTGTCACAACAGGAGTCAAACTAACACCTCTGTGGTTGCTACATTCACTGCGAGTACCCTTTTTGAAAATGGGCACTACTATCGATTCACCCCAGTTGTCTGGGACGGTCTCTTTCTCCCAGATAGACCCAAATAGTCTAGACAGGCACTGGCTGAGGAGCCCACCGCCATCCTTGAAAAGAGCAGGTGGAAGGTCGTCAGGACCAGCAGCACGATGACGCTTGAGTAGAGAAATACACTCGGACACTTCTGAGACCGAAGGCGACTCCATATTTACGGTCCAGCTTTCTGTTGAAGGCCAGGATTCTGGATTGGAGGTAGCAGGTGGCCAGCTGAATTGCTGTTCAAAGTACTGTGCCCAGCGGTCCAGACGTTCTGCTTTATTGCATATCAGGGAGCCATTTTGGTCTCTGATTGTTTCGCTGACAAGAGGTTTTCGAGGACCAGTCGAACGAATCAAATGGAACAGCCTGCGCACATTTCCAGCATTCTTTGCATCTTCCATTTCTTGGGCCTTTCGGGTCCACCACGCTTCTCGGTCTGCACGGACACTCAGTTTCACTTGGCGTCGGATGATGCGTCGGGTGGAGTTGTGGTGGCGGCCAGGGGGAATCTGTCGCCGGGTCTCCAGCAAAGACACGGTCCTATCAGAGATCCAGTGTTTGAAAGAGGTTGGCTGGGTTGTACCGCAAACAGACGTTCCAACCTTGAGTAGCGCTTTGGATATCTTTTCCCAGTGGCCGTTTATATCCGACACCGTACCGTCCGGCAGGCATTCGACGAGTTGGTTTTGATAATTTCGTTTGACTTCTGGATCCACTAGCTTCTCAATGGCTAAGCGAGGTGTGCGCGTTTTGCGTACACCTGAAAAGCGCAATGAAAAGCAGCAGCGTACAAGTGCATGGTCGGAGTCCACGCTGGTGTTCCAGAAGGAGCGGCAAGCGGTGATCGACCCTCGCCACCGAAAATGACGGCGATGTGGTCTATTTGGGTTCGTCGCTGGTTTGTTGGTGGGCACCACGTTGTCAAGCGATTTCCGCTGTTCCGGAAATTCGTACTGCAAAGGAATAGTCTGTGATCGGCACACATCTGAAGTAAGCGGTCTCCGTTGTCCGTGCGTCTCGTGTCCAAATCAAGACGACCACCCAATCGGGCCTCCGCAGCGCTTAGTCTACCAACCTAGGCGTCATCAGCAATCACAACGATATCTTAGCTTTTAGCCTGCTGTACAAGGCCACCAAGAGGGTCATAGAAACTCTTTGGCAGATTCAGGACTACAGTCAGTTAGGGCGTAAGCAGACACAATAAACAGGGTGCGATGGACCTCACTTCCTTTAGATTCCCTCACAGATGTTGCCAAACGAACCGCACAGAGAGGACTATCAACGGGTATCTAATCAAGCAGACGCTTCCGCTTGTTTACTCAATACAATACCCACCCCGGCATGTCCAGCTGCAGCGGACTCTGCATCACCAGAGGTGCGCAGCCGGAACCTGGAAGAGAGTGAGGGGGCAGTCAGTTCGATCACAGTACTTGCGTCCTGCATCCTTGTTTCTGACAGACAACAGACATCAATGCAGAGGGAATCCAGTGTACGAGCAAGAGCCACCTGTTGACCTGCTTGCTTCAGTGTGCGAACATTAAAGGTGGCTAAGCAGACAGACTTTCTGGGTTTGAAAACAGAATTCGAAGTGTATAGGGTTGTAACTGAACTCGGACGTACAGAAGTTGCAGCTGAGTGTGATGCAAGGCGAGCAAAACGGTCAGTCTTGGAGCTGAGACCTGCGAAGAAAGTATTCGAGTTTGGGTGGAGGAGGGTGGAAGACGAAAAACGTGAAAGCGTAGGGGAGGCGTCAGCAGTAGCATGTTTTGGCTTACCCGCCCTGCTGTATGCAGCAAGTAAGGCGACGCGGCTGATGGTACCACGCGACGGCTGATGTGGCATAGAAATACTGTTAGCTGTAAATGTCACGGTTGTACGAGGGCTGGGATACTGCCCTGTACCGTACAAACTGGTGTTCAAGTAGGACATTGAGTCGACAGATACTAGAGAACAGTGCTCAAAGACGAAGCCGGTCGTGGGCTGTCGGTGAGTTCTGCTACCTATGAGTAGTTGTGTTTTGGTCTTTTTCTTTCAGCCCGAAAAACCAACAGGATGGCGGTAAAGCCAGAGGAGAGGAAAGCAACAGGCGGCAAGTTATAAAAATGATTCCGTGAGCCTCACACTTATATCAGTACGCCAAGGAAAATTTCGTATCACCTTAAGAAACATGTATTCGACGTTTTACTCTACGTAAACTTACGATAACAATATCCAAGCCTTCTTTTAAATGATCCGGCAAAACCTTATCCTTGACATCCTCTTCTGTAAGACCGTTGAACCTCTCAACATCCTTACTAGATGGAGATCCGAGAACACTGTCACTGGATGGTGCGTGAACGCTGCCATTACTGTAAAGAGGAAGATGCAGGGAGAAAAACTAGATCACGATCACCAAAGCAATGAAAGGTCAGGATGGTAAAACAAATTGCTTGCTAGACGGCAAAGACAGTGATCGGCTATGTGATACCGACTAAGTTGGCGGTGGTAATGATAAAATAAATAAAATAAAAAATAAAGGAAGGCCAGTGGAGTTCGCCCGCCGTAAGAAGGCGGTGAACGTCTGCTGCTTTTGATGTCACAGCAAGGACAAAATCATCACAAAATAAGACGAAAGGTTACAGTTCGGTGAAAAATTATAGCTGGCGACATCCCAGCGGGTTCCCCCAAATTGGTAGTTAGGAGAGAATGGCAATCAATCTCGTCACTATCCGTTACATTTGTGTTGTTTCCACAACTTCCAGCTGCACAAGATGCAGCCAACATTACCATACAAAACCTTACGGCGCGACCCTAATTCACCTGCCTCATCCCTTCGACGTATGACTGGCATGTGACCCATAGGAAACACAAAAACTGAAACATTAACAGGTTGCGCAGATCTAAACAAAGGCAAAGCAGAAAAGAGGGATGGGAGATTGTAGCTTGTACCACATCTAGCGCACAATTTCTAAATGGGTGGCTTGAAGTCTTAAAGACCACTTTGTGTACACTCTAAACTACCCGTTTCTGTAAGATCCTTTGCGGCACAATGAACAAGTCAGCGCGAGAGATGTAGGAATTCACCATAAATAACGAGAAAGACTGAAACTCAAAGATAAAAAATGTGGACACCGATTAGTTGAAAAATGCTCACTGGATAGATCATTATACCGTCTTAGATATCCAAACCATTATCATCAGCAATGACCACGTGTGCTAGTGGACAGTCAAAAAGTGGGAGCATACGTGAAAATAAAAAAACTAGCAGCTGAAGGAACGGCACAGAACTTCCAATGTTTCTCAAGGTGTAGATGATAGTAGGATCGAACTCGCACATGAGGCCCACGGTACCCGTCAGATAGGGTCAGGTGTGAAGAACATCGATAAAAAGCAGTAACACCACACATGTTGCAAAAGTGTGCCGCATAAGTGCCAAAATGGTGGGTAAGCACAACCCACTATGTGCTGAAATTAACCAAAGGCCTTGGCTCCAAAGCCTGAGTAACACGAAAAGGCTAGCTCACACGTGGTCCAGGAGGAACGCAATGAGATCTACTTGGGTTTAAGACTGGCTCGTTGGTGGGTGCCACCGTGTAAAACCATTTCCGCTGTTCCGGAAACTGGTCCTGCAAAGAACCATTCAATGATCAGCATACATCTGCAATGGGCATTCTGCTGTCGGTATCTCGTATCCAGTTCAAGGCGAAAACTCATTTGGGCCTCAATAGCGTTAATCCTACCTGTTCGCGAATCTACGTCGCCAGAGAGCACAACGGTATCTGGGTGTTTGGTTCGTTTGAAATACACCTAGGTTGTAAAGGAAAGTGTCTTTGACAGATTCTGAGCTTCAATTAGTTGGGGAATAAGCAGACAATATGAAGAGGGAGTGACAGACTCTTCTTTCTCGAAATTCTTTTACAGATGTTATCAAGCAACCGCGCAAAGACGACAAGCGACGGGTCTTCATTCAGCTAGAAGCTTCCTCTCGATGACTCAACACAATACTCTCCAGCCATATCCAGCTGCAGCAGCAACCCCGTCACCAGAGGTGGCAGTCGGAAGCGGAAATAGTTAAGTTAGTAGTTGGATCCGGGATTCTTATTTCTGACAAGCAGCAGACACCAATGCATAAGGAATTCATAATAATACAGCTTGCCGTCCTGCTTACGTCAATGTGCCTTTGGAGTTTTGGAGTTTTAAAACTGAGTTTGGGGTGTTTAGGGTTGTTACTGAAGACAGAGGCACAATAGTTACAGCCGAATGCAATTCAAAGCGAACACAGCGGTTATTCCTAATGCTAGGATCTGCTAATAGAAAATTAATAATGGGATGGGATAGAAAAGCACAAAAGTGCAAGAAGGGAGACGTCAGTGGTAACGCACTCAGCAATAACTCTGATGCACTCAATTCAATAACTGATTACGCATGTACGTAGTACTAGGTAATAATTCGCTCAAGTAGCAGATAAGACTTATTAAGTTGAGGTGCTTGGGACATGTACTGCACATAAATAACTTCCGTCTACCAAACATCCTAGTTCTCCGCTCCAAGCTCCTGTGGCAAAAGGTTTGCGGAGGATAGCCAGCGATACGCAAACGCGGAATGAACGCGGATACTGTCAGACTAGTCGTTGTAGAATCTTCCCGTCTTCTAGGGTGAGATCCACGTGCTCTCCTTACTAGTGTTTGGGAATCCCAAAACATCTGGCACATAAGTGATCACAGTTGCGAGTCTAACTGGACTGTCTAGCTAACGACTACCTGCCGTTATGTGTTGGGTAAAATGTGCAACGGAAATTGAGTCAATCCCACTACTGGAGACTTTTTCCAACACGATGGTCAAACGTGTTCATGTCAACGGCTTTTAATTCATTTCAATTTATCAGCTATAAACAATGTAACATGGGTACACTGGTTCCAGATGCTACGATTTCGATCACCGGAAGGTGAGAGTGTGTGGGACATACAGCTAAACATTGCAGACGGTCCAATCAATTAGTTGGGGAACTGGGAAGCTATGCATTGAAGACGATAGCCACTGGGCGATTGCTGTCAGTGTCATTAACCACTGGTGGTTTCAGTCCCGATGTCGCCATCCAGGAAGGTTGCAGTTGTCAACCCGACTCAATTTACTGGTTATTGTTTTCATACTTCGTTACCAAGTCGTATACTGTCCACCTCCCAGTAGCCTCCACTGAGCACAGGGCAGTGAAGCATCAGTGTCAACACTGATGTTGCTGTCTATGATGATGATGATGGGGGAAAACAGCTGTTTGGGTCATTTTTGAAGCACCTGAAACAAGGGAAGCAATATCGTCCGTATATTCAATACCTGTGAGCGATCGCCCGGGTAGTACTTTGACCCCTGAAGTTCCAGAGGTAGGCAGAGAAATTTCAAGCAGCATATCAATAACGAAGTTGAAGAGGAAAGTTGAGAGAGGGCAGCCTTGTCTCACACCACTAGATGTGGTGAACTCAGGCGAAGGCTTTCCCTATACGCATACTCTTCCACAGGGTTTCGCACACAGTGTCCTTATAAGGGATATAAATTTGGAACGGACACCTTTGATCGCCAGACACTGCCAAAGTTTCTGACGATCGAAATTCAAAAGCAGCTTTCAGAACAAGGAAAATTACCAGTGTGAGATGTTTGAGAGTGGCACTCTTCAAGAACTTGTCTCAAGTAAATATATGGTCGGTGCATCCTCGACCGGAGGGAAACCCAGATTGATTCTCAAGAATCTTGCTCTCCCGATGACCGATCAACCTGCGCAAAATGCCAGATAGCACTTAGGATGCAACAGACACCAGTTGGCGCCATGATGGTTTTCGCATGACGTTCTTTCGCGCTTTTTGAAGATTGGGATGCCAATTGAGGAGCTCCACTCCACTGGCATTCTGTTTTCGTTCCAAATCTTCTAAAGTATTGTCGTCAGATTGTTCCCAATCTTTTTGAAGTGTCGGGTGCAGACCATCCGGACCAGGGGAATTTTCACGTTAATGCCTCACGCTGGATTTATTTTGTTGACGACGGGCTGGTGCCGGTGTTCCATTCATACCTGCTGCGGTTGTGTTGAAGGAGACCAGCTGAACCGTCCTTTGAAGTGTTCAGGCCATCGCTTAAGACGTCGACTTTGTGAGTGAATTGCCGTTTCGTCTTTTTGCGCATATCCTTTCGGTGACGCTTGTCTTCTTTTGACCGGCTGGTCAAATCAACTGGAATAGGGCGTGCCTCTTGCCTGTAGCGAAAGTCTTTTCCACTTCATGGGCTTTCACAATCCACCAGCGTTCTTTCATTTTTCAAGCTCTCGATTATGTTTTGGGGATCTGCGTGAGCCACCATAGTCGCTAGTTGCTGGCGACTAGCGACTGGCAGCAAAAAGGTCTGTTGATCTCGACGACGTCCAGTGTTCATTTCGAGTAGGACGGTTTGGATGGCCAATTCTGGAAGCTGCTTTGGTAAGGATCTTGGAAGGCGAAGGCGCAGCACAAGCTCTGTTTGAAAAACTGGCCACCTTTCGGCATGTGCAAAGTCATGCTTCGTAGCGTACGATCTCTGAACATACCCCTTACAGAACTAATTTTGTCTTTTTTAAATTAATTTTAATTAATTAATTAATTTTTAATTAAACAAATGCCGCCGTGAAGGTGTGTCAAGTCCCCGCCATTAGTATACTCACAGTTTGCAGGATGGGAATCGTTTGAGAACAGGGCGTTCTGAACGGTGTAAACCAGTTTATTTCGAGCAAGTGAGGCCGTTCAAGGTTTTCACTGGAGAGGTACTATAAAAGAAGTGCTTATAGAGGAGCTTAGGGTTCATCGTGGATTTTTTTGCCATGTACTCTGCCAGTTCCTTGCCATTGCGAACAAACGAGGGGCACCTATTCCCCGGTGATACACAAGTACTAAATGGAAATTCTCAGGGGAAAGGGTTTGCATCGCTTCCAAGTTCAGTCCCTTTCTTCCACAGACCTCCTTGTTCGGTTTCAAATTTGGCTTCTTAAGTTGGCTGGGGCGCGAACTTTAGTGACCGGAGACGCAGCATCAGCAAGGATTCTCAGTTCAAGGGTTCAGCTGTAGCACCATTTCGGCGCCTACCTGCCATGCCACCCGAAGGAAGCACGAGAACCGAGATACTGCCAGATTGCCAAAACCTACACAGGAGCAATCGAGATGCAGAGGTCGGGTTCAAACCACGGCTTTCCCGGTCAGTAAGTTCGCACCTTAACCACTGGGCAATCTCGAGCTCAATCCACAGCTGTTGAGTGAAGGCTTCCCACTCCTCTTCTGGTGCCAACACATCTATGTTCCACCATCTGTCTGAGCTCACCAGTACCTGGATACTAGAAAGAATGGTGCTGATCTGGACGCAGACACTCGACTTTCCGCTTCTTGGTTGAGTGAGTATTAGGCAGTCAATGTGGGCGATTGAGGGTCACTCACTTGAAGAACTCGACAATCCACTCCTCCCGACTTAAAGCTACCACCGCGAAGTGGTTGTCGGGCTTGAAAGCTGCAACAGTCAAGCGGGTTACACTATCTGGAACTTCGTTCCGCAAGGTGCAACCATGCTAGAAAAGCCAAAGGAGAGCAGCCAAACCAAGAGCCGCGAGATCTCGAACTACGATGCAGTCTGGAGGTAGTCGTACTCTCCTCTGTGACAGGAATGTGAAGGCAGTAAGGTGTTTCCACCGGGCGACCAGTATGTCCAGACATGGAAGCAGCGATGCTGCCTTTTCCCGAGGATGGACGGGTTGCAAAAGTCAGCCTTAAAAACTGCACACTCCGATCGTCTGACCGTGACCGCCAACGAACTGTTCAATACGATCGAAATAATTCTAAAACCAAAGAGTCTGGTGCTGTTCAAAAGACACCTACTGTATGCAGCCGCATCAGAAGTGAAACAATAATGTAGTACTTCCTGCACCCTCGGATTAGGCCAATCCCCTGCAGCCAACCAGCTTAGACTATTGGCTCATCGGCTTTGGAAAGGGTTCCCAAAGAAAACTCTACTGTCCACCGTCCCGCGGATCAGCCCACTCCTGTCGCGATATGGAGTGAAGAATTAGGCACGTCGGCTAATATTCCTATCTTCAAAAAGAGTATCCGCACGCTGTGTGAAAATCACCGTGGTGTCAGCCTGGTGGCTGCGGCATCGAAGATGCCCTCTGGTCTCATTCCTCCGAGGTTGACTGAACACACACACACGCAGAGATCCGTGAAAGCCAAGCTGGGTTCTGCTCTGAAAAAGGATTCACCGATCAGTTTCACCTTCCGCCACTGTGCTAGGACAGAAGACGAATTTCCGGAGCCAGTTTCCGGCGAGCGTACCGTAACCATGGGGCTAGGGTCCTAGGGGATAGAAGGGATGATTTTTCAGGTCCGCATTACGGGGACTTCCTAGTAGAGGGCTGATTTCAGTGAAGAGAATGTTGCTGACGACGACAATCCGTTGGGTAAGTTTCTGTTCCACGTGGTCGTGTCAGTAATCCATTTGTGTTCTTCAATAAAAATACACCAAATGGGTGTATAAGACATTTCGTTTTAACCACGCAGAAATCGGTATAGCTGTGCACGATTGGTAACATCATGTAACGTCTGTGCGGAATCTTTAGGGGCCAGTTCTTCGGAGAAAATATGCAGCCAAAAACAATATTTTGATTTCTGAAGGTGAGTTTAGCCCCATTAAACTCACCGTGCAACATGCACTTGGATTCATATCAAAGGCTGGTAAACTAATGCCCGTGAGCTTCGCAAAGGACCTTTATCGGTTTTTCGAGCAGCTGGAAATGGGGCGGGTGTGACTTTATAACAAAACATATTACTGTTCATACTTTGGTATATTTTTGGTTAGTGAGATTCGCTTGAGGAATCTCGCAAAACCCAACGGACACAACTGGTAGGGTCGCTGCCACTGGTGCGAAACCCATCGCCTACATGGTGAGAATGGACCAGAAGACATCACGAGGATAGATGACAAAAAGGATTTGGGTATCTGGCTCTCTTCTCACTGCACCCTAAAAATCGGCTCAAAAGGCATCCACCATTCTACGGATGATCCGGTGCACTTTCACCCGTATCACTCGCATGGACTTCCAAATACTCTATGGGGCCTATGTCAGACCGCTTCTTGAATATGCCAACCAAGCTGTCCACTCAGGACCCTCAGTGAGCGCGTCCAACGAGCTGCTACGAAAATGATTGCCGACCTTAAATCCGTGGACTATGAAACGCGTTTCGCGGTGCTTGACCTCTTTACCCTGGAGTATCGTCACCCCCGAGGAGACCTAATAATTACCTGTGCCACGTTTGAACAAGGTTTGGCCAACAGGTTTTTCACCGTTGACCCAGAAAACACACGGCGAGGGCATGTTTAGAAGATTTTCAAACTTAGAGCACACACTTTTATCATGCAAAATTTTTTTCTGATTTCGGGTAGTTGCTGCGTGACATAGCCTTCCTCCGGCGGTTGTCCACGCTCCACCTACTACCGAGTTCTATTAGACGCCTTTTTACGCGAGTCCTCGCGCCAGCAAGCTTATCGTTCCACGCTGAGAACTTAAAGTTCAGTACTACACCCTTTTTCGCTTGTGCCTTTTAGGTGAACGGAAGCCGCTGAACAACAAAAACAAAACCGAGCCGGGAAACTTAGGCGGAAGCCTCGATTATGTGTATTAATCCGTGAATACGTGAACCAAAGCGGCTTGTGCAGGCGGGGAAGGAACATCGCGGGTTATTGATCACAGATGTGTTATTCATTATCGGCAGTCGTGATTGACCGTTCACGATCCCCAGATGTTTTGACGTAGCGTGCGCTGGGCTTAGCTCCGAAGTAGGGTTACCTGTAGTCCAGTGCAATGAGACGAGTATAATTCGCTGATCCATGGGCTGAGTGGGTTCGTGTTCTGCACACCTTTCTCCGGTCAAGTCAGCGCAGATGAAAAGAAACAATCCACCACAGTGTTTGCACTCCAAGTCTGTGAGCTGCATGTATGCAATCCAAAGGTTGACAGTATGGGACGGAACGTCTCTGGAAGACATCTTCCACGGAACAGTATTCATGATATTTTCCGTGCGACCAAATAAGTAACGGAATTTCCTGTCAGACATACACGCTGGATATATTCCCGCGCATGGAGTTCTTGCGCCGTAATCTCGACCGGCCTGGGACTCGGTTCCCTCTGTCCACCAAAATACATTTCATTCATCACGTTCTGTTTCAGAAGCTTCTATACACCCCATAGCGTGGATTAGTATCCGTATGTTGTCCTATTGAGCTGACTGAAAAGCACAGGATCCAATGACGTACATATGAGCAGTACTCTGGGCGTATGCCAGACTGCATAACTGATACCTCCTGCTCAGGTTCAAAACACAATATAACTCATGATAGCAGAAAAAAAGGTCCTGTGTTCAAAGAACTTACCTAAGATCTGTTTGCGAGAACGTTATTGTGTCATTTGTTGGAAGTTGTGTGCTGGAGTGGTGGTATAAAGCTAGAGAAACATCAGATACCTTGAAAGAGGCAGCATAATATCGAAATCCTCAGTTTTCATGGAAGAGTGTGGTAAATCAAATGCATTTGTTTTGATATCACCCATTCCCAACGAGAAAGTGTCCCCCCAATCCATAACTCAAAACAAACTGAACACTGCGGCGCTCCCAAGGTTCATATCAATGTTGACTTCAATACATTTCAACAACTTACGGTCAGGTCAGTTCGGCGGCAACGACGCCATGGTTTACAGTGAAAATGGCCGGGTCTTGCTGAGTGCTTGACTCTGAATTTGTTGTTAGAGAGAGGATTTTTTGTTTTATGTTGTGCTCTCCTTGAGACAACGTCCTTATGGAGATTGACAGGTGTAACCGACTGGAGTGTGACAGTAAGTGCGCCAGTCTCCGAGAATGGTATCCAACAAAGTTCCAGGTTCCAGTCCGTCAAATAGTCGTGACCTTTCTTATCTTCATTTCGCATCTCCTGCTCACTTGTTCTTCGGGTTCCTACCGCCAAATGGAACATCCGTACCAGCCACACAGCCCCAAAGTAACATTCGCAGCAGCTCTAATTATAGCGCAGACTGATAATTGCAATAGAGATGACCCTATAAGCCAGATACTGGCAATCATTCAAGCCTAGTAATCAAGGTTTTAACATCAAAGACGGCTGCTTAGCATGGACAACACGCTGAATTGACCAACGGATAAGGCTATTTTCCCCTCTTTCCCCGAAAATCTGCGACCACCAGCACAGATGCAGAGGCTGGGTCCAAAAAGCAGATGTTATATGGCCTTACGGGAATATATCCAGCGTGTATGTCTGACAGGAAATTCCGTTACTTATTTGATCGCACGGAAAATATCATGAATATTGTTCAGTGGAAGATGTCTTCCAGAGACGTTCCGTCCCATACTGTCAACCTTTGGATTGCATACATGCAGCTCACAGACTTGGAGTGCAAACACTGCGGTGGATTGTTTCTTTCCATCTGCGCTGACTTGACCGGAGAAAGGTGTGCAGAACACGAGCCCACTCAGCCCATGGATCAGCGAATTATACTTGACTAAACCTCCTTAAAACTTGGGAGGCTGTCGTCTCATTGCACTGGACTACAGGTAACCCTACTTCGGAGCTAAGCCCAGCGCACGCTACGTCACAACATCTGGGGATCGTGAATGGTCAATCACGACTGCCGATAATGAATAACACATCTGTGATCAATAACCCGCGATGTTCCTTCCCCGCCTGCACAAGCCGCGTTGGTTCACGTATTCACGGATTAATACACATGATCGAGGCTTTCGTCTAAGTTTCCCGGCTCGGTTTTGTTTTTGTTGTTCAGCGGCTTCCGTTCACCTAAAAGGCATAAGCGAAAAAGGGTGTAGTACTGATCTTTAAGTTCTCAGCGTGGGACAATAAGCTTGCTGGCGCGAGGACTCGCGTAAAAAGGCGTCTAATAGAACTCGGTAGTAGGTGGAGCGTGGACAACCGCCGGAGGAAGGCTATGCCACGCAGCAACTACCCGAAATCAGAAAAAAATTTGCATGATAAAAGTGTGTGCTCTAAGTTTGAAAATCTTCTAAACATGCCCTCGCCGTGTTTTTTTTGGGTCAACGGTGAAAAACCTGTTGGCCAAACCTTGTTCAAACGTGGCACAGGTAATTATTAGGTCTCCTCGGGGGTGACGATACTCCAGGGTAAAGAGGTCAAGCACCGCGAAACGCGTTTCATAGTCCACGGATTTAAGGTGGGCAATCATTTTCGTAGCAGCTCGTTGGACGCGCTCACTGAGGGTCCTGAGTGGACAGCTTGGTTGGCATATTCAAGAAGCGGTCTGACATAGGCCCCATAGAGTATTTGGAAGTCCATGGGAGTGATGTGGGTGAAAGTGCACCGGATCATCCGTAGAATGGTGGATGCCTTTTGAGCCGATTTTTAGGGTGCAGTGAGAAGAGAGCCAGATACCCAAATCCTTTTTGTCATCTATCCTCGTGATGTCTTCTGATCCATTCTATCCTTGCACGACTAAAGCCCTCGATGCATCCCTTCCGAATCGCATATGTACGTGGAGGAATTTTTCAATCCACCGTCTACTTCTTTGCAGTTTCTACATCCTTTTGTAGGGCGTTGGCCCTAGCTCTCAAGCATTTGATGTGGTCCGCAATCAATAGGCATGGACTTGCGGGAATATCTTGATGGTCGTTGACGGAATCAATTATATTAATGTTTAACTGCAACTCTTGCCTGGCATACCTTCAGGCATAATCCTATTACAATCAGAATAACAGAATGAATGTTGGGGTTTTATGGTTACTGGGAATTTCGTGTAAAAGCGACGATGACATAAACTGTGAGCATTATCCGAAGTAGACTTGGTCGTGCCTGATTCAACATTGTTAGGGAAACAAAATTGCAAGGACTCCTCCTTTCTTGTGTGGGACATATCAGATGCGACAAGATGCGGTCATTAGGATCTGAAAGTGGCGGGCAACAACAGTACGAGGGAGGGCATAACAGGAGTCTTCCTTCCTTGAACGTGATTAAATATCTTCAAATTTCAGAAATAGCGGAACCGGATTAACGAATTTGGAGAGGAGGTAGAGGAGGAGGCCACGAACTGATCGGCCAATTTGAAATAAAGCGTAAAACCATTACTGAGGCTCCGTGGCCTTGGGCCGCTGGGCGTATGACCAGGGTCACGAAAAGGCGTAAGTGGAAATGGTGAAGTGGGGGAAAACATAGTGCGGATAATTGGTGATAGGAAACTCAAAATCACAGTATGCATTGAATCTGGGGAGACTCACTAGTGTTGCCGCTGTAGTGTGGTCGTGCGCCATAGTTTTTTGGGAGGCGTTAACGCTAAAGCAAAATAAGGAACGCAAACTGCACATAAAATGACTGAATTGGTGAGGAGAACAAAGTAAAAGACACCGAGATGTTTAGATCCAGTGGAAAGTTCAGCAGATTGGAATGAAGGCCTTCCGGAGGCGACTGGGGCCAGATGAAGTCTCTGTTCGTGGTTGCAGGTAAGGGACCGAGTAGGCGAGAAGGCGCAGTCAAAGTAGGAAGTGAACAGTTGCGGGTGTGCCATCAAAGTGGATGTGGCCATGCCGTGCCGTAACTGCGCTGAGGTAGTTGGACTAGGATGTACAGTTTTGTGAGCAGCGGGATATTGTGGGATTGCAGGGGTATTCCGCAGGGAGAGCAAAACCAATGTAATAGCGCAGTTACTATTTGTTTTTGGTCCGGTCGGGGATCTCTTCAGGTGTAATGCACAGCTCGGATGGAGTAGAAGGCGGCCAGACAGCACGTCCACAGCACGTATTACCGCAGCTCGAAGCTTGGAAAGAAGATGAAATGGGATGAGATCAACGAAGCCTGGAGAGATATAAGGGTCATCAGACAGGATATGGTCATTTAATAGGGGAAAAACTGAACGTTTGCCACAGTTAGGGTGGTGACAAAAAGTGGTTAAACAAGGCGGGATAAGGATGGATCTACACTCAGTAGTCTAGGCATCAAAATGAAGCTCAGACCAACAATGTATATATACTTGAAACAGAGGACTGTTAAATGTAAGCAGTCGGTAAGCAGCGTGGTTAGGGAAACCAAGCACACAAGGACTGGCGGGGTTGCTACTTTTGAGATGGTGGACTATATCTCCTGGAGCTTAGTAGTGACAATACCAGAACAACTTCCGGGGGGAGAAGAATGTAAGGGGGTGGTCACCGTCCCCGAAGCACTACTATAAGCTTTAATCCATAAGTGGTGCACGACGAAGAAGACTTTCGACGCTAGCCTCCCATACTGGTAATGGAGGGTTTGGAGTCTCATTGCACATAGATGTCTGTGTTTCTAATCCTGGGAACAACAGTAAGTGTGTCTTTGTTTGGTTGACGAGGTGGGTTTTGGTGCGCTGAAGCTTGATTATGACGAACACAGCTACAGCTGCGCACATCGATGTAGGCCATGGGCATCGCAGAGTATCTTCATGCCATCCCAGGTCTGATTTTTATGAGAGCTACTGTTATTCATAATGCACTACCCATAAGGTTGCTGAAAATTCTTCGACAGCTGTCGATGTAGGTCATGAAGACCGGAAAGTATCTTCGGGCCATCGCAGGTATATGGTACTCCTATTCTCCACAGCAGCCTGGCTTGAAAACTTCACAGCAATGTTCTTTTTTCCTTAATTTAAAGGCCAGGCTCAGAATCATCGACGAGGGGCGATACGCCCATGCGGCTGGAGAGGTGACGGGTATACGAGCGCATCAGTGTGCAACGCATCAGGGCGACCATACCTCCAGGGCGTACCGGTCCAATGCACTAGGTTCTCATCCCTCGTGCATGCTACTAGATCAGCAAGGTGTAACACCATCGAATCAGTGATGAATGCGGTTTGTGCATTAGTAAAATACTATAGCTACGAGTTTTTTCAGGCCGGGGGAAAGCAAGGCCAGTAAAAACAGCTCAGTCAATTCGAACAAGCAGACAGAAAATAGATGCTGGTAAAGCAAATAGCGAGGGAGACAGGTAAAATAACAGCTGCTGATGAGGCAGAAGGAATGGAAGAGTGATATTCGGGACGATGCATTATGGATAAACGGGACTGAGCGTTGGTGCGAGCTATTATGTCAAGTAGAAGCGTACCGCAAGGTTGTGTGAGTGTTTAGTGAGCTGTGGAGCAAATCATCAGATGGATTTGATATATATATATATATCGGCATATAATGCGCCTTAATACTGAAGAAGAAGGCCGAATTTGGTTTGGTTTTTGTCAGTTGGGCAGAGAGCACCAGTCACTAGACACAGCTGACAGAGTACTCCGGGGTAGAGGCTCGACTAGAACGAAGTATAAGTCGGCTGGAGAAAAGAAAAACAATCAGGCCAATGACACCATATTTATATCAGGTAAGCGTATAAATCCCACAGTGACTTGAAGCAAGTCAAGAGGATAGAAGGATATGATAACAGGATTTTTTACTTGCCCACTAACTGTATCGTCGCTAAACTTAAATGCGAACTGGACCCGATTCATGGTGGAGGTCGGGGGTATTTTGGTATTAGGTAAGGCGGCAGGAGTTTCATAGGTAAGGAATTTGTCCACGGACTGAGAAAAGCGTGATGATGCGTAATGTTTCGCGGTTGCTCAGGAAGGCTGCTCCAGACGTGCGCGTAGTATCAGGAACAGCAGTGCTCCCATAAAGGAGCCTTCCGGATTTCCAATGGAGACCGGCGCCGTAGTTCTAGTAGTTACATCTAAGAAGTATTGTATCCTCAGAAGAGTAGCCGTAGTCATTAACTCTTCGTGTAACTGTTGGACGTGTTAGTAGAGAGGGGCGAAACTAGCGGAACTCGGCCTGGAGAGCTGAACAAGTCTACGTTTTTCCCGCTGCATGAATGATTCATTCCATCCCGCTTTGTATACTGGATTGACGGCTGTGGCTAATGCAGAGCAGATTCATCTTTCCCGCCTGATAAATCGAGCAGCTTGCAACAAAGCGTGTCACTTCCTGTTGAGTGATTTGTCTCCAGGGGCAATTTACCAGCTTTTAGCCGTTTTCGATAATCAAAGGAGATGCAGAATGACCAAGGAAATAAACAGCTGGGACGGATCAGAACTACGGCAATTTTTAACATCATCAGGTAGCGACCAAATTTACAGGAGGATGCTCATCCAAGGATCAAGCGGCATTTTAACCCATGACACATAAGCCTCGGTTGAGGGATTTTGGGGCGAAAAATACTGTCCGTAGCCCTGAATTTCGTGATGACTTACGACGCACCCTCTTTTAATGTTGCCACCCCTGCACTGGAATTCTATCTTCGAAGGGGTTCAAGAAAACATATCTTAGCGGTCCGTATACAACCGCCATATTTCTGATGCTGCTGCTAACCCACTTGATATTCCACCACCCACGATATCCTCTTTGAATATGACTTGAAGCACCTTTTAGGGTATAAAGTTGCCTGCTCTCTTTCTTTTGCTGCACCGCTGTTGTATACAAGCTGAAATTAGTAGATTTCACTGTTCGGCATCCTGCTTATCTGGGCGCATTCCTCGGCACGAAACTATGGCAGTCTTTCTCATTTTGCTCCCCATGAAACTATTTAAACCATATATATTCGCCCCCGACTTCCAGTATATTCGCACACAGTCATCCATATTTACATGTGTATATTTATGTATCAGAACCATGGGAGTAGGTTCCTTTCCCCCACTCCACAAATGCAAAATAGCGTGGTTTGTCGTGGTCTGTCAATGTGTGGTAGGCGTGCGCTGCATGAACCTTGTGCCATCGAGGGGCTGGACTAAACCCTATTTGTTTTCTATTCCACTTATGTGGATCCAGTGTCGCCTTCTTGATGCGTTTAGCCAATAAATGCCTGTTGTATTTCTGCTTAATTTTATTGTGATTTATTACCAGCATGGGTTTTCCGCCTACGGAAGAAACCAGCTGATAGCTTGATTTTATTAACCTATTACCAAAGAATGGGTCCGGAATGTGACCCATCGACTTTCAGATCTGCTAGCTTGCGTAAGGATAATAATATTAATGGGCGTATTTCCCGACTGTGGGTAACGTGCTATTGGGGACATGATCGGGTCGTCACAACATGAACGCGAGAGGGAACAACACCGCGGGATGGAAATTACAACTGACGAGACACGCTTAATACCTGAAGAGTCACCTTAGTTGTGGGAACCAAAAAACTGGAACGTAAGATCACGAGGTACGACTAGCTCAATAATGTAGCCGGTCGACTTGAAATGAAACTGAAAAACCGTTGCTGGCCATGAGTGACCTTGGGTAGTTGAGCTAACGGCCATGGTAATGAAAAGCAAAAATGATGATCGATATGGAAGCGTTAAAAGTTGAGGCAAATGGCAATCTTCATCTCAACAATATGGCGTACATTGAAATTAAGTAGATTCGCTGGTGTCGCTGCTGGAGGGACATCAGTTATAAAGAATATTTTTTATGATCAACTAGTGCTAGTGTATGGGGCCGAACGAACACCGTCAAAGAAATTACTGAACATTTGGATGGGTCAAATTTCAATTGCAGCGAAAAACCGGGTTGGTTAAATCCGAAAAACTTTTGGCGGGTTAGAACGAACTGGTTCAAGAGGTGAAGGACAATGCAAGGAAGAAAATAGCTGTGGGAATGGTATCAGATTGAGTGTCGGTGCTGTGCCTTCACTGCACCGACATACTTCGGTTTCCGGACAGCGACATACTTCGGTTTCCATACAGCCCCGTAACGAACGCCAAGGCTGCGGTAATCGGACAGGGGATTCGCTTTCATGTGGCGACTCAGTCTGGACTGGATGAGGGGACTTACAGGTAGAGCCCGGCCGATGGAGGGCCGCAGACGATTTCTATTCAGTTGGAGGACGACGTGGGTATAAACCGAGGACCAGGCAGAATGAGTGAATGACGACCATACGGGCGTTCAAAGTGGCTACCGCGGAAGTTTGAAAGTTGAGTAGTGGAAGGAATGAGGAGGGAATGGGATGAGATCATTAGCATCAAATGACTGCCGAGAGGTATGAGGTAAAACGGTGTCCAAAAGAAAATGTAATTTAAAAGGGGATGATAGCGAACTAAATAGGCATAATAAGTGGTGAAATTTTTTGTTCGCTGACTTAGCACCCTAGAACTAGCTGAGGTTTCGGATGTAGTATGAGGAAAAAAGAAAACATTATTGGTGTGTTTCCACTCAGCATGTATGCATTACATCCATGCAGCTACGCAAGAGAATATTATTGGTGATGAGAGTCGCGACTCGTATTTGCACTGAGCGTCAATCGATCCGAAGCGCAAGGCGCAAGAGTAGAAACAGGGCCACTGGCACTGATTGTGTACGCTGTCTTAATGTTGTCGACAGATATATAAAGGTGTCCACGGGCGATTGATACAGTGACGTTATTGATGAGTAACAACATCGGTAAAAGGCCACGGGCGCTACTATGGATAACTCCGCTTGTTACACTAAGTGATGAGGAGGAGCGATCTCCAATTTTCATGACCTTGGTTCTCCTAGTGAGTTAAGAAATGAACCATCGCGGAAGCGGGTCACCGATCCCTGTAGATACCAATTTATTCAGGGGTGCACCTTGATGGGTTTGGTCAAACGCCTTGTGAATATCAGGGTAGATACCAATAATACACACCCAATACACACGCATGGTAGGCAAGGGAAAGACGATTAAAGCAATTTATCTGGCATACGTGAACTGACCGCCTGCCCATAAAGCCATACTATGGTCTAATAAGGGTCTTGGTGGTTAGCAGTTAATCTTGCAGGAGTTTGATTAGGCGATTTAGGTCACAGGATAGTAAGCAAGTTCGGTGGATGCCACAATAGCTAGCTGGAGAAGTTCGTGGATCTGACTTATGGTGTGGAACAATGGTGGAGTGCTTCTACCAACTTGGGACTGTGTCCGTAATGCGGGAGTTAGTAAAGGGATTAGGGATTAGGGTGGGGATATCCGAGCCACCACCTCCTTAGGATGGGCGAGGAGATACCGTCAGTAATTGAGTAATTAGAGTCTCTAGGGCGGCCGAGTGAGGAAGTCAATTCAGGCAAAGGAATTGAGAGTTTATTTCATCAACATGTATGGTCACTAAGTGACCTGTTAGCGAGCACTGAGTAGAAAGGCTCGATGCAGAGAGCACTCAGCAGCTGGAGAAGTGGGGGTTGTGGATTCAGCGATATCGGCAGGGTCAGGAAGAGGCTTTCCATTACCGGTCACTATAATTGGAATTGCAGAGAGACTGGAGAAGCAACACCTGTGGAAGAGACACCCTAGCATCTTCGATTGAAAAAAGTGGGCCACGGCGGTAGGCTGCTCGCGCTTTTCAAGGGCTAGTTTGCCCGTGATGATCTCAGCCGTAAGGGTGTTAATCAGAATAAGAAGAAAGGTCATGGGTCTCACAGCAGACCTTAGGATGCCTTTTGATTTCATTGTCGGGAACGGATGATCGTTTGGCTGAACGACAACCAGAAAAACAGGAGGCTCGTCTTGGAGCAAGT
This sequence comes from Clonorchis sinensis, assembly GCA_003604175.2. NCBI lineage: Eukaryota > Metazoa > Platyhelminthes > Trematoda > Opisthorchiida > Opisthorchiidae > Clonorchis > Clonorchis sinensis. Next base: position 184,740,586 of record CM030369.1, on the reverse strand, counting down.
GGACACAAGAACGATAGCGTATGGGCGCAAAAATGTCAGCAAACCTTTGGGATGTCATGTGTGGGGAAAGGCTCCTCCCAGGTTTTGTGGCGCAACTAGATTGCAAAGGCTTCAACGATGCAGGGGGAAGGATGAAACATCCTAAGGAAAGAGGAGTAGAAGGGTTATTTTTCTTTCAGTTGCAGGCGACAACGCGATGATCGCTATCAGGAAACTTCGGACCAACTTCAGCAGTGGGCCACAAATATCTGCTGACAAGAGCAATGTCTAAGATGTGGGGACCACGTGTGAGGTACATAAAAAGCTGGGACCAGCTGGGCGAAAGGCGCATAGGGTTTTTGTTGAAACCGGTAAATCTCAGGAAGGTTGAAGTGGTCGGCAATTGATTTGTTTAGGTAAGGTACAACCAGGATGTTAGAAACAAGCGTGGACAAGTGGCTAATCGGGCTAATTGAGTGTGAAGAGCACATGCTTAAACAGCCGGAGATGAACGTTGTGTTAGCCCGACAGGCAGGACGAGAGTTTGGGGCGTACGATAGTAATGGATCTTTAACAAGAAATACGTCCACTTCGGTTCTAGAGTGTATGAGGCAGCCACCATAACGGCGTTGGGAGTGGTCGAGAAAGGAGCCAAGGGCATCCGGCGTGTTAAGAAAGAGCCACGTCTTGATGATGCATATGAAGATTAAACGAGCTACAGTGGAGATAGCCTGGATGTCGTGCAATTCAGGAAAAAGAGAACGGGGGCTTGAGTAGAAGGACAGAGTTATTACTAGCGGGAGCAGAGGAGGTCGGTAGAGTGGCTTATAGAAAGCGGATAAGCCCAGGGAGGTAAATATCGAACGGATAGGTTCGGGGGATCCAGAGGCCATCGAGGTGCAAGGTGCAGCCATTTAAGGATGTGTAAGAATAGGATGCTGGAACGTACCGTGACGGGTACGGCGACGGCGTTAGGGCGGCGGCGCAGATAACAGTGGACGTGGACAACGAGTTACCGGCTGGGTCAAGTAATCGTTTATGTCGTCTGTATTAACGGCGTCAGATGATGGCACCGTATGAGGCGACTGAACAGAAATAGCGGGACCGAGGTCACGCACGATGATGGGCTGCTGCAGTGTTTAAGTAGGGAGAGATGGGAGGGTGTGGCAGGGGTACTAAGTGGACAGGAGAATCTGTCTTGTAGTGCCATCAGCACTGAATCCTGAAGGCGGCGGGTATGAATAGCCAAACTGGGCTGATTAGAGGAGATTTTTATAAGAGGCTTATGGTAAGAGGTGCAAGATAAGGGGAGGAGACAGGGTGTGTTGGGGAAGCAAGTAGTGTAGTCAAACCCTCCGAGGAGAGGAATGAGCTTCATTGGGGATGAACACCAATCCTCTGCTTCGGTTGTAGTGGAGAGGGATTTGAAATGGGAAGAGGAGATACAGTTAAAGACCGTAGAGGTGGAGCTGCACGTGGCTTAGGAAGAGACGGAGGATGTGTTACAGTAGGTAGTCGTCGAAAATGGACATCAGGCAAGTAATACACAGGTGGCCAAGGGTGACGGAACCTGATAGGATCAAGATTAAGTAATGGTAGTTGCGGGTTAGAGATCCTTCCAGGGGCCTGGGTAGCATGGTTTGAATGGCCGCAGAAGCATTTATGTAGAACTTGGATTCGTGGACGAAGGACGAAGAGCAGGAAGTCGGAGAGTTAGTGTGCAAGATGGTGCCACGATACGAGGCTTTGACAGCAGGTTTTGAGCTAAAGGTCTGTATGAAGAACCTCTGCTGTCATTCCCGCTGCAGCCGAACATCGGGACCGATGAAATAACATATCTGTTACATCAGCATTAAATCCTGTTGGCATGATAGAGATCACAGATTATATAGGTGGGTACCCAAATGTATAAATGGAGAGCTCATGATCGTGAGCATGGGGTGCGGTGTCTGAGGCCGTAAGTCAGGTTTGTGCGACTCAATGGTACGATTCAGCGCCACAATACGGTGAGCTTAAATGATTATTGACGGAGTATCGGGAATTCGGGGAGAGGAAGTCAACTACAGTATTAACAGAGACGGTCAGAGGCCCCACGGACCTAGAGCCGGCTTCAGTGTTGTCTGGGGCGGTTTGAAGTCCAACAGCTTTTGATGCGGGTGCATAAGAGACCGGGTTGACTTGCAGACTCATCACGCTGACATTTGAAGCAAAAAACCCTCGGCTGCTACGTGCACATACGTTGATGGCGATATGGTTTGCTTATTTAACCAAAGAGTTGGTCGTATGCGAAGTCTAAGCCTGAGCTAAACCGAGAGCATTGATTGCTGCAGATGGTCAAAGGGGGGAGAGATTCTTTGGGCACCTTCCATTGGTCGGCTTTAGGGATTTGAATAGTGAATTTTCAGTGAGGTGCTCTTACGGTCGAATATCAGCAGCTTTGGTTTTTACGGTTTGGGGATTTTGGGTAGAGAAGGGAGGGCCCGATATTCCAGTAGACGTACGGCAGCGTTTTTATCCTAGAATCGTGTTAACAGTGGGCTACACAAGGTTTCCACTTTTAGGGTCGTTGAACGGTGCAGGCGGTTTCAAGAACGTTACAGCTCATTAGGAGACTATTTTTTGTGAGCTCGAGAGAGTACGATCAGGGGGTATTGTACATAAAGAAGGTTGCTGATTGGGACAGGAATCGACATATTGGTTAGTACTGCCGAGGAGTAGGAAGTGACTCGGAGCATTCTAGCGCTCGAATTTGAAGAGTAATGGGACTGAGAGCCGAGCGTTTGGCTGCCAGACGCTTCCCTAGACACAATGAGGAGATGTGTGATGGAGATTCGGGGTCAAACAATCACTTAGAGGAAGACGGAGGCGGTATAATTTTCGGCTACATCGATTAAGATTGAAGGATGTTTGCTAGAGAAGGAGCGAGGAGTAAACCTTTTAGTTCTCAGTTGAACCGCATCAGGCGTCTGGGCTGATTAGAGGAGATTTTTATAAGAGGCTTATGGTAAGAGGTGCAAGATAAGGGGAGGAGACAGGGTGTGTTGGGGAAGCAAGTAGTGTAGTCAAACCCTCCGAGGAGAGGAATGAGCTTCATTGGGGATGAACACCAATCCTCTGCTTCGGTTGTAGTGGAGAGGGATTTGAAATGGGAAGAGGAGATACAGTTAAAGACCGTAGAGGTGGAGCTGCACGTGGCTTAGGAAGAGACGGAGGATGTGTTACAGTAGGTAGTCGTCGAAAATGGACATCAGGCAAGTAATACGCAGGTGGCCAAGGGTGACGGAACCTGATAGGATCAAGATTAAGTAATGGTAGTTGCGGGTTAGAGATCCTTCCAGGGGCCTGGGTAGCATGGTTTGAATGGCCGCAGAAGCATTTATGTAGAACTTGGATTCGTGGACGAAGGACGAAGAGCAGGAAGTCGGAGAGTTAGTGTGCAAGATGGTGCCACGATACGAGGCTTTGACAGCAGGTTTTGAGCTAAAGGTCTGTATGAAGAACCTGTGCTGTCATTCCCGCTGCAGCCGAACATCGGGACCGATGAAATAACATATCTGTTACATCAGCATTTAATCTTGTTGGCATGATAGAGATCACAGATTATATAGGTGGGTACCCAAATGTATAAATGGAGAGCTCATGATCGTGAGCATGGGGTGCGGTGTCTGAGGCCGTAAGTCAGGTTTGTGCGACTCAATGGTACGATTCAGCGCCACAATACGGTGAGCTTAAATGATTATTGACGGAGTATCGGGAATTCGGGGAGAGGAAGTCAACTACAGTATTAACAGAGACGGTCAGAGGCCCCACGGACCTAGAGCCGGCTTCAGTGTTGTCTGGGGCGGTTTGAAGTCCAACAGCTTTTGATTCGAGTGCATAAGAGACCGGGTCGACTTGCAGACTCATCACGCTGACATTTGAAGCAAAAAATCCTTGGCTGCTACGCGCACATACGTTGATGGCGATATCGTTTGCTTATTTAACCAAAGAGTTGGTCGTATGCGAAGTCTAAGCCTGAGCTAAACCGAGAGCATTGATTGCTGCAGATGGTCAAAGGGGGGAGAGATTCTTTGGGCACCTTCCATTGGTCGGCTTTAGGGATTTGAATAGTGAATTTTCAGTGAGGTGCTCTTACGGTCGAATATCAGCAGCTTTGGTTTTTACGGTTTGGGGATTTTGGGTGGAGAAGGGAGGGCCCGATATTCCAGTGGACGTACGGTAACGTTTTTATCCTAGAATCGTGTTAACATTGGGCTACACAGTGTTTCCACTTTTAGGGTCGTTGAACGGTGCAGGCGGTTTCAAGAACGTTACAGCTCCCTAGGAGACTATTTTTTTGTGAGCTCGAGAGAGTACGATCAGGGGGTATTGTACATAAAGAAGGTTGCTGATTGGGACAGGAATCGACATATTGGTTAGTACTGCCGAGGAGTAGGAAGTGACTCGGAGCATTCTAGCGCTCGAATTTGAAGAGTAATGGGACTGAGAGCCGAGCGTTTGGCTGCCAGACGCTTCCCTAGACACAATGAGGAGATGTGTGATGGAGATTCGGGGTCAAACAATCACTTAGAGGAAGACGGAGGCGGTATAATTTTCGGCTACATCGATTAAGATTGAAGGATGTTTGCTAGAGAAGGAGCGAGGAGTAAACTTTTAGTTCTCAGTTGAACCGCATCAGGCGTAACTGGGCTTCAACCTTGGCCACCAGTGCGGCCGGATGGTTGGGGTCGGCTTGTGGAAGTGAATGTCGGTGGCAGTGCGTGGACAAGAACGATAGCCTAGGTAAGGTAAAAGTCGTTTACGGCAGACTGGGACAGATAAGACAAAGGAACGGGTCTCAACTTACCAGATGCACGCGAACTTGAGATCCCAACTGGATACTGGAGATCACAGCAGAGTCTGCCTACAAACTTAAAGACAGTGCTGGGACTTGGTGCCTGAAACAGGTACCCCCAAGAAGCTTTGGTGGCAAAAGAGCCTAGCCAAATGGGGAAGGTTCAGAGGGAGGGTGAGTGAAGCTAGTGAAGCAACGCTCTAAGTACTCAATCCACTATTGTGCAAGAATTGCTTAAAACACCAGGGACAGGCTAGGGTCTAAAAATATTTTACATTACACGGACCTAGTTAGCAACGTAGTCGTGGCCCTACAAGATGTCCCTTCGGTTACAGTGGTACGATGTATGCACCTCACATTTCCGTATGGGGCCTTCTGCGTGCCGGGACACCATCTATATTGCGTTTTCGAGTGTGTCTGAGTATTGAAACCACTTTTAAAGCGTTCGCATTATCAGACAATTGTTGAAGACATTACCAGAATGGATCGTTTCGGAACGTGCATGCACAGTACACCTGCGACTGATGTACCGCCAATGAGGTCTGAGGTAAATGCACTCAACTTACTAGCTTCACCGGATTCCCCGACTTTCCGTTGATTTTACCGGCCTGCTGGTGCATTTGTAGCAGGACTACTCGTATCACAAAACTGCTTTTGTGCCACCATTATTCCCTGTATGCACAAGCACCGCATAACCGTCGCTCATTTATCCATTTGCGCCTTCTCAAGTGTCATGAAGTATGAAAACCAGACAGCCACCAATCTGTCGACAAACATCAGAAGCCATATCTTAAGCCATAACACTGCAGCTGAAAAAGTGAATTCGCGTCACGAATTAAGAAGGGAGATTGCTTGAAACGAATTCTGACGAAAGATTGTGGTGGTTTTTGGTTGGAGCATACATACAGCAAAACGCAACAGTATTACGAGAACATTTTTTAGACATACAAAGGTTTTGGGGAGAAATGCACCTGCCAAATAGGGGTGGGTTTTCAAAACTGTCATTTTTGAACCCGTCTAGTGATATTACTTCCATTACCCTGAAAGTTAGTCATCAAACAGCCGCTACTAACCACCATACTCCTCCGTGCAAGTTACTTCTTCGTCGCCGGCGCCCGAACGCCCGTCATGTCTAGACCAAAGAGAATTGATCGTACCAATTTCGGCATCACCCTATTTGTGTTGAAATATGTCTTTTGTATAACTGCTTTCGCCGACATAATTTTCTGGACGTCCGCAGGTGGTCTGTGTTATGCTACTATTACGATCGTGTCTGAAAGCATGCCACGCCCGTTTGGGAATAAAAATTATTATTTTCTGTCCTCCGTGCTGAGGATGGTCGCCAGCAAAAGCACTTACCGACAAATCTGCATCTTCCTTTCCCATCGAGGTACAGCGCATTTTAGGGAGATATCCACTGCACCTGTTCACACTGTCCAAGCGCCTCATACATGTGGCCTTGCTCATCCAAAATATTCTCTGCCATGTCACTCGTGCTCCTTTTGCGATGCACCGTGGATCCAAGCTTCGCTGTGCGTATCCGACTTTCCTCTCGACATGGTCTACCGTTGACCCTCAAGTCCTCTGGAAGATGACCAATTCTTTAAACAAACCCAGGAGCAAGTGTACTCCAGCTACCACTTCACTCATCTCCTGCTGTTGAGTGGCTTCAATCCCCCATAGACCTGGGTGGAGCTCCAACGCGTCGGATCAATCAGACTTTTCGTATCGGCGCTGACCGAAGTCGTTCAACACAGCGCTTGGACCAGACACGTCGTTGCACCCACCAGATACCGCGTGGGCCATCACCCCTCCCTGCTGCAGTTGGTCATCGTCAATGAAAGACACTTCGCTGATCAGGTGTTAAGTAACGATCCACCCGAACATAGTGACCACTGTGTATTGACTTGATTTCATCTGCTACTGTGCAAGAGATTTCTAACCTCTTCTAAAGTGTGCTCCTAAAGTGCGAGCTTCTCAGGAGTGCGCATCTTTCTTGGTCAATTTGAACTGGGACCAGCTTCAGTCCATGGCCCAGAAGGTTCACGAGGTTGACGCGATGTTCGTCCCTAAAGACCAGCACGCAGTCGGATGGACCTCAGGCCACCTAAAAGTATTCGGCGTCTTCTGGAAGAGTTCCCAGCTATTTTTCAAAAGGTTGACTACAGGTGACAGAAGCTGGGCTGGCGTTTCGTGAAATGCGGAACCGCTGCTAGTTAGAAATCCGCTAATGTAACAAGCGAAAACAAGCTACAATACTAGACTTTTCCCATAAAGTAAAAGTGCTTGAAAAATCGCAGCAGAAGTAAGTCAACCGCGTTCTCTTTGACGGACAGTAGCATAGGATCCATTGGTGACCAAATAGTGGTAAAATCTACAGAATGCACTACGCAGACACGTATTCTGCCTCAGTGACTTCGTCGCACCCAATATTGTCAAGGCGTAACTACGAACGGTCTCTACCCAACTTGATCTCCACGTAGGAGGATTTTAGTCAAACTCTTGCACAAAAGCAAACCCGTTCTGCGCGCTTGCACCAGACGAGGTCTATCCAAGGATCCCGAAGAAAACGTCGTTCACACTGGCAAAGCGTTTCCTCCTGGTGTTTCGTCAATCGCCCCATGAAGGTAATCTTCTCTCTGCCTGGAAGGAAGCGATTATCGCGCCAGTCTACAAAACTGGTGACCGACAATCTCCAGGCAGTAACAGGCCTATTATTTTCTCTAGCCTGTTGTGCAAAGTGATGGAGAGCATTCTGCAGCGGGCCATTCTAGCTCACCTTACTACCAACAACTTGATATTTCCAGTTCAACACGGATTCCTCCCAAACCGTTCTTGCGTGACGAGTATGCTAGGTCAGCCCAAGCTAAGGATGAGGGACTCACATTGGATGCAGTACTTTTCGAATTCTCAAAAGCATTCGATGAAGTCCCGCTGCCCCAAAAGCTCGAGTCTTATGGAACTCAAGGGGAAATCCTACGCCGGATAGGGACGTACCTACCGGGCAGAACATCCCGGCCTACTCATCTCCGGCGTCGGTCTGCATTGGTGTTCCTCAAGGCTCTGATTTGGAACTGTTGCTGTTTCCGACATACGTCAACGACTTTCCAGATGTTCTTACAAGTTCATGTCTGCTTGTTGCGGACGACTTGAAATCCTGGAGTACTAAGGCCAGTGCCATCGAAATGGATGTAAACGTTGCAAAGCAGTGACCGTTGGACTTGCACCTTACTCTAAATAACGAAAAGTGCATCCATATATAATTTGGAGGAGACTCAGCGAACGCCTTTGTCATGCATGGTGAGAAAGGATCAGAAGATATCACGATGTTGGATGCCAAAAAGTATTTGGGTATCTGGCTCTCTTCGAACATGTCCTTCTCACTGCACCATGAGAAATTTGGCCAGAAGGCATTCACCGTTCTACGGATGATTCAGCGCACGTTCTCCCCTAGTACTCGCGTGGACTTTCAAATACTCTATGGGGCCTATGTCTGACCGCCTCTTGAATATGCCAACCAAGTTGTTCACTCATGACACAAGAAGGACGTCACCCTCATTGAGCGTGTCCAACGAGCTGCTACGAAAATGGTTGCCGGCCTTAAATCCGTGGACTATGAAACGCGTCTCGCGGTGTTTAAGCTCTTTCCACTGGAGTTTCTTTGCCTCTGCGGGGACCTTGTTTCTACTTTTGCCCTCGTTGAACAAGGTTTGGCCAACAGGTTTTTCACCGCTGACCCAGAAAACACATGGCCAGGACATGGCAAGAAGATTTCCAAGCGCAGAGCGCACACTTTCATTAGGCGAAATTTTTCTCATTTCGAGTCGTAGCCGCGTGGAATATCCTTCATCTGACGGTTGTCCATGCTCCTTCGTAAAATCCAGTTCAATGCACTATTAGATACTTTTTATGCGAGTCCTGGCGCTTACAAGCATACTGCTACACGCTCAGAACTTAAAGAGCAGCGCTACACCCCTTTTCCACTTGTGTCTTTAGGGTGAACGGCAGCCGCTGAGCGACAAGAACAAAGCAGACCCGGGAAACTTGGGCGAATGGCTCGATGGTGTGTATCATTCCGTGAACCAGTGAGTGCTCACAGCCGCAGGGAAGGACCGACTTGCTACAACACCTGTAGCAGTCGTCACCGATGAGTTCAACGAAGCGGTCGGTTGAACAGCCTTCTCAAGGGGGAGGTGTTCGGATGCCAGTTGCCCGTAATAGCTGAATACCACGTCAATTGGACGGCTGCGTCACGTGCGGGCTACGGACAAATCGAAGGCATGCCATGATTGGTCAGAATATCAGCCAATCTGGGTCGACCATCTGTAGAACTTAAAGAGCAGTGCTACACCCTTTTTTCACTTGTGCCTTTCAGGTGAACGACAGCTGCTGAACGACAAGCAGCCCAAAGCCACCCATTAAAAGTAGACAATAAAGTTCATAAACTGGGGATTATGTTTCCGTGCGTTGTTTATTAGCTCGTGTTCGTGGGTTCCATATACGGTGTTTGCTGTGTGTCTCAAGAATCCGGTTGCACTTGGAAACTACACAAATATCGAATTCTCGTACAGCTGACACGTTAAGACGGGCTTGCATTTTCAAGATACCGTGAGGCTTTTCCCCACCCGTCGCAAAATTTTGAACATCATTTAAACTCCCGTTTGCGCCAAGGTATTGCTAACCATGTTCACTCTCACTAGCTTGTCTAAGCTATACGGGTATATAGGCGACCAATACCTACTCTCTCCTAATACGGTCTGAGATAGCTGAGTTTTCCCTCTTCCGAGTGTCCCACGAATAAATATCCTTTAACGTAAACCGGGATACCATGATGCCACAAAGCCGCCACTTTTGTCTCAGACCCCAAGTTCTTGATGGACCACGGTATCCATCGCCTGTCTCTCCTATTCTCCAAAAAGAGGCTCCGCAACCGAAAGACCCAGCTTTCGTTTCCATTCTACTCGTGGTCAGTCGTAGGAGCGCTCCGTGCAACCTCACACTGTTCGATGGTATTTAATGATATCTCCAGTCCTGCTGTAAGATGTTACACATTTCACTCTTCGGGTATATGGTGATCCTAACGCAATGGCTGTTGGTATCTACGGTGTGGAGTTGCACTCAGCCCCAAGGCTGAAAGCGCCTTACTGGACTGGATCCCGTTGAACAGCCGCCTTTGCGCTGTGTGGTTGTCTGACTCAATTAAGATTAACACGGGTCGATTCGGAAACGGAGTTTATTTGTCGTATCAGCATGCGCCCCAACAGACTGCAGTTGTGAGACTGAGAAGGACGGGTTTTTTTATCAGGATCTGTCACGACCGCTTTGGTCGGCAAGAAGGATGGATATAGTAATCTTGGTGGGTGATATGAATGCCCAATTTGGACGACTAATTACGGAAGAAGTACAGATTTGGAGTCGATGCTGAGCGTACGGATAATGGGGAGCGGCTTATTCAATTGTGTGCAGATAATCTTGTGTTCCTAGTCAGTACGACCTTTTAGCACAAACGGTCACATCGAGTTACTTGGAGGCCACCTACCACACGACAGTCGTGGACTCAATTGGACCATATGGATATCACTTACAGATGGAGAGCCTCAGTTAAGGATTGTCGTTCCTTCTGGGGTACGCAACTTGACTCTGATCACGCCATCGTGCGGGCCCGCTTAGCACTTCGTTTCCCGCCAGCATTACGCGTGCCGAAAGAGGGCAGCTCCTTTCATCAACCCGTCAAGTTTCAGTAACCGAAGAGTATCGAGCTGATCTGGCTAAAAGCGGCTGAAACGCACAGTCATGGATGACGAAGATTGCTTGGAAGATGGATGGAGGCGAATTAAAGAAGCAATGCTCTCAGCTTTCAGAACTGCTTGTCCAGCCCATCTGACTCGACTCAATGAACACTGGATATCTTCGAGATCAGCAGATCTTATTGCTGCCAGAAAGTCCATACCAGCAACTAGCGACTATGATGGCGCACGCATATCCCTCAAACGCCGGATAATCAGGAGCTTGAAGAATGACAGAGAACGCTGGTGGATTTCGAAGGCTCAGGAAATGGAGAAGGCTTTTGCTTCAGGCAACAGCCGCGCCCTGTTTCAACTGATTTGATCAACGGGTCAAAAGAAGGCAGGTGTCAAGACAATATGCGAAAAGGACGGAACAGCAATTCACTCCTCAATCGCCGTCTTGAACGGAGGGCTGAGCACTTCTAAGAACAGTTCACCTGGTCCCCTTCAACACAACCACTGGAAGAACCAAGCGGGTCCGAATGGAACATTGACACCAACCCACCATCAGCAACCGAAATCCAGCGTGAGATTTCAATCCTGAAGCGCGACAAGGCACCTGGCCCGGTGGTCTACACCCGCGCTCTTCAAAGAAGGCGGCGAGGTCCTGGTGAACAGTCTGACAACCATACTGCAGAAGATTTGGAACGAAAACAGAATACCAGCCGATTGGAGCCTCGACCGTCATCCCAGTTTTCAAAAAGGGAGCAAGAACGTCATGTGAAAACTATCGTGGTATCAGCCTGGTATCCGTCATGTAGGGTACTCTCTGGCATTATTTTGCGCAGGTTGATGGATTATCGCGAGAGACAGATTCGTGAGAGTCGAACTGGGTTTCACCCCGGTCGAGGATGCATCGACCATATCTTTACCTTTAGACATATTCTTGAACGGCGCCACTCCTTCAGACGTCCCACACTGGTCCTCTTTTGATTTTGATTCTGTCGATCGTCAGAAACTTTGGCAGTGTCGGGTGATCAAAGGTGTTTCTTCCAAATTTATATCCCTTGTTGGAACACTGTGTGCGAACTCCTGTGGGTGCATAGGTATACGGAAAGCTTTCGCTTGATTTTAACACGTCCACTGGTGTAAGACAAGGCTGTCCTCTCCCACCTTTCCTCTTCAAATTTGTTATTGATATGCTGCTTTAAATTCCTGTGCCTGCCTCTGAAAACTCGGGAGTCAAATAATCCCGGGAAGTTCGCTCATAGTTATTGATTATGCAGACGATATTGCTCTCCTTGTTTCAGATCCTTCCCAAATGCGGATGATCTTAAATAACCCAAATAACTCTGCCACACGGCTTTGGCATGCTCTTCACACCTGCGAAGTGTAAAGTGACGCTACAAGATTTGGTTGGATCAAACCCAAACCTCATGCTTGCAGGGGAGCCAGTTGACGTGGTAGATAAGTTTGTATAACCTTCGGTGGGTTAGCTGGAGATTATATCACTTCTCGAATCGGGAATGCCAGAGCAGCTTTTGCCGGTCCCAGACACCTATGGCGCCGACGTGACGTCATTATGTCTGTCAAGGGCGGAGTTTACATCGCGTCAGTGCGATCCATAATGCTTTACGGATCAGAAATGTGGTCTCGCGCAGAGAACGTACGAACGATGTCAGTGTTTGACCATCGGTGTCTCCGAGGCATTGGTCAGGTCTGATGGGAACATGGGATTAGCAATGCTGAGGTACGCCAGATGGTCTTAGGACGAAGGAACTCTCCCGCAATAGATGACTTACACTGCATAGGTTATATTGGTTGGGATATGTACTCCGCATGCTAGAAAACCGTCTGCCTCACAGAGTTCTTTTCGCCCAGCCCCGTGTTGAGTGGAAGGGACCGCGAGGTGGACAACATATGACCTGGCAACGAAGTATGAAAACACTGACCAGTAAACTGAGTCGGGTCGACAACTGCCGCCTTCCCGGATTGGGCCCCCAGAACTCAACTCACCAATGTTTAATCACACTGGCGGAAATGGCCCAATCGCGCAGTCAGTGGTGCTCATGCATCAAAGTTATCGCATTTAATGCGTAGCTAACCAATTTCAGAACAAACCGAACACGCCATCGTCCCCAAGGCTTGGCTGTATGTCCCACACCCTCCCGTTTTCCGTAAACTGTAGCAGCCGGAACCAACGTGCCTGTGGTTTATAGCTGATAAATTGAGATCAAACTGACACCCCAAACGCACTGGCTAGATATCGCGCAGGTCAACTGCCCCTACAAAGTGTTGGTCTTTACCAATGAAAGGTACTTCGTTGACCAACTTATAGTTGAGGCTCGTATGGGACAGTCACTAATGTATACAGACCTTCGGCTTCATCCGCTAACAGGCAAACAGCCGCCAGCCTCAAATATGCACTTAAAACGTCTGATGAGGGGATTTCTGCAGAATGTGTGTCTCATTCAGCTTAATGTGGGCGAAGTTTCAGTGGAGGAAAATTGCACGACTATTGTTACGAAAATTCAGAGCTAGTGCAGTGTATCATCCAAATAAACTGGCGCACATTCTGATGCGGTCAGCATCATCGGGTCAGATTTGACAAGGCGGAATTATGCATAGCCTCCAATCAAAATTTTTTTACAATGAGGGATTTTTGTGTGATGTCTTGCAGACAACTTTTCAGGCTGGCTTTTCAGCCGGCTTTCTTGCGTGACCAGCCGTGTGAAGGTCTACGGGGAGCTTTCTTCTGAGTCCACCACATCAAGTGGTGTCAGACAGGGTTGTCCTCTTTCACCTTTCCTCTTCAATTTCGTCATTGATGCGATCATGGAAGACTCATTATCAGCCTCTACTGCCTGTGGGGTCGAAGTACCCGGGGCCGCCGATCACAAATATCGAGTGTGCAGACGATATTGCTCTTCTTGGATCTGATGCTGTGGTAATGCAAACAATATTAAATAATCTAAATAATTCCACCTCACGGTTCGGCATGCGCTTCATCATGCAAAGTGTAAAGTGCTACTGCAAGACTGGGTGGGCCCGAACCCCAGCCTAATGCTTGCACCGATTAAGGTAAGTAGACAAATTTGTTTACCTGGGCAGCTGTATTAGTCCCGGTGGTCTCGCGAAAGATGATATTTCCATCCGAATTGAGAAGGCCCGAGCAGCTTTTGTGAACATGCGTATCCTGTGGCGTAGGCGTGACGTCAGCTTATCCGTCAAGGTTCGAGTTTACAATGCTGCGGTGCGCTCCGTATTACTATACGGATCAGAAACCTGGCCGCTGCACGCCGAGGACGTCAAAAGACTTTCAGTGTTTGACCATCGATGTCTTCGAAGCATTACCCGAATCTGGTGGGAACACCGGCTAGGGAATGCTGAAGCACGTCGAATGGTATTCGGAAGATAACACCCTCGATAGGTGAACTGATCGCACTGCATAGGTTGCGCTGGCTTGGCCACGCTGCTGCATGCCAGTCGACCGACTTCTTCGAAGGGTTCTTTTCGCACAACCACGTGAAGGGTGGAAACGAGCCAGAGGCGGTCAAACAATGACTTGGCGGGAAGTATAAAAGCCAGTACCGGCAAACTCAGCTGCGCTGGTCATTGCCGTCTTCCTGGATGGGGACCCCGAGACGGGCCACATCAATGGTTAGAGACATTGTCAGACATGGTCCAGTCACGCCCTCAATGGCGCTCGTGCATCCAAGCTATTGCCTTCGATGCATAGCTCCCTTTCCAATCCCCCACTTAACAGTCCATTGACAGTGGTGTATTTACGCACCAATTTATTAGCTCCCGCCTCAAATGCGCAGCTCCCTACCTCACCTCCCCAAATCATCGGTGAACGCAACTGTGGCAGCTACAACCACTGTACGACAAGTACGCGGTTCTTACAGCTGACGATGATGATGATGCGTGACCAGTTTTCTTGGGTTCATTGAGAACACTGCACAAGCTAGAACGAAGGTCTTGTGTCTGGCGCCTTACTTTTTGACTTCTCATTGCGTTTGATCAAGCTTCACACGTTCCACTGTTCCACAATCTCATGACCTATTAGATTATGATGAAAGTTCTACCCCGGATCGAAGCTTTCAAGCTTTGCTTTCAAGCAGCAAACTAGGTGTAAACGATAAAAAAATCATTCAGCTCTAGCCCCCTTCCGTTGCTTAACTGCCTTGCCACCCGAAGGAAGTACAAGGGCTGAGATACTGCCAGGTCGCTCAAACATAGACGGGGGGAGTCGAGATGTGGAGGTCGGGTTCGAACCACAAACCTTCCGGTCAGAAAATTCTCGCTGTTATCACTGAGCTGTCAACCCACTCTTCCGCACCTCTCTTAGTCTGAACTCATAACAGTCCAGTCTCACGTCCACTCCTCCTTCCCATATTCGTCAAACATTTCCTCGATATACCCCCAAGCCAGTGTCTACTTTGTGCGGATGACTTCAATCTTGGGTTTCCAAGACAAAAGGCATTTCATATATGTCGATGCGGCAAAGCAGTAGTCACTGGCCTGGCGTCTTTCTTTGAATGGAAAAATAGTATCCATATGTTGCTTGGAGGAGAGTTGGAAGACGCCTCTGTCGAGACAGAGGAAAACCGAGATAGCCTTATACAGAACGAACTCCCTAATAGACGTACCATTTGGTAAGATAACAGGTACTATCTGGAAGTACCTAGATCCACGTAGCAATGGACCTTTCAGTACAAGCATCTACAGGCTACTAAACAGTACTGCAGAACTATAAAATCTGGTGACATACCTCTCTGCTCCCCACCGAACGCAGCAGAAACGGTGTTGAAGTACACAAAATGCCGCAGTCTTTCCAACAAACTTCGTGATATTCAACAGTCGGCTCGCCATACAGGAACCTAGCTCACACCAGACGTCTTGGATGCGGAGATATTGATAGACAGCCACTCCATTTTCCGCAGTGTCCCGAAACGCGGGAGGGCAGGGGGGTTGCTCCATACTCGCGGCCTTGCCCATCCCGATTATCCTCTCAGGCACCCTCATCCTCTCCTGAACCCTTTTGTGATGCACTTTGGATTGAAATCCCACTGTGTGGGACCGATTATATTCTCGGCGTGGTCTATCGTTCCACTTAAATCCACATTGCGCGAAACTAGCGAAGTACACTCATTTGCGTACCACTTTGGTTTTGACAGAAGACTCACTTGGAACCCAGCTGAATCTCTCGTTTGCGATGTTTTTCGCCTGAATTTGCTGCACAAGGCCGCCTCATGCTTAAGTTAGTAAGCTATTCGGCATATTGCACTGTATTTTTGTGAAGGAATATACGCATCCCTGCTCGATCCGGTTATCACCATCGAAGGGTACTTCGTTTATCAAATTTTAATTAAGGCTCCACTGGGACATAGTGACCACTGTGTGCTGACCTTTGATTTCATCTGTCACTTGTCCAGGTACCCGAAACCTCAAGCATGGAGTCGAAACTTCAGTGTGATGGACCAAAAGCTGCTCAAAAGGATTCGGCGTCTTCTGGAAACGAGGTCCCAACTATTCTTCAGAAAGATAACTACAGGAGACGCAGAAGATGAGCCGGCATTTCGAAATACGCGGCACCGCTGTAAGTTGGAAATCCGCCAATGGAACATTCGAAAATCAGCCATGATACTAGTTCTCGTCCCGAAAATAAAAAAATATACTCAATCAATTCGAAAAAATCTGGAACCGATTGAGAAGTCATCGTTTCAGAAGGGTTTGATAAACAATCGGTAGTTTTTAACTGGACAACGTTTCGCTATTGACACAAAAGCTTCATCAGGCCAAAGGAGCAGGTCACCAATTTGGCCAGGACCGAAGGCAGACGGAGAACCAATCAGTGAAACCTCTTCAGATCAGTGTTGAATGTTAATTAAAGTGTCTTGTCTGTTAGTGTGCTTGCCTAAATCTTGCCGTTGATGAGTTGAGGGAGTTTACCAAGCCTTTCTGAAACGAAAAATGTACTATTTAAGTACATCAGCATCGCCGAAGAAATAAGCCAACCGCCTTCTCCTTCAGGGACAGAAACAGGAAACTCACCTGTGACCTGAGGCCTACGGAGAATCGAGCATCTCGACAATTATTCCTATCTTCAAAAAGGGTACGTGGACGCTGTGTGAAAACCACCGTAGCGTCAGCCTGGCAGCTATGGCGTCAAAGGTGCTGTCTGGTCTTACCCGTGTTGCAAATCAAGACAAAAGAGCTGTGTGGTGAGAAAATAAGCCAGCTGAAGTAAGTCGCTGACCACTGGTTTTCAAGTAAACATGCAGGTATTCCGCTGATAGTGGTTCGACAGTGTCGGGGAGGCTTAGCAACCAACAGTGGTTGTCTTCCTTGACCTGAAAGCTGTCTTTGACTCTAAACCGTCAGGCATTATGGCAAAGTCTGTGGAGCAAAGGTCCTCCCCGTAAATTATTGACCACCAAGGTGTTTTACGCCAACTCCCGCGGACGTGTGAAGGTCCACGTAAAGCTCTCGCCTGAGTTCACCACATTAAGTGGTTTCAGGTAAGACTGTTCTCTTTTACATCTCCTCTTCAACTTCATCGTTGATACGATGGCTCAGTGGTAAGGGCGCGAATTTACTGACCGGATGGTCCGTGGTTTGAGCCCGACCTTTCCCTTTCGACTTCCCCTGTCTAGGCTTGGGCAACTTAGCAGTATCCCAGCCCTTGTGCTTTCTTCGGGTGGCGTGACAGCTAGGCACCGAAAGGATGCTACAGCTGAACTGCTTTTCTTAATACATTTATGGAAGACTCATCAGTCTCTAGTGTCTGTGCAGTCGAAATACCCCCAGGGAGTTTGCTCCTAGATATGTTTCTAGACGACATAGTTCTTGGATCTGACGCCGTCGTAATATAAAGAATATTAAATAGTCTAAATAATTATGCCTCACGGTTTGGCATACGCTTCACATCTGCAAAGTGCTGCTGTAAGACTGGTGGACTCGAACACTAGCCTCATGCTTGCGGATGAGACGCTTGAGGTAGTACACAAATTTGTTTATCTGTAAGCTGCATTAGTCGCGGTGGTCTCGCGAAAGATGATATTTCCTTCTGGATTGGGAAGGCAAGAGCAGCTTTCTCAGACCTTCATCACCTGTAGCGTAGGCGTGACATCAGCTTATCCGTCAAGGACCGAATTTACAGTGATGCGGTGCGCTGCATATTAGTATACGGGTCAGAATCGTGGCCGCTGCGCGCCGAGGATGTTGAAAGACTCAGTGTTTGACTATCGGTGTCCTCGGAGCATTGCCCGAGTCTGGTAGGATCGCCGGATCAGCGGTGCTGTGGTACTTCGAATGGTTTTCGGAAGAAATAACTCGCCCACAATAGATGAACTGATCACACTGCATAGGTCGCACAGCCTTGGTCACGTTTTCCGTATGCCAGTCGACCGACAAAGTGGGCACTGTTTCGACAAATACACTCATTTGCATATCAATTTGTTTTTCACAAGAAATTCACTTGAACCTCTCATCAATGACATTCGTCAAAGACTTTTCAGCAACCTTTGAGTAGTTTACTTGATGAAGAGGACTTTTTCGTTATTTGAACACAGAGCGTTTGCAAGATCCCCGCGACTCATGTTAGCACACAAGGTTACCAGTGTCTGGTATGACTTTTTCCATGTAAGAAAAAGCTGATGACAGTATTTTCAGACTCAAACTAGCAGAACATTTGAGAGGCGTTTGGCATCGGTCTCGATAGCAACTGTCGGTAAACGCCGGCGAGTGAACAGATGGTGCTCAAACGGACCTTTTACGGCCATCTGTCACCTGAGTACTGAATACTGGCTTATGGACAGAATTGATAATTTCACATGAACGTAATAAAATGACACTACAGCTGAACGGTTCGTTGTGCCTCATACATCAAAAGATAGGGAAATAGCGTAAACTCATCCTAAACACTTTGCCAAATCGGACTGTATCTAAAGGTCTTCGTCCGCTTGGTTTGCGGTCACAGAGTGCAATTTCAAGTGCAGTTTTTTTGGTTCCGTGTATGTTTGCTGTCTGCGTTTCACACGTACATGACGCATTGCTTATAACCCAATGAAAATACTCAGTTCTTTTTTCAGGTTTGAATTATAGAATCCAATAATTTACGGTATCAGGAATGAATATTCGGAATGCACGGGTGAGTTTCATGTTCTATGGTGCCTGATCAAGCAAACAGCCAACTGACCTTTTAAATATGCGCGACTGCAATCTGGACTGCCTGCCAGAGAATTACCAGATGAAGTACTATTTTTATCACGGATTGTCTTGGCCACAACTCTCTTATGTTGCTGAGACAGATGATGGAGAGATTGTCGGATATGTTCTGGCAAAGATGTTGGTGGCAACCAAACTTTTGTTAACTCTGTTATTGTCTTTCTAGGGAAGAAGATCCCGAGGACGTCCCTTATGGACATATCACCTCTTTGGCTGTCAAGCGCCCCTATAGACGTTTGGGTATTGCTCAGTCCCTCATGAACTTTGCTTCACGAGCGATGGTTGAGAATTTTCATGCAAGATACGTATCCCTCCATGTGCGGAAAAGTAACAGAGCTGCACTGACCTTATATAAGAAAACACTCCACTTTGTGTAAGTTGTTTACAAAAGTTTGTATCTTCCGTTTCTGTCCTAATAAGTGTGGCTGACGTGGAACCAAAATACTATGCTGATGGTGAAGATGCTTATGCTATGAAGAGGGATCTGCGGTGCATATGGGAGAAGGTACAATTTCCGTTCCTCTCAACATATCTTTTCCAGTACGGACCCCCTGGTGTACCTTTTAAAGAAACGAAAAACAAGTTGGACACGTGATTATTTCACAGCTTTTTTAAGCGTTGTTGACCCTTGATTACAATAAGTAAAATTTAAGCGTACGACTTTTTTTTTCGATAAATTGGAGTATAGGTGATACATCTTGTCTTGTTAACTGGACGGCTGCTTTTTTCTCCAAATTTGAACTTCACCACAGTTTGGCGATCTGCACTACTGTACTAAGCGTAGATAAGATTCCACTCTCGAACATTTGTGTTTTGGCACTGTCACGACCTTCTGAGGTTCTTCTGGATGCGGCGGTTCCATCTAGTTACCGTTTTGGAGGTTACTAAAGTATCTCTAGATTCGTCTTCAGGTCTTTAACGTTGACCAAACTTATTAGTTTGAACTGATCTGATTGATTACGTTACTCATTTTGTTGTCTGGTCTATGGTCCGAAAGCCACCGTGTGTCTACTATTGCTTATGTCTGTGTCCGAATATTCTTGTAGTATGTATGGCCTCATGGTTCTTTCGGGTTGTATTGCCTCTGTGTACCGTATCCGAACGATTTGCTTTATGTGGTCAACAGACTCTTCAACTAAAAGGTCAAACTAACAAGTATTGTTAATTGTGATTATTTTGTACGCTGGGAATGGAGATTTCTAGAACATTTGTGAGTAACGTGGTCGGATTCTGACCTTGAGGGCAGATAATGGAACCATGGTCACATAAGTGCAATTCGGAAAATTTTAACTCGACTGATTATTGATGGTTGATGACTCATCTGAGAAAAAAGCTGCCTGTTTGCATCTATCTCAGCATTTTGACAACCGCGGTAATTAGGATGTTTACGCGACAAATTTAACGTTTCCGAGTTCGATTTGCGAAGACCTACCTAGTATCAATTAAAATTTGCGATAATGATATGGTACTAGGGACGGAAAGCAGCGGTTGTACTTAGTTTATGGTACCTTCGTAGGAAAAGGATTTATCGCATCAATCTATTTCACACAAGAACGTACTGCATTGTGTATTCTTTAGGGGACCTCATCCAGTTTCGAGATGAACGACTCGTTGATTCGCCAATCCATCCGGTGAACGAACACAACTAGGTTACGTCGTGAATGTGTTTGCACTCCTCAGAAAGACTACTGCTGTGATCTCGTGACAAATCTTCGCTTGTGGTGTTCCCTAGTCTTTCACAAAATCAGTATGAGATGAAAGCTGCCGCACGTTCTACCGGCTTGGCACACTGTTTGCTCGTTATCGATGGGCTTACTTGGCCTCGAGTTCAACGCAGCCACGGACTAGCCATAAGAAAACAATATTCCATCACCTATCACGCAGTACTCCTACGATAGTCGTATCACGTGGCATGTGTTAACTGTCGATGGTGAAGGGAGGGTAGAGCGACGTGATTATCCTGGGCTATGAACCAGATGAGGAGAACCAACTGCTTCACCACATTACTTCGGCGAGAAACTTTCCTACTGGATATCCAGACAATTCCTCGTGGACAGGTTTTGTAAAAGGTTGGACTAAAGTGGCTACGCAACGGTAGCGGGCAAACCTTAAAACGGTGCTCTTATGAATGCTGACAGCGGAACAACGATCGGACCCAAGAAAATTTGTGGTGCAAAGACGGAATTATAACGGGAAGTCCGGATGAGGTCCACTAGACTTGAGTTTAATTTAGTCCCGTCTCATATGTGTCATTTTGGATCGGCAAACATTTAGATGAAGTCTATGTTTGTCGTGTCTAATTATTTGATCTATCTGGTCGTGTCAATGGGGAGCGAATTTCATTCGAATTTCATTCTGACATCGCTTCCTTTATCAGTTACCAACCGTGTACCCTGGGTACATGGTTTCAACTGCTATAGTTCCGGTTACCGGAAAATGGGATAGCATGGGAGATATAATCAACCATCGGCATGATGCACAGGGACAGTGACCACTGCGACAGTCTGATTAACTGTTGTAGGTGTTTTGAAACGTTTGAGGCATCAATACAGCTTACCTCGGATTGGTTGAAAAATTATCAGGTGAATGGAACACTAGTCAGTTATTCGATCGCGCTGTCAAGAGTCCCATAAAAGCCTTATTCAGGTACCCTCTGTGCATCGTCAACAGATTCAGCGTTGTGGTGCGTGACAAGTCCGCCTCACATGTGGGAGATCTCCGATTCTATCGCAGGCTGAACCACCCGCTTCCATCGAGAGGCCACTAGACCTTATCACGATGTTACGGTTTGCGTCCTTTAGGAACCAAACAAACTATAGCGGAGGGTACCCATGCGGCTCGATAGCGTTCCTGATCTCAGATTGTCAGTGGATAGAGGCTTGACAAACAGTCTGCTTGCCTCTTCCAGGTTGGAACAAGTATGACAACCTGTTTCTGAAAATTTAACCTACGGTGGTAGTCGTACGGTGACCGCTGGGGTTAAGTTGTGGTTATGTTTTTAAATCGCAATTTTTGATTAAGAACTGTAATCGTCCTCGTTTTGGGAGCTCTATTCTACCATTACTCAGACTTCAGGTGACTCTCCAGCTGCCGCGGCTGGTTTCACCGGTATTAGTAATGCTCTCAGCTCCTGTGCTGAAGTCTCCTTACCTGATCGGATAATTGTGTCGTTTGTCTATCCACTTCCATAAGGATTTCCACAGGTCGAAATATTAATAACTGTTTGATTTATCTTCATGCATCAACTAACTGTAGCGCTGATTTCGTGAAAGACACTTCGGTGATAAACAACCATTCCAGTTATCCACCGCGAAAAGTTCAACCATAATCCTGATCGCATGAGATTTCAGTTCACAAGCAGGGCTCCTCAGTTCATGCGACGTGCGATTCAATGGCAACTTTAGTTAAGAACGAAGGCGTAATGACAATGGTGAATGTCTTTCGCAACTCTGTGTTGACCAGTAGGTGTCATTCAGTGGTAGTGGTAATAGGCGCAGTGGATGGCTTTGCGCTACCTGATGTTCCCACTACTGCTGAACAACCTTGGAAGCAAGTGGCGGGGCTCAGTATTCTACCGCTGAAGGTGATAAACCTAAAAAACAGTTTCATTTAGCAGTTGAAAGGCCCTCTGGGCCACGGAAGTAGGAAAACGAAAAAACTTTTTATGTGATGCTTTGAAACCGGCCTGTTCAGAAGAGGTCAACCCTACCTAAGAAGAGATAACCACCTCAATATATGTGATGCATGTGTGTTTCCCAGCGCACACATGCTAACCGCTGTACCTCAGAGTTGTCGCTTATACTTCTTCGTATGTGAGTTAAGCAAATAAATTATTGGATGTCCAAAAGCTAAAAATCTTAATCTCTGGGTAGAATATCTTCGACAACTGGTTAGTTGTCCATATGCTCCTGTTCCTATCTTTCGTTTGATCCACTCGGCTCCATCCGTGGTCTGCGAGTTTGGTTCCCTTTCGGTGTATAAATTACTTACAGACATTCACGCCCCTAAACACCATCGGGCTGCCAAACGAGACGAAATCCAGTCATTTTTAAAGATGCTGCAGGGTCTCTGTGTTCTGCTATAACTAGATTGTTTTGAGCTCATTTGGGAACAAGAGTGCGTTCCAGATAACGGGGACCAATCAATAAGTGTACCTCTTTTTAAACAAGGCAAATGAAGCGAATGTTTCAAAAAAAGGTATCAGCCTAACGTCTATCGTAAGATGCTACCGGCCTCAGTAATACTACGACGTCGAATCCTGGCACGTGAGACGCAAGTTCGAGGGCGCAAAGCAAGATTTCATCCGAGTAGATGGTGCATTGGTCACACGTCAAATGGCTTGGCAGTACCGTACTATCGGCCACTTGGGGTTTTCATCGACTTTAAAAGAGCATTTGACTCTGTAGATAGGCCAGTTCCCCTACATATACTTGGTCAGAGAGTTGCCACACTTTACCCCTCCCCCCGTGGCTCCTTCGTGCCTATCCCCAGGTCTCCAACGTATATCTGTAACTTCGGAGTTTCGCCTAAAGAGACTCACGAATAATTGTTCCATTGTGTTTGTCAGTCGTGAGCAAGCAGTGATGCCGTCACTTGCCGCGTTTTAGCGGTGTTAATTTCTTGGGTTTCAACGTCGTCCTGTTCTCACTAAGAGCGTTACTGCGCATTCGCCGTGAACGTGTCCGTTCAGTGTAATGAACGGAATACAAGTTAACTGGACCACCTGATCGTCCAGTAGTAGTGGTTTTTGTAATGCAGTGGTGAGTTAAAGATTGTTCGAGAATTTGGTCTTTGTAAGGGTCCACGGAGTAGTGTTTCAGCATGACGGATTTTCTGTTGAGTTTAGGGGTTCCACGGTTCCATTTCGCTTTGAGGTAGATGGTCATCGTGCGGCAGCTCTGCATACAGTTGTCATCCCATTTCGAGTGTCCTGTATTTTAGACTTTAGTTAAGATAACAAATGAAGCCGATGTCTACAGTTAGCCTGTAGTGCAGACAGAAAAATGAACATAGTCAAACAAAACTAGCATCTGCTTTACACTGCTCAGATTTACTCTACTGCATTTAAAACGAGACCCATGCGGAAAACACGAACACCTAATGAGTCATTAGACAAACTTGCCATGTGGCTATTTTGGCAGACTTTAAAAGGATTGGGTGTCCCTACTTTATAAAGTGGCAAGCTGTCTAAGCTGAGTGGTTCGTCTATTTAATCGATGCTTCTTTGGATAAACCGAAGAGGGCGTTAAAAAGTGTGAAGTCTAAGGAGGCCTCCGGAGCTAACCAATATTTTAAGGGGCACTGTGTACACAGCGAATATCAGGGCACCCTCAATTCACGGAGAAGGCGTTAAATGCTCTCAAACACTTATTTACCGGGGCCTTCGTAGCATAGCAGGGGTTAGCCGACTGCAGCGCGTAGCAAAAAATCGTGCTTAGGCGAGTATGTTGTGACGAAATGTGTTCCCATGAGAAGCGAAAAAAATGCAGGCCAAGATGATTGGAACGTGTACTGCGCAAGCCCACAAACTGTCTGTCAAAGAAGGTGCTTAGTCATTCCTAACCCACCCTGGGAGAGTCAAGGGGTATAGCTTACGACATATTTGCGAGAAGTGAGAGTCTGCAGTCAAGCACGGTTCTGGGGGGTTTCGGTGTTTTTCTGGATAAGGTCCGCGTTACTCTTCTGGAATTTGGTTAGGAACCTTGCAGGACATGACACTTATCCGATTCAAGTATCGTTCATGTTTAGCTTTATAGCCTAATTGCCCGGTTAAATTTCGTTTGTCGCTGTGTGCTGGATTCTTGTTGGGTGAGGTCCACAATGGATGTTGCGTCACTTTGACAGATGACATCTCACTCCATATGAGGTCTAGCTGTGTCTGTCTCACTATTGTTGCACCTTTTTCTTGATCATTGCTCATAAGGCATCCTCCCTCATGTTTGCATGGCAGTTAAACACCAGTATTTGCTACTGGTGAATCGCTGTCAATAATGACAATTTTTTATAAAATGAATCCACTGATTTCACTGTAACCATCTACATGGTCGAAATACACTATAGTGCCGTCATAACAAGCATTGCTTGATTCGGAAATCGGTTAGTTGCAGTTAGTATTTCGTTATAGCAAACAAACTATAGTTCTTTATAAACTTACGGCCTGATATCGGTGTAATGGAGATCGTTATAGCGGTACCAGTCTGTCGTCACCATGCATCACTATGCCCGCCTTCATACCGGCTATTACTTTCGGTTTATGTTCTTGTAAATGTAAATCACCATAACGGGTTATGATATTCGTGTAAGTACATCCGACAGACAGTGCTCAAGCCACTGCGGTTATTATTGTGGCTTCTGTTTCTCTTCTTCAGGTTATGTCCTATGAAGGGTCATGCGTGGTTAATTCACAATTTATGTTTACAAACTTGCTGGCAATTTCCGCTGTTTGACCGATGGTTTTGTCAGGGCCACCAGATGATGATTTATCCAACTGTGCCTGCCAGTTGAGCACCCGTAACTTGGTTTTGATGTTGATAGCCGATCGACCAGGAAGATACTGCTTCAATTTCGCGAACAGCGCGGTCTGCGTGTCACAAGGCGGATAATAAATTCTTAGCCAGGCGCAAGAGTGATTGTGACTCTAGTTGGGACCAACGGAGACCGGAATTCCTCACTCGGCGAAGCTTATCTGGATTATGCTGGGTGGGATGTGCGTGCCGGCAGTGTTGACTCAGGCCAATCTTCATCGGAAAAGGGCGGGAACAATTAGTGCATGCCGATTGGGCGACCGCGTTCGTACCAACACTTTCATGGACGTGAACTCGACGGTGGGCTACCAAGTCAGCTTTTGGTTTGTAACACTTGAGCACGTGAGCCCCATGAATCTGTCCTGTGTATTGGTTAGAACTAGTGCGGAGGGGCCAGATGATTCGTATTGTACGTTGTCGAAAGTAACCAGCACACTGAAACCAAACAGGGTGGTTAGCCCAGTCGGCACTACGAGGAGGTGGCTCAGCGCGCCGTGAAAAAATATGCCCTAGTGACAGCATTACAACTCTATAAATTTCCAGTTCAGAACAAATTGATGTCTCGATGTTGTATCAATTTCTTCTTCTGGCCAATATAGATCGAGGGATTACTGAACTGAAAGCCATACAAGTAAAATAGAGGTAAAATGTAGTCTGCGGGTAAAAGAATGGAAACTGTTTACGCCACGATCGATTGGCCAGAGTGGCCATCGGTCACGTGAACAAACCATGTAAGAATCGATGCGCGTCCGAACGCCGTGTGATTTGCGTGAGTGAATCGCGATTATCTCAGCTGCAGCCAGACATTGATATTGAACGCTAGGTAGGCACTGGGCGTAGCATTCGGAAAACACTTAGAATCAATCACATGAGTCGTATCAACCAAGTGAGCGGCCCTTGCGCTAGTAGTAGAAATTATCGATTCAAAATGTCAGCCAAAATGTGTTATGCACGTTCATTCCGTTGCACAAATGCCGTGTCGTGGGCACTACGTATTCTGCTGTACACTAGCGGGTGAAGGTATAGACTTCCTTGCTTTGAGCGTAGATGTAGATTTATCAGCTGATTGGTCGTGAGCCATACTTTGACTGAAGCGGCCGGAGAGACTTTCTGGTGTCTGTAGACACCGAGTCAGATAGTCGGCGACCAGATCACCTTTGAAAGGGAGTCTCATGAGGACTGATTTCCCATCGGTTGTGATCAGTTTGGTTTTCATAGTTGTAGCATCCATGTGTTTTAAAATGAACCTGTCTGGGTAGTCATTTTCACGAAGTATGCTAGCTGGTGAGTGGAGTTCGGCCGTAAGGAGATTTTTCTCGCCCTGTCAGCCAGACACTGAACTACATTTCGTTCATGGTTCAGTGAGACAAAGGTGTTGGATTTGGTGTATTGTCCGTCCACGTCGGTTTCCGGTAATCTGAACGCTTAAATGAGGCATCAGTTGCCAGATGTATTTTTTGGTAAATGGGGAGGACTGTTATTATCAGATGCAAACTGAATGGCTCGATGTACTTGACTGAAATCCGTTAAGATCTCCAGTAGTTCTGAATATTTGCCGGTTATGGCCCTCTATATATCACCAGTATAAGTTTATTTCTCGGGACTAATGGTTATCCAGGTGCCACATAAAAGCGTAAATAAGGAGGGGGGGGGCTAGTAAAGAACCTGTTGCGATGGCATCAACCTGGTTGTACAACGTTTCGTTGGACTGAAATTACTTATCAGGTGTGCGTCGTAATAATGCTTCATTAATAATTCGTTGACTGGTACATTCAGACATATGTAGTCACAGGGATGATCACACAGATGGTTTCTGTGTGCTGACGTTACTGAACAAGGAAGATAATTCTAATATTTACTTCCGTGAACGCGTTTACGATTATAAACGTATCTGGATGACCGTATTGACGAACCGATTCGAGAATTTAACCGTGGCACGACGTATGGATCTAGGGATTTCAAGAATGCTTTAAGCGGACGGTCTGGATTGCGGATTTTAGGTAGTCCATAGGGACCCAGAATAACAGGTCCTAGGGTTTCGATGTTATCAAAGGTGGTCTGGGTAATGATGCCAACATTCTTCATTTGTTTGAAGGTTTTAAGTATACTGTTCTCATTCTGTTTCGTTCAGTCTTTGTCGGGACGGCTTTTGCATTTACTTTGGTCACTCAAGGCTGGTAACGTCTTATCAAGATATTCATCTTTGTTGATAGCCTACCATTCCCTTCATCAGGATGCGTGAGGAGCATGTTTTGGCAGCTGCCTAATGACTTGAACGCCTCAAAATGTCCCATTGTTAAAGGGCTCTTCGGTATGGGACGAGTATAGGCATACTGGTTACAGAAATTAACAAGATCGGATGTGAATTTCCCAAGCACCTCCGTCGAGCATGGGGAAGTTTCGTAATTTGATTATACATGTCCTCAAATTGAACTTTTACGGATATGCGACTTTACTTATGCTGAGGGTAACATCGAATCATCTTGCCTCATCTTGCCTCGATTCACATTTGAAGCCCACATATACCGAAACTGTGCAAGTTCGAATCACTAGTGCTGTGCGCGCTCTATTTGGATTGTCGTTTCACTCTACTCAAGTCCTATGGAGAACTACTTAATCGTGTACATCAACAATTCATTGTGACAGTCACCCAAGATTACAGGCCACTAATCAGGACGTTTCCACTTTTATGTGTCTGCCGGGAGAGTGAATTCACCGGTTTGTTTCCTTTCTGGTTCTGGAGAGTTCGTTTCCATCACAGCCAGTGAGCCAGTAGAGAAAAGTATCTGCTGCCAAGCTACTTCCTCGGTTGGGGTGCCTACTCATGAAGTGTTTGCTCTTAGGGGAGTGTTGCAACTTAATTCACCTTGATCTACTGGCGCGTTGTTTTTCACTTGCCCTAGTGAAATTTCCAAATTCAATTTGTTGCTCGACACTGGTCGGCGAACCGAGTCAGTAGCCTGAACGTACGAGCGATCAGTGTACTCATGAGTAATATGTATTCGGTAGAAAATAAGTAGGCCACTCAGCATTTCCAATGCAAAATAGTTTCATCCAATCAAATACGGGTTACAACCTTCGGTTACAAATATCATCTTGAGGGTTTGTCATCAGTTCCTCTGTGCTAAATTTGCATGAATTACCCACATCTAGAATTCACATGGAAACTGTGCACCAAAAGGAATTCAACTAGGAAGCCATTAGGAGGAATATATTTTTATGTCCTGGTGCGTGACATATGAGGAGATTGCTGTTTCTTTGATTCCAGTTATAATAGACTCTCCCAGGCCCCAACGAGTTCGTTGGAATGGATTTCTGCTGTGTATAGAAAGGGGTTTGATAATTTACTAAAGAGACGATATGTAAATAAATAAATGAAAACGAAAAAATCAATAATAAGTCAACCTGAATGGTAGTTGTTGGCGACCGGTCATTCGATTTTTTAAATATAAGAAATTAAATAGGAGATCAGGCAGTCCGATAAATGAATCAAGATCAACCGGTCGATACAGCTACATCGACCATTTCTAGGTGTTGTTCCGCTAATCGCGAGTAGGTTTGTTGTACCTAACCTTGGGTTTCTGGGCGCTTTTGGTGTTTGTGATAAAGAGGCTACAGGTTTGAAAAATGGGCGTGCTATTTGATACTATTCGGCAATCCGGCTACAAAGATTGGTGCAATCCACCAGTTATATTTGACAATATTTCAAACCTCCATACTGCAGCACAGAATACGAGTGCTTCGAGCCGTCAGATCTACCGGGGCACCCAGAGGCCACTTCTGCTTCGTAACAGCTAATCGAAGGAACGTTTCACTTAAATTTGTCTGTTACTGAGCGATCGGTGACACCCCTCGAGATTATTAAGAAAATCTAAATGCTTTGATGGGATTCTCACTTCCGTTCTAGTGATTATAGCCCACTTCGAAGGGTCCATTGTAAACGAAAATGAAACGCTCTCGGACGGTCTACACGAAGGCACTGTTTCAAATTGTACCGCAAAAAAAATCGGGAGTAGATGTTGAGAAGGTCCCAAATAGAGGGACGTTTACACAGCAATCCACAGCAAATTTACGGTTCGAATAATAAGTGAAAAACAAGTATAGCTTGGATGGTATAGGTGACTTTCCGTTCAGTGAGTTAAAACAACCATTCTACGATGGTTGTCTAACCTCATCTAGTCCTTTACATATAGTATGAGTTTTGTCGGGGTCAAGCCACTTGCCTTAAACGGCATGAAAAAGGGAGCATGTCAGTTATGAGCTCCGATGGACCCGGCAGGTAGGGAAATTAACCCTTCACGGAGTCCAGGGCCTCTTTGCCAGTCTATCACCCATTCGAAAGGATATGACCGTAGATGAACATTGGACTACGACAGTCCTCAGTGGGCTATAAAGTCTGGAGGCCTCCCACCTATATAGTCTCCAACGTCTCCGCCATCCGAATTTTAATGCTGGATTGATAGACAAGGTAGCTTAATGGCTGGGAGTTTTCGGCTGTGAACTGAGAAGACTTGGCAATAATCCATGTTCTAGTTGACGCCGCCCTAACGTCTGAGAGACGTGTTGTTTGGACGCAGACCTTAGCCGCTTCTCACCGCGTCACACTTCACTGGTGCTATCAACACACACCTACTTTTGAGCTGATATCATACTGATTTATCTTATGACATCTTTGTCCTAGCATGTTGAACGTACTGAGAGTGTCGATCCGATGTCGGTTTGCTAATCCATTCCAACCACGGTCTGGAACAAGTCGAAACATGCTTCAGGCGTTCAGTCAACGGTTTTTGGAAATTGAACCAGATTTGTTTATAACAACGTTATAAACAAACCCTCAAACCCTGAAAATAAATAGTTAGTCAAAACGGTCTTCTTTGGGCATTTCTCCGCAGTGTGGAAGAAGCAAGAAGCAGGTTTTAAGGACTTCGAAAGATTGTTTATTCACAACCCTACTTTGTACGCAGGAGAAATTCATCCTGCTGGTGATGGTTCGTTGCAGAAGGATTTTACGCTGTCCGTTTCAGGGCCGTAGTCGAACGGCTTTCGGTTTTACGCCTAAAGTGGGTCAGACACATTTGTTCAGATCATCCAAACATTTAACGATTCATGTAAATTAATTGATACATACATGAAACGAAGAGAGTAATAACCTTGTGTTTTAGTTATTCTCTCCTAATGGGACACGATCTACCAGTATTGATTTACCAAGATCGGAATACATATTACGACAGCAGAAATTCACAGACAAGCACGCAACCGCCTTGAATGGAAAACACTTGGTGAATTACGAAAGGCGGGCACTGGTGTAGTGATCAGAGGAAATTGTTACTCGATACTTTTATTCAAACTAATGGGTCTTTGGAAAAAATCATTTCAGTTGTATCTCACAGAGAAAAGCAATCCATAACTTGCAACTCATGCACCGTCATGCGGCTGATTTAGCGAATAATTAGTTAAACAGAGGGTTGTTAAATAGGGGGAGCACCGTAACGGATGTTCTTTAATGTGGAAAAAGTTGAGTGATGACAACTTCAAATACTAATTACAAGCGACGACGGATCCTCTTCCCGAATAGCAGCTTCCCATCCAGGACGAATGGTATCTCGCGGACAGGTTGTGTTAGAGGAGTACTTACACAGGTGCTGTAAATCAGCCGGCACAGACACGGACGCCGATCTTCCTTGGGGGTGGGGAGGCACTCAAGGGTCAGTTTCAGCCTGTGCTTCTCCATAAACATGAATGCAACAAATACGTCGTCCACCCGAGACACAATAAAAGAAAAATCCTGCGAAAATGCATGTACAGTTTTCTTGATCCGGTTTTCTTTTGACTTAGTTTTCCGTTTCTCGAAAAGATGTCAATCAGTTTGGGTGCTGATATGATGAATTCACTTCATTGCAAGCTATTTCTTACAGTCCACAAACTAACATTCGCCGATGAGAGTGACGGAGGGGGGTGTCCCACTATGAACTAGATGAGGCAGTAATCAGTAATGTTCAGGAACAGAATGTTAAACAAACTAAGTTTTTGCAGAGTGGTGTGATAGTCATAGGCTTTGAATAGATTAATCGATTTTCCTATCGGTTCTACTACGTATTTTAGGTCTATTGTCAACCCTCCACGAATGAGCCGAAAGCGATACCTGTCGCAGCTTTTAAATGTTCTATTATACTTTGGCCATGTCTTTTTTTCTGTACTGTGAAAAATTCTATCATGTGATTTCGTTGTGGAAACCACTGGATCACAATTCGAGTGTCTCAGTGGTGAGCAGAGGTGGGTCCTCCCGCGCTCACGTGACCAAGTCTCATGAGGTTGGTGATCTTATCACATTCAAACGGGCAAGAGCTAGTTTACTTGGATTTTGGATGTTAAGTTCCCAAGGTATTACCAAGGCAAAAAGGAGGCCAATCAGGTGATTTAAACGGGTCAACTGTGGCGTAACAAATTGATATCTTGATTGTCTGAAGAATACCACCGACAACTGGATTTGCTCTTAACAAATTTATGGTTAGGAACAGCAATTCCCCCATGTTGCTAGTAATCTTGAGGCTGTGTTTCCTCACTTTCGCATGGAGCCATCCTTAGCAAACCCGTGATCCTCACAACACTCTAGCTTTCATCAATGGATTTTTCTGGCTTTCGATAGAGCATTGTAGTGACTGGGGAGGAGGTTCGGTAACAACGGTCAAACTCCATAATTCACTGCGGAACAACTGATTTTTTGTCACTGACTTTGTGTGTTACCACCCCGAACTTCCACTGTAAAATCTTGACATTGGTTATTTGGCCATGCACAGAATACATGGAATAATTTGACATAACATCAAAAGGTAGGAGGTCGCTTGAAAGATACGTTGTTCCGTGGACCGGACAGAGGACTCGTTGGTGCCACTTACGAGGGGGTTGTTGTTTGGACTTATGCACAGGGTGGCTGCTAGCTCTGAAGACTGACGCCTTGCCTCCGATAGTCCGATGTAATGCCCCTAGTGTTATGATACTCAGAGGTTTGAGGTTTTCAGTACCGTCACTTAGTTTAAACTATCTGGTGGACGGAAGCAGAACAGTGTGATATCTCACATTCACGGGGTCAACTCTGTTGTTCTGAAGGATGCAGTTTGATGTGAAATGGCCTGAAGGGCGCAATTTAGTAAACGTGAAATTGCACTAGAGTTATCGCTCTCATAGAATGTGGATCGATGGGAATTATGTTGGCGACTAGTCCCTCCTGGCACCAGAGATACTTCAGAAGCCAATGGTTTGATGTTCGATATCTGTTGAGTAAATATCCTGGGCTCAAGATTAATGCGAATATTATGAATATGGTACCAACTGTAATGCGAGACAGATTTCGCATACTCACTTGGAGATTATTATAAAGGAGAGATTCTGCTTATGTTTATTTGGCTCTCCAGTTGACAATAAGATAATTTGTAGGTGTATAACCCAAATGCTTTTGATACCTTAATGCATCGCCGGGAAGCAATATTATTTGTTGTCATCTAACGCCATGTACTGTTTGATCCATAATGGTCACTAACAGAAAGAATGGCATAAATGCAATCGCTGTGTTCTGGGATGTCTTCTGTCTCATGACTGCTGTTTGCAGTTTGTTGTGGTAGAACTCCATATTGGGAGGAAGACTCTTGACAGCGAACAGAAATCCGTCGACCGGCACTGGAGCTACAGACATCCGTCAGCTTGTGTGTTGGCGTGCTAGAGAAATATAACTGACTCCGCCACATTCAGCAAAATGCTTGGGTAAATGGTGTAGTCGTTCAGTGGTGAAAGGATGTGGTTATGAATGGTGTCAAATCGAAAGTTATGAACAGACGTTATTTTGGTATGAAGAAGTTTGCTTTGGAGGAGCATATTGTCACAGTTCGTGTTAAAGCGAGACCCTGATTTTCAGTTTTGTTACCACTGCTGGCATGTGGTGGTTTGGGGTGCTAAAATGTCGATAGAAAATTTCAAAAAACAATTCTGGAAACGAAGCAGAGAGCTGGTTGGCACTCTGAGATCTTGGTCGACTTCCTTTTCATATCCGTTCCGGGAAACTGGTTGAAGGTGTTGACAGTGCGGGATTTCATAAGATCAAATGCCATTCGAAGATTCACATCTTTACAGTTCGGACTTGAACGCTACAAAAAACCGCTTGACGCCCACTGACGATTTGGGCCTATCTTTTTGCACACGTCCGTCTTCCATAAATGTGTGAAATTCAATTCTGTTATTTTTCGAAGATGGTCGGGATTTCAGGTTCGAAGTTCTAGGGGTTTTATCAGAGGAACGCCACGACACGAACACCTACGAACAATAACGGCCGTTCAGTTTTCTAATCGCGTAAATCTTTTTCCAAAAAAGAGAGATACCGGTTATATTGATGGCAAATTAAGCACAACATTAGGCAAAAAGTTGCACTGGGAATATAAGAAAAATTGTTCTGTTCTGACGAAAACAAGCCATCCGGATACGAAACCGAGCGGTTACGAGGACTCGAACACAAAAGTAATTGGTATAAAGCTAGAGAAACTTATTTTATTTCTTAACTTTCTGGCAGTTATTTTAATCTTTAACATAAGCAGAAAAGACATCTGACAAATCGATAATTCACTACTCAGATTTCAAATTACAAACACATGTTACTTTCCCTAGTAATATGCACTGTCACACTGGTAGAATTCCGTGCACTCCAAGCCAGCGCACGTTTTATTATAATTTTCATTTTGAATTTGCTCAACCAAATCAATCATAACAGCCGTGTCCAAAGTTTCCAAATGATCTTTTTTTGTCTGTTTATAATGAACTACCTATTGCAGGAAACTCCTACCCCTCTCAGTTTGGTCTCAGTTTCCTGGAAATCCCTGCGCCTGGAGGGTGGTCTATGCAATATGAGTGCATAAATAAACGGTGTTTTTGTGGACTTGTCCCATTTGTGTGACAGATGTACTAGGATCTTTCCATATTGCTGGCAGGAATCTGAACAAATTACCGGCAGCAGGGTAGAAGCGATTACAATAGAGTGGCCGTTTTCCGGAAGGTGTAGAATCCCACATTTCAACTGAGAGCAAGTGGATGGAGAATCTCTGGGAGAACCTGCGGAGTCAAACACATATGACTCCGTCGGACTGTTTTAATGAAATGCTGGTAGTAAGTAGGAGCCTGAAAAATTCCGCTGGAGATTTCAGGCAGTAAATCGGCCCGCAATAAGGTTCTCTAGTTTTGATCCACTTGGATTTCAGGGATACCTCTAACGGGTGAATAAAACGGAGATCAATGATTTCAAGGAATGAACGTTGAGACCAGATCATCAAGATGCTTCTTTACAAGCGTGCAAATAAATATCGACTGTGTAAACGGACACATCGGGTGACGTGCATTTGTTGATAGCAGTAGAACAGCGCCAATTGACACCGGAGGGAATCTATCACAATCCCGCTCGGGGGAACTTATTCACTTTGCTTATTTGATACAATTTGATGACAGTGGCTGCAGTGCTTGTCCGGTTTCTCGAGAGGAACTAATGAAGTGAAACAATAAATCTAGCCTTATGGGCTACCTCAATATGTTCAGTCAGATGATTGGCAGACATCCTCACTTTTGTAGGCGCTGTGACCGGAGGTGCATCTTATCCCATGATTTTTGGGAAACATTTTAGACCCCGTCTAATGGTGACAAATCTTCAGGAAGCACAGTTCTCATGAGGATACTTTTCGTGAACTTCTCAGCTCAAATAATTATACTGGGGTCTTTCGGACGTCGGCAGAAAAACGAACTTAGAACCCACTAAATCCTCTTCTGTGAGACTTCAGCCATATCAACGATCAACGGTCGAATTAACTCGAACTCGAATCAAAATTATTACTTGCTACGGGACCTAATATATACACAAGAAGTTAGATAGATAGACAGATAGATGGATGGATGAACGGATGGGTAGATAGATAGGTAAGCAGATAGACAAACAGAATATAGACAGAGGGGTAGATAGAATAACTATCGATGATGGCTTGTGTTTTGTTCGCCGAGCTTGGCGATTAACTGGCAATAGTTTCATCCCATCCAAGCAAGCATCATCAGTGTGCAGTTAGTTGGGTCGCTCTTCTCTTCCCGCATGCGCTTATGCCGTCTGCAAAGTGCGCAGCTAGGCTATAACGTGACTGGCTAATCATTGTTCGTCATATTCAGGGTCTGATTGATCCGTTCGCGATCTTCGTTGCTTCGTGATCTACAACCCGAGCTTCAAACATTCCATGACACTTCCAGGTATTTAGATAGAGTAAGTACGTTTTCGCTAAGCTAAACCAGTTTGAAAGGATACCAGCGACTTCTCATTATACAATTAGCCCTACAGACCGGAAGGAGTTGGGGCTGTAAATAGAGCAATAGCTACAGA
Organism: Clonorchis sinensis; assembly: GCA_003604175.2. Lineage (NCBI taxonomy): Eukaryota > Metazoa > Platyhelminthes > Trematoda > Opisthorchiida > Opisthorchiidae > Clonorchis > Clonorchis sinensis. The sequence continues at coordinate 184,704,898 of CM030369.1, read as the reverse complement.
AAATTTTCTCTTGGTGTTCTTTATCAAAACGTTCACATACCTGTGATGTCACCATCTTTGTATGGACTGAGGGGCTCCTTAGTTAGGGAACTAAGGGGAAACAATGTTGAAAAGTTATAATACCAGAATACCTGATAGTGTTTTAATTCAGAGGATGATAACTATAGACAAACTAACCTATTTATTCAAGCGCACTTGGAGAAATTTGTATATGGGACGCCGAAATAGTATCAGGAGTTTTCAGGCCAGTATGTAAAATCGGTTTGTAGCTTTCCATATGGTTGCGGGGATTATTCCATACCAGAGCAGGAAAAGGACGGATATACTAGAAAAAAACTACGAAACATTTAACAATAAACGACGCTGGAAGGAAAACCGTGTGGGTATTTAAACTAAGTAGGGTTTTTGATACACAACGAGCGTTTATAAAGCTTTAAGGGAAGCGATTGCATGTTTCTAGTCCAACAAGTAGGAGATATCAGTAGATCAAGCTACATGTATCCCTCGGAAGTTGGAATTTAGAGCTCATAATTAATTACATGACTGGGCAAACTCTCGGGAAAAGAAGGTACAAGAGAGTGATAAAGTGATCCATTTGTTGAAAGTTCACAGAATGAAAATAAATTTCACTTTTGTTAAACAAGGCCAGAATACCGTCAAATGGACATTTGAGGTGTTAAAGTTCAAATCCCTACGATATGGAACAGCGACGAGCTCAACTGCTAGGCTGCTCACCATATGGTACCGAAAAGGTGCTTTTCATTACATTGGTATAATGAAGAGGAGGATGGGTCTCTCTGCCTACCTTTAGCCAAATTAAAATTAGTCAGTAATCTGTCGAAGAACAAAGGAGCAGAACAAGTAGATTAAGGATTATTTGTCCGAACTTTTCAGTCAGCTCTGTTATTCAGTCAGCGTGCTGCGGTCATAGAAAAAAGGTACCCCGCGGAAAATGCCTCAAGGCTTGAGCCTTGGCTTGAGCTCCAGGATATTTGGACAGAAGAAAATAAGACAAAGATGCAATTATTGGTAGTGTGAGGATGTTTGATGCGGAGATTTCGTTCCAGTCATTGCTGAAAAGCCTGGAAACACCCTAGAGCTGTTTCATCTTTATTGGGAATCACCAGGAGTGCGCATTTTACAAACTTCAGGCTAGTAGTTTGAACGCAAACATTTCGCCCTGAGAGTCTGATTAGCATTGTAAGTGAATCGTAATTAGATAGGGTAGAATATCGCTTATTTATCAACTTTGGAATCCGAATAGTGTGTTGACCGGCTTCTCCACTGACTACATTTCAATTGGAAGTTTTGCACGTCGTGTGAATTATTTTTCTGAGTTACGTAAGGCAACTGACCCATATCTGTGGCAGAGGAGAACTTGCAAAATCCCGGTAACGATGAGTAAAATTGTCTACAATAATTTATCTGTGCGCAAACCCTTCGGTTTACCGGGAGTGATGCTTTCGTTATTATTGGTCTGAACGGAACGGCAAAATAGTGGGAGAGTTGTGCAACCGAAACTGATCCGGTTAAACGAAAGGTCACAACTGCAGTCGGAAGAAACTGGAATAGGTGGCGACAAAACACGTATTGTCTGAAAGAGATTCCAAACAATGTCACCAATTCGAAGACCACACATCGTTCTACACTGTTACAATAACTTGCAATTGATGGTCTTTTGTTTCTCTCTCACATACCAACTAAAAAGATCAGATTTAGCTCCTGCTTCAGGCTTGAGGCAACCATTTGGGGCTTCGTGACATAATGCACCTACTTTCAAGTGACTTTTCTCACAGTTTGTATTTGTTTGTTTGATTGTATGGCCGATGATCCTTTGTTGAAGGACAGTTTGAAAGATGTATTCTTGTGCCCAAACCCGGATTCTCTATCGACCATTACTCATTTCCTTTGACATAATATCCGTACAGTTTCTTGGTTACCGGGTAACGAAGAAGACCCTACGGACACTCATGGCTTCTTATTCAGCTACTGTTCAGTTACTGTCCCTAACTTCGTAATAACTAATATTATTGATATAAGATCCGTTCATCTTCCGCACGTGATATTTAGAATAATATTGGGTCTGGGGCGAATGAGCGCTCAGGGTTAATAAGATGTTTTTCGGAACTGCTGGCAGGCTGTTGATAGCAAGTTAGTCATAAGGCACTGCAGAGTATGGCAATCAGCCAATTTTTATGCCAGCTGTGGAGTATGGCAATCAGCCAATTTTTATGCCACTTGAGAAACGACTGGACAAAGGATCTATGAATAAAAGAAAATTAATTTTCTCACTTGAATTTTCTCACTCCTCAAGTCATTGTCCTGTCCCAAATATCGAAGACAGCGCAACTTTTACAAATGTTAACTGGGTAATACCAGGTAAAACTAGCTCAAGTTGAGGAGGTCCTCTGATAAGAAAAACACCTTTATTGTGCGGTGCCTCTATTGTCCATGTGCAGTCTTAAAAAGTTCAAGTTCTCTTAAACTGGAATTTATTGTGGTTCACGATTCGCTCAATTTATAAACCCAATCACATTGAAATATTGCGAAATTTTGTAACCCAGCTTGAAAGACCAAAATGATGGCGTTTAAGATGAAAAATCTGGAAAGTACATTTCAGAGACTTGAAAACTTCAGGCTCTGGTTCAGTCATGCTGTTTGAGTGATCTTGAGGAAGTTGACCTGTCAGTAAGTTTTGACATCCGTTCAATAAACAGCGATAAAGGGGATATAATTTGGAAGATGAAGGTCAAATACTAAGCAGGATTACAATTCCAGTCATTGGGTTTTTTATACCCAAGCTCTTGATATGGTATATTTGAGTAAAAATTGGGAGAGTGACCAAGGAATTTTTATGAAATAAGCGCACGAACGCTATGCAAAAAGGGTTCGGTGTTCGCCTCGTGACTTGTAAAAGAGCCTTGGGTGAATACAACTTCTTTCAGTCAATTAAAAACGCTAGAAAACGTGTCACTCAGTTAAGTTAACAACACAACTCGGCCACCATTAAAGCGGTGCCTAGTAATTACTCACTGAACATAAAAATTTCTAGCTGGAAAGGTTTTGGTCGTCAATTAACCTTGAGTTATGTGAACGAATAAACTTCACTGAACATTGTGACTGGTTTACAATTTGGAAGAATGTTTGTTCTAATTTGTTTCGGTTATTAGCTCACTGTGCTAAAGATATGGTACCTGGCGACACTGCACTGTCCTTATTATAATTTATATAGTTCATTCGTACTACTTAAGTAGGTAAAGAAAACACGTAGTAAACCACTGGATTAGTCTGAATACATCTTATGAGAGAACCATTGTCTGCGCAATGCAGAAAAGTCGTCAATGAACTTTTATTATGAGACCATGGTATGTTCCACACATTTGAGGAAATATTATGGCACACCAAATTTTTAAGGATTCTGGACCATACTTCTTTGGTTTTTGATGAGGTACGGCCGCCCTCCGGCAAGTTCTACGCAACTGAAATATAAATACTGCTGACCCCGATCGATCGTGATTTCATCGGCCGAGAAGTCTATTGAAGCCAACGGCCACATGAGTAACCAAAGGATATAGTCCGAAATCTGGCTGGAAAAAGTTTGCGCTTGTGGTTAGATTATTTCCTTGGAGGAGTGATTAATATTCCCATGAAACCGGAAAAGATGTAAGTCAAACTCCTAGGATGATGCTAAGTTATGTGTGATTTGAAACATGGAACATTTTTTGGTCGTATCATATCTCAAGTATGTCGCTATATGCCGAAGTGTTTTGATCGGTGAACTTAGTAGACAGTATACACCAGTCACCAACTTGCTGAATATGTGTTAGTCTGAGAGACATCTCGGGGAAGCTGAAAAACGCTTTCGTTAGCCCCTTATCTCTGTAAGGCCAAAATGCTAAACGTGTGAGTTATTGAACGCGCGTCCTTATTGACAAAGAAATCTATACCTGTTTACGGTTTAGCCGTAGTCTTCATGCAGTCTGAGTTTCTTTCAAGCGCTATGTGAATGAACAGCTGTAAATTACACACGATTCAATCCGTTCGACATCACGGCAGTGATTAGTTTGTCATTTAGCTCGAAGACTCAAATCTATGTGAACTGGCGAGAAAAAAAGTGTAGAAAAGCGTGACTGATTAATATGGAACACCACTGTCAAATAATACTACAAGTAAACGATAGACTGTAGATGGCATAGACCAACAGAACAATGAATGCTTAAGTAGAAGAACGGGCAATGCGAATCCGATACTCAGCATTGAAACCTGTCGCTTTCCGTCTAATAACCACCACTTGGCTGAGAAGCAAATCCAACGTGTCTGCCCAGTGTGATAAAAAAACAATAGTCATTCATTTGCAACTAATGTGTGTACCATTAGTCCCTGCTGATTTATTTAGGATTGGCACTTACAAAAGTCGCCCATTGGTCTTTGTTAGAAGTTCATTCTTTTGACAAGTCCTGTAGTGAGAAGTTGGTAACCAATAAGATCCCCCTACTTGCCCGGAATTCAAGCGAGATGCGTATCAGTTTGAAAAATTTGAATAAGCTCAGTGCAATAAAAACCCACGTAACGAGTGGCTAAAATTAAGCATTACGATTGCTTCTGAACGCTTCAAAACAAAACGGCTCAGGAATGACTTTTAAGACGCCTCTTAAGTAAATAATTGTGTAGATGTGACCTGGAGCTTCTGCACTGCCCAGAATTAGTGTGTGGAAAAAATTCTACACCACGGCGAAGTGGCTATCTTCAGTCGAGTTCAACTCAGTTTTAACTGAGCTAGAAATTTCTGAACCTCCATTCCGTAAGCCCTCTACTAATCGTCTTTTCATTCAAACGACGTAACACATCTGTTCAATTCACTTGAAAAAACAATGCCGGACTCTGGTATTAGCTCCAGCATATCTTTGTTTTCAAATTGGACGGTAGTTAAATTTTTTGGCTCTCTGCTGAACAACTTTTTTCTCTCGCGTTTCCTATTCACACCATACAGTGCCATTCAGAGACCAGGCAATGAGGTGTAATACATTATTGGCAACACTGAGGAAAAGACTATATATGCTTGTGACCAGCGTCCATAGTCTTCTTTAGGATGACCACCTGAAACTAAGAATTTCGGAACTGCGTTATTACAGTCACATATACATTACGAAATCAAAAGTAGGATGTGGAGCAACGGCAATACAAACATTGTCAAGATTATTTCATGATCTATTCCCACCTTCTTCCAAAAATAGTAGTCCCCATTTGTGGGCAGTGTCTTAGGACAGACTCGGTTTCACTGGAATATTTCGTTTAAGGCTATATTCCTCATTCTTAACTTGTCATTTTGGCAGAACACAGCTTCACAAAATCCTCGGAATGTGTAGGGCCTCTTAGCACTTTTTTAAATATAGATATTAAGTACGATCAGAATGTAAGCGCTTGTGGGTCAGGTCACGAGCATGAATGATGTAATTTGGGCAGTATCTTTTGAATAGCTCACATCTTTTAAACCGCTCTATAGATGGACGATAATGACGAGCATTTGTTCAACAAATAAAACTACCTTTATAAGCCCAAATAAAGTAAGTCTCTTAGTCATGTTGCATACGTGTTGAATATATCCGATCTTTAGCTGTTGGTTATCTTTCAACCTCATAACCGAACCTAACACATGAAGGTTGCTAAACAGATCTGTCCATTGAGAATAAGCGGTGGACTCATTTGGAACACTGAGATACAGTAGCAGCAGCACTCTCAGAGCTTGCGGATAGCACTGGCTCGTAAGGCCTCAGGGCAGAAAAGCCGGAAAAAGTACCGCCGCCGAAATGCATGACATCTTAGCTATTTCACCGCACTACTTTTACTGAGCATGAAAGGCGAAAAAAGTGTAGCAGCAACGATGAAATACACCGGGATGCACCACATAAACAAATGAACGTGTTAAGGGCACATAGATCTCCCGTTTGGGTGCGTCAGCCATGAAACGCCCAAAGGTGAAACAATTCATAGAATCAACAGCAACTGTCCTGTAAAAGGAACGCGGCCAAGGATCATGTCAGTTGGATCTCTGAATGCAATGATTTGAACTCGGTGACAATCAATAATTAGTGTGAGTGGCCCCGAAAACAAGGTTCATGGTCAGAAATGCTTGACCTATCGAATGCCTGCATGCAGGGTTAAGTTGGAACTAATTTACACGAATCAGAGGTGATTTTAAGTACAAGATACTCACAATAATGTATATCCGAGAGATTAAAATCGATGGTACATTAACGAAAACCTGTTGCGAGGTGTCAGATGGCACAACAAGCAGCTCTAGCAAATTTTTTAACTAACAGAGCACTGGTGTCGTCTGTCATTTTCTAAGCCAGAAATCCAGCGGTGAAACTCACTGGCAAAGGCGACTAAATTTGAAATTGTGTCAGAACTAGAAAGTTTGGAAGTTTGAAGTGAGAACTGGTCAGTCCACCAAATTGTCACAAAGAGCTTGGGGAAACAGAACGACAGGCTCAAAGGAACTCGCGTTCTTTGCCACAAATAAAATTAGATGACTCTGCCACCCTGTGATCCCCATGCTAAGTTTGTGCGATTTGACAGCATAATGCATCAGTCCTATAAGAAAGCCATCAACAGACTTTCTAAGTGGCAAAAGTGATGTGAATAACGATACAGATTTTGTATTAAATAAGTAACGCATTCGGTACGTTTGGAATGTAATCTCTGGTAATTTCCTTTTCTAAGGAAGACTTCTGGAATGCGAGAGATGTATTTGTGAAAAACTGATCAAGAAGGGTTCAAACTTGTATCCTTGCTAGAGCAAAATCGAAAAACACTGCTCCAGGGAAACACCGGTGCCTAGAATGCAAACTCTTTAGAGTCTTTTGGAAGGCAAGGGAGTTCTTAGTTTACTGAATAATCTTTCAAAGTTCATCAACAATTACTGGTGTTGAAAACGGCATCCGTTGACCAAAAAATATTGTGTGCTGCAAACGAGTGGATCGATGGACGAGAACAAATTTTTTGTCACAAAATGCACCATATCCGAGCATCCTTAAAATGCTTTTTCCGCGTAGGATCGGAGCTAACGAGCCGTTAAATGTCGTGGTTTCAAGGTTATTTAGGGTTGTTTGTCACGCACATGAGTTTTATTTAGGGGTCGTTCGCTAAGAGACAGCAAAAAAGCCGAAACATTTTGTTCAGCTGTTTTCGGTTTTGCCGGAAAATATTTTTCTCCGGTGATCTACGCTCCTTATCTTGCCTCGTCTAAATATTTGAATCTCTGGATTTTTTGGTCCGTTTGGTGTGCGGAAATACTATTTTTCAGTTGGAGAACGTGAGGCCAAACGGTATCAGCTGCCAGTTAGATGAGGATTTATTACGGTGAGCCATAGTTAAGGAAAATTCACATAATCTCTTGGGGGAAATAACAACATATCACATGCGTTGTGTTGGGAAAAGAGATTCCACGGGCTGCCATCCAGTGATAGAAATAACAACATATCACATGCGTTATGTTGGGAGAAGAGATTCCACGGGCTGCCATCCAGTGATGGCATAAGTATGTAAATAAATTTGATAAGTGTGATTCACACTTATTTGTTGAGCCTGAATTTCGATTCAGTGGTCGTATGGAGTGAACGCGTATGCACGTCTGAAGTTCTAACACTTCGCTTTGTACCGTGAGCAACAGACTAACATGCACATCGTCGGTTCTGTCGGATATCCAGTAACGGATATCCAAACTATTATCGTTGTCTCTCGACAAAGTGGACGTTTTACTGCCCGAAATGTGAAAAATGTGAGCGCACAGCGACCGATACTTCATGCAGTTTCTGGAAAACTACTAACCTATCAGTGAGTTTACTACTTTTTTAGAGTAGGCGAGTCTGGGCTTCTGCATCAAGTTATTCAATACCTTACTAGCAACCTTCAGCAACCTTATGAGTAGTCCATTACGAATATACATGTATCGCGATATCTCGAATATCGTAGCAACTGGAACATGAGGCGGCCTGGTGCAGCACATTCAGTTGACTGGAGAGATTCATGTGAGTCTCTCGCAAAACCAAATTTTTTTGCAGATGAGTGTATTTCGCTAATAACCTCATGTTCTTGTCATTAATAGATTTAGTTTATTTTTCCAGAGTAAAAATTGTAGTACACCGGAGGCACAGACTCCACTGATTGGTATTTACTTGGGTGAAGGCAATGTATTTCATCTGAACAGATGTATCATGCTGATGCGTCGTTACCGAAGGGCCTAAAGTTCCGACCAGTGTACCCACATGGGCTGAATTAGCTTTAGTCCCACTCTGTAAGTACAACTAATGGTCGCTAATTCGCAATACAAGGTTGGAAAAATTTGTATTTCACGCTACGATGGATGTTGGTGCATAGTTTTTTGAACGTATTTTTGGAGCAATCTTACGAAAACCGAATCATAAAACGTAACCAGAAGTTAAAATCCATATAGGAACGAGTAATTACGGTTGAACAAAACCCTTTCAGTTCTAAAGTATCAAATACCCGCAAAACACCACTCATCATTCTTTAGAGGACACCGCTAATGACCTTGAGATGCTCCTTAAATTCTACCCAGCTAGAAACGGTGGTTTAAACCAGGGCACCGCCATGTTCGTCTGTTGAAACATTGCACTTAGCTCCAACTATATACACAGCAAGTCACTTGCATTTGCCGTCAAACACACACTGATAGCTTTGAGAAGAAACTGGAAATATGGGCAAAGCGTTATCCGCCTAATCGAATTCTGGAGCTGTTAAGCGACCCGAAATCTGCTACCACTTGGGGGCAATTTATAGGTCACCTCTGCAATCATAAGTCTTGTGATCGAGTCAACGTAAGGAGTTATGACTACATTCGTCATCCAGAGCTGTCACGAGATGTGGCCACTCATAAGGACTCCAGTTCCTTGGGTCATTATTTTTCAGTCGGTTGTTGTACACATAAAAGGACCTGGAGTGGTCTTTAGCCTGCCCTAATTCTATTGAGGGCAGAAATTCAAAACAAGAGTTTTCACGTTTCACTTTTTTTTAGTGCTTTAGTAACGAGGAACAAAATAGGGCTGGTAGCGCCAGTAGGCTTCTAGCTGAAAGCATCACACATATGTGTGCTTACACCAGAATCGTGAGGCTTACTCTACTGAGATTTCGCAAACACGTGACATGGATTCCATGGTTTACAATGAGCATAGATTAGATTCACTTAGAAGAACGATTCTCCATTGGACTTTCCCAAATCTCCTCAAACTATCAGAAGTTCCGTAGTGCATGATTTCGTTGGGTTCTGCGAGCAAAGACATAATAACAATTAATGGTCTGTTGATCGATAAGATAAACGTATTGTCATAGTGATTAGATTATGAATGACCCGAATTTTTTAACAATGGGTTTACATAGCGATACTACTATTGAATATACAAAGCTTTTACGTATGCTTCCTCGCCTAATCTCGCAAGCAGTACTTGATAAAATTTCTGACTCCTCATGGCTTACACAGAACTAACGCTGAAGCGCAGACGCATGGGTAAAGTACGATTTAAATAGGAGCACCAAATGACCCTGCCCAGATGTATTTTCCGGACAGGGCTTCTCCTAAGAGCGGCACTTTGGCCAAGCAAACAGTTTACACATCAATGGCTCAAAGCACTTTGTACGACCTAGTAGGCGCCAGTTAGAAGCTGTAGCGATCATGATCATATAAAGACGAATACAATGGTCGTCTGAGACGGCGACTCTTTGCAACGGATGTCAGTTTTGTAAAAAGTTTACCATACCTTCCTTCATAGTCTCCAATTAGGAAGAAGAAAACCAACCTTGTGTACAGATACTTGAGCTTCTATTCCTGAATTTTCTGGGGAAGATATTTCCCGAGCAAGGGCGTTTTACAGGCAGTTCACGTCAAATACAACATGGATTTCTTGGGCTTATTTGTTCGAATGAATAAGCAGATGTTAATCTTTATTTCAAGAAACCAACGGATGGACCTCATCGGTCCGACGCAACACATTGCAGCACATTTGTAATGTGGAGGAAAGTGCACATTTTAGACTTTCTTAAAGAGATTTAACTGGTAAACATGAAATAAAAACCGTTCGTCATACAGAGGAGGATCTGTGTACAGGTAGGCTCTGTTTAGGCATGCACTGAGAGAAGGCACATTAAAGGGATATTAGGTTCTCTCCATTGTAGAGAACTTTTCCTTTTTGTGGGACATAAACAAGTGCTGGAGCTCAGGCGAGTGGCATCACAATCGAGTGGACTGATTATATTTCTTTAAAGTGTTAATTTTGGAAGCAGTCTGGTCCTGAAATCTATCATCGCTTAACTATACTCAAGAATCTTTTAACTAAACGCTGCAACTCTATATTGACCGTGTATTTGACTGACTTGCATCTATTGTCTCATGTGCCACAAAGCCCTGCTCTTATCTGTTTTGTGGTCCGTTGTTCTCACTTCAACAGTGAATGTATCAGAATATTTATACTTGCCGGCCAGTTTCTATGGCAAATATTCAGTTCAGAAGCTACAGACCACTCTCAGAATAGACTTATCAGACTGAAAGATACACAAGTTAGGAAATTCGTCCTCTAGCTGGAACAAAGAGTATCAGTCTTGGATTGAGTTTCATCTTCTGATGGATTGTGGGGCACAACTGTTGCCAAAAAAGTTGTTGTCTTTTGCACAATCTGTCCTAAAATAGTAGGAGTTGTTTATTTAAGTTGGACAAAATAGTCGACAAAAAGTAGAGAGACAAACTAAAAACAATCTTCACAGCCACGTGTGGCCCCAGTGGTCTTGAAAATTATCATGATGGAAATTGTGTGACTAATACAATGCTGTTGCCATTCTGTGATTCGTTTATTCAATAGTTTGACAAAAGTGTGTTGGATTATAAGTAATGCACTACTCATAAGGTTGCTAAAAATTCTTCGACAGCCCACGACCGGTTTCGCCCTTCTTGGGGCTCGTCTATGGTTCCGAGATCGTGTGATCTATCAAGACCCTGCCAAAACGTTTTGCTAAAAAGATACGAAATTCCATTTCCTCATAGCGGTCGATATTCTAAACTTGAGACTACCATACTCGAGTACATTTTCCGCAGTTTTTTTTGGGCACGGTCACGTATCAAGTACATGTTTGTTACAGCCCAGGCAATAAAGTTCTACAAGAATTTCGCTAGTACTGCGAAACTAATATGGCGTTATTCCTTCTGACATCTACCCTCATTTGTGTTTTTCCTCAAGCGAAACGGGGAAAGATCAATACCAAGTCGCGAGTGTCACGTTTGACAAAAGAGGTATGTTAAAAATTGCCTGTTGTGCTGCTCCAACGATAAGCATTTGGAAAAAACGGTTTCCATAATTCATTGTAGGAGCATTATATATACAACTCAAGTTAAGTCAAGTAAGCGTTATTCAGCACCAGGTGGTGATTTGCGCTGACTCGAATGTCTATTAAAACAGGTTAACTGGACGCAGCAAAATTGAAAACAGTTAAATTGCTGAGAAGACGCAAGCATAAGCTACAGAAGGAAAATCGATTAAAAATTGGATTGTTCAGCAAACGTTTAAGTAGATTTGATTGGGTCATTTTATGTTATATATCCATCAGAATTTTCAACAAAAATGTAATACGAATCACAAAGGAGCTTTAGTACTAGTAAGCTTAGCCTCAGGGCGCAATTTAAGAGATGGGATATTCAGCACGAAACGTCCTTCAGCTAAGCCGTTAAAAATTAACTAATGACCAATGAGACCAACGTGGAAGATAGATGCATGTGCTTAACGTCTTCGGAATAAAACAACACGGAACACACAGACTCCTAACCTTTGAGGAATAAAAAGAAAGCCTTTTCATTTCAATAGAGACTGAGTCTACATATATAGAGCAGGAATAGTTTTCGGTTTTACTTACACCAAAGTACTGGGAGGAATAGATTTTCAAAATGAGATGACCTTTATAGTGTTATCATGTATTTCAAGATGTAGAGACTAAACAGGCTGGAATTTGCCAAAAAACCCACTGATTTTAGACGTATGATTACAAAAGATATTTATGAAAAGCATAAAAAGTGTGAGGTAATTTTGTTGAACATTTTTTAAGGAGGAGGATTTATGCCAGCGGATTTCAAGCACTTGACCTGTGGACGAATATAAGCCGAACAACCAGCAACTGGGGAGGAAATGAAGGCAATAGATTCTTTCCAAAGGACAGCAGAGAGCACTGAAGTTGAACCGCACTAACTCCTTGTAGATATCTTAGGGTAGCACAATCGTTACTAGAGTAGATTTTGGAAGAGTTTCTGAAGGCGGAGTAGGAAGAGACGGAGCAGAGGCTCTCAAATGAGTCAGAGCATTCGACTGGATTTCCTGCCGTACGGAAGTTATAGCACGCGGAACACTACACTGTCTTATAAAGTGACATCCTTAAACATTCTGCTTGAGCAAACGACCTGGAGTGTAGGACGGAAGTTTTAAAGGCAAATTACAGCGTAGTGGAATAAGATACCCTAATCCGATATTTTGAATTTCTACAGCCAAGTAAATACGAGTCAAATGCAGCATAATTTGGGTCCGCTATCATGTCTTCTGATTAATCTGTTTCTGAGATCAGTTGGCGGTCAGAGGCGACTAACTTGAAATTACGCTGAAGTTGAGATATCCAAACGCAACTTCAGCCCGCGGATTGCTTTAATACCAATGGAAGTCACTTGGTAATGGACCTTTGAACTGATACTTCTACTAATAATAAAAGTTAACTAAACCTGCATTGGACTACAAAACAAAAAGTAAGTGAAATTATAGGGCTAGATTTAATTCTAGATGTGAGTGAGTGCGCACCATCGAGCCTAAACCAGTAGAAATGTATTTTGTCCTGAGTCTGGAATGCCAATGAGTACCGGGGTCATTTTAAACAACCGTGCTAACCCAGAAGACATTTTAGAACCAACGTTTGATCAGGGCTTTTAATAACAAATTCCCGCTTCTATTGACTATTGCCACGACAATAAATGAGCAGTCCTTCATAAAAAGACCACCCTCGATGAAGGCCACTGAGTGCGCTTTGCCTGCCCAACTCTATCAGAACAGAGCTAGTAAATCATCAGCAACTTTTTCTAGCCGGTGGGCCTTAAGAAGAGTTAGGCTAACCAGAATTTTCCCGATTCTTGTGAACAATAGGCAAATTCTTGTACCGAAAAAAGTTGTATTAAATATGTCCTTTTTGCAATCCATATTTTCAGGCAACTGATTAAATGTTGCAGGCGAACAACAAAAAGTTACAAATTTTCAGAGTGGTTATCTCATCTGACATTGAATTGTGTTTATATGCATTTGAAGTTTCGTAATAACGATGGGAACATTGGTAAAAACGAGCAACTGATAGATCTCGTTGTCCCGGAGTGCGACTGCCAGCTGTCAGCCAATTGTCACTGTCAAACGCAGTGGATGATATGTTTTCTGGAAAGCCTGTTAGATCAGAGATACAAAAACGGTACAGTCCGTGAGTCTTGGAATTGCGATCTGCCAAAAGTATCAGTTTGTTGACGAACTCATAGACGATCTGCTGTTTCTCCAATCTTTTGTGCTAAAGTCGCCTTGGCTAAATATTGACAAATTTTCAGAGTTACTGTACACTTAAGAAATTTTGTGGAGGAGCGAGGAGCAGAAGACTCATCCGTATAAGACAGGGTGGGTAACAAACAGACGATACAAATTTCTTTGTCGAATCGGATTCGTAACAACTTGTTGGCATCGGCAGCTGTTTTTGCTGTAGGCGAAATCTGATGATGCGCGGGAATGTGATGTTTCGTTATTATCGCGGACCAGGTTCAATCGGTTCCCCGCATGATATGAATGGATGTGTATCGATGGGCCTGTTTAGTTTGTAATATAAGCATCAAAACGTTTTGGTCCCGTCCTTCACAAATAAACATTAAATGTCTAAGTATTCCATTTAGTAATCACAGTTCTTTGCCAGGCGCAGACTAGAATTAATAGGAATCACGCAGTTTGAGCACAGCAACAGTTTCTATAATTTTTATTCTCCGGCAAAATCACTGTTTAAATACTCAATGAGACAAGCAGGAGACAGAAGCATTGGCTGAATCCTTTGGAAATGACCTTTGAAAGCAAAGTGATCTATGCTTGCCATGCGGCTTTGGCGTCAAACACTGTTCTGTAACTACGAGATATCATTCACGGATCAATATAGAAAAACGCCCTAGATTTAATCAGGTTTCTAAAACAGGCGATGATAAGCCAGTAAAAAGCAAGCTGGTGATGAACAAGCACGGCAGAACTATTTTAAACAATAAAATTTGTCCATTGCAACCCAATAACTCACCACATTTTGCCAACAATCAGTCAATTAAACCAATGCCTATCAATTAACTTGATTTGCAAGAGAGTGTTTTAGAGGACTTAGTTTGCAGTTTGAAAACTGGTGGATTAAATGACGTGCTTGCAACTGTCACAAGTTATGCCCAGAGGAGGAGAAAGTTTCAGGTTGGGAATAAAAGAAGTTTGAGTAGACCACAAGAACTAAAAGTAGCTATAGGAAACTGAACGGCTCACTACCTTTGCAATGTCACTTTTGATGCTTTCACCGTGCTGTTCTATTTTAATTGTTTTATGTGACGCTTCCACAAGTGGAGCCAGGGGAAAGGTAAATGAATTATTCTTATTTCTTACCAAACCTTCTTAAGGTAGCATAGTTTTGCTTTTTTAGCTGGCTACAACCGATGTTCTTGAATTGCACTATACGGGTCAACTATATGCACGTATGTTGAGTTCCGCAGACAAAGTGGATGTAACACAAGGTTGTAACACATTATGCATAAGGTTGCCGAAAACTCTCAACAGTCCATGGTTGATTTCACCCTTCTTTTTCGAACTAACCAGGTAGGCAGAGCCCTCGGGTTTTTGTCAACCAAAATTAGACGGAATTCACCAAACACTCTCATTTATACACCGATTTGTTTTTGTTGAGAGATTGAGCTGAAGCCAGCTGAGTCACTCATTTTTGACGGTAAAATTCAGCTGCATGTGCTGCACCAGGTCGCCTCATGCTTCACTTGGTAGGATATTGGAGATATCACAGCATATTGGTGAAATATAGCACACTACTCATAAGGGTATTGAAAACCCTTCGAAAGTCGACAATTGGTTTTGCTCTTCATGGGGCTCTTCAGGCTAGCGCAGTTCATGAAGTCCAGATAAGTTACCCGTCAAAATCAAATGATTGCGTGATGCCTAATGAGTGTTTATCTAACCGAACCTTACAACTCATAGTTTTAGCCGAAAAATTCACCAAAATTCCTTCAGCAATCAGTTAGGCAGATTTCAGTGAATGGCATCCGATGAGAAGCTCGTGTTGCATGTCGGTCAACCGAAGAACGAATAATTTCTCACTCGTGAGGAATTCACACCCAGGTGCGGTTGAGTTAAGCTAATGACATGTAGTTCGAATATCTTCAAATCTAACACGCACACCATGGTTCCAGAAAGGTCAGCCCAAGTGGAATGACCACACTCCAAATATGGTCACTTAGATGCTGGCAATCAAGTTCAAATTAGAATGGTTAGGCTGTAGCGCTCTTTCGGTGCCGAGCTGTCATGCCACCCGAAAGAAGCACGATGGCCGAGATACTACCAGGTTGACCAAGCCCAGACAGGAGCAGTCGAGGTGAAAACGTTGGGTTCGAAACAGGGACTTTCCGGTCCATTAGCTCCCGCCTTAACCAGCAAACCGTCTCGAGCTCACACTCAATTTTAGTCGGGCGATTTTACTTTTTGGGGATTACCCTCAATCCCAAACAGTGACCACCCTGATTGTACTCAGCATGTGAATTAGTCCTTCAGAACAGGCCATGAAGTACAACCCTTGCGTACAACTAACTGGTAAGTTCCTGACGGTTCTTACAGAAGCCGAGCTGTTTGTCAACAGAATACTAAAGGCTTCACTGATGCTTCACATGTGGTTGCCACTAAGGCACGTTTACTTCCGACAGTTATCCATCTAGAACGCTACAGACTAGTAAACAAACGACATGATATCAGTCACCAGAGAGTTTGGGTACTATCGAATCATCATTCAGACGATACTGTCGTGAATCTCGTGAAAATGAACCCTTCCCATGATCCTTCATTGTAACGCATCATGACGACGGGTTTACCTCCGTGAGGTGACCATATTTAGGAGTGACTACTCTTAGAATGCCTATTTTTGTTTTTGTCATAAATAACCTTTGAACGAAAAGAAGGCTCTTCCAAAGAGGTCATTTTGCTGGGTCTCTTCAGGTGGTTCTTCCTGGGGGAGAAACCGTGTGTAGTTCAGCAAGGAAATGAAAAAAATTGCCAGTGTAGAATCGGAAAAACATGGCGCTGCATGCTGATCTAAACCTGAGGATGTGAGATCGGCAAGCAACGACGGGGTGCCTGTTGATAGCTACTAACCGGCTAAAAGCAGCACCTGTCTTAATTTGTCCGTACCATGATGTCATCAGAAAATCAACATATTTCTGGAAAATACTCCGTTTTCCTCATTCACTATTAAATAAATGCGGATTGGACTAATCAGGAGAAAATGTGTTTGTTCTCATTAAATTTTATTTTGATTTACGTATGGTATGGTTGGATTCTTCTGGTTTCATACAGGTACTAAGAAACACTAGCATTCAGGAGAAAACGTTTGCGCCTATTCAAACTCACTATTTATTCAACCAAAATTCCTGACAACTCTTTGATAGTAACTGACGTTTTTTGGAGTTGCACTGCCCAATCGAGATGAGTCATCTGTGAGCTAGAGTTCGAATGACTTCGAGCTCCCGGAAAATGATGTCGTCGAATTCTCATTGGAGATATGTATGACGCCGATGGTTTACGATATAAAGCAAACATCTATAGAATAATGCTTGATTTTATAAGAAATGTAGGATTATTTGTTCGTAACACGTTTGGGCGCACAACTTTTTGTACGCAGATAGTCTAGACGTCCTCTACGTGGTTGATTGACTGAAATGACTGCTGCTCGCCGGACAATCGCCTACACACCTCAGCTCTACGAGGGATCTTTGTCATGATGTAACGAGTGGCTGTGTCTGACAGGTTATGGTGTCGGTCTCACCAGGCAGCATTTGGGGAAATTGACTTGTGAAGATGTCTGATTGGAAGGGTTATAATGCATTCAGACTGCTTTTTGAACCATTTTGAGAGCAATAAAAAGTAATAAACACCGAAGAAATAAATCGCATTACTGCTAACAAAAGCTCTAATAAAGTTTGAGAAAGCTCGAAGAGAAGGCAAAACATACTATGTTGTTTTGGTGTAAACAGGAACATTAAACACAATTATGTTTAGCGAGTGTGTTACCTATGTAGTCTTTATGATTTCGGACTGGAAGAATCCTGAGCTGTGGCTTTGTGTTTTACCATTACAAGCGTTCACAGCGCACCACAAAACATTTTTTATATGCTTGGCCGGGTGCATATATAGAAGTCGCAGCGACTTCAGTCCATTTTTCCCGTTACTGTGACCGAAAACATTCCCTGTGCTTGCATGATGTACGCTTAGGTGAGCATATACCCAGCCCAGAATCGCCCACTGACAAATGTTGCGCAATTTTGACAAAAAATGCTATCATGGAGAATGCCGATAGCTTAGTTTGTTTGCTGAACCGAGATTCCTGATTTCAGACGCTTAATTACAGCGCAAATAGGCCTAATCAGCGCGCGGATGATTTCACTTCGTCTGATTTGCAATCAAATTATAGAGATCATTGAACAGACCAACGATTACCCAACCTCAGAACGTTGCGTGTTCTTGCACGAGTTAATTTATCTACTTGCGCTAACTGTAGTAACAGAATAAATGCTGTTCCAAACGACGTAGCCATGTTTCTTCTGTGCGTCATTGGAACCGCGGCTGTGTAAGGCGTGGTGTATTATGAACTTTCTTTAAAGAGCTAGGATATCAATAACGATGATTGACGGCATCTCAAAGGAAAGAGTTAAAGCTAAATTTGTTCCAAATACAACCAGAGTAAACTGACCTGGACACTTTGGAAATAAAACACTAGGGTTTATGGGTTTCGGGGATATTGTAGCCGCATCTTTCGGTTGTACGATTCTACGCCTAAATTAGCATGAGTGTTCTGGCTGGTTTACACCAAAGAAAGGAGGAGTGAACTCCAAATAAGTAACCCTACCGTACGAAATGATGAGACCGCTGAGCTCAAGATTCCATTCTAACAGAGATCACAAGCTGTGCATAGCACTTCTCCGTGCCAGTAACTAAAATGTGAACATACGTTATACGACTCGAGGATTTTTCCACCCCACCAGACTTGTGAGATCTGAACAGCTACATTTGCTCGCATTTCATGTAAGGAGTTTTGATTATTCGACATACTGATACATAGCCCATTAGTTGCGCTGGCTTTGACGATCAGTTTACTTGCCTGATGCTATGAAGAATGTAATACACATTCTGCAGATATTCAGTGATTTATCTGTGGTCATTCACTGAGTTTACGAAACCGAAATCCATACCACGTTCAGTTTTGTACTCCGTCTTTTCTGCCGGTCTGGCCGCTCCAGTGACCATGTTTTTAAGAAAAACCACTTGAAAAAATGGACCCTAATTAAATCCCACAAAATGTACATAGCCCCAACTATCAGGGAATCTGAACGACAGTGATATGACGTCACAGAAATGTGACAATCGGCTGCGTGTGATCAAAACCAAATTAGGGGTAATAATGCATAGTGATTTATATAAGGTTTCGAAAAATTTATCGTGAAAAACGTGCCTATAAATTGTTTTATATTTATATACAATAATGTCACTATAGCTGTTAAACAGTTGGGCGATTTCGCCGTGATTATCTCAAGTCCTTATTTCTCAGGGACGAATACATAATGAATGAAGCAATAAACTACCCGCTCGTGGAATGAAGGATTAAACATTAACGTTTAAAGCAATACCGAAGGGAACTCTTCAGCGTGTGGCAAACTACAATCATTACCGTTGGAAATTGATCAGAAACTTTTGAATCCTGTAGATTAGCACATCAAAAACATAGTTCGCAGCAGAAAGTCTCCTTGTCACTTTCTATGAGAAGATATCTTCTAACCCATTTGGCTTGCTTTTTTCGGAAAGGAAATTACCGTGAAGAAATGAAATCCAATTTTAAATTCTAAAGGCTGTCACTCCAGCTGCGGTAAATTGAGGCAAAAATTTCCACATTCCAAAAGTTACATTTCAGTAGCAGGATGTATGTATGTCAACAATGATTATAAAGCGATCGACAGAAGAGTTCCATCGCCAGTGATGGTGCGCATAGGGAACGAGTAAAACAAAACTGAACAACACAAACCGTGCCTTGAATTGGTCAGTCCAACTTTACCAATTCCATATCACACCAATCTTGTTTTGGTTTGTATAATAGTTAATTTACACTTGGCGTTGCTGAAGTTGACTGCCATTAAAGAATGTTTATTTTGCCGGATGCTCATACGCGCAAACCAGTGAATATCTACTCGGCTGTTAGCACAAGGTAAAACCCAGGACTTCAATATACTAGAACAGATTTCCTCAAAGAACGACATGACTACGTAAAGGCTTTGAGTTGACCATTGTTCAGCTGAGGGAGCATAAGCATTCGATACATAAATATACGTTATTAAGGGCAATAGGGGTCGTTTTCAGTTACCGGCCCCATGTATCTAAAACTAGGTATTTGTTGCAACCTAATTCTTAAACAGACGAAAATGCAAGAATATAAATTTATTTTGCATTTATCAATCAAGTCAACCGACGTTTGTTCGGAAAACTGAAACAATTAATTTTGACTTTGGAGATCGAACCATGGCTCAGCGTGTTTACAACTTTGCTGTCAATGCCAGTCTTGAACATTCACTGTTGTACTCAACTAGAGGATCATGCCTATGCCTGGAGTTTAATTGTAGCTGAAACCGTTGTTTTGGTGTGTCACACTACGGCGTTTTCAGCAATTTTTTGTTACATCTGGCTGCTATCCCCACTCCAGTGCCTAGTGCCGGAAAAAGACTCGCCGACATGGAACACAACAGCTTTATCGCAAATAAACGGGTCCGAAAGTGCAAGGGGCTCGGCACTGTGTGACCTTGGTTCAAGGCTGTGTGTTTGGCGTTTAGTGGAGTTTGAGCGTCTCAGTAGTTTTCGGGCATTCTGGGATAATCTCCCTTTTGGTAGTCCAAAGAAAGATTATCCACGTGATTCAAGTTGGAAAGGTTCCAGATTTTTATGGCACGACCGGTAGGGCGTCTCGGTTGCAGC
Organism: Clonorchis sinensis; assembly: GCA_003604175.2. NCBI lineage: Eukaryota > Metazoa > Platyhelminthes > Trematoda > Opisthorchiida > Opisthorchiidae > Clonorchis > Clonorchis sinensis. Next base: position 184,684,580 of record CM030369.1, on the reverse strand, counting down.
AATGGATTTGTCTTGGCTGATACATGCGAAGCAGTGGCTGTTGGTGCTAGTCCGTGGAGTTGGAAGCTTTCGAGCAACAGGATGAGGTCTAGTAACTGTTCTTCCGCTTTTGGGGCACCTAGTCGGCCGTAGCTGATTGACATGCCGTCTCCATATCGGTGATCTTACCTGGACGCCATAAATCACCTTAAAGATTCTTTTGAGGACGAATCCAACAGTCCATCTTCGGTGCCCGGGGAGATAGTCTCTGACAAGCGCACGATTTTCAGGCCTGAACGTTGGTTTCCATTCTGTCGGTGGTTGAAAACACGTAAGTCTAGGCAGGATAACGTCCAGGGTAAGTCTCAACCGTCTGTTCATCATAACCTCTGCTGGAGAGCGACCGCCCGGGGACTATGGATTAGGTGTTCTATAATTCAACAGAAACGTATCCAGGACTTCTGCCGTGGTATTTTCCCCTTGTGTTTTTGTCAACACGTGTTTAAAGGTGTCCACGAACCGTTCAGCTTGACCGTTGGATTGGAGGTGAATTGATGGAGAGGCCGTGTCTTCGAACAAATCCATCAAACTGATGGGAACTAAACCCATTATGAACTGAGTGCCGTTTTCGGACACAATAGTTTCCGGAATACCGAATATTGAAAACAAATGCCGCAGTTTAGTGATGGTTGTCATCGTTGTTGTCTCAGACATACTAAGGACTTCAGGCCACTTACTGAATTCATCGACAACGATGAGGAAGCTTTGTCCGTTAATTGGTCCGGCAAAATCCACATGAATGCGCGATGGTTTTTCTGGCTGTGGCCACGGCTGCGGCGACTGTCATCTGGGTAAATTTTGGGCGGCTGCTTATTGGAAACAACTCTCACATACCTGCTCCATGTGCTTATCCATACCTGGCCAATAAACATAGTTGCGAGTGAGGGCCCTCATACGTCTTATCCATGGATGTCCATTGTGGAACTGTGCTAGGACCCGGCGCGAAGATTGTTGGGAACGATGATTCAGTATTAAGGAGAAGACAGTCACTGACAGCAGATAATGAACTCCGTCGTGAAAAATGTTGCCGGAGTTCCCCTGATGAACAGGTTGTGAGCCAGCTGGATTAATGGTACCCCATTGCCTTTCGTAGTAGGCCGTCATTTTTGGTGGGCCGTGTCAAAATTCATAGGTAGTTGGTCCATGGTCTCCAACACCATGGCACGGAATTCCAATTCGACTGCAACGGCCGCGTTAGACCGTGGTTGCGACTGCTTTCGTCTGCCTCGTGACCTCCGTGTTTGGCTGCTTCTTCGACTAGGTTTTCGCGTCCGGCACTGGCTTTCCTTGTGCCCGCGTCGCCTGCACACTGTGCCTTTTATACGGACACAACCACACAGAATGCCATTCGCCGCATTGCTAGCTTACTGACGAGGGCTTTGGTCCGTTCGAATTTGCCGCCAGGGGAGGTTGCCTAGAAGTCGTCTTAGCAATACTGAAAGTAAGGTTGGATAATCGCCCCTCCAACATAGCCGTGTCGTGCTTCACATTCAAGAAGCTTTGGCACTCGTGAGTTACTTCGGGAGGTTGTTCAGTGTTGTTCAGGAAAGCAAGACTATGCATCTTGTTTATAAAAACCGAATATCCGTCTTCTTCTTGAACGTGCCTTCCTGAACTTTCCCGGATATCCATTGTAAACGAATGCTACAAAGCGATTCTACAGATTCCGTAATAAATCCCACTTTCCAAACGACGAAAAGCGGAGTTAAGAGAAAGCATATTACTCGCATGCTAGTTTTGCCCACTGATAGCGAATAAAAAACAAATACGGACGCTCACCGAAAGTTGTTGAGGGTTGCTGCACAGTTTTGTCAAAAGTGAAATCTCGCATGTTCTTTGGCTGGACGAAGTTGGAATACTTGTGTTTTCCGTTGCGCCAATTTTTTTACGGAATAAGCACACTCTTCAAGGGTCATCTTTGTGCTTCAGTTTGATTTTGGAAATATCTCCGTGAGGTCTGAACCACGAATCGGAGGTTAGACTAAAGTCAGGGTCACAATGGAACTCCGAGATGCTGTTGGCGATCGAGGCAGCGGAATCTGGTGGTTAACTTTTAAGCTGTTACGTCAAGGCTTCCACCAAACTCAATTGCGCCGCTTCAAACCTATTTTTTGTTGCGGCAGAATTTCTTTCAACGCTTCAGCGGTTATTGTCATGCTTCTGTGGGTTCATTATCGCCAGTCTGTCATATCTGACTGCTGTCCCCGCTTCAGTGCCTAGTGCCAGAAAAAGACTTGCCGACAAGGAACATAACAGCCTTGTTGCAAACAAGCGTGTACGAAAGTACAACGACCTCGTGCTTTATTTTGGAGGGCATTGTTTGACCTTTATTTCAAGGCTGTCTGATCGGCGTTTAGTGGGTTTCGGGTATTCTGGGATAATATTCAGGAATCTGTCCTTTCTGACATTTTCACTGAACGTTTGGAAATGTTTCATGGGGTACGACTCTCAAGGTGATGGTGGATTAAACACCAGGCGTTTATCCTAGAATTCAACAAGAGCACGGGAAAATACAGACAACGCCATAGCAATGTTTTGTATGTTAAATCAAGCATGACTTCACTGTTTAATTTCCGTCACATTGTCAAAAAACTGTGTAGAATACAAACTGCTGCAAATATGAAGAACTTAAAAGAACAGCCACTAGATGCGTAAAAATCTCCCTTTTTTCGACTGAAATCCTTGGGTTTAACATATAACTACACGTGTGTTTTGGGTGACGATACGTAGCCAAATGCTCTCCGGTGGTAGAGCGATACCTGTTGGTGAAACACGTAGGGAGCACGGTTATTACTGTTCCCGGATAACCATCGTAAGTGCAAGGTGGATAAAATTCGAGCCGCCAACTAACTTTTGGTCATTGAATTCTGAGTTACGATACCAGTTATGTTTCGGAACATCAGACAAAAAAGGTATGTTTTGAAACCCAACATGAAATAAGAAATTCGAGGTCACCCGTGTTATAGGATCAGTAAAAAAATAAATTCAGTCACTTGAAGATTTTACGGTGATTTGAACGCTATTGTTAACGGGGCAAGAACTGATCTGTTATAAGTTTGTATGCAACAAGCTGAGTGACAATAATTACCCAGTGACAACGATTACAACCCGATGCAGATCCCTGATATAAATTCATGGTTGGGTAGAGATGCTGTAATCTTACTATTAGTTTTCTAGGCTAAGTCTGCTTGAGAAGCTGGAATGATGTGATTGTGAACACCTTTGCCCTAGGCATTTTCCATCTCTGGAGGTGCAAGTTTTCAGCTAGCTTTTCGAACGCTAGTTGGGTAATTGGAAGCGATTGCAAAACGCAAGATGGCGTTCTTGGTTCTTGGGAATCAAAACATGATGGTGCATCAAACAGAGTGCAACGCAAGGTGTTGGCGCAATGTTCTCGAAAACTCCTGTTGACGAGTGTGATGTTCCTAAAGCAGCTGTCTTGTTAAAGTTACTTTTCATATTCTACATAGAGATCTTAGAATCTGACGAACAGTGTACTATGTCATAATATGGGGCCGAGACTTTATACCACTGGATGCCCACCTGTCAGGGCAGAATATAGAAACCGCATGTCAGTGGACAGCTGAAAGCATCTAAATATACATATGGTGTTTAGTTGTTATCCTAACTACTATCCACGATATTTCATTACCTCAGTTTACACTCACAAAAAGCCTCCTGGTGCTGAGGCTTGTTCCCATTTGATATAGCAACCAGATGACAGAAACATCCTTAAAATACAAAGGCTGGCGTAACCAGTATGGCGAATTTCTTTTCTAAACATTAGCAATTCAGTTATATGAGATTTTTCGCTTGCCACAGTCTTTTTCAAACCAAAGCTCCCTAAAGTGTACCAAAGCTGTGCAACCCGCCTTTAGAGGCTTTCTTGATAAATAATACAGTTTGAAGACCCATGCGTACCTGGGAAATTCTTCCCATTCGTCACACTCACATACGATAATTTGGCTCTAGGAAATTCCTCTGAGTCGTAACGGAATGTATTTTCAAGCGTGACAATCCGCAAGTAGAACGGTCATCAGTTAGGTTGTGCATCCGATGAATTTAGACATAATTTTCGAAATTCTTACAACTACATACGCATCCAATGGTTTCCATCTCGATGCCATCTTCGAACCCCTCTGTTTTTACTATCTCCGCCTTTACATTTAGCTCTTATGTGCGTCATCATGCACATGCTTACCACTTTATGTCTTGATAAACTTGGTTTATGTCTGAAAACTTGACAGCAATGATAAATGAGGAAATTCTTCATTTGTTTTCCTCTATGGTCTTTGTCCACCAGACTTGAAATGTCAACTGAGCTGACCTTTTTGAGAATTCATTTAAGACAATCCATTACTCAATGCAATACCTCGGTGAAAGTTTGGACCATAAATTTGTAGTGAACAATAAAGATCAAAATGAGTGAACTACTTGTTTTTGGTACAAATCTGCTCTCTGCGTTCGGACTTGTTTTATGTAAGCACCGGTGATCAGAGCCAGTGACTTACCAAGTTTGTCAAAAACTAAGTGGTGTTTCCTGCACCGGTGAATTATCTTTAATACTTTTCACCTTCTTCGTGGACTTCACTGATAATTTATATCGAACAAGTGTACACGAACCACCGGATCCACACATATCCTTCTTCGTGGACTACACTGATAATTTATATCGAACGAGTGTACACGAACCACCGGATCCACACATAGCCCCACTTCTGATTGATAAATTTATGACATTCCGAGTGGCTTTACCGTATATGGATGATTTTCAGCGCGGATGATTGTGCCAATAAGATCACGGTAATGATGATGACTTTGACTGAGATTGGGTGCAAAGTCAGAACGGTCAGTATTTTTTAAACAGTGCAAAAAGTTACAAATAAAAACCGAATTGTTCGTGCGCTGTCAGATTTTGACAGGCCTACCGCCTAGCGGCAGATGCCAGTCAACCGCTGCTTCTACTGTTCTTTTCTATTTTGACTGTTACACTTTAATGTTACCTGTTACCTGTGGTGATCGAAAAGTTGGGTTTAAAAAGCACTGAATAATCGCCTTTAGTATTTCCAGCTAATGTTTCTCTTTCTGCATCATTCAGTGTTTAACCCGCTGGTACGATTTACGTCATTCAGATAGGTTGATGAATTCAGAGAGGAGAATAAAAACTTTTCATTTTAGCATGTAGAACGGTGTAAAAGTAATAGAAACGCGATTTAGATGGCTTTGCCTACTGTCATGAAAGAATCAGTCACTCCGTACTGTTTAGGGTCGTCCTGATTCACAATATAACAACCCAAGGTACTCCGTTTTGCTTCGCTTCTTTGGTCGAGTGAGCTTTTTTCGTGCAAAAATTTGTACACCACCAAAGGGCATATCTGTGGTGACTGTCTCCGACTGGGTGCAAATTGGTCTCACTACTTCAGTATTTCCTCTCTCATCATCAGCATCATCGTCAGCTGTAAAGAACCGTGTACTTGTCGTACAGTGGTTGCAGCTGTCACAGTTTCGTTCACGGGTGGTTTGGGGAGGTGAGGTAGGTAGCTGCGCATTGGAGGCGGGAGCTGATAAATTGATGCGTAAATACACCACTGTCAGTGGACTGTTAAGTGTTAAGTTACCAGCTGAGTTTTCTGGTAATGGCTTTTATACTTCGCTGCGAAGTCATTGTTTGACCGCCTCTGGCTTGTTTCCACCCTTCACGAGGTTGTGCGAAAAGAACCCTTCGAGGAATTCGGTCGACTGGCATACGGAACACGTGACCAAGCCAGCGCAATTTATGCAGTGTGGTCAGTTCCTCTCTCACGAAACATTTGCTCAGATGTGACTTATGGAACCGACTTCAGCTGATTGACCCTTACAGCTGGATATAGTTCTGGATATAGTTCTTTGCCGGCTGATAAAGAAGTGAGCGGATACTGACTAAGGTAGTCATTAGGGTTACACATATTCATTGTTTCACAGCTTATTTGCGACTGGCTAAATAGCCGATGGCGAATATTGAAATGCATTAAACAGCCGGTTAGTGGGCTGAAATGTTGCATCAAATGGAATAGGATTCGACACCAAAGTCAAAAAGGATGATTCTGATTTGTGTCAACCTATTGGTGGTCTAAAAGTGTCCAAATCTGCTGGCTTTATAATATGAAGATATCTTGTCTGCCGCAGCCAACACTTAATGAAGAGCAATCCCAAAACTAACAGTTTTTGTGCTGTTTAGAGTACCCAGACTGCTGATTCACCAAGTGTAATGTTACACAGCCTGTTTACGTTTTTCAGTCTGTATCAAGAGCTGCGCAGACGTTGTCGATGTTCTGAGAACACCCAATCAAAACTGCCGAGATAAATCGGATCCAAGCCGTCATGTCACAGCTAAACAGCAGTCATAAGAGAAGGGTCCGTGATCACAAACTGCAGCGCTTTACTCCTCGATAGTTGATTGAACAAGAAGCCCATCAACATCCTACGAAGTACACAAATGAGAGAATAATTTGGACAAGATCACTTCAGCATCCCGTTGCAAGTTAGCAACAGGCTCACTAACCAGTGATCCTGTCCCTTAAATCAATCTGTTGCTTTTGTCATTTTTTGCCCCAGATTGATACTAGGTGGAATGAGATGAAAGTGTAGATTTGTTTTGAAAGAGTTTGGCTACTTTTCTGTTTCACACAATCCAGTAAGAAGATAGTCCTGTCATTTTGGCAAGTTTCTCACATATGCTATGATGACGTGCAGTGCGGATACAACAGCACCTGATTCGTCCTCCACTGTTTCAGGAATGCAAACAACCAAGCGGGACTACTCAAGCTAGCAGCACTGGAAATAACATAAAGTAAAATTGTTTGTAAATTGCACACAGCCACCAGCTGTTCTCCTTTTACTGGTAGACAAAGTTTTGTAATGATAGTTTCTGTACAGTTTTGTGATTTTAACCATTTAAATTGGGATTCACTGTTGGTTGAGAGGTCATAGACTACAGATGTAGATTTCCACTGATCCATGCGGGAAGTGTGGTGCGAAGAGTAGGATTCTGCGTGTAGATGTGGTGCCAGTGAAAGCCTGGTTAGTTTCCACTTGCACGTAAAATGTTTCTGGGTTCATTTGAGGCTTGTGGAGTTCATCGTCAGAAAGAATCAGACCCAGGTGAGATACTTTAACTTTTTTAAATGATAAGATATGACTGGAGTGTTAAGGGACAGTTGTGGATAAGTGTGAACGAGCAAACAAAAAACTAAATGACCTATTTAACAGGACTCAGAAGTTTGCAACGAAAATTATTTCGCGAATGAAACAATAGTATATGAGCATTTTTCTCCTTGGGCCATACTAGCCCGGAGCAATATAACAATCCTGATTTTTCAACATCGTCTAGGGGTCAGACTTATTAGAAAAAATCGACCAAGCGTGGCCCCTAAAAACACAGATTCACCACCGGGATATATTGCGTCCATGTGTTTTGAAGCTGTTGATATCTGGGTCTCCGAATCTCCCACGGACTCAGTTGATGATGTAAATACGACTCCGGAATCATTTGGAAACAAATACTTTGGCATGTGCAATGTTCTGAGAAGCATCAACAAATGTGCTCCATGGAAGCCACCTCTGAGAGCCCAACAACGCGAGAAGCTACAAAGTAGTTGAGCAATCCCCTTTACATTTAATTTACGGCATTCCTGCAGTTGAGAACTTTGCGTGTCGTTTTAACCTGATAAGGTAAACAGTGACTTATTGTTGCAGAGCATGGGTGAGAGTCTTGATTCACTGCGAAATGACGTGGTTCCACAATTGTATTTCACTGAAGCTGGAAGCATGCTAGATAGGTCTGTTTCCTAAAGTGGTGCTGATATGTGGGTTCTTTCATCCGGTAACTGTTGTTAAATTAACAAGAATTGTAAACAGTTGCCTGAGTAATGTCATAAGATCTGTAAGATCAAAATTCTCCTAATGTAAGCTGGTTTCCGGAATAGTGTTTTGAAGAATGGGTCCTGTCAAAACGTTCATTTGTCCATGTTACCTACTTCATGTTACACACTTCAAAGAGAAAAAAGAATGAGACTGTTTGATGTGAACATTTGCCAAAAAATTTAAATCAAACAAGCTAGCGTTTTACGTTAAGTGACGCAATGGCTAAACAAATGAGGCATTCTCCAAACGACATGATAATCAGTTTACTGGAATTCGTTTTATTGAATCCCCGATCATTTGCACCGTTGTTCTTGTGCTCATAATTGTAAAAAGGCAGTTGTGAATGAAGCGATGAACAAAAAAACAAAGGAACAAGGTCATTTTATAAGTAATTTCAGGCTAAAGGGACTTTATTAGACCCCCCCAGACGTCACTCGGCTTGAGAAGCAGCAATCTATACCGGTATTGGAGGGTTATAAATTTAACTAGCTTTCACGAAGACGTGTTATGCAGCAGAAGATTTGGCTGAGGATTCAATGAGAAAAGGAGGAGCAACTGACAGGAAAGCACACTTTTTTGAGAACTTGAACAATTCGTTGGCATAAAGTAACTGAAGTATTTTGGTTTGTTATTTTTATTGTTCTAGGACATGTCGTCGGATTTGTCCTTCAAAATCCCTATGTGATGAACATTGGTTGCATAAACTGTACAGAAGTAAATCCTAAACACAAGTAAAAGAGACGTGAGAGCACTGGAAATGGACTGCCTGGTATCCACTTTTTTGTGTTTACCTATATCCACCTGTTACGTGTCAGGCGATAGAGGGGTCATATAGCATGTGACTTTGAACTGATAACCTACCAAGTGGCTAAGCAAGATCATCAGTCCGTTTGGTCTCGGAGATCTAGGGAGTCCGACTACAGAGTACACTCAAGCTTAGTCCGTGTACTTTTCCTCATCCACTTTGTTTCCCTTCTTGACATTACATATATGTTAACTACAGTTCATCTCCACAGACTATGAATGATTAGAAAACAATGTTCGGATCGATAGGCGGACTCACCACACTTACTATTCAAGGTCTTCATTGTATTAGGATTTAGGAAAACAGACCGACACTAGCTGTTGCACAGTCTCTAATCATTTTCACTTGGAAGAACTAGACTACTGTTTTGTTCTAATCGGATCAGCGGTACTTTGTGATTATTCACTACAAACCGAATAAGAGAAACATTTTATTGCATCTTGTTGTATGATAGGTTCGCTGTGGATCACAGTCTTATTTTAGTCTTGGTTTGTTCCTTTTGTGCTCACATCTGAGAATACATAGTCTTTGAAGAAAACATTAAAAATATTGAGTTCGTCGGGACTACCTTTTGTCACTTTCGATGGACACGTATAATTAATGATATGGATACAAACAGTATAATAACACGTTACGTTTCCTCCCAGATGTATACCAATAGCTTTCTGAACGAGATATATTATTTGAGATCTCAAAGAAAATGGGACTGATGACAAGACTGCCGATTACAAGCCCACGTCGTTTATATAACCATATTATTCAATGCGGAACCTCTTAGACGTTTCAAAAGGAAAATTTTGAACACTCCTGTCTTTTATGAGAAGCGACGTCTTTGTAAGCAAGTAAAATAAGAAACATAAAAATCCTTCGGGTTGTTCCGTTATGGTTCCTCCTTGTTGAACATGAAGTAAAATGCTGTCTACCGTCAGTGTGGATAGAATATCAGGTGCTAAGTCAGGTTATCGCATCACAATAACAACAACAACAAATTTTGGAGAGAAAGTAAAAACGTGTAAGTCAAAAACACCTGGAGACAGGAAACGCAAAACCGAAATCACCACTCAATAAAATGTCCAAATCAACGCACACTTGCACCACGTTCAGCTGCTTAGTCATGGAAGTTTACGTATAACAACGTGGTAAATGACTCTTCTATCTGACTGAGTTTTTGCGGAGAGGGAGTCATTGCAGCAACTGACACGGTAACTCTCCATATATTACTGTCTTCCGAATAGGAGGAAGGATCCATACTGCGGCTTGTCTTAAGGTGTCCACCTTTAGAACTGTTCTAGTAGTAATTTTTTAAGCTAAACGCTGATATAGAACCATTCGAAGACTCCATAATAAAAAAGCACTTTACTTCTGTGATGAATTTTAATACAGGGAACCGCTGTTGAAGTGAAGCTTGCCGTAACTTAGGGCTTATTCTTTGTTTCAAAGTAGCGCATCACTGGTGCACCTAATGGGAAACACCGAAAAGTACTCACTCATCCGATTTGCATGCGCATTCGTGTTTTAAAACGAAACTGTTTACCCTGCAACCGTTCATGACGGCAAAGTCTGTATTATTAAGCATTTATCATTTTTAAACCGGTTTCCATGTGTGCTGCTGCGTCCAACTGGACTGACATATAAAACAAGTTCAAGCACGGATACGACAGTGTTTTACCACATTCGTTTTCCACTAATTCTTCCCGTTACCACAGAGCTTCAATGCTGGATTAAAGTATGAATATATAAACAACAGGTGGCGTAATTTGCAGCAGTAGAACACAATACTCTACGTTTTTCACAGAATCAAAACCAGGACAGAAAAAATCTAGGCAAAGCTTCGAAACCTTGGTCTTTTAATCGTGGGCTTCACAATGGTTCTTTCGATCCACGCATCTGATATTTATTAGCATGTACTGAGATATCTAATGCGTATCATCAATCAACAGTGTAGACGCAAATCACGTGATAAGGTCCTAACTTGTCACGTCCGTCTTTTACTTTGGGAACGTTTCTTAACAGGCCTGATTTATCCTTCTCAGGAACAGTATTTAGAGAGTTTCTGATAACTAATCAATTCAGCTGTTTAGCGCTAAGAAGTAGGTAATTCTTCTACTATGGGCTGTTTTGCCATACAGAAAGGTGGGTATATGGTTGGTAGACCAATGAACAATTCAAAAGGCATTCACGTTGAACAAATTCAGCACAGTTGTGCATAAAATGCTGCCACACAGAGCTCTTGCGTTTGAGTTGATCAACCTAGATTAGTGCTCTTTGTGCACTGGGGGGAAAACGTTCGACCCCTGCGTTTTGCAATGAAAGACAGTAACAACAACTGTTCGACTGAGTCTGAAAAGTGACGCCATCAACAACGTCTTCGTTGAGAAAAAAAGGTTTCAGAAGGAGAGGAAAACAATGGCATTGAGCATTTATACATTACATGACGTGTGCTGCATCCTAACAGAGGTTTATTCAAATACACGTCTTCTTGGCATGAAGCCTTTTGTGCATATGTTGTGCCCAAATAAGAAATATGGCTTAAATTATTCGGATGTAGACAAATTTACGGTGATGCGATGGGATTTACTCATTTTCAATAGAGATTTCATCCACCAAGTGAAGTCACTCTATGTCGCGAAGCACACCTTTGTGGGGAATCGTCACCAGAGCGCATCTCATTAAATTCAGGGTGTTTAGAGCCAAGTAACTTGTCGACGGTAACCTGTCCTGTCTAACTGCAAGCTGCTAGCAATCGGCTCGCAGCCAAACCGCTGTGTCCAACCACTGACCGGAAGATCACGGGTTCGAAACTCCCTTAGTTTCGTGGGATGCATACTGCTGATGATTCCCAACAAGGTGGAACAGCTTCTTGGATTCTCAGTGAAAAATTGGCCATTGGACACAAATTAACAACTGCGTACTTCGGAGGACGCCTAACAAATTGCATCCCATGGAGGCAAAATTTACTCGGCCAACTGGATCAACCCTAAGAGATGCACTGTCCGAGAAATAGGAAAGTTATATATAAGTTGCGTTATTTTATAAAATCAACGCCGTTCGGGTACGTCACTCATAGACAGAACGCTGAACTGGAATGTACCCAATTAGACAGGTTTTTTTGCTCAAAATACCTTCCAACACCAACCCTTTTAGGAGTGGTTTGGACATTGAGAGTTCGTTTGAAACCTCTGAGATGTAAGTTGACGACACGGTTGTGTCTATTACAAAAGAAACAGTCTTCGAAAGACTGAAACATTTCCTAACCACATTACTTGCCAGATAACCAAAAGATTTCCGTCTAAAGAGTAGAGGATTAGGGCCTTCACGCAGAGGAGAAACAGCAGTTTTTTCCGAAACTCTTAATCAACCAAGCAATAGCACGTGGTTTTAAATTATCCGGTACCCGGAAATACTGTCATGCTTAGCGAATAACTAAAACGGGCATTTACTTGACAACTGGCACCAGTGAAGCAAAACTGCCTCATTTATGCTTGCTTCATCGGTGAGAATACGGTCTTTTGCATTCTTTTAGTCAAGTGAATAAACAAAATGCTTCATCCTTCATAATGATTCGTATCCATGTGAACCGTGGAAAAAATACAGCAGTTGTTAAATTGAATGCTTGGACTTTGCAGAGCAGTATGCGTTTCCAAGCGGAACCTTGTGGATAAAGAGAGGACAATGGGCCAAATGAGGGAAGTATAGACAAAACAGATCGGACTTGGAGAATGGCTGTCGTCCCCAGTCTCACAGCACATTGCGCTAAATATCAAAAACGCTACTAAAGGCGGCTGAAGGTTACCTGATGGAGTGAAATAGTAGTGGGAATATTGAGAACAGTTAGGGTTTGTAAACAGATGTGTAGGCTGTTGTAAAATTTGACGGACGGCTATAAGAGACAACGAGCAAGGAAAAACATCACCTTGCGACTTGAAATTTTTATCCTACACAAGATGCTGGACTCTGTCCTCTCGAAAAGTCTGCACACCATCTGTAGAGGACCGTAAGCAAGAAGGCATTATTTTTTCTTACTAATATTTTCTTGGGCAACCGAAAGCACAACTGAACTACTAGGGACAATGAGAGTATTTCAGGTAAAATGTAGTTTGGTTAAAAAACATTTGGTACCAGTCACCGCCACATATTCCCTCAACATCAATAAGAACACTGAAAATACTGTTTTCTGTTCGGAATTATGGATGCCCACTGTTCAAGGTTAGTACATCGTCCGTCACCTAGCCCGTTAAATTTAATAACGACTTATGACTTACGGAATGTTTTAGGGAATTTTTCGAAATGGAATTTCTGCTTAATGAATGAGGTTAGGGAGGAGAAGAGAGAAACCAAAATCTCAAGTTCTGCAAAAACTTGGGAGCCCCGTTCACTCACTTTCAATGGTCGAAATTGGGATTCTCACATGTTCATAAGACGATTCAGATTACTTGAGAAAGCTTAACCAGCTTAGATAAAATCTCCCTACGACATCAACTGCAAGGCTTGGAAGTGGTAAGAAAAATTGTCGAGTAGATTCACTTCTCGAATTCAGTCTTAGGGGTCAAGATTAGATTTTATAAATGAATAGTTTGAGAGGCTTATAGACTTTCGTGGCCCCGTGCTAACTTGTGGCGAAACCTCTGTTAATGTTGCAGTGGGCACTAAATTGGTGTGAAAGTGACTGACGGTGTGAAAACTGCTGCCTTGCAGGAGGATAACACACTCATATCGGTGCTCTCTTTTTACGCTCTGACAGATTACTCGTCCGCATTTCCTTGAATGTAACAACATTGACGATGCTCTCACGTGCCATCTGGCAACAGTTCCCTCCCTGTCACACTCGTCAACAGAAAGCATCTCGTTAGCAAGTTAATATATATATTTCAGGCCTTTATACTTCCAGTAAATTGTTGCACATTCGGTTCACTCTCTCTCTGTCGTCATTAGAGAAACTAACATTAGCGGGCCAACGGAAGGCAGATTTGTTAAGCCGTATTTATCAAGATGAAGGCCTTATACTAACAAAAACGAGAAGGCAGTGTCTTCCATGTCTAGTATATCATTGAAGGAACTACACACGGGCATTTGTGACCTACCATCACGGGGGCAGTCTAGGTTATGCGCTTTTGCCATCTGCCATCTGGCCCATGCGCCACAACTTTGGGTACCGTCACATTCAGAGTGTCTTATCAATTTAATGGAATCCACTGTGCAGGATACTTCAACAGTTTGCTAGTGGCAGGAAGGTACACACTGGATCTCTAGTGAACTATAACCATGCTAGTTTCAAAGGTCTGAATTTTAAACCTGTCTGATCTAGTGAGTGCAATACTCCAGTCATTCATTACAGAGAAGGTCTATCAATCATTCCACTGTGATTGGCAGCTTTTTTCCTTCAGTTTCCTATCACAGCGTGACTATTCTTTAGAAGTTTTTTTAAACTGGTATATGCCTTGCTGTTATTCTTAGGACCATTTCTATTCTTTAATGACCTCGGTCGACTTCTTGAGTGCTTTTGATTCAGTGTGCGAGGACACCGAAATTCTGTCATCTCCCATATGACAGATTGAAGCAGTACCTAAGAAGCCTGCAGCTCTTTTCCTGATCTGGTCGTGCGCCACCGCATCACGTGCGACAAGATGCTTCACTCTCCTAGAGATGTTTCGTCTTGGCGAAGGTTCGGATTATACGGTCCCTGATGTCTTAACCGGGGTCGTTTCCGCTCCGCCTTGGTGGAAAATTCTGCCTGTGCTGACTATTGAGTCATACGTGTAGAGAGTCCGGATTGTTGTTAATACAAGCTATAGTTTACGGAGTGTGAGGTGTCGTAGTTTGCACATCCTTGTTTGTTTGCCGAGAGAGATGCCAAAATCATAGCTCGAGCCACTGGGGTGACGGAACACGTGAAAGTACCGTAGGTTGCCATGCCTACCAACTGACACCGCAGTTACTTACAATGATGATGGTTGTGGTTTACGACAGTTGACTGTATGTCCTCCTACATACTTGCGGTTCATACTCACGTTATAAGTGTCTCCTCAGACTTTTGACCATATTGAGGGCTTTTGGTTCACCCTGTTGAAGATGAAAAGTGAAACATCTGTCATAGTAATTTACATAAGCTAGAAGACCTTTGATTAGCTGGAATGATCGGAATCCTGTTGGATCATGTACGGCGTTAGGTGAACAAATCACATTCCAGCTGTTAAGCTCTCTGATGTCTGGGTTTCAATGTTTTGGGGAGCTGTGTCCAAATACCTTGATAATCCACGTTTTGATAATTTTTATGATCACAGCATGATTATTAATAGGGAGTACTGAGCGAAAGAATGGACAGGCTCAGGAGGGATTCATTTAAGTCACTTTATATGATCAACTTAATTTTCTACTATGAGTAGTACTTCGACGATCGCTACATGTCTGGTGGATACTTGAGAACTACGTCTACCTAATAGGTGGGATGAGAATGTTTATGAACTGTTGAAAAGTTTGCAGTAACTTATAACTAGTATGTTCTGTGAAGGAGGGAGCATAGGTTAGAAGGATCACGGATTTGTTGCTTGGAATGAGAAATGATACAAGTATGGTGCAGACTGACCATCTGACGCCACTGTTAGCGCTGCTCAACTCTGATTGTGGGTTAGGTATTTTAATTCGCCGGTCGCCGGTTCACTACATCCCATAGATATACT
Source organism: Clonorchis sinensis (assembly GCA_003604175.2). Lineage (NCBI taxonomy): Eukaryota > Metazoa > Platyhelminthes > Trematoda > Opisthorchiida > Opisthorchiidae > Clonorchis > Clonorchis sinensis. Next base: position 184,669,157 of record CM030369.1, on the reverse strand, counting down.
GGTGTGCACTAGCTGGTAAGTCAGATACCATCAGGAGGACTTGATAACCGCCACTTGAAATCGTTAACATCACGACACAAGTCGCCTTGTAACTACTATCGATAAAAGTCAATATCTGAATCCACAGAGGCATCCAGTATTTTTCGTAACGTTTAGGTGACTCTTAGGTTTGAAAAAGGCAAACTGAAGAACTGAAGCACCATTCGTTATTGCATAAGTCAGCTGGAAAGAAAAATTCCACATGATCGTTTCTATCGTTTTTTGAAAATTATTCTAATACAGCGTCCATTTCTATTTTTAGTGCTCGTGAGTTATGGGCAACTGCCTTACATTCGACCGGATTCCACTATGTCACCCCAACTTCGGTAAGATTGCAGTTGGTATACCAAGGAGTCGTTTGCACTCGTGTTCTGGATAAACACATTTGTCACCGTCTTTGTTGACAAAAAACCAATCTTCTGAAATGTCAGGGTCACGCCTGCAACGCACGTCATTTATCAACTGGTTTCGTCACTGTTTTCTTGCAGGAAAACATTTTTTCTTATTTACTGAATATATGAACAGTATTTTTGGTGAGCCCTTCTAATGTAGAACCGAAACGGCTAAAGGAGCCTTATATAGCCGAACAACTGGATTTCGCGTTAAGCTATTTCTGGTTTCTATCCTGAATTGGCGGGTTGATCGATCATGAAAAATAATATGATCTTAAAGTAGATTGAAAACATCTCCAGCACTGAAAAGATAACTTGAATACACAGGTGATGGCTTTAAATGATACCAACAAAAAGTTGTTGGTCTCCGTGAAATGCAGGAGTTTTAGTTCCTTTCGACCAGATAATCAGCCGTAACTCTCATGCCCACGGAAAGTTGGTCCAAAATGTCACATTTTCGGCCACCGATAAACTGGTCAAAACAGCAGGGATTACCTTGTACTAAAGACCTGGATCAAATCACTCAAGTGTGTTAAGTCACACCAGTTTTCTGATACGGTAGGGAACCGAAGAATTATACATTGAAGGCCATAAAAAAGAATCAGTGGCCGGCATGTCCACAAATGAAAGAGACCTTGAGGAGACCAACCAAAAATGTAGGTTTAATGTATTAGGAGATTTTGAAATATAACCAGCGGTTTCACTCTGCAAGTAACGTGAGATAGTGATGGAAAGAGGAGAAGCATTGTACAGCTGTCCGTCTCAATCGCGAATCAACCGCAGAGCTCATAAACATCCAGATCGAGTCGAACTGCCGACCTGTCTGTCAACAACTGTGATCTAAAACATACCATTTTCTTTGTAAGTGCAAACTAATCATTCTATAAATCAACCGCTCATGGCGAAAGAATTTAGTCTACAGGTACCTTCCAGAGGATGACGATTTTGAATTTCTTTGGAATATGTCGGCTTGACTACCTCTGATAATCCTAAGGGAGAATGAATCAGTTGTACAGCGTTTCTCGCACTTTTCACTTATAGAGCAAAAGATTGGTCGAAAAGTTCGCAAATTTCTCCTTACAATCAAGTGCCGGTAAGCAGCATTTTCCGAATGGATAGCATCTCAAGCTGCATGGTCTTTTCATCTGAGTGTTCTTCACTTGAAGTAGGCAGTAAATATAACCGCGCGATATGACTTTTGTGGCTGAAGAGTGTGTGGCCAAGAAGAGTTCTTTCTGAGATAATTTCCACAAAAATTGTTCTTCAGGATGTCTGAGTCCTCTGCAAGAACCATTCTCTCTTAAGTGTAATGATGGTTGCCTAAGGATAATTTATTTTCTTATTCAAGTGAAGCACATTCAGTTGTCTACTAACACCATAAGCGATAGATTCAGGTGGGTTCCAGAGGAGTCGCCCGTCAAAAACAAATTGGTATGCAGATAAGTGCATTTGGTTATCCTCGAAACACTTTGTGAAGATGCCGTTGGACTAGTCCCTCGAAGCAGGATGCCAAGGAAGGGAGTTGTGAAAAGAAGTTCCGTAAACTAGGAAGGAGAAAGACGTTAGAGGTCTTTCTACAAGTGCTTTTAAGTTGACACAATCGCATACGTTTGGAAAGACTTCCAATAAAGTACGCAATGACTATTATAATATCTATTAATTCTTATTTCTTCATGGCATATAGGGAAGTAATTTTAAAAAGCTGTTGTCACATTAAGTGCGTTTTACAAGTTTGGTGTGGGATGAAATCATTTATATCGCTCTTCCTTAGTGCGTATTTTCTTCGGTTTTAGGTAGGCATAATTTTAAGCTCTTTTGATAAACGCTAAAAGAATTTTGAGGGTGCTGAACAGAGACATTCGCTCCGGAAAATTTGGTAACCGGCCTTTCAGAATGGACAGGCAATCATGCTAAACACTTTTCGCGTTTCGGACTCAGGCGCTTTTTCGTAGCAAAGTTCCCCTTCCACAGACAAACTGACTTTAAGTTTGAAAGTGGATTTGGTTAGTAAAATGAAAAAAATGCAGAGTACATGTATTTTATGGGTGATCTGCCACATACCATACCGGTTTGTTGTGGAAATTTTGTCGGACCGTAAACGGGGGTTAGGTGCAGATACTTCCATGCTTTATATCGGTCCAAAGCGGGATTTCAAAAATGCAGGTAACCCGTTGGTGTCAATGGTGGATTGTCAAATTGTAACTGTTTTTCTGCGTAGGCGACGTAGGTGACATTGTGGTCGGTGATGTGGATGATTTACTTGTGTTTATGCCTGTCAGACTTGTTCAGCAATTTCTGATTTGTGGTTTGTACACTTCCTGATTTGATAGTGAACGTTCGCCATTAAGTTTTTCATCGCCGAAAAGGTTTTTTATCTAAATGGATGGAAAAGTGAGGTGCAAAAGCATTTTTCATTAAGGATGGAGCAGATATTAGTTGACTGGACACTTTATCTCTAATGTAACGCCTATTTTTGGATTCAAATCCTGTTCCCCTTAAGAAGAGGTTTAATGTAAGGGTGTCGGTGGATTTGCGAAAGCAAAATGCAGTGGCGCTGAGAACTTCTCCCCGTGGTAGTATCAAAATTTAGATATGCCTCTTTATAATCTTTTGGCCGGTCCACTCGTACGTCAAACGAAAAATAATTTAGTGTGGGAAAATATTTGCTATGGTTGTATTTCTGTGAAAACTACCACTTTGCGACAGAAAACCGGAAAAGATCATTGCTACCCTCTCCGTGAAGCAAGCTTTCAGTAGTAAATTCAGTGGCATGAATCCACTGCGCTGTTTAACTGCCTTGTCTTTTTTTACCCGTTTGGCATTCTTTGGGTTGTGTGTCGACTACGTACTGAGTGAGGATGAAAATTGCACTTCAAGAATTTGCTCTAGCAACCCGTTTTTCAGAAGCTCTCTTCCAAATACTTGAACAGGGTTTTGTTTACCCAGAGGTTTTGAGGAACGAATGCTTGACTTGTTCATTGAAGAGGGTATTAAAAAACTCACTATATGGCTGAGCATTTTTCTAAATAGTGTGTCTCAGAGAATCAGTTTAGCTGAGCCTAAGGACGTTTCATCAACATATGCAGACCTGGTGGGTTTTGCTTGCGGGCCTCTTCCTCTCAACGATTTTCAACGTGGTCCGTGCCAAATGTTTAACGAGGTCACATATTTCTTTAACATGAAGTTGGCCAAACTCAGTTATCTGTTGTTCTCAACTCTCCTTCTCAGGCAGTTCAAGATCCCCCGTCTTTCGCAAGTTACAGTCAATTCAGACAACTGTCACTGGCCGGCAATCAGAGTTGTAGTCACTTGTTCTAATTACTATGGCTTTTGATTAGTTAATCATCTTTGCATTACAAATAAAAGTCCGTGAAGCGAGTAAACAACACTGCAGAAAACTTACTAACTGCTCCTGTCTATCGAAGGATGTTTGTATATTATATCGTTCAGTAATTCTAACGGTTTTTCCTCACATAATCTTCTACTGCCAGACGAGTCTTTGGTTCTAAGTATGCTAGAAATTTTCGATACTTGTTAGAAACAAATTTTGATCATAGTGTTATCAAGTTCCTGGGTTTGTCTGAGTAGGTAATTCAGTGAAGTGACCTTGGCGTTAAAAAGCAACCAGGATATGGTAACTGGAGCAGTTCGGACAGCTATCTAGTCAGTGTCTGTGACAATGTAAAATTTGAAATTTTTCTCTTTGTTCCTGTGACTCGCACTTGTGTTACTATTTCAGAAGCTAGGTGTTTTGATTCAGGTCCTTGACTCAGGTATCAAAACCCAGCAACTATAAACTCCAGGCGACCAACGATCCTGAAGTTGCCGTTTGCTCCATCCCGGTCGTAAACGCATCTCTACTCTCAAACATACCTCAGTGACCTACCGATAGGTTTCGGAGTTAAAAAATTGTATAAGCATTCTCACCCAAAAGTCCTCTTTCTATCATGATACATTTATTCCAGCTTCACTAGAAAGAAGAAAATCAGTGAAAATATTTTTCGTCTTTACTTGACCTCGTTAGAGGTGCTTATCGCTGACGGAGTCGGTAATTGAAACCCGGACAGGTGAAGTGCGCCAGCTGGACGCTGAATTACCACGTCTGAACAGACGAACGTGCGCAGCTCTCAGCGATGCGAATGGCGGCCGTGTAATGAACACGATCTTTATTTTGACCGACCACCGGTCAGTATGTCCTGGTCAGGTAGCGGCATGGACGCCTGAAATATGCAAGAAGATTATGACCAGTAGTAGGTAGTTTCGGGATCCGTGGAACAAGTGTCGACGTCACTCCCGTTTGGACACTGCTTCTCCTGTCCTGGAACAGATCGGCTACTCCCAGAAACTCTCACGTTTATCGATCCATTGTATGGGGCCAGCATACATTGTGGGATTTGCTCTTTTGATGGTTAGTTTAGTAGACAGTGATATTCTGTTAGAAGAAGTTACTGACATTCTTTTTGACTGCATTTGAATCGAAAGGAAAAAATATCCTATATTAAAAAATACACTACTCAGGACTAGCTACTTTGCAGCATCATCTCACTGGAGGTTTGGTCACTAATAATTTCAGTAGGAATAGGCTAAGGAAATATTAAATGCTGATAAGGGTTGAAAAGAGAAAAGTGAGCGTAACCTCATTGCTTGTCTTCATCTTTCGGCCCCTCTAGTGAATAATTTTCCTTCCTCATCCAATTTGAAAATTCTCAGCAACATCAGTATATCGAAGTAACATACTTAGAAGTTCATATACTCCACTCAGCCGGACGGTTATTTTGGGTGCGGCGAGATAAGTTTATTGTTAAGTGTACTGTTAACAGTATTGCTTCGAAAAAAATGGAGTATAGTTTCTGATCGTTCGATATAAGTAGGCCGAAGCGGTTAAGACGTTTCGGGAGCGTGTTTTTAGATTTTTAGAAAGGTATTGCTTCAGTCGTACATATTTGATCGGTTAAGCATTGTTTTCCATCCACCTATAAAGAAGCAGGTAAAGTATTACCAAAGCTTTTGAAAAAGAGATTCAACAATAAGGAAAATCATCTGCTATCTATTGATGCCTCAGTGGAAACACAATATTCGCTTTCCGAGACTGGCACTTACGTGGAGTTGAGACGGAAAACGCGTAAGAGCCGAGCAATTGCCGTTTTTCTCCTACATGTTGTTATAGAACCACGTCTAGATCCGGGTCTCATCTGATCAACACAAAAACAAGGGGCGTCACCATCACTGGGTTGAATAAAGCTATGCATGTGAATGGCCCATAAATTAGCGGACTGAACTATCTTCACTGCTACTATACATGGCTTGGCTGTGGAGGAAATATTCACCACCCGTTGATAGTAAGACTACCTCAAAGTTATATGAACTTTGCCGAACAGGTAGCAACACATGCTGGTTTCCACCTTTGTGCCGGAAAGAGTCAAACTCCATCATTCTTCAAGGTGCAATGTTTAAACCTTGAAAAGTCCTTCCACTCGGGTTCAGACTTGCGGAAACCAACTTATTTAACAGAAAATTGGCGTTAACATCTTGAGTCAACCTGAAAGTCAGTCAATTTTGCTGGAGGACCAGCGGCCCACATTTATGGACTTTGTGGTACTAACCTCCATAGATTGGGTGGCTTAGTCCACACGACGACATGGAGGCAGAATGGTACATGAAAAGAAATACTCTTCCAAATTGTCATTAAGGTCTCTCCTGAGGCTCCTGTTTTATGAAATCTTCGTGGTTATGCCAGTAGGTCCACTTGAAGCGAACTGACTTCATACATCGATATCAGGCCCAACGGCATGAACTGCAAGACTCCTGGCAAAGCAAGGATTAGTCTGGTTATTCACAGCCTCAAAGGTAGAAGAGCTCCACGAAATTAGGGCATTCCTTAAGTGCATAAGTACTGCTCCGGTAATTCTTTCACATCTACACACGCTAGTCTGTTCCAGTTCGGCAGTGGATTCTCCCCTTTTTTAATAGGGATAACTTGGCATTGTTCCAAATTCATGAGGAAACGGACAATGTGCGAAATTTATCAGAAAACCAGTCTCATGGATACTGTTGGTAGCATCTTCACTTTACTCTAATCGAAAGACATTAAAAAAAGACGAGACGCTCGATCACGAGTCAATGAATATGGCTCCTTCCCAACGAGTAGCTCTTTTGTTTAGATATTGGTTTTACCTCTGGGGAATTGGATGAAATTCCAGCAGTAAACCTTTGCCTATTTCATTGACTTTCTTGCTTTGTTGAACTATATTCACCACGTGTTACAATGGAACACTGTTTTTCTTCGTAGTGTACGAGTCAAACTCATTGGCCTCAGCAAGGTTTTTTGGTTTTTAATGAAGGCCTGAGACAGAGTTTACGGTGAGGCGGCTTCTGAGTTTGATGTCGCATATGATGTAGGACGAGCATGCTCCGTTTTAGCAGTGTTATTCAACGTCATAACCGACAAGCTGATAAGAGAGACTGGGTGTTACCCTGGCATCAAAATATGATAAACTGATGGATTCCAGGACTCGCGTATGCCAATGTCACTGTCTTGCCAAACAGAACTTGAATTTTTGAGGTTTTCCTAGTCAACCATCCCACAGGGCTCGTCAGCATTGTGCTCATTGTCAGTAAAAAATTCCTTACGCAAGTATATCCTCGGTGTGTTATCGCACTCGCAGAAGAGATGAAACTGAAAAATTCACTGTATTCTATCGTTTTTCCTGATAGGAAAGATAAACAAGAGATTGTTCTCCATATCAACAAAGCAGTCAATGCTTTTATGCAACTTATAAAGACCGAATGAGGGAGAAGCGAAATCGGTTTAACCACAAGGGTTTGTGTACTCAAAACGACAATCCACCCAGTCTTTTATTAAGGCTACAAAAACTCGGTCGTTCTGCGTAGGACACAAGCAAATTGAGTAATGGTGTCATTGGTTTCAGACCTGTGCTCTAAAATTTCGATGGCTTTATCAAGTGTCCGACCTAGAGATTAAAGTGAGTCACACCTGAAGGAAATAACACAACAGTTGGCGCAGCAAATGGTATCCAATACTAGGGTCTGGAGTAAATCTCTTTGTAGGCGGACTTGGCCTGTGACTGGCCTTGTTGTGAAACAACAGCGTGAGACATCTGTGAAGCTGTCTCATCCTGTTGTAGCAGATACTTGCCTTAAACTCCTTTAGTAGACAAAAGTATGGAAATATCTGTGATTGAGACTGTCGCCTCTTGATCGCTTTTTCAAAAGCTCTCCTGCTATCTACATCTGGACACTTAAACTGACTCAATCTCAAGTACCTGAGTTGACTAATCCGACGCTCTGGGAGATGACACTGTAATTTGATTGTTAGACTGTTAGTCGTTGTGTGACACTGATTAGCAGTCCTTTGGATGGACATCAGACCTCATACCTATACTCCATGACGAGTCAAAACGGAGGCCATGACTTTCCTCTGGTCTTGAACTAACGAAAGTATACGAAGCCATGAGGTCAATACCCGCAAGTGTGGTTTAGATGGGATGTTTTCAAAGACTCCAACAAGCATATATGGGGAGTTTTCCAGGGAAGGCTGAAAAGTTAAACACTGGCGTCAGATGTTTCACCAGAAATTAAATTGCAATATAATCCACAACACAGTAACAGAACATGTTATGTAGCCTGACAGGAACCCCAGGGTTTACTGACAGAAATCCAAGGCTGAATCTGGAAGTGTAGACCACCTGAGAGACGTTCTCTTCGTGACGTTCAGCCGAGAGATTTATGCTAACAGGTGAGAATACTTTCAATCCACATTTGAGTGTTTATCTAGTCGCAGCAGAATAACTTATGGTTTCTTCAGGGCAATATTGGATTTTTCATTGAAATAACATCTAGATACTAAACGATCCATATTCACACCTGAATGCAACTCAGATTCCATCAGGTAGCTACTGCGGTAAAATAATGCAAAATAAAAAGCATTCCCGGCGAAGATGCATATGTACATTGACGCAATCGTAGCCGTGTCATTATTTTGACTCAGAGACTGCCTGTGAAAACAAGCTGAGAGAGAAACGTGAGATTCGTCTTTGCTTTTTTCGGGCGGAACGGCGTATGAATGAACTGACATTGCTGCGGACGGCGAGAGATTTGTGCTAGTTACCACGACGAACTGCTACACTAACCCAGATCGTATCCTGAAATTATTATTGATTGCCAGAAAAAAATTCAAATCTTGTTATTCTCCAGGAATTCTCAGTCCCACTTGTTGGAGGCAGGTTTTTCAGTGTCTCGCAAGCACATGTAAGATATATCCAGTTTGAGCTATTTTTTAATTTTTCTCCACCTTTTAGAATAGATCAGTTGTACTTACTTTTCGTGAACCTGAAACCGTTTGCGTTTGGTTAATAGGCTCTGTATCTCTCAAATCTGTTTGGTTGGATCCTCTATTAAGGAATTGATTTGCAACCAGAAGCAACAACCTAAAGAGTGGCACTCAAAATTACTATTAACACTAGTACTCGCGTTTTGAGTCCTAGCTGAGTGCTCTATCCACTGAGTATTTCTGCATGTATAAATCTAGCAAGCTTCACTATATCTGGGCTTCGACGACTGGTGATGTATTAAAATAGCAACTTCTCCCCACAGATGGGGCTTGTTCGAATGATCAAAAGAACTAGGGTCATTCGAACAATCTCGATCCAACGGATTTAAAGGATGACTCCAGACCATTGTACTTTACTTTCACAAACTCTGCTGTGGGTTCAGCGGTGATTGCCTACTACACGAAGGCACCTTACACATCGGAACCGACTGTGGCTTCTCTATGGCAGTAGATTTTCACGAATCATCCCTCATATTTTGGAAAGATGACCACAAGAATTTTCTACCGGACCTCGATATCAAGCTTTGGTTTCGCTTCGTTTCCGTTTTTTTAAATATATTACAAGGCCTGGCTGTGTTCTTTTCAGATAAAAGGTTTCTACACCCAGCTTCTACCTTTGGACACAAACAACACCTATAAGTAATTATGTGTTGCATATTCAATTGTACCACTCGAGTATTCTCTTTTTGTGAGCACCTAAAACGTAAATCCTAAGTTTCACCTTACCTAAAATCATCCATTATTGTTCATAGTCAGTTTATGGCACGCTTTAGAATTTATATTTCATGTGCTCCAATAACCAGGTTGTAAATGCTTTCAGGTCATCCAAACCTGATTTTACATGCTGGTTACTGTTTACGCATCTAAGCATTTCAAGAGGGCAGGTGGTGAGCCACCGTAAAGGTCGATTGATAGGCTTGCCTCTGATTTTCAAGTAGGCAGGTCGAAAGTAAAACGGAACGGTTTGGGTGTTGACATGTCAATTGGTAAATCAGTGTTTTGATGGTCTCTTTTTAACTTCTCCCCTGGGTCCAGTCATGAAATGTATCATATGACGATTGAGCTGCTTCACAAAACTATAAAATTGCTGCAACTCACAAGCCAAAACTTAGGTTGAATGTATAAAACTCGATCTTGCACAAGGTCATGAAAACATGGTACTAAATTTGGTAGGAAAATAACCTCAAAGGTTTGGCCGGGTACCGCGTCCTAGACCAGTTTGGGATCCTTAGTGTTATGTTGAGTAAATGGTGACATTTAGATAACTAGGTGGCTTAAGCTTATACTGGAAGTGTTCAGGTACAATTGAAAAGTCGTCCGACAGAATGAAGCGCCATAAAACACACAGGTCCGCAGAGTATCAAAGGGATTTCTTCAGGATATCAACGAACTGATAAATAGTGTGATCGTTTCTGCAATTAATGAGCGGCGGCCAATAATAAAACCATGATGTCAGGGTTTGATAAAATCTTGATGCCCAGGGCTACAGAGGAACAGTTTTTGTCATGGCAACAAAGATGGTCTTGCATTTTTTCTCCACCTTATAATTAACTGGCAGTGATAGAGAAGCGGGTTAATCAGATACCGTGGATATCGTCTGGGATAAACTGACTCAAGCTGATAGTTCTTTGGTCAATCTAATCTGGAAAGCATTAGTCGCTCTTCAAAAAGACGAGTTTCTTTTTTTCCATCAAGGTAACAGACGACAATCTTAAAGTACAGTGGTTGTTGGAAGCACGAATGCTTTGATCGTTGATTGTCTGAGCATGCGAATCTCTCCTGAGCTGCTTCCCCGCTTCCATAAATAAGTTGAACCTACGAGTGGTAAAAATCTTTTGTGGTATTTCTAGATTGGTAAAAAGGACCAGAATACAAAGTACGGTTGGTGTGGTGTGCTCCTTAATGTCACGTCTGCCTAAATAAAGCGCTGTCCCAAACATAACTGCAGGGTTCTTCAGAGTTCTTCTTCTGTACTGAGTGATGTACACAAGAATTCATAGATGATCGAAAACCAGACCAAATCTTCCGGAGGTAGGACTGCTGGCATGCTTCCATGAGTGAAGTAATATTCACATAAATTTGAAAGATATTCTGTTGAATCTTTGAAGGAAACATAATGGCACATCCGGTGTCAAGTTTTCGGAACCATAAGGTGTACCTGAAGTTTAAAGAAACCGAAGGCTATGACAGTCATCCATTAGTTTGATGCTATTTGGCGTGAACATGATCTGCAATAGTCAGCAGTCCAGTGCATTCCGTCCATCTCTACTCTGTTCAGAACTTACGCATCAAAATCATAAATAACGAGATTTCCTGTTAAAGATAGTGGATTAATTTTGATTTCGACGATGTGAGTCCATTTCTGCTTGACGTAATGTAAATGGCTCTTGATAAATAGATTTGTTGGATCCATATTAGAATATAACGGCACGAGCTCCTTCGGACAAAGTTGAACTGACCAGTTAGGTAAGCAGTGATACGAAATTTTATGAATGTCGGTAAGCAGCCTGACGATTGGTTGATGCTGAAATGTTTGCGATCCAACTGCCAACTTCGGTAAACAGACCAACAACCAGACAGTGCTTACCATTATCAGCAGAGAGTGCAAAAAATGTTACGACACCGATGTGCTTTGCTGGATGTTTTATCATGAGAGTTAATTAAAAACGAAACTGTTTTGCTATCTTTTTGGATGATAGCACTAGAGTCTCTTCTCCCGTGTATTGGCGTTAAGGATATATGCTATGAAGATTCACCCAAAACACTAGACTAACATCGCAGTTTTGATCCATTTACAAAGGTAGTCGGTTCTAATTGTAAAAACGGTCTGCTGAAAACAATTCACCAATTTTCAACTTTAATTTATCTCTTTTACTGCAAGAATCATGATCATGTGCATAACAAGATGCGTTTAGTGTTAAATGTTAATTCGTCTTGTATAAAACTGATCACCCCCTCTGTTGGATAAAGCTGAAGAAGAGCAAAAAAGCACAAATAGTTCTGTCGGTTAAGACAGAAACAAAAATTGAACTACATACCAAATTTAAAGAAAAGAAGCCAGTTACTTTGATGCTATTTTAATTAAATTCCTTATCAGAAAACGCCGTCTTAACACTTCACCTGATTTTGTTCTCCAAAACATACTGGGCACACAAAAAGGCAGTTTGCTACGAGAACACACGAAAAACCGTATCAAGTTGCAGGTCCAAAGCTACATTGCATTTTTAAATTTGTGTGAGTAAACAACATTATCTTCAGTGTCATGTAAACTTTTATTATCAATCCAGCAGCGCGACTTGACTAAACCTCAACCAGTCCTACTATAATTGTGAGATTTGGTACTGGGCCATCAAAAACGGTTTAAACGAATTCTGCGTCTGTCTCAGTCATGTGACTTGGTCAGTGTTTAGTGTAAAAAGATCACTTTACACAGCCAAATTGCATAAAACTTTAATTTCTCTAACGACTAATTATTTTTAACTCTCTATATTTAGCTGTCTATCTGATTGTTTGTCCCTATTTTAAACGACACGTACCGGTCCGATGGTGAGTTGCGTCATCAATTGTCAATATGTTAATTCGTCATTCTACATTCTTGTTGGAACTATGGGAATCTTTGAGCTAATAAAAGGATATAAAAAACGGATCTGCTTTTTAATGCAAATGTCCCTAAAAGTCAAAGTTTCAGTCTGAAACTCTGTCTCAGTATGTCCCTTTTGTAATTTGTCATTAAGACCACAGAACTTCAGTCTTACTGACACGAAAGCAACACATTCTGAAAGAGATATCTAAACTCGTCCAGTCTGATGACCAGGATATGGGAATAAAACCACAAAAGACGAATTTAACCAACTAATGCCTTCCGTATTACGGCCGTTCTAATGGTTATGGCAAGACTCAAGAATTTTCTTGACTTCATGATCTTACGTTTATCTTATCTCAATCTAATAAATATCATCTTATAAAAATCCAGACTGTGCATTCGTACTTCAAACCAACTATGATAATTATGCTCAGAAAAAGTCAACAATTTTTTGATGCGAGTTAAACAAACATGAAGGAAGGAGGCTAAATTTGGAATCTCCAAACTAGGAAATGTTATCACGTTGATTTGTAATGACTACAAAATGACCTTCAAAATGATTTATTGCCATAAACATTTTAGTTAGTGGTTTTTAGGCGGTGAGAACGGTCGCATGGCTTGATATGCCACGTCGCCTAAATGAAGATCCGTACTGCTCTCTGAAAAGCTCCGCGGGTTTGTGATGTTCACCCGCGAATGTCAACAGACACCAGGCCTATTGTGTAAGGAACATCGTGTGCATTCCATCTGCCAACCCCAATTTATATATACGTGCTCTGAATAACCAAATCAGGTTAATAGTGTCTAAGACTGTTTGATATCCAAACAGTTCAAACTTTTCACAGTTACCTAGATATCCTTCGTGGCTATTTGTTTCAAACTCTTCTGGTTAATGTGAACTCACCATTCAGGTGTGCAATGGGACAAAAGTCAAGTGTAAGCTGTGTGGCTGCGCAGAAATCAGGCCTCACTGTGCAAAAATATGAATGCAACTATAGAGGTTGTTGTTTTGTCATCTCACCTCAACTCATAATTTTGAGACATGCAATAGGACCTAGCTAACTGGACAGTAAGAACAAAAGTCGATTAGCAGCAACCAAGTTACGTTTATCTCAGTTTGCGATTGGTCCGTTTTGCAGAAACAAGCGTGTATACTACAACAGACGAGTCGGATTAATGACTGTTGGCGTTATGATTGTCAGAGTCTATCGTGAGCTTCATCAAATTCGTCCAACATATCTGTAAGAAAATGGCATCAGTGGGAACCGGAATGTACCATCTAAACTAAGCGCAATTCTTTTTAGAGTTTCACTGAAATGAGAATTGTGATTAGCCTTTATACATTTTCGTGGAAAGCTATTCTCAAGCAACAGCGAAATGCTGCTGATCGAAAAAGGGCCGTCTTTGGTCCTCCTTAAATGGTTTATTTTACATGTCTAGCCGTATTTCCATAAGATCCTCCGAATTAAGATAACACGATAGCGCGAATCCGAGCGCCTGATAAGATGTTCATTAAATTGCACTTAAGTTTCATCCCTTATTTACTGAGAGTGCCTGACGCTTATCCGGCTATTGTGAATGTAAAGCTTGTGCAAAACTATGCGGACGTAAATTCACGGCTGAATGGAGGGGCATAGATACATGAAAAAAATGTCGGTAGACTATAAGTTTAGATTTTCGGATCTTATTTGACGGGCGGCGAATCACTATGTCACAGACCCTTAAAAGTGCGCTTTCCGTTCTGTCCGTGGGATTGAACATATGAAATTTGTGAGTACACTTGCTCGAGGTATGTTTAAGTGGAAACGAACAATAAAGCAACAAAGTACCGTTTCACACGAATGCTTTCTTGACAGGCCAAGTTTGAAGAAAGTTTTGAGTACTGACAAGCCCAGTGTTACTGGGCTGTTACTGTTACAGCGAATTTCGTCGTCGCTTTTAAATATATTAAACATCATCCATCATTAGATTCCATATCGGAGAAGAACGACTTGTCTGGCCAAGGCAGCTGAAGTATTTTCTCAGTCATACAGTCACTGTACATCCCTCTACACTATTTCCTAGGCCGTTTAACGTTACGTGCCCGTAGACGAAACCCCATGGTTACATTTACATAGTTTTATGGGTGAATAGATTTCGGTTTGTTAAGATTTTCAAGTCTGCTAAACTTGGTAGAATGCGACAAAATTACTTGATCTGGCTTTATACAACCGAGGATAACACAGAACATGGCAAATTTAACACTTATTCTAGATCCAACACCTTTTATTCAACACAACGAATGTTGTGTGCAAAACATTTGTATGTGTTCAAGAGACTGGAACTGATTTTTCAGCAAACTGTTTGATTGTCTGGATTGTCCAAAATGGATGTGCTAAATATGTGTTTTCCGAAAACTTTCATGGATTGAAAATGACTTATTATTTGGTTGTGTGGGGTAGTTTTAAGCAAGTTATCTTAACCAGAGTGTTTGATAATGGGGCAGCGGAAAGGTGCACTTACTTGCTGCTTGCAGACGAAACTTGATCTAAATCAAGGCACAACCAGTGACTTTGTTTCGTGTTGTGCTAGCTGTGCCAATATACGAAGAGTTGGATTGGTTTATTGTTATAGTAGCCGACAGACCGGAGAGTTCACAAACCACACATCACATAGTTCAGTACACGCAACACCTAATGATGGACACAATCAAATGAAGGCATGTTTACTTCTTGGAATTTCAAAGGAAAAACCGACTGCAAGGTCGCTTTTGGCTTACAACTTATTGTAGGTATGGCATATAAATTCAGGATCCTAAAGTCTCACTAACATGGGTGTTGGGACGTTTTTGCTTCTATCGAGGGTAATTGGACATTTATACGGAGCCGGAATCGCACACACGACAGCTCAGGCTAAGTTGAAGCTTTGGGTTCATTTAAAAAATATCTTAAAGCCATCCAGTAAAAGACAAATAAGACGATCGCTTACAGCAAATATCAATTCTCGATGCAACTCCCGGTTCACGGTTTGGAAGTTCTAGTGTGAAAGTGACGCAAACGTTAGACTAATTCATATTGCGTTGAATCTTGCAGTAATACCAGTTAAGTATGCAAATGAGCGTTTGGGAAATAGATTACCAGAATGTAGTTACAGTTTAATCCGTATATCGTGACAACTTTTGGTTACCGACTTTACGCAGTGAGAACTCTTTCTGTTGCCCTAGCTACTCCGAATACTTTGAAAACAATGACCTGAATGAACTCTCTCAGTGTGATGCATCGTGGGAAAGTTTGCTGGTTGAAACCTCTGCAGTTTAGCTTACTGTACACACCCAAGCTTTCAAAAAGTCGTTAATAGGTGCTGATTCTTGATTACAGACGAAAAGTGGCGGTTTTTGATTGTTGCCCAAGAACGTTATACAAATTTAGTCGTGATCGTATATCCACAGGCGTTTTCTCAAGTTGTTTTACTGACGATCCCTTTATCTGTAGTGTTGCTACCAGAGTTAACTACTTTCGTCCATCCTTTCAGGCCGTCTGTTTGGAGGGGATAAATTTGGAGTACACGACAACAAAAAGGGAGGTACTATGCTTCTTCAGAGAAAACTAACAGGTTCAAATACTTTGCACTAGATCTCGACTAATAGGTACAATTTTGTAAGCACTCCAAAGATAGTTACTCCATCAAAGGACTATGTCGTGGGACAACAAATCAGAACAAAAGTTACAAACTCCAGACTAAACGCATTCATATGCGATGCTTTGGGACATTTTTGCGCAAAAATTCTTGTTACGATGCGCTACAAACATTCACAAACCAAGTTTACGTTCAAGTGTGATTAGTTCATTCACAGATATGAATAATTTTAGAAAGCATTGTTTGTAGAATATGCATGTGTTTTGTTCCTGCAGTATATTAAACCACTAACCCGACACTGTCATCCTCAGTAAAACAAAATCAGTAACCACCGGGAGTATCGATGGGGTATCCATTACAGTTAGTGAATGTTTCTTGGAAATATCCGTATGACACCATACTGGAAGAATTGTGGGTGACACCGCAACCCCGTTGGTAAATGGATATCTGCCGCCGATCGTTATGCTATCGTGTTTAAGTGGCATGACATGCGACATGTTCTTTCTGCATCCCCTAAACGTCTTGCGTACAGCATAATATTTAGCTCAGAACAGAGCGCTTGCGGCTTCCCACTGACAGCAGGCGTCTAGTGCTTTGACCACTGTTAACCCACAAATCCACTTCAGATGCCAGTCATTAACATTGTATATCGTCTCTTTAAGAACTGTCCTGTTAGTCCATAGAAAACATGACGAAGGAATCTCGCAACCTATCAGCTTCCAGTTAGGAACATATCTCCATGCCGGAAACTGGATAACCGGTACCAAGTCTAAAACATTCTATTTGCATTTGGGTCAAGCATTTGTGAAGAATTTGTCATGTTTTTCTGGACTCTGCACCTTATGGAAGCATTGAAGGAGAAAATCCACCAACAATCCACCACTATGTTGAATTATACGTACCATAATTTTTCAATTTTTTTAAAATATTAGCAAGTATATTTAAAAAATAGGGACTTCCTTGTAATTTTTGTAGAATATGAATAAGTTAGTTTTCATCAATCTGAAGATCAGCATGGTTAGATATAACTTCTAGTGTTGAAGTCACAGGTTTTGAAACAAGAAAGGTAGTCTCCTCAGATTCCGCCACCAGCATAAACTCCATAACACTAAAACGTTGTCTCATAACATTCATCCGAAGGTCAATACGTAGAATGACGATCCGGTTCCTTCTTCTAAAGCGTTAAACCAGAAGACGTGCATGCTTTTACCTTCCCCTGGCTTTGCGAGACCTGCCCCAGTCTGACCAACGCTATGTTCCTGGTCTGCCGTTAGTAGTATTCATTTAAAGCTGTTGAGCGAAGTTTGAGCAAGAAAGAAGGGGTTTTTGAGTAGACACAACCTGTTTCCGTCGTGACTTGGCCACTCACGTAGACAATATAGAGGCGAGTAGCTGTGGATAAAACAGTTAAACTGCGACTAAAGGGACGACCGCATTTCAGGGGCAGCATGACAAATGCTAGTTTTATGGGATTAGACTAACACAAGCATTGCGTGAATATTTGGTGAATGGTGGCCTAATTCCTCAGGTAAGAGCAGAATACACACTAAATTGTTTTGTTTATAATGGATTTCAGGTTTTTAGCTTCACGCACGTATGCAAACGTTCGACTTTCGCAGGACATTTTGCATTTCAGCCACGACTAATTCCTGGTTTCTAAACCAAACACCGGGGCATTCGATGTTTGCACAAGATAAATGAAGTGATGTCTGGGTTTAGATTTCCAGGCGCCGGGGAACATGGTGCACGTGCGCTTACAGACTGTTGGAAACAACTACTGAATCATCAGCGATTGGAAACAAGTGTATCCAATTTCTGGACAACCGAAAACATAATGGCACACGCAAAATAGCTTTCTGCCCTCATCTGAATCATTTCTATGATCTACCGGAATGTTGAAAATAGCTTGCAAATAAACTATTTGCTACCAAATGTCCGTGGAGCATTATAAAACGCATAAAAGTGATGAATGCAACCGGGCGAAAGGTTGAAACCTATTGGTAGTCTCTAGCGTGACTAACTGTTACAAGCGGGGTGTTTGCCTGTTTTATCTGCGGACATTCGAAGAGATCTTTATTCATTCACACAGAGATATGTATAGATTCAGCGCTTTTTAATAAATTTACCGAAACCTTGTTGTGTTATATTCGGCTTGTTCGTGTGGTGCACGTAGCAGAAGAGAATTGCGGAATTCAGAACCTGAGAGCATGTTTTTTTCACCCATACAGAGTCATTTTCTCAACAAAAAGTTGTCATACCAAATTCGTTGATCACAGATAAGTTTCGTTTCAAGATAAGTAAAGCTGGAGAGGTGAACTTTGTAAACCAAAAGCGAAATAATCCTTGAGATTAGGCACCACCAGTTACGGTTAACAAAATCCACTAAATCGTCATGCAGAACTCCATTTACTCCAAGTAGGTTGAAAGAGCATGGGGTTATAGGTAGTGGTTCGAGGCACAGGCATCACAAGTAAATAAAACAGCACAAAGAGGGTCAAGACACGAGGTTCAATACAGTTCAGAGCTATATTAAAAAAAGGTGCAATAGGAGGTCCATTTGTGAAATACTCCCAAAGATTTTCCAAAAAGTTTCAAGTCTATTACTTCTCCATTAGAGGTGACGATTTCGGATATTCTTTTTCCATATTATTCTTGGGTTAAAAGTGGATTTGTTTTTTAATTTCATAATAAGCCATATCCCCAATTGTGTCCACAAAACTCCATGTTTAATTACCATACCAGAAAGAAATGGTACTCAGTCCATGATTTCCCAGTAAGACATTTCTAAAATAGTGTTGGGAACTTTTCTCACAGTAGTCATAGCTCTTTACCGGATGTAGGATATGTTGTCTAACTTGTATTAACTACGGCTGACTGAATTCACTGAAGTGTATCCTGTCTTCACGTCGCTGGTGCACTGCCATGTGCTCATCCGTTGTTCACGTCACAAATTTTCGAGTTAGAATAACGTTGATTAAATAAAAAACATGACTACAAGTGCTGTTGCATTTTTAGTGTAGGAAATGTCAGATAAAAAAATATGTTAAGACGACGTTCTTCCGAATCCGTGACCGAAACACATCCAGCTTACGCCTATGGTTGATCCGTGAACTGTTAAAAAAATAATCTACGTGGGCACAGAAATTCAGAGCGTAAAAAATATGAACCGTTGTAGCACTAGGGAAATCGATATCACAGTAGTAAAAAAGGAAAACGCCAGCGAAGGAATATAGTTAAACTGATATTGCGTTGTCTCCGCTTTGATAGGTGGCATTAATTTCTCGTAGAGGCGCAATTTTTTTTAACTGATATACCACATTCACAGCACGAACAGTTATCACGCGAATATCACCATCTTTGAAAGCTTTCAATTTCATGTCGGTTAAACATATTAAATCCTAAGAAGAGAATATTCTTGTCCCGTAGAAGTGCACGTTTCATTGCCTCAGGTTTGGAACCAAACACCTGGAATATTGTTTTTTGCCCCAAAGTGTTCAGTTTTTTTCCATTCTAGTGGCTGATGACAGATATGTAGCCGAAGAGAGAGGCTAGGAATCCCGAAAGTGTTCCTACTAGTTGAATTTTGCACGGACGATAAGTGACAAAATACTGTCGGCATATTGACAGCCGGTACCACCCCACAGATAATCTATCGTGGATACCATAATAAACAGTCAGACGACAAGCCAGTATGACCTGACGAACGAGCTAAGGGTAGATTAAAAAATGCCTGAATGCCATGTACTGAACACAAGCCCTAAACGAGGTACAGATGTATTGTTGGATGGGTTGCTGTATTGGCTTTTTGTGCGGGGGGGGGTTGTGTGTGGGATCGTTCACGCCGTTTGGCGTTGGTGTTTTCTGTTGGTTCGTTCAGCAAAGGAATGACTTGAAACGAGGTCTCTGTTCTCTGTCATTTTAATGTGTGATGACTTTCGAACGGGCTAGTTCACATGTTTCCAAGCCTGTTTTTTTTGGTGTAGGTTTTTGACCTAAATACCTTTCTCGTTTGCGGCTCACCTCTTTATACGCAGCCATAGCAACCATGATCTATTTTAAATCACCGCTACCAGGAAAGGCCTTATTTCAGAAAAGCAATCAATCTTTAGATTTTTTGACTCAATGGACCCAACTCACCCTTGTCCCGAGGCGTGCACTCAGTAGTTAAAACGTTGCCAGTGGTTTAAAAGGAAAAGAGACAATATCGAAGTTCTGACTCTTTCAGTTTGAGTTCGAGTGTAAGTGGCGACAAAGCCGTTTCAACTACCAAGATTGAGTGAAACCGAATAGTGGTTTTAAAGTACAATCACTGTCAATGAGAGACTTTGTATCGGCAATATGACGATCCTAGCTGCCGTAACGTTCCCATAGTATTTTTCATACATTCGTCTCCTGAACGATTAAAGAACACGCAAGATCATTTGGCGTTTTGTAAGGACTGTTTTTCAAATAACAAAGACAACAGAGTTGTGAACTACAGGGAGACTGAACTAAATCTCAGCTGCGTCTCTAAAAGCGAGAAAACCAGCTGAGATCAGCTGGGTCTGCACTTCGAACCAAATTAGCTTGCAAGTGAACATACTTTGCAAATTATCTCTCAATTTAGTTCAAGTAGACTTCCAAGAAGAGCAAAACTGGTCATGGGATATCGAAGAGTTTTTAGCCGCCACGTGATTAATGCTTTCCATCGAGACATAAAAACCCGCTTTATCTCTGATAATAGCCTGTAGGTAGTTGTCCGAAAAATGTCCGGGGATCAGCAATAAATAAAGGTAAGAACTGTCTTTTTCATAGTACTGAGATAAGCGCACAGTGTTCGAATTCCAGAAGCGAAGAATTTGTCGGGCTACAGGAAACACTAAAAGGTGTGCTGACGTAGCAGCTTTGTTCAATCCAGTTTTTACTAACGGTTCACTTCTCACTAGAATAATCCCGAACCATACCGGGTCCAGTTAAATGTAATGCTGAAACTCTTTCACACCGCTTTGTAAATAACTTTGTTCACGAACTGTGACAACTGCGGTTTTCTGCGAAAATGTCAGCGTTTCACTGCTTGTCAAGCTTCAGTGCATAACTACTAAGCCAAAAGTTTTTCCTTCCACCTGGATGCAAGCCAAAACTACGGACTACGCGAAAGAAAACGAACAATGCGGAGTTAGTGATCACGTCTTGAAAATACCACATTTATACATTATGTAACCTTCTTAAACAGTGAATATTTCTATTTTGTCCGACCTGCGTTTTAGTAGTCTGATGCGTTGCGGTCTCTGGAGGTGTGAGTAAACAAGAAATGAATCTAATCTTTTTGAATGTGACCAATGTGGAATCCTGATATTGATAATCAGTAACTCGACAGCTACTGATGTGCACATCATTTTGACATAAAAATGTGCCCCAGAAGCAGGAGGTTTAGCAACAATTGACCCGCTGGATGCCGCCAGCGTTTGGCCTAGGCAGCACCTTGTATGAAGTTGCCTAGACAAATAATACAACCAGAATCAGTAACGTATATAAAGACTGAAGAAACAAAAGACAACATACCGTCCGTAAAACAGTCTAACCTCCCACTATTCCGCGGAAGTGAAGATCAGATTGTAAAAACCTGATAAAACCAATTATTTCTAGAAAATCTTTGGGTGCTTGCCCCGATAATCTGTCGTCCTTTAAATAATGTGTCTATCATGCCACTATGGCAATACCATAACTGAAATAAAGTTTTTTTGGTTTGTAGATAAAAGAGGACTTGGTTAATGAGAGAGGCATTATGAAGTTGAGGGTGCTGTTTTAGAAGAAGGATTACCCCATTCCAGCTGAGATTTTTTGCCAACTGGTTTTAAAACCTGTATGCTTGCATGCTTGCTCACGTAGCTCTGTTTAACCCATATTTTTCACTCATGGGATTAAGAGAGATTTCCCCGAGCTAATTCGGGGGTGTTTATTGGTGCGTGCAAGTATTAGTTCATTCCCCGATAAACAACAATTTTTTGCATATATCGCGCCCAATAGCAAGCTAAAGCCAGACCAGTAATTAAATAGTTTCCTTTTCTGGCTGAATGGTTCTGAGGAAAAGTAATGTTTTCTTTGGAAAATAATAATATTTATTGTTGAACAAGCCGGAGGAAAAACGTTGTCCGGCATATGACGCCCCCATATTATGGTCACATATTAGTAAATAGATCGAGTTTATTGAACATAGACCTGGAGAACTGTGAAGCAAAATCTCGAATGCCAGAACTGAAATAAAGCCTTGATGGTCGCTTCTTCTCTTTCTAATCGATGGCCTGTGTTTCCATAAGGAGTGCATCCTCGGATATTTACCCGCCGTATCCAGCTCCGACACAACCTGCTCAGGACGAGAGTTAGAAGCGCTCGGCATGGCCATAGTGACCAGACGATCTTATGTCGTGGAAACTGTGACCAACCAGAGTTTGGTGCATATTTTGCAGTCCTGCTGGATCACGCATGACACCAGATGGGCTCGCCATAATGGGTTGCAAGGGAACTCGCAAAATGTCTCGTGGCATGGGATATAGCGTCTTCGAGAAGTTGAGGGCATCTACGTCGACGTCCTCCATCAAGCCTGACCTGATTGCTGTTCGGGAGCGCCGAGCAACTGTGATAGACATCAGCATAGTCTCGGATGGGCGCGGAATGACTGTGTGGAATAAGAAATGAGAAGTTT
This sequence comes from Clonorchis sinensis, assembly GCA_003604175.2. NCBI lineage: Eukaryota > Metazoa > Platyhelminthes > Trematoda > Opisthorchiida > Opisthorchiidae > Clonorchis > Clonorchis sinensis. The sequence goes on along the minus strand of CM030369.1, from coordinate 184,646,496 downwards.
AATGCTGATGAATTTTCCCTCGTCATAATCTCAGCCCTACCTGCAATTGGTTGTGGTGTCGACTTTCTGGTCCACCAACCGATGATCAGCTTTTATCGAGGGACCTGCTTTCCTCAATCCGCCAAAGCTGTTACTGGAATGGGACTTTCTAAGGTCACAGAATGTGACTTGTGTTTGTTCCCCATTGTGGGCTCTCTGCGTACGTACGACACTTTTATGCGTGGCACATGGCGTTGAGTGTACATTCTTGTCATTTAATCTCACACCAGACTCAGTATGACTGACACTTTTTACCTGATGTGCGAGTCGTGGTAATTCTGAGGTGTTATTTGGCTAATCGTCTCGATTCTCCGTTCTAACTACTAGCCGCATCGTGAGACGAAGAACTATCTGTTCTCCTGCCCTTAACAAAAATTTCTGAACCTTCGTATGAGGTTTCCAGGTAATTTCTGGCTATTTTCTATAGTGATTTAACACAACCTAATTTCCAAAAGGCAAAAAGTTAGTCGGCAGAAATTGAAGTTTCAAATGAACATTTCCTTTAGTGTCAGTAGGATGGTGAAATTTCCGAAAAACTGGCAGTAAAAAACCGCATCTATTTATAACTCTGCAGGAACATAGAATTCAGTTTCATGTGCACACCAGCAATTTGCCGCCCGGTTGCTATTTCGACGAATATTGTGGGACAAACTGAACGAAACCAGAGGCCTGGATATCTTATAAGATCCACTTTGATGGCCACACTCTGCTCCGAACATTTATTCAAATGGAATTCAGAATAAAAAACAGCGTGATTTCAGAAAACCGGATGAGCATCATGGCCATACTAATCTGCTAATCTACCCTAAAGGGATGGATTAACAAAAGTGGATAACACTCAATACTTATTTTTGGCTTACTTCCCATGCAACGCTCAAAAGACGCCGAGGGTGTTGTTGGAGCGGCCAAGTTTGGCAGCCAAAAAACAAAAAGAAGTTTGCCTTCGTTTTGTTTGCGCAATCTTAAACTCTACGACAAATCGGTACCTTCATTACAAAAGTAGGCAGTGGAGACTGAGGCTTCACTTTTCTGTTGGCGATCAATCACATTATCGAAATTTCATCTTTGGCATTCAGCTTTTTGCCTGGCTCGCAAAGGTTCCTGCTTTGAAATTTGAAAAATGTGCGTTACATATGATGTTACACTTTGCTGGTCAGATGTGACAATCGAGTTGTAACTAGATGCCTGAGTGTCAGGTTTTCAAGAATACTCATGAAAGGTCGTTTCTAGTGTTTGATGTCATCTCGGTGGTTGTTCACACAATTCAGATTAGTTTCCGAGGTTGAAATCTAGTGTGTCACTGACGGACGTAAATATCAAGCGATCGTAGATCCTGACTTTGGGTGACCAGTTGTCAGTTTAAGTTCCTACCATACCCCTCAAATTCTTTTCTACCCCTGGTTTTCTTTCTTGGGTACTTACTCACCAAACATCTACACCGGTGGACGTAGGGTGTACGACAGATATAAAGCCGACGTATTCAATAGGAAACAGTTAATTTCAGAAACATGGACGAAGACATGATAAGCTTTTCACGCTTCAAAGTTCAGAAAGTTGTAATTTTATTTACACCGCATGGTTCGACATCTACCTGGGATTTGATGTGGAAGACCGTACCAAAGTTGAGGAGTATGACGAAAAGCAGCAGAGTAGCCTGGGTTGGGTGGATCGACCAGAATCATGCGAAGAATGGACTTTGGTATGTTTTAAAGTCCATAATTCCAGACTTCTTGGTATGACCGGCGAGAATAACACCTATTGGTTGGCCATACATGGTGAAAGGTCAAGTCTACTCTTATAACGTCGTATGCACATGCACGATAATGAAAGCCTATCGAGTTTTGGGACGTGGATACGGAATCGTTTTTAAAACGATGGTTCGCCCACTGGCAAAATTCCTAACGGCTTCAACAATGAAGAACAAAGCTGGCATTCGAAGATGAGAGATGAACATCCAGTTCAATTACTTACGACACTTACCATTTTTCTGAGGTGCTACTGGATGGTCTTCCACGGACCTCTTTTAAGGCTGTATTTGGAAATCTCTGAACTTGTTCTATCAGAGCCACTGGCTGAGGCCGTTGGCTCACTTCCAGTTTCGCCTTGTGCACAGATTGCTCCTGTTTCAAAGGAATTGGCTCTCAGAATCTGTACTTCCCTCCCTCCGGTCAAGCCCTTCCCTTGGCTGAGCCTGCTGTTTACTGCGTCTACTTCATAGACTCGATATGCTTTTGTAATTCCTCATGAACTTTAAGCCCCTGACATGTCGAACCAGTTTGGTCGACCATCTTTTACGCGCGCTTTTTGACCATTTTGCGTCATCACCTGTTGTGCACAGGCACGTGTTGCTAAGTAAGATAGATTTCCCATCTTCTCCGGGCTTTCTTTGGACTTGCACTACTTTGTGCAACAATTTAGACGGAATTCCCCATAATTTTGGGTTTGTACCCCTTTTTATTATTTTATACATTTTTATACATTTTAGTTTATACATTGTATTTTATACATTTAGTGCCGCATTTTACTGGTAAATCTAAAGAATCTATAACTTCCGGCTTGTGATATTGTGCGTCCTTCAATTGGGCTTTCCCGATTACGTCAAAGTATTCTCCAGAAGGTATATCACTCTCTCAGTGAGGACAGTCATTCCTGAGATGCCAAAAGATACAGTGAAACGATTCCGTCCCTGTTTTGTATAAGCAAATTTTCGCTTCATATGAACCTCTGGAAAGAGTCGAAACTGCAACCTCGAAGTAAGTATTCGCAGACTATGACGTTAGGTCACAAGTAGCTGATCGGATTGTGCTAAACTCGTGTTTAGAATTATTCTTTTTGACACAAATAGAACCGGTCGTCTTAACTCAGGAGCCTATCCTTCCCATTTTTCCTCTGCATCATATTTCTTCGCCTTTACCAGCCTAAGTACTTTTTCAAGCGGAAAATATTTACCAGCGCCCTGTGTATTTCAAAATGAAGCATTCACCCAGGAAGTATTCTCAAAACATCTATGTGGAATCTTTGGGCGCGAGATATCTTTGTTTTATTGTGATACTCCGATCTAACACAGGGGGATTAAAAGACGGTTTCCAAACATTAGAATGCTTCTCGTTAATTGATGCGCATCGATTAATCAGAGCATTCCGCACGAAGTGCGGTTGAAGTTGTCCTAGTGTTAGGCCTCAGTTTACTCGAGTATAGACAATGGCTGAGTTGTTTGTGAAACGGGAAAGCCGAAACTTGCAGTCGCGGGCACGAAGCTGTGCGTGTTCCCCTTAGTTGAAAGGTGCTCTAGAAATACCGTTATTTCGGGACTCAGACAGGTTTCCACGGACTATGCTGACCCTAGTGGTGATCAGAAGAAAGTCACCTTCTATTCACGATTTTATTGTCAGTGAAATAATGTTCGGACGCATCGCGTCCAGCAAAAAACGTAGAATTCTGTCGTACTGTTGTTTTCTTGGACCTGGAGACTCTACTATCTTGCTTGCGGTCGACAATTTCAATGGTTGGCCTTGTGGTTGCTGCATCTCTTATCGGAGCCCGCCGAGGCGATCGAGTTAGGAGGACGCCTAATTTTGTACTTTCATTGCTTGTTACAGCATCTGAAATTTACAAGCCTTCCATTAAATTGTAGAAAAGTGTTAAACGGTCCATAAAACACGGCCCTTGGATAGTGGATGCGATTTAGCGTGAGCAGGAGTTGCGGAACCCTTCATGACTTCCTCCACTGAACTGATGGCACGTTAGTACATCCTAGGCGTTGGGGGCTAGTTCATTCACGATTCCAATGGCAACCTGCAATAGTTAATTAGGATGAGTATTTGGGAGCTTGGCCACAGAGGTATCTCTGCCAGAACACGTCCACTTTTTTGAAATATCACTGCTTATAGGTATCCAGGAAGCTTTTCAATAGGCCTCCACCTGTATTCGCCAATGTCGGTGATACCATGTTAATTCAAAGCGATTAATATTTGATAACATCGACTTCACTCTCACACTAGGTAAACTGGACGAAACATTCCGCTGGTTGGAAAGTGAAAAGAATCTTCGGGGAACGGGAGTTTAGTTTTATTCAAAGAACGACTGAAATGCGCTGAATGCTGACTCATGTTCCTTACCGTAAATAATTTTTAGTAAAAAGTACATCTTCGAAATGGCAATAATTCTCTAGTCACCGCAAGTATGCGAACAACGAAGCATAGCTATCTAGTAGAAATGGCAGAAGAAGGTAAGGGCACAGTGGGGCTCAGTTTTGTTACATGTTGAATTTTATCTCCACTAGGTTTATCATCCATTTCCCTTCCTCCACTAGAGGTTTCTGTGAGAGGCCAGAATGCAACATTTCTGCTGGACTTTAAAGAATGGTTATAGGTGGCACGGCTGGTGAAGATTGTGTGAAAAACTGTTCAGTAGTATTATGTAATGTATCTCCTTTCGACAGAGTTTCGAAAACAAAACCTCCCTACTCTTGTTTGCTTCCACAGCATTATTTTGATAAAGGGGATAATTCACCGCTTAGTAATTTTTGTGAAAAAAGTTTATTATCCATCTATCAGAATGTTTGCAAAATAAATATACGGAAACGCTGCTTGCTTTTATGGCCTGGTTTGAAAAAACGATTACTTGGAGACGGCGCGTATCCTGCGAGGCGTTTGTCGTTGCGCGTTCCAACGTGACTTTATGGTAAGCAATCTAATTATTTTCGGAGTTTCCTCTTTTTCGCGACTTCCACAAGAACTTAGGATAAGCAAATTAAAATGTAATTAATATGGGCAATGGGAGCCAGGATATGAGGCAGTAACATTTACCTCAGACAGCGCAGGCTCACAAATACTGATGTGGCCGAAAATATGTAATAATGTGACTAATAGCTTTTGGTGTTCCAGGATAGTTTAGTCAAACTGATTTGTCGCTGTTGTCTTGCCGTCCTAGAGTGATCGTACTGATGTTCGAGGCTCGACAAAACACACGTAATCCAGTGTCATGCTTGAAATTTCCGTGGGAAGCTGAACAGTGACGAAAGTTTGCGGGCTAACTCTGCAGTGCGCACCAGAGGGTGAATTTGGTTTACATACTTGTTTGTAACCGGTAACTCACGAGTGTACAATGGCATATGTAAAAGATACCTCTTACTTTTAGTTACGACCCTTTTGGGAAATTATTTCCACAATCCGATGTCCGTCGCCCAAATGCGGGAAACCACATGGTCCATCACAAGTGCGTACAAGTGGCGAGATGAAGCTCGATACGCGGCACATGTTGCATTACACTTCATTTCACCGTAATGTCCTTCAAACCCGACTGCTTTTTTAGCATCCACTAGGACACTACCTCTCCATCCAACCACGTGGACATTTTTTCGTCCTCTTGCTAAAATTCCTAAGAAGCTGTGGATGAGGCGATTTCAGACTTTTTATAGACTAATTTTAGCTATTAGTGAAGGTAACGAAATCTACTCGTAAGTATGGGTTGATTGCCTGTCACAAAAAACGTTCTTTTATTTGGAAATACAAACCACACCCGGATTCTGCGAATAATAGCACAATCATTTATGCCATTTTAAGCCTTCTACTAGTTCAAGCCTGAGATGTAATCAGGGATGCATTTTGTGAAGTCACGCACTTTTGGTTTCTCCCCGAGCGATGGTTGTTATTTTGACTACCATGTACATCGGATCAGCCCTTGAGGCTTTTTTGCTTGTAAACAGTTTTCTGGAGCTGTTTTCTTCGTGAATTTTTGAGATTTATGTTTGGTACCGTGTAAAATACCGACTTTGTGGCAAAAACATAATTTAGTACCCATTAAGGAGAACTAGCAACACCTGGTTGGCCGAACCATCGGAATGCTTTCATTGAAGGAAATTAGGAGAAAATGATCGGGAAAAGCCTTCCAGGAAACATACTTGTAAACTGGTTTGATTGTCCGTCATCCTTTTCCGTACAATAAAAAAACGAATGTTAAACGTCGTATCACGCGTGAATAGCTTGCTCGGGAATAATGGACATTTGCTTGGCCAAACAAGAGTGGACCGGAAGAACAACTACATGGTACAGGTTGCCATTCTCGCTTTTTGAGCTAGAAAGTTAACAATTAATTGAACGGATAGACAGGTGTTTACCATTATTATTAGTACTTGGAAAAGTACAGTAGGTACAATTTTGGAAGACCGTAAACAAATTCTTTGGTGTTTTTTAGTACGTTTGGATTTTTAAGTAAGTTTTATTCATGGGTAGCAAAGAAGAAACGGATCAAGATCCTCAAATACAGTTGACTTGAATCGAGCCATTCCTTCATCTCTCTTCTGATTAACAACACGGCACTCCAGGCACTGAATGACAACTCTAATTCAAAATCAAGGCCAACCTATTCTAGTTTTTCCGTCACGAAGGGACTTTACCTGATGGTGATGTGACGGTTTGTATTCCTCCTTACTGAGCCACACTGGTGTGTGGCATCCGTTCGACACTCGTAGTCTCTCCTACCAGGTTGGTCAGCGGTCAATGGTCTGACCAGCACTGTCTCCTGGCGATTCAGGTTTGGGGTTGAAACATGCCTAGCGACCTGTTCTTTGAAAGTAGTAATTCACCTGCTTTTTCCGTTAAGCATCGCTGCCTTGCGGTCAGACTTTCAGCCTAAAAACTTTTGTTGAGGGCTATAATCTTCTTCCTGTCTGGGTCCACTTGCTCCGGTAGTATCCCAACCAATGTACGAACATGACACCGTCAGCTAACGGTACGCCCATTCCGTATCGGCCAGCGCATGGTATCACCAGTACGGTCACCTTCCTGCATACAGTAGGGCTGGTAAGCGAAAACAGACTACTATTGAAGCATCCCTACCTTCTCTTCCACATAATTTCCTTTCGCCCCCAAACCCTACTGCTAACTCCTTGTAGGCTTATTCGACAGGACTGACATCTATTGCAACAATTGTTCCACAGAATTTGCATGTTGGCCAGTACATGTAGCTTCGGGCATATCAAAATCGCTTCTCAAATCTAAATACCCAGTCTGACTGTTTGTAACCTTCGCACTCTGAAGCAAGCGGGACAACAAACTGCTCTTGTTCTCACACTGGACTCGCTTGACATTGATTTGTGTTGTTTATCAGAAAAAAAGTCCAGGCAGAGTGACTGTGCTAACTGCTCCATTACTCTACAATCATTTCAGACGCCCTGGAGATCCAAAGGCCAATGCAACTTGATGTGCCAAGTTATCGGGTGGAAGGATTCTTTTATGACTGAATGAATGGTGCTATTCGCGGTTCGTCTGGCACTGCAGAGGTGTCACACTTGAGGAGCTTATCGCCGGGTTTTTCTTGTCCACATAAGCCCCAAACAATTACAGCTCCGAGACCATCAAAGAAAGTTTTGAGTGCCCTGCTACAGCGAGCTAGAAGCTCAGATATCCTGGTGGATGCCGTAGATCTGTATTCACAAGTGGACAGAATTATTGCATCTGAGACTCAGTCAGGTGATCGACACTGATTGGACTCGGGAAGTACGGATAACGGCGAAAAATTACTTCAGCTATCCACTGAGAGTAAACTGTTTTTATAAAGTGCTAATTTCCAAAATAGTCGAAGTCGTCTGGCACACGAATCCAGCGGAGCGCCATTTAACCACATATGCATAAGTTACGGATGGTGTGATCAATAACCAACTACACGTCGTTCTGCACAGCTGCCAGGATTCCGACCATGCGCTTATCCGGAGTTACTTTACTCTGTCTCCCACGACAGCAAAATGTGTGAACAAATGACTTAGCAGCTGGAAGATTGACAGTTTCGGAAGTTAGACGAAGTAGTAGTCTTCTGGACTCTCTTCAAAATGCTCCACTGTCGGACATGAACTCGTGGTGGAAGGATATCACCACATCTTTGTATAGTGATGGAAGTTTGCTTTTGTCACGGCACTACCAGGTCCGCTCAGCCACTGGATGTCAGATAAAACAGTAGCACCGCCTAAATATTAGAGAATTGTTTCCGCCGATTCCGAAAGCAATCCAATCCGATCCCGAGTCAAACTTAGCGTGCGCGCTGATCATGAGGCGCAGTGGACAAAGAAGCCTGAATAAATGGAAGTCCAGAAACCCTGGAGGGTTCGAAAATCGTTGCTGTTAATATGCGTGATCAGTTTCCGGAAACCGTCTATGAGCCAAATCATCATGAAACAGACAAGCGCGACTCTCTCCAATAAAGAACGACACCTCAACCGAAGAGCCAAGCCCTTTAAATAACAAATCTCGTGGCCACGTTCAGCCACTCAGTTGGATCCCTGTAGTCAAGTAAACCTGGAACTCTCTACGGCCTTGGGGGTTTATGAATTCAAATGTTCTCTCTTGCTTCAGGTGACCTCTTCCTCACCTTGTTCAGCGAAGGGAGCGAAGCCCTTATCCTGCATCTTGAAAAACGAGATTGTCTCAGAGGACTGGGGAGAAACAGCTATCTTGCCCATTGTTTTAAAAAACGGGGTCCCTGGAGAGTGCATCAGACTTCAGTCGTATCGAGGCTGTTGGCGTATTTTGCGCTTTGTCACCCTTTGAGCACTGACTCGAGAGTATCAAGTGAGATTCCTGCCTCGTAGATGCGGCTTTAGCCAAACTTCTGCGTATTATACGTATAAACGGCACACAATTCTAGTATTTCTGGACTTCTAAGGAACATGCACTTGATCGATCAGTCCATTCTCTTAACACTCTTGCCCAGCAAATTTGCAACATAATATGTTCTTTGTATTCGCAGTTTTCCGGCCTTGTGAGAATAAACGGGAAGCGCTCCAAAAGACCCCTTACACAGTGATGTCCTTCAGGGGTGCCCTCTCTCTCCATTCTTTTTCATTTTTGTGATCAAAGAGATAATGAGACGAATGCCTATGGGTCCACAAAATCCTAGTTTTTAAACAACTTCTGATGAACTGCTACACGTAGAGTACCGTCTTCGTTTTCGAAGAGCAGAAGAAGACGCCTGTGTTTCTGGATGAACTGACCAAAGTAGTTCCGTCCTCTTATAAAGTGAAAGTTCATGATTTGAGACATGTAGTTATTGAAACTACCACTAACAACCCAACGGAAACCACCAAAATTCGTGGAGCTTTTTATTCTCTTGAATGATGTATTAGTTCTGATTTTGATGCGACGGATAAAGTTAACGGTTGAATCCCTGATGCTTCAGTTGTGTTTGCTATTTCGAGACATATGCAGGCAACGTGTCCAACCCATCAATCTGGAGGGATGTGTACATCAGTCTACAGTACATGCTATCTTGTTGTACGGACGTGAGATGTGACTTCTGAGAACAGCCGAAATAAGAACTCTTCACTGCCGTTGATAACCGTTGTCTCAAAGACGCAGTTAATATGGACTGATATAGACGCGTCCGCAACAAGGCAGTCGGAAGGCGGACGTTTACTTGTGCAACGAGAACTTCAATCAAAGGATGTGTACAACACCAGAAGACGCGTTAGCCAGGCCGTGTATTGCGCTCAGAAGAGTGCGCTTTTTCTTGCCCGATTCTGCGTGCTGCAAACAAAGAGGTGAATAGCCCTTAATCTTGTAGAGGGGTATGGAGAATAATACTAAAAGTTTGGGTACTGTCGGTGCAACAGGATGGGGACTGCAAAATCCTCTTTGTTTCTGGTTGCAGATGTCGCAAGGTATAGCTGCTAATGGATGTTGGTGAAGTTCTTTTTATAAATTTCTATCCAGGTCGCCTGAATGAGTGTCTTGGGGTGTGAGCACCCATAAATGATTGTGGTAGTCCCACAGGTAGTCGCTTCTCCTTTCATTTTTACTACTTTATTCAAAATATGAATGTATGGCAACCACACATCAACAGTGAAAAAGAGTGAAGAAAACTGAAACAAATCCAGCTATTCAAACCTATATTAGCCCAGTTCGTTGCTACTCCATGTATTCTAACGTCGTTGATTGGCGAGACCTGTCTTTTGACACAACTATAATAATAATCCGAAGTATTGAGGCTAAGAAACTGCGCATTCTTACCACACAATGTGGCGATTCTGATTGCAGTCGGTCGACCCAAAAATTCTCACCATTTTAAACGCATGCTCTGAACCTGGTGACAAACTTGTTGGTGAACCTGGGGGTGACAAAAACATCCTATGCGTTGATGGAACACACAAGGGCACAAGGGAAAAGATGGCCATAGGTACGTTCATCACAGTCCGCATTCATTATTAAATACCATTTCAAATGTCGTGCTTTTAAGCGTTGCATTGAACCAACAGTCGGTGGAAAACTTTGAGTGGCGACAAATTTAACGGTGATTGTTTATTTGTCTGAAGCTGGCGGACTTGTTTTGAGGTACGTCAAAAGAGCAAAGTGTTCCGCCGAAAACAGTTATCCTTTGTTTTCCGTGGGGTGTGCTGCGGCTCGGACGGCAGCCTGCCGTAAAACTAGTCTGTAGGACATGAAAGCTCGGACGTGTCAGATGGACGGAACGATTTTCTCTTTCTAGTGTTCTGAGTACCGCAATGTCAACATGGCCTGCAGCCCATCGAAATCTGTCAACCGTTCAACTGACAAGCTTGAATAAAGTCCTTCCTTCCGCGCTCGCTGGTACATCAGCTTGTAACCTCTTTTATATCTTTTAATCCTGCCGTGTCACTTCCAAAAAAAAATTTGGCTTGAAGCGAATTTCTGATAGTTGAACTCTCATGTTTCGTCACCAAAAAACCATACCGGCCCAGAAGATCAAATAACATAAGAGCGAAATAGCTAAGGTACGATCAAAATAGCTGTGAGCTACAGCTCCAAACCATTAACAGTGGTTCATGGGCGCGTAGCTATGTCACCACATTTTCTGTTTGGAATTCACACATTCATAAGGACGTAGCCAACAAAAGTTTGATTGGGGGTGCACAGCCGGATGGCCCAGACGTAAAACTTCTCCTTCGCCTAACGCATGAATGGTGGAAGCAAACATACAAAGACACAACGTGCGGATAGAGTAAGGCTGGCTTAAAAAAACATTGACAGCTGCTAAACCAGTGCTTCTGAAAGGCACACAGATTGTGAGAGACATTCATCAAGTGTACAATCATATGCAGTAAAGTTTGCTCAATTTCAACTGTCCGCCACCCCGAAGAAGTGACCTGTGAGTCTATACACTGCTTTGAGTAAGCTGGCTTATCTTCTTTTCGGTTTCAGATACTTATTGCGTAACGTTAATGACTCAGCTCAGTTCCCTGCCTGATCACTACAAGCTGTGCTTCCAGCAAATCATCACCAAGGGCGCACAGTGTATTAAATATCAAAATCAGGTCATTCTGGAAATTTGCACACCTATAAGCGGCACTGGCAACCAGCATCAAGTGGACACTGAATCATGACCGGCTGTTTGGTCCACGAATTCGACCAACCAGAGCTCGCCTTGGTGCTGGGCCGGCAAGTGGCTAATTCCGTGCGGGCTAGGTTTGCTTGACGTAGCAGTAAATAATTGCGAGCGATAAAGCGGTTCTGGTGCAGAATTCCGCCAAGCACTAACAGGCACTATGTTAAAAAATGAAACTATTTTGCCTGGTAGAGCTTAAAGTCAGTTTTTTATTGCCCTTATGGTGTTTTTTCTTGTCACAGATTTGTACTTTAAATTCCTGGTTTTCATATTCTAGAATCCTCCAGCATTCTTTCGATGAGGTATTTCAGCTGTGACCATACGGCTGGAGAACTGAGTACCAAAGGCAGCTAAGTGATCACCTCCTAGTAATATCAGTTATTTGACCATCTTCATAGAGATTTTGTATGGTTGTATCCTGATTTCAACCTTGTAAATCACGTCACAGTGTAGACCTGGTCTGTAAGGCGTAGTCAATTGGGATGACGACATGGTGCTCAGTGACCTATGTTGGACAGTTGATGGGAACAGGAAACAGAGGGGATGGTCTGTTTCTAGGCCTGAGCCAAAAGCAAAAACGCTTTGGTACGGCAAGATCGATGAATGTTTTCGAAACAGCACCCGCAGGGAGTGCGAAACCAGCTCTTAAGACCCTCCTATTGGCTTATGGGTATTTTCTGGTAAACAATTTAAAACCAGTTTGGCATCGAAGGGAGAAGGCTGGAATGCCTAAATGTTGTGATTCGATTGTTGAGTTTTGGCTTATCTATTGCAAACATTTCTCCAAATGTTGTAAAATGACTTAAATAAAGCTGGTGTCTTACAGTGATAGACAATTTTCCCAGACATTTGTCAGGTTCGCTACCTCGGGCCAAGCGAGTAAGTACACAGAGTTTGATTAGGCACCACGCCATATTGCAAGCAGCTGGAACTTTCTCGTGCAAGGCTTGAAAAATACAACCGTTCGCTTTTTGGAACGGCAAGGTTTTAGGGGTCTCAAATGGCCTTTTGCTGTCATTCTGTCAGAGCCAAATTAGACCTTGGAAATTTGACAAATAATACAGTTGACCAGACTACTGGTGATGACGTTTACCTTGAATGCAAGAGTGGGGTTCGGGCTTTCTGGCAAGATCGATCCTTGCAGAATATGTATTGCTCGAAGGTTGATATTTTCTGTCATGCGAATAACCAAATAAATGAGATTTGTCAATAATTGGTAGCCAAATCCTCCCATTTATTTCCAAGTAACCTAGGGCTAGCGGAGGATCCTACGTAAGTTCTGAGGATTTGAAACGACGTGTTTTTAACATGAATATTCGAATATTAATAAAAAACTATTTCACTATCCGGAACGATGAGTAGATGCATGGATCCATGGATCAAAAAGTGGAGCACTTCCGGTTATTTTGCTGTGGAATGTTCGAAATCTAATAAAATCCTAGTGCAAGTATAGCTATAACCGCACCTTAAACCCAAATGTTAAGGTAAATGTTTTTTGTACACAATGAAACCTATTTATTAGAAAAAAATTCATGTCGGATATCAGTGTCCTGTTTCAGTCTGACTGGCAACACAATCGTTTCTAAAGTGTTCGTCGTGCTTCAAATGGTAGAATAGAATTACTTTTCAACTTTTTCTACCGTTTTTATATTATAGCCATTGTAACAACTGGCTCATTTGGGTCACTTTTTAATGTTGGTTGTTTTACGAAATGGTAGCAGTGGCAATATCCATATGTCAAAGACGACTTAGTAACTTTTGTTTGGAAGGCAAGACTGGCAGCAGTGATTGATAGTAACTCTTTTTTGGTGCGTGATACTTTATTCCGCTGGGAGTTTTTTCAAAATTGGATGGTATAGTATCGGGCATTTCTATGCTTTCAGTGAATTATGGTCGGTTCACTGGAACCTCTCGCATGGTCGTAACCGTGTAAAGCGTTATTTAGTTTCACTGCAATCCAGGACGGGATTAAATACTCTAAGGATTTTACTCATTGGGTCTCTGTTGCAGTTGTATCTCCACAAAACACACGCCCATTCAAATTTTCTATCTGTTTGCAGAAGTCATGATCAAGTGTAACATGAATGTTGAATAAACCTGTTGGAATTCAAACTCATTTCTATCGTTTACAGGCAAAATAGCATAAAATGCAATTCTAAAGTCAATCTGATTCCGCGCATTCAACCAAACTGCGATAAAGCTGCTATTTAACATCATCTTACTGTTTCAGTCTCACATGTATCTTTACAGTAGTGGCATTGGCGCAATAATCTGTTTTGAATCCATTTTCATCACTGGCATGATTATCTGTCCATTTCACTGAGAGCTAGTTTCTCTCAACTTAGGTAATGTATTCGCACGGTGGAAAGCAATAGAACTTGCTGGATAGATATATGTATGAATGTATATATGTATATCATCTTGTCCAAATGAAAGCATTCAGGATACACCTAGAACTAAGCATACAAGATAACACAACTGTCTAAAGTTTTCTCGCGTCGCAGCTTTTCTCCATTGCCTAAAACACGGATGCTGTTCAGGTCAGTTATCCCACCAAAACACTACTTGCTTTTTTAATCCTATTTGAGAGAAAGCTATTGCGTTTCCTTCCACAGTCATATGTTAAAGTTTACGACGTTCACCGAACTCATAGACTGACTGTCAGTTCAGTTATGGTAGATCAACAACAATGCAACAGAAATTCTAAAGTCTTGAATCATAGTGAGCAGTAACTGATAAACTGGGTTGGTCCTACCCTGCAGCTACTAATTAGAAAGTAACAGTCATGAAATCTTAGTCTGCGTAGAAATCGTCATCTGGTTTAGTATGTTCCTAAAAAATAGGCTCGCTGTCTGTGAAAGTGACAGCCTTGTTTTTGGCCCAACTGATAGAGTAGTAGTGATTTTACATTATGCTTCAGTCTGCTCCAAACTAAAAATTTGCAACTGAGGATAAAACATACAATCAAAATTCGTGCGGTTCGCAATTTTCGACTTGTTCTTACGGATGCCAGCTGATGAAGAAACACAAAAAAAGACGACACGAGCAAAGGGCTATAACCCGGACATCCGAAAGAACGAATTGTAGTCATGTGATAAAAGTGGCCTGTTTTCTTGGCTAGTCCACTGGTGTCTGGAATATTTGGATCATTTGAATTAACCACTCCTGCACTCACAGAGTTGAACTCACTAGATATGATTGCGATAGACTCAGCTGTTAGGTATCAAGTGCTTCGCAAGATAACAACTTTCGTCTTCGGTTGTATCTCCAGATTCTGAGCAGCTGAATAGTGCCAGTTACGTGAATCGTCTGCGAGATATCTGGCTTAATCGATGAGCTCGTTACCCGTTAACGTTCGCGAGCTATGTCTTGCCACGCAAATGGCCTGAAGGAGTGCTTTGAAAAAATGTCTCAATTACTAAATTACTAAATTATCAAAACTGCACGCGAAATGATAGACGACATGTCAGACGGATTTGTCAGGTATACCCTTGGACAAGGTCTGAAGCAAAGTTCCCATAGTTACAGAGATGATGCACAAAAAAGGAGACAGAAGCTTAGGATTTAGGTCAGACTTCACTTTGTACCAGATGTTGTCTACCATAAATTCATCCAGTTAGACATTTTCCTTTGAGGCAGTGCTGATGGAAATAGATTTCTTGCTCAGTCCGTTTTTCAGGCATTCATTTCTCGGGTGGGAGTGGTTGACCGTTGACCATCAAGACTTTTTCATTACATGCTTCTATCCATCTAGGTTGTTTCTGAAAAATCTGAGGTGATATTCTGACTAAATCCCACTTATCTGCAAATCAAGAAACCTTCAAAGTGCAAGTAGTAGTCATGCAGTTTGGTATTATGGCCGACCGTTCGATGTAATGTGCATGTAGGACCACGAGTCAATGATATACTCGGAAGTGTGAAGCTACCATTTAATCAGTCTAACGGAAAGCCAACAAACTGGATTATATAACACTAAATAAATGAAAAACAAAAGACTTAACAGAGGCAAAATTTAAAATATCCTCAGCGTACAAAATGAAGAACATTTTACATGGTACCACAGAAATGTCATCTAAGACGGGACCTACTCGACTTCCCTTAGTAACACTTCCTAAACAATAAACATAATGAAAGCTGTCCAGTGTTTTGTGTCCAGCTGCCACGCCAGCCTAAAGTAACAAGAAGGTTGAGGTACTTCCAGATTGTCTCAGCCCAGACAGGAGCAGGTGAACTGCATCTGCTTGGTTCGGCCAGTAACTTTGCGCCTTAACCACTGAGCCATCTGAAGCGCAGCAGTATACACTTCCCCAAAATAAGAATTAGTGCTTTGTGCACAGGACAGCATATTATTACAGCGGAACATTACATAGTGCGCTATAGTGGAAAATATAGTGAGGCACTAGTGAGTGAGGGATCAACATCATTAGTAAACAAGTTTTGAGGATTTATTATTATGCCACCAAGTATTCGGAAAGGTCCGTTTGGTAAACGAATGGGGGTGAATTTATCTTGTCCCCTTCAGTCAAGCTGGTCATATAAAAGTGTAGACGGCATGTCTAGAACAACAATAGGTTAATTTCCGGATATCACTCAATAAATAGGAAGGGAACTCAACAGATCTGTTTGACAGCTTTTGTACACATCATGCTGTTTGAGTTGACCAGTACAACTTTGCTATTTGCTAAAACCATGAGGCAAAGTTTGCACAGATCGGAGTGAGATGAACTGACCGGATCACCACGACAACTAGTATGTAGCAGATTTCTGGATACTGAAGACGCGAATTTGCCACTGATCTCTCAGCTGCTTTAATGATACCGGTGTTCCAGGCTTTGTAATGTGTTTAGTCAGGCAAGCCGCGGGATAAGTGTTTGCCCTTTCGATGTAGACACACAGCAAATAACTAAAGCCTCCAGCTGAAAAACGCTTGGAACCGATTGAGTAGTCATCGTTTTCGGAAAAGTTTGGTAACAGTCGGTAGATTTATTGCTGGGCAACGTTTCGCTTTTGACACAAAAGCTTCGTCAGTTAAGAAGGATACTGGCTGCGGTATCTAGACCCGGTAAGGAATGGATTGGCACAGCAGTCATTCCTTATAAAGCAGGAACATCGGAGGTTATTCGAAGGGTGCTGAACTCAGCCAACATCCGAGTAGCTTTGCAGAAGGGAAACACTCTGCGCTCTGCACTGGTGCAATTGAAGAATCGTCTCCCGGGGAACAGAATCAGGGAGTGTGTCTAAAAAATTAAGTCTAACGGTAAGGTTCGCATAGGATAAACCGTCAGGTAATTGTACGTCAGAATTGGTGAGCATAAAAAGAGAGTAAACAAACCACCAAAGAATGCGGTAGAATACCAAATGCTGGTTAAAGGCTTAGCGATGGCGGTGCATGCCTTAGACACGGGACATAGAATAGATTGGGATAATGTTGACGTTTTTAGACAGGGACTGCGATTCACACCACATCGGCTCATAGCCAAGGCGGTGGAAATCACCAAGCATCACAGTGGACAGAATCGAGGGTGTGTAACTGGCGAGCATATGGAAAGCGGTCTTAGATAAGAGGAGTTGACACGTAACTATGTGCGAGTGTCAATGCATGTAGAATCATTAGCAAATCAGGGGGTGGGGGGGGGGTGGAAATCCCAAACCGACCAAAGTTCAAGAGGGGTCTTCACGTGAACCCAACCAGAAGAACTAAGCTTTGGGCTGGACCCAAATCCATGTAGATTCTTCATCGGCCTAACACTTAGTCACCCATTCTAACACAAAATCCCCCGACCGATACCCAACAGAGATTTAGCTTGACTTAGCTGATTGTTTCTCCTTCCGCCTTAAATCTCGAACAACCTCGTGACCTAGTCACTTGGCCTGACGAAGTTTTTTCGTCAAAAGCGAAACGTTGCCCAGCAATAAATCTACCTATTGTTACCGAACTTTTCCGAAAACTAAGAGCCTTGTTCCACGTTTGTGCGTGTCGTGGTTGTCGTGCGTTATAAATAGGCTTTAAATTCAAAGTGGGCTCACGTGTTACATTAATGTTCTCCAGTTCGCCTCTGAACTGAGGGAATAGGTGATTGTCTAAATGAAATGAGGTTGTTTGTGCTTTCGCCAAAGCAGGTCGACAAAATAAGTATATTAATGCACATTAAATATATGTATGACCACATGGAATACTATACGTTCAAAATGACACATTTTGCTGGCTATCTTCTTTCAAAAGTGGTCAACGTTTCCCATCAGTTTTTATTGTCATCTGTAAAGCCGACCTGACAACCGATCGTTTGC
The DNA here is from genome assembly GCA_003604175.2 of Clonorchis sinensis. Lineage (NCBI taxonomy): Eukaryota > Metazoa > Platyhelminthes > Trematoda > Opisthorchiida > Opisthorchiidae > Clonorchis > Clonorchis sinensis. The sequence continues at coordinate 184,628,817 of CM030369.1, read as the reverse complement.
GGCCATTACAAAAAGAAAAGTTACAAAATTGTAGAGAAAAATTGGCAGACAACTGTAACTTTTTACGCTTCATGGTTGCATCATAAGAACGATATCTGAAGCCTACCGGAAATATAACTCCATCTACATGAGGTGCTCCAACAACGCACAAAGACGAAAATCGTGTAAGACCATGTTTGTGCACCTACAATTCAACCCACTACAGAGCTGCACTTTAATTGGTGAAACTTCTAGACCCGGTCAACAGAGGTTTATTTCCTCACCATTCGAACCATCATTATTTTGAACAAGCATTATACTGTGTAAATTTTGTTCACAAATATAACGCCAACTTATTTCTCGAGCTTTTCTTTTGTTGTCTGCTTTTGCGGTCAAGTAAGGCATAACAACGTTATATTGATATACTCCTTGTCTATAAGTGAGTGCGAGAACAGCAAATTTCCTTTTGTCCACTAACTTATCAGCCCTAACCCTAACCAGAGGTGAGAGGCAACCAGGAATAAAAGGAGCATTTAACATATTGAAGCGCCATATATTTCTTGGGGATGTCCGTCAATTTCCATTCTCGGAGACATACCAACGAGCAACTGCTAACAAGTTACCGCAAGGTTTGTTTCCAAAGAGTGTAAGATTGCAATTTTGGTCCTATTTCGGTTGTTATAGATAGCTATGTTGTTTTTCCTTGCGTTAATAAGAATTTCCGAATACCTCGGTCGGATTATATTCAATACACTACAAGTGACAGATTCCGCATATATCTGTAACTGAAGCTATCACATATACAAGCATACTGATGGGGAACTATTCTGCTTGATGTGTTTCATTATGTTTTAGGTTGTAAAAACATTCCAGTTAAACAAGCGAGAAAATACAAGCGAAAACATTCGAAGGTGATTATCTCCAAGTAATGAGAGCAATCTATTCCAGAGGTTGTTGACGACTTAGTAATTTGCAGTAGTTAACTGTGCCGCACGCAAAATGTTGACGAAAGACGATAAAGTTAGTCCGGCGGGTTGTTACGTCAGCAGAGCTCATTAATTGCTTTGAGTGATCCCTTCTATTGTAGGTAATTGCCTTTGATGGACGGTTTCTCGCTGTCTCTCATGAACTTCGCTTGTTGGTTAGAGTGTTGGTTTGTGTATTCTGTTGCGGTGTTTTTGCACCTGCATTTTTCTGATCACGAAAAGCAATATTGCATGGCACAAGTGGAACATGGGACTCGTTAATTAGATAAAGTATGCGAAAGAGTAAGACAAACACTACTTGACGTGTGGTAAGATGGAAAATGTTCTGCGAATGCCTACAGGTTAAATGCCATTTCAACTAATTTGAGATCAACGGAGTGCAACTTAACAGACAAATTTTTGAGAAAGTGAATATGCTCACCAACTGTGCTGGAACAACTGTATTTTGGAGGAAATGTTCTATGCGGTTGAGTTTGTGTTTTGTCTCACCGATATGCACTTTAAGGCAGAATCGCCAGTCCAGTGGAGAGCGACAAAAATGAATTTGATGATTGGCAAGTTAACAATGTGCTTTTGCGAAACGGCTGAGTTGTGCGTTGGTTGATCAGCTTGTATCTTTAGGGCTATAGATAGCCCTGATGGTTTCTGATGGTTCAAAGTACCCAGTAAAATCATGCAGCGTAGAGTGAAGTAACTGCAGACCAATACATGCTTTTCTCCATGTCCATTGATATTTCCATGCATTGATGTTGGATGCACACCGGCTTTATGAGACCACAGCTGGCAACGAATACCTAATCAATAAATCATTTCAATTCAGGGCACGTTTTCATACAAACAGATGCGCCTTTGCATTTTTTCCGGCAAATGATGTACTTAAGGAAATCCCGGGCTTCCACCACCACAACGTTCGGCACGAGAAGAGGAGACGCCACAAAATATACTATCTTTTTAAGGCGGAGAATATGTTTTGTTACCATTCGTTTCCGTAACATACGAGGTAATCTAACGGAGCCACGGAATCCAACACCAATCTTCCTCACCATTAGGATGATATACGCCAACTGTACATTGCCCAAATGTTCTGTTAGACCGCTTTTTCAAAAGGATGTTTTCCACTTTTCGTATTGATTGCAGCTTGCGGTAAAGTATTACAGTACTCTGCTCAAATTTGATGACAATCTTCGGCGAAGTTAAATTTTATCTTGTCAATCTTATTCAATGTCCCTGGATGCAGAATTCTCGGTTGAACCGTTATATGAGCTACTTTTTCCTCATTTATCCATCCTGAGATAAAGAACCGTACGCACATGCGTTATGTCGCAAATTGAGCTGTAATAATTTTTTTCCATGAGTCGATTTGAGCGAGGAAGTTCCATACGGTAACAACCCAAGATTCGCCTGCAGTATGATGCCTACAGCCTAGAGACGGGGACAAAAAGGCAACTTAGAAGTTTTCTAGCTATACTTAGATACATGCATCAAGAAGATTAAATTTCTAGAAACAAGTTCACTACAGGTTTTTGTGCATTGATTAGGCCTACACGTTGCTCCGGTAACCAAGACAGGTACTGTGAATATATGGACTAACCGAAATTATACAGCTGAATTGCAGTACGTGTTGTCCAACAGAAACCACTAGATTTCAGGGGCTCTCTCCCCCTTTAAAGTGGTTGTTGCGTTTAAATCGACCTATAAATACGCCCAGAGCATTATCATTCTGCGATTTTACTGCATGCTAAACCAAAAACTATTTTCTTGCTAGGGATACGATGAAAAATGCAGTAGAAAGGTGGTTCCAGATCTTCGATCTCCCGAAATTTACTGTACTGAGGTTTAGAACTACCGTTTGTATTTTATTCACAAAATATACAGATATACGACCAAGGATAACTTCCACCTAGCGTGCACAGTGTGAGCTTATAGGCTGGCTGTGGCACGAATTCCGTCGATCTATTTATGATGACGTAAAATGTAATTTCACCGCAACACCAGGACCATTACTGTACTACAAAAAGCCGGAAGGCGACAGAAGCAAGGATATCCTGCAGAGGCACTGAGGTCAAGAGTGTGTCAGCCTGGGACACTCCTTGTTGATTTGATTTGGATAGCGCCCTTATTTTTGACTGTTCGCGTATTAACTTATTCCCACTGCTAGCGTAACCAACCAAGCATAACCAAGTCGGATGAATCTCATGTTAGGATTATTCGAATTTGCAATTGACTGTTTGATTCGGTATGCGCACATTTTTTTTATTCAGATAACATGTAACACACGTCATTTTGAGGACCCTGACTATGTGATCAAACTAAAAACAGGCAGAACAGGTAAAATGATATCAATGGACTTACGTCTCATTTGTGAGCGATATCGTTTCGTTGAAAAATATGTCTGTACAAGGGGTGCTTAAGCGGAAAATTCAAGAAACACAGTGAGCCTGCCAAAATTATCGATTAACAAGGGAGGTGGGATGGACATAAGTTAATTGTTCGCATTCTGAGAGTATATATTTTTTATTCTTGTGGATAATTTGCATGACATTTATCGGCTAAAAAACTGAACACACTGTTTAATGCTATGTCATTATGAGGCTATTTTGTCAGTGCCTCAGCTGTTTAACTTGGTTATTCTGTCCACCAAAACTGGTCTCGTCAACTCAGTGAAAGTGAATTAGTGTTCTTCTTTATGAGGAAGGACTTCCGAATCAGATCACAGAACTTGTCCACAACAGCTTTTCGCTACTTGTTAACAAGCTATTGCATTCTTGTGGAATCTTTCAACTATTTCAAGGGATATAAAATGAGGAGTCGGGTCCCCGAAATATCCAGGGTTCAGATGTATCGAACTGAAGTGACTGGGGCAGAATGGGTGAGTTGATGTGGCCGGCAAAACTTGTTTGGGGCTAAATAGCCATGCGCCGGAATTCAGAAATCCACACCAGTTCATTGAAAGTTTGTCTGACGGAACCGATTGACTTGACAGCGAATTTTCATTTTGCTATTCGTCTCTGTTGTACAGTTCCTTGAAGAAATGTTACTCAGAGTAGCGTACACGTCAAAAACCTTTCACCATATTGAAACGCCGTTTTGTTTTGATAAAAGCGCCACCATATAGCAAACCTGGTATAGCCTCTACGTATCGTTATTCGTTCAGTCTGCCAATCGCCGTACTAGTAGAAACGGAAGTTGTTTTGATCAACCGTATGTATGCGGACTGAGTAGCACAATCTAAACTTTCACGGTTTGTGCGCATCTGGAAGGCATGGCAACTGCTCGGCAAGGCAAGTGTGCGAGTTACCCTAGGTTCCGCTGGGGTGTCTCCAACCTACAGTTTAATGAATCTGAATTTTCAGTGTTATCAGGTCTATCTTTATGTTTGGCTAGTAAAAGACTGGATCCGGGATACTAAGTTAGCTGAGTGAAGCAACCAGTATAGCTGAATCCTCGTTGCGTGCTTGGGTCACGGACCATTCAATAAGTGAGACAAGACCGTGACCGTTGAAGCAGTCACCAACACGGTATTGGGAGATGTCACCGAATGTGGTACGGGGGATTCCATAAGTAAAGAACCTGCGTGAGAATCAATGGGTAATTTGTTTCAACTATACTGAGGTGAGAAACGGAGTGCTGTACGTGTGGAATCAATGTTGCTGACTATTACTGCCCCTCAACGCAATGGGGCATAATGATACAGTTTGATCAAATGTCGTAACAAACGCCTGGAATACTCAGTTAATTCGTTTGCGTTTTATTTTTGGCTTCAGACATTCGCATTGCAAACTTTTGGGATAAAATTTGCTCCTATCGGTACAATCAGATGTATCGGAAAATCGGATGTGATAAGCGCAAACACCGAGCATGCAACTACTTCTATAATCCAGACCAACCTAACTTGTTGAAAAGCGTGACTTACATAAACTCACCCTGAGTTCGTAGTGTTTATCCTACCCTTGTATCACAATTTCTTCTTAGTCGTGCCCTGGGTTTTACAGAGGCACCATATTATTGATTGCGTGCTTGTTGCCACTTACAATCTCATGCAACGTCTACACCTCTCAATCCCTCACAGAATCAGGTTTCCTCAACCACCACTCACAAGCTGGTCTATTTAGAGAAATACACTCATTTGCAAGTCAATTTGGTTTTTGCGAGAGACTCACCTGGTCTATTTAGCTTCAAACCGCCCATCGCGCTTCCTACAATTGACTGCCTATTTACGCCTGCTCTTTCAGGCTCACTTACACTCGTGAGCGTGGGAATTATGCAGCAAGTCCATGGACAGGACAGATTGGCTTTTTTTAGCCCTGCTCTCCAGTGACTCGGGGATCAAGTTCCTTATTACCGACTAGCTGGACATTTTGAGGCTAAACCCTCAGACAGTTTCTGATAATTGCAGTCAGATGGAAATTTTTGCCGTTGTTTTATGGGATCAGACGCATGACAGACTGTAGTCACACACATGCCCCCGGCGGGTGCATTTACTGTCTGCCTATGAACACAAGGAATTTGGGAACATATTGAAATTTTGGTTGAAATGCAAATGTTAGCCTAGAACACAAAACACCAGGTGCAGGAACACATGAGAGTTATATTAAGAACTAACCCACTCCCAAGTTGTAAAATAACCATAAAGGTGTGCACATTATGAATTCAGCCTCAAACACCCGAAAATATTCAGTTCCCATCAACATTGACTATGTACTAAACACCACAGTTATTCGTCAGCAAAACACTGACAGATTTCGCCATCGTGTATGAGGTTAACTCCAGAAGTGTTCACTTTAACTGGCATCTCAAAGCTCCTTCAAATTTGCGACCTCAAAAAAGGACCACATTCTTCAACTAAAAACTCTATGAGAACGAGTGGTGTAACATTGCCCAGTATTCCGTAGTTGGGACAGAATAATACAGACAAATCTCTGGAACAGCTGAACAAACTTCTAACAGTTGGGCTTTTTCGGGTCGGGGAGTGAACAAAAAATAGAAGGCCCTAATTGATCCAGTAAGTTTTCTGCTCTGGGGTGAAATGTGGGCTTTTGTTCAGTTGGATAAACTTTGTTGGTTTTGTCCCACTTATTCCGGTTGGCTAAATTGGATGAAGGTTTCACAACTTGCGACAACAAGCGCAAAAAGGACACGTGACAATAAATAGGAACAAGTATGCTTCTGAGGAATACTCATATAGAAGTGCTTTTGTTCATTCTTTGATGCTTGCGTGCAGAAGGAATAAGGTATGTCCTTAATTCCTTGTCTGGTTTGCGGGAAGCCCGTGCGGACGGAGGTGAATGAAATGCTAAAGTGCTCAGTAAAGAGAGAGAATATCCGCCATCTTTTGCTATTGGCTTAATTTTGGGTCAGAAATTTTGCATTGTTTATTATTTGTTAAGCGTGTGCAACTATGTCTTGCTAAGTACCAAGTTCTCGACTACGCCAGTTCATATAGTTCTCATTTCATAGTTAATTTATCTGCAAGTCCATATACAAATCCTGTAAAATTGATCTCACACAAAAGAGCCATACAGAACTAACAAGAAAAAAACCGTTTTATTTCCACTAAGAGAATTGTATCATACGAAACACTGCGGCCAGTTTTTGGAAAGAGTTCAGCCTCCAGTCGGAACTGTGGCAGGGCCATCTCAGGTGGGGTTTTCCAGGGGGTGGATGAGTTGGTATTTGATATCAATTCAAAAATCGCTTTGTTAGGATGCAGTGTATTGGTGCAAGTTAGTAAAAATGTATGTGGCCCCACATAAGCCATTGCTATGTAGTTCCAGTGTCTGTTATCACTTCTACAATAGTTCCACATATTCCTGAAGGTCTACTTTAAATTCAACCATAACTGGCGAAAACGACGCGGTTAAACTGTTCCTTTTTGTGTCATCAACCAAAAATGGAGTAGATGAATATAACAACCAGCGTGGCAATGGGAAGATTTAATCCTGTGTTTGCCGGCGGTCCGATAAAGAATGATGGGGGCGTTAAAACGCAGGTCCACTGAAACGCTTGACAAGGACTGACGGTGGCTTGAGGGTAATCCAAAAAGTCTGCTGATCCAACGATACCACGCTGGGTTGCCTATCACCAGTACGACATAAAGGAACATGAATAGTAAAACAAATAGCTCACTTGCATACAGCATAGTAAACTCAACAGTTTGAGACAAAATTTCATTTCTCCTAGGCGTTGTTTGAAAGCTGAACATCAACAAAACAGCCACAAAAGAATGCATAACTTGACTTTCGGTTAATAGGGATGGTAGGATTGCAAACGTCAGGTAGATGTTACATACAATCCACATCAGTGGTTTACAGTGTAAGCTATATTGTACTGGGGTCCATGGTAATCTCAACAAGGCATGAGGTACTTGGCTGAACTTCATTTCTGTCTGATGCTTACATGCATGACTGAAACCAGGTCAGTTAGCAGCCACATATGGTAAAGTTTTTTTGGTGCCTGTTCGGTACAGATTTACCCACGTACAGTTATTACGCACTGGGGGTCTACTTTGGCTTCGACTAACAGAAAAGGCCTCAACACGACCGGCTTTATTAACATTGGAAGGCTACAAATTGAAACCAGACTCACAATATCATACCACATGATTTTAAGCGACAGTTTAATCGATATTCATTACAGTGCATTTTTCGACCTACTATTGGGCTACAGTGAAGTACAGTGTGTATACTAACAAGGAGCCACTGAAAGCGAGATTCTTATGGTTTGGTAGGTGATCAGGCGGTGTGCAGCATCTGAAACAAACTTGAATGTACTTGAATGTTTTCCAGGCCATCCAAGTGGGAGCAACAGAATTCCATTTTTTTCCGTGTCAATCTGTCCGCGCAATGAACGTTTACATAAGCGTGCAGGTTCTTGTCTGGATATCTTTGTTTCATCAGCACACAGTATATGCATTGAAGAGCAATAGGCTATTACAGTCTTAAGATGGTTCAGATAAACTGCTTCTTGACCAGCACGTGTTTTGAAGTTTCCAATGGAAATACGCATGCATCAATGAACCAAAACTTGACAGGCAAGATTTAAGTCTTCTCACCCAGGTTAGGAACCAGTATGTGTCGATTCCATAACCTTTACTACTAAACTGATGGGTTTGATAGAAAAAACCCTGAGACGCTCGGAAATTCTCAAAAATTCTGGCTCTGTTGAATGCCAGCAGAGACTACCTTAGGAAAGACAGACACTGCATACATCACATTTAGCCTCTGCTTAGCTGCGGTATGCTTCATGGCTGCTGTAATACAACACGCCATACGTCTCATCATGTGACACGAGCTCACATCTAGTTTGCTTATTTTTTCCCAATAAAGGCTAGAAATAATTCAGAATATTTTGAGCTTAGTCGCTCTGTTTTGTGGATGTCAAATGGCTTAGGTATTTTGGAGAATGTGTTAAAAAAAGAAGTACTGTTGATGATCAAAGTGGGATGACGACCAGTAGGCTCAGTCAAAGAGTAGACAAAGCATACCGCTTATCTGTCTTTTATCTATTAACGATTGGTATTTACGGTGATGCTGAAAAATACTGAAGACTTATGGACCCTAATAATAAAATTCCGTCTAACCTGCTTAGATGTAACATTCACTTGGAAGTCCTAATCACTGCCTTTTCGCAGCGGTAGAAGGGCGGAAACCAGTATTTGACGCCACGTCCTAGTTGATGGCTTATAGTTTGTCCGTTGAAGGTGATTGCGGTAATCCTGATTCCCAAATGACAAAGACAAGAACATAAATCAGCTCCGGAAACTGGCAGCTGGATAAGCTTTCTTTGTAAATTCAGCAGCCAAGCTGGTGTTGCTGCTCACCTTTTATCTGCACGGACAACCATCAGCTGCACAATTACTGGCCTGAAAAGTTCCAGATGCTGGATGAGAAGAACAAATGCGCCAGGGCCTGCATGCATTGGATGGACATTCTGAGACCGGTGGCGTAGTCATGAACTTCGTCTCCAGTGATCAGATCGCTGTTATCAATACCCTTTCTAGCCCCCAGAATAAGCCTACTGACAGGACACTCGGACGACCGTCACATGACTTACTAGATTATGTTCCAAGGCGCATACGACCAGCCCCATCAAAAGAAGATTGGAAAGCATATAGAGATGCAGATGATTGAAAAGCTGGAGCTGCAATCAACAGGCATGTGCTTGCCAGGATCAAACTCCATCTCACTGCTAGAGGAAAGAATTTCCATCCGAAGCTCATTAACACGTCCTCCAGATAACCAACAAATCGTTCCAGTACATGAGTGTCATGCTGAGCTGCTGACAAATTATTCAAGTAAGGCTTTATAAAGCAAGCCTTTTAGGCCAGTCAGGGTCTGTGCCAGGCGCTGTAAGGACTGAATACCTGAGGAAACATTTTTTCTATCCCAAAAGATTGTGGTAGTGCGTAACATCGAATCGATTGATTGTTGCACGCTTAGACAAAAGGAGCGTTCCAGTTTGGATATGACATCTGGTATGGAGCATCGATAATTTTGGAAAATTTTACTGTCTCATAACCATGGCTTGAGGCAACTTTCGGCCTTTACAGCATTTGCTGCGTGGAGCAAATGCAGAAATATTCGAACAAACATCATGAGATCCACTGAACGCGGAATAATTCAAACAGCTAGTACAGCGTTCACCAACTAAAACTCGGAAAAACGAGGCACGTGCAGCCTCAATGCCATTTAGTGTCGACTGTGAACGGCCTAGTAAACCGGAGGGCCTCGCGGGCGCCAAAGAGCCCAAGAGCTGCTAGAGAGCAAACGGTTCAAACTTCAGCTGCTAGCCGGGGGTTAAGAGTTCGAACCTCTCCAGCAGAGTTCTGAGGTGTGCACTGTTGAAGATGAACTTATCAAATTAAGCGGAGCCCTTTTGCAATTGTTCAAGGTATTGCATGGTCAAACCTTCGCAAGGTAACTATCATACTCGACAGGCGGATCAGCCACTAAAGCCTAAGTCTGTCGATTACTTTTAGGAAGAAACCTAGTTTGTCTTTCACGAGTTTGTCTTTTACGAGTCACTCAACGTGCCCAACATAATGCCAGAGAACATTTCAGATGCTACAAAGTTTTCCGTATGATGTTCTTGTGCCATTTTTGAAACTGGGATTTTTGTTGAGACACATATTTTAACGGATGTTCTTTCTATGTTCCAAAACATCCGCAGTGAGGTCGTCAGGTTTCGTAACAGACCCTCACAACATTTGAAAAGTACAGACGTCTAACAATCTGGTCAGAGTAGCTTGTCGCATTGGGGTGATGATATTTCACTCTAAATTTTTTTCATGTTGTTCCATTCAGACTCGTTGGGTTCTTCCGTAGGTTATTTTGAAGGAGACAAACTGAACTGCTTCTTAAAGTGCTTAGCCCTTCCGTCATTGCGAACAAATTAGTGTTCCATTTTTTTCGCAGATTGTTTAAGTAACACCCATCTCCTTTTACCAACCGTACGAGCCAGCGAACATATCGTCTGTATCAAAAGCTTTCTTAAACCTCGTATTCTACCAGCATTTTCTTCTTGAAGCACTTGGTTACCCAGCGTTTTAAAGTTTCACGTGTGTCATCCTGGTCGTTAGTTGCAGCTGTGGTTGTCGTGGTAGCAACTAAATTGTTCTGATCTCGACTGTTTGTCTATTCGAGCCGGATGGCTTGGACAGAGAGTTCTGAAAGTTGGAAGCATAGCTTCTTTCACTTGTTTCCATTCGACCTCAATCAATTTATAGCATCAGCATGGATGTGCTTTTTTCAACCAGATCAGCTTGATACTGTCAACTGGGTGCAACTTGCCGGGGCTGGTGAAGCAAGACTCTCCGCTTCGGCAAGCATACAACTGACAAAAATTGGATTGATAAATAGGCCCACACTGTGGAATGATAGGACTAGGAGGAGGAACGGCAATCATTGACTGAGTTTTTCTATCACTGGTAGCCATATAATCCTTGAGTCCACGACTAGCCTCCGGACAGTGGCGGCGAAATAATTCAGTTTGAGATGTTTTGCGAAAACTTCGCACTGGTCTGGAAAAGACGATGTTCAGCGCATCGCGGAAGACAACACACTCTAGTATCTGTAAGCTGAAAATCAAAATCAGACATGCCATCTCAGTGTGCTTCTTCCGGAATTATTCGTCTAACTTGTGTGTCCACCAGGACAACTACAGTCGTAACAGACCTCGATAAAACCCGTTCTCCTCAGATTCAGGATAACAGTCTGTCTGGGGCGTATACTGGCACGAAAAAGAAGCAACATTTAATCCATCGACTTCCGTTAATATCAGCTGGACTAGAAAACCGTACAGCTCATAAACAACTATTTACTGGGATAAAATCCACTCTTAGACCTGGGGCTGAGCGCTATTTCCGTGCCATAAATATCACGAGCCATCACGTTAAAATTGCCAGATTCCCTATGAGTGAAATGTGAGAAGCCTGAGCTCAACCCAAGAGGTTTTAGGTGCATGAGCGAAGAAGAAGCCTGCATGCCTGTTTCGGACACAAAACATTCATTAACACACTGGGTAGGCAAAATTTCAGCAAGTGGTGCTTTCCGCTGAATTTGACAGATTATGGACATTGAAGGTTGCATTTTGGAGCAGATCTTATGAAATCAGCAAGGGACTGATTTGAATGATTTTAATGGGCAATTGTTTAGACAAGAAAAACTGTTAGAGTACTGGTAGGTGGATTGATAGTAATTTAACGTTCGATGGGTGGGGAGGGAATGCTGGTAGGAAGAATGAACAAAGAGCCTCAAGGGCAAATAACTATTTCTGCTCCCTCCGACCGGAGAACGAAGTTGCGTTGAAGTGGCCCTTGTTGACTTTTTCACTCAGTCTGATTAATAAGACAGTGAGAAAATGTAGGTTTTTTTTTTGCGTAACACACTAATCCTAGGGTTGCTGAAAACGTCTCAAAGCAGCCCATCATAAATGAGAGATTCAGCTGGATTCCGCTGAGTCTTCTGTCAAAACCGAATCCACGTGAATGTAAGAATATTTGTCGAGGTATATGGTTTTGTCCGACAACTGGTTCCCTGGTTAAAAATCATTATGGTTTTCTTGGGATACGCTAGCGGATCTCATGGTTTAATAGCTTGAATCAATAGGCTACAGGCGGCCGACATGGCCCGAGGACTCGGAAATTAAAGCCTTCCTCTCTGACTTCTAATCCTGTTCGGCACAGCCGATGATTACTCAAGGTGTTGAAGTTATTTCTACCGCAATGAGTGATTTCCCGGTGATCCCGGTCAGCCATCGGGCTACTGGAGTGTGTGCGATTCTTAGTGCCGACCTTTGATTGTTCGTTCCTCCTTGGGAGAAAGCAGCATCGTTACGCCCATAAATATGGACATTCGGGTCACCTGGAGAAGAACCTTAAGGCCATCGCAATCCCATCACACAGGATGGTACGACTTTACCACCAGGCAGTGTAAACAAAGTATATTTTGAACAATCCAGGTATTTTGGCAAAGCTACTAAGGACAGTCTTCTCTGGCGGCAGTTGTTTCAGAAAAACAAGCTTGAAAGTTAGCATATTGTAGGCACGTATTTAAATAAACGAATGGATTTACGCCTGTATAAATTATGACCACCTTTCTTTTAGACGAGTCACGTAATCGGCCAAAACACTTTGGGTAACAATCGGTCGGTGTATAATAATAAGTCTGAATCCAGAAACAATGGCAAAAACTAATAAGTCCTTTTCCCCTGGTTCATTTAAACAGATTTTGAGTAGCAACAATTTGCAGCAATGTGCAGCATGAGCCCATTTGGATCTTTATCTAGATGTTACGAAAGCAAAATAGTATTCTTTGAGATGCAGGATAATGGCATAAATCGAGAATGGAGCGCTCATAATCAAGGAGGATTCACTCTATTGACAGTGAAACTCTACTGGGGTGCTTTTGCGGTATAGTCGTTTTAACAAGTGAAATTGACTAGATAGCTGCGAATGATGAGAAAACAAGGTTTCAAAAGAATTCTCTCTCTGTTTTTCCAAAGCCAGTGAGACAACGGTCGTTCACACATGACTATATTCTACCTCTCTGCTATTGGAAATTTACAGTGTGAAGTAAAAAAGCCAAACTGCTACACGTTGGCTTTGAAAACAAGATTTATTTACAAATCAAAACCCCTCGGAGGACTGTAGTCTCTCCTGGCGCTGTGGGAAATTCCGATGAGCTGAAATTAAGCATTCCTGAGGAGAAGGGACGCGGTTACAGGACCCAGAAGAAACACAATAACTGGTAGTTCACATAAGGAATCTCGCATTTTTGTGACCAGTCCTTATCTTAACCTGAATATAGATGCAGGCTGAAAGATACTCTATCGACTAGTGCATGGCATATGAGAAAGAACAACAGCATCTCTGTGAATGAGTAAGGATGGTTAAGACATTGAGTTCTACACACATCATTGTACGTAACGTTGTTAGGAACAAATGGGGTAATGAAAAACCCAAGTACCTTATTTCCGCATGCCCACCAATGTCAGACGTATGAAACACGGTTTACTCTTGAGTCAACTTTATCACCAGAAATAACATAAGATTTATATGTGGTCCTTCTTGCAAGCTGTGATTAGCATCCAGTACTGCTGTCATGAATTGTAGCAGCAAAAACTTTTTTGAGATAAACCTGATTAGTGTTCAATTTTGTCTATGCAAACAGTTTTACTAAGAGAGTAAGCAATTAAAAGACATTCGATCAGTGTCGGTGGGTAGCAAAAATGAGAATGAACATCGACCACTGACCAAGCATGCGCGTGCGGGTCGTTGAATTCCAACCGAATTAACATAAAAACTGAAATGTCGTATGGCTTGGTTAGTTTTACAAATAGGAAACGTAATGACGTCATGCTCCCATTGCATTAAGGCGATTACTGAGTCTGGAACGAATGTGCGATGTGTGTCTAGCACGTAATATCCGGTTTATTAGCTGATACTAATTCTTACAAATAAGGGTTACGGGCATTTACGATTTAGTCCAACTGCAGAGAAAGTTTTGCCTTGATTTCCGGCAAGAATGCGCTAAAAAATGAACTTTGTCCCGATGCAGCTTGTGTTTACTTTCTTCGGTCCAAGCTGCGTTCTCTCATTTCCGGACAACATACTGATTTCGAGTAAAGTCGCAGGGTGAGGTGAACACCAGACAGACGCTTTATTTAGTCTGGATTGGTCGGAAATAGAGAGGCTGTTGTTACTGTCTGAAATGCTTTGTTCACACCTGGCAAACATTTCCTTTTTCACAGCGAAACAGAAATGATCACGGAGTTTCATCTAATAAATATTGGTGAAAGGCTCAAAAACCTCCAATAATCCGCATGTGTCAAACCATTTTTGCCTTATCACTTGACAGAATGATCACACCGTTTGATGCAAAATTAAACGGCTATAGGCTATCCAGACTGTTAGAATTTTTATAGTGTGACGTTTGAAGACGTCTCAAGAAATGCTAGCATTTTCATGGTTTAAAGTTTTAGGATGGTTTATTCTACTCTCACAAAGTTGTGACTAAGTACCCCAATTACTCCAAGGGGAAATTGTGTACTTGGGAAAAGTATGCAGAAACTTAACTGGTTCTCTCTCACCATATATTGCTACTGGGATCGTATGGTAGGTAACTGAACTACTCTAAATGTACGACCACTCAGTAGTGTAGGCTGCATGTCAAAACATGATATGGAAACCTCTCTCTCACATTTTCCTTAAATCTAGAGACGGTCTGTCTACTGGGGTCTTTAGATACAACTACAGAACTCTCCAAAAAGTTAGCACACATTTGAAACTTGTAGACTGCGACCTATAGAGTTGCTGTTTTTTGAGAAGGCATACCGAAGTATACCAAACTTAAAAGTAATATCTGGTCCACACCGAAAACAGTAAAACTTCTAGGCTTAATCCGGGAAGATGGTCTGTTAAAAACGACTGTTACTGTAGGGTGAAAGCTGTAGGGGGCGCTGCAACTTGTCGCGATTTCAAATGTAATATGCCGCGAAGGCGCTCTACAGTTTTATATGCTTTTTTTTCATTGAGTTTCAACAGAACTGTTGCAACAGTGAAATCGGGTTGACATTTAAATGTGCTCGTGAGATTCTTTCTGAAACAATGCACACAATTTGTAAACTACGATATACTCTCACAAATGGCTATTCTACTCGATAAATAGCTAGTTGAAACCTCATTCCAGAGTTGTTTTTTCTTCATGAAAGTGTGTCGCCTATATTCAGTATTCCATTTATTTTTGAGTGCTTACTTCGGCATGCTATATAACTGAAAATGGTTAATAATTTAAGTGAACGACGATCAACCGAATGAAGGAGACAAGAACAAACTGTACTTTTATGCAAATTTGCTACGCGGTTAAGGCCGGAAAGTGTGTGAGATCATCATTATGCAAGCTGACGTCAACCCGATTATTCATTTATATAATGAGCTAGGCGGGAGCTAAGTCACCGTGAAAAACTAAGCTAGAAAACCAGAGATGCATGGATGGGGCAGAAGTAAATCAACTGTTTTTGCGAAAGCATTAGGTTGATTCGCATTCACGTGCACCAACCGGACAAATAATCACCTGAGTTCTGCTTGCATTGTTCGAGTTACACACTGTAAGCTATCGAAACCCGAACTCCTTCCGATAAGTGTCTGGTATTCTCCGAGGTGTACACAGAGAATTTAAACGATCTGTGCATTTTTTCGCGGAATTTTCTCGTTCTCATTTATTTCATAGTTTTTATTTTTCATAGAGTTCTCCAAAATTCCTAACACTGGTACTAGACTGTAAATGCGTGTTTCGTTTTGTACTGTTTTGTACCGTTGCATAGCCAGGCAACACAGTTCACATTTATTCTACTGTAACAGTTGAAATTTACTGGGCGAAATTCCCCCGTTTAAGAGAAACTCATTCTTCCATGATTCAGTTAAGGTGACGGATGCGCACGAACGTTGGAACAGTAAAAATTGATTCTTATGGAAAAAAATTCAGGTAAATATTGAATAGAATTCACTGCATGCTGACTGTTTATCTTCATCGTGTGACAAGAGTCGAAGTAAACAAAGACTGCTACACAAGCCACCCACAGCAAAAGGAATGTATTCGGAAGATATGGTGCATCTTGACATATATCTAACAAGAGTCCAAGAGCAGGTGTTTAAAAATAAGCAAGTCGATGCGATCTAGCGCTTTTTATGTATGCAAGGTGCTCCAGAAAAATGGAGAAAAATTAAAAGTGTAGTGCAAATAGGAGTAAAATAAAGAGGTGGGGACGAAACTTCACCTTTCCATATTTTTATGTGTGCTTTCCAAAATTCGGCACGTTTTATCGAATGGATTATTCTTACTGCAATGGCAGTATTTCTTAGGCATTGAGGAGATTCCGAAACTTCGGTTGCACATATCGTCGTGTAGCTCAAGGTCAACGTATACGTAAACAGCTCTCGTTTTTGACTAGATTTCAACAAATCATGGAGAGCAGTGTCGTCCTCGGTAGGCAGTGAACAATGTTGAGTACCATAATTCATAGATATATAATTCATAAAGATTTGAGACCAAAGGTGCCTTGGAAGCTCAGACGTTACCTTCTCGCTAGCAAAAAGCTTTCATTGTTGTGAATATATTGATAAGTTCGTTTGTGTGTGCTAACATGTTAGGTGTATGAAGAGCATTCTGAAGACCCAGTGTCTGACTATATTCGGTGTCCTAGTTTTCTCGCTATCATCTACATTTTCTCGTTATAGTGTCCATCTGTCTGTCAGTTTGCTAATTGGTTTGAATATTTGCTTACCTGCCACATGAGGCCACATTTTCTTTCCCAAATTTACAGAGGTTCTGTGGATTTGATTCACTCTAGCGTCACGCAGATGTATTGCAGATAGCACCGGAGAGTTTATTTTAATTGTCTAGTGGTGTAATGTTGTCATGGATACATAAAACTCTATCTCAAATATCGGACCCGCTGAAACATGATACGGCCTTTGTCCAAACGAGAGCTTCATCTGCGATTCACTCGGGATTTCCGTTAGGGTAGTTCTCTAGAAATCGTTTACTTATGTTAAAGTGTTATTAGGAGATCCAAAATTGCCTTAGAACCAACTCGGTTGTTGGTATTTCTGAAAATGTTCCCAGGAAAGTGGCCATCAAAAGCCCAAATGTGGGTTAAAAAAGACAAAATTGAACTTAAAAGGGTCGCACATTTGAGCTTGAGAGGATAATTACACAACAGTAGGACAAGCAAGGGATCGTTTGAAGGTTGTTACCGAAACCAATAAAAAATCAAGTGAACAGTTTGCAGTTTGAACCAAGTACTTCCAAACTTGTAATGGTATTTTCCGCGTTAAAGCCGTATCACGCAGATCTCTTGATCCAGCTTCTTGTGATTTTTACATTACTATTGTGCTTCAGTGATCCAGTGTTCCGAATTCCCGCGCTTCTGAATATACGAACGTTATTACCTTAACCATTACTATTCGTCAGCGACTAGCCTCAGTAAGCAAAGCCATCGCACGTACAGGGTGATTTAACCCATCCTTTACGAATTTCTGGATTGACAACACACTCTGTGGCTCGTTAATGCGGGTCCCGCAGTTTCTTGGGAGGACTGAAAGAGCACACACCATACTTGTAATATTCTGAGAATGTCGGAAGAACTTCGGGAAGGCAATGAAACTTGGAGATGAATTTAAACATGCAGGTTTGCCACTTACAAATGAGAGAGTTTCTAGGCCTTGTGCCTATGCGGGTATTTCACTGTCAAATAGCTTAAAAACATTTAAACAAACAAAACAGTCGCGTGACAAAAATAAGCAAAATAGTATGTTTGTTTGAAAGATTAGACAGCTTGTAATTGTTCTAATGGAAATTATTAATGATTATTGCTTATAATTATCATGTGTCTTATTTATGACGGCTTTGTTTAAGCTCTCTAGTTAAATGAAAACGTCCGATCTGTGTTTGCCCAACAACCTAAACTTTTAGTACCAAAAGCCTTCAACTTTCCTTTGGGGATTTCCCCATCAGTGCTGTGTCGATTTTTGGCGGTGTTTCGAAACTTTTTTAATGTCCCGGATGTCGCATTTACACCCTCGAGCTACGGCATTACAAACGTTCTTTTATAGTTTATTATCAAATGAAAGTTGAAGTTTCCCGTGAGTTTTTCTTGGTAGCTCCAAAAAGTGGCCTGTGTACAAGCCTATAAACAAAACGTTCCTCACGGCTAAGTGGAGAAACTATTAGAAGCAATAAATGGAGTGGTATGTTTTATCAGTTTGCAGGGCAGAGTAATGTTCACATCATACCTCAGTGGGAATTTGGCCCTGACGACAAAAGAGAGTTTATGACATTTGTCATTTAAATGGCCAACAGGCGGGAGATGCTGTAAATGGTGATTTACTTAGGCAGTATACATTGTTTGTCCGATAATTGTTATCGGTGGTTAGTTGAGATGAGCATTCAATCCGGCTACTTTGGCTTTCATCCTCAGGATGAGTTCTAAGTTGTTTTTCTTTTGGGCTAGGTTTAGTTAGATACTCAAAAAGACTCGAAGTTATTGGAGAAAATTTAACACGTGACCAGCGGAAGGATTCTGAGCATTCGCACTGGGAACCTGTTTTAGAGGTCATGATAACTCAGTGAAACCGAAATAGAACAATCGGATCTTACCAGATATCAGCAAACATGTGCATTTTAGAAAATCGCTCTCAAAACCTACGACACAGTTGGTAAAAGCCACATATCTAGCCGAAGGATGGTTCAAAATCAAAGTAGGTGCCCTACACTCAGCTCGTTTTACTATTGTGAACACTATTGCAAACGCCAAGTGATGGCAACCGTTACTTAACCGATGACGGGAGACTATGGTTGCATTAAGTACGTTGTAGTTTTGAAGTAGGCAGTTCAGCGAAGACACGATTAACAACCCGTAACGACAATCCTGTTGACAACACTATGGTTGCAATGACTACGTGAGGTTGAAAAACGGCGTCTACTACAGACTTACCGCCTAGATTGTGGTAAGGTGTGTGATTGTCTCGGTTACCAAGACAGAAATGTGTTTAGTGACAATGAAATAAACGTCTGTTTAAAATCAGCTGCATTCTGAAGGTGATCTTCGGTCAAGTATAGATCGTTTGGCCTGTGTTAATTCTCATATGAGGACATGTTGCTAGTAGTAAAACGGTAGCACACCAACAGGCGGTAGGTTGCCAAATCGATATCCCTGATGATTACTGCATGTATAATACATGCTTTTGTTTTGCAAATTTAAACCCGTGATCATCCGGTTAGTAGCTAAACACTAAACCACTCCCCTACGAGTAGCTGATTAGTCGCATGATTAGCATGCACTCGTTATAGGTGTCATCTTGCTTCCCGAGTGACGAATTTTCGATAGAAAGGCCTGAGCAAATCGCGGAATGTTCTCCATTCTGAAGAGACTTATTATGGTTTCTATCAGATTTTGAACATTCAGGTGCAGTTTGTAAAGCTATCTAATTCCAAAAGCTATGAAGCACTGTAAAGCTGTTTATCCTCGTTGAGATTTTTCACGATTGCCTATGTCTAAATCAGTGTTAACCTAAATAAACGATAACGCTGATCGACATAACGTTATGATTTTAGTAGCGCTAGTCACAAATGCATTAACTGTCAGACGTTTTTACCAAACAAGAATTGTCAAGGTAGTATTTCAGGTCTAAAAAGTCGACGTAATATATGCTTCGTATGAAAAATATTTATAAAGTTTCCAACCTGTATGGAGTTAAGTACAAACAGAAGCGGTCACCAATGATAATAAGAGTGGGACAATGTGTCCAAATTGCTCTGTTTGGTGCTGTCACCGGTGGGTGTCCAATGTTACGTTCAAAGATGTTTGTTTCACTTTTTCTCTTAGTGTTGAATGACGTACCGATACACGCTGTGACAGCAGGGTCTGCGGTTAACTTAAATTTCATTACGCGGTAATCTTTTAAAGCCATCACAGTGTAGCTCGACCACACAAACTGCTGCCACAATTTCGTTTGTCCTCGTTAGACAATGAAAAATTCGGACATTTTTTCCCTCACTCAGCTGCAAAATGTTTTCTGTTTTAGGCCACCGGTAGTAGCCTGATGAGGAAGAGTTTTACGGGATTCCCGGGGTACGATTAGCGTTCAGAATAAAAGTACCGTCTTATGATTACCTCCATGAAGTTTTGAATGGAATTATTCACAATCTTTTGAGATGACATACTTTTACACGATATCAACTCCAGTGTAAACGTTGTGACACTTGGCTGGAAAATTGGCTTGAAGAATAAGAAGGTGAAGTGTTGTCAGGGTTTGAGTTTAGTATTTGAGTGCTTTAGTAAACTAGTAGAACTCGGATTTTACTCTCCACCACAAACGAGAATAGCAAGCAGGCCCAGTAATCTCTATTTGGTGAACCAAAAAACATATGTTGGGCTTGGTGAGGTAGGCTACAGAAAGTATGGTTTCAAGCCCCACGTTGTTTGGCGTAAAAAAACAATTGCACACCTTCGTGGATTGGGTCGAATTGTGCATGCTGTGAGACAATAGTTGTGCTTCTCCAATAAATATGCAACTAAACTCCACGGGTATAAAAAGTCGCGGCTCATATGTGTCCATAGTATAGCCTGAAAATTCTTCTTGACCGTGATCATTAAGGGTAAAGGGAATCAGCATTTTGCAAGTTCGTAGATCCAGTTTCGTGGACAGCCACATGAAAAACGATTATCCACAAACTTATAAAACAAAAGCACCTTGTGACTAAGCCTTTCCCTAGCAAGCAGCACAGGGTAACGCACAGCTTATCATCCTATTTGTTAGGGAACCTTTCACGCGCGGAACGAGCATTGCTTTCATGGTTGTAGAGTTTAGAGTAGCGTGTAGAAATGTCCAGCCTGAAAACGGTGTTCATTCCTAGACTATAAGAGGCTTTATCGAATCCGAAGCTTATTGGATTACCACAAATGCTTCTAATACATCATAAAATTAGGCGGACTGTTGATGAAAACATGCTTAGCGTATTCTTGAATAGAGTGTGTTTTTGTGCATCGCAGACACGTTCCAGAACTTTCATTATTCTGTTAATTCACTCATTCACACATTATTCTAATAATGAAACAGCTCGCTTCGTAATCTGTAAAGAAAACCCATGAGCTCTGATCGAGGACTGAGAGTTTAAATCCACTTCTACCAAAGGCGTTGCTGCGATGACATATTTCTTAGTGGAGCTGATGCCACCAACAAGGCAAGCGAGTTAATGTGATAAGGCACGGACTTTTGAGACTGAAAATTTAGACACACGCACACGAATCACGATAGCGGGTGTAGTCATTTGGCTTCACCTCCTAAGTACCTGTTTTAGCCCTTCTATCCAGCTTACCATTATATTTTATCGTTTCCAATATCACAAATGAGCTGGATTTGTCTGATTTATTCAGCTACCACTCGGGTTTCACTGTCAACGCGCTTGCAGTTCTATGTGCGAGTTTAGATATAACTGATTTCATTAAACATACCTGTCATTCCCCAGTTTGTCTTATCGCTGAATTTTCTTGTGACGTAACCAGACGTAACTTCCAGTCAAACGCTCTCACCCCTAGAAAGATTCCGGAAGTAAAATTTGGCCTCATGCAGCATTTTAGCATGCAGTTCAACATTATTAAATGGAATAGGACAAGACCACTTTTCCTTGTCATACGCATAAATGTACTCAACGGTTTCTCTGCTGCCGGAGATGAGTAACTTCACTTTGCCTTGTTTTGGGTTTGGCCACGATTATACCAATGAGCGGGCATATAGTTGTGTAATGGTGGTCGTTTAGCAGGCCCTCACTCAGGCTTTACATGAAGTATTCTTTAGTCAAAGTTTATTCAGTGGGAGAGTCAAACATCCAGAAACGTGTCCACAACTCACTGGTGTCTACTGACTAGCCAAAACCAATGTGGTTCGCCCAATCTGAGTTGTTCTCCATGTATTTTACTTTTGTACACCATTTACACGATGATAAATTACATACCGTCTTCAGTTTTGCCCAGGAAATGTAAGAGTACGAAATCACTGGGAATCTTGGTAGCTTAGATTATGTGGATGACGTTTGCTCTGTTCACCGAGCTTTGCGGTTTGACTAGAAACGTCACATCGTCAGTCAAAGCGACACCACCAATGCGTAGTAGATTTGCGTTGTTTTGTCTAACGATGCGTCCGTGCGTAGTGCGCACTTACAAAAGCCAGGCGTCGGTGTTCTTGTAATATCATTCCGGTTGGTGACGGGATGCTTGCAAGCAAATTGCCAGGCACAGCCAAGGGAACAACAAGAAACTTGTCACTCTTGAAAAAAATGTTAGAGTGGACGGAACATTTTACTAACCGTTTATTCTTGAGTGTATTTCTGTGCTTTGAAATGTTTCAATCCCGGTTTCTCCACAAACCTCTAGACGACAATTCATAGGAAGACCATTTTACCTTTTATTCGACGTTTGTAATCGTACGTAAGATGTTTCGGTCAGAGAAGTTCAGAATTCCTCACCATAAGTATTATATTCAATCCAGATACCTACGGTCTGCGTAGACTGAAATGCCATTATGGCCCGTCTGATCGGTGACCTAGAGGAGCTCATTTCATCTACGTCAGGCAGTTTTGCTGGACCGAATTTTCATCGGCACCAAGGACTCCAACAGGGAGAAAAATTCCGCCCCGCATGAGTCGACTTTGTTCGTAAGATTACACACAAGCGCTCAGCAGTTCAACAAATGTGGAATGGAAAGTCCGCACGCAATACTAGCTATTCGTACGAATTCCCATTGGGGATCGACCAAATAGGAGGCACAAAATACACGCATCATGTGAAAATATTCTGATTCTCTTCAGTTAGGATGCACGGTGAAGAAAATGCGATATATATCCATACTAGCTCCACCCCAGTATTGCATAAATGTAATAATCCAAATTTAGGCACAGCACAAGATAGAAAGACCAGCAATGAAACAATCTTAATTTTACCACAATTTTTGCTGCTAACTGATAAACTTAATAACTGGAATACATGCTTTAATTGTGAGTGACGGTTCTGGTGTGTCCAGAGTGGTTTAGTACGGTAGGTGTACCATGCTCTCGTTGTTGAAATTTGAGGGGTTTAACTCCCGTTTCTGTCCAAGATATGCATTGTCAATGGGTTCTTATGAGGAAAAAAAATACTTCCAGCACTTTTCGCCTTATTGATGGTTAACCAGGAGAGTTGTACCGGGACTAAAAGAGGACTGTTCAGATAACAGCAATGTGGGTAGCCTTAAAAATTTACTGGACAGGTGGCTTTGAATGTTCATGCATTACGTCCAATTTGAGAAAATGGATCAAAACAGACGTTTCCACCTATGACAGATTTTCCTACACAGAGGAAGCTCATGTCCTCCCATTTCCGATAAGGTTTACGGAGCTTTGAAATTGGGACAAAAGTCCACCTCCTGATTATGTGTCGAGAGGATAAAAACACGGTTTGAAATACCATGCCCACAACCATTCGGGTGGCTAGGACTGGGCGTCTATGGTCAATACAGCTGCAACTTGCTGGTGACCAATGGTGACACCCATTATTTAGATCCTCAGTTTGGTACGCTGTTAAGTGTTTTTACAACGGAGTCGACAAGTACAAATCTGGTGACGGCTGCTAGTATACTGAACAGTGTTCAGGGGGCAAGTTGCGCCTAGATAGTTCCGAACATCAACGTATACGCAGTTACTAGGGTCGGTGTATACACCTGTGTGCCATAATTGTGAAAACGGAGGGAATAATACTGATGTTTGTAAGCTATAATGACAGTTGGAATTGTTCTATTGGAAGCACATTTTACGCTCTCAGCTTATAAACTTGCATCATTCCGACTGTTAGAAGTCTTTAAAATTGCTAGAAATTAATATCTATACAGGAATGCTCTTTTGTAACTGTCACATGATAAAATTAGGTGTGAGTGCATTCCCCATCGTATGGTTTTTATTAGGTTCGTGTTGGTACAGCAACGATCCAGGATTCGTTTGAAATTATTCAACATCGACAATTATGACCCCCAGACGAGAGGTTCCTGCGAAGCTCCTGTTCTTTGTACCTAGTACTGAGTTATAACCAAAGAATCCTACTGTAAGACCATCCGTGGTATACAAATAAGAATTAGGATTGAATGAAAACATGGAGACAATGCTTTTACAAACTGCATGACATGCCTTCGACACTAATCACTGTGCGTTTGGAAATAGCGTTGCTCATAAAGGTAAACTGGTCGTCAATAAACCTTTAGTTTTTTTGTCCAGCGTTCCTTTCTGTCGGTAGTCTT
Source organism: Clonorchis sinensis (assembly GCA_003604175.2). Classification (NCBI taxonomy): domain Eukaryota; kingdom Metazoa; phylum Platyhelminthes; class Trematoda; order Opisthorchiida; family Opisthorchiidae; genus Clonorchis; species Clonorchis sinensis. The sequence goes on along the minus strand of CM030369.1, from coordinate 184,604,532 downwards.
TAGCGTGACTCAAATGTTTGATAACAGTTGAACCGCATTTGCCCCCATTAACCTGTCTTGTCTTTATTCATACACTGCTGTGCATCCTGGTGGTTCTGGACTGGCTGAATAGGCCTCCATATATTGACACAGTGACCGAGCGGACGTAGTCCACTCCATAACGCAAAACAGTGTAAAGGTCGTAGAAACGTTGTTCGCCTGGCTGGATCGCCCAGAACAGCCATCTTGACTACAAAGCTATTTCTTTTTGTATTATGATGTAGAATTCTTCACAAGATATACTCTCTACACACTTGAAATGATGCTAGTGTTACAGAAAGGCCCACATACATGTTCTGGAATAGTCCGATATGAATTTAAGACGTACTGAAGACTACTCAAGCCCAAAGCAGAGGCCAGAGATGTGATCATATCCTTCGAAATATATGGGTTTCGGAGTTGCTAGCTGGTCGAGTTCGTCAAGATGCAGATCACTTTTTGCACGGACATATGGCAAGTACACCAGAATGTGTTCTAAAACGATCCCCGAAGTTTTGAACTTAAAAAAGCTAACCATAGCAGGAAGGACACCAGGTGGACAAACATTCGAGGGAAGGATGCAGTGTGTGCATTTTGCGCATATTTGAGGTCCACTGTAAAGAATTGCCTTAGCTTTGGCGGTATATTTGCGTGGTTATGTAGGCCAAGGTGAAGCGCCAAGCGTTGACTGAGATCCCAACCCAAGGGAAATCCAGTTGTTTGTGTATGGTGATCATTGTAAATCTTGATGAAGCTGCTAAAAGTGACTTCAATGCCATTACCAACACCCAGGCTTCAGCTTCGGGCGATGTCTTGCTTTTAACTAATAATAGTGATATGATGAGCTCGTGGCTACTATTTTGGATGAAAAATCGAAAACACCTACTAGATAAAGACGAGGGCGTGAATCAAGGTGCATAAACTATACACATTAGAAGGTTTATCAGACCAATCCCGTATAGTGCTATCTACTATATAATGGTTCTCTGTTTAAATTATTCCACTAGACCAAAGCAGGGCTTAAGTGAAACGCACGCAAGAATTCTGCCAAACTTAATGGGTCAAGGGGCACTTACAAAAATTGAGTGCATTATTCGGACTGCAAAGCTTAATCAGCGACTACATCAGTCACGCTGCAGAAAAACCTAAAGGAAGCCCGCGAAATATCATTTGAAGACATATCCCTCAGACGCATTGAAGTTCAGGGGTGAGTGAGCAAATTGACCGAGAACGTTTGTTAACACCACGTCGAGCAAATTAGTTCACAAAACTTATTTGACAGCATGCAGTCAAACATTATGACTCTGTGCTCGTTACATTCTTGAAACAATTCTTTTGAAAGTGTACACCATAATCACAGTCTTAATGTAATGTTCAGCAAATCGCTCACATGTCTAATGTGTAGGTGAGGAGTGTTTTTAAGTCCACTTGCCAAGGTAGGCAAAAACGATTAATCCGCGTTAATATATGCCTACTGCGCAGCGGAATCAAATGTTCCTACTCAAACCCAGGCTGTCGGCACTTCCATTCCTTGGAACCTAACGGACTACTGTATACGTTTTTATATTTAAATAAGAAGCAACTTACATTATTAGAGCCAATATAACTTAAGACTGAAATGAAGGTACACATACACCAGGGGCTATTTTTTATTGATGTCTTGGGTAGCTTTGTAGGTTTTCGTTCACAAATCAAAAATTCTTTTTCCGTTGAAAAAGAACTTCTTACCAATCTGGGCTCGTGCTTTCTGCTGCAAGCTCAATTTTGTTGGCTCAGAGTGCATAGTTGGCTAGGCTTATATCCGCTGATCAAGGAAACTATGTGAAAACAATTTTTTGCCACTTGATCTGGCGTCATCACCGCATAGTAGGCCGGCTCTGGAAAGAAGCTTAACGATGTGTCGATGTATAAGCAGACTGGTGTAAGCTATTAGTTTCTGCCTGTATTTATAGACACAAAGTTAACCTGACATTTTTAGTTAAAGGACCATGTTGCCGGTCACTGAATTCGATTACCAATGAAGCGCTGCAAAAGCGTCTATTCACTGGTTCACTTTCATCCGTTATTCGGACTTGCAAATGAAATTAATATCGCAGTGTCATCAGCATGAAGACACAACAAAAATTTGATAAATGTTTGTCGTATGTAAAAAAATGTGCATGGATTGAGCGGTTGTTATTTGACGCGGAAGTAAAATATTCTGCCGTATTACAAAGCTTTCTGATTGCGTATATTCAACATCTAATGTAATTATATTTCTTTTTAAACCCCGAGAACTAACTAACGCACGCAATCTGCTTGGAGTGAAGCTTGTTATCCTGTACAGCAAGGCCTTCTAATGAATAAAAATGCAATGTAGCAACAGAAATACAGCAAACGTGGTTCTTGATTTCCATGCTAAAATAGTTCCTCAAGAAGATATGTATATATATATATAATCGCCAAACCTCTCACGTTCTCTCAGCGTTCTTATAATTCTGACAAGGCAGATGCTTTGCTGACACCTTTTATGTTGCAAACAAAGAACATCATATTTATGAGTTATCTGAAGCCTGCATGTCTTTCCGGTTCAACCTTAATAGAGACTCACTGGATGTTTATGTCGTCTACATTTTATTCTCACTGATATCCGTTGTCTCGTATCTGGTTATCAGACGAGAAGGCCTCCATCCATAATTGCGTAAATAATTTTTTTTAAGATAAGGGAGACTTTTGATGGAACACCCGTCAATTGAAATTACCTAAAATGAGCAGAAATAGGCATCGTGCTAGGTTTTTGGTCTTTAACATGGCGTTAAGTCTCCTGTGACTGAATAAGCCGGTGAAATTTTGCGTCATTCTTGGGTCTATTTTATGTCCGTTGTGTTTAAAATTGATCCAATCAATTAACTTCCCCAAACTGATCACAACCTCCATCCTTGTTAGGCATTTGTCATTTTATTATAGTAGCATTTCTCAGTGCACCTTTCAAATGAATGTAGAAAACTAGTATAATACAAACCAGTAAAACGCGTCATATTTTTTTGGCTAGACTATCCTCTGACTACCCGCGTTCGAGGTTAGCTATAGTTTTTTTGAGATGCTCACTACTGATGATTCACAGTAGCTGCATAGTGATTCTATGCTTTCAGCATAGATTGACTCCACTTACTAGAGATTCCCGAATCTCCGCACATTAATATCAATAAAATCATGTCTTCTTTTGACCCCCTTGACAAAGTTTTACTGTACACCCGAGGATATGTTTTTGGATGCTCCATGTGTTCCTATCATGCGCTGCGATAGATGGATGAGCGATTCCGTCAAGATACCCTCGTATTCTTTATCATCGTAAGTAAATAGGATCACCAAATTTTATTCACCAGTAAATTGTTTGGTAGGTTCACAGCTTCAGCTAAATGTTTGTCTTCCAAACTTTTTCTTACGGCCTGCAAAGGCTTACGCTTACAATTCGTGATTCCACACATGGATTTTAGATCCTGTTATCGTGAACAGTTTTTACTTACCAGTTTCGCGTTTGCGGTCTACATCTACACTTTTGAATTTCTTATGAAAAGAATATTAGTTTATTATTTATAAAGCCGGTTGCATACCGATGTAACGATATTTCAGCGGATACTCATGAAGCAGAAGAATGTTTATTACAAACGATTTGTCATAATTTATTAGCTTAGGCAAACTGAACACGATGAATATTCTCCAGTGAACTTGAATGGGTAATTTAGCTCTGATACTAGTCAACTTCCTATCGCACAGGAACCTTGGGCAGCTAGGTGAAAAATAACAAAATAGGGTAATTTTTCCAGAAAAAAGCACCACTCGTACCGAAATATGCCAGAGAATTCTCAGTCTACACAAATAAAATGTCATTTTATTCAACCTTGAAATCTACTCAAGTATGCAGCATGGTTGACAGGAAGCAGCAGAACTAAACACGTAAGCTCATGAGTATGTACCCCTATTTCTGCTAATAATCATGGAAACAGCAAGCGCATGATCTGTGTTCTGAAGACTCCAGAAGTGATTCGGCGAAGTATGAACGTGCACATCCTACTTTTACAAAATAGACTCTTCAGTAAGCCGGAAATCGCAGAAACAAAATGTGAAGGCCGGTGTATTCTACAAAATACAAATAGCCTTTATTGCCGCGTCTAAAAGACCTACTTGTACGGTCAGTGTCGCAATGCCGCCTTACTATTGGAAGTCGTCTTTGATGGCATTCTGGGTGACCGGCGGGACTTTGACATGAATAATTGCGCGCGAGTTTAAAATATGAACAGGGCACATTTTTTTGTCGACTGGAGGCGATGCAAACATGAGTGCAGGAACGCACATAAATAAACGAAAATAGAAAAAACGGAATACTGTTTCACTATTTATAAATTCAAACGTTAGATGCATCGTAACATTTATCTTTAGCTACATTTTTATTTTTTAATTCTCCCGAGTTGGTTCAACAACTGCTCCCTACTTCGAAGTCGTCCAGGTTAAATTTATTAGTTGCCCCCATTTAAGGTATATGAGCCGAATATCTTATGATTGCTAAACAAGGCTACAAGATATTACAAGGAGAGAGGCAGATGTCAGAATTAGTGAATTACGACTTCACCTTGCTGATGTACGTTGGGAACGATAGATGACCACCTCTGGCTTTTTTGGCATTTCTGAATATCAGGAATATTCGATCATATCCAAGACCAACCAGCACCAATGAATGATTTGTGCTCTTTGAACAAGCACGAGTTTTTGGGACCAATCCAAGATAAATGCTAATGAGTCCCAATAAGGGTGAACAGCGAAGCCGTACTCCTTGATTCTAAGAACTTAATCGTGAGTTAGTCAGCTACATGTTTGCTTTACGCTAGATAAAACGAATTCTAAAGCGCTTGTAAGAGGCAGTTGGAAGTTGGCTGAGGTTACCATCTCCAAACTGGTGTGCATGAGTCCATCCCTAACCCAAATTATCTAAACCAAAACGATGAGATTTTTGGGGAAGAGACATACGTTTTCTACAAATACTGCGTACTGTCATCAGTAATGTTACTTTTGTGCTAGTCAACGTTTCATATCTGTGTAACATCAGTATTTGGACGATAAGTTGGACAAATATGTCATAGCTTGTCTGTACGGTACCCTAGTGAAATTCCTAGAGGTGATCAGAACGATTTGTGTAACTACTGTGACGACTTTATCCTAGTTCGCCACACCCGTCGTATGTGCAATGCAAAAGCTTGTTAATAATGGTTACCTTTCCATTGCAACCGACTTTTTTTACCTTGGTACAACTTTGTTCACACCACTAGATATCCTTTGTGGCTGATCATACCACTTGCAAAATGCACTTCAAAGATCGACTCTGATGTATCGGTATATGAATCTGCAGACGGCATCAAATCAGCTGTTCGGTGCTTCAGATCCTTTCCAGTCAAAGATATAAACTATTCATTCCCAAAGAAGCCAGGAATGCTGCATATGTTTTCTACAAACGAGAACCTGGGCAAACCTAATATTCACAGTGAATGCGAATTGGGAACAATTATAGTCGAATAGCCCCAAAACAAGGGCGTACGAATAACGGGTGAAATAAGGTCGCTAGGTTGGAGAGAACCAGCAACAATATTCGTTGTTCTGTCTCCATTAATCAGCCAATTACAGGAAATCGATCATCATCTAGTCAGCGGATGTAAGGCCACATTTAAAATTTTTCAATAGACGAATAAACTGGGTCAAATTTTCGCTAGCAGCAATCGGCTTTTCAAGCATTCTCAGCTAGAAAAAAGACATACTAGACACGAAATTTTCAATGTTTAACTATTTTATTGGAATAAAATGCCCAAGTCCTGCACTGAAGGAAGTCGTCAATAAGGCAATTTTTGAAGCAGCTTGAGATCTCAAATAGGTGACTTTTGGCCTGAAACGAGGTATTCTCTACCACCGTTGTGCTGATTAGAATTGCGGACGATTTTCAAGACGAAACTTATATTTTTCACTTAAAAGCATGTTTTTGACCCCTTATTAAATTAGCTGGAATGTTTTAACTGTTTTCTATCCATAGACGATACCCATGGGAAATCTTATTTCTCAGACAACGTCGCACTTAGATGTTTAGTTAAAGAATATACTAGTCGCGAAGCCTTCCTCTAAGTGGCTTTATCGCAGAAGAGCTAACTATTTTTCGGTGCTTTTAATTGGTCTTTTGAGAATTAGAAGGAAATCTATGTTACTCCATCCCGAAATTCTCATTGGCGAATTGCTCGTTGACCTAAAACCTAAAGAAGGCGACGTGTTTCAGGTAGCAAAATATTTCTGTTAAAACACCCGTGACATTGTAAATCTTTTGCTTTATGTATTAGTCAGCAAACCCTCAGTTGAACTGACCCTACACCTAAAAGTATGGTACCCAGATTTATCAGCAAAACTGTGGATGATTTGCCAACATGAATCCAACTTTAAGTGTGAAGGTTTCACCGAGAATTATAGCCGCAAAGTCAATGCGAGATCGTCATTCTCTGTGCACCTCTAGAATTCAGCAAAGAGCTTCTCTGTCCCTTTTCATACCTGCATCAAAGTTGCAGAATCACATTGGAGCTGAACGTGGAGTTGGTTTAGACCTGAAGAGGTATCTATCATTATCATCACCATTATCAGGCGCGAAAACTGCGTACTTGTCGCACAGTCGTAGAACCTGCCACAGTTTAGTTCACTGGGGATTTTTGGGGGTGGGGTAGATAGCTGCGCGCTGGATGCAGTTGCTGCCATAATTAATTCCTAAATACAGTGGTGTCGGTGGACTTTTGTTGGGGAGAGTGGTAGAGGAGCTATGCAAGAGGGCCATTAAGGTGCTGAATGGAGCATGCCTGACAACGATCCCAAGAATTGATGTGTCCCATCTCAGGGTTTCCTTCCAGGAAGATGGCAACGACCAGCTCAACTGCGTTTGTTGGTAGTGATTTTCATACTTCGTTGTCAAGTCATAGCTTGACATCTCCCGACTTGATCCTACCTTTCACCTGGTTGTGAGAAAACAGCCTTTTGAGGTAGTTGGTCGACTGGCTTACGGAGCACGTGACCAAGCCAGTGTAGCCTGTAGAACATAACTTGTTTACCTATTGTGACGAGTATTTTTTTCCGAAAATCATCCGATGTACTTCAGTATTACCTATCTCGTGTTCACATCAGACTCTAAAGATGCTCCAAAGACAGCGATGGTAAAACACTGAAAGTTTTGATGTCCTCGAAGCGCGACGGCCAGGTTTCTGACCCAAAATATTAAATGGAGCACGCCGCAGCATTGTATACTCGACCGTTGACGGATAAGCCTATGTCACACATATGCCACAGGTGAGGCAAGCTCACAAAAGCTGCCATGTTCTTCTCAATTCGGATGGAAATATCATCTTTTGCGAGATACTCGGGACTGATAAAGCTGCCAAGGTAGACAAAGTTGCCCACTACCTCAACTGGCACATCCGCAAGCATGAGGTTAGGTTCCGAGCCCACGCGGTCTTGCAATAGCACTTTACCTATTGCCGGTGTGAAGTGCGTGCCAAACCATGAGGCAGAATTATTTAGGTAATTGAACGTTGTCTCCATTATAATGGCGTAAAATACAAGGACAGCTATGTCACCTGCGTGCTTGATATCTCTGAGCGACTGCCTTGGAAACATTTCCAACCCACAGGCATTAGGAGCTGGTAGTGAGTGTTTCGCAATCGGGCGATTGACGAATTCGAAGGGAAAGGGGAGAGAGGATAGCCTTGCTTGGCACCACTTGGAATAGTAAATTTAGGTGGGAGCTTCCCATAAACTCTCTCAACTCCACGGGAGCTGGTTTGAAGCCACTTAAGGTCGGTCGGGAATTTGCGGAAAACATTTCGCTCTAGAGACACCGCCATAATTTCCGGTGGTCCACAGCGTCAAAGAGGCCTTTAAAGCCACGGAATACCACCATTGTATTGCTGGAATAATTGTCGCTGTTCAGATGGAAGATGAAAATGTGACCAATGCCTCAACTAGCAGGACGGAACCCAACTTGGTTTCCACTGACCTGTTCTCCCTCAGTTCAATCAGTTTCAGAAAGATAAGACGAAATTTGATGCCACAGCTACAGGGCTAATGCCACGGTGGTTTTACGCAGAATCGACGCACCATCGTTCAAGATGGGAATAACTGCCCCATTCTGCAGGCACTTTTGTTTTGTTCCACCTTGTGTCAATAACGTTTGTTAGATGGGTCACAAGGGATTCCCTGCCTTCTTTAAAGAAGCTTGAGTAGAGATCGTCCCGTCTTGGTGTTTTCGCACGATTCATTACAGATATATCGTATTTTATTTCTTCTAGATTTCATTCTTCCGTAAGAACTGCCTGTGGTTGCTTTGCCAGCCAGACTGTTCTTCAAGATGTCCAGCACAGTCGACCTTTTTGTGAGTGTATCAAGAAGGATCTTTGGCCTCAGCCGCAAAGACTGCACATTATTAGTTATGGACAGTTTTGGATAACCACTGACTGCAAACGGACGTTGCAAAGCCTTTGGTTCATTTTGTAAAGGCTCATAAAGCCATATTTTTATGACCTGCTCAGTTAGACAACTTACTAAGGTTTGTTTTTGTCTGAGAGAGACGAAACAGAAAAGAGAATGCATTGGCTGGTTCACGTCTGAGTTCCCCACTCTTCAAGCCAAATACCGCCATGCTACATCGCATGGGTGTGGACAACACAATAATATAGTTGGTTGTTGAGCTTGCGTTCCATAGAAAATTGCTTATTGGGGTAAACTGAGATGAAGGACCTCAGGACACTTATAGGCTAAACCCTAAAGAGTGTATTCTTAACAACGGTCATGACAGACTTTTGGATAGAATGTTCGGAAATATTCTTGGTTATAAACTTTTCTGGATAACCATTGGCTCGGTGTACATTAGCAATGTGCTGCAGCATGGAGTCCAGTTTATCCTCAGAGCTGGGTTCTTTTAACTGTAGATCGGGGTTCGTTTCCGCCTCAGTAGAACAACACTAGGTAGTTTGTATGTTGCCCCGTCAAAATTGACTTTCTGGGAACCGAGCTGCGGAAAGTTTGACTAGTTTAACGTCCAAGAAAAGGAAGTAGTTGTCACTAAGTTTAAGAAATAAATTGAATAAAGAGATGTGCTCATTGATTGGGTAACCTTCAAGCTTGACGGAGCCATAGTTGTCACCAGTTTCCCCCGCGTTAGATAAAAGTACGAACTCTGCACCTTTGAGAAAATCTTCTCCCAAAATTGTCTGCTCCATGTCTGGGCTGATCAGGTACGCGTGCTGCACCGACCTGTCGCCTAGCCACATTGAGTGCATTGACATCGTCAATTTTCAGTCGGTGTCCTGACGTCTAGCGCACACGGTTACTTTAAGAATGGAGGGCGACAAATTTCATGAGTCGAAGTAATCACATAAAAATTTATGGTCTTCATTAGTGAAAAGATGGTAAAAAAAGAGGGTACTCAAACGGGCACATAAAGATGCAACCAACATCAAAGTATTCTATCAATTTCGCAAACTGGTAACTGTCACGGATACTGTGCTGCGTTCTGAAATCTCGATCAGCAACTGGGCAGTTGCGTGATATGGGAAATTTCACATATCCAAAGTAGATCTCAGTGGAAATTGTTTCTTATGAACGTTAGACAGGCCACAAAGTCACAGGAATGTAGTACCGGCAGTGTCCTAATAAGCAAAAGCCATTGATAGGTGCAGCATCCAGCCGCAGGACAACGTCACTGAAACTATAAGTCTTCACTGTATTCTTGAACTTCGGGTAAAGTTTGCACGTTTTGACATTGCTATAGAACGTAGACTGAAATGTTATCACCAACCGCTCTCATTTCCAGGTAACGTATCGTTCTGACCAATCCACAATGTTGTGATGACACCGTGTTCTAGCCTACTGTCTCCGAATTTCCGTACCTCAAGTGTGGAGAACTGTAGAGGACCAATGTGTTCTGGCCGTTTTAGATGGGACACTGTACAACCGATGTCTCAGTTTACATCTGTATGGATTTAAAATAGCATCTACTTAAAGGGTTGTGCTGCAGATGTTTAAAATATGTATCAGTAATGGTATAAAATCAAGGTAAACTACTGTCATATAAAAAAATAAAATACGGTAGCTGTCTGGTCCAATCACCCTTGTTGGTTAACTTGAGCAAGGCAACTGGTCTGGAAGTCCAAGCTTTAAAACTCCCTGGAAGCACCTACAATTCAATGACTCATATTTTCGGTTTGGTACAGTATTTCTACCAACAAATCTTAAGAGCCATATTGCGATAACTTCTGAAAAAGTAAGAGAAACTTCTTATATGAGTTTACAAAACCATGGTTGTTGCTTCTAGGCGAATTCGTCCATTCAAATGAGTGAGCTTATAGATGAGATTTTGAGGCATTCACGTTACTGTCACTTGCCAACATGTTCATCAGATTACGCATGCTGTTTTTTGTCCTTAAATGCTTTACACTGATAAAACGAATAAGAACCATTCACGGGCACTTCTGCGGTGGGTGTAATTTCCAAGTGTACAACATTTGTCGAGCAAAAAGCCAAAATGGGGGTTATGAGAGACGGCGCACGTGAAGGTCGTTTTTATAACGTTGTATTGTGTAAGATGCTTAGCGAAATTCCAATAGTAGTCTGAAAATACAGCTGTAAACGCTTTTTTGTAAAAAAAGCATTGGAAAGTCATTTGACTTTTGTTTAACAGTCTACAGTCTGGATGAGAAATTCGCATGGAAATTCGCTAATGTAAAAACTGGTTTGGTGGATTCTAACAGCTGTCTCTTTTCGGTGTCATTCAAAACAAACGTCAAATTTCAAAGCATATTTGATGAGGAATTATACGTTCTCATACTTACTCTTTGTATGTAAAAAAAATCTATTGATAGTTCAAACAGAAGCTTCTTCTGTTTTGACCTTTTCTACACATCTAATATCGAGGTTGTGAAGGCCAAGATTCGATACCCATAAAGTTTCTATAATATGTAAGCTGTTCACTACAGTTCACCAAGCTCCTGAACCTGATATTGTTAAATATACACATAAATACATAGTGCTTTCCAAATTTTGATCACTTTTCCTAATTTTAGGCGTGTTTGGTCGGATGAGCAAACGAACACTTAGAAACTATAAATAGTTTTGTCTTCTGGGGATTATCTTGGGAATTCTGAACGGCTTATCGCAGTTTTCAAGCCTTCCAAGATAAATTCGAAACACATACAATCATAATGTTTTTGGCTTCAGTTGTTTCCGGTGGATTTTGAGGACCCAGTGAAGAGGATAATTGCAAATGGATGAATAATTCACGGACTGTTGAGAGATTATGTTAAAATGTGGAAAAAGTTGAAAAAAATGGTAGTTCATTTCACTACATTTTATTGTGTGTTCTTGGACGTAGATACCATTTTGAGGTATGGTTTTGTTATCCAGGTACGTCAAATGCTTCCATTCACTTGCCTGAAAGTTGGTATCTACTTATGAAAGTTCCGATGAATTCTATCTTCGCAAGTCGAATGTGTGCTCGGGGGATAATTCTCATAGGATACACTAAGTTGACTAGATGAGAAGATATTTTGGGACAACAATGGTTAATAAATTGCAGGTCAGACGAAATTGCCACGGTATCCACTGACACGCTTTTTCAATCTAATCGGCGCCTCTAATAAATATCTCTTCAGTTTTTGCTGTTCAGCATTCTTTTACATTCATACATGCATTTGGAAAGGACACTTGAGGCTTTATTGATCACTCAGTACGGAAACTATTAGTGATTGATTAGATGACATTTTGTCACAAGCAACCGCCCATGAGCAATATATTCACGTATTCTTGGAGGAAAAATCTGCGTATTAATCACAAAAGTTTCGGTGACGATGTGGCAAATTCTTTGAATGTTTGGAACATGAGTTATAAAGTAACATCTTTTTAGTTCATTGGGACGAAGTTGTCTTTGATGGAGTAACCAGTTTTGCTAGGATAATAATTGAACATTTATTAACTTTTTCACTTGATTGCGGCGAACACAATGCTCTGCAGTATAATTTTCTGGAGGATATTGGTTATGACCAGCGTGAACCACATGCGTCATTACACATTATGCGTATGTCTATCGGCTTTCCTGGATCAGATGTGCCAATGCAGATGTTGATTACAGCCCACTATTCATTGGCTACCCACATCTCAGATCTCCTTTAGTTAGAGAAGAGTCGATTCCACATGATTGTCTGATGGACATGAGCTTACTCACTGGTGCACCAACGGAGTTCGAACATCGAAGATTCCAGGAGATTACGAAGTGTAGCGAATGAACAAATTCATTTTTCCTTGAGTTCTGAACCGCCTTCAGAAAATGCTTGAAGGCTTACAATTCACCGACCATCGGAAGGACTTTTAAGGGAGGAATGTGAAAATTGTTAAAATGCCTCATGAAACTGGTTTGTTTGAAAAAAAAACTAAAGACGAATTGACTGAGATAATTACCGTCAACCAAGGATAGTGGAGGAGATGGTACCTTGGTCAACACAATTTGAAATGTGCTAAATAGCAAATGAAGAACTTGTGGCCAGTCACAAAGTCCTTTGGTGTTTTCCAACGTCGGTTTATCAGCAGCAGAATTTTTGTGGTTCTTCAGCATGGATCCTAATACGATCTAATATAATCTGATGGATCCCCTAACGTACTAAGAACACTGTAAAGATGGCTCACATTTAGCCTTAAAAAATCTAATGTAATTTTCTCATTACATAGTCATCCCAAGCTCTGAGGGCACTGAAGAGTTCCTCAGTGTTTCGAAACCTGTCAGCCAGTCTTCTAGCTTATCAACCGTTTTTGACCAAACGTTATCAAGTACGCTTTTAGGTCGTGCTTTATCGTCACCAAATGTGGCCTTGTTCATTGAAACGCAGTACGAGGTTTTGAAACCTCTCACCTTATCAGTGAGTGAAATGAACAGTTCAACCAATGTCGACCTAATAATAAGTTCTCCTTCCACCAAAACGACTGTACCTAGTGGCAACACAGCAAACTTCTCCGACTTGATAGTGGTTGATAGGATGCGGTATTTGGAGTGTGGGCCTTGACCGGTTTTCGTGTGTTGCGCCAACAATATCAATCTTTCGGTAGACCGCGCCGAATCAAATTCACGTCGGCGTCATTTTTCAGCTTTAGAAACGCAATCCAGCGACAGCTGATGACTTTTGGTTCACATGCCCATGTTTTCCCACGAATGACTGTCCGATACCAACGGCTTGCTCTGCTCTGATAATGCTAACGTTTTGTCGCGTCCACAAATACAAATTCCACTGCTGCTGCCAGTGCTACCACTAAATCAGAGGGATACGTTCTTCAGACGCAGTAGATTGATGGCTGTTGCACCGTAAACTCTGTCTGGTTATGGACCTCAGTACTTTCCTAGTTTCAACTACATGTTCTGCTTGCATTTCTGCCTTGATCATATGATTATTTTCTTAGTATTTTGTGCGCCTAAATATAGACCCTTTGTACAGTCTTGTTCTTGTTAGGTTGACTACCTTATGCTGTTCATGTGTCAGTAGGCCCATTTTGTCATGTTATACAATGCCCTCTTAAGTATGACACAAATCAACTTGAAGTCCGGGAACTGGTGAGTATACTAAGCTCCAGTGTCAGCTCGGACCTTTAACTAATTTTGTTCACAATTCTTGTCACGATACCAACGACAGTGAGGATATCATAAATTTATTAGGCGTGAGGTCTTTCGTTGCAATCCCAATCGAACGGTTAGATCGAACTGAGTGCCCTTGCCTCGGAAAAAGAACAAGTGGACATAAAAGTCGCACACTTGCTGAATGACATCTGTCACCTTGAATTATACCGAAATCTTGCGTACACCAGAAACTGTCTCGCAAGCGAGTGCCACCATTAGTGCTGTGATATAAGCTAATAAAATATGAAGTAAAAAACTTTTAAGTTTAACCTGGTCATTTTGCAGCTGAATTTTAATGCCTTCCTGGATAAAGTTTTGTTGCTTACGTAAACACAGCTCACCATATTACTATGTGGATATATCAGATCAAAGAGATCATCCATCCAAACCCTGAAAATATCATCAATATGGAACAGGCACTGTTTTGTTCTTAGTCCGTCTAACATCTTGATTTAATTTGCGTTTTCGATCAAGATGTCTAGTTGTCTAACATTCTTTGGGAAAGAAGAATCACAAAAGTTGCGACAGATTACCAAAAACGTTTGTCCATTGGAAACATTTAGGAAAAATTAGTACAGTGTTCCGTCCCACTTCAGATTTGTGACCCGCGTAAACCGGTAAGTACCAGCCGGCGGGTTGGTTTGGATTATGCCGATGCTTTCTGCACGTTTTGCATAAACAAGTTGCAAAATATTTCTCGCAGTTAGTTTCCCGATGAGCCGCCAACTAGATAATTTTCATAATCTCCTTTCTCGTTGCCTCCGATGGCAGTGTAGACAGTCTATGCTGAAAAGCGGAGAAGCATTGCACATATGTTTGATTATTATTGAGAATCATCAGCAGTATGCGTTTCAAGATCTTCAAGGTAGATCAGAACTCGCTAATGTGATTTATTCTATAGCTATCCCTTCACCCACACACTTGGCTGTTCAGCTAGCAGTCGCTCACTGAATGAAGGGGCTCGTCTTTTTTTTACACTCACAAGCCTCGTCACACATAGGTGGCTCATCTGACACTGACTGTCTCTACCGTCTAGTAAACGTAGCAACAAGTCATGTGCTGACGCACCCACGTACACACGAGCACACCTACATATAGGAAAGCCGAGCACAGTAAAGACGCAGACTCGCGCGCGTGCAGGGAACAGGAAGTCGACCACTCTCTATAAGTCCACGGACAATTATGGAACACGTGCAGCAGCTATGCTGCGGAGAAAACACGTTAACGCCGTCCGGACTTTCACCAAGGGACTCTCACAAACGATAAGTTCCCCTTTTGTCCTGCTCCACATTCCGCATTGTATTTATTTTCATACGTGGTGAAACTCACCACTGTCAACCATAGTAAAGGCTGTTATTAGTGCATATATACCTTCTGGATTATATTATGGCCATCATCAACTGTGCACTAATAATTCACACTACCAATCAGTCACTTCTGGTCGAACCCTTCAACTACAAGCAGGGCAATCGTGACTATTATTTCCCATGGATATTCGTGAGATGCACACTGCTGATGGCTCCCAACAAGAAAAAAAACGCTATTCACTGCTTTCCAGTATTCCAGTATAGCTCGACCTCATTAACCGAGTGAACGCTCGCTTGATGTGTGTATTGAAAGTAGTTGATTTTGTGAAATGGCTTCTCCAACCGTTGATCTGGCCCATCTCGCGATCTCCACTGAGGAATCAGGCAGGTGCTACCGTAGCTCAATTATCTGATAATGATGTCCTCGCTTTACTGCCAAATAACGACCCTAATCACATGGAACTTTAATATCCATAGATAGAGGATCTATGTTCCTCTAACACGGTGTTCCAAGCCAACTCACCATGTGGAATGTCGCTAGCAGATCTGTTGCACACGCACCCGTTCTTCACAAAATGTTTCGACGAACCTCGACCCTAGTAGACCGGTGCTCCTTTCGGAAGCTTGCTTTGCCATGGAAACACCAATTCTATCGTAAACAATACAACATAAAATGAAGTTGAACTGTGTTAAGAAAGCAGGCTTGACATGGAGTTAAAGACAATGCCATATAGCTGAGATTCTGGTCTCTTCCTTGCAATGAGGAAAATTGTGTTGCAATGCACCTGGAAGACACCTGGTACCGTTCTACATATTCTTGGTACGGATGTTCTGCGAAATGTAGCATTTGCTGTAGCCTACCTAGATAAGTAGAAAACTAAGAGCACATGCTTGTTTTTCAAAGATTATACATGTTTTTGGTAGCAGTGGCGAAGTAGATTTACTGAACTTTCTCGAATGAAGGCAGCAAGCTATTAATGCGGAAACCAAATGATGATTACTACATGAACCACAAGCAAGGATAATGGCTTCTCTTCACTGTTGCTGACTGATAGGTGTGCCAGCTAAGGTAGCGTTCTGCCCTTTTGTCTGCTTCTTGTATGTAATGTATATGCACATTTCTGATTGACGCACCTAACGCGTTTACGCTGATTGTGTGGGGATTAAGGGCGAGCATCGAGCACTGAAGTCAATTTTTACAAGTTCTACTGAATGAAATTGTCATCTGTTAAGAACACCAACAATGTTCTCAAATGTTAAGACCTCCCGTCTCTTGTTATTTCTGGTGAAAATAAGGATGACCCATTCATCAATTCTCAACCCTGTCCGTTGCTTCGCGTTTTCCCTCTTTCGATGGCATCTACTCTAAATCATCTCGGCCGGATCCTACCAGGCAATCTTGATGGATCCGACCCTACATCAACCGCTTTCAGGAGAATATGCCTGTTTCTTTCGATGCTATATGTATAGTTGCAACTACTTGCACCCACTCCTGTTATATTTACACGTACCATGCTCCCTTTCAGGAATTCTTTGATAAAACACTACTGTTACATTATTAGTTGTCTTATACGGATTTGCATGTGGGCTGGAAAATTAAGAAACATCCCCGATGACTTCGAGGTTGCCAACTTCACCTTACGAGTTATTTCCACCATACACTTATGAAAGCCAAGCATTCCCCGAATGAGCATTCCGAGTGAAAGTGGACACCCGGCAGTTTCCGTCACACTACCAATCAGTCACTTCTGGTCGAACCCTTCAACTACAAGCAGGGCAATCGTGACTATTATTTCCCATGGATATTCGTGAGATGCACACTGCTGATGGCTCCCAACAAGAAAAAAAACGCTATTCACTGCTTTCCAGTATTCCAGTATAGCTCGACCTCATTAACCGAGTGAACGCTCGCTTGATGTGTGTATTGAAAGTAGTTGATTTTGTGAAATGGCTTCTCCAACCGTTGATCTGGCCCATCTCGCGATCTCCACTGAGGAATCAGGCAGGTGCTACCGTAGCTCAATTATCTGATAATGATGTCCTCGCTTTACTGCCAAATAACGACCCTAATCACATGGAACTTTAATATCCATAGATAGAGGATCTATGTTCCTCTAACACGGTGTTCCAAGCCAACTCACCATGTGGAATGTCGCTAGCAGATCTGTTGCACACGCACCCGTTCTTCACAAAATGTTTCGACGAACCTCGACCCTAGTAGACCGGTGCTCCTTTCGGAAGCTTGCTTTGCCATGGAAACACCAATTCTATCGTAAACAATACAACATAAAATGAAGTTGAACTGTGTTAAGAAAGCAGGCTTGACATGGAGTTAAAGACAATGCCATATAGCTGAGATTCTGGTCTCTTCCTTGCAATGAGGAAAATTGTGTTGCAATGCACCTGGAAGACACCTGGTACCGTTCTACATATTCTTGGTACGGATGTTCTGCGAAATGTAGCATTTGCTGTAGCCTACCTAGATAAGTAGAAAACTAAGAGCACATGCTTGTTTTTCAAAGATTATACATGTTTTTGGTAGCAGTGGCGAAGTAGATTTACTGAACTTTCTCGAATGAAGGCAGCAAGCTATTAATGCGGAAACCAAATGATGATTACTACATGAACCACAAGCAAGGATAATGGCTTCTCTTCACTGTTGCTGACTGATAGGTGTGCCAGCTAAGGTAGCGTTCTGCCCTTTTGTCTGCTTCTTGTATGTAATGTATATGCACATTTCTGATTGACGCACCTAACGCGTTTACGCTGATTGTGTGGGGATTAAGGGCGAGCATCGAGCACTGAAGTCAATTTTTACAAGTTCTACTGAATGAAATTGTCATCTGTTAAGAACACCAACAATGTTCTCAAATGTTAAGACCTCCCGTCTCTTGTTATTTCTGGTGAAAATAAGGATGACCCATTCATCAATTCTCAACCCTGTCCGTTGCTTCGCGTTTTCCCTCTTTCGATGGCATCTACTCTAAATCATCTCGGCCGGATCCTACCAGGCAATCTTGATGGATCCGACCCTACATCAACCGCTTTCAGGAGAATATGCCTGTTTCTTTCGATGCTATATGTATAGTTGCAACTACTTGCACCCACTCCTGTTATATTTACACGTACCATGCTCCCTTTCAGGAATTCTTTGATAAAACACTACTGTTACATTATTAGTTGTCTTATACGGATTTGCATGTGGGCTGGAAAATTAAGAAACATCCCCGATGACTTCGAGGTTGCCAACTTCACCTTACGAGTTATTTCCACCATACACTTATGAAAGCCAAGCATTCCCCGAATGAGCATTCCGAGTGAAAGTGGACACCCGGCAGTTTCCGTATGCCGTAATACACTGATGATCAAATCTGATCGGATTCTTGTTAACTGCACCACCCAGGGTAACAAACTTGAGTCCGGTTCACTGATGAACCCATCCTTTGATGGTTTTCTAGTTAGCGACATACCGAAACATTTGGTCAGTGTCAATATGCATCATGGTTTCTGGCTGCCAAGTGAATCGTTATAAAGTCCTATCAAAAAAATTAGCCTCACTCTATTGAAAAATTACATTTATTTATTTTACGTAAGCCGGGTCCACGTGGCTTTGCGTGCAATGTAAAAATAGTGTACTCTTGGGGGAATTTTCATGTTTACAAGTCCGGTCACAAAGTTTACTTTTCGCCGTGGGTGTGAGCAAAACGTAAACATTACGATAGATTCATTAAATGGCTCCTGAAACTGTAAAAGACGTAAAGTTACCACTGGACGACACTATAAATTTCCAGGATTATGATCACATAAAACGGCAGCATACACAAACTGTTTGCAAGGGAGCAGGGAGATGGGATTCGTTAGCTCACTGTAGTCGCATACGACTGACTCCACAGTCATGTTTGACTGCCAAGCACTGTGTTATTACTGTAATGTATAGTTGTTATTTGCAGTTAATTAAACAGAAAAGCCCTGTATGGTCTTCGAACGAACAAGCAACTTTACACCTGTAGCCTCAACCGCAATAGAAACCTTTGTCTGCATCCATTTAGTTGGTCAGCAGCACATGGCGCACGATTTTCAAGGCGATTGGGTGGCTAACTTGCCGACCAGTGTGCGTGTAGGCAATGCTTACCAACTCAATGATTATGCATTCTTTCATCGCTGCTGTATCAACTTATGTTGCCTTTCAGTCAGAAAATCTCGATAGTAGATCTTCAGTGGATGGCACACTCCAACGATGTTCTCCCCTTTTATTTCCCAGGCTACAATTATCACCTATGTGCCTGAGGGCTGAAGGGTTTCATCTCTATGGTTTTGTTAACCAATATGTTTTGGCTCATTCTAGAAGGCCGAAAACTCCTGATAACTTTAATTTATTAGTTGGATGTAACATATCAAACCTAGCTTATCGCTCTGCATGATTTGATTTGGGCTATATTATCCACATAACCGTAGCTCGATTGTGCTTTGCCTAGCGGTTCCTGCTATTTCTTCGTTTAAATGAAGCATTTTTGCCTTTATCAAAATTTATTCCCCATTTGGTTTCACGCGTCACAAATGTTGGAATTAACATACTGACACTGAGGTTGTGCAACCTAACTCTGACAGAAATCAGACCAGATGATTTGTTGTCTTCATAAGCATGTCGTTTGTTCGTGGTCAGCTTAGGTAAACAGATGCCGTATATTTTTTTCATCCTACTTTGCAAATGTCGTCAAATGCTCTTTTTCCAGATAAAGCACCAGATGGCACGGTTGTGATGAGTTTAACGCCATGATGGTTTTGGACTATTGAACGACAAGCAAATATTTATGGATTATAGTTGATGCGGAATTATGAAACTGTCAGGTGAATTTGACAACTGAATTAAACAGAGAACCAAATGCTCAATTACTTAGCATACAATATAAAGGAAACCCCGGAGTGTTATTTCATTTAAATTACTTCCAATTAGTACTTTGTTCACTTACTAAGCAGAACAAAAGTAAGTTTGCTAACTAAACTAGTCAACTGAGAGGATTTTGTTTGCTGGATGAAATCTCATTTGAAAATTAGGTTCAAAGTTTTCATCAGTAACTTCGGTGAAATGTTTGTTGCGGTGATGACTGTAGGCCATAAGGGTTACCTCGGAGTGAATTTTGGAAATGCTGTAACCAAAGTCAAGTAATCTGCTTCCCCAAGCAATATAACAGCACGAATGTGCAAAGAATAACCCACTCTAGGACGATGCCTGAAGGGAACATATCATTCGATCGCGATGGGGAATAAGAGAATTCCTCCATCTCGGTTGGTGGTTAGACAGACCTGAGGTCACAGTGAACACCGCGGCATTGTTCTGATGAAGCCTACTTAGGAAAGTCGGCCGAAAAGCAATCGAGACTGCTTCATCCAACCGCGAAGCATTCAAACATATTACCAAAACGGATTATGCAAGCATCCTACATATACGAAGCCTTATATTTGATTTTTCGATTTTGTTGATCTGCTTCGGTCTCATCTATAATACTGGCCTCGGTTGAGATAATTGCAGCACTGTGTAAAAGACGTTTTATGATATCCCGGTGCCACTAGCCTTTTCAACAATGACCTAACTGCAATTCAGAAAGAAAGTTTACCAGTTGCCGATTATCGAAAAAATTCCCTAGCTAATTGCAGGAATACCGCATGAATAATGGACATGTAGATAGATTAACGGAAAAGTACCAGCAGGTCTATTGGAGGTGGTTTAAAGCAGGACGGCGACTCCACCCATCAGCATACAAATGGTTTGGCATTGAACACCAAAAATATTTTTTCCCTAAAGCTACGTAAATTAAACCGTAAAAGAAGACAGAACAGCCAAAACACCGTCTGCGTATGACCAGTCGACATGTGCAATGAAAACAGCACAAGGGCGCATTCAACTGAATCATCGCATTTGTAATACTGTGTGGAATTCAAGGGGTGATGAAGAGGAACTTGGTATTTCTATTGTTCTTGACGGTATTCAAAGAAAATAACACCATGACAAACTGGTGCCACTGTGGTAACAATTTGTCTAAACTTTATGCTGCAGACTGTTAGCGATGTGAGGGAAAACAGTCGACATAAGTAACTTTTGAAGTGCAAGGAGACAACACTCTAAATAAATGAAGGTTTTGTGAATTGAACCTGTAAGTCAATTAAGAACAATGATCGCAACATAAATGGTTGGGTACAACTTTTCAGCATAAATATAAATATAACTAAATACACATAAACACTCCAAAGTAATAATAAAAATAGCCAATGATAAAAAACTAAATAACAAACAGTAGATTGTTTTTACAAATATAAATATACGAGTAAATATAAAAGTATTGGTGCGAAAATATGGATAAAGATTTTATAAATTTATACCATTTGAAGAGACACTCCTGCCACATTATTGTGTCATAAAGAGCGTTGTGTCTAGATGATCAAGTCTCTTCACAATATATAACGAAACACACGTATCTCGCTCAACAGAAGAAAGTAAAATTCCGAAGTCGTCGATATCATATAGATTAAAAGCAATCACCAGTTTTGGCGCTTCATATGTGCATATACCGTTTGCATTATGTTTCAGGGCAAGAAATTGAAAGGAAATGCGTGCACCTGATAGCTTATTTTTATCTGCCTTTTTACCCGACTGTTTTATAATTCAAGCAGTTATATTCGTCCACATAAATGCACCCGTCTTGAGGATATCTTCGTGAAAGTAGGACACTACTGAGGATACGCAGAATCTCCCAACAAAAACACATAACAAAAAACATAATGCTCTTCTAAAAGAAAAAAAAGTGTTATTTGTAGATTCTTTTATATTTTTGTTTTCAGCACATTCGTGAAGGAGTAATTGTGGATCGCCAGAAAAATCCAAGAACATATTTTGGGACAGATGAATTCTTTTCCATTAATGCAATCTGCCGTAATCCCCTCAGGCAGCTCTGCGCAATTATTAGGGTGAAATCAACAGTGAGCATATAAGAAATTTGTCTGTTCCGCTATTGCATGGTGATTTCTGCAGAATAGTAGATGTTTTATTCCCTTTGTTAGAGATGCATCTGAGTGATGCATCTGATTCAAAAAGACAAGTGGCATCTTCCTGCTTCAGAAGCCAGACAATGGTCAAACATACTTGCCTAATTAACGTGCATAAAATTGTTTATTAGAGGGAAGGGACGAATACATCCGTATTTTTGCACTAAGGTATTGCAAAAGTGTTAGTTGGTGTGGTTTTTGCAACCAGGGGATAAACATTGATGTGCTGTGACGCATGTAAGCTTTGTCCAGTTTTGTGTCTCGCCTACTTGTCTGGAAGGGAAACTTTGTTTTGGATTTACTAGACACGAAAAAATCCAGGAGTAAGATCTAAAGCGAGCGGATCTGTTTGGTATCGTCTCCAAGTTGCAAATTGTCGGCTGAGAGTAGCTGTAAGTTTGACCACATCCACTCATCAAACACATGTCACGTTTATCAGTATGCATGAGCAGTTTTGTCTCATCTCGAACTTCAGTTTATGAATTCACCTTGTCAAGCTGAAGCGAGCGGAAAAATCCGGTTTCGCTCTGATTATATTTAGCCAATATTTTACAACACCCTTCCTCAAAACAGTTTTCCGGACTTGCCGAGTACACACATTTGGACATCAACTTAGCTTTAACAGAAAACTAAATCCGATTACAAGTAAATCTTCCGTTTATTGTTTTCAAGTAGAGCATAATGTTGACGCAAAATTGAGGCTACAACTACATGACAGGCCTGGAGAAGGGCTAATTTGCTGAAGTTTTCGGCAACATTAAGGGTGGTTTCCTTGGCGTAAAACTTCTGAATTCTTGGCGCAGGTTTGCGCGTTATTCTAAAAACAAATAATACGACCGTCTAGACCCTTTTGAGATGGAGGGCCTAGCGCGAAAACTTTACATTCACGCAAGACAATATATGATTTGCCGGGTTTGGTTGTTTGTGTGTCGCAGCGTACTGGTTGGACAAATTTTGTACACACTCCCAACCCATCAACTGCCATACCCTCCACTTCACTCTCGGAATATCGAAAAAATAGTATGTCTGCCCGATATGCTTGCAGTAAACTAGCTTGAATAGAGTTGTTTTGGATACCACGGATTGTCTTTGATTCCATAGGCAGCGTGAAAACTGTACTCAACTTTAACTGTTCCATGTAGTTTAACTTGGCCAAAAGAATATCCCGCTTACTTAGGTTTCAACCGAAGGTTTCTGGTAAATTCTGTCCACTTTAGAAGCTTAGAGGGAAGTAGTAGAACTCCACGTTTTGGGGGTGATTTTATGGCGAAATGTGCACATAAACAGAATGTGCAGGGTAAATAAATATTGTTTCAAAGCGCAGTAGATAAAATGTTTACGTCTTTTGACGCAGGCCATTTTCATGATAATTGCAAGGTTTAGATACGAAGAAGTGCTATCATAGCATGCCCGTTTTGAATGCGGTGTCCTACATGAAGAAGAATTCTTGGAAGCTCGCCTGTGAACTGATTTTTCAGGACAGAGGTCGATTTTGAAGCTTTGATTTTTTGTTTGAGGTAGAAGCACAAACGATTGCAAAGATATCGTTAAAAAATTAGTTAGCAAAATTTCTTCAGATATCTGTTTTCTGTTGTTGAGCAAAAGGCATCGAAATAGGTAATATAAGTGTCAGATTCCTTTAGTGTTAAAACACACAACAAAGTTGATAACAAAAGTCACTGTGAAAGATTTCATATGTGTGGAAATTCTGAAGGATGGTTATGTACCCAACTAAAAAGTGCTGACAAGTGGGTCAGTCGCCCGATATAATCAAGATATTTTGAGGCGCCGAGCAAATCGATCAAATCGCTCAAGTGTGAACACTTCAGGATTTTCAGTCGCAATACTTTAGGTAAGTTCAGCCTGCTCTGATGAGTTACCACGCTTGCTCTGCATGTCAGACGTCCAGAGTTCAAAACCCTGCACGGTCAAGTACATGCATTATTGATGAGCTTAAATGTTCCCTATTATTCGTGTGAACTCGACAAAATAACTGTATCAGGAAATGAGGATTTTACAAAATGGATCGCTTCGAAGGTAGGGATCTCGAGAGATCGTGCCATAGATGACATACGGATTCAGTTGTGCACACACAATGAACTCCCAGGTTTCTAGGTACGTGTATGGTGTATAGAGTTTCAACGTACAGTAACATACTTATAAGACACAGACAAATCGGTCCCTCCTCAGGTGAAAATATTCATTTTCGAGAGGACAGACTAAATTACGCCATCAGCTAAAGATCCTATTTGAGATCAGAAGCTTATCCTTCCACGTGTTATCCTTATCCGTATCCTTCCAAGTGTTGTGAATAAAGACAAAGTTACCATAGAAACTTTTCTGTTTGCTGCACTTTGCCATTTGTAATGTAATCATTCCTCAAGTTTATTAAACGGCCAAACACGGACTGGACGCAATAAGAAATGGAGTATATCGAAGCGCCATTGAGACATCCAAAGGCTCACCGCTTCAAAACTGCGTACTGAGGATGACACCTCGATTGGTTAGGGAAAGATCGCAGTTAAGCTGCGTAACTTACGGACAAACGAGTGATAGTCTGTTCCACCTGAGATACTGACACTCCACTCACTGAACAGAACATGTCAAGAAAAATTATGGTGTCCAATACAGCGATGATTATAGCGTCACCATCCAACATGAAGCACTTGTGACCTCAAGCCTGGCCTGAGTACGATTTCTAGTGGCACCCATCTGGCGATTGGATTAAGACTATCATATACTCATCAGCCTATCATTTTTGTAAGCCGTCCTCAAGATTTTACCGGTCAACCTGTTTCTCACCCTATGTAACACTTAATTTACAGTTGTTATGGCACGCGCGCTGGCTTTAAATACCTGTGAGCATCTCAATAGCAGGCATGCAAAAGCTTAACCTGACTCCTTCCACAGAGAAACGTACTGACCGGGTGTCAAGCCTGCTAATCAATTACCGGTCGTTTTCCAGCTGGCATGAAAACATTTATTTGCCTTCAATGATGAGTAGGTGATCAAAGAACGTCTAAACATTTTGTGGACAAAGAAACTATTGGAAATGTTTCTAGGCCTACCCTGCGCCTAAGACATCTTTAAACGTTTATGTGCAAACACCTCCGCAATGCGTCGTGTTTCCACTGTTTCTAAGCCTACGTTACCACAGCGATTTGCATTACTGGCTGATAAAATTAAACCTAATACTCAGTTTTCGGGATTTCACTCTCCGTTTTATTCTTTCCAGACGAATGTGAACTTCATCCTTCTAGTTGTTTCTTTCTTATGATCAGTGGTACACTCGCTTTTCTTGCGGTAACATCAGTTTATATAACGATTACTACCAAACATGGCCATGTAAATCCACCTTTGTGGTTAGCACTACAAAAAAATCAAAGGATATTCGGTGGTATCTTCGAGTTCCTGTCCCCTTGACTGGATTCGCATGTAGCATAATGGTTACGGGTCGCCGTCAGCAATGGGAACCCAACTCCAGTGAACTCTAATGAGGCACCGGCGCTACGGTCAAAAAGGCGCATTATTAACAAAATCTGCCGATGTAGCGTGACCCATGAGGTGCCAGAACACGCGAACCAAGCCTTGATCTCTGTTACTCCGGTTGATGTTATCGCCCCTATCATGTAGGCGAACGCAACCGCTTGCTTAAGTGCTGCTGCCGCTGATGTCTCTACCCCATTTCAGGTGGATAATGTAACCTCATGCAGTTCACTGGTTGAAATTTTTTCTGAATTTTGTATTAATGACTTTGTGAAAGATTCTGAGTGCACCAGCCAATGCGTGTGTTGCAAATTTAAGAACAGCCGACCATTTTGCCAAAAGTGGCCAATTCAGATAAATCCTCAGCATTCTAAACTCTTCACAAATTCAGTCACCTGAATGGATGAAAGATGGGTAATCACCTTAGCTATCCCATCTTTGATCGTCTCCTTATATTTTACTTCCGAATACTCCAAATTTGCTCAGTGAGTTGGCTAGAGGAATTCGTATTTTACTCTCTTTTTGGATCTTGTATCTGAACGCTTCACTGAATGTTCATTGCAAATCAGAAAACCTCGAAATAAATAGAGGTTATGGCTTCTCTCTTCCAAGACGCTTCGTAGACTTTGTGATACTATCTGCAGATTAAGTAATTGATAATTTTAGTCTTACCTGTACAATTTAATATTATATTTAAAAAGTGTTACATCTTCGAATAAGAAATCATCTCTTTCACATGACAAAAAAGTTAATGTATCGCTCTCCTTGAAAATAAATCAAGGTGTCCAGGTAGGAAAAATAGTTAAACACAAGTTTTAAAGCATATATCACCACATTCCAAACTAAACCCCCAGGGACCGCGGTCTTATTACGGTCGAACCACTATCTTTTGAATAACATGTTTTGGGAAACCCCAAAGGTGTCTCAAGAACAGCCTCAATCATAGCCCGTTGGATCACAGAAGTGCCCAAAAGTTTCACCACAATAAGGTGTGGTTTCCACCGACGGAAGTGAAGCACATACAACCAGATCATCAAGTCTTAAATTTTTGAAAATAAAGTTTCGACCCATTCCCTTGAATGTGATGCATATAGCGTTTTTCCATTGAAAGATCGACCAACTTTTTCAATAAAAAGCTGAAATATCTCGCGTGCAACCTTACTGCGTTTCTCGGAAAGACATTGGTTTAGGTTGTTTTATTTTAATTAGCTTCCCTCGTATTACACCTAGCAAGAAATGCTGGAAGCGCTATTCAGTAAGCTGAAGGCTGAAAGCAGTGCCTAAATGTGAACAGTCTCTATTTTGTTTAAACGCCAAAATATTCATCCGACCAGTCTTCTGTCTAGCAATCAATCAGTGAGTCGATCGATCGATCAATCACTCAATCAACCGTTTAATCAGTCAGTCAGTCAATCAATCAATCAATCAATCAATCAATCAATCAATCATCCAACCAACCAATCTATATATAAACATCTCTCTGTGTATCTGTCTGCTTTTAAACCTAGCTGCCAATCTGTCTGTTTGCATTTCACATCCCAATTTTTCTCATTTAGGGCACACCGTAGTAAAACAGTTGATTTTTGCATCAAGTGTACGTTGGTTTAACTCAGCATTTCAGGCGCTCTAGTCTCTTAAATAAACCCGAACCGATATCCATCAGATGTCTTTCCAACCTCAGTGAAATTTGCCAGCTGAGCTGAGCTGACAGACTGATATATGTTACAAATATGAGCAAGCAAAATCACTACAAGCTTCTACACTGATGACTTCTACCCGACTAAGTTTTCGACATAGCAGTTGGGGCGGCCTTTACCAAGAGTGATTTTATCAACTTTTGGATATATCTAATAGCCTCATTTTTAGTGAAATCCTAGACAAATAGAAATCCAGGGTTTGTTGACGTGACTTGCTCGCAAGAAAACAGGATATTAAATTTGGTACCCGTTATGCGAGTTAAACATGTTGCGAACCAAGATGAAGTTGAACAGAATGGAATGAGGTGATCAGTAGGATGTTTTGATATTGTTCTGAAAAAAACATATCAACTCATGTGTGTCTAGTAGACAACAGGCCTATAATTTGTAGGTGGAAGCATTGCATTTCCCGTCTGTCGCAGTTCTGGATGATAAATGAGGCTAGTATTGCTTACTCGAAGCAGCAGACAGTGTTACAGTCCAATACGATCTTTCGAACGATTACATTAGTTTGTTAGGAAAACGTGTATGAGCAAAAGAAAAAACGATTAGTTTTCTTGCAATTGAGAAAAACTCGTTGGCCTTCCGTATTCTTTTTTAATTTGATACCACTTGTAAAGTTGATGGAAACCCTCAAAAAGCCCACTGGGTTTCCACCGTTTATAAACCTTGCCCTAAACGAGAAATCTCCGAACTTTCACCGGTTTTACTTAAGCAGCATAGTTCACTCCTTCGCAAATTTGCACCTACTTGGAAAACAAAACTTTCCGATGTTTAGGTAAGTGTTCATAGAGCTAGTTTCTTATTCAGGTACGAAACAAAATGATGGAAATTTCGAGATCTAGAGCTTTCCAACAAACCACAAGAGGGCTGAAACCGATGGTCAGTTATCCATGAATTGTTGCCATATCAGATACAATAGCTCGAAATTTCGACTAGTGCATCAACTGAAATAAACACAACCGTGAAATTTAAAGCTGCGGAGTTTTCAAAACCACTGATCTGGCTGGCTTCCGCGGTAATGTTATCCAGATTGTTTATCAATACTTATCTTTACTCCTGCGAGTTTGTTTGGCAACGATTTTTGCCTCAGACTCTTGGGTACTTGAAGCATCTTACCAACGAAAAAGTGTGACCTAGGACTTTTTGTGGGGCTGATAGCATGCCTGCCAGTATTTTAGTGATAGAGCTAAAAGCCTGATGGTGTTAGTCTAGATTGAACTTACAGAGCAGATTATTAGATTGGATTAGATCAGCTTATTAGAATGCTTTTAGGATTAGGACCGAAAAAGCAAATTTACTTTCCTTTGAATGGAGCACCAAATACGTGGGACAGCTGATGTTACGAGGAATTCTAAAGCAAAACCTTCCTTTTTTAGGACTGTTTCGTTACTCCTTGTGCCCTGTTTCAAATAGGACGGGCGAGATTGGGTTTTTGCCGGGTGCATGCAAAACATCAAAACATGTGCATTTTCTAGAAAAGTGACAGTTTCGACAAAACTGAGCATGTGATGTCTACTTAAGAACCAGGTAGAAAGGACACTGTTGTTCTATGGGGGCTTCGTAAGTTGCCGATCAATCGCCTGTCAATCTTTGGTTGTGGGAAACGTAGATTGAAAAACCTTGACTTCCTAATGTGAAACTGGTATAACTGATAGGTAATGTGGAAGTCTTTTGTACACCAGCGCGAATTTATTCATTCATGGTATTGCCAGAATCTGACACTTTTACGTTAGGAAATAATTTTCGAATGCTGCCATTGGTCCTCTCACAATGGACGAACCTACCAAGGATACTGCCTTTGTGTTCCTTCACAGAAATGACAAGTGTGTATGTTTATGCAACTCTGAGAAACGATGTCACCAATCATTTCACAGTTCAACAACTAAGCTGTTTCATCTCGATTTCCGTAAATAAGAATGCACCCGAAGATCAGAAACACTGGGAGAATAAAGTGACCTCAGATAGCCAAGAGCCACAATAACTCAAAGGAAACCAGTTTTACGTAGAAGACTGTAGATATGTCACAACAGGCAGAATTTTGCTTCACGAAGGAACAGCTACTTTTGTTTCATTTATTCTTCTTGTCTGAATGGGCAGCCATGCAGGAGAACACATACCGTTATCTTTTATATTGCAGCAAGTTAACTATGGCAATCTGCGGTCAAAGTCAGTCTGTAGCTGGCAGTGCGCGTTTGCAGTCCTTCTTTGTGGAAGTCTAGTTAGCTTTTCCAGTAAGTATTTTTCATGACTTCTCAGCTTATCAGCTTTCAAGTTGTGCAAAGAAGGACATATATATTTTAACCATAGGAACAAAACGAGAGGGTAAACTTTATCCTTCAGCTTATGGCACCAATATTGATCGCAATCAATAGATTCTATACAAATAAAGCACGTTTTCCCAATGTTAACAACGGTCAACAAGTTTTTTAAAGCCTAACACGACTTTCTAGTGAAACAAAATCGGAAATCTAAGTCACCATCCATCTGCAACAGGCAAAATCCTGGTCTCGGACAGTCGCAATGGTGTCTTGTCTAAATTGATAACACGAACCGTTCTGAAACTCCAGGTGGCGGCCTTTTGGGACTTACAGATGTATTGGAATGCGCTACAATGTTTTCTATATCAGTGTTAAAAATTTCCAGTGGGAATATTTGGCACAGCTAGTATGGATGTTAAACTGGGACATCGGTAGCCAGATAAATTATTACTGGGGACAATAAAAATTGTAAATTTCTCTCTTGTCAATACGCACGCGTGAGGGATACAAAAAAGCTCTTCAACGAGATTATTTTCATTTTGGAAGCCTAAAGAACTGTATCCAAAAGATTTTTGCTGGATTAGGACAAAATTTTGTTTCCTCGCGTGTCTTTTTGAGCAGAAGCTGCTTATCACTGTTTTGAAAAATAATGCATTTTCACCAGAATGATCTATAGGTATTTTATTGAACAGTATGGTCAATTCATAAAACTTTGTCTGCCGAACAAAGAAGAAAGAAGGCAGGTCACGGTTTATTACAGTATTGTTTTAGCCATGTCAGCAGCAATACTAAAAAATGGATTTTTTTAAAGACCACGAAGGGAAAAATTCACGCAGTAAAGTCAATATCTATTTCAGTCAATCGACCGCAGTCAAAGTTTGTCCCACATTAGGAAGTTCGCCCATCTGAGAAGTCGAACTAAGTAGACTGGCTTTGAGCATATTCGGTTTCATTTTATATAGAAAACCTAGGATGCTGATTTTCTTTTGCTCCGTTGGCATTCAACCTGAGTGAGTTTTGCTGTACTCCGAATTGTCGATCTGATCATTCTGACTCAGGTCTGACTCCGATCTTTAGACATACCATCAGTAAAATTCCCGATTCTTAATTCAATAAAGCAGTAACAATAAACTGAAACCAACCCTTCGGGTGACATGGGAAGTGCTAACTCTGAACTTTTCCTGCCTGGTTTCCGAGGGGATAGAGAGGTTGTGAGTGCGCTTCTTGTTGCTGCTCTAAGTTCCGCAGTGGTCAACTAACCTCCTTTGAAATCAAGAAGTAACCAAAATTTATTATTTGCTTATGATAAAGAAAGCCGTAAATTTGTGCAGCAGGGGAGGAGACGGGAAAGAAATAAATCCACTCATGAAAACCTGTGCTCCAGATGCCAGATTTTCCCAGTGAACCACCACAGAAAATCTTTGGGAACAAGTAATGTAGAGAGAAACCTTCCACCTCATTGGCACTGCTTCTGAAAGCACGGTCGTATAGACCTTCCAAAAGCATTCCGTTTATTCCTATATGACGTCGTAGTTCACTGATAATATCAGCGAACGAAACCTTATGTGAAATGTACGGAAATAGACCCACGATTTACCGTATTGTGAATGTGATTTGTCCCGAAGAATGGAATTTTATTCATATAAAAAATTAATCACGTCATACAGCAAGTTTAGGAGGATATAGTGTGACGATGCATCAAGTGTCTGACTGACAATCAGGGGTCATTTACATAGGGCGTCACTGTTTTGATATTACCGTTGGGGAGCCCGTTTGGTTTGTTAGGTTTTATTTTTTGAAGCATCTATTGAAATGGTAGAAAATATGGACCATCAAATCTGTCATTCTCCTCAATGGAGGCGTTTCTCGTTTAAGTCTTCTGCTTGGCAACAGTAGCGATAGTAAAATACATTTAACAAAACAACCAGCATCCTATGCACTAGATGATCTATCTGACTTTCCATCTGTATTTTCTATACTCATTAAAATGGAAGTATCTCAGGTGAATTTCATGGTTTATGTGAATGTAGTCAAGGCTTAAAAGCGAACGTGTATCATGGACTTGCTTTATCTCTATTGGTGTTCACGAACATTTGTGGAGAATCGAGAATTTCCTGTGTTTGTATAACCTAGTATGAGCTTATCTGGTCCGACGGCCCGATGGTGCTTCTGAGCATAAGTTTGCATCGGTATTTCATGTTTGGGGAGAAATGAATTCGCAGATTACGACTCGAGTCAAACAGGTGAAACAAAAGACTACTTATCAAAATATTCTCACTATCAATTTAGTTTCCGTCTCCCATTGACTGTTGTGTTTCCAGGTTTATCTTTACTGAGCTTGCTAAAAGACGATGTATTGGGTCCTGTATTTTACGATGTAGCTGGAACATCATCTGAGTATTTTCCGCTATACTGGGTCCCTTGCTAAGTTGAGTTGACACACAATCCTTAATTGAATTATGTTGCGGCCATGAAGAAACACAAGATCTCGTGTCAGGAAACCGTAGCAACCGGCTGGTTTCATCATGAAGCTGCCCACCTGGCATGACGGCAAACCATTCTACCACAACATGGTCCAGTCTCGTCGTAATGATACAAGCTACTCACTTATACGTGCACCATGTACTGTATAGCTAAATATTCTTGGTCATTGATAAATAAATTTTGTGCCATCGGGGTAGCAGAACGTCCGGTGCTTTCGTTTCTCTCTCAAAACATTTATCCGTTCATCGGACACAAACCAGGCTACAGTATAGGATAGGTGCAATCTGTTTCACATCCCCTCAGTCTGTAAGTGAGTCGTTTTTAATTTGCGGAAGTAGGCAATGTCACAACATCAGGTAACCAAAAATAGCCGCTTTTGGGGTTGATGAATGGTTGACCGTACGTATGACTGTCTGTTGACACACCTAGTGTTATCACTGGATTGCAACTGCTTCATTAGTTTGTAGAAATAAAACTTAAAAACGTTTTACATCTCGGTTCGCACTTTGCTGATGTACGATTGTGGTGAGAAACGAATCGGCTGTCATTACGCTCTAACAAGTCCGCCGACTCCAAAGCACCGCGAACGTGTTCTTAAACGAATTAAGCCCGATTCGGTGCACCTCGATTGCATGCACAGAGTTCAAAACACGGGATATAACAAACAGCGTCATACGGGAGGAACCTAGTTTGTGTAAGTGCCAGTGGAGGAGCATCGTCGTCTCATCGCTAAAACCACCAACCTTTAACAATCCGCTTTACGCTTAACATGTTATCGCCCGCGTTTTCTCCAAAATCTACATTAAACTGAGGTAAATAATGCTTCGATCCATCGTTTCATATGTGCCAACGATTATCAGGTGGGTAGATATTGGATGCATGTGTCAACAATCTCCTGGTGCACTGAAAATACAACTTTATGCAGTATACGCTTGGTCTTGAATGACGGAAACATATGAACACTATCAGCGAATGAACCGAGATTACCAACACCTTCTCGTTTTGCTGGACGAGGAGCCCATTCATCATTACCAGGTATCATTTGTCTATATTTGATCTTCTTGGGAAATTACCATCACGAACGATTAGGCGAAATCGGTTCTCATAATGAGATGGGCTTTATCTGGAGGGAACCACACAGTTTGGGATATTATCATATCCTTAGTATAATTTCTTGAGGTAAGTATAGGGTTGATGATCATATGACTGCTCCTAAGATCGGATGAGTGGTTCTGCAAAGTACCTAATAGGTATGTATTAATATAACCTGGGTTTGCAAACACTAAACCATAAATGAGTTCAAAACTAAATAACTCAGCCGCCGATGGCTTAGATGCAGCCAAGCACTATATCTTAGGCGATCCGGCTCCCGTTGTCCTGTTGCAGTTGCAACTTTTTCTGCCCATTTATTATGAAATCACGAGATTGGCAATCTCTTCGACATGGGTGCAAACTCTTCGTTAATCGCCTTGTTCCGCGTGCGTAGCTGTCGCTCAGTTTACGATTGCCAAGCTTCCAACATATATTTTACCCTACCCGAGCATTAGGCATCTAACATCATGCCAATCAGCCATAAAGATCCAGACTTTCTTTTGCGATTTTGATAGGCATGTATATGTTAAAACTCAGCTCCCATCTGACGACAGGAATATGGTAACAAGTACATGTTCTGAAAAGCCGGACATTCTCCATCAGCCTAATAAAACGATCGCCACTGGATGACCTTTTGAAGTTGCTCAAAAACAAATCACTGAAGGTGTGTTCACAGTAATGTTGCACACCCTAATGAAAAAACTTTTTCTTTAAAAATCACAGTCTGTGATCGATAATAGCCTGAATCGTACTAGTCGTGATCGGTTCAGAGGGACCCAACATATGCTATCGAAGGCTTGCTCATGTCATGTCTCCGATATCCCCTATTGGCTGAAATGTTATCTAGCTCATACGGATAAGTGGTTGAATTCAATATCATTTGGTTACTGGCATAGACAAACAACTTGAATAGATCGATGCATAACCGAAGAGGTCATGCTGACGGTCGCACAAACATCAGAAGAACAGTCCCAAAAAAAGAATGTTCACCTGAATTCGTAAAGTAAATATGGATGGAAACAAAAGGATGATTATTTCTATCAGTTTTGCTGCTTTACAGTCTTGGGAAATTTGAAAAATTAAGTATGATCAGAATAGCTAAATCGACTGAAAACAAAGCAACCCAAGGAGTGTTTTATGTGCTGGAATGAAGTTCCAGCATACGCAGCTGCATCACTGTCAGTTAACAGAGTGAAGACCTATTGGACAAACAGACACAAATAAGTTACGACCAGAAGCGATTGTCAGGCGAGATGATTTGGTCACAAGCGACTGCTTGCCAAGTTACCAACAAAGTCTTATGTCTTCTTATGTGAGGTAAATGAGATACGGTAGTTTTCAGTACTACCAGCCAGGAATATGAATTCGGAAGGTTGTCTACATGTAAAACTGACATAAGGTGGATCGATTGATCGTTCGGCTTTTGCACCCTTCCTATGCCTAAGTGACATGTCATCAGAAGGAAGCACGAGGGCTGGCATACTGACAGGTTTCTCAAGCCTAGACAGAGGAAGTCGAGAGGCAGAGGTCGTTTTCGAACCACAGAACCTCCTTGACATAAGATAACGTAGAACGACTTGCCATCCGTGTGAGACATACAATCAGCTTTTGACAGTTACTCAGTTTAGGTTCCTACGTGACAACCCGTCTATATTACTTCGTCGCAGAGTAACACAACTGTGTGAGTTTTTTACTGCGAAGCTTAGGTGAAATTCATCAAGGAGAGTTTAGAAATGAAACTCTACGATAAGGCAGAATTCCTACTCAATAATTTTGGGAAGGCAACAGCTGGATGATGAGAGTCGCAGGACGAACCACATCACAATGTTCTGTGGTACAGGCAGTATCCTCAGTCTAAGCGATAAAATAGTTAGCGACTGGACTTCGGTAAAAACTGCTATGAAATGAAGGGACCGGCTAAGCTTTGGTGAGGGGCTTAATTCTTGTTACTTCATGGCGTCACATTCTGGGAGCTATTGCCGGTGGTCGTGAGTTCTAAATTATTCAGATCATTTGGAGAAAAACGACCAAAGTTGACAAGAACATACATGGTTATGTAAAAAAACCTACCAGTAAAAAACTATATGTATAGTTTGGTCAAATGCAATCAACCTCTGGCTAGTGCAAAGTAGAGTACGAAAGACGGGGTAAAAACTGAAAACAAAATCAAAATGAAACATAACAAGTCTCATATTCTCTGCCCATATAGCTTTCCAAATTCTCCGAAACCCGTCGTCCAGCTATACCCAGTGCTTCAGGTGTGCGAATCTCTTATCAGAGTATTGCTTAGTGGTCTTGTAAGATTTTCAGCCCCGCACATGAATCCGTTCCAAACCATAGCCTTCGATGCGCAATTGAATCCCCTGAACGTACAACAGGTTAAGAGCCACAAACCGGGAAAATATTTTACTCTGAATATTTTTTCATTAGTTAGTTGTGCGCCATCGTGTAGAAGCACATGCTTCATTGGCGGTTGCATCACACTTAAGGAATCCTCTAGTATACTTATATAAATCTGCCGCGTGGTATTTCAGTGGCAGGTGCTATTGCTGAACTGTGGATGTGCTCAATATTACGCTAATAATATAGGGCTAATCTGAAACATAGGGTTTGAGAACAAGGCGTCATTCTTACATCCTTGTTTTGGAAAATTTGCTGGCTCATTCCAAAATCGTGATATATATATATATATTAAAAAAATATTTCATGATCCTGACGTATGACTTTCACAACAGGATAGAGTGACATTGCTGATCGGTCAGATGACAACGCAGTGTACCGTTTACGGGAAGACAAGGTAGAAATGAGTAACAGTTATTTCTTCAACTGCGTCTCGCTTAGAATCAAACTGTTTGATGGAGCAACACAAATGACATGATGCTTAAGGAAAGAGACCTCAATGTAGGCATTGTTTATGACACTGGCCACAACAATGGGTTTTTGAAGCCAGTTTAAAACTATCTGCACTGAAAGTGTTTCGTCATAAGGTGCTAAAAAGACCGTCTACAAAGGTGCTCTGACTTGTTAAACTGCTTTCTTTAAGGATTACTAAAGTGCTTCAACATACACTTGACCCACCCCGCCTTCCAGACCTCCCAAGACTTATCAGTTGCTTTATACTTAGATAGACCAAACATTTGACCAAGCCACCTCCATGTGCATGTAACACTTGGCCTGCTCCTGTCGGGTTCGCTACCGTTACTAGTCTATAAAAATGCTCCGTTGCGTGAAAAGTTTTTAAGTTATGCGTCCTTCTCCTCTGTGGAAATTATAAAGTCTATCAGCAGTATGGTGCAAGTAGACCTCAGATAGACGGGAGGCCAGGTGGATCCGGAAACAGTAGTTACTGTAGGAGGGTGATAGGAAAGGGAATACTGTACGCCTCGAAACAGCGGGCATCAGAATTCACGTAGTTAGACTGTGTACTTCTTTTATTTATTATGTCTTTAGCAATCCAACGTTGTCAATAGTAAAGAAGATACACCAAGACCCCCGTCGGATAGTCCGAGAACCTCTTGTTTATGGTTTTACCAGGCAATCTATCTAACTTACCCGACCTTCTAACACCCTAAGCATTCTTTCTTAATTCTTTAAACATTCAAATTTTGGCTGGTTCTGATCGTCAGGAATACACGCAGGAACATATATAGGAAGAATTCGGTAGTTCGAATACGCCTTTCCTCAAATGAAAGATAATCTATCTGCCGAACAGACCAAGGACTGTTGTCCTGTCGTCTTAATATTTCTCTAGAATTATGGTACCCCATTTAAAATTCTACGATGTCTAAACGCGATGTCAACTGGATGAAATAGTTCGCTCTAAAATGTCTACACTAGAAAGATTTAAGTAAGAAGTCGTGAGATGAGAGTAAGAGTAACATTTTAACCAAATTTAAATGATCGGCGCTTATTTTATATTTTATCTTACTACCATAGTTTTGTGCCACAACATGGTTTGTATTGCGTTTTTTGGAATTGTTATTACTGCAGCGTTCAGCGTTCACGTTGATTGTTGTTAGTTTTGCCCAAAAGATAGAACGTTAAAAATACCCCCGAAAAATTAACCCACTAAGGGCTTTTTGTTTTCGAAATGTACAACAGTGTCAGTGACTTGGCCCTACCGGTTTCCCACTGGGAATGCAGCATTAAATGTTTTCTATTCTGGGGTGGTCGTAAATGGCAGAAGGGGTTTTCGTTTCGCTTGGGAAACTTTTGTTACTTGTATTGCATTTTGTCTTTTAATTACATCAAAATATTTTTTTCAAGGTTTAATTTGTGTTCACTCGGATAACGCTTAGTCTCCCGGAAAAGAATGAAAACAAATTTCTTGGGATTATTTTTTCTTCATTCAATCCGAGTTCAGGAATCATTTATTAGTTTACACTGGAGTTAGGAACAACGAAACGTCGCATGTAAGAACTCGTTGCTTGTGCACCTCTTCAAATGTTCCTTTTAATATAACGCGAATAACGTGCAGCGGAGTCCTCTGCATCGGACCAAGAAAGTGCAGTAGAATCTCAGAGCTTTCTTGTTTCACAGAAAAATGAGCAGCCCAAACACCTCATGGAGTCGCAAGTAGCATTGTTTCCAATTACTTAAAACCACGGAGCAATTCTAAGCTGTTGGCACATGTACGCACAACTCAGAGTAGCAGTTAGATCGGGATTTTCGAAAAGTGACTATGGTCAAGCGTGGCTTAGGCAGTTCTCTCGAATACAAGAGACAGACAACCAGACAAATTCCAATGAGGACCGGTGGATACGAAAACCACCGATGTTCCCATTATGCAAAGCAAGCTGGGTAGAAGACGGGAGGACTGCACAACTGCGTTATATGTTCTAACGTAGAGACATAAAACCGGTCAACAGCGCACACGTGTCCTAGGGTCTTGGTTTATTTTATAAGATGAACGGATACGTGCGATCAGTAGCTAGTATACCCATGTTATTCACAAAACCCATTTAGATAGGAAAGACCACATAAACAGATAAGCAACCAGCAATCTGAACTTACGTAACAGCACCCACTTATGGATACATTTTCACAGCTCATCTGACTGGGGAAAGTTCGTACAGGGGTTTCACAGTGCACACACAATCAGCAGTACTACAACTCCCGCCACCGGCCTTCAGGATTTTTTCCTGGCACGTTTCACAGAAAAATAATGAACAGCTTCCGCGTCATAATAAATGATATGGCCCATCGTCAACGCGAGTTAACATTATAGCAAAAAAACTTATGCGGTTTAGGCTGCACTCTATTCTAAACAAACAAAATCATTCAATTTCTGCCCCTGGAACTGAAAAACCTTTGGAATAAATAAGCGATTACTGAAGTGCAAGAGAAACCGCTTATCTATTTATAGTCAGCCCCTTAACGAAACGTAGCAGGATATACTGTTTCAAAAGGGTTGGTAAACATTTGGTGGTTTTTTAGCTCGGAGCTTTCTGTTTTTAGACACTAGAACTTTACGAGACCAAGTGAGTAGGTTCCCAAGTTGGCCGAATTCAAAGACAAACGGACAAGCAATCAGCAAGATCTCTTTTGCTTAACACAATGAACCACTGTGGAATGTCATTTAAAATTACTTTTCGGTTAGTCCGGCTGCCTAAATCTTATGGCTGATTGGTGGGTATAATTTCAAATGGTTTTGATTGAGTATGGGTTCTTGGTTCACGGTGTTTCAGCTGACTCTTCCTCTAAGTTTTTGTCAATCTGTTTAGGTTTGTAATTTCTAAGGCGGTTTAATCAGAGATAGGTGAGGTTACTCAGAAACTTTGGTTGGATTGATTTACGTGCTCAAAATCTAAGCTACTACTGTTGATAGCCTCATTAGCTGATAGCCGCACTTCATTACACGTCGACTTGAGTTCATCGGTTCTAGTTTAGAGTTCTGTAACCGTTTGGAGTTCACAGACGCTAGTGCAGTCGTTTTATTTCCTTTTGTTAACACACTTTCTGGTCCTGTTCAGCTGGGGCCGATCCTTTAGATGTATCATTGCGGAGCACAGCGTTTTATCCTTCTGTGAGGATGCACTTATTTAGGTCGTGTTTATAACCTTTTGAGTGAATTTTGTTGACCTTTGTTAATGTGGAATACCAGAAACTCTAATACGTCCCATGTTGGGTTTTGTCACAGGTACCGTTGTCTTTCGTAATTAACACCTAATCAAACTAGCTGGATATTCGCTGCCCTGAAGTTTTCTATTTGCTTCATTTTGGATCGTTTCCCAACCAACACTTATTTATCCAAACATTGATGGGGCAGTTCTAGCAAATCGCCAGCTAGTCAGTTGGCTTGTGAAACACAATGCTTATAGGTCGTGCAGTCTAAGAAGTGTAGCGCACCCGAAGTTGGCTCTGTCTTCATAGTAAATTTGATATGAGGATTCAGGTCATTCATAAGTTATAAAACACACTGAATTTGTCTCAGTTACTAAAGACAAAAGTATAGACGCCTAACGCCAATCTATCTTGGGTGGGTGCGGAAATCCGGATGAAGCTGTTTGAAATCGTCCATAAAGATATTTGCCAAAATCGGAGATGTTGAAGATCAAATGGTTAAACGTTATTCTTGATAGTAAACCAAGGAGTCATATTTTGTTCACTCAGCGTCCACCTGTCGATTCTGCTGTTCTACTACAATCCTTTGAACAGTTTTAACAGTCAAGTTAAACTAAGCAACGAAGTGACTGGAATTGAACTCTCACTTTTGGTTTACTATATTTCCGTACACCTACATAACATGGATGTTCTGGTACCACTTGAGCATCCACAAACTTGAATGCAAACTGTCTCTGTGTACAGTAGTTAATCTCTAAAAGAGATTAATCTTGTTCAAGTCATTTGCCCTTGTTTTACTAATTATTTGTCTCCGGGAAGAACTTATTTAGGAGAAAAATAGGTCAAGCATTTGAATCAATCCTTCACGGATGAAATACCACCGTAGACATGAATGAAAAATGAAAAAATCCGTTGTCACGAATAGGATTTGGTAACAGTGGATGTGTGATAAATGTGTTCCCGAAAACGACAAAACCTCCTGGTGTTTTAACAAACACACGTCTCATAAAATGTGGTAATTCCTCCGCAAACTCTGGACGACTTAGATTGGTCTCTGAAGAAGGAGCTTTTAACAACTGCTGCGGACCATTTTCAGCCCGCTTGGAGTGGATACTAAGTAGCATGAACAAAATTCTGATCACTACTATGCTGAGTAGTTGGATGGTCACCAAGGGAGAAGGGAAAATGAGCTGATCATCAACAGCTTACACTCGTAAACTTATAGTTGCTCAGGCAATGTAAAATCTAACCAGTCTCATGGACTCTTAATGAGGGCATTTAGCTCAAGGCTGCCTAGACAGATGGAAGCCTTGTGCACACAGATATTAGCTGGTAACTTCACTAGTTTGATTCCTGTTTCCAGTTGTCTCCACTGATGGCGGTTTATAAGTAGCTCTAGAGAGCATGAATGTACCATACTGCGCGTCCAAAGGAAAGCTGCCTTGGATCATCCTATTTCGCATAGGTTATGCCTGTCACTCACTTTGTAGTGCGACAAAGTTACGAGGAAACATGCTTCCCCGGGCGACACGACTGTTTTTTTGCAATCAACTGTCTTGGAGACCAGCTGCTTTTGTACTGTGTTTTCGCCCTTTTCTTTGGATGGCTGCGTAAGCACCTGTCACCTGTCACCTCCCCCAGTGGGAACCAACCAACCATTTGGAGACGCCCGCATAAATGAAATGATTAACTTTCACTTAAAATATAGTCTTCTAAACTGTTATTTTTATTTGACCAAATTTACTCTTTTATCACCCGAAGAGAGGAAAAACTTTCTTCTCCTTATCGCGTTTCATGCTGGCATACATCATCTGAAGGGACTTCTTTCATGGGTCGACACATCTTCACAAGCTCTATGCTAAACCATAAATACGGGCACATCATCAGAAAAGTTCACTCAGTGTTACATAATTTTTATTAAAAGGTTATCCGATAATTTGCCGGAAGCCACTTTTGAACGAGTGATTTTGGATATAAGCTAAACTGATGCTGACTCAACATGGCGATGGGAACCAGGCTTAGGCTTGTGAGAGCCTTTGGATACTGGTACTATGTTAAGTTTTATGATGAACTAAGAGCTACAAGCTGGCTGACTTTCACACATTAGGCACGACCTCACCCAAGGTTGATACCGATATTTACAAGTCTTGTACTCGTTTGCAAATTTTTTACGTCTGACTGCACTCGGAATTATTTTTCGTGTAAATTAGTGGCTCTGGTGGGCCGAAATCGCCTACCTATTCGATTTTTCCAATAAGGTCATCTTGGAACACAAGTTAACTAAGGACATATTAGGTATAGTGAACAACTGGAGATGGCAGAGCCTAAAACAGGGACCCAGGAAAATGTTGTTTTGATCGTCATCTTCGAAAACGGTTCTCACTTATCAGCACATCATGATATCAACCACAGTGTAGCTATCAGGGAATCCACACTATCCAAATATCTTCCAAAGACATCCGTTTAGTCTTCAGCTCACTTACTGAGGTGCCCAGTGATCTGGTTGGTGAACTGAAGACGGTAGGAATATTGAGCGTGGCTAGCGGCATTGTGTGAAAATTGTTAACATGAGACAGACAACAGATATTAACTTTTTATGCAGTCCACTCAATAATTAATTGGAAATTAGTTTATTAGGTTTGGTTTGTTTAATGGGTTACTTTGTGCGACCGAGCGCTACTTATCGCCACCTCAGTACTTTTTCAGTATGTCTTACTTGCTTATTTACGTGCGCCCTTCGCTGTTGTTGACATAAAGTTATTCGTAATCCTCCCAAAGAATGCCTCTAAAAGACCCAGTTGTTTAAGGATTGTTTGTCATTACACTTGCCAAAATCTCCACTCAGGAGCCCGATTTATCCGACATAGGTTCCACGTGTTGTCAGGCCTGTACTTTACGTATATTTCCATGAAAGAGACTCGTAGGATTTCAAGCAGCTCAAAGCTTGACAAGCTCGTGAAAACCATTTTTACTTTGATATACAGGCATCTTCATTCGTGAAGTAAACGTAGGCTTCCTTAATTTCTGTTACCTGTTTATAATTTCCGTTTCATTTTAGTACGTCTTTTTATCCTAATTCTGTGATACAGTGCTTCTACAGTTGTTACTCGGTTAATCAGTATATGGAGTTGTGTATATTGTCGTTATCGTTTATCGTTCTATTGATTGGCCTTCCTTACAAGTCCTCATTACCGCAAGTGAGTCAAAGGATTATTCCTATTTGTACCTACTCACATGGCCGTGATTATTACCATGACGATAGTCATTATTCCTGTCCCCTAATTTACTATGCTTATTCACTACGGGCATGCATTTTATTACGCACTAACGCGGGTAGAATCATGATCTTTATCTATATTCGCCCGAGCTTTTTGACGAAACGATAAAGTTGGCGAGAGTAAGAGCTGACCAGCACGAAATACCCGAGATGCATACAATTCCACCAATCAGTCAGACATTCGGTGTAGTAACTTGCATCCCTATCGCCAAAGCTTTCGACACTTCCAGCCAAGTACGGAGTCAACTCATCCTGAATTTCCGATCACATCGGCAGCGACACGACTGAGCTACCTGCTCACCAAAGGCTTGGGTGACCAGACCAATCATTTACAAACTCAAAAATTTACGGAAGAAGGTCAGGAGGACCTAAATGGCCTATTGGATCAAGGACCCCCATTTGGTTGACTAAGTTCGGACACTTCATGAGCGCCCCCAGGTTTCTTACCTGTCCGGTCCTGATAAATATATGCATTCGTTTTAAAGCTCTAATCGAATATGCCGGCAACGTGAGTTAGCTGTTCGAATCTCCAATAACATCTTCCAGCAAATGTAAAGTATAACCCCTCACCTGATACAAATCGACGCCAATTCCAATGACAACTAGCGCCCTTATTTATCTAAGCGAGATGAATTTCACATAGTCAGAATGTCTTGTTTTCCTGATACTGGTAAAATATTCATAACAGTGACGGTAAAAATCAAGAGATTAGGACGATCATCGAAAATGTCTTGCAAAGCTGCTTGGAGACTGGATAAGGTTGTCTGCTTTGTAGAGAGTGTCACGGCGAAATAGGTCCGTAGGCTTTCTTTGAGTGCAGGTATCGCACGGCTGATGGCAAGTGTCGCTGCTTTTGTCAGAAATAGCTGTGCTGGGCTGCTGCCAATACTGTAGATGAATAGAGTTTGCTTATCGTTTTGGGAAGCGTGGATGGCGGCTGTATGCCGTTCAGGACATATTAGTCGGTGTTTGTTAGTGTCTAGCAAAAATCTAAGACACCCACTCGGGAAGATTGTCAGAACATTTCAAGTTATCCACTTACATTGTGGATAGGCTTGAGGGACATAGTGTAGCGTTGGATGTCCTTATCTCTTATCTGACATGTGTAATTGACGATAACTTGTAATTGTTTTAGCGAACTTCGGGTTCTAGACAGGGCTGGAAACCCTCAGATGTCTATTGTTTCCACAACGAAACCCTGGGGCAAAAATCTGATCGGTTTTGAATTCAGGTTAGCTATATATATATATTCACGTTACCGAAACAAAGAATCCCTATTTGCCTGCATTTTGAAAGTATCCGTCTGGTACGTGACAAATAATGGCGAAAATACTGAAGAACATGCAGCAGTTAAACCCTGGAAATTACACAGAATATAAGTTGTGAAAGACTTGTGTACAGAAATATTCCACAGATTATCTGCGAGTTGTAATGTGAGAAAGCTATTCATGACAGGACACATTATTCCATTTTGCGTGCCAGACCCGTTAACTATTATTGAATTCACTGATCAGCCGTAGAACCTTAGACGTTGTCACGATCTGGCTATTCGTCTTCTTCGAAATCGTTCTGGTGCTAACCTGGTTTTGGTCGTCATCAGGATGCTCAAGGTCCTCATTCTCCTGAACAGCATCAACGTCATCACGTGCATCATCATTACCATTTTCATGGTTTTCATCAACGTCTCCTATAGCAAAAGCAGTGCTCCATAGTGGCAGAGTCATCTGGTTACCCAATTGATAAGATTTGTAGAATGCTTTAAAGTAGCACACTTCGTTTCCGTCTTCCTGTAACAACCGTTGGTTGTAAAAAAATGAAGACGTGATATTGATGAACCGGAATGGCAAAGCTACCCACTGCACCCGTCAAATTAGTTTACGTTATCAGGCTAACAAATGGGTTTCCTTAATAGATTATTGCACAAAAGACGTTACCAGTGGATACCAGCCATTATGTACTACTCTATCAGTTTTGTTTTGTTTTGTGAAATAATGCAGTATGATTTCGGTATGCTTGTGGCCACGTTATCGTGGTTCATGAAGCTGCATTCGTGGTCTTCAGAAAGCTGCACAACCTCCATTGACCAGCTCAAGGTTGGTCTGATCCAAATAACTTGTTCCGTTTTAATCGCCATGTCTAATTCAGTGGGTATCTGCAGCATATGGATCACATTTTTGAAGTGAAAGACCAAAGATTTATTAGGTCCTCTGCACAAGCATTATTGAAACCAGCTAATGTGTTTTATATTACCCTGAAGCTTCATACGACATATTTCTGACTTAAGTTATCCGAACGACAAATGCTCGATCCG
The DNA here is from genome assembly GCA_003604175.2 of Clonorchis sinensis. NCBI lineage: Eukaryota > Metazoa > Platyhelminthes > Trematoda > Opisthorchiida > Opisthorchiidae > Clonorchis > Clonorchis sinensis. The sequence continues at coordinate 184,559,790 of CM030369.1, read as the reverse complement.
AGCATGTACATGTAGCCTCAGAAAGGCTGGTGACTGGCGAGAACTTGTGCCGCATCAAGTTTTTTTCACGAAGCTGTATTGCCGACTCGGCCTATGGGAATGCATCAGATGATTGTCATTGACTCACTTAAATCATGTGTGAAGTTGAGGTCAAGGACAATACAGCTTTAGGGCTTGTGTGCACACGACTTTATATTTCGTGGCGTCAAAGGACTAGGCGGACATGTCACCTCGACTATCTGCATCACTAGACGACACTATCAAATTGCCCGAGAGTCACGTGAAATGTTTCAACATGCACCAGTCTAGTAACTACCAACCACCGAGGCCACCATGGAGATAGCGTGATATTAGCAAACTAGACTCGGTATGATAAGGCCACTTATAAGCAAACATAGTAATTGAATGTACTTGGGTTACCGATCACCAATATTACACGTGGGACAATACAGGCAGGCTGCATTAGAAAAATCCGTTTGCACAAGAGCAAGGCTGAGCAAACGCTTGTGGATGTGCAGAGGATTCACCCAATACTAGCAGTTCGTGATCCAGTGGTATTCGAATTTTGTGTAGCCAGGAGCCTCTCACTGGAGCTTGCAGTACAGTCAACACACACCAACAACCTGTCCTTACTGACCAAAGGAGCTGGGTCTTCGATTCGCACTTTAGCTCTTATCAAATTTTGTAATAAGATCCTGCGAGTGGAAAGTGTCAAGACAGATATCTTGCGCAGAACTGGACTAAATGTTTTCTGGTGTGCTTTAATGCTAACTAGTATTTACCTTATTTACAGTTCAAACTTTCTTCATTTACCAGGTTAGATGGCTATGGTTTTGAAATTCCGTGAATTCACAAAAATAAACGCAGCATTAAAAACTATAAAAAAATGTGGTACAGAATGTGCTGCCACATAGTAGGTAAACAATAGCGAGTGATAAACCCCCAAAGTTGTGCGGGATTTAATTTCAGTTAGAGCACATAGTAATTTCGTAAATGGTGCAAGTAGGTGGGATGGAGAGTTCTGGAATCTGCCTCTTGAGTTTACGCCAAAAGCTGGAAGCACTAGTTTCCAGTTTTCCCTATAGTAGTGCATATCTTTGATCAGTCCGGGATTTAAACCCCTAACATCTGATGTGTCAGGCGGACATGTTACTGCCGCCTGAACACAGGCGCTTCAGCGACGTGGTACCACGAATGCCAGACCCAACCCGTTAGGGTCAAGGAAATGTACTACTGAAGGTGAGTCGAGCTGACAGCACCCAAACGTTTCGTAATCTATTTCACAACCCTCTGCCAAGCCAACGGTTGATGGCCTCTCTGCTTCCGCCACTCCAAACCTGGCGCGGACAACAGTACTGTTTCCATTAAAAGATGGTTCGGCATGCGCAGTACATAATCTAACCAACTCAGATTCCGGTGCTGGACATATTCTTCGATGAAATTTCCCGTTGCACAACGGGAAACTCGTTTTCCGACTGCCCATCACGGATTCACCGACACCAACCTATACGAGCAATGGTTCTGAAATAATGGTTGTCGAACACCTGAAGACTTCTCAGTCCCGCTGCTCAAACAGACCAAGTCTCACAGATGTAAAACAAAACAGCCCGTACTGTAGCTTGATATACACGTCCCTTGAGATTCAGAGATACATCGCTTTGATGCCATAGGTGTCTCAATTAGGAAAGGCGACCCGAAGCCTGCAGCTTCGTGGACCTCGTCTGTCAGAATACAATAGGAACTAATTCAACTTCCAAGATACGTAAAATGCTACACAATTTCCAGTGCGTCTTGCTGGATGATAAGTGGTGTGTTCAGTTACCACGTGTCCAGGAGCACTATCTTACATTTTGTGCGTGCAAGGTGCAAGCCGAAGGACTGAATGTCTTGGATCAATTCATCCAGAACGCCTGCGTCTTCTTATCTCCGAACAAGATAATAATGTCTTCTACTACAGATCATCAACGTATTCATCAGTAGCTGTTTGAATACCAGAGTTTCGAAGACCTTCCAGCGTATAGTCCGTATGCTCTTACGTGCCCGAAAGTCCGAGAATGAAAAAAGAACTCATTATGTTCACCAAATTGATGGGTAATCCTTAATGGATGAACGTGTCAAGCAGAACAGACCGGTCAACCGATTTGAATGCGTCTTGGAAATCCAATAATACTAAAATTGTGGGTCGTTTTAACGAATGGCGTTGTCCTAGCACCTGACGGACTGTGAAGGTTTGGTCAATGCAACCCCTACCAGGTCGGAAAGTCCACTTGCTGCTCTCGGGTCAGTGACACCATAAGGCCACCATAAAGCGACAAAGTAAAAGTGACGCCTACCGTCTCGTCACGACCAGGGTCAAGCTGATCCTTTCGTGATTACCGTACTCACTAGGAGCCCCTTTTTTGTATGTGGGAACTACTACACAGTCTGGAAAGAGATGTCCTCAAAATTCAGACAAACAGATAGGAAAACGCTGACCGAGGACTTATTCCCCAGCGAATGCTACACAGGAACCTCCCAGTGTCGCTCAGTGGGTCGCGAAGGAACACTAAGGCACAGTCAGGTAAGGTCCAGTCTCTCCGTGATACCGATCAAAATGGCATGCCGTAAATGAGAGGTTGCCTATCAGTCATGAAATTCCGTAACCCTGTCGAAATATATCAGGGATTTTACGACAAGTAAGGCGTTCATCTTTGTGATCTACGAAAAACGCTTGAGCAGAGCCAGCAGAACATATAGTAAGGCAGGTTACCTGTCTTTCTGATGCAGCATGCATGAAGAGAAAGTTATTTCCTCCAGATTAAATTTATTGGAGTCATCTTAGTGTCGATTAACGTACACTGTCCTGCTGTTCAGAACTGAACGACAGAGAAACCTTTTTTGGGTGGAGTTTGAACATCCTGGTCTGATGCCTGCATCGGCCCATGTTTGAATTTTTTTCTCAATCACTTAATTCCCCCAAGACATCAAACTGTGAAATGTAGCAACGCAGGATTGTTTTTTTGCGTAAAATTTACACGTTTGGTGTTAATAGGTGTGCGAGGTAACTCACAACGTAATGTCTTTCTCCTTACAAAAAGAATGTCATTACAGAAGAACATATCTTGGGAAAAAGCTTGGTGCACTGGTGGTCTCTTAACACCTTGCTGTTTAACATCGGAAAGTAAATATTGGACCAGAAAGAAATATCTTCTTAAATTCAGTGGTCTTCATTGCAAGCATGCGTTCTCTGTGGTTGTTTCGACTTTGCATCGAGCTTTCAACTGCTGCTCGGTTAAAAGTGGCACAATATGAATTCCTTTTATTCAGGAATACTCGGATTCACCCAGTTATCTGGTTTACGCATTACGGATCCGAAGAGGCATGTTCGTACTAGTTATGTAAACAGTAACTTGGAGGTGATGCACTCCAGCTTCAAGTTCTGATTTCGGCCTTTTAGTAATGTACCACTTTTTTTGGGAAGCGGTCAGTGTTCAAAGCAACATTATCACTTTTATTAGCCAGGCTTTCAATTTGTCAGCCCGCCTGAAGCTATGATAATACACACACTGGTAGAAATGACCGACAGGGGGGACGCGAGCCCGAAAATCTCAGCGCAATGTTTGCTGTCTCTAATGTAAATTTCAATGCTCCGAAAACCAGTTAATTAATCAACCGGTAGCATCTACTCGGAACAAAAGAGATCTGAGTTCTATTCTTCACCCAACCTAATAGTGGAAGAATCAATACTTGAGGGATTATTGCTTAATCAGTTCATGCATATTTTCTGTGGGTTACTCTGAAAGTGCCATCTATCTATTATTAGTCAGAAGTTTTTTCAGCTCCATATGGACCATAACACTAGGTTCATACAACGAAGCCCAGAATTACATTGGGTTTTTATACAGACTTGAATAAATTTGGACCTGGATCGTGTTAGGGGGTTAGAAATGTTGTCACAAAAAGTGATTTACAATGGGCGTAGAGTCCCGTATCGAATCACGAGAGGAAAGTTTGAGCAAACGTCATACAGTTTACTGACAAGAATATCAACAAAACAGTATCTGGAATTCCAGTGCATCGAAAAATTTGCTTGAGTGAAGTTGCGGCAAGGTAGATTTTTACAAATAGTCCAGAGAATACAGTAGAGGGAGGATATTTCGATATGGGAGACACGTGTGGCTGTGAAAATCCTTGTGAGGTTTCATGGGATGGATAGTATCATCATCTAAATGGTTGAAAAACTCGCCATTGAATTTTGGTGCAAACCGGTCGAAACGAGGAGGCTAACAGAGGGTTACTGAGAGGGAGAGAGAGGGAGAGAGTTCCTCACGGTGCTGAATTCTGGAAGATGAAGTCCGTTACCAATAAACGATTGCAAATTACACAGCTTGTCCTGATAATGCATGTCTGGACAGGAGGTAACGTCATTAAGGCTGGGAGAACTGAGGGATAGACACAACCATGGAAACCGGATAATGACCTGGTTTAAACCCTAATGAGGGTTTAACTACTCTTGGAGAGTGCGACCAGAACATCCAAACCCGATATTGCCAGAATGTTCACAGTGAATCAGAAAACCGCAATTGGGAATGCAGCTCACTTTGAGCAAGTGAAACTATTTATAAAAGAATCATGAAACACGTCCGTTTCATTGGAAAGAGGAATAGGCTCGTACGTTTCGTATGGTCGGTGAAGCAGTTCCAAATCACCCAGATCCTTCCACCAGTGACTAAAGAAGTACACTCTGGTCACATCTGTCAAATACTTTTGTGTAATCCAAAATCAACAGGCGCGTAACCGTGTCATTTGTGTCCACTGGAAAGGCAACAATGACGTTGGACAATTTGACCCGAATGTCCAGTAAGCAGATTAGCTTCAATTCCATTCACGAATAACTCGAATAGTTTTACGAAAGTATTGGTTGTCGGTAACTTTCTCAGCATTGGCTCCAAAGGACGCCCGCGCATTTCTCAAATGGGTTTAGGTTGTTCAGCTTGCTTGAAAACCTTGCATCGGCTGACAAGAAAGATAAAACATTCAAAAAAAGCTGATATATTAGAAGCGTCGGTTTTACAAGAGCTCTGACCTGCAGGGTGACATACAGATTAAAGAAAGCAGGCGCACTGAAATAAGATAAGGGATAAGATCTTAGGCGGGATACCGAAGTAGACACTTTCAACAGTGCATAACAGGTCGCCGAACAAGGGTTTAGACTGTTAGATTCACCATCCTCGAGGCATAGCAAAGTTGAGTCTTTCCAATCCACTTGTGAGGGCCCGAGAGACTATCTGGAAAACAAACGGTCTTTTGAGGTGTCCATAAGTCACGGATTAAAGTTGAAAAACAGATTTATTCTACCTGATTTCACAACCTGGTGGAAGTGATTGAACGTGTCGAAATCTTGTTTTTGAAGAAAATTGGAAACTGGCGGAAAGAGGATACTTGCCGACGTTTCCCTGCGCCGCAGGCAAAATCCTGGAAAATATCTTGCTCAACCGACAAACTGCAATAAGATGTTCCTGAACAGTAGAATTAATCCTGAAGAGGACCCAGAACACTTAACCCTTGTATCGGCTTAGCTATAGCAGAAATATGGTCATGCGACATGTTAGTTTTCCTTACTACAAAATCGGACTCAATGGATAGCGTTACGTTAAGAACCATCCGGCAGAGGCTCGGTTGTTGTTTCGAAAATGTGTCCCCAATCATTCAATCTGACACGCAAGCCAGAGTGCAAGTTCGCGGAACTAGCCTCAATGGACATAAAATTAGTGCTTGAGTTAGACAACTTTTGGGTTCCGGCTCACGGTTTGTTCAATTTCTACTTAAATAAGGTTTATGTAAAAATACTGCACGTTGTCATGGATGATACTCAGTACCAACTGGGCAGCCACTTCTCCGAATCGAAACTATTTATGATCAAAACAAATTTGAAAAAGTCCAATATTCCTATACTTCTTCTCCAGATGGCTTTTGTTTTTACATTTACAACAAGACTGCAGTCTGTCTAGCATCTGCCTTAACAGAATCTCCCTCCTGTCCGAATACAACTTCCATAAGACACTTTTCTTTCATCAGTCTACCGGAGATTCACAATCACGGATGCCATGTGCTCAATAAAACCTCACCGAATAGCACGCTGTGGAGACTCTTGCCATCTCCGTAACATGTTTCTCAACCATTATTGAACTATATACCATGATTTTCTAGGCAAACGCTACATGTTTTCACTTACGTAGCTGTTTTTGAAGAAATGATGACTTATGCATAAACACCAGAACCGCGGTGCGCTGAGATATCCTACTCTCGTATGCGAGCAAAAAATGCCATACAGACGACACATCATAATGCTTAACGAAAATCTCTTACCGTAACAGTTCGATATCCTTCAGGCACGATGTGCAGATCAGATCCACAACAGGGTCCTGGTTCAATGACCTGGAAGTCGTCATGATGCACCAACTGATGATCCCCTTATAGATAGTTTGAAACCATCGGCATTTAAGCGTGATATAAGGTCGACTGAAAAATACTACTCAAACTCAAGGACATTCAGAACTCAATTGGGTTCCTTCTCATTTAGGTTCCGAAACTCACCTTCAGTTTCCCATCTCGTGAGAGCGATTTTTTAAGCTGCTGACAAGACTTGATGACCTTTTGGGTCCAATGCATGGTAATCTTGGATCACCAACGCAGCGTCACTGCTGCTGCTTAGATCTCCTCGGTTTTCGGACGCACATGGCTGAGCAGAGTAGAACCACTTGACGATAGAGAATTCGACCGGTAAATAGAGTCAGTCTACGACGAAATCTCTCCTGGGAAAGGTCAAAATCTCCCCATACTACAAACACGCTGTGGGTCACTTAGAAGAGAGAATAATAAAGAAAACGAGTAAACACTCCAATTAACTTGTCACCAGAGGAACCAATCGAAACATGGCTGCATAACGTGAAAATCGTGAGTAAATAATGGGTGGCGCTGTATCCAGTCTAAGTAAAAGCTGCTCGCACTGCTGATCATCTGCACGTGTCCGGGAGACTTCGAGTGCGAATCACTCTGGGGATTCGTGGGAGGCACACTGCTAAGTTTTCCCAATGAAAATGGAACAGTCGTGCAATTCCTCCCAGCTTTCCTGTATAGAATGACTTCATTTGGAGGAAAAATCTGCCGCTGAAAAATTCAAACGTGTTCCTGTATTTCATGCTAAAAAGAGCGCGCTGGTTAACAGTGCAGACATTACGTCACTGCTGAAGAAAAAGTGGCATTTCTGAAGCTGAATTTCTTTACTTTTTTTATCGCTTCGTTGACTTGAATGTCACGCTAGGTAAAGCATTCGTCTTCACCCACCCTCCGCTGTCTGCATTACCCATTAAACTTTGTACGTACCTTAGGTTAAAGGTGACTATTCGTTATACTGATGACGTAACTCACCTGGCGATAACCATATAGTTCACGTAACCGTCCAATTATTTCGCGTAATTTCTTAAACCAAGATGCCCGTCCTGGGCAACCAACCTGACCGGTGAGATAAATCAGCTGCATCGAGAACAATTAGAATTTGTTTGATGACTAGGCGTCAAAAGGTTATTTTCTTCCTAAGTTCAGATAGATTGGCCGACGAAGTATTTTGAGTAACCTGTCACTGGAATGTGTATAAACTCTCACTCGACCAAGTCCATCGAAAGCAGTCCACTTACTGGTTTCCAATCGTTCCACAGGTTTAATACATAATTAAGAATACGTCTTGCTTCACCGTCCGGAAGGTTATTTCTGCAGTTCAAATCACGTTACCATAAATGACTGCGATTGGTCTAAATTTGGACCAATGGAAAATTGACGCAAGATGGCCCCACCAAAGAATATCCTGGCTAGTTCATTATTGTGTCCTAAAAAATCTAGCTTGGCAGACAAAAATGTCACCAAAACGAGACATTACGAAAACCTGGATCTCATAAACTTGGATAACTTTGCACGATGCCCCAAAGAAAAGGCCTTGTTGCACCACAGAACACGTTTTTAGACACGATTGCTACACGTTTTGATGGAACACGTAAGCTTCTTTGAGAGTGTCTCTGATTTTTATTTACGCTTTTTGACCCTGTATAGAAGTGCCTTTTTTGTCAGTTAAGAAACCAACTGATTAGTTTGGTTAACCAAAGAAACAAGTCCAATATTTTGAAACATAGTGTTCACTTTAGATGAATGTTGGTCACATTCCTAGTATAGGCGACTGATGGCAACAAAGATTGATTGCAAAAGTAACAGCACTCAGTCTGCGGAAAGACGTAACTACGAGCGCAGTTCAAGAATATTTCACCATATCACAATTAGTCGGTTTCACTCGTTGTCATGCAGCTTCCTGGAAGAAAAAATACTGGAAGGTGCGCAACCCCCAATTACATTTAGTGTTCCGTTGACGTGATCTAGCTTCACGGGGCTTCCACTAAATCGGCAAAAACAGATGAATTTTGTTCGGGCCAGGAGAGTTAACTAGTACGTAGAGAACCATTGCCAGCAACTACAGTTTTCATGGCATGTACTGGGGAAATCGGACATGTAGATCGATTGGAATTCGATCTTTACAATACCTCTAAACTTCCGAAGGACTTTCAGAGTTATTGCATGTGGGTTTTAGGATATCATATCCCTCTATGCTTTGCAAATTATTCTATTGTGACTTTTGTTGGCCTTTACCTTGCCTGATATGCTATATACTGTCATGTGACCGGACCCACTAAGGTTTGCAAAAAAACGTATCACATGCGAAGGCCTTGGTAAGAAGTCTAATATTTCATTATACAGCGGCAATGTGTCTGGAAAAATGGTGGGTAAATTGGAAAATACTCAACAGCGACTGAAATAATCGGCCAAACTACAATCATAAAATAGACGCTCACCAACTTTTGATTCAACTATTGGTAGCCGTTTACAGGGTCCGTATGTACGGCACTTTCAAAATATGTCTAGACTCTGAGACAGAGAAGAAAAATGAATTATTCATGGCACAGAATTTATCGTCTCTTTTGCCTGTCTACCAGTGTATGGTCTGATTCCAGGTATTCAAACTTGGTTCTCGCAATTATTGTTATTATTAATATTTGTACAGTCTACATAAAGGCTCACCAAGTGGACGTAACAGTCTCAACACGTGACCTGTTCGTTGGCGTTCACGGATAACCAGCCGTAAATATCAAGTTTATTAATCAGACTTCAGCTTGTGAATCGGTTGCATAAGTTTAGAGGCGTTCACTTGCACACCGATGTACACTTACAAGGTTAGCCACACTGGAGGTGGGAGGCAACTGCGTTTTTCTTAGAAATCTCGGTTATCTTTCAAAGCTCTTCACTGACTACTATCTGCTAGTTATAAAAGAGAGGGAAAAGGATATCCAAAGCTCTTCACTGACTACTATCCGCTAGTTATAAAAGAGAGGGAAAAGGATATAATCGTTTTTGTTACTTGTATAAGTAAACAAAAGTTCTATGGGTTTTCCCAAAAGACCCATCCAGTTTTGGCGAGCTGACGGAGAAACGTAGCACCACTTCAGAGTGCCGGTCAACATATAGGCTGAAGGTAAACGCGGTAGATTTGGAGTAATGCATGGGCAATAATTTCACCATCCTACTTTGTGTAACCCCGGGTACCAGAAGAAACAATTGTACAATGTCTACCTGCCTCACAGCACAGAGTGGCCCCGGTTATAGGTTAGTCTCAAATTCCCAAATCTCCTCACACTATCATTAATACATCGTCTTTATCAGCCCATTCCTAGCCACCGATAATACTGTCAGTACACTTTAATACATCGTCCTTATCAGCCCATTTCTAGCCACCGATAATACTGTCAGTACACTTTTTTATCCACTTTTTCCCTACTGTCGTCAGGGACATTAACATAATTGGCCAAGCCATTTACTATACTGAGAGAGAAAAGCAAACCAGTACTGGAATCCAAAACCTTCCAAAAGGACATAATTGTCAGCGTATGCGTGAACAAATACACCAACGTTCCTTTATAACATTTCGAAATTGATTTGCTGTAAACCCACTCTTACGGCTACAACAATACAGACAATTAATTTCGCTAACGCAACCCCAGAGAAAATAGCCTAATTTGTCGGGAAAGCATAAACTTGCACGTAGCACGTACGTGGAAAAACTGCACTGCGCTGAGAAGCGTTTCAATTTTTTTTATCTACCGTTACGTAGTGTGCAATTGACCTACAGGAAAAGTTTGATTTTCCCGTGAAACGGGATCACCTTCTGTTGCTATGAGGTCGATTTGCGCATGTACATAATAATCGATCAGGAGTAGACTGCTAAACAACCGGGCACTTGTTCTCGTAGTTGCTGCCTTTGACTGAAAGTGTACGAGAGACCTTCACCTGCATTCATTTCCTCCATTACCCCTTTGAGATCTATCCACCACTAGTGAGTAACACAGCCCGGAAAGAGTGCATTGAACGCAAAATAGATGTCAGTCATTTCAGAACATTGATTTTACGTTCACAAAAACGGACACTGTCAGTTTGTCCTTGAGAGAGTGAAGTTTTATAAACTATGCAGGACTGTTGGAATATTTCTGAGCACAACCTAAGAACCAAAGCAGTCCAAATCTTGCGAATCTGAATGTACATCAAACTGCGCCTACTGAGAGTCGCTCGCAGTTTCTGAGACAGTTACATTAGTATGTTTCTTTTACGGTCGAAATTTACATGAATGAGTCGGTTGGCCTACTATTCAACACTACAGTGTAAGCATCGCTGAAAGCCTACTAAAGCAGTTACCTCCAAATTTCCAAGTTGTTTTGCGGATTGTGTTCCTTTTTCGGACGGATAAGCAGCATAGAATCAGTGTTGCTATTCATTCTTGTACTCATAGATTTTTATGGCATGCCGATATTCTCTGTGTGTGTCTGTTTAGAACGTGAAATCCACAGAGCTCATCAACATTGATGTACTTTGTCCAGAAAGTGTTATTTTATCTCAAGTCCCTTAAAATATGCTATTTACGGTTGAAATGAATGCCATCTGACAGGTTAGGGCCTTAAACTTCACTAAATATCATATTGAATTTCAGAGAGGGGCTGTGTAAATGATTTTTTCTCGTTTTGAAGAATATCTCTTGTGTACTTCAAAATGTCTCTTAGTTTAAATGCTGGATGGAAAATAAAGACGAATGCAGTGATACTTCTAGATAAACTATTCTAAAGTAAGTCCAGCTAAAGACCAGAAGACCCGCTTCATTGTTGGGTCGCCGTAATAATAGTTCTGATACTCCGTGTTCAGGGTGTGTGCTAACATGAAGTACGAGAATTTGCTGGCAGGAACAGACCTGGAGAATCATGCATCCAGCAATCATTGTAAGGTGTAGACGGACTGCTCTATGGGCGTGTTGTACGGTGAGAAACAGCCTGGTGTTGGCAACACAGTTTTCATATTCAAACTGAGGGTTTACAATTATCAGGCTGTTAGCGAACATCGTTCACTATTGCAATAAAATATGCCGGCCCATCAGTGGCATCCAGGGGGCTATCTCATTACGTAGTAGGGCAGTTGGATCAGTCGGATAAACGTAAAAACGTAGCGGCTCAAAAACAAAATCGGACGCAGTTTTTGATGCATGTCTTAACATAGGCCAGTTACGCGAGTAAGGTATTGTAATCTAACCATCACTTAAACTTGATGAATTGAGGCCAGACCGCACTTGGTGCTTCCTGGTTGAATCCACCTTCGGAAGACAGCTTCTAAACTAGACTCATGCAATCTTCCCACGATGCGACACAGTCGTGGGCCACAAAATATGTGTACAGCCAAAACTTATAGGACCTTATGGTCAACTCAGATACGGGCGGCTAAAAATAGCCATGCATTCACAGTTCTATTATTCTTGTTTCCAACTGACAAGCAAATGAAAGGGAAAAACATAGGAATTTTCCCGGCCATTACAAGCGTACGGTCGCATTGCAAGAATTGATCTGACAGGACCGGTCAAAGCAAGCCATTTTAAAGGACATTGGTTGCACGGAAGCATCCAGTGGGTACTAATTCTCACCAGATCGACAGACTTCTAAAGATGCATTGTATTTTTCCATAAGGTAAACATTGTTCGCACTCAATGTACAGTCAATGGTTCCAGAAATATGGATCAAAAATATTTAAAAAAAACTCAGTGGCCGATTAATGATCAAACCTCACTCAAAGCATATCCACAGAAACTAACTACTTTTTTGCCCGTGTTTGACGTATAAACTCACAATTTAGTGTCATGGAGGAATCGGTTTGGAAAGGACTCATAATTCTGAAACCGGCGGAAGGATGATTACATACGAATTCATTTAGGTGGTGGTCCATAAGCCATCCTAGTAGATTCACATGTTATTTAAAAAAAATACGCATCATATTGTCACTTTAAGTGAACGGTATAAACACGTTAAAATCGCTTTTTCGTCGACTGCTGGGAGTTCAGTGTTTCAAGGAATACAAGTAAATCGGCAACCTAACTTGTCACGGATGCTTGGAGAATAACATGTTGACAAACGCAGAATACCTCTGAATACAGTATCATCAAACGTGATTGCTAAGCTGACTTTGGAGTCAGGAACGTTTAGAAACAGTTGTTTAGATCATGGTCAGGCGAAGGATGGTCTCTCTCTGCTGCTGAGTGTGAGACATCAGGAGTATACTGCTTTTTCTAATAACAGAATTTCTGCCTACTGTTAACACACAGAAACCGGCAGTTTTGAGATTTTTGCATATTTAGAACACAAATGAAAAGACAGAGCCCCAAGAAGGGAAAAACCGGTATTGGATTGTGGAAGAATTTCAGGAGTTTTGTAACTAGTGTTGTGTCGAAAAAAAATTACTCGATATTCCAGATATCGTGCCAGCTGAAACATGGGGCAATTTTGTGAAGCACACTTCACTTTTACCCGTAGTCACTCGATGATATACATATACTTTTCAAATAAATGTACACGACATATAATTGAGCATGCAGTGAAATTGTATCAAATCATCTTTGATCCTGGATAAGCGGACTGCCTGCAAGCCGCCCAAATATTTGTTGTACACGCAGAAGCGCCCTGGTCGTTAGCCCTTTGAAAAAACTTCTTTTTCTTCGGTCTATGGCTGTGCATTTGTATCTTAGGCAAATGGCTTTAGGTATGTCCTGCCCTGAGAGAAGCTAGCTGATAGAAACTTCCGAGGTAGTCATCCACCTTTTTCCCACCCAAAAGTTCCCGTGTTTTTGGTTCCCACGTATGACTGGTACGGAATTCTGTTAATTATGACTATGTTCCTTCCGGTTTTCAGTGTCCTTAACATACACTTTTAGAGTACGCCCTAATCCCAACCGAAAAGCTAATTCTCAGTTTTGGCATAGTCATTAACCTGCTAGAACGTGCGTATGTTTTAGATGCAGCGTGCCAAATGCGGGGTAAAAAATGTTTTTCCATAAATATATTAAGGATTTTGTCTCTGTTTTTAACTTTGATTTTTAAGTAGTGCAAGCCAACTGTTAAATTTTCGCATCCCGTCATCTTTACCGGACAACTTACTCGGGTGGTTGGTGAATGCTCTTTGACAGTATGAGCAGTGTCTTGGAGTAGTAACCATGTATTTGTCGCGTAGGTCTTCGCCGACAGTCGTTCGTCTGACTGACCCATATAGTAGCGGTAAAGATTCTATCAACTATTTCGTCCTGAAAATACCATGTTTCTTACCTCCGTTTCTTACTCTAGCCTGATCCAACGGGTTCTATGTTCTCCGATAGTTATTTATTTGGACGCTGATGTAAAATTTGATACCAGTGGGAGACTTCATTGGTGTAAAATGAATATGAATTTATTTACTGTCCGGCTTTTTCAGTCGTCTGCTGCAGAAGTCGACAGGCAGAGCTGAAAAAATGAACACGTGACAGCTGACCGAAAGCAACCCGTTTGCACGTCTGCTATCTGTCAGAAACGTTGCAGATGAAAGAAGACAAATGTTCTTAGCTACTGACAGAAGTTGACAAGACGTCTGTATGGTTCATCTTTACTTTATATGCACGACCCCTTCCAGTCAAACAGCGACCACACTAGAGACAAGCTGTGTTTCGGACAACGCTTTACTCTGTCCGCTGTCGTATTTACTCAACCAACCACAAATGATCACACTATTTGCTAACATCCAGCGATTTGTTTGCTCGTAATTTTTTTACACATAATATGCAACTGATTTATCAAAAAAACCCTAGGTGTGTTGTTTTTCTCAGACTGAAAACCTTAACAAAATAATCATAACTTTTGAAAAACTTATTGATTTCGTACTGGCAACCAATGGGAAGAAATGACATGATTTTGAATTATATGACCTGGATTGAAATAACAGCCCAAACCACTTTGAATATACTTCAAGTAACAGGTTATGAAGTGCGCATACAGGTCTACCACACAATTATATTGAGCCGGAGTGAACCGATTTTTGGACACCGACTTGCAGTGGAAACCACAACACTTGCTCAGTTCATTTGCCGATCTGGAGGCGCACAATCTAGTTAGCAAGGCGGATGCATGCCGCATGTTACAGTATGGGTGCCAGATGCCACACTAGCATCTAAATTTCCAACTGAGAGTTCGCCGGAAAACAAACAAGAAAGTCACCAATTCCTGTATAAACATTTGGTGACTACACGCCAAATTGTGTTCCTCTATTTGAATTTTAATGCAATAGGCTGATGTGATTACACCCGTATCCGAATTAATCAAAGCTCAAATGTTCTGGTACTCACGATAATTACTGACACCATTGATGGTGATTGCAAAGCTCACGGTGCAACCTGGAGGTTTGATGTACACCGTTTCGTTTCTTTATGCGAAGGCACTCAACTCTCATGAACTGATGTACACCGGACTATGTCTACACACTTATTTCAGCCAACGAACCACATCCGAACTAAAAACTTTACAACCATAACTTTTGTACCTGTGAGAGGGGATACTGTTAAGGTCAGGTGGGTATTTCTCTATAAGTCGGCAATGTTGTGGAATATAGGTGGCTCGGGTGCGCTGATTGATTAGTCCGCTGGTTGTCGTTAGGTTTCTTGATTGTCCATGTGGCCCAGAGTCCTGTGACCGTGTAGTTCTTTTGCTCGTAACGGTTGATAGACGGGGACAATGTCGATGTGTTTATTGATCGACTTTTGTGTGGAGTACCACGCCTCGGCAAACTCTTGTTCCCGTTTTGTTCTTGCGTGAGCAAGTATTTGAACGTTGTTCCAATTGAACCTGGCCCCAAAGGAAGAAACCCACGAAAAACAAGACCCTGAATCAACCAAAGAAAGAAAACCAATCCAGACCTCAAGGCAAGAAGAAAACGACAGAATCACAACAGAACAATCACCCACAAAACTGTTGAATTGAATACGCCCAATGAACCAAACAGACACAAGAGATTGACACCAGGTCAGATTCACAAGGGTCCAATCAAACTAGACGAAGACCCCCTTCAGAACTACCAGATGCTGTTTTAGGAGCCATATAAGCACAGGCAGAAAGAGGAGTAATTCACCCACTCAATCCTGCACTGATGATGTCACCTCGATTGGTGATGAAACGTTTGCAATCCAACTGCCAAGCTCGGCGAACAGACCAACAATCTCTATAAGTCGTCATTCATCAAACCGTCGAGCATCCGATCGAATGATATAAACTTTTTTGTTATGCGTATAATGAAACGTCATATGGGTTTGAAGCTTCACGATTTTGCGTTCGGTGCAGACTGCTGGCTGGTCCGAAAACAGATAGAGTACCTGCACATTCAGCGACATTCAGAAACACAGTTGGTGAGTGACAACCATACCGTTATTGATCAAAGAGCTTTTAAAAAAGAACCCCATATTAGTAGTAATTACAATGACCAGCCAGTTGGTTTACTAGGGAAGTTAGAGTGTGGAGACACACCCTACTACCGCCCTGAAGATATTTGGAAGCGTGAGGTTCGAGGGCCGATAAAAATAGTCAAGTCAATCCGAGCAAAAAATCTAATTGATCAGTGAACTTTTGTATTGGAAGCTACTCGAAAATTGTTGTACGGATATATCAGCGACCCGGCTGTTTGCTACACATGGTTTTATGTTAAACTATACGTTGTCTAAAATATCTCTGTTAAGAGAGACTACCGTTGAGAAGTGGGCTGTCCGTCGCCTCGTGCGAATAGCCTATATCTGAGAGTAAGCCACAGAAATCGTGGCTAACGGAAAGGCCTCTTCTGCCGTTTCTAGTGCGGAAGGCTCTTTGTATAGTTTATATAGTTACCGACTATGTTAACCAAGACTTCACCTCGGTGACAAGAACTGATTCGAATATGAATTGAAAATATGATTCATTTATGATTCACTTATGATTCAATTATGATTCAATTAATAAATCTATGAATATACTTAAAAACCAATCAGTACTTTATAAGGATTCATGATGAAACAAATATTTTTCTGAAATAATGGAAGAACGACCTGATGTTTTGGTATTCTGCCATCCCTCGCCCCCCCCCCCATGCAGAAGCGGGTAATATTTTTGCACTTATTACAAGTGGTGGGTGCTTGTAGAGATGGACACAAACAATGACGCTCAAGCATAATTCTTATGAACAGTGTGGTTTTTAGTATAACCATATCATTTTCAGTTGAGAACAGTATCATGCGGATGACGGATACCTATGCAAGCACCTCCCCTTGTTTAGCAGAATGTCGCGCTTCTACTGAAATTGACCACAATAATCGTGCCAGGACATTTGGATGACTGTCCATCTTTAAAGTAAAGTCACTTTTAGCTCTCTTTGTAAAGCCTCCATTTTACACTCGGAAGAAATTGTTTTCTTCTGATGGGAGACATACAAATTAGATCTGTTTACGAGCACAGTTTATATTCAAGAGACCAAGGGGTAGTTTGGTTCCAAAATAAACTGTATTTATAAACTATATACAGAGGAATGCAGCATCTATAAACATGGTGCATTTAAATGGTGAAGTCCTTGTTATTCAATTAAAAAGAAGTCTGAGGTTTGCTGTGTTTTCAATGCCGTAAATTACATGTCAAGCTCGATACATTTAAGAAAGAAATGGCACACTGGTATACCCGTCTACGAGTTATCCTGAAGATTGCGTGTACTCTCTGCCAATTCAAAAACCAGCGAAAATCCGTCAGTTTTCAGCCTCTTGTTCATCAGGTTTACTTTTTGTAATCCCAGGTGTCGTACAATTGTGTCATGAGGAACAGGCCCATTGTTTTGCTTGGTCAGGATTCTTAGACATCAAAGGCAAGACCGTATTTTTTTTGATATCTCTCTGTTTACGATGTGACCGTACTGTGTTTACAACAGTCGTAAACAGCATTCATCAAAATAAGTAGTGTGCATAAATCAGTTCGGGTAATGACACAGTTCTACGGGGTTTATGCTAAAAGCCTACTGGTCGTTAAGCTCGGCTTTCATAGGTTTGGGCAGTAAACATGGTAATAATAACAGCCATAAAACAGCCAAAACCTAGGAAGATAGTACTAGTAAACCTGTGTTAAACCCGAAGAGTAGGCGTGGAAAGGCGTTGTTTTTATCCTATTTACAAGCGTTCCTGTGCGCCGCGCGGCAGAGATTTTCTCATTCGTGGGAAATGGGGTAAACGGCATCTTTCCACCGTGTTCATTAGGACATAATAGATTCCGGTCACGTAACTACGACTTTTCGCCAACTTCCGTCACTTTTGTGCAACATGGAATTTTGTCTCTGGGATTTATCTAGAGAACCATAATATATCTACATCAAACTGAGTAGTGACTGTAACTTTTGGTTCGAAGTTTACATACCTTGTAGTCCGTCGTGTGTTAAAGCAGCTAGAACGTCGATCTACGTTCTAAATCGTTAGAGAAACTGTGACAAGAGAAACTGAAGTGACGATCTTTGCTTGCTCCTGGATGTGCTGTAAAACGCGAAAATTTTATTCCTGTGTATATTTAATGCACTGCTTAAAAAGGGACACTTTGCTGCGCTGATAACAATACGACCTGGAGATTCAGACTCAAGGCCAGCTAGGGATGGAATATTAAGGTTTTATATGATATGTTTAGTTGGAATACGTCAGTCTTTGAAATTTGTCTGGTGTTAGTGCACCTCCGGGAGTCTGACATAGTTAGCAATCAAAATCCTTCTGTCTGTCACAAACCTACGGAATTGTTCTGACTGGAATGTGCAGACGGCATATCCAACTGAAGGAGATTATCAAACATCAGGCCTGAAATCGGACAGAAGCATGCGTAGAAGGAAAAAGGAAGCTAATGCCAACAATTTATGCAGCTCACATATATTACGTAATTTCGCCTTTAAACGAAGTTAACTTAGCTTCCAGGACAGGAATAATAAACCAAAATACAAGGAACCCGATCATCCTGCTGTTGCGCATGTTCCACTGGTTGTTTTAAATGGCACGCAATCATCTCATTTACGAGCGTGATGCAAGCATGACACTCGAGTGAGAGCAAGGAAGATAATGAGACGGAAAACTAAAGCACGACAGTACAATAGGAATGAAGGGACTTCATTTTGTCCGCATTGTCTATCCATATGACGGTTTCTCATACACCTACTTCAGGAGGCATATACATCCACCTTCAGAAGAACACTTCACATGATTGCGGCTGGTTGCGCACCGGATACCAGTTGTTGTTCAATGTGACCATTTTTTCACGTTTTGTCTGGTATGTCCCCTGCTTTGTTGCGGAATGATGCCGCATTTTATTGGCAGAAACAAAACGTTCACCTCAACCGTTTGAGGTCGGACGTTAAGCTGAGCTATGCAAATGGTAGATTTCTTGAGAAGCGCAGAAACTAGACAACAAGGTTCTTCGTAGACTCGGCTCCAGTATCTGCTTTAATAAACTCCACAAATGCGAAATTCGAGTACGGCCCGCCAAGGATGGATATCGCTCCTGCAGTCCTACCACAAATACGCATCAGCACGTCGATAAAGTTAACATCTCCTCTCACTTGTTAATGTGGTTACGGAGTGGAGCGCGGTGTACAAAGAACACAATTTTGAGCATCAGTGCAACCGATACAGTTGAACCGAGTCAGCCCATCTGAGCATCAGCTGTCACGATGATCAGTATTTTAAGGTTGTAATCGGTTGACCATAAATCAGACGTAAGTAAACGTTTGGAAACAGAAAAGACGTGTGGCCAGTTCCACCAAGATAGGGGATAGCCCGCTCAGAATAGGCAATATACGATCTGATTCTCGATCGATCAGACCTTGATCTGATTGTCTACATTCTAAAAATACAAGAAGGACGCTAATGTCTATCTATGCACATGGGCGCTGTTGCGTGCCACCCCCTGAATTTTCAGTATGGTGTTGCTTCCGACGGTAGTTGAGGATCTGCAATAACGGGTTTATAGTGCATCTAAACTGACCACCCTCAATATCATCATAAGCTGCTTTTCTGAGATGTAGCAGAAATGGACGCGGAACAACGGCATTCACCGAAAACCATCCCCACTGAAAATTCTCAAGTTTCTCCACACTTCCAGTAATGACTTTTGGTGCCTGCTTAGGGGTAAGGTGTGTTGGGTGAACCGCAAGGAAATACGTCTAGTTTGTCCCTCGGGAATAATGCTTCCCAAATCAGCTATACACTTCCATATTTTGTTCGGCAACAAATACAATGCAACCTATTGCTGAGCGTCAGCTCTCATACCAGTGAAGTCAGGTTTTCTGATGTTTCCTCGTGTTTTCCTCGTGTGTTAGAGTAGGGTTGTGCGATGGCCATTCTACCGCACAACAAAAAAACAGATTTTGATGAAGTGTTTGAAAGCCATTGAGCTTTCTTACAGAAATACCATACCATTCTTAATATTCCGGAAAGTACACTGCACTTATAAGTATACTGATTTCCAAAAGTATATATCGGGATAGTGGACCTGGATCAGTATATCGATTCTCTACTACATTAGACTAAGAAGATATGGTCACCGGAATCACTAAACCCCTACTCAAAGTTAACCCCGTGCAACAGAGGCCGGTCCGCTTCTCTCTGATTTCCGCTACCAAAGTTGGTGAAGGCAATCCTTGCCTGTCTTTCTGAGTGGTCGGGCAAATCGGCTGAAAAGGAATCACACTAAGACCCCAGTCACATGGAAGCACTTAAAGATAGAATTTAACCTACTGACTGTACTAACACTTCCCTGAAGCCATACAGTACATGGGATGAAAATATCACTGTGTAAGGCTTCCTTCGTCATTTTGGTCAGCCATACCAGAAACCATGATAAAAATGTGATTTTCGAAGAATAACGTTATGTTGAAGCAGATTTTCACGAGTTAATACGTTTTGCTTAAAAAAGTTTCAAGTGAACTCAGTCGTAAAAGCTTTAAATTTCATTTCTTGCAATAGGTAAAACGGCTGCCTGATTATTCCATAACATCATGGTCAACATCGGTGCACATCGGAAAGGAAAACAATGGAAAAAGTGTAACTCCCATGACTTTTGCTTCCCGGGCCTAATTATGAACAGTCCCATATGCAGCGTTGTCCGTTTTCCTTTTCGCACGGATGTGAGAACCTACCTAAAAATCTCTCATTACATTTCTTCATGACTTTCGTCAATTCTGGTTGTATTTGTTGAATCAATCCACTCCAGGCAATTTAGGCTCTCAGTAGTTTGCTGTTTTTCCTAATTCAAGTTTTTGGTTCGGTCTGTCTGGTTTTATTCAATTGTCCACACAAGTGTGTATCAGAAAACGAACGATTATTTTTGCGATCATTAGCTGGAAGAATGCTGCATTTCCCGAAAGCCTCAAGTTGAGCAGAATTTCTTCTGAGTAGGATGGGAAAGTGCATGGAATATTTACCGACTTCTTACTGACTCTGAGGGCAATTCCTGAATAACTTTGGCGAATTTTTTGAGATCTTAGAATGAGCGGAATTTGGGCATTTCACAGTGCCATGCTCATCTTTTAGGTTTCAAAATTCAACGCCAAAGCTGAAGTTATTTGGAATTCTGTACACAGGTAACTGAATGTTGACGAAGCAGTTTAGGATCCTTCGAGTGTACGAAAACGGTGTGTAAGCTTTGTTTGTTTCAGAGGGAAAACTCTATGAAATCGGGAACACAAACCAAACAGGGAATAAACGAGTCGGGACAAATGATTTTGCTGACAAGATTCATTTCAGGTTTCTTAGCAATGAAACTCTAACTACCTCCAATCTATGACATGTCTCACCGTCCGTTTTTTCGGATTCAGGGGACTTGAGAGTCTCAGGGATGTTCTGTTTATGTTTTGCTCCGATTTCTCAATATCTTATCGCTAGATTCTTCCGCATCTTATTTAGTCGAAAAACGTTTGCTCTTGGAGACGCAATAGTTGTGAGAAATACACACCTGTTTGACGGCTAAATGGTGGTTGCGATTTTTGCTCATATCTGCTCTGCGCTTGCCCGTAATCAAGAAAACCACATACGCTTAGACTGATGTCATCTGGAAGAAACACATTTAACGGAGATTTCGTCGTGTAATTGAAGCCATTCTGTGCCAAATAGCCAAAAAGTACAAAATTCCAGAATCTCCTTACTGCCATCAAAGGCTTTTTTTCACAAACAACCTTTGCTTTAAGATGCCTGGTCATGTACCCATCGCAGATCATTTTTAGCAATAGTGCAACTTACGACATAAACCCCACACGTACTGTTGTGTGAAAACCGAATTATCAAATATGTTATCCTAAAATCTGCAGACTTGAATGCCATACAATAACGAGTCGAAGGAATTCCCCCTTGACTTGTGTCATGTCTAGTAACAATTAAATATGCTAAATGTGG
This sequence comes from Clonorchis sinensis, assembly GCA_003604175.2. Classification (NCBI taxonomy): domain Eukaryota; kingdom Metazoa; phylum Platyhelminthes; class Trematoda; order Opisthorchiida; family Opisthorchiidae; genus Clonorchis; species Clonorchis sinensis. The sequence goes on along the minus strand of CM030369.1, from coordinate 184,537,964 downwards.
AAATGTAAGGCACCGAAGCTACAGCGCCAGAAAACACGAAATAGTAACACTTGGAAATGCCATAAACTCCAATACATGCCTTAAAGTATGCTTCAGAGTTGTTACAAACTTTGGGTTTGCCAGTTTTGCATAAATATTCTACCAAGGTTAAAAAAAACTAGCGTCTTTTTTCCACGACTCGAACCAAGGATCAATGCGGTGCCTAAAGGCATTTTTTGAGAAAACGGGCATATTTTACTGGGGAAATTCTAAGCTATTTGTGTCTACGTGGCTGGGTTATTTGGTGCCTCTACTTTGCATATATGATTAAATTCAACCTTAGTAAACTTGTCGCAATTATATTTAGTAGCAGCGATTGACCCCGACGGCTATGAGGTTTTATTGCCGATATACCATCGTACGTCCTTTGCACCCATTTTACCTGCATGGCCTAAACTTGTCATCAGCATCTGGTGACTGATTTCCTCAATAATCTTTATGCGAATTTGCAGCAATGGCACATATTCTCTTCCAAAATTGTCTTGAGTATTTTTCACTCCAGTTACGTGTATCAGCAAACATTGGAGCTCAAGTGTGGGCAGTTCACTTTGCGAGTTAATGCACCGACTGCTAAAATCTTTCGCACGGACGTGCATGTCAGCGGCACGGGGATTTGTGGTCTCGTGAAATCATCGTATTAGTTTAGAGCTGTCTCAAATATTTTTATTGCAGGAGGACTCATGTATGTAGGTCAGCGATATGAACGCACCACATGTTTCATTCGGTGACCGCAATGTCACCTTTATGAACACACATTGGGCTGTAATTTTTGGCAATGATGCACCACAGTCTTGTAATGAGGATTGTACATGCGAAGGGTGCAACAGTGAGGCAGACATTGGGGGGGGGTGCTTTATTACGCTACTTTCCCTTAGGGTCATGCTGAGTAGCCGAAGAGTTTCTTCTAACAAGAGCGCCGACAGAAAACAACATCCTAAAACATCCGCCGTGTGTGTGCGTTTTCATGGCTTAAATCATTTGCATAGAGGCTCAGTAGTTTCCTCACAAATACCAGTAACTTACATTGGAAAGAAAAGTCGACGGGAGGAACTTCGTACCATGGCTAGGCAGTGGTGAGATCATCAGGGTCATATTATTGAAAACGATTAGTCGATATTTTTGAAAACTTTTCACTCAAAGCAGATGCCCCTACTGGTAAAGGGTCTACGCTGTTGCAAACACCAGGTCTCGCCTGCATATATTGCTTGGAATTTGTCGACTGTTTTATTGTCGAGCCAATGTAAGCCACTTTGTCTTGATGATTACTTTCAGACAGCAACTTCGTTCTTGGTAACGCTCAAGTTCGTGACCACCCGATTGTCTACTGCTCGGATGGTCTGATTGATTTGACTGGATTCAGCCGTTCACAAATAATGTCCCGCTGCTGTTCGTGCAGTTTTCTTTGGGGAGAGCGAACAACCGAGGAGGCCAAACAACTGATCATGGACGCTCTACATAACAAACGAGAACTACAGATAAAAGTCTATTTTCATAAACAAACTGGTAAGTGTGCTTTGGTAGTTAATTACATTTTGATACAAAGGTGTAGGCGAAAACAATTTTGTGTTGAAATTCTTTAATGATTATCGGGTAGACTTCTGAATGACTGGTGAACTCTGTTTCACTGCAGCTGTTTATCGTCAACTCGAGAGTGACAGTACACAGCAGGCCGAATTGAATGAGACTCATCCGTTGATTCGCGATTGAAAAATGTCGACCAAGTGCGAGACTCTGCTAGATCTGATGTGAACCGCTCTCTGTCCCACCTTACGTCACCTTCGAAGTCATCATACACTGCCGAAGGGAATTAATGGCAAGTGATCCAAATTCCGACGCACGCACAGGCTTCGATCCAGCCGACATCCTAGTGCTGCGTCAGCAACTGAACGCAAATATGCGAGGCAGACTATCACGTGTCACTTGTCACTTCCGTGATACACAGAGAACCGGGAAGGCTTGATAAATTGACACTGTACGTTCCGATGAGCATTAGAACGCCAAAAAGGTCATTTAGAATCTTCACCCTCCTTTAAAGTTAGACAACTCTGTCATATATTCAAAAGTTTGTGTAGGTCTCTGGTTATATTTCATACGTCTCCTAGTGGAAGCTACCGTACTTTAATTAACGAAAGGGTTTAAAGTTTGTCAATTATCCATTTGACCCGAAGATTAGTGGTCTGCCAGTACACAGATGATCTCAGACCATTTGCTAAATCTTAATTGGTTTGTTAACCAAGCAGTATGGTGTACCTTAGGGCTTGTTCGCATCGTGAATATTAATAGTGAGCCACTGAATTAAATTTTCCGCCATACGAGAAGTGGGATTTTCATTGCCGTGAGCACTTAGTCATCAACTGAATTGTGACACAATTTTGGGCTTGAGTATGAATTTGATCATTTGTCCTATCCGAAATTTCCGCGGCCTTTGCACGCCATGCAGACTGTATTCATATCACGGGATCTGGAACATAACCCACCACATCCATTATACACTCCAATCGATTTTTTCTACCTTTGATTTTAAACGCTCTCCTGTCACGCCACCGATACTGTGTCGTTGTATTTTAAATCAAAGAGCAGCATTCTCGGACGTGAAGGCTGTATTAATCTGTCCGCCGTGCATGTGCTTAAAATGCTTCTGAGGATTGCATGCACCAGTTGAGTGTCGGTCACGAGAGTAGGTCAATTTTCTATCAAACGGGTGCTCACGAAATTTGCGGTGGCTGCGTGTGATTTTGAATGCAAGCGTAGAGAGCTGTAGATGACTAGTTATACATTCAAGTTACACCAGTTCAAATCGGCAAAGGAGCAACATTTTCCAGCTCATTTCGAGTCATTATGGAACATCGATCTTTCATGTAACTGATGGACGTAAAGCTGGAATTAAGTGGTGACCATTAAGAGCATTACGTTCAAATAAACCGTGACATGTAAATTCTTGGTCACGCAATTTCCAGCAGAAAACTGCTGATGCATGTGAGCAGGAGATCATAGCAACACAGTAGTTAGCTTGAGATGATGTGAATTGCATTAGGCCCCCTCGTCTTCCGTCGACACAAGTCGAGGACAGCACTTACAAAGATACCTAGAAAGCCGATACCATTCCATTACAACACTAAAAGGACCAGTAGAATTGACTTTTGTGGTTAACTTATCCGGAAACGGAAGGAGCGCGTGTGGTACCTGACTCGAAATCTCACGTCACCCTGGACTGCAAAGATCGACTGAAGCAAATTCCGGGTTTTTCGTTTTTTCTAAATAAAAATGGATCTTATGTTTCAGTGTCCATAGTTTCATACTGGACAAACACGCAACACACGTCTGCCACGTCTCAGTAAAGTAGTTTAGGGCTGTAAGTTTTTATCAGCTAGAAAACGCGTGCACTTGATAGAGGACACATATGTGTGTAAACGTAACGGTTAATCAGGGATATTTAGAATGCCCAAGATTTAGGAACCATGAATTCCGACGTTGCACTCTTGCACTACTCATCAGTTTAGCTTTACTTCGTTTCACTTCCAATTTTTGTTCAGTTTCTGTCAAATTTTACAAAGGTTCTCCTCCCATGCATTTGCTTAAAGCTTCTAGATGGTAAAAAGTTTGGATTTCTCTTTTTTCCTCATTTGATCACCTGGCACACCTTGTACCCTACATATGTTCTCCTAACCAAAGTGTGGTAGGTTCCATCTGGAATAAATTACACTGGATTCACAGGCCTAAGTTTTACAACGCTCGTTCCCACACTGGAAGATGCAGCTGTTACCCTAGACCAGCCCATTACAACGGCACATCTGCATCCGTTTTATTGGAAGTTTGAAAAGAACCACCACCAATTTCAGCGATAGATTTATTTTGGTCCTTCCTGGGAAGGACGAACAGTACATAAACACGCTGATGTTCTTCTGACAAGGGAAAACGGACTTTTCCTTAAATAAATCTGAAGACAGAACACACCAGTGGACTAATTTTGTAATCCGGCAGACGTCACAGATGCAACAAAAAATAAATTCTTAACAGGAAAAAACAGCAGAATAAAGGCATCTATATGTCTGCGAAACCTAGATCTGGTTTTGGTTTGCAAGTAACAGTGTTCTCAGCAAATTTCAAATGTCTGTTATTTACAATACTAAACACGATATCAAGTGACATCACCGAGCCGATGCAATGCTTGTTCTGTTGAACGCATCGAATAAATTCAAAAGCTCGTGGGATCCTTCGTGATGCGCGTTTGAATCATCGTCAGTAGTCTGACGCAGTCATTCTGTTCCAGTTTTTATTCGGTGATGGGCATTTCTGAAGTCACCCTAGTCACAACTCATTTCTCAGCAGTTCAAAAACACGCACGACTGCGATTGTTGCTTACAATTTTACTTATAGTACAACAATTTCACTATTATTCCCATTAGGTTATTTTCATTGATCCACTAGTTTCAATCTCATTGAAATTTAATTGGGTTCGTCCGGGCTGAGGTTGCCACTTACTAATAACGGTTCGTTGGAATTAACTGTGCGAACGTGTATACGAATCTTACAGCATGCTGAAAGTATGCAAAAAGCTGTTCCGACCAAAAGATATACATAGTTTACGTAGACAAAATCTCCCTGTTGATAGTGCGCAGATGCAGGCTAACTCAAAAAGGCAAGTTTTATGCTTTAATTTCACTGGTGGTCAAAAGAACCGCTCGGAGAACATTCTAAATTTGCTGGATACCGCAATCTCTGTCGAAAGTCCATCAGAGTGTAATCACATCCAAATAAGTAAACGACAACTAAACCAATTGATTGGACAAAAGTGGGGATTTTTTAAACTGTAGTGTTAAGTTAACTTGGGGATGTACAGAACCAAACCTGCAGAAGAGATCTGGAAAAATGAAGAAATGACGGCGGGGTATTTAAATAACACTCTGAGCAACCAGCAAGTTCGAGATTCATTTCATTCTGTTCTTCGATCCTAGTCAATAACATCAGCAGTTAAATGTTGCAAATACCCGTGCCAATTGAATGCGAAAATGGGAGAAATACAGTGACTCACTGGAGAGTTTAAGGTAAAAGCTTATGATGATTGACAATGTGTTCTGCATATTCATAGAGAATGAGAAATACTTGTTGGCTGCGTTCACCACTGCATTTTTGTTGTACATTTTAGAGCAACTATGTTTCATTACACAGTGGACGTTGCATGCTAGCTGAATAATTTCCGACTCGGATAAATTACATTTTAAAGTTATTCTACACACTGTGGATGCTAATTAGACTTTCAGAATAACACGTCCTCTACCCTAGCAGCATGTGCAGTCAAACGTTGTTCTACGTTACCTACTTATTCGACTGCTCTGCCAATTGAAAGCTTAGGGACGATTATGGAGCAAAGGTGTTCCTCGCCGTCTTTTGCACTGCCGGGAATTTAATGGCGAACAAACTGGAAGAATGGAGAGAATCATATAGTAAATACCTAGTAAATTCAGGATGATAAATTTCAATCGTCAAATATAGAGGTGTTTTGCTTTCTTGATGCTTACAACGTGACAAAATGCTCCTCATATTTTCACGTTAGGCAGCATGACTTAAAAACACCGTTTTTGTAAGCAAACAACCTATGAACCCTGCAGTGGAGTATGCCAATCTGTATATTAATACTGCAGAGAAATAATGGGCGAAGAGGTTGAAGATGTTACAAAATTGATGGAGTTGGATCAACTAGGGTCTACTGGTTATGAGCTATGAAATGGATTTTCAGCATCCTAGTAATTAATACCGTCAAGCTCATGTGGTGTTGGCGGTATTATGATCGAGTGTAAGTTATACAGCAAAATGTTTACGTTCGTCAAAGCTACAATAAGTTAGATTCAAGGTAATACACAGTAAACTCTTAAGGTATTAAAATTGCACACATGTGGCCCCAATGGGTTTTTTAAATGCAAAAATCCCGCTAGATTGACTGTTTGGAAATTTCACATGTGGTTAGAGCGCAATCTGATCCTCTTGAGATAGATCAAACATGGAGTAGTCAAAAGTATGTTTCCTGGCGAATACCCGATAGCAAGTAGTGACAAATAGCAAACTTTTGACTTGTGTATGGCCTAGTTAGTGACAGCACAATGGTTGGCCTGTTGCCTTTGCGGTTTGAGGTGAAAATTTTAAAGACACAATAGCGGATAATATAGATTTACCTGCAGCATGTCCCTACTACCAAAACATTGAATTACTGTTCAGCATAAATTCCAAGATAAGACCCCTGAATATGGATTACTTTTTCGGTGAGTCCACAACAAGCGATCATAATCTGCTTTTCTAAGACTCCCTACAGGTGGAAAGGCCACCGCCTCTCTTCCCGAGAAGAGACTTCAGCTGAACACAAAAAAAACAGGCAAAAATGCATTAAGGATCACATAAGGTCGTATAGACTTGTTCAGAATCTTGGAGCACTTTGCGAACGTTGGTTTAACTTTCACAACAAGAAAGACGACGTGGCCTGAAAAACGCCTAAATGCTATCCCATGGCAAAGAACAATGTCAAGCTTAGCAACCTCTTCCAAGTGCAACTTTGTCCGCGCCATTCATGTATTTTGTTCATATTCACACCACTCTCGTCGTTCGATGGGTCAGGCACACCAATCACATCGCTCAAGTGTGAACACGTTCGCCTGTTCAGACGTGAAAATTCAGATGCGTCCAACGTGTGTTGGTGGAGTAGTGATAAAACATTCGTCTTGCATGTCAGATGTCAGGGGTTCAAATCCCGTCACGGCCATGGGATATGCATTGCTGATGAGCTCTAATAAGAGCGAAACTCGAGTCCAGTGCTTCCCTTTGGTGTGGACTCATCGGAATAATTACGCCAGAAAAGGAGGACGACCGTTCAAACGAGAGTGGTGTGAATATGAACAAAATACCTATCCCGCAAAACCCCAAATGAATTCATGTATTCTTTGCCCGCCGCCGGTTATTACGTTGCTTTATTAAAAGGCTATTTACCGGAAGTTATGAATGAATCAAGTGGAACTAGGAAACAACTCGGTGACCTACGAAATGTAGACACATTCAGATTACTGGTGGCACATGCAAACACCCGGAGACCACAGTCGTCTGATGTCTAATCGGAATAGGATACTTAACCATTAGCTTTCTTCATATCACTTGCTATCAACTGTTACTTTCAAGGTATCATGTGGTCGCATTTTAAGTGAAATACGAAGGCTACACTACTTCTGAACGGCCGAGTTAATCGTCTTCAGCCATTCAAATTAAATAACTTAAATTCCTTCCATTTGTGGCAATATTCCAATTTGGCTCCATCAGGTAAAAAAACCCTAAGTTTTTTTGTGTGTGACGTCTATTTATCTAAGTCTGTTTATCCTTCTGTGTGAAAATAATAGGAGTTTATCATCCAGGTAAACCTTCGGGATGTTTGAATGTTCGCATACGCAGTTTATTTAATCTGAAAAGAAAAGAACAAAGTTGAAACCTAATTTGGCCTAGGAGAAGCATACCAGTCATATGTTTGCAAAAATTTCTCTGACAAACCGCACACGGTTTCTCCACTCTTGGAACCCACGATAAAAGGGTAATCCCAGAGAGTTCGTCACCCTTATGTTCTACTTAAAAATCAAGTGCACGCAGTTGGCAAAGTACAACTTTACGAGGAATTCAGCTGAATCCCGTTGTTTTATGAATATCAGGTCTTTTGTAAGGATGAGAAATATTTGAGATACCCACTTTATAGTTGTTTCCAGCAATCTGTTGGACCACGTTGAGTTACGCGCAAAACCCCAAAAGCCAAAGCGTTCAAATGGAGGTTTATCTACAAACGTGGTACTGTAAATATAATAATACAAATAACAAAGATTTGCAAACCTCAAATCGTGGGACTACACCGGCTTCTATAAACTGGTTTAGGAACTTCTACTTCCTAAAGGATCCCAAAGACCACACCGACTCAAAAGTACGTGTCAACAAGACAACGAAACCACGTGATGACTTACTCAAACAACACGTGCAATGACAAGGTCAAAGAACGGTTTACGTTCAGGTCAAAAACAAAGAAGTTGGTATAGGCGCAAAGGCGGAATAACAAAAACTGGGAATACCGTTGTACAAAATAAGGATAGAAGAAGAGAATCAACACACTTTCCCTTTTCGAAAGCTTTTTTACAATCCCCACTCTTCATGAAAAAGGGACTGCTTGAGTCCAACAAAACTGTTCCTAATTTCGACATATTGCAATTCATTACAATTTAACAGGAAATGTAAAAAACATGTTTTTCGGCCACTGTTAGAAGTAAACAGCTAATAAAGATCGCTTCATTATTGTTGGAATGTCACAGAGATTCGCGAGATGACTTCAGTTCGCTCCCTTTCTGAACGAACCACCGCCTGACTTTCACCTTAGGCAGATGGTTTCTTTCTTACACAAAATGTCATCTAGGCATGGGTTTTCCAAAGTGACTTCCTGAGATTCCTTGTATTTTGAAGTGGGCGCTACGTGGTATGTATATTGAATTTTTATTGCTAGGTTTTACCTCACTAAGATGCTTAAACTTGATTTTTCGGTTAAACATATCACTGATTTGAGGATCTACCAAGTGAATACCTCTGTCAACGTTCTCTAGATTAAACGAATAGTGATCTGCATTAGGCCACAAATCGATCCTGTGATAGACGGGCTTGCTTTGAATTTCTAGAACACAGTTCATTTTGTTATATCCCAAAAGCCTAATGAGCACAGTTGAAGTTGTCGACTCATACTCCGGTTGTGCGGTTCAACTGGTATTTCTTGTCGGATTACCTGAGACATTTTGCTTTAAAATGCAGCGTCCGTAGAGCCAAAACTTTTAATCTCCTTAGCTGGGAAAGTTCTATGAGGAAAGTACATATTTGCATTCCCAAAGCATCTGTGTCACACGAAAACACCGTTTTCAGGGCCATTGCTCATGTTCATTCGTGCTTCAAAACCAACTGCATTCGGTACATTGATCTGGTCAGTGGCTTCATGCATTCGATGCCAGAAGGAGAAATTCCCGACCAGATGGCTAGATCTGCCTTAACCTACTTGCTGATTTTCCAATAAGAACCGCGTGCAACTGAAATTTTGGGGAACTTACCACATCGTCCAAAACAGTAACCGGATATAAACCTAAGCATACAGTTTTACAACCTTGGGCTTTCGAGAAGGTGGACTCCTGGAAGGCAGACAAGGTCTGATTCCACGCTTGTATTTAAACACCGAAATCATAAGCAATCTAGGAAGACTGACGGGTGGAGCCAACACAATGGTAGTTCACTTAGTAGTAACTGAATTATTGTTCACAGGTTCAGTAATTCAGCTAGGCAGCAAACTGGTTTATCACCAGCTTGCTTTCTATTACAAAAGCATTTGGGGTCCCAGTTTCACGTCAACGTCACAGAGATAGAACGGCTTCAGTGACTTGTTGTCCTTGAAATTACTCACCGTTGTTGCCTAGCGAGAACGGAGCAAAAATCTTGAATGGGATGGGAATGCGTCTGAAGTAATATATATGAGCATAATAAGGAAAGAAAGCTTGCAGTTTTTGTTCGCTTATCCTCAGGTCGAGAATGCATATAAGACTCGTTATCTACTAAAGTTATGTAGTTAATTTTACTCTCCGGTGCCACCCTATCAGCTACTCTGAGTAACGCATAAGTATGCTGCCTTCAACACAGTCGTTTGTGAACTTGGATATCGATTCAAATAGCACGTGCATTTTACAATTCACTGGGTTTCCTTTCGAACGCCGCAAGTTGCCTTATTGTTTGTTCTCGGAACTAACACACAACGAGTCGAACGTCATCACTCGTTGTATTTTGTTCATAAGCCCACAAACCTGTCTCATAACATGAGCGAATAACTGGGTACTCCAGTGACCTTGAAACATCTAATGACTCGGGAATTGTGTCCACTGGAAATTATCTCCTCAACCCAACAACCCCTAATTAGCATTTGTTAGCCAAAACAAAAGTGGACGAGGAGAATCTCGTTGAGCAGCACTTTGTACCCGAAAAGCGTACTCCACTGGGAATACACATTCTTCAAACGTTTAGTTGCGGCGCGTCTATATGAACGGCACATTCACAGCGTTCCGATATTATGAAGATAATTTGGCAAATTTATGAAACACGTGAAACCTTTTCAGGAGTTCGAAAACCAGTGCCCTTTTATAAGTTAAGTTAATTGCAGAATATTTTAGTTTCCAAAAGTAAGAGCAAAGTTTGCTTCAATTAATCGCAATTGTATACTGGTATTTTTTTACGAAGATGGGCTTGGAAATGACACCACATGTGATCAAGTATGCTGTGAGGGGTATTGTTTTCGCCCTCATTACTAATAACGTAGCAGCGGGGGGGGGGTGAAACACAAGCTATATGGGCTGATTGTTTTAACTGTTACTTTTGAATTTCTAGCGGTGTGAAGGGTCACACCATTTTCTTAAGTGAGAATCTACATCTTTTTCCATTCTAAATCCTTTCAAATATATCATAATCCATCAATCAGTAAGTGTTGAAAATGGCTCGAACGCTGTACGAACGCTCTGTCTCTACGTGTATGGGTATCAGCGTTGATCGTGAACAAGCAAGTGCCAAACAAAATATGCGACCTACTTGATCACATTTTACTACCTCTTCTTTCTTTCTTTTTCACCTCATTAGGCGAAGCATTTCTTTGTTTGCTGGATATTGTGCCAATCAAAAATGATAAGAGTCAGGTGGTACTCTTTCTGGTATCACATAAGGACATTACGTCGGAGCGGCAGGTTAAAGGTACGTTCATTTGTCTTCATCATGCTTGAGCACTCTTCTAATAGAATTCTATTGATGTTAAACCCATGGTTCTGTTCTTTATTTACCGGTTAAGCATTTTTTTGACGATAAATACTACCATTGCTATTGGGGATACGGATGCTGCCAAACATGTATGTTCACGACAATTCCACATGGTTGCTACGACTGCGAATTAATGAATAAACAGACGACATCAGAATGTAGAAACGCAGAATCAGAAATCAGGCAGCCTAAAATAGGAAGCAGTAGTCAGGCGATAGGACTAACGTTTGCTCTTGTTCGGTCGAGCGATACCGAGTTCAGTCGGGTTCACTGGGTCAGTCGTTTGCACGCACAGGGAGTTGGATTCAGCAGTTTCATATTGATCGATTTGACCATGTTGAGCGTCAACTGCCGATCGACCGTTTTGGATTGGATAAAAGTTGATAAGTAAGTGGGTCAGGCTGACCCGGTGAACGGTATAGTTTAGGAACGAAGTGTTTCCTGACATCTTACCAATAATTGACAGATATTTCTCACCATGTGTCCTGAGTCTCTGTGATGGATGTTAAATCACGTGACATTCCCTACGGCGAGCTCGCAACCATAGCAGAAACTGGAACCATAAACTGGAACTTGTTCCTAGGTCACCAGGTCAACCCGACTCAGTTACTTAGCTCTGTTTATCGGATCCAAAACGGTGGATCCAAAAACGCTCGGCAGTTGACGCTCAACGTGGTCGATCACTATCAAACTACTGAACTTAACTCCGTGTGTGTGCAAACGATTGACCCAGTGGACCCGAATGAACTCGGTATGAGTCGACCGAACAAGAGCAAACATCAATCCTATCACCTGATCACTGCTTTCTCTTTTGGCTATCTGATTACTGGTTTTGCATTTTTGCATTCTGATTTCGTCCGTTTATTCATTAATTCGCAGTTGTAAAAACCGTTGAGAATTACCGTAAACATGTTCTCTGAACTCCGTTCTTTCATTTCTTTGTTTGTATTGGGGTATTTTACTAATCTGTGAGCTGATGCATGAGTAACCCGAAGTTGTATGCACGTGACGGGATGCCAGGCTACCCATATTCATATAATTTGAGGCTTCACAGTTTCTGCTAAAAAACCATACAGTAATCGTTTATGTGAAAACATGCAGAAATGAAATCTGGAACTTTGAAAACATCGGGTTAAGCCGAATATATTTCTGTATATCTCCCTCCTGGAAATGACAGCAACCGTCTCGTGACTATGAACAATGGGCCTAAACTTATACATGATTGCCCAGCTGCATACTTGTATCCAGTGCCTCAAATCCGTGTGAAGACAACATTGTTGTCGGAGATTATCAGTGAGGAACTTTTGAACTGTGAACAGCTAAACAGTAGAAATTTGTTCCTTCAACCCGGGGGTACGTGGGCCAATTATTCCTTTCATTCAACTATTCCACCTAATGCGTAGAACTTTTGACTGTGGAATGAAGCTTCAACTTTCGTCATGACATGAAAAACGATCGCGGAATTCTAGTTCAACCAGTACATTAGAGTCAACATCGCATTTTAACTTATCTTTCTGGTACCTTCATTTAACTTCAAAGGAAATATATTGTTCTACATGTTTGTGTCAAAGATAAACTGGAAATCAAGGGGAGATCTAAAACGAATGGCTTTAAGCTGGTCATGTGGTGGTTTGGCATTTGCCTCCTGTCAGCCAGTGAATATGCAAAGGGCACGTTCGGTAAAATGCATTGCCTTTAAGATCAGTTGCACATGTCTATGTTGCTTGCGCAAAACAGACCAAATCCGAACAGCACGTGAGCTCCATTCAGTCTGCCAATGGTCATCTGAAAAAAAACAAATAGTTTACTCTCTTCGTCTCGGAAACAAGTGATCTGTCACCTTAAATATAACATGGTGAAGTAAATCAGGTACACGTGCCACTGCGGACCGAAAAAGGACTTTTTTGCAATAAAAAATAATAGATGGTTGGACAGGCTGTAAACGCTGGAAGCTCTGAAAAACGTCCGCGTTCACCTTGTCAAAGATAGACTTATGTTCAAGATTGTGAAACGCTGACTCTGGCCTTAAGTTTTAGTGGACCAATAAGCTTGTGAAGTGTGTGGGTGCCAAAAACTTTTATAACCGCTGAGAAAAATGCGTATTTAGTGCTGAAAGTACGTGAGCAAAGGTGGGCATAGAACGTGCATGACACATTGCGATCCTTTCATTTGCACTGCTTCCTTCGCTGCTCATCCAAGAAAAAAATTTCTTTGTTTTGGATATATTCAATTAGTTTAGCGAAAAGTGGTCGCTATAGTTTTGCCGTACATCGTTAACAACGAAACTATGGCAAGTAGATACTCCATGGAAGAGAAACTGCAGTGGCCCCAGTGTAGAAGAAGCATTCATAGGAGACATTTGAGATACAGTCAATTTTGTCACTTATCTTTTCAAGGACAGCAGGCATTGTAATCAAACCTAAAATCATTTCACATAATGTTTCACCATATAAGTGACTGGAATTCAAACCAGATAGCCTATTATCAAAAGTGGAACTACTGGAGGCTTGCTGATAACTGAAGAGTCACAGACGGTTTGCGCGAAGCTGAATGTGGTGCTGCATGCGCACCCCTGGCGTCGATGTAGATCCGACTGAATGATATCTACTGGGAGGCCTGTAGAAGCCATCTGTGTGTCTGAACGCGATGGCGTGACATGGGGAACCGTTTACTCCAGCACCATGAGCCAGTTTCGTAAATTTCGTGCGTCATACCGCCCAGCCCTTCCAATGTACCACCTCATAAACATTCCGGAAGCCACAAACTAGAGCATCGCTAAGTTGGCAATGGACGGCCTTACAAGAGATAACGTGGCGATATTTGATTTAGGATACTGTTATTGGTGTTTTCACCCTTGGCGTTTCACATTACGTAAGCCAAGTAGTGAGATTAGAAAATAGAATAAAGTTCAAGTCGGTTCGAGTTGCTTGCTTTTGGTAATCAGCCTGGTGGGTACGCCGGTTACCCCGCAGGTCCAATCCTACTAATAAATGCGCGTTTGCATGTTGCGCCAGTTCATGAAGTTGGGTCTCTACTAGGGAGCAGCTAGCCTTCCTAATGGCTTGTTTCACTTGCAGGATGAGCTGTGCATGTCCCCAAAATTTTCACGCTAGATAATCAGTCCATAAGCACCGCTATTGAGTTTCGGGTGATCCCATGTTCTAAAACTGAATTTACAGTTTTCCTGACTCACTCGTTCCAACAGCGGAATCTCATGCATCATGATTTAGCACTCCCCTCTTTAACTTCAATCAGTTTATTTTGCAATGCAAGCTTCAAACAGTTGGTCTGACTGTCGTTACTGGTTTTGTAGCAGACTGCTTTTGAGTTCGGCAGAGCTTGGTCTTCAGATGTTCTTCAGTGTTACACGGTCGATCAGTCTGTTTCGTCCGAAAGGTTTCGCGCTGGCACTATAGGTAAACTTCATCGGTCTTATCATTCCTATGACAATACCATGATCACTGAAGTCCCCAACGTAATATTGTGTGGTTCTCAGTATGCTGCATCACCAGTAGCACTACACACTGAAGCATGGCAGTCTAATCTAAAAAGACTACCACTGTGATGAACGTGGTGAATTGCCCATCCTTTATCACCAACGGAAGGCAGGCAACTATAACATTCTGGCGCTCAACTCGACCTTAGCAGGTTGTTTATTGTGAAACTGTTTTGCTTCTAGTATCTTTGTTGAATTCGGTAGATTGTAAGTCCTTTCCCCTCCACCCAAGTGGTCCTCCAAACTGACCGCATGAGTGGAGTGTTCAGCTGCAGCGGCATGTTAGATGCATGGACTTTCATACATTCATATCCACAAATAAGCGAACTCACTGTACCAAAACTAATGACCCTTCAGTTATGCAAAGTGTTGTTTGGAGTGTCCCAAATCCTACTACAGAGCTCTCCGGCATAAGGCAAATGTGTTCACGTTTGTGGTGCAAAAGCCAAGGTTTTTCAAATCGTCGGTATAATCTAGATTAGCCATAGGTCCACAAAACTGCGCTGCAAAAGTAACTGAAAAATGTTTAGGCTTTGTTACCTATGTGATTATACCTCCGAGTGATCTCACATTTAACGGTTACCACGGAAAGTTACCTCTATCAATCCGTATCCTGACAAAATGTCCATTCGGATGGACTATGTATTCCACTGGTAGCTTTGTTCACGAACATTCACCTTCATAGTGCTGTGATGCTGAGTGTTTCATAGGTATTTCTGTAAGATTCTGATGTACAATGCGGACGAGGATCGTTTTTTGAGGCCCAAAGTCCTACAATGAAACTGGCAGTAATAAACCTATTGAATGTGTTCAGAATTCTCGTTTTTATTGTAGATACGGAACGGCAAATGTAAAGCATTTTACAATCTCACTTGAAGGCTATCATAAACAAGCCAAGCCACCCAGACAGCAATAAACTATTTTGGCTGAAGTGTTCCTACGTTGAAGTCAAACATGTGATTACAGTGACCCTCTCCTGCTCAAGGTGGCGTCCTTAAACCTCAACGTCCGTTGGTGCAGATTACTTACATCAAGAGTAAAATCCAAACGAAGTTAGTCGAACTAGGACGCTAAACAAAACCTTGAACAGGCACCATTCATACGCCTAAGGTATTTTGTGTCACCATAACACAATGAAGCGATAAGTGTGTGCATGCATTTTGAAAGATCAGTGGACCAGCTCAGAAGCGTTTAGCTGACCCCAAGGGGCACAATTCTGAATTTAAAAAACACAACTTGTTTTTTCGTTGCTTAAACACCATTTCACCCAACCTAAGATGCTTCAAAAATGCTTGTTTGTTTATGTACATACACCCCGCCGGATTGAGAGATGCCCCATAGATTTGCAGCAAACTGATATGATTCAGGACGTCCACTGAAAAACTTGTACCTCTTTAAAACAGCTACCTGTGAAGGAATATTTGGAGAAATGCATGCTACACGACTCTTCACTACCGGACTCTCTTACATTATTTGTATGCAGTCCACTGAGTTTGCGCAAAATCTCTGTGGTACGACAAGTTATGTGATGTACAAACGGATTCCCTAATCATAAACTTGATCAGTGTTCACTGAGTTATTAAGATAGAGATTGATTTCATTCAGTCTCCTTGGCGAATCCGATATGTTGGAAAGTAACAATGGCATCAAGATGAATAACAAACCAGTTTGCCACCAGGAGTACCATTGGACCAAATATGTGATATATTGCTACTTTTAGCCAAAAATGTTTAGTACATTTTTACGCACACCATTTGCAGCCAGAAAGACGACATTACTTTGGGAACCAATTAGGCCAGCTTCTGCCAAACAGAGATCCATGAACCCATAAACACTACATGGATAATGTCATTCGTGTATGTGCAGAGTGATAAAGACAGGCATATATTAACCCCAGGTGCTAATATAAGCTTAAAAGCATCCGCACTTTGAAACAGAGGTGGAAGAATTTGACACCGTATTCTTCCTAGGCGTCAGGCTGATCAAACAACATAGAAAGTCACTATGGTGAGGCACAAAGAGGAAATCTGCTTGGACAGGATAGTATACATATTTCATAAAGTTCGCGCCCACCAGACGGAATTACGTCTACCTCAACAGAATACACAAAACAACCATGGTAACATGACGGAGCAAGAGAAACAATCCCTTCGGTACACAATTCTGTACTTATGACATCAGTTGGCCGGTGACAACACTTAAGCCATTCTTAAATGTCTCTCTACCTGTTGTACCTTTAAAGGGTTTTGATGGTTCACTTTTGTCAGGTGCTGTTTGAACCTCATGCTTAATAAATTCACAGCGTACCTAAAGTGGTGTTTGCTGAGGAAACCAACAAACCCAGTATTAAAATAAACATTATCTTCGTTTTCCAAATTCACCTTGATCTGTTAGTTCTCTTTGTCTGCTGAGTCGCATACATGGAACATATTCTGAAGGTTCATCATAGCGCCGTTCAAGAGCGGCTCCTCGCGTCCATCTTTGGGGCCCTATAAGGAGGTACCCATTGCACGACGGCCTTCATGCGAGGATCGAAACGCGTTCCAAACAAAAAGCACATTCTACTTTTCAGAGGCCTTTATACCCCACCACGCAAGAAGTTTTTGCCTAAGCTTACCTTGTCCCAGTGGGCATACATAATTTAATGGGGGTATTTTATGTGAGAAATATAAAATAGTTGGTTTTTCATTATTTTGGCTTTTCCGGTTTGACTGGGTGAGCTGCAGTTTTCAGCACAACTTTGTAACGGGATCTTAGCTTCATGGATGGCCGTGATACATCAACAACGTGATTTGCATTATTTTTAACGGCATCATCACGTGAGGATTTTTTCAACATGGTCATATGTGACACGACCTGTTGAACCGTTTTCTAGTCGCAATGTTTATTCGCTGACTGAACACAACAACAGTAGAGTAAGGGCAAGTCACCGGCATCAAAACGTGTGTGCACAAAGGATTTTACTTCAAGCATTTATCTTATTCATCCTTAAATGTTAGACAGAGCTGAGTAACGCGCTTGAAACTCATGGAGACATGTGTGGGTAATACTTGCTAGGAGGATTGGGAGCAAGATTTCAGGAGCTCCGTTAGGTAGCTGGCAAACAATGCATCAAGAAGTTGTACTTTTTACTACACTTTGGGTGTTTTTGAAGTGCAATTTACGCCGAAGGTATCTTACTATCTCAAGGTTTACCTGAATTCCCATCACCGTCTTTGAACTGCTCATCATAGCGCATGCGCGCCAATTTAAAGTACGCGTCTACCTTTCGTCAGACTTTATTGACTGTACATATCGTGCACTACATGTTCGTCATCAGGTATTTTTGCTCCATTTGTCAACAGTGCCGACATCGGTAAATACACAAGGACCAAGTCATGGGTTACTTCACGGTCTAGGTCTCAAACATTCACTAGTGCCTTCAGGGTTCAAAAAGCCAACGAGTTTCCTTACTGCCGGCCTGGCAACCACAATCACTGCAGCTGCACTGGGCACACCGTCGTTTCGGAAAAACAAGTTGCTCGATTACATACACGCACACAAATCCCAAATGCCCACCTCTCTATTTGGATCCGGACCAAACTTCCCCAATACTTACCAGAGCATGGGCACATCAGACTACAGAAATGAATTAAGGTCTGGCGACCAATCCTCACGGAAGCGATTTTCGGCTACACCAGAACTAGCATCATCAACAGCCGTACGATCACAATCTGTGAATCACCGAAAGTTTAGTGCGCCGGAGTTGAGTGAGTGTGAGCAAGCTCTGATAAATAAGGGCGATTCATCGGATAAATCTACGAATTTGGCAGCACAGACTATATATGTTTCAGACTCGGAAGGGGAACCGGAAGAAGAGGAGGAATGCCAAGATTCGGGTGCGTCTGATAGGCTGAGTACAGACGACCCATCAACTACGTACAAATACGAACGGCGGCGCAGTCGGGCGGTACTGTTTCATCTGTCTGGACGGTTTGATCAAAATGCGAAAAGAAAAAATCACTTAAAGAAAGTAAGTTACTTTTCATGTTTGATATTGTATAGAGCAAACGACCAGAAACGTGCCAGTCTGAAACAGCCACCCGAAGACACCACTTCATAATTTATCAAGTGACCACAAACGAACATACTTGTGACTTAACATGGGAAAGGCCTCAGCACTTCTAAGGCGATCACAGCACTTGGCTTACCTTATGTTACTTGCTGAACGCCTAAACCAAGCGCTGGCAAATGTCCAACAATTTCTAACACTTTCAACCGCGCACTTTCTCTAGGTTTGTTAACCATCTTATCAACTCAAGAGACCGCCGTCCAAAGTTCCCAGCAACGTTCCGTATATTACTCAATAGGACAATTTCGTATGGTTACTGCACAAGTGGAAAGTATGCGGATACTGCTGCACTTGTGGGTGAACAACGGTCTTTCCACTTCCAATGTACAAACTGTCGCGTGACCAACACTTGAGTCGACACTCGATATCAGTTACAATAACTATTAGATGCAGTCTCCGGTATCCTGATTACTGTTCACAGATGCTTGACCCACTCTTAATTTGCCGCTTTAAATAAGGGTCATCACTATGGCAGCAAGAAAAATGCCCTCCAAAAACGGACACTTCTAGCCCCATTGCACTAAAATGATCATGTTTCCTAATAATCCTTAAATTGCAAACGATACGTGGAATAACTTATGTCCTTTGAGCTACGAATGATCAGGGTGTTCTGAATTTTAGTAACCTATAATCTGTACTCCTGCTGCCGACAAATGAATTCGCCACACAGTGGAGTACTTTGAAGCCTTGCACGCAATTCCATAAATGCGTCATGTGATTGGACTTAAATTAGGTTTTTTTCGGTGTCTCACTCAGGGCTAGAAAGGCTTGATATCCTGCTGGAATTAGTGCTCCCAAACAATATCTACGTTGCTTGTGCATCTGCAAATACACACAAACATGAAATAACTTGCGCAGAGGAATATCGAATGCTTGATTTAAGCTGTTCTTTTTTACGGGAAATATACGGCTTGGTGACATAAAGACGGCTTCTTAAAGTCTTGTTTATCAAAATATCTCTAACATGATGAAGCCAACCGGCCCGCAGGCATTAACAGAGACAAGGGAAATTTATCACATGATAATCAGAACGACCGTCTCTATTTTCTTTGCCTGAATACCCAAATATTCCGGAGCATATGCGGCTCAGTGACTTACTTTTATAACGTTTCAGCTAATGAGCTAAGGTTACCCGGAAATTCGGAGCCCAAAAGGTTAGAAACGCAAACATACGTTGAGAAACTCACAGCGTTCAACCATACGTACAACAGAAACTGTAATTTCCGGCAAACCTCTCTAGGTCAAGGCAGAGTTAGGGCGTCAAAATAGATACATAGATTTTGCGGTCATCAGAGGCTGGATCTGCGCCATAAAATCTGAGGTAATTGGTGACATAGTAAATAGGATAAAGTATGTCTAAACGTTTTGGGTTGCTGGAAAACAAGGTTAAATTTTCATAATCTGAAGCCATAGGTTAAAAGGGGGTATCCTAGAAAATAAAATTTCCTTGGTTCATGTCGCGGCCAAAGCAGTTAGGATGTCACTTCGATTGGTACTGAAACGTCTGCAGTCAAATTGCCCAACTCAGCGGACAAATTAACGACCATCCACAGTACCTGAGCCACCAACATTCTTCTCAATAGCAAACGCTTCCGAATACTTGGTTGTGGTACTTACTTGATTAATTTAAGCGCAATTAGGTAGTCCGCAGACAATATGAGCCTAGAATTCTCCAAAGGTTGGCACATTTTGGGAGAATTTTTTAATATTTATATGACATAGTAATGTCATAGGTACTTCATTAGAAACCTTAACAAAGCAAAAATAAAGCATCTCAGCAGAATAAAGTTGATATGCAAACGAGTGTATTTGTTGAGATCTATACAGTTTGGGTTCAACTAGAATGTAAGGCTGGCGGGAACTCGAAGACTGCGCCTATCCGATGAGCCCCAAGAAGAGTGAAGCCAGTCCTGCGCTGTCGAAGAGTTTTCAGCAATCTTGTGAGTGGATCCTTTATGAAAGTATATCTCAATTTTTCGACGTATTATCACTCCATTTTCAAGATTAGGCAAGCCAAACACATTGGGTTTGGGACACACGATCATTCCACTGGGATCACCCTTCAAAGCGTGAGGTAATCACATAAGCAACGGCAGATGAGGGTCACATAGGAGGAACAGTCGACCCACAGACCCACTCAACCCCGCACTGATGATGTCACCTCGTTTGGTGATGAAAGGTTTGCAATCCAACTGCCAAGCTCGGCGAACAGACCAACAATGAAAAATGGGAGTGTGAGGAGACTTGAATTAACCACCCTAAATCAAATTACATGGTAGCCAAGAATTTTGAGCAATTGTCAATGAGAGGATGGTTAGAGAGAACGTAACCCCAAGCGCATGCGTCAAGTTTCTTCTCAAAAACAAAGTTAGATTTCGTAGGCTCGACTCTTCCTCGAGATTCTAGAGGTCCACATTGATGATGGTTCCTACTAAAGATGAAGTAACTGTACGTAGCTTGTCGGTCTTTCGGCAGAAATACAATACAAAACCACAACTGAAACATTCCAAAATATACCCGAGGTATTAACCAACTCGTAGTACCTCGAGGAAAATTTTGTGTTGTTTCAAGAGTTCGTTTTTTGACAACCAAGTTCGATCACAATTTAGGATTATGAAGATATTGCAAAAATGAACAATTAACCCATAACCCATGTGGCTAGAACACACGTGTGTTTGAAATAAAGCACATAACCCGCGTTGAATTAAGAGCAACCGAGGGGATTTGAAGAACAGCCTCCATGAGAATTTGAAAAATTGCCTTTGCTTGATATTCGTATTTGACATACCTACACGAGAAAAGTATTTCACAACCGTACGTTCAGTGTGGGAAGAAATCAACCCCACTTGATGTTGCCATGGTTGCAGCCCGTACGCACCCTCACGGAAACACAATGACACTGACAAACCGATGTCAAAAAAGAGAACAAGCAAGCACTAACTGAGCCGCCACCTACTTCTCAACTTGAAGTAGCTTCCAGCTGACGTATCATTTCCTGTCCCCACCCAGTGTGGTAACCGTAAATTTACAATCTTCTGATTTTCTTCACAAACTGTCGTCCAACAATCTGGTTTACGCCAAAGTGACTTTTCAATTTCTTGATACACAAACTTTCTTGTCATTCATCTGAAGCGAAATTCTACAGCCGCTAATTTTGAAAAAACATCTCCGTCTTTCTACTCCCATACAGTTCCGAACAATACCCGAATACAAAGTGCAAGACGTTCAAGCATCTCGATTCATTCTGCTGCATTACAGTATCTTCAAAATTATTTGGGATTGGATGATCTTGATTTGTACTTTTTATATCGCCATCATGGTCCCCTACAACGCGGCATTTCGTCTCGGGTCTCGTGCGAAAAACCTGCTCATCTGTGATATAATTGTAGAGTTACTCTTTATTATTGGTGAGTTATGCAAACGGATGACTCATTTAGTTTTTTTAATGTAGATACCAAGCAGTCACGTCCCCCTGACTTTTTCACTTTGTGTCATTACTTATTTCGAGCGCGTCAAAGGGTTATAAAAAGGGTTGTAGCATACGATTCAGATAGAGCGGGTAGTGCAGATATGATACTCACCCTCCGTTATTTTCACGTTATAAAAGTTGAGGTCTCCTAAAAATTTTGAGAAGATACATGTAACTCATTTTTTATGTTCACGACACATGGCGCTCTGCAAGATAGTGTCCTTAAACTGAAATATATAGATGTGCATTGCTCCAAAAGAAGCCATCTGATCTTAGTCATTGGGTTGTAATGGATGTGTGGACTGCATTGGCTGAAACTTCGTTTCTTAAACAAGTCAGGAAAGCCAACAGACAGTAGAGATTACCAGATCATCGTACGACGGGCGTTTGTGGTGCAAATTGTTATGGGAACAGCGTCAAACCATTCGAGTCGATAAGCGAGTAGGAACAGTAATGTGTTTTTCGCATGCAAACAGCGCCTACACATCTATTACTGCCTTTCTACCTTTCGCTGAAAAAAGGCAGGTTTGAAACGGTTGGCTCCCAGGCCCGCATGTTTGATCTTAGGTGTTTGGAAAATCTGGCACTTGGAAGCTTCTTTGAAATCCACTGTCTGTAGAGGTCTGATGAGCTTTAAGAAGCAAGGTTTCTCAATGCTCAAAAGTAGATGGGTAGAATTCCCTGGAGTATAATCACATCCAATTGATCCTGTGCAGCTTGTGGTCACAGGTGCACCGGGACAGCTCACTAATCTAGGTATCCAATTTAAGTCATCACGTAAGCCTAACTTGGTCACCTAGGTTATGTGTGCTGCTGATTTTAAACACTGTGTCCCATTTCTACCAAAACGGAAGCAGCAAGTATTTCCAGACAGCACTTCCACAACTATTTGTTTGAGGATATAAAGGTGTTACCTTGAAAACTGAAGGAATTGAAGGATAAACTCGCTTTCATATAAGAGAATTATTGCTGATACTCACTGTTGCGCCATTAGTTCTACGGCGGCTTGCGACTCAGTATGTTTGTCCGTCGAACATATTTCCTTGGATTTGAATTTGTTGCGTGAACCACACCACTTGTGGTCCACTTACTACCAGCTGGCCTTCAGTAGCACCGCCACTGATAATCAATAGATCCGTTTTGTATTCTAGCCGATCCAAAAAAGGGACAGGCGTCCTATAAACTAGAACCATTTTGTCCAGCTCATTGGAATTATCTCAGACTTGATGCCCTGTGCGACTCACTGCCGACAAACGAGAGCCAGCGTGAAATCTCCTAGTAACGAAAGCCAGGATGTACAAGTTGTGTACTATATTTTATATTCTTCGACCTTGTAACAAGTTAGCTAAGCACACTGGAGAATTGTAAGTTCCCAAGGCGGCCGACTGTCCGGAGCGTGACTCTTTCCATATATACCGGCTCTGTTTACTCTCTACAGAGACACTGCGCGCAGGGACCTACCAAACCTAGCGCCACTCGACTAGATCCTATACGTAAACTGAGACCCCAAGGGATCGGTTCAAAATGGACGCATTTCACAAATGCTTTTCCGTACTCGAGAAGATGTATCTTCAGTCAACAAATGTAGAAATCCAACTAGACGTACCAAAACTAAAATGATATTTTGAAAATATTAGTTATCAAGTCATCGTAGTCACGATACAATTATCTGCCGTTTGACAAACCACTGCTGAGAGGGATTACCCTTGTTGGTGTTCACGTCATTCCTGAAGAGGCCACTTTTTAGTCTCCCCAGGTCCGAAAATAGTATTGGGTTTCAGTTGTTACCCAAGATAGATGAACATCCAACAACCCCTCTGTCCTCCAGGCTACCATGGCTTCACTACACCCAAGAGAACTAAGTAATAGCCGTTTATGAAAAAAGCGATGGACCTTGTTTATCGTAAGTCATAGTTCAGGCCTTCCATTGTTAGTGTTGTGTGGCTTGACGTTTGTCTTTCAGTAGCATCCGAATAGGAATTGTGCGTCGACAGTAAACAAACCACTGGACGCCTGAACATTGTAGGAAGACCTCGGCGGTTTTTGTGGAGCCGACTGTGGTGCAGCTTGCAGGCCCATGCAGCTGCTACAAACTCGAGAGAGGAAGAAGAACGAACGTCCTAGCACCCGTCACAAAATATCAGTCGGCCTAAACAACAAGGCATAACAATGAGCAACGGCATTAGCTGTCGGTCTACCGTCGAGGTAAACACCGGAGTTCGAAGGCATTCACCTATGAAACCCCCACATGCTTGGTTTAAGAACGAAGTTAATTGAAGTTACCGTGGTTCCAGTTTATAGTGATTGGCCTTATCAGCTACGTCAAGAAGTTGGTGGAGTTGACCACGGAGGATTGAGAATATTTCGTTCTTTGATGGAATATATCACTGTCGTCTCCGCAATCACAAATTCCACAAGCTCCTGCCGATTCCTGTCGTCGGCGTGTCCAGTGGAAATAATGCGGGTAAATCTATTGGGATCCAGAATGATTTCTCCAATGGAGTTCTAGAGTCTTCTGAGCGTATGTAATCCTTTCTCATTTAGCTGTGTTTTCACATGTAGATTAGTCCAAGCTCATATGTGCACGCTTGTGTGTGCGTAAAGATGCCAGTGTTTAAGAATCACTTCATTAAGTCAGTCATAATATTCGATTCTCTTTTTGAGTCGCTCAATTTTGTATGTAACATTTAATTACAAAAGCTATGAGGTATTATTTGACATTTTTAATGGTGTCCCGTTCTGTTTCCGATTGGGCGTTGCCAGAATCTATAAAAACGGATGCACTATTAAATTTACACACAACAATTTACACAGTTTTACCTGAGTTGTTGTATAAGCCGTTATTCGCAGCGTGCGTTGTTTGTCTGCATTATTCCTGCTTCAGGCTGTCCTATGGCAGACAGTGCGCGATGCTCACCAAACTACATACTATGAAAAGTTTTTTCTTCAAACTCCTTTTTTTAAACGTTTTTTTTAATTATCTACAGTAAAGTCAAAATGGGTTTTCAGCTAGCGGTTGGCCGAACTAAACCAGCAAAACTTCAATGAATATCTGTGAAGGACGTTTTTTGGTTAAGTTTCAGCGTACATTTAATTGGTACTGTAATGGCTTATTCACTTTAAAAAACGGGGACCAGGAGCTGAATGTATCATCTTAAGTTAACTAGTTATTAGCAGTTGAATGACGTTTTACATTCACATATATTACTGAAGTTAACCATTTGGACACTGAAAGAAATATCCCTGTGTAACAATACGCGCAACCACTTTTGCGGCCGATACCATTTTTGAAAACGAGCTGGTGCTTAAGAACCGAAGGCCATCCGGCAACATTTAATTTACCGTTCCAAGGAGACTAAACTGGAGTTTGTTAGCAACCAAGTGAAACTTAATCAGCCGACAGCAAGCTCGGTGCTCACTTCTGTCTTGAGGTTAACGGACTTTGGCGGTCGTTCGTGCCTTGTTTTGACCAGCTCGGATACCGTAACATAAGCCCAAAATGGATGCCTGCAATATGGTTCAAGAATTTGCAAAAATTACCCTGTCGACATTAAGGGTTGATTAGAAGTATTTTAGATCAGTTTTAGGTTTGTTAGGGAAGTCAAAAGTATTTTTTTCGGACTGACACTTAAATCCTGTGTACCTTGTGCTTTTGATGGCTTTTAAGGAGAACCTGTCCACCAGCCCACACATCATGGTCCCAAGCCATCAGATGATTCGTGCCAAAACTTTCCATTATTACTTTACTCATGACATTGATGGGTGCATCTCAGAAGACGGTTGATTTGTTTGGATATTCTCATTGCAATTTTCAGACATCTTGCTCAATTTCGCTACAACATATGTGAGTAAAAGTGGACAGGTAGTTTATCAAATTAGGGAGATCGCAATCCATTACCTTCGCGGCTGGTTCTTCCTCGATTTGATTGCAGCAATTCCATTTGATTTCATCGATACCGTGGATGTTCGAGAGACTGATGGATTTCGAAATGGTGTGGTAAGTTAAACTTTGGAAAGTGTGTCAAACAACTTTAATTTCTGTCCTTTGATGTAAAGATCCCTCTCGAGAGGGTCCTCTTTTGGGAAACATATGGTTCGTTTATTGGTCATATGGACGCATTTTACATTTAGGTGTTCCCGCACAAATCGGTTGATTTTGAGACGAGTAATTCTGGTTCGTCCATTCAATTAGACTTTTTGTGGGCATATGAAATGCGATGCACAAAGCCGAAAAGTACTTTCCAGGATGCCGTCTCCAGAAAGGGCCAATGGGATGCAGCTGTTTTTAATTTGTCTCATTTTGTTATTTTTGTAAGTGCGTAGAATCATGAAAGTAGAGTTGCATACAACTGAACATAAATCCGCTTGTGAAAAATACGCTTGAAGCGACTTTGTCCGAAATAAGTAATAACCAGAGCAGCTCCATGGAAAGTACGTTCTACAGTTCAGGCCGATATTTAGTAGAGTGAATAACAGGCGACCAGGACGCTATAGTAGAAGGGTATGTGACAATTTTGGTCTGTGTAGTAAACGGTGGAAAATAGGTTAAATAAATCAAATTGTTCAGAACTCTCAAGATTTTCACCAGCCATATCATTCTCTAAGGTGCATTGTATCCAGCGGAGAAGCGTCCTTCCGACAACCGATTTTCCTCAGAATAAAGTGATCTAAAACATACTGCTGCATGTGTTTTTCAGTGCAGATGACTATTTTTTTATTTTAGTCCCGCTAATCTCCACTGCTTTAATAAGAGATGGCTGGAATTTTCCATTTTTTCTAAATGAAGGCGCCAGCTATTCAATATTATCGAGTATCCATCATACACACTCGCTAACGCATGTGAGGAACTTATGAAAGTCGCCTGCCCCAGTCAACGAAATCATCAAGAACTAGTGGTTTTCCTTAAAGCTGAACTCGACTAATGACAATGAGCTATGTAACAACGAAGTCAGTGACCACTATTGGGAACTTAAAATATTCCAAGTCACGTCGCACATCCTCACCCTATCTTTCAGCTATATATTGATTTTACTCTGGATTTTAACGATGAATTGCTTATCTCGGTCTAAACGGATTCACTGGTTGTAGCGGGTCGGTGATTCCACTGTAAATGAGCTGGATCAGTAGCAAAGGCCATTTTTCTGGAGTGTCTCCGGCTCTGGGGTAAATCGTCAATTTGAATGTACTTATTCCAGGATTCAAGTGGACTTCTCTCACCAAGCATAGGTGGCTAACGAAGTGACTCTTTGCGTTTAGATGGGTAATGTCTCCACTTTGAGCCTATGTTCGACACTCGTTTCTTTTGCGTCCACATGAGCTACATGCGTGATTTTACATATTTCACCCGTTCATCGTGGAAATTTGAAAACGCCAAAGATAAGCACTCCATAAAATTTCGAAATGGACAGTCAAAAGTTTCCCTAACATTTTGTTGATTAGTGCGTATAAAATAGTTGTAATCTGAGTGCTCCGTTTTTTAACTTTTGATAAATTCGTTTACTTACCTAGGTTTTTCCACTGCAGCATTGAATTCAGGAAACTTTTTCGATGAATAAGCTGAGCTGCTGAAAATTCCTACGTTTGAGCTTGACTTCACTAAATGAAGTGCATTTGAGGGCCTGACTCCTCAGATTCTATTGGTCGATTTATATCACAGCACATTTCGGTAGAATTCCTATTTTCCGAGACCCGATTATATATTCTGCGCAAAATAGTTTGCCTCGAACAGCAAAGCATTTGAGTTAGGGTTGCGAATAACCAATTAATTCAGGATAACTAGCTTTAATGATCTAAATGCCTTTTCTCAGAATTTTTTCCAAGGGGCAATTGCAAGTACACAAGTAACCTGTTTGCCTCTCTCATCAATTTGCTTTAAAAACTGACGCCAACTAAGATAAAACCGCTCTGCAAAAACTCTTTGAAGTATGCACTGTGTCGGGGATTTTCCAGTTTTGTATCTTCGATGTTAAATTTATGTTGCCGGAAGTGCATTAATTTTATTCACTTAGTCTTATCCTGAAAAGCTTTATTGTACCTTACCGAATTCGACTAAACGAAATGAACTAATAGTGTGCTTCAGAACTAAAATATGGAACTGGTTTATTGCATTTCTTCTGCTCTAAACTAAAATATAGCAACTCACATTAACAGGTGGCTGAAAATCGAGGTAAGTGGCTTCGAAAATCGTCTATATGTTGAGGACGAAAATGCATATTGATTTTCTGACATTGTTTAGCAGTTTGGATGTGCGTGATACGGATGGCCAAAACCCTAAAAAGCTTTCAAATTAACCAGTGAGCAAACTGATGATGGTAGGAAAATATGCTTATTGTGACTTAAATTATGCTTATGTTGGGCGAATATTGATAACGAAAGTTGTTGTCACGTAGCACAATTGCAAGTTAGTACTAATCTGGCAATTCTCCACTGTCATTCAACTATGGTGAGTAATAAATGGGGAAAAAACCGTCATCAAGCTTGGTAGACAATGAAGTAATTCATTGCGTGCAAAGCATCATTTAACTCCCTAACAACATTTATTCAAGAAGCCTCCGTAAGCACAAAGAAATTGACCGTCGGAAAATGACCAAACGTATTTGATTGGATGACCAGAGCTGTTAAGCCACAGATGGTCGGTGGTTCGTCAGTTTCTGGAAGAATGATTTCCAAAGAATCTGGATACATTTGTAAGCAAGCACTACGCTTAGTAAAAGGTTAATGAAGTGTGTCTGATTTTCTTGGACACTAAGGATCCTATCCACAATCCGTTTACAGCATTCGCATATTTTCTCGCCAGTACTTTGTGCCACCAAAGGCATCCTTTGCACTGGGTATTAGTTTTTCATCAACTTGTTTTCATGCCAACTTTCCATCACAGTCCACATCCCCCTAAAAATTGTAGTTAATAAGAGGTTAGAAACATCTGGCGGAGCAATCTAATCTGGTGGTTTTAGTTCAGCGCCAAAAAAGCTGCAATAGTTGTGAAACACTTCCGGTGACGATAGCCAGGGTCTATAATTAAATGAAAGTACCGGTGCAACAAGATTGAGGCATTTTTGAGCAAAGTGAGAGGAGCGTGCTAGTAGGTTTTACAATTCGGTCTTCAAAACTTGCGGGAGACGGCTAGGGTTAGAAAACAAAGTGACCAATAAAAAGCCTGCAAGAAATAATCGTAGTGACGCATTTCCACAAACCAAAAAATGGCGCATGCCTTGAGTTTGTTTCACGCACACACCATAATTAGTTGCAGCAGTCATTACGTCATCAGCACCCCTAAAGCATGGGCATTCTATGTGGTGTCATATGTCGTACACAGCAATAAATAACACAGGTAACAGAGCGTCCGTACACTATTACTTAAGGGTATCCCCCTCTACTTGAAAATGACGTTAGATATATGCTTCAAAGCTGCATTCTCAGGCGGACTTTGCACGTGATTTGACCTTCTTCAGTTCTTTGTTACTCTTGAGCATCCATTACTTCTATTTTATATTTTGCATTGCATTTCACAATTAGTCAAGTTTTGGAGACACCAGTTTGTCCGAACATGCAACAGCAATAGGAGTTAAACTGTGTACCATATCAGCCCCTGAACAAGTCCAGTGACGGCAAACATGGTTTGTGATACAGTTGATAATGTCAAGGAAACCTTCGTACTAATTGGTTCAGTCAAACCAACCGCCCTTGATCTCGACGAACGGTCTCCCAATTGCACTAGAACTCTAGCTTACCCACGGAATGTTCCATCTTCGGCTTCTCACCTATACAAATGAGTCAAATTGTATATCTCAGGACAACTTCAACTAGTAGATGGCAGGGACTTAGTAATTCTTTTCAAGTTTTAAAATTTATGAAAAAGGTGAAAGTAAACCTAGGGACCTCCCATCGCTTAGTCTGGTGCAATGTTTTGTAGAAAGTGTACGCCAACCTGAATGACATTTGTCTCCCATAAAACCGGATGTTTGAGAGTTACCTCTCCAGCCTGTTCACTGGCCACGACAAATTTTGGTCAGTGTTGTGGTCGACAAACGATATCGCAGTCCACTGCCTTGTCAGCGTACATTTGTGTCATTCTGTCTTCTGAGAATGGAGCTAACGTACCTGTGCGACCAACCTTATAAAACGGGGCTTCAGCATATTTCAAGGCTCCTCCTTCACGACACATGTGCTTCCGTCGAGGATGATTTCTGTGATGAAATCCGACATCGGTAGATGCAGGGCTCCGATAGATCGCCGAGAACAACACCCGAATTAACCATAAACAGAACAAAGTACTTCGGTACGCTTGTCTGTCCATCAAGAGACGATGGAAAAGTAACTCGCCGTCTTCCCGGTGTCTCGAGTTAACTAGGCAACCGCTCCATAATACCAGGCGTAAACAAATGTTTGTGACATACATAATCCTGTTATTGGTCCTATCTTGTAATCGATGTTTCACGTTATGTTCCATTTCAAATGATGCCTGGTCACAAGAATACTGTCCAGTGGGATCAAGCGAGCCCACTGGTCTGAGGCAAAACCGTTATGTTCGAGACGCAGTCAGTGTTCATCCGAAGATTGGCTACCTTACGGTGATCTTTCACTACGCAAACCCTGACCGAATAGATCTCGAAGAATGTCTAACAGTGCTCATGAAAAAACCTACCGTAGACTTATTACTAAAATCTCCATAAGATTGTGGCACCTTAATGACCCGAGAAAATACCACCGAATAGATTCGCATGGCTATGAATACCAAGTATACCACACTGCACAACATACAAATAATGTGGGTATCATGAAAGCGACAACTGCCAACCGAGCCTATCAGTTTACCACGACACTCCTTTTGTCCCAACCTGGTGTCACATGACTATGCATTCTCCTCAGTGTTGCTATAAATGTATGTAAAAATGTTTTCCGCTGGCGGCTGATAAAATAAATTAAACAATAAGATCCAACCATTTGCGTCTTCTCACCATGCTTGTCAACGAATTCCCATACCATCAGACTGTAAATCACAGAAGCAAGGCTGTTTGTCCATTTACAATGGTAAGACCGCTTTTATGAAAAAGAATATGCCTAGTCTACCGGAGAGAGCAAACAGTTGTACAACTGATGTTATAAATGTTCTAAGGTGGCTGTACTGATAACGGGTTAGGGGCATTACTCTTTGTTTAGTAAAGCGTGACCCAGTAAGCTATCACACTGTTTTGGTATGATTTTATGCACGAGTGTTGGCATCAGATGTTCTGGTTACTATAGATTATAGGTTAATGTAAGAAATACCGGCTGATTTTGTTGCCTGGTCCATCCAAACTTTATACGAAATGAATGCCTCAATCTATTTTCAGGCGTGAAATAAATCATATATTTAGCTGTACACGATTCGTTCCTGGTTATGATTGCAAGTGAATTGTAGTCACTACTTTCAAAATAGGTTTATTCTATATTCGTAATACACTACTCATAAAATTGCTGAAAATTCGTCCAGGGCCCACAACCGGTTCGCCCTACTTGGGGCTCATCAAATAGGCACCGTTTTCAAGTTTCTGTCAATCTTACGTTCTACTTGAAACCAAATTGCACGATATTAGCGAAATACACTCATGTGCAAACAAAGTTGGTTTTGCGAGAGATTCACCTTGAACTCAGCTTAATCTCTCGTTTGTGATGCTTCCAGGCAACTAAGTAAGCTGCACCAGGCCGCCTCATGTTTCAGCTGCTACGATCTTCAAGGCATCGCAAAACATATATGTATATTCGCAATGCAGTACTCATAAGGTTGCTAAAAACATCAAAAACGAAAGGTTCAGCTGAGTTCCAGGTGAGTATTTCGCAAAACCAAATTGCAAATGAGTGTCGCTGGGTTTATTCTCGTTTTAGTTATCTTACAGCTTGTTCGCTGACAAGCTTAATTTACTAGAAGACGCTTCTTGGGCTTCGAAGGCTTTTCTGGGAGCCTGGGTAGAGGCCATTTGCCCGTTTTTTATTTAAATTCTGCAAATTCACTTACTGACTTCACAGTCTAGCAGGACGCTGGATAAATCGGTTGGTCGTCCATTACATTGACGGGATTATATCGCAAAAAATTTGACCAAGGAATGTCAGTTTTGTTGGGTGAAAGTAAACTATTGTCACAAATGCACAAACCTCACCATATCATTAGAAACTGTTTGGACATTCTAGCTTCCAACTGCAGTTGGCTGCTTAGTAGTATCATTAATGTATTTTGAGATAGGAGGTGTTCAAACTCTTTTTTCTGCCGTCCGTTGTCCTCAATTTTCATCACATAAGTGCATCTATCATCCAGTCAATTTATTGAGCAGTAGGAACTGGCAGAACTCAGTTTTTACACGAGCGTCCCAGATATTCAGTAATTTTAAGTATATCATTTTGCAGAACTTGAGAAGTCGTTAAACCTACCCCGGCCTAACTCCAGTATATGTAATGTTCCAGCCAGAAATTTAGAATTAACCTTGGCTTCTGCACAAAATTTGTTGAACAAAACTTGCGGAACATTCATTTCGAAGTATTTGTCCACAACAGTCTGCAGAATTTAAGCGGATATAATATCTCGTTTCGCGCAGAAAAGCTTTGGTTGCCACTTTTCTTATACCCATTTCTTTACCTACCGATGTGCATCATCAGCATATTGCCACTAAATTAGGTTGTACAAATATTCATCAAGAAGAGACTGACGGAAGAACACACAGCGAACCACTAGTAAGGTTGGTTCATCCGTCCAGGATCCTGTAATGTAAAGACTGCTTTGCTTGCTTGGATGTTTTATGTGCGTCCAGCTTTCAGTCGTCAAAAATCAGCCAACATATCGTTCACTATTGATGGTACAACTCACCTTTCTATTGCTAAACCCATAATCCCAGTGACTGAAGGGTTTAGGAACACCGACACCAAAAGGCTTATACAGGACGTTTCCCGGGCCCATCTGAAGTAATGAACGTTGTACTATGAAACAGCGAAGGCTAAGTCTAATTGACTTGATGGATACTTTTTAGGACCAGAACACGCTAGCTCAGTGCCAAGCAAAAGTAGGGAAAACAAAAATGTTAGAGTGTTTTGTTTGGGGCCTCGCCAAATATGCTGGCTTCATTTTGCTGGCCAAAATGCAGCCTTGCGCATATATTTACAAATTGGCGCATGAAAGCGAAAAATCGCTTTTGCGAACCATAAATTATTCTTGAATAGTACGCATAAATCAACGGTCTAGGATAGCTATCTAGTAGAGCTGAATCGTTCACTCATCCAGACTAATTCCTTTACTGTTTCCTCAGCCCAGGGTGCAAATTCACATTACTGACCCCCTCACCTATGAACCAATGAGCAAAAATGTCCACTGTCAAGGACCACTATTCTCGCTGGATCTTGATGCATCATTAGAGAGATAACCTCCTCTAGGAAGGCCAAGATAAGCGTCCCACCAATGCCATATAACTATATGTCTCTGGCAATGAGTTCAGCAGTCCGACGAAAATCAACACCACCAACTTCTGCTTGTCCTTTGTATTATGTTGACAATTTTTGGAGGCTGTAAGTCTTGCCTGATCACCAAAGATGATTTTATAGCCGCCAGATAGCTTGAATTTTTGCGGACTGCCCACGACTTTGAGAAACGTTCGGCAATTGAATGATATGCAGCCCAATGGATATCGGAAGCATTCCCTTCTGGGTGCACAAATGTAGCCGGGACGGAAAACGGGACTAGAAAACTAAGCAAATACGGCTTACATGTATTGGTCTGAAACTGATGTGGTATGCAACCTCAACCTGTAGTTCTTATTACTATTGGAACACTTAGCGGAGTTGGTAGGGTCATAACACTCTTGCGGCTTTAGGATGACCAGAATTATTTTGACGACAACTTAAGGCAACACAGTAACCCTTAATACTTAAAGGGCATATGAGCCAAAACCAACGTGGACTGCTTCGTTGGTAAATGCAATTACCTACCCATTCTATGTGCACTATAGGAGGAGCTGCGTGTCCGTATTCATTATATTACCGCCAGCCCACCAAACTTTGCCGCTAATAGCTATAATAAACTCTCTCTAATTTGGCTTTTGGCCCGCTTGGGGCTTTGTGCGAGCAATTCACAAAGCCACAGGAACCGTGGCCCCATGATTCGTTTGGTTTGCTTACCTTACTAAATTGTCCACTAGTTTCAAGTACTTACCACATATGCTTACATTTTATATCCATGTCACTTTTGTTTAGGACGCGGGATCAAACCGAATTTGCTCACTCCAAGTTTCGTTTGCGATTATATTGAGATAGAGCGACTACACCAAACGAGAACTGCAGTATACTTTCCACTTATCAATTCAAGTTGATGCAAAGAATATTCTCGACTTAAATAAAATTGCCGTATGATGCTTTTCATGCTTTCAGTAGATGGACTTTGCGCCAAAAATGCCAACACTTCATTAATAAGGTGCCATATTGACTGTTCATGCTATCCAAGGTTTTCATAAGATAAGCTGCATCTCTGGACTATTGTTCTCTTCCACAGGGTCAGTGGATCCAGTTGCTCAAAATGGCTAGGTTACTTCGACTGGCACGACTTTTCCAGAAGATTGAACGTTATTCACAATACAGCACAATTATTCTCGGATTGCTTATGTGCATGTTCTTCCTGATAGCACACTGGTTTGCCTGCGGATGGTACTGGATAGGTCGGTTGGAACAGGAATCTTCGACTCTTAGGGAGCACAGTGAGTATGCCCTTTTCCTTAACTTTTTACCTACGAATAACCTGGACAATGTTCATAACACATGTTAATAAAGCAATCACGTTCTCTGGCACGGTGAAGTTTAGGCACGTTACACCGGTATGAGACTCAAGACACCCGGAATATACCTAGTCTGGAAACTTTCTCTCTGTTAAAACATTAACTACAAACCGTTTTTGCAGATGCATTTAAGACATGTGCATAAGATGTTTTATAACTGCTTGGTCTCATGTGAAAAAGTTGGAGGGATTTTGGTATTTTAATAATTACTGGACATTTTTACATGCCAGGCTGGTTGATGGAGCTCAGCAGACGGATGCATATGACCAGCATGAATGTTAGTGACCCGCAAGCACAACAGGCCTTTTACGTGTCCAGTTTGTACTTCACAACGACGAGCCTCACCTCCGTTGGATTTGGAAACGTGTCTCCCAACACAGTCAATGAGAAAATTTTTTCAATCATCACAATGTTAATTGGAGGTAAGTGGTGTCTGTATCCGAGAGCACCTAACGCTCAATCTTACTTGACTGGTAAAACCCGCTCACCTGTACTGTGCTTGTCCGCTGCTCATACCAAGGCGTCCAGCGTCCATCTTGTTTACCATTTTGTGGCATTTATTCTTATTTCGGCCAGGAGGTTGCAAATCTGCTGGACAGTTTCTACCCAACGCAAGCAGTTGGCATGCGATGGTTTTGCGTTCAAAACTTTCTCTCACAACACTAACTTGCAAGTGAAGTACGTACTACGGTGCCCTAGCGATAGTGATCCCCTCGATAAGATTATTGACTTTAAATTTCCACTGTTCATGAGTTTCTCCAACCTTCTCGCCAAACAGAATAATTAGTTCATGGCTACTGTTTTATGCAAAATGGACAGCCAACACACGTTGTCGGTAATGTGGGCGTTGGCAACGTATAGTGAATTCTGACAATCTTTCAAAAAGCGTAGAGGTTCAGAGGACAGACGGTTTCGAAATGCTCCATTTCATCCACGATGAGTTTACCGTTTTTTTTCAAGGCACGCCAAACCTGTTTTACTAGGGCTCAGATAGTGGAAGGTTCTTTTCATGGATTTTTAGTTTTCCACCCAAACGACTCATTTTTCCACCCCATTATTCACAGTTGTATAGACTTGATATCAAGTGCTGAAAAACAAATAAGTGTAGTGAATTGGGGACTGCTTGTGAGTTGTACCAAAACCCAACTAAAATCCAACCTAAGCCTGATCTTTTAAGTTGTCGAAACGAAATTGATGAAAAATGATTCTCAGTACATATCTGCTGGCAATTACATTTATGAGTGTAGATGTGACATGGCAGAAAATGGAGCGAAAACGACCGTTCGAACTTATCGAAATACGGGTTATTTATATCGATAGGAACGAATTGGTTGCAGAGGAGTAAGTGCTTGACGAAGGCAGCAACAGTGTACTTACATTTGTATATATGAGTATACAATTATATATCATTTTTATTGCGTGTTCGCATGTATTGACAAGCGCATTTCTGAGTAATATGACTTCGGTTTACTCACAAAGATAATGAAATTTCCTGACACATGCAACACGCTGAGAAAAGCACTGTTAAGTCAAGGTCCCCACTGATACCGCTTATAACTGTCATTTCGTTGCCGGTGTTGTACTAAAACTGAGCTTTTTCCGGAAATGTGCATAAACGCCACATGTTTTCAGTGGTTTTTGTGCGATCACGCCAGTGGGCTTCCAAACACCGGGTTGGGGTAATGCGGTAGATGAACGCCTTAAAAGGAGTGACTATATTTTCTGGACAGGTCGGTTAATTGACCTGCCAAAATATCAACTGCATGGACGAAAATGCATGCATAATTTCTGGTTGGCAGAATCCTGAAGATGGATTTAAGCTCACAGAGCAAGCACCATTATTGAGGTTGTGTTTAATTCAAGATGAATGTGGGAGAGGCCCAGAGTTAATTTTTCATTCCGTTAGGCAAGCAAATTTGACGAAAGTTGCATTTGTTGCAGGTGGTTTTTATAGGATTGGTCATTTATCGCTGATTTCCATGAGGATCGCTGGATGTGTGATAGATGTGACGAAGTAATTTGCGTGGCACCTTTTTCCAGGAGCATCAGGATCTCGCAAGTGCAGGGGCCGAGGAACTTGAGAATAGGGTGTGATACATGGACGCATTTCTTCACCCAAATCTCATCTGGTTGTGTCCCAATACACGAAGTAAATAGAAAAACACTTGAATAGCGCAAATGATATTCCTACTGAAAAGAAAACTAATCGAATAACTGAACCGATTTTATGCGCTTAACAACATGGTAGTTGGGCAAATCGAAACAACTCCGCAAACTGGGTATAAAAAGTGACAGCGATGTCAAGGTTTTGGACCTGTTTGTACCTTCCAGCCGAATATGAGACTTGTGCATCCAAATCTTTCTACAGCGACCAAAAAACGGCTGCTGCATAGAGGACAACACTGCAAAGTAGTTTGTATTTCAGCGCACTTGAATTCAAATGGCACTGAACACTTACTTTCAAGCAAGTTGGTGCTATTGTGCGACTCAACTAAAATCCAAATACATCAGTCATTTATGGTATTTTTTAAAATGAATGCACAAGTATGTATAATCGCGTACAAACATTATGGTATTTAAGTGCAAAATAAGAATGACTGGCCCCACGTGAGTATCGAGTAAAGCGAAACCGGTAGTAGTTAATCCAGAGTTTCCTTCGGTTTTAGGACTAGTATGTTAGAAGAAACAACTTGACTGGAACACCATTGCCAGTGCACAGCTGAAGACATCGTGAACGGGAAATTCAGTTGTATTCCATGTGAGTCCCTCGTCAAGACTAGCTTACTCTGTAAAAGACTACAGAATATGGACGCAATATGGACTCATAAGGCTGCCGAAAGACCTTCGTCTCGCCCTTCTTGGTGCTAATCAGGTGCGCGCATTTCCCGAAAGCCCGTCAAACTTGTACTCTACTTGAGCCCAAATTGCGCGAAATTCGACTTATTAACTCATCTGCATACCAAGTCGATTTCGACGGGAGGCTCACCTGGAACCCAGCAGTTAAAGAATAACATTGTAAACGAGAGATTCAGCTGGGTTCTAGTTGAGTCCCTTGTTAAAACCAAATTGGTATGCAGATTGGTGTATTAGTCCAATATAGAAAATATTTTTGTGATAAATTATCCAGTGTGGAGGTTGCAATTCATAGTGGTCCAGATGAAGGGAGCAGAATTTCAGTATGTAGGTTTACTTCACTCTACGGGTATGCTTTAATCACGTGAATAAAGAGATACTGATTTGCCGGGACATTCGCAAAATTTTAAGTAGGAAATCACACTTCATCGTGAGCAAAATGATGTGCCAGCGCACCGGGATCTTCAAACCACGATTTATTAATTCAGGACGCATGATGTGCTCTAGAGCCTTCATTCTGCTTACTTCCAAAGGGTGATCGACGTAAAGGAGACGCTGTAAGAGACGCGTGCTATCAGTGCCGCAGATTGTGACTTGGGCAGCAGTCTGCCCAGCTACCTTTATCAGAAATATGGGACAAATATAGTCAAGGGGATTGAACAGGGCTGATGAAAGACGGTCAACAATGAGTGGTTCCTGTAGAAAGGCTGATTATGTGCAGCTTTTATTCACTACTTTTTAAGGTTTGCTTTACTCATATAGGCCCATTTCCGTTTGCTCTTGCTACCATCTTCATTTAATCATTTTGTTGCGGCTGCCTCGGAAGAAAGCACTATACCGCGCTTCCGCTTGAATTGGGGGTCACCAGTATGGCAAATACTTCATCGTACTGGGCCTTGAAATCTGCCCCTCAGGCATTATCATACCACTGTAAAGCTGTTGTACGCATGGTAGTTTCGAGAGAAAATAATCTAAATTGAGTTAGCTCATATGGAATCGATCATGTGCTGC
This sequence comes from Clonorchis sinensis, assembly GCA_003604175.2. Taxonomy (NCBI): domain Eukaryota; kingdom Metazoa; phylum Platyhelminthes; class Trematoda; order Opisthorchiida; family Opisthorchiidae; genus Clonorchis; species Clonorchis sinensis. Next base: position 184,499,358 of record CM030369.1, on the reverse strand, counting down.
CACCTAGTGTATTGTTGTCTGGGTGTTTCGACGCCACAACAAAAGCCAGACCAAGCAGGGCTGTAAGGACAATATTAGTGATTGTGTATGTGTATTTAACTCCAAGAAGCCTCCGCTGATTATGCACTTTACTAAAACGAAAAATGTTGGAACGGCTAAAACTATTACGTTGGGAGCATATCAAATGCAAGATATTGAGGAGTCGAGCTCAGCTCTAAAACTATATTAACACATACAATAGGCTCAGAGACTTGTTCATTCACGCGTCGCTTCATTAAGATTGAGATCAAGTTCTTTAGTAACAAGATCTTCAATCTGGTTAGAAGCCCGTCCAGTTATCACCCGCCGTGATTACCAGATAACCACAATTCCTCACCACTTACCTTGCTTGGACATTAAAAAGAATACAAGAGCCCCGGTAACGCACTCGGGGGTGCAGCTGTCACCCTTAAGGGGAATAATCCTGGATCAGCCGTGACACCAAAATGAGGCATTCCAGATAATATCATCAAACCTGATATTTAAATCCATCTATCAGGCTTATGATGCGGCCCTTCATGGTACATGACACAGTGGCAAATAGAACTAGTGTAATGAGCAACCTTGTCGTACTTCTTATATAAATCGAGACCGAGTGATTAATAACACTTCACCCCTACACAGGCTGTGGTTTCGTGGCTAGAATACCTAATCGAGTTGCTGAGCCTGGGCAGCGTTGCATAAAATAACATTTCGAAACAAAATCAAATGCGTCAAACACAGCGCAAAATAATTGGACCACGTGATGGTAGGATGTCGTACACATACATAGTATGATGGTAGTCAATCCGAAATATCTTGTGCCAGGGAGCAGACTACGTGCTTGCACGTTTTATTTCAGCGACAGTGATACGGGCTGTGGTGCCGCAAATATCTTGATCAGTGTGACAGTTTGACTGGTGTCTGGGTCGTTGGCTAAATGCGTAACTGGTCGAATCCTCGTTCAGATTCAAAGTGATCCGATTTCTAAATTGAGCAAATTACATTCTGGATGAATGGAACAATAAAAAATCCAAATCATACCCCATTACTTTCAAAAGTGACTGCAGTCGTTCAACTAAGTCCCCTGATTAAATTATAGAATTCATTAGCCTTCACGTTAGCTTTTTCTATAAATCAAGCCTTAGAATTTTATTAGTTTAAGGTGGTATTACTTATCATTTCTGGTCTATCCAGTATCAAGTCAGTAAACATGGCTTTGCCGTGAAATTTAATACTACATACGAAAAAGGCGCCCATACGTTTGGTGAATTCGTCTCACTCAGAGAAAAAACGCATAGGGAATGGTTCTCGGGGCTGACTGCATCCTGTAGTTGGAACTTTCTAATTAATAATCATAGGACCAGTCTGGGTACATACACTTTTTTTCAATTTGGTGTACGGGCATCATTTTCCCCCGGATGCCAGAGAATTCCACGCAGGAGACTTTAGCGTTTTTGTTATCTCTAGCCGCACAAATTATTCCCGAGATTGTCTGACTATACACGTGATTAATCGGACAGTAGGAAGTATTTCCCTCCTGAACTTGGTTAACTTGCAGTTGTCTGCTATTTAGCGTTTTGTGTTCCTGACAAAAGGTATTAACAATCGATGTCATAGTCATAAATGCAAAACTTGTGAAAACAGCTAGCGTTTTAGGCGTTGCTATACAGTTATAAAAGGGGAGTAAAAGGATCTCAGTGAGTAAATTGGCAGTACTATATTTTCCTAGTTTTCAGAACAAATTTCGTTATATTGATTCTAGAGAACACTGTGACCCTATAACTGGTGCTTTGTGGATTGTGAAAAACCAGTCAACAGCAAGTCTTACGTAGACGCATGCCTAGCACTTAATGTCTGAACCGAACTCCCCGGGTAGGAGGGAATAGGAAATCCACGGCCAGAACTTAATAACATGACGGATAGTGTTCGGAACCGAAGCAGTATCAAGTTGTTCAAATGCTTTCAATCAACACCCACTGATACCTAATCAATTATTCGCATCAGTTAGTACATAACTGCACCGACCAGATAATTTTTTCTTGTATTTAAACCTATCTGATATCCGCGGCTTGCCGACTGTACGCCAAATTACAACGACTTTCTTATAGTTCGTTTGGGCTACATCTCGGGTTCGTAATCCCGGCCTGATTCATCCCCCCTTTTTTTCTTATCCTAGTGCGTTGCAATTGAATTTGGCTCGTGTGAAAACCTTAAGGGATTTGTGGCAACGTCAAATATTTTATTTCAACCAGGATGAAATAGTATACAGTTTAATTTAGTCGCTGGTACTTCTAATAACGTCAACCTTCAGCCATCTGACATGCTTCTTTTCCGAGCACTTAAATGTGCGGACCTGGTATCCTGCACACGATCGTCCGTTGTATACTGTTATCGACAAGGCTTACTAAAGTTAACTCACCCAAGTATCTTAGTTATTGCAACCACAGATTTCGTGGCACCCATGTTATCTCCAAAAAACCAGCTCTCACTAAACTGCCATACAAGTAATCCCGTGCTTATTAGCAATGCATTCATTGGAGTAAATCAGGCCTGACATCCAGGTTGACTGATCCCGACGACACAACAGAATTGATCATGAATCGATCACTTCAGGAACAATAAAATGTATCTTGATTGCCAACCATATACCTGTGTCTAACTTGGGCTTGTTAATTTCATTACCTACCCTTAAATATGGCAAAATCGGACTACGGGAACCTTTTTTCTTTCTGGGGCAGATGGATCAGTACTTTTATTTCAGCTAAACGTCCTTATTTAACTACTGCTTTGCTAGAGAATTTAGTCATTGCGAACATACCGAGATACTTTTTAGGACTAAACTATCCATTTTTGACCCCGCTGCACGAGCTATGAACAATTACGCCCATCCCTCAAACCTGGAGCTCACTCGAATATTTGCCCGGTTCACCCAGTTTAGCATGAAAACCGATAATGAGTGTAGGTTCATGAAGGTTAGATGCTCCAATAAACTCTGAAGATCGGACGCGGTGAACTCTAGAGAGGCACATTACACGTTTCGACACAATTAGTCAAGTGACAATATGATCCCACTTCCGGATATGCACATTTGAAGCATACTCAAGCCTATGGGTTTTTTTATTTATGCTCTACCTGAGGGTCCGCTGTTGTGATAATCATTTGCACAACCTGGGTTTCTTATTTGAAACCGGTTGGTTTTATTCCAACCTATTCCCTAATGATAAACACGTTTGTCACAGCCTTTCAGAAGCTATGGCGTTTTTAAACGGTGTATTCAAAACCATACATTACCCCTACATCCTTAAAACTAGAAAGTTGCGCACGTAAAATCACCTAAAATGATTAAGTCACTGATTTTATACACGTTTAGCTAGTTTCTGCATCAGGTATCGCACTTGAACCAAGTAAATATGCCTGAAGCACGGGCGGGAGTTGTGCATCTCATTGAGGTTTATACATCAAGCGGAATGTTAATCTAGCACTTATACAAAAAAGAGAATCTGAGCCTTGTCCAAACCTGACTGCTCTATTTTTCAATCGATTCACCACATGGTGTGAAATACGACGTCCCGTGATTTTAGGTAAAAGAGAAGCTGCTGAATTGTGAAGTTCTTTTTCGAAGAGTTCCTATACATTTCCGCTTTCTGGTGTGACATGGAATTGAGCAATACATAATTAATCCTGACCTACATTTTCGCTTTATTAGACGGATTTCGATCGACTTGATAAACTGGTTACAAGACTGCTCAATACCAAAATCACTACATAGTATACGTTTCTTTCGCTTCCAGATGCATTTGTAAAGCATGCCACATCAATGATTGTTTCCAACTTTGACTGCATAAACGCAGTACGGCCTTCTGTTTTAATTGTTGAGCAGTAATGCAGAAGCAGATTCATAGTTGTCCACTTGGCTCCAAGCTATCCATTCTTCGGCGTACCGATGGCAGTTTCAGATAAAGTTTTTTTAGAAACTGACATGTAGGACAGCAGCACGGGATTTTAATTTATATATATATATATATATGGCTAACATGTGGCCGTGACCGCACAGTCCGAAAAGTTGCCTTATACGTCGTTTTCTTGATAAAAGATGGTAGTTGTATGGACTATAACACTCAAAAGTTCAGGGGTGCTCTTTCCTTTGTCTAGACACATAAGGGTGTTTAACGGCTTTTAGAATGCATTTTTGGAACTGAGTAGTGTTGCGCCATTAGGAACACGAGTTTAGTAACAGGAATACTCAAGTCATTTAGGAACTTCCTACAGCTTTTTGATAACAGATCAATCTTGCTAGCTGCACCTTGGTGACAGGCCGCAGACAGTCCCACCCTCAAAACAACAAAATCAAATAAATGTTAGTGCTTTAATGGTGGATGTTTGAAACGATTGATATCAGCCTACGCACTGATGCAAAGAGATGACGTCCGCTGTAATGCGGCTTCAACAAGCTATCTTTGTTCTTTAAGGGACACTACGGAGAAGATTGCTGAAAAAGCCTAGGAGAGTTTTCAGCTAATTCTTGAGTAGAGTGCTGGTAGAATGAAGCACACTGTGATATCTCAGAGAACGTCTCCATAATAACAGCAGTCGGTCTTTGTTCAAAGCATTCACTTGAAGGATATCATACACGAGAGATTCAAAGGGTCTCCTCTTACGAATAAACTGGTTTGCAAACGAGCGTGCGTTGCGAAGTTTTCAGCCTGCTGAGGAAAATTCGCACTTTGCCGATGCACCTAAACATGATTCCCACGCTGCTGCCCATCAGTGAGATAGGCTACTGGGAATCAGGCTAAAAGTAGGCTGTGAACCACAGAAAGGATGACGAACAGGTGGGGCCAAAATGGACATGTATGAGTAAATGACGAATTTTATGAACTGGTTCGGTGAACCTCAAAATGACAATGTTGATTGCAGAATGACGATCATAATGATAAAAATTTGTTATGGGTCAATAAAAAGATACCGAGAATTCGGGACCAAGCCTACTACAACCGGGTTCAGTTCAACTCGTACGTGTCATCCACCGGGATAATTCCGTTGATAACGTTGAATTTGACAAGGGGCGTGCTTGCGGTTGGGGTTGGGATGAGTTTGCGGGTGGTAGTGGATTTGGAGGTGGGTGTGATAGGACTGGCAGTCCCGCGCGTCTGGAACAAAAGCTCGACCTTTCCCTTCGATTCAGTTGTTGGAACTGAAAAACATTATGGTACATTACGAGGCATCTTCAAGCAACCTGTTGTCGAGCTAACCCCAACGTATCCTTGGTGTCCTTCTCCTCAATACAAAACCGGAACCGTAAACATTCGGTTCAACGACGTTAATGTACTCTTTTCGACTGAGGTTATGTGCAAGAAGCACCACAAAGTGTACATTTCGCTTGTTTTTTGGGTAAAGAAAATCCAGCTACTTGGCTCGATTTGAGTACATGCGTCCAACACTATTTTTTCATTTAATTGTCAAAAAATGTTTTTTTCTTAGAGTGCAGCTGACGAGATAAAAAAATGTTGGCATTTTTCAGTTTGTGCACTCTTAGTTTGCCTTGAAACGAAATGGGAAAATCAACTGTTTTCGATTTTGAACGGAATAAAATGGGGTGAAATCACCTAGAGAAATATGTTGAGATGGGAAAACACCTTATCTGTTACTACAGTTTGAATAAAGACTGTCTAAAGCTCCAAAGGAACAAGGCATTGTCTTGCAAAAAAGGCAATTTCGGATCATGATACGAAGGTAAAATGTGACGTACGTGAGGCCTATGTGCGAATTTGTGTAAATATGCTTTTGCGGTTCCCCAATAGTTACATCCCAAACTCAGTGATGCTAGGCTGACAAAACTGTACGCTCCCAGTACAGCGATGCCTTTGCACTGTTCACCAAACAAGCGCACAGATCTGGTCACCTAGTGCGCCAACTGATCAAATTTTAGCACTCATTGAATGCAGCTTTTTTACCACTGGGTCTCTACGAGTCGCTTTGTTATTTGTGAGGAACAACACAAATTATGTATCACCACATGGTTATTTTCAACTCTGCGTTAACAGAATCAAAGTATCTAAAGAGAGATGTGAAATGGTGTTTGAGATGTTTGCGGGATATGTATTTTCTTCATATTCACACCACTCTCGTTTGAACGGTCGTCCTCCTGTTCTGGCGTAATTATTCCGATGAGTCCACACCAAAGGGAAGCACTGGACTCGAGTTTCGCGGTTATTAGAGCTCATCAGCAATGCATATCCCATGGCCGTGACGGGATTTGAACCCCTGACATCTGACATGCAAGGCGAGTGCGTTACCACTACTCCACCAACACACGTTTGATGCATCTGAATTTTCACGTCTGAACAGGCGAACGTGTTCACACTTGAGCGATGTGATTGGTGTGCGCGACCCATCGAAGGACGACCCAGTAACTGTCCTGGTTGTGACGATCGACTGACCCGCCAATCAGGATTTCCCAGTCAGGTAGCGTCACACAAGCTTGAAACCCACTGGGTAACATTTTTGGTTTCAGGTCGGGTTTTGCGGGATATGTATTTTGTTGATATTCACACCATTCTCGTTTGAACGGTCGTCCTCCTCTTCTGGCGTACCTAAGGTGTTGACAGTCACGAAGAACAAGCACATTGTCGTTGAGTCTACTCTGGTCATCTATAAATGGCGTATCCACAACGTAGCTAACTGCAGCAGGTCACTGCATCAGCAGGTCACTTTGTATCTTGGCTCAGGTGAACTCATGTTAACGGATGCAACTGCAAAGCAAACGAAGCCGCCTGATAAGTTTGTCTCTTATCCTTTCGCCATTAACGGGCGCACTGAACTATTGTGAATATCATACATTAATTTTCAAGTCGTCGGCCTCGTGATACAGTAAAGTTGACTGTTTCATGTTCCCCATTATAAAATTTAATGCCTTTAGCAATTTATGCTATGTCTATCGATTTCAGCACTTATGCACGCCGCCGTTTTTGGAAATGTCACCACACTGATTCAGCGAATGTACGCCAGGCGATCAGCATATCAGACAAAAAATCAGGATTTGAAAGACTTCACTCGGGCACATCACATTCCAAAACCACTCAAACAAAGAATGCTGGAGTTTTTTCAGGCCATGTGGGCTATCAATCGTGGAATCGACAAAGAAGCAGTGAGTCATTTTACGATGCTACGCTAGCTATAACTGAAGCCGTTTGATTTGTAAGCCTCATCCCCAAACACCAGAGCTGCTGCTCAAGCTGGTTAGGCATAATAATCAAGAAAGCATTCATCTAGCATACACTAAGCAGTGTGGATCCGTTGTTATACAGATGTATAATTTAAACCTGAATGACTTCAGCCCAGAGTGTAATGCAGTGTTCTGTCATAGTCTAGAGCAATATAGTTACATTGTTAACCTTTTCTTTTGCGGGTGGGTGGGGAAGAATAGCCCTACTTATAAGTGTGATGTTTGACTCAGCATTTTATTCTCTTTCGAGGTAGCAACCACATCCTGCTCCAGTGATTCTGGTTGTTAATCGCTTTATCCGCGCGTTGTGTACATGGCCAGTATTCGCCAAACAGTGAAACTTGATGAATACATCTGTCTGTTATGCCTTATCTTCGAATTGCTTTCAGGTGACACAGTTGGAGAAATACCGAAAAATAACCCCGAAAAAAGCAAATAATGTCTGAACTTACAGTGCCAGTGGTGTACAGAAAATGGCTAGTTGGTGGTGAGATCACACGCCCTCAGCCAGAAACCGACTAGACATCGAGCAGATTAGTCTGTCCCTGAAAGGCCCAGCTCATTCTAACTATCCTTTTAGTTGAGCTTTAATAACATGACAATGGTGCAAATGGTGCTACCAAGATGTCAAAGTACACTTTACGGTAGCAAAAATCAAGCGCAAGCGTACTGCTGGTAGTTTACAGACCACGTCAGAACGAAACTCACAAGACCAGAAAACTCATCTTCCTGCGCCTCACCCAGTGTGTGTTGGTCTTTCTGCTTGCGTAGTTCTAGTGGAACAGGATGTTTTGAAGCACATTACTTCCTCCTTTGTGAAGACGAACCGGTTAATGTTTTTCAATCATACATGGACACCCCCTCTGTGTTCAAGTGGAAAAACGGCTGACAAAACTCGGAGACATGTCTACTTTGCAAACCCTAAGTAGGGTGAAACTGACTGCTTCAGAGTTTTCAGCACCCTTATGCGTAGCGTATTCCTGTGTTCCTCCATGGTCCTCATCACGAAATTTTGGATACCCACTTCACCATGGACCTAATTTCTGGCCGAATTTTGCGTCCGAAAGATCAGGGTTTTATCTTTAATTTGGTCTAGTAGTGATCTTGCCCCATAACACACCGTCGTTGAGTTAACCGTGTGCTTGCATTCCAGCCAATTGTAGTAACGGGCAGCAGCACTGTCCAGAATGACAATACACTAGCTGATTTGTTCTTGGAAAGGCAGTCAACCAGCGGGTGTTAAAAGAAATTTGTTGTAGTGTCATTAAATTATATGCCTTAAATATTAAATATATGTTACGTTTCAGCCTACTACAAAAGATCAGAATAGAGCATTAAGTGATTGAAAACTGAAGAAGGCCGTTTTGTTTATAATTAGTAGTAAGCTTCCAGCAATTCGGGCATGCTAAGTCTCCAATTTGATATGAACTGATGCATGTGATAAATCTCTGACGGACTTTTTTCAAGATATCGCTTCATTGAGGGAAAAGGCAGGAACTAACCTATTGTAAGGTCCAAATGAATATGCAGGGAGGAAAAATGCAATGATAAATTTAGCTGTTTGATATGCAGTCGTATTCTAACCTCTGTTATATGTTATATATAATCGTTTTCGGTCGCTCAGTATACAATTTGAGGTCGAACATCACGGTAATCGTGTGAGTTTATCACAGTTACGATTCGACTGTTCTTTAATTGTGCGCTATCTGAAAAGACATCAAAGCTGAACTATGAAAGATGTATAAATGCTGCAATGTTTTTGTGTGCTGTCATGAATATTTCCCGAGTAGTCCGCGGAACACGTGGGGGTAATGTATTTTCCTCAGGTTTTTTTTATAACTAAAAAACTGACGGTTGATAGGTCACGTTTTGTGCAAGTTTCTGCGTCTGGACTGTTTATGTCTGGACTGTTTATGTTGTCGAAAGTGGAACTTTCAAGAAGAAAGTCAGTACAGTTCGATACATGTATGTATAATCAATACATGGTCAATATATGATCTAAATGCCAGCCCGCATCCAAATATTGAATACTTATGACGATAAATTCATGGTCAGTTTTGTCCCTTGCGAATGGCAACGCATACGTATCTAACCGTCATTCGATGGTCAAACTCTTCGGGTGGCTAACTGGGAGTTTTTCTGCAATACTGTTTTTACTTACTGCTTCCCCTTGAAAAATATTCAACAGATTACGCTGAAGCATTTGGTGCGCCTATGAAACCCGTGCTATCGGTCTGGCGTAATCAAAACAAGGTGCACAATTAGGCGGGCACAGAAGTAAATATTCCCTTCGCTAATATGGCCAGGTTGTCACTTCACGTGGACATCTTTGGACTGCCGTTTGTCCGACACCGTGTCTACATTTAACGGGAACTTATTGACCTAAACTTTTGTGTGCACACGTTATCTGCAGTGGTAGCCAAACATGCTGCGACCAAACTTCATCCTCCACAAAATCCAAAATGGTCCTAATTATTCAGGGCATAAGTTTCATGTGTTTACATCCCACCACGTAATAGAGATAGCAATAAGCACCCCTGCATTTTAAAAATGGCCAACGGAATTTTCCAGCAAAAATTATCTTTAAGCAGTGATCCAAAATTATAAGAGGCAAACTTTTGAACAAAGCATTCCTTCGCACACCGACAATCAATGAGCTCCATTGACGAAGGTTGGCCTCCAAGTAAGCGTCTGACTATCAGGTTCTATAGACCGTCTACAGAGAAGCATAGCGTCTAGCAGATTATGTTTCAAATCAGAGACGAGCTTATTCGCGCATCTTTCTAAAATACAACTGAATATCCCTTCGAAGAAAACCGGTGCGATGTATATTTTCTGGGAACTTGAAGAAAACACGAGGCGAGATTAGCAAGACAATGAAATTCCCGACCAAACAAAAAGGTCCATAATGCATTGTTCCAAAAAGGATATCGGAGTCCAGCTCATTTGTTAAACTTCTAAAGGTGATACTATCCCAGAGGCAGCTAAACTATGAAAGAAGTCCCGGTCTTTGTCTCGCCATTCATCAGGGAAAGAACACTTAGGCCATTACGTGCATTTCCCAGTCTTTAACAAAGTTTGGTTGAAGGAACGTTGTCCAGTATGATATACACTGGTTTTGGTCTATGAAGACGTTAGGACAGGTGGTAACATTAACCTAGACATCGCCGTGTCTTCTGCTTGAAATCTCTCAGGAGATTATAAAGACATACTGATCACTCGAAAATTTCCCCAGATCCGAAATGCCTTCTAGTTTGAACCAAGATGCCCAAAAAACTCCCATTAGGTTTTCTTTCATTTTGGAACCAAAGGGATATCCTGTCGCTCTCACTGTGCACATGTTTGTTCTTAGGGAAGTCATAAAAAACTAAGAATACGAGTTTCAATACTAAAGCTAATGAACATAAAATAGAAATATGGGAAAAACCAAATTGGTCACACATCGTCTGACGGTGCAAGGTTGTCAGGAGAAAGCGATTCACACGGTTGACTATCCTATGCTCACTGCGTGACGGAGAGTTGCTGCAGCAGTCTGGTGGTCTGATGGAGGCTTCGTTACTGTGCTCCGAACAACAAAACAATGGGGATGTTCTATGAGCACGCCTTGTTCTGAAAGCAACGCAACCAGAGGGCGGCCCTTCCAATGGTCTCCCGGCAAGCTTGTAGGTGGGGCACGCTACAAACCGTCAACCAAAATTTCATGAAACACGTAAAGTTTCCACTGAGTTTTGCGACACAAACTTGGTGCCAATTGTATCCCATAAGTAACTTATAAGTTGAGTAGCTTAAGGAGCTTATGACTTGTGTCAGACCAAAAATCCACCATGTACTACCGTGGGAATGTTGCATTTCGCAATGCTCTCAGGGTAATCGGTAAAACGTAGAAACATTTGTAGAAACAACCTGCCGAAATATTCAGTTTTAGTGAACTTTTAGTGAATTGCTGCAAGACACAGAGCTCATTCAGGAAGATGGGAAGATCCCGAATCCTTGAGTTTTCATTAGCTGTCTGCATTTTTCCGTCACCGGTTCATACCCTGTCCTACACCAGTTTTTCACCAACAACTGTTTGTAGATTGTCGTTCCTTCGACCCAAAATGATCGCTATTACAAGTTAGGGTGAAACGAGTGGTGATACCGCATATTGGGCATCTACTGAGTTCATGTTTGCGACCAACAATGAGGTGTCTTATTCAGAAATCGTGGTACAACGCGTCGAGTTAACGGATTTCTTACGCCCCAATCAATCACACTAGTCTTGTCATTTAAGAGTTTTTACTCCGTCTTAATAAACATTCGTCCTAACTAACAAACTGAGTGCTAATGTGAGAAATACTGATTGCAGGACCGAAGGGCAAATTTGATGAAACCAAATCAACCAAAACAAGTTACGTGTTCGACAAATCAGGAGAGCAGCGTGCACAAATAAAAAAAACATAAAGCGGAATCAAAACAAATGGACGTTTATCTTGATCTCCATACTTGAAGAATAAGTAGATCAAAATCATAGCACATGCAGACGCAAAATAGGGAAAGGAATTTCTGCGAACATAATAACCTGTGATGGGCACGATCAACCGGCCTGTCGAACTAAATTCAATTTATGCATTGCTGCATTGAGAAGACCAGACTTAAAGATAGTCGGGTCCACAAACCTAGAAGCAGGAAACACCTTGAAGTCACTTTCACGAAGGTCATAACAAAATGAAACCCAGAGAGGTCAAGGATGTAGATCAACCGAACACTTACCAGTGAACGAGAACAAAAAAGCCCATCCCAATAATCACATTGTCAGTAGTTTATTGGTGTATTTTCATGGACAAAATTATACGTGGATGCATATCCTAACCGGATTCTTCACTTCCACCTTGGTTGCCAATCACATAGTGCAAGAGTTTGTTTTCAAACACAAAGTTCTTATCTTATCTGTACAAGATAAGTATTAATAAGTGGGAACATTATGCAATAGGAAAAGCAGGTCGCCAAAAAGTAGGCAAAATGTTTACCTAGCTTTGTGAATGTATCTGATACCTCTACTGGATTTCTTGCTTTGTGAAACCCACAATGTTCTACTCTTGTTACTTAAAGATAATTCGTGAAAGGCAATCAAGTGGGGTCCCGTTTGATTGGGATAGTGCCTTTCTGGGTGGGACGTTTTTCAGTAAGTACGTGATCATTAAGAATAAACAAGACGGAAGTGACATGGGTAAACGCTTCCGTCTCACTGAGAGTGAACAAACACCAAAATTTCCCTGCCATAGATTCAGTATGCCCTACCGACTCATCCGTTCTTTTGTATTATTTTAGTTGCCGATCCGTGTATTTTAGTATTTTAGATTTTAAATGATTTCGGGGTGTTTCTGAAATGCTAATAAATGAAGTAGAGTCGCAACACGACCTCAATAATCGAAATCTATAGAGGAAAACTTTGATAGCTCAGGTAGCCCGGATGGTGGTTGGCTTATTCGGTGAGCTGATTTAGTGTACCGCGAGGCAACAACACAGCAACGCAGGCAACACAGCATCCCGCAAGTAATCGGTTCCCATTTGCAAATTCCACACTTTCCTTTAGTAATCAGGCAGTAATTCTAGAGCAGAAAGGAGTAGATTGATTGGGTCAATGCACGATACAAATGATACTGGTAAACGGTTTCATAGGTGAGGCGTTAAGTCATATCAAAATTAAAAAAGGATTGCCACATGTTTTGAGTGGCACAGTGACAACAAATATCTTGACCACTTAGCAGAATCTTCGACAGTCGAAGGTCTTTGATTATTATTGGAAACAAGCTGGCATACTTGGGCTGTTAATATGGGAACCATGTGACCACCGGCGGTCCAGAAATTTCAATTTATTGTTAAACTCAGCTTGACTATCTAACCAATATTTAGTGATGGAATCACTTTTTCTTGATGGTCACTGATCCCTCGGTAGTCTTGGATATTTCAAAGCTCTGGAATCTGACCTCATATTACTGTAGTCTTGCGGTTGAAATCCAAAATGCTTGCTTGCTCTTAAATTGCCTTAGCTGCAGTCAGGTCGCTTTTAAATTCTAGTCTCACATGGGATTTATTTGCACTTGGCGTAAAGGCCCTCTGGGATATACAGCTTAGCCATATTTCTGTGTCATACTTAGCAGAACGCAGTGTAGGCATCTTCAAGCGTTCAACAGCCTCAGGCGTTTTGGATTTACTCACTGAGCTAAGGCATATTACCTACTGTATTTGGGAACTTCTGCGCAAGGACCCCAAAAGCAGCATGATGGCAAAAGAGTACACGGATGTGCATGTGTTCATTCAAGTTTCTATGCAGCAGGTTGGCTACTTCTCATTATCTATAAACGGCGAAAAAAAGGTCTCTGACTATTAACTGGTGAACCGTTTTTTCGGGTTTTCAGATCATGCAATCATTTCCGGAGAATGTCAGAGGGGATATTGCTTTGCACTTGAATCGAGAAATGCTATCACTCTCCATGTTCAAAACAGCCAGCCCCGGATGTCGGAAGTGTCTAGCCCAAATGATCAAAACCCGATTCGCTACACCAGGCGAATATCTGGTAAATCGTGGGGATCTCCTGCGTCATATTTATCTTGTGTGCAGCGGATCACTGGAAATATTGGATGTACAAGGAACTGTGGTTGGCCTGCTAGGTAGGCTAAATATTTTATTTTATTCCTCATGACAGCGTCTTCTAAAAATTCCACATATTACCAACAGCATATGATACTGTAATTTTAATGTGGCGTAAGATGCCCTTAAACGCAAGAGATCAAACGACAAACGTTACTCTTACATTCAAATATACTACTTTGATTGATACTTATGTCAACGCAGTAGCTCAGTTCCTGTTGAGTAGAGACACTGAACAACGGGACCTTGATACACACTATGGAAAAGGGCACAACGTAGAGTGCGTTATCCCTTTCTGACGTCAAGTCAACAAAACCATCACTGAGTGGCAGTAAAACTAGCCACCCGGATTAAGCAATCAGTAAAATTGAAGCCGGGAATTAGGTAAACGTAGCGTGCGGACATACTTTGATAATGCAGATCTCCGGCTTTCTCCATGGCAAGAAGTATTCTGTTTTGTGAAATCCCCAGGAAATTGTTTGTTCAATGCGTAATATCTTTGTTAATACAACTGGATTTCTAGACAGTTATCTGGAACTTCACTCAGGTCTCGTCAGCTATCCCGTCCACACTCATAAAGACCTATACTCTTCTTTCTAATAAAGTTAAGGCTAATTTTTAAGCACCAGCTAGAAACAAGTCTATGTTCCCATAGGGTGTCTTCTGGGGTCAAACCCGGTCAAACCTCTTGCAACCAGATTCGAGCAGTTGACAGGTTACTTACAATAAATAAAATAAAAAACGCTAGATAGGACATTACTCGTCATGAACAGTAAGGAACAGGCTGAACACCTGCTTTCTGTTTTTAACACTGCATCAGCACATTTTACCTGCTATTAAATTCCAAACGTGACAGTAAAACTCCGTTTTTCAACGTTTTATAATTACCAAAATATCAACACAATTACGTCACGCTCTGTGTAACAGAAAGCCGCACATTGTAGACGACGGACGAACTTTACATTTTTCCTTTCAGTTCACAAAGACCATGTTATGGGCCTTGCTTTATTCTGTAGAGCAAGGGAGATATGCACGGCGGATTCACTCTGGGAAGGAGAATAAATTGCTCCAAGATGCATTTTAGTTGATAATTGCCCTGATCGCTCCATCAAAAACCATGTCGTCTAGAAAGATGAAGCCGAGGCCCCATACCAGTATCGAAAACTGAATTTATGATGATTTCCTCTAAGTTTATGGCCATACTTGAAAAGGCATCTTGGCCCGGACTTATAATGCAGCAGAATTGCGTGCAAATAAGTACATAAGCCTGTCAAACTACCAACTTCGGTTTCAAGAATGATTCATCCAGCGTTCCAAATCGCCTGTTAATTGCAGCGGCACATATGGGTAGAGCTGACATGAAGCCTGAAACACAAATAAACTATCACATCCTCGAAAAACTTCATAGATATCAACTGACCTCAACTGAGCTCTGCTCAGTAGGTCGATTGCCAGGAATCGGATCGACGCTCAACACACCTGCCACAGAGATTGCGATTTCTAAAACAGTTCTATATAGTCAAAAGAGCCTGAGAGTCGCCCCGAAACTGCCTTGGCTCAATTGGCTTTTTTTGTAATTTTAGAATATCAATGTAAACTGCAATGCATTATGTCTGCTACTTGTTTTATGGAAGAACAAAATGTGTCCATTCCGTAACTCTGATGCTCCTTCTCCTTTGTTCAAGAGAAGTCTGGGAGCAGAGTGGTTAACAATTAGAGTGATCTTTGGACTGGGCCTTGCATACCGAAACAGGAATATTGGTGCTGGAGCACGCTGTGGATAAACAATTACCCAGAAGAGACAACACAAAGACTATAATCTGACGTTTGCGGGTAGAGCAACTAAACTGTTTTGACTACACCATAGGGTTGGTGTAAACCAATATGAGCAAAAATAGAATTTTTGATCCACCAAAACAATCGTTCCCGGGATAATACGTTGATTCAATTGCTGAAGTCCCAGGTATTTGCTTGAACTCCGTAGTTCGTGGCAAACTGTAAAAACGCCAAATTTCTAACTAGTTTGTCCATCGCGTAGATTAGAAACATGCCATGCAACGAAGGTTTTATTTTTAGTAAGTTGATTCATATTGTTCTTTGTAATTATTTAGAACTCCATTGTCGTTTTTTCGCGTATTTTGGAAACGTTCGCTTGAAGCTTCTGCATTGCCACTATCAAGGTTTGGGCGATAATGCATGGTGCTAAAAAATATCAATTGTTCAAACTCAAAAAGGTTATAACGTGTGCTTGCCATTTGTGGTACTGTCTGCTGCAATCAACATTTTCCACATTATCGGCTCACACATCACCCACAAAAGTCCACACTAGAATTAATGTGCTGCATTGCGGTCCTGTAAACAGAAGATAAAAAAACTATACACTTTCAGAGGATTGGAAGAACAGCGTTGCAGAACATCAATTATACTACAAACGGAGTAGTTCACTTTCCGAGCTCATATAAATTTGAATGCAAAATGTGTTTTAGAAATTTCGAGCTGTCCTATAATAATCTTGTAGAACTAAGGCTTACATTTTCGGAATTCCGATTATGCCGCTATGGGAATAGAAACCTGCAGGAAAGCAAACGTTCTCATTGATTTGCTCAATATTACAAAAGTCTTCTCATGGGGAAACGTAACAATCCTTGGTAATAAAGCTGGAGAAACGAAGTCGGTGCACAGTAAGAATTTGTTCCATATTCACCTAAAGGAATCCGTTCTGTAGCATTCTTTTCGTAGGAAGAATTTCATCACTCTGACATTTTCCCTTATAGTTTTCCCACTTAAGTGTTTTACCCTAAGTCATCGATCCTACGTTGTGCTTTCAATAGGAAATCACTTGCCGAAAATGGCCACTACAGTATTCAGCAAGGTTTTTAAGTGAGACAAGAAACCGCCTGAATAAAAGAGTCATACGCTTTTGTGTTCTGTTACAGTCCAAAAAAAGATTTTATTGGAAATAAAGAAGTTAAACCAGCTGTTTATATTCTTTGTGAATAACTCCTGTTTCAGGGAAATGTGATATATTTGGAACGGATATAGATGAGTTTCCAAAAATGGGTTTTTCTGCCTATGACGTCAAATCGCTCACTTACTGCGAACTTCAGTGTGTTGCTCTGGACCCACCGTTCCATCAACTTCTTGAACAATATCCAGTATTCCAAAAAGAGTTTGCGGCAGCTCTACACACAGAATTGTCTTTCAATATCAGGGAAGGCTACGAGGCTGTGGTAAGCTTCTTCCGATTTTTACCTTGTGATTATTTGGAATCTTCAATTAAACGTCTACTTTTTGTACAGAGTGGGCATTTCATTACAAGCATTTTAAACGGAATTATGGCATGAATTCCACCTGAACACATGATATGTCGCGGTGTTCCTATACCTATTTCAGTTTAGTTTTGTAAAAAAAAAAAAGGACAGGATGAACATTGAGTAAATCCTCAATGTTGATCAGTGCCTGACTGGCTGAGATCAATATTCCTTAGTTCTCCACCGCCAGGAGTTTTCTTGTTATGTGTGAAATTATCCATCTACTTCGGCTTTTAGACTACTTTTGTGGACTATTCTTACGTCAGTATATATTGGTCGATCGTCTTCCTAAAATACGTGATCCTATTCTCCGATCTAGGTATATCCCACATTGATTATTTTTTCCTGTACAATAATTAGTGTTAGTTTTCTGAATAATCAATGCTCGCCTAAGTGTTACATTGTACGATTGCTCAAAGACTATGCGGTTGACTTACATGAGCATTGTACTTTCGTTTAGTGAAAGCTTGCTAATTAGCCTGCTTTTCGCTTGCTCGCGACAATCACAAGTCCAAGTTAGAACCCAGATCCATAATATCCAAATGTGCATTTGTAACCTGCACTGGCGGTGGAACTAGGTGTTTTCCACCTACCCAATCAAACAGTTAAACAGTAGCCTTTACATAGTAAGTTTGGATAGCCTGATACGACGGTGGGGCGCAAGAAGTGTTTTAGCATTTGACATGCACATGATGACTCTTTTGAATGTGAAATATAGTGCAGTCTTCTAAGCAGCTCTTTTTCTATACTCTTTTCTATGCAGCAGTGTTCTAATACAGCTCAGCGAACAAGATAACCATAATGCAGTGGCTGAATGTGTGAACAAACATCAATGACTATCTCCATCTAGCAGAATCAGGTGCTCCATTCCTGTCCGGCTTCAGAAATATAAATAATCTACTTGGTTCACGCTTCACTGAGCAACTGGCCTGTTCAGACGACATTATTTTCCTACTCACTAAAAAGATTCAGCATTACTATGCATTTGAATTTCCGTAAAAGGATTTGAAAACCTGCATCTGGTAGTTTACTGTATTTGATCTTCTGTAATCCTGTCCAACCAGATAACTTGTACCTTAAAACTAAGGGCAATTAAGCACAATGAAACTATTACTCAATCGATCGTCCCAAACAGAGTAACTTCGTGCTTTCCGGCTGCGCTGCCCACCTTGCCAGTCGACATCATGTCTTTTCTAGAAAACAACGCGATATAGGGCAAAATGTGCTTGTGCCGGACAAGATCATATTTGCCGGTCCTGTGAACAGTGGACTCGGATGTTTATGCTCTTTAACTGACTCTACTACTGCGTTGAGTCATCGTAACTTTAGTGTCCTCATTGACTATCCACCGTGGTGAGCTTTGTGCCTTCAAATTCCTGTGATTCCGGATTGTGTCTCGAACACTCACTCAATATAACCCAGGTAACTATTGATTTATTTGCCTTTATCTCAGCATTTTGATCACCCACACCA
Source organism: Clonorchis sinensis (assembly GCA_003604175.2). NCBI lineage: Eukaryota > Metazoa > Platyhelminthes > Trematoda > Opisthorchiida > Opisthorchiidae > Clonorchis > Clonorchis sinensis. The sequence goes on along the minus strand of CM030369.1, from coordinate 184,480,697 downwards.
ATGATCGATTATACAGTTTTTATTCCTACAAGGCAAGTGTATTCACTTTTCCACACATCATTTCAATTTGGAGTAGCTCGTATCAGACAGGAAATTGCGCACTAAGCTTAGATAGAACACGTGCCCGAAATGTTTGATCCACACGCCGTGAAACGTTTCTACGCCCGTGCTTTAAAAACGCAGTTTGACACGTAGCCAAACGTTGGTCGGCCACCTATATAAATCTGCTTAGCAATGCGGAAACCGTTTTCGGTTGCTAATGTTTAGAGACAAGTGTACACCAGAGTATAGAGTATTTCGAGAATTCCGCAAGAGTTCCTACTAACAAATTTCAGATCCTTCCTCAAGGTTGATTAGCACGATTTACTGCCGGACTTTCAGCGATCTGTTAAGTAACAAGCACTATACTGAAGCCAACGTTTGTCGTCAATCGTCCCTCATAATGAAGCGAACCGCGAGGTGGACAACGCATGACTTGGCATAAGGGCGTGAAATAAATCACAATGCGTTTGGGTGTTGTTGGTGTTGTACGCCTTCCAGGATGGAGTCCCCGTGACCCCGCCTCTGCTTGGCCGGAGACGTTGCAAGAAATGGCGGCTAATCCATGTCAATGGCGTTCCTGCTGTCAGTTTCTTTCCAGATCGTCTGATTGGGTGGTGACTGTTTGACATAGGCCAGCACCAGGTCCCCTCCCTCGCACACTGTTTTTCTCTTCTTGTCACTATAGGGCTTTAAATATAATTATCTATATGTATGTATATATATACACATACTTAAACGAACCTTGTGGTTGTATGGCAGTGAAGCATCAGTGTCAACACTGATGTTGCTGTCTTTGATGATGATGATGATGACGATAGGCCGCAACTGGTCACAGGCTACTTTACATTCTAACCCTTATTGGCCTTTACCCTATAGATTATTCCAGCTCCCCTATCATTGGGGATTCTTTTTCGTAAGAACGGATGAAGTTGGTATGATGACTGATAGTAGGTAGCGTTCAAGTGCCAACGGATAGAATAACAGGCACTAGGTTTATTTAATACTGGTGACCAACTACAAGACGGACATCGCAATGTGCATTCTGCTAGGACTAGACGCTAAACGCTGATTCCGCCCATTAGTAGACAACACCTTAGTTCAATGAGTGCATTGTTCCTCACCACATTAGGATCTCATGGGATTTTAATCTAACCAGACTTGAATGAGACATACAAAACACAGCAGTTTATCGCAACCACAGATTCTCAAGTTACAACGAAATCGGTGATGACCGTTCGTCCAAACTTTCAGCTCTACGTCCTCTATTTTGTATATCGAACCCTTCGAATAAGTGGTATTATATGCATACCCTACCTTACTGGCCTAATGAACTCAGGCTACATTACGACAGTAAAGCTTGTTCATGCATGAGCTGCGCATACGACAGACTCGTTGAAGTGACAGCCAAACAGTAAACGTGAGAACACTTTCACTGTGGTACTTTCACTTTAAAGGTAAACTAGCCAACTGGGAGGCAGAATATTTGGTGTCTTGGTTTTGTTATTAAAAAGAACGTTGTACTGGGTAAGATCTTTGTGATTTCGGGAACACAACTGTCTCTAACATTATCTTTCTACAGTTTAACACTGCCCGTCAATTGATACACCAGTTAGCGACTCAGTAACTCACGAGATTCTATCATTTATTTGTTTTATCTTTCAGTCACCCAGTGAGGTGCTCCCGGCAATCACCTTGAAAGCAGACGGGGCACAACAACAGGACCACAAAACTATCGAGTCAACACAGTCTGCTGAATTATTCCAGAGACCAATTAGCAGAAAAGGAGCAGAACGTGTACGTCACTTTGCAAATATGCGCGCTGATTCACTTCACAGTTCTGACAACTCCAGCAATCACAGTCTCACCAGTAAAGGCTTCCGCGACTCGACCAGTGAAACATACACGCAGCGGTTTTCAACTTGCAAGGGATCCCATGACCAGAACCATCCCACGTGCCGTAGAACAAGTGCAACGTCGGTGTGCGTGGACCCATTTTATTACAACCCCCATTTATATGAAACTTTAGATTTTATTGACGATACCACTCGGCCACCCGTTTTGCCGACCACCGGAAGTTCGTGGGATAATGCACAATCATTTGGTGAAAATGGACCCATTACCGTCCGAAAAACCTATTCTAAAAACTTTAAATCTACTGATTTAATTACCTCATCCTGTCCAAATCTATACGAAATTTGTGAAACAAGTATCTTGCCACCCTCCGCCAGACTACAATCTCTAAACGAGTGAGTTTTACTTTTGTTAGGCATGTTGTACACAAATGAAACCTGAGCGTACCGTTTACTTGACCAAAAATTATGCATCAGTAGGTATCGTTTTTTGTCCTCACCAAATGTTTATCATTTTAAGAGTTTTCAACTAGTGTCGCAGACCACACAAAAGGCTTTTATGTTGTTCATTTGGCTTTGGTCGCAGAACTTCTGCTAAAACGTTGTTGTAACTGCTTCCTGCGCACTATTCAGCAAAGATTGAAGCATTTTTCCAAATGGCCAGTTGAGGACAGGTTTTCATGCTCCATAGTCGGCGATTCCTCCTTTTCTGATTACAAGGTTCATTTTTACTTTAAAAATGAAGTCGATCAATATTATCGGATTTCTGTGGTATGGGCTGCGCTGCCAATGCATCAAATGCATCAAAAAAACTGCGGAATGAAAACAAATAAACTGATGATCGATGATTGATTTTCTATGCGTACTTGAAGAGTGGGACGCCGAAGCATTTCATTCCTTCTCGAACAGCGGAGGTTCCGTTCCTATCGATTGAGAATATATATCCACACATAGTATCCTTGCTGTTAACCTCTTTTCTAACTGGACGGATCGCTGAAGTTACCAATTTGCTTTTCTAACACTTTAGATGATTACTTTAGACGATTTGGTATTTGTTACTGAACTAATTCCTTTGGTGATCACTAGAATGAAATATTAGATGGCCACAACCGTGGAAACGTCACCTCAAATGGAGCTGATATGTCGCGAAATCCTGACCATATTGCTTAACTTATCTCTTTCAGAGTGTCTCCAATCAACCTCAGACGCAACGAAACAAAACGACAACTATATCCTTGGAGCGTCAGTCGAACTAGATGCGGAGGGCCATCAACCAAAGTTACAAAGAACGGATTTCTCCCGGATGACGTCACATCGTTCACAAACTTCCTGTGGCATATACAGCGAGAACTTCGATTACTGCAGCTTGAGGTGCGACATCTCTCACACAACCTAACAAAATGTCAGACGGGCTTAAGACACCCTCACAAAAATAAAACCGACAAAAGTACAATTGTCGAATTTCCAACCGAACCAAACGACAAAAATCCCAATAACCTTTCTCAGATAAGCTCTCATCAGACGCACAGTCTGCCCTCAGTTAAATGCTCAACTTATGCAGAATTATACAAGTCTGCTCACAATTCTGTGACCTCCCCTGTTGGCTATAGAGAAAAAGTTAACTCTCCCAAGGGACCAAACGAACATCGTGTTGTTAAGTTCAGTCTGCCACCTCAAGAGCCCACAATGAAGCGTCAGTTTGGAAGCGAAATGGGAGTATCGACGAACAAATCCATAAGGAGCTATGCAAGAGGACGAAACGCAACACAGGCTTCTACAGAATCGGGTCTCACATCACCGCAAACTGAGTCCAAACATGGAGATACGAATTCCTGTTTTTGTTTTCCTCAAACGGAGGATGTATAAATTATTTCGCAGTTATTTTCTTGTAAAAAATAGTTACTTAAACATTTTGAATAATATTCTCGATTGTAAATAGTTCGGGGATGGACAGACAGATTAACCTTTGAGTGAGCTGGCTGCAAAGCAAGCGAAAAGTGTGCAGATTTGTGATCAATGAATGAATTTGATGATCATCAACCACCAGTTTCACTTGGAGACCTGTTCCACCGAACCCTGGCTTCGACAGACGCAGCAAACACCTACTTAAACCAAGTCCCTTATTTGTCATGTCGGTTTGTAACAGATGATGAAATTTGGACAACATCGTTCGAAGCGAGTCAGGTTACCGCATTACAAGTGAGATTTGTTAGTGACTAAATCACACCGAATTCGCAATCATCTTTTATTTTTTTTCTAACATTCCTAAACATTTGATGTCAAATTGTACTATCAGGACACTAAACGTTCCAAAGTGATTTTTGACCAGCGACTAGTTTAATGCTCGGGAAAATAGTTAGAACCAGAAAGGGATTTATTTACCTAGCTTATGCTAAGCAAACGGTAGGCTGCACCTGGCAAATTTATGATCGGCCTCATACAGCATCTTGCTTAGGTCAAAGTACCACCATGGCAGATTATCATAAAGGCTATGATAGCAGCTTGTTGCAGAAAAATTCATACTGAAAAATTGCACCTTGAGGAAGGAACACTTGAGTCGTAGCCAATGCATTGACAGACAAAACACAAAAGTATCTCTTAGAAATTTACATGTACTGGTTACATAAATCATTTATTTGATACCAGCGGGGATATAGTTCACCTCATAATTTCTCAAACCTGATTTGAAGTCGGACTTAATCTAGTAGCTGACAGCGACTGAGATATTTGTATAAAGTCATGCGTTATTCAGTATACTGGCACAAAAGTCTAATACGAAGTGAGTTCAACCGAACCCCTACCACAAATAACATGTATGCGCAAGCAAGATCACAACAAACACAGGTTCAATAAACTACTTTTAAACTATTTGACAAAGTCCAAAACGCTGGTCACTAAACAAAGAAGAATATTTCATTAAGCATCCTGAACTTACTGTCGAAATATAAAAAAGTAATCTCCCAGCTCTACACCCTTCTGGTGTCTAGCTGGTGGTTGTTCTGTATTTAGCGGTTGACCAGTTTTGAAGTTTAAACCGATGTGTTACAGTAAACTGCGGTGATTCTACATCTTGAATGGGTAGAAGATTCTCTCGTCTAAAGTGCTCATATCTCTGTCCGTAACTGGTCACTAACACTGATTGTCATTTCAAAACATTCCACAAAAACATTGGAGACGGCACTCAGAGCTTTGCAGGCGGTCATCTTAAACAGGGTGGATTGCAAGGGAATCGGCTTCATATAAACACCACATTTTATTTTATGGTAGACTAAGACTGTCAATGAAAAAATAATCCTTTGGAAGCGAAGCATCATTTATCATCGTCCTCATCATCGGAAGCGTTGCATCACACCCAAAAGTGAGGAAACATTGCATATGCTCATTTGTTCCGAATAAGGTACTTTTTATCCCACAAATGCACTACATTCCAGTCTTCATGAAATCCTTTTAAAGAGCGCCCGTTTTAGTTGTAATTTCATCCCGCAAATAGGGTCGTTGTATATTAAAGAACCTGGAAGCATTACAAGGCCTTTTTGTCCTTGTTGGAATGATTCACGATGCGCATTTTGCGAAGCTCAGAAGACTCAAACTTGTGTGTGAGTTCCACGCGAGTGGTTCTTCAGTGGCGTAATTTTCCGAGGAGAATATGTACAGTCAAATGTATAGTCAAATTTTCCTATGAACCTCATCCCCACAGGTGAGTTCATTCTGCGGTGGAAAACCCGAGAAATACTGCGCAGCTGTTTCAACCTACCTCTCAGTGTTCAGTTTGGCCACGTTCTGACTGAAGCTCCCGAACCCCCGGTTAGTTGCCGATTCTTACAAAACTCCACCATTCAACCTGATTAGCAAATGGTCAGTTGCAACTCAGGCAGGATATATTGGCCTTGGTTGTACGGATGATTGCAAATCATCAGGTGTTGGCAATATTACTTGTATTTTCTTTTCCACGCAGAGGTTGACAGAGAACCTCTTGCATCTTTCGGATCGACGAGCCTCAGTGAACAATCGTCTAGACGCTCTGCTTTTGAAGAATTTCGTTGGTGGTCTCATTATTTCGTTGATCGTCATATAGACGTGAAATGTGGATAACAGGCATTCCTAACAAAAACGGTCTTCCGCACGAAATGTTCTTGAGGAATTTACCGACTCCCACAGATCCACAGCACAAAGAAATTATTAGGTTCACCAACGTTTGCGGCGTTCCTTGTTGAACGATCATCTGTGAAGTATAAGGCACCATGAAACACCCATGAAACAGCATGAAACACCATAAGATGTCAAATGTTTGCTGTAGTTCTTGAACACACGGACTGGGAAGTTGAGATCAAAGCGATTTTTATGCGGTTAAAATCTTACCGCTCCTGAGCCCGTTCTTCACCAGCCGTCATTAGATGACAATGGAAAAATGACTATAAGAATGTCAACGCTCTGGAGGCAAAGTCAGTCCCAATTTGACTGTCACATCTATTTCGGAACCCTTCTTCGGAGAAGCGCGCTGTTAGTGAATCTAGATCTGTGTGCCGATCTACATCTTCTTCATAGTGGCAAACAAGCCAAACGCCAAATGAGGACTTCATCCTCGTCGTCCGGCAATGTGGCAGGGAATTCGACTGAAACGGGAGGCCAGTGATGTTTGAGAGGAGAAATTTCGTCATTAACTCCAGCTGGTGAGGAGATTGCTAATTATTGTTTCCAGATTCCCAACGACAAATCGACTGAATGATAGCAAGCTGCTGGTGTCCAAGCTAAGCCTCTGGAAAATAATGGTCAGTAGGCTAGTACAGTCTCAAAGGTCGGACAATTTTTTTCGGCTAGCCTCTGCGATTGATTGCAGCCCGGATCGTTGCTCTGGTGACCCGATCAGAGGCATCCAGCATAGTAATTGGAAGGCAGGTTCCGTTTATTTGAGGTGAGGATTTTCTGCCAAATTGCACTTTAGCAAAACCTTTTTCTATCGTCACTCAGTATAAGTGGATTATATTCATGTGTGCTGTCGAATGAACGTCGTGACCCGCAGCCAATATATAACGCTGGCGCTAAATTTTAACAGTTTGTATTTCAAATAGATTCTGATGGTAGGGATGAAGCTAAACTACTTGCAAAGGTTACATTCTATGTTCGCATTTCCAACGTAGTCCTTTAATCTACCAGGTAGTTATCCTGGAGTCGAGTCATCTTTAGATGGGACATTTGTCCGACTACTGCCGAGTTCTTTGTTTGTCTGGCTGCATAGTTCTAATGTGAATCGCTCATTGTATACTTTGTACAGAAGAGTATTCTAAATTTTTTTAGTTTCCCCTTCAGAGCACATACGTTTATTGTTCTTTCAGTCAAGTATCTGAATAACTGCCATCTCTGATGTAACCTTACGAAGCTACTTATGGTGAATATACTGTCCAGTCCAAGTTTGCTGTATTGTTTCATCATCCTTTTTCAAAATAGCTATTCTGAAGAGCCCCAAGTTCAGAATTTGGCAGTATTTTGCTAACAAAAGGGAAAAAGCCTTCAAGTTACTCGAACAATAAACCTGAAAAATCAAAATTCGGAAAATGGCCAACGCCGGATCACGTAAACTGAAGTGTCCGACTGATTCATGGTGGTAACATATCGTGTCTCGTTGAAACTTATTCACGCCACCGACCAGCTGCCTAAGGTTGAACAATGAAATGTTCACCTGCTGGCTGAAACCTATGATATCCGGTTGTCCCCATGGATCAGTTACATGTGTAATCGTGTTAATTCACGATGAGAAAGTAGCTGTATTTTGGTTTTCAGCTTGTCAGCATAAGGAGACCTTACTCGTTGGGTGAAACGTTGACTGAATCACTGAATTCTCATGAGTAAACCTCATAACTTTCCGCGGTCCATGGTTTGTTCTGTTTGCTTCTGTAAGAATACTTGTGTGAGTTTTCCTAATTCTACCGTCGTCTGTAAACTTAATAGTAGGAAATTCCATAGAAAAAAATCGTCTTGTTCCGATAAGCTTGTCTGATTAACATAGGGAACAACATGTACCATAATAGTCTATAGGCTCCAAACTCCCTTCGAAACGCGATAAATATCAGGTGATCTCATGTTGACTTCGCGTAGCAAAAGCCGTGTGAATTACAGCCCTCTTTTCTATAGATACCGCTGAAGCTAGTTCAGAGGTTGCAGTAGGCGGTGATAAAACGCGGTTCCAATGAGTTTTGTCGTTGGAAAGAAGGAACGTGAAACAGGGTTAGCTTGTTTGTTCATTACAGATACAGTGTTTCCCTTGAATAAGTACCGCCAATTGGATTCCGGGGGAATCCTTTATCTGCAGATAGCAGGTGATTTGTTGCCTGATGTGATGGCACAACTATAAATCATTTATTTTATAGTAAAAAAGAAATCTTAAATTCTTCTTAAACCTCGAAGAATTTTCTCTATATCCAAACCATTCAAGTTAAACAGAATTTCCTCACAAGTATGTCACTGTCTGTAGGAAGTTTTTCAGATGACACGTAAATGTGATACGTTTACTTTCATCGAAGTTGGAGTAACCAACTGGACCTATTTTCGTTGGCGCTGCCAGAAAATTGTCCGATGCCTCAGCTACCTCGATAACCACTTTCAGATTTTGGATGTTTCCGTACTGGTTCACAATCCATAGGAGCTGTTACTTATTCCTACCATTTCCAAAATATGCCCGGCTGAACTGATTCCTGTGAGCTCAACGACTTCATTTATGACTTTAAAGGGGATGGATATCAATATTCTCACGCACCAGTAACCTGCGGACAACTTCCAATACTGTCCACTAAAACGTCGCGCGATTTCGTGTTTGGCAAGCAATCTAACATATCTGTGTTATGATATGCTACATTGGCTGAAATAATCGAATCAGCTACCACTCAACACGCCCCTACTTTTAAATTTCAGTGTGGGCTGCAATTTACACACTTCCTGTATGTGAACAGCTTACTCATCTCTATGAGATAGTACTGTCATCCAAATCTATTGAGTATGTATTTGACGCCTTAATGTCCTGTTGCGCCATCTTAGTCTAACATGTTTAGGATACACCGCCTCTGTGATCTCGTGCCTCACTTGCCTGTTGACCTCGGAGTCAACCTTGGACGACACTTCAAAACCAATGCGTAAAGTGTTTCCTATCCATCTTGAAGCATCACATTCCCCCTAGTCCAGTTTGCCTTTCAAGATTTTACCCTCTTTTGAATTTTTTTCACAAAGTTTGTCCCAGAAACGATGCTTTTTGTCTGACAATTTGCCGGTGACGGCTGATAAGCTCAATTGTCCCCCTTGTCCCTTCACCAGCTGTAGCAATAACTAATGCTTGCGTTTCATGACTCCCAAAGTCAAATGGTTCCTGTCAGAGAGTGAGGCCAGAATCGTCCATTTGTAATATTCGGTCGTTCTCTGAGCAAATCAACAGAAATGTTAACTGCTCTATTCTATAGTTTCTGCTAAACATTTTTTGGTTCAGTGCATCTCGATACTGAAAGTGCTAGGAGTACAGTCAGAGGAGTAAAGCTCGACCGGGGTTCGGGGGATAGAAGCTTAGTTACAAAGAATCAACCCACTGAGAAAATAGTCCTTCTTTCGGTCTCACTCAGAATTTATCTTTATCATTTCTGCTGTCCGTTGTACACAGGCAATGTAGTCTTTAATATTTCGAGCGACATCGAGTTTTGGGCTCGCTGGTTACGTACACTGGCAACTGGCTGGGGAAACAGCTGGTAGGGCGCCTTACGGCCAGAAAAGATTTTAGCTCTCTGTATGCATTTCGGCCCAAAATATTCACATGCTGACACCCGCAATGTTTTTATGGATGTTGTTTCCCATCTTATCATTATCATTTAAACAGGAAGGTAGTTTTGATGAGAAAGCAACTGAGGCAGCCAAAGAATAAAATGACGTTACATGCTCAAAGTTGACTTAGAATAAAATGATGGTGCATTTCCCGAAAAATGGTTTATTCAGCTTCCCGGGAAGCGTGAATCGACCTTGTTATAAGACTGCCGTGGGTAAGATTCGCGTGTTGTCCTATTCTTTTTCTGCGGTGTACATTTGATGACCGAAATTGCAAGCGGATTACAAGTGATAAAGTGTATTCCGCCTTGACGCTTTACTCAATTTCGAGAACACAAGAAGTATGTTAGAAAAAGCTTACACAGCTGTAAACTGAGTCAGACATAATTAACATCCTCGACGCTACCGGCTGCAGGCCGTAAAGCACGGCACACGAGCCTAAAATACTAAGGTTTTCACATATTATCTTTATTAGGCTTTTGAACGAAAAGACAGCAAACGAATGTTGGTGCAAAATCATAGCTAGAATGATTAACATACTCAGTAAAGAACTCTATCTATTCTCCCAAACTGTCTAAAGGTATGATACCTGCTTCTCTGATCTTAAGTGTTGAAAGATCACTAATAAGATACTGATCTCTAGTAACTACTCGTAAGTATTAGTTTTAGAAGTGTCAAAATCAACTTCTTCTGGAACGGAAATCACGGTCTTTGCTATGCTGAAGGAAGTTTTGGTGTAAAATCCTCCGCAAAAACTTCCATTTTTATAAGGATCAACCGCAATACACTTCAGTAGAATAACTGCTCAAAAGAAAAACTAACGAATTAGTTAATTATGTCTGCAAACACATTACTCTTCTACAATCAGTTTGAGCACAAAGAATACTCCTGGTTCTCTTCACATTTCTACTTTGTTTCTTTGCCTGAGCGGTTCGCTAAAACGTGCGTGGCTCAAAAACATAGCAGCAAGATGGTGGTGCAAAAGTGCCAAAATCTGTGCGTATAATAAAATTTGCTCTTTTGTTCGAAACTCATTTGCTGGTTTCCATTTACCATTTGCTTGAGACAGCTCGTCTCATAAACTGTTAGCCTTGGAGCAGCTCTCGAGGCATGTCTGGGAAAAGAAACTGCCGCAAAATATGGAGCGTCCAGAAGCAGTCCTAACCACTGCTCTCAGAACAGTGACCCATGTGAATTCAACGGTTTGTTTTTCTGCACAGCTTATCAAGCCAACACTTTTGCCTGTTTTGTTAATTACGTCATGAACGCTGAAGAGAATATTATGTACAAGTAAATTAGCAAAGCTGCGACCAGTAAAGCAAGTGGTCCTGATTTTCTACCAAGTACGTCCCCGTGGTGGAAATCTCAACCCGCTAACAACTTTTTTCACCTAATGTCTTGCCACTGGTAAAACTTCTTCGAAGTACCGACCTGCCGCTAGCACATCTACGTTTTTGGAGTAAAAAATGTCCACAGTATTGTCTGGTGACTCCTATAAGCTTGATGTTACGTGCCATCGTTAAATCAGTAAACTCGATTGATTGGTTTCTTGAAGGCAGCAATAAGGTACTTTCCTCAACTTCTTGATATTTTTGCAACTTCCCTCTAAAGGTAGATATAATGCCTATTCTCACACTCTGCTTTACTAACCAAACTCGTTTTACGAGACTGTGCTGCCAAATTATCGCATCTATCTGGAGGTGTGAACGTGTTCCCTAAAGGCCCACTTGTTTTTTCCCTTTTGTGTTCACTGAAAATAAGTTGCGTTCTGATTCTTGACTTCCAGTGTTGACATTGCTGTGCACAAAACATGGAAACTGGTGTGATTCCACGGACCGGATATAATAAGATCACAAGGTCGACTCACAAGACTTAGATGTCCTGAAGCGGTAGACTGACGAGTTTTCGCGCTTTAAGGTGTTTTTAGACCACTTTCTTATTTTTCCGACAACTCAATAGTAAGTTATTCGGGACAAACTATCTCAAATAACCCCAGGTGGTCTTCGCATCTGGGGTTCACTTTGACCAAATTTCGCTAACTAGCTCAGAATGTTACACGTAACATATAACATCATCATAAAAATTTTTTGGTCCATTTGTCTTCCCACAATTGAGTTGGTATGCCACTCTTGTATTTCCCACCTCATTGTCCAATCCCTGAAGCATACACCCAGGTTCATTAGAATGTGAACGAAAATACTTGTCCGTTTTATGGGCACAAACCGCTTGTTACAGGTATTCAGCGAGGATCATAGCAGATATCCATCATCATCTTCATCACTTTCAATTCAAGGCAGTCTCAGCTTCGACCATTATTCGGAATTGAGATTCGTCTCTACGCTTACAATAATGTCCCCAACTCTGATATCCAATACTCGGCCCAATACCTGTTTATCGGCACCTGTGTGATAGAACATTTTTTTTCTTGATAAACTAGAGGCAACATATATATGCGTCCTTTGCTTTTCCATTTGTTTGTATGGGTTTCAAACTCCACTGTAAGTTTTCATGCCGCTGTTTTACCTTCAGGTGAACAAGGCTTTTCCTTACTTGACTCGGTTAAACTTGACATAATTCGTCATCTATTTATTCCATTTGATGAATAGAATTATCGTGGCACTGCTGTTTGATTATCCAGTCGTTGATGGGCTCCATCGATGCAATAGGAACGCGCATAATAAGTTTGTTACTTTAGTGAAAAGTCAATAAACCAACTGCCACAGTTTTTAACCATTTCAAATTTGTTGAGGTAGGGTTGAGCTGGTAAGGCTTTGCAAGGAACATCGAACGCAATCATAGCGCTGTACAGGTCAATAAAATCCTGTTTGTTTTGGAAGGCCTAACAAATCGGCAATTCGTCGGTAGACATATGCATAATGACATAAAATTCGGAGCAAAAATAATATCAGTGGCCTTTTACCGGGGAAACTCCACCTAAAGGAGAATTCTAGCAAGATGGATTGCTTACGTTCGGTCCAAACAATTTCATCCTTTACCTCCCTCTGAACAGAAAACATTGTACGGAAAAATGTTGACACACGACCGACTTAAACCAATGTGGTTTTAACGGATTGTCTTGAAGGTTACAAGTGTCTAAGCACAACAACTGCGTCTTAGAAGACTATTATCCCTTAATTTCACTAAACAGATGGAGTGATTAGTAACTACAGGACCTGCGACATATCGACAGTTAGTAACGAATCTGGGATGAAAACAATGCCCACATCTAATCTACCCTTATCAGAACCAACCAAGCGATGATAGACGTGGGTCTTATTTTAAACTCTGTAGCACTTGAAAACATACTTTATTAATAGAAAGCTTGACACAGCATGACGAATTATGACTTTACGTTTAAACACCTGCAAGCAGCGAATAACACATTTTGTTGGTTCTCGGTCTGCTGGACCTTCCTGATCCACATAACTGGCTGAGACTGAGTGCTAACCAATAGAATGGTTCCCAACCTGCCAGTGACCCCGCCGGAAAAAGTTCAAAGGTTCGGCGGTTAGATAAGATATATTCAGACTTTAGTAAATCTGTAACTGGAAAGCCTGTTGTAGGATATCTGAAGAAACTGTCAGTTGCCTCTACTGTTTTCACTCAACACCCTCCACTGTTCAGTAGCTGCCGAGCCTAGCGTGTTATTAATTACGGATTCTTCTATCGTTGTCCATATTCACACGCGGTAAGCGCTCAAAACTGCATGGGGCTTGTAGGGGAGCGGCAGCAATAAGTCGACACAATGCTGAGATAAGATGTTGCGGAAATGACGCTGAAATTTATATACATAAAATGCTAGTCATATCTGACAGAACACAATACTTTAATGGTTAGTAAAACCTTTTTGATAGCCTACGACTGTTTTCACCCTTTGTACAGGTTTTCTGATATTTCCTGTTTTTACATCAACCTTATCTGCTATTTTGACACAAAAGTGCACATCTTACATACTTTTCTGGTATATTTTACTTGAGGTCATAGGTCAATAGGTCATAGGTCATAACAGTCTCCAACAATCACTGACAGAAACGCTTCAGGAAGTCACAGACGTAAAGCAAACACCTACAGCTAACCAAAGCCTGTTCAGCAGGTTTAAGGCGTCATTGTCACCCTTTGAGTGGGAAGTCCTGAAACGTAGGTCAGTCGATCGATACAACCAAGATAATTAGTGAGTCATCTTTTGGGGCGTCCAGCAAACTAGTTATTTCTCTAAAATGCCTCTTCACATACGATAAGTCGGATGGATCCAGTAGGCGTTGGTGAAGAAGTCATCAAACACACCTTGCATGTCGTATATCTGAGGTTCACAGCTCAGCCGGCCAAGGACGTGCACTGCCGGTGAGCTCCAGGAAGAGGGAAACTCGAGTCTAGTGCTTCCCTCATTGGCATGGACTCACCAGAATAATTGCGCTAGGACAGGGGGAGGACCGTGCGGAAGCCAAGTTTGTGAACGTAAAGACAGGCATCAAGCAGCACGCGCGGCAAAACATATTCAGAAGCACTTGGTCGAGGTTGTGTCAGGAAAACGGTCGGATCAGAAAGCAATTCGCAATCATGTAAAGTATCACTCAGATTTATGCCCCTGAGCTAACCTTGTAACTTACTTCGAGTCTTGTTGCTTCACATAAATCTAAAGTCCTGGCAATGGGCGAAGCGCCATTGTCCAGATTGAGGCAAATTCAACTGTGTTTATTTAACCTTTCCGCATTGTGAGTTCCTCCGCTTGACCAGTCACTTCCTTTTCTATTCTCTTGCGAACTGCGTCATAGAGCGAACCGGTTATTGTTTGTGTCAAGGTCATCTTTCTCATGCCAGCTTTTCCACTGTAAACGCAACTTGTACTAATTTATAGTAGTTGTCTCACTTTTCGTGGGATAGATGGCCATGGAAAACTCCTCGCCGTGAATTGTAATATCATTTATCAGTGGTATAAAGAAGCCTGTTGCAAAGCTTTTGGTTGTTCATGTGGCTTGGAACCGGCACATAATCTTAGACTTCTCGTCAACAGTCTAAGGAACTATGGACTGATTTCAGCTTCCTTAGAATACCAACTGCAAACCTTATACGAACAGTTCTTGTAATCTTAGCGATAAAATGCTAGTCATATCTGACAGAACACAATACTTTAATGGTTAGTAAAACCTTTTTGATAGCCTACGACTGTTTTCACCCTTTGTACAGGTTTTCTGATATTTCCTGTTTTTACATCAACCTTATCTGCTATTTTGACACAAAAGTGCACATCTTACATACTTTTCTGGTATATTTTACTTGAGGTCATAGGTCAATAGGTCATAGGTCATAACAGTCTCCAACAATCACTGACAGAAACGCTTCAGGAAGTCACAGACGTAAAGCAAACACCTACAGCTAACCAAAGCCTGTTCAGCAGGTTTAAGGCGTCATTGTCACCCTTTGAGTGGGAAGTCCTGAAACGTAGGTCAGTCGATCGATACAACCAAGATAATTAGTGAGTCATCTTTTGGGGCGTCCAGCAAACTAGTTATTTCTCTAAAATGCCTCTTCACATACGATAAGTCGGATGGATCCAGTAGGCGTTGGTGAAGAAGTCATCAAACACACCTTGCATGTCGTATATCTGAGGTTCACAGCTCAGCCGGCCAAGGACGTGCACTGCCGGTGAGCTCCAGGAAGAGGGAAACTCGAGTCTAGTGCTTCCCTCATTGGCATGGACTCACCAGAATAATTGCGCTAGGACAGGGGGAGGACCGTGCGGAAGCCAAGTTTGTGAACGTAAAGACAGGCATCAAGCAGCACGCGCGGCAAAACATATTCAGAAGCACTTGGTCGAGGTTGTGTCAGGAAAACGGTCGGATCAGAAAGCAATTCGCAATCATGTAAAGTATCACTCAGATTTATGCCCCTGAGCTAACCTTGTAACTTACTTCGAGTCTTGTTGCTTCACATAAATCTAAAGTCCTGGCAATGGGCGAAGCGCCATTGTCCAGATTGAGGCAAATTCAACTGTGTTTATTTAACCTTTCCGCATTGTGAGTTCCTCCGCTTGACCAGTCACTTCCTTTTCTATTCTCTTGCGAACTGCGTCATAGAGCGAACCGGTTATTGTTTGTGTCAAGGTCATCTTTCTCATGCCAGCTTTTCCACTGTAAACGCAACTTGTACTAATTTATAGTAGTTGTCTCACTTTTCGTGGGATAGATGGCCATGGAAAACTCCTCGCCGTGAATTGTAATATCATTTATCAGTGGTATAAAGAAGCCTGTTGCAAAGCTTTTGGTTGTTCATGTGGCTTGGAACCGGCACATAATCTTAGACTTCTCGTCAACAGTCTAAGGAACTATGGACTGATTTCAGCTTCCTTAGAATACCAACTGCAAACCTTATACGAACAGTTCTTGTAATCTTAGCGATAATGCCATTCACATCCAACTTTGGCCAGTTTAGTCTTGAGCTGTGTATCTCGTTCGACAAGGTTAGAGTTGACAACAAAAATGCCTTCATCCCTTAACAGGTATTTAGCAGGAGCGTTTAACCAGCCTTGTATTCCTGCCGTGTGTCTTAATAAGTCCGAGCGGGCCAAGATGATGGAATCATTTGCACAACTAAGTTACGAAACGAGCATAACTAGACCTTACACGAAGTGTTCTGTTTCATCCGCTGACCTCATCTCAAAATGGTCCAACAAAAAGTTAACAAGCACTCCAATGAGTTTTACCCATTTCAACATAAGCCAAGTTGTTGTATTCACATCAAGGCTTTTTCCTTCTTTCAAACACATTCGTAGGAACAGAGACGCAACATTTTTTTCATTTCTTACATTTTGTATAGCCTTTGGAATTATCCTGGGCAGCAAAAACGAAAGTGGAAAACCACTTGCTTCTTGATGTTGGATGTTAGTTGCCGAGAAACTTGGTGAGCCAGTGGTATTTTTTTAGTATCACGTTTGCAGGTTGACGCTAATATCACTAAAGACATCTCTAACATGCCATACATTGTGCGTTCGTTTAGCGGTTATGCCTCCGATAAGAAGAGAAGTAAACCACAAGTGTACCGAAAGCGCTCAGGCTTTATTAGTCCAGCATTAGTGGAAGTACATCAATCAAATGTCGGCGCTCGATTTGATTTGGTGATTAATGCCGATAGAACCATCTGTCTCTCTCACAGTTGACATCCACCATAAAGTGACTGAGCACGGTGTTCACAGGGAATAATCATTCTAAAGAGGAGAAAATTATCAATCTGAATAATGTTCGGATTGGCGGCGCTAACTGCATTGTTGAACATGAATGGTTTTCTCCTACCGTTTAGCCACTTGAAGATTCTCAACGATTTGCAATCCACAGTTGGGACCGACATACGCTACCTCCCGTTTGATGCACAATGCTAACTATAAATTATTTTTAACTATCCTCCTGATTTCATCAACTAAAGGCAAATAGACTGTCTTACACTGATGTAGCAAGGGAGCATCAGTGTAGACCGTTCAGAATACGCCTGAGCGATTCAAATGAAAATCGTTGCAGCTTTGTTAGGATTAGCTAGGACAGTAAAAAGAAGCAAGCGCATCAAGGAATAATTTACAAAAAACAACATTTTAAGATGGAAACGAATCGATAACAAGTGTGCGCATTCTTTACGAGCTCAGCTCAAGGTTCCAACGTTTGGACATACTTCGAAAGGATTTTTTTAATCTTTAGAATTATACCTTTTTGGATTGAATGAAGGACGTTAGAAGACGAACGGGATTGTTTTGCCAATTATGCCAAATTTGTTAAAGTATGGATCAATGCGGACAATATAGGGTTAAGAGAAATGTTTGAGTGACTTGCACGAGTTTGCAAAACAACCTAAATTAGTAAGATCGAAATTCTTATAAAAAAAACTATTCCTATGCTTCAGATATTTTGCGCGTTTTGGTGTGCCAAGGCACGATGGATGCTACACTGTGGATGAAAGCTGCATCGTCTGCTAACAGATATATGAAAGCTGTGATGAGCGAGACTACCTACCCGCTATCCAAAGGCAGTTAGAGATTGTGCAAGCAATTAAAAACGCTGAAAATCTTGCGAAATCAACCACAGCGGCGTCCGCATTAGAAGTGTTCCTTATTAGATTTACCTTGTGCTTTTTGGTTTTGACCGTGCTTTGGCTCATTCAGGATTGTTTCGCTAAACACGCACCAACGTCTGAGGGATTTGACAGACTGTGTTGTACGCAGATGCTTCCCCAAACGGACAGGAAAAAGGACGGTTTTTGCAGTCGATGCATTTTTTCTAATAACCCTTTATTATCGGTTATACAAAGCAAGCATTTTCGCACCTTTTTGACTTATCGGTGAAAGGAAGAAGGTCTTTGCTGCGGAGTACTTTATCAGAAAACACCAACTAAACAGTTACAGACTACTGGACAGGAGAGCACAACACTCATGCGCATCTTGTTTATAAAGACTGAATACCCGTTTTCTTCTTGAACGCGTCTTCCTGAACGTTCCTCTGTATCCATTGACTATCACTCAAATGTAAAAGAGTGCTACAAAGCAGTTCCATAGATTCCGTAATAAATCCCACTTTCCAATAGACGCACAGCGGAATTACGAAAAGCATATTACTCGCCTACCTCACCAGTAGTATCCGCCGTTACACACCTCCCCCTTTAAAGGTCGTTCGCATACCATCGAGTTTCATTTACCTCTGTTAGGTCGGCTCCGGCAGCTGCTCTATTCGGCCGCTCTTCGGGTGTATCATGTTACTTTTAAAGCTGAGTCCCATTTACTCTTTTCGATCTCCGACCGTCTTGAATTGTACAGACGCTCTCCGGGCAGTCAGTAACGACAAACGGACCTTGCCACCGAATGTCCTGCTTCCGTGACCCCGGTCCACTCCTTCCAGGATTCTGATGATCCTTCCACTTGACCGTCGCGCCTATGGGGCATGGCCGTGCCTTTCTACTTGCCTTTTTCTCTCTAGTCCTTCTCTGAACGGCGGCCAAGTTTTCCCGAAAATTCCTCTTTTCCTCTCCTAGCTCCTCCAGAGAAATGCTTGTTGCCGCACACAGTCCAATTTCCTAACCAGCTAAAAGGCGCAGATGTCGACCGTACATCAGCATAAACGGCGACTTGTCTGCGGTTGGCCGTATGGAAGCGCGATGAGCTAACAACACCGTCGGCAGTTTCACTCCCCAGTCACCTCATTTGGCCTCCAGCCAGTCCTTCGTCGTTCGGTTATTACGTCCGGTTAGAACATTTGTCTGCGAGTGGTGTGGTCACGTCCTCAGCCGTCTGATGCCCAGCTTCTGAGAGCACATCCTAACTCTTCGCTCTCAAAGCAAGGCCCCTGATCTGTTAGGATCATTTTTGGCACCTCATAGTTGGCCACAATGTGATTCATTACCATCGTCGTCGCCCGTTGATTTGGCACGACTGTCGCCTCGACCCACCGCGACAGGTGTTCTGTCATTACCATGCTATATTGATTTCCACTGTTTGTCACCGGGAAAAGGTCCATGACGTCAACGAACCATAACTCGCCAATTTCTGAGACAGGAATGGGTTCCATGGGATGGGTTGCTTCTGTCATATCCCCTTTCATCAGTTGGCATCGCTTAAAGGACACCACATAATCCATCACCTCACTTATCATCCTGGGCCAGTAGCCCTCTACCGAAGTAAGTCGTACGTCTTGGTGCATCCTCTGTGTGCCATTTCGTGTCATTCGACTATCAGCATCCGTCTCAAGACGCGTGGTATGACGGGCAGCATAACATCCGAATCGGTAGCGTTCCAGAAAATTATGCCAGCTTCATTCAGACTCAGCCGACAGAAGTGACACTGGGACGTTTCCAATTCCTTGTCTCCCCCTCTGTCCTCAATAATCCTTCGATCCAACAAGGCGGCTGCAACCTTTCGTAACACAGGATCCTGCCGTTGGAGTTGCATCAACTTTCCTGGATCCAGTTCGACGATGAGGCACCAACCATGATCCTGGGGCCTCATCTTCAACTTGAGATCTTGAGAGCCAATCAGCCAAGTGGTTCTCTTCCCTGGCACGTGCCGGATCGTGAAGCCGTACGCTTGCAACCGGAGTGCCAAGCGCGCGAGCTTACCGCGAGGATATCTGGTAGTCCTTATCTACTCCAGGGTTTTGTGATCGATTTTGACATAAAATCTTTTTCCAAGCAGGTATGGCTCCCACTTATCAAGGGCCCAGACGATCGCTAAACATTCCTTCTCAATGGTCGAGTTCCAGGACTGAATTGCAAGTGGCACTATTTTCCTCCTACGTGCGAGTTCACCACACTGCTGATTAACCGCTCGTGACCAAGCTACTGAGTGTTCCAACTACTAGGCAGAAGCTTCCGCGCTCGAAAATTCCTGGAGTTTCGTGAGATGTTTACAGCTGATTATTCCTTATAAGAGGAAAAGCATATATTGCTTCTCCAATTTTTAATACGGACTAATCTTACTTGGAGGACGAAGCTCTCATTGGAAACACTCTACAGCTTGCCTGAAAAATTTTGCCCTCCTAAGTCACTAAAAAGATGTTATTTGCCAGAAAACAACATTTTCCTGGTCGATTGGTTGTCAGGATTGAGACTAAACTAGACGGGTTCGTACATCCGTGATAGGTCAACTCCTAGTGATTACATTCAAATCAACAATCAAACAATGTCCCCCTCATCTGATAGAGACACAATACCATCTTTGTCAACAAAGTCATGGATCTCGGTGCGTCACTCTTGCAGTCCAACCCTCTGAGCTCACCATCACTGCTGACATTATGGTCTCTGCTCCGAGCCTATAGTCATGCGTCAGTACATCGAGTCAATTCCCCTTGTCTCCGAAGCTACGCGCATTCAGGGCATTACTCAGGTGAAATCCTGTCTTTTACTACCGCCACCTCGTCGAGCACCGACCAGAGAAAAACGAATTTGGCGGTCATTTACTCGACAACCAAATCCCTTTATCTTCAGAGACGGAAGGGTGCAGCACCTACTATGGCCGAAGGATTGGAAACGTTCCACAATCTCACGTCATCGATTGAGCTAGACCGCGATCACTTTGTACTTCTTTGTATCTTCCGAAACTTTCACAGTTCGACTGGAACAGCAGTAGGCTTCCACTTACCCGACCGTCTTACGATTTACCTCGTCGTTCTTCAGCAATGGCTCCTAACCTCATTTCCCCGTCGTTCGACATAGTATAGCCTCCCAAACTGATATTACGAGACACTCTTTCAGACCTGCAGAGAAGCCACCACTGCGACATCAGGTTCTACGGCGCACCAAAATAAATATAATGTCAAACAAATGTTTGTTCATGCATTGCACCAAATAACCCCCTACCTTGTATTTTGCGGAGTGATATCACAGGTAAAGGAGTAGTGAACAAATCGGTACCTGCATTTTGGCGGCAAGAATAGGCCATCTTTATAGTACGTGTGAGGTTTCCAGTAAGCTTAGTGTGGCCAATTTAGCCACCTCCAAACTAGTTTATACTATCAACCACTACCAACAAAAAACACATCTACTAGAGGCAAACAAACAACCCAACAATGGACCAAATAACCAGTCGGATAAAGGCGGAATGAAAACTACTATAAGACAGAGGCTATCCAATCGATGAGGCTAGTGTAGGAAAACCAGAACCCAGTAAATGAAGAAAACAAAACGGTTACAAAGAAAGAACAGAGCTGTTTGGAAACTATGTGGGCGCAGGCAGAGGAAGAATAATTAACCCACTCAACCCCATTCTGACGACTTCGCGTCGATTGGGGACGAAACGGTCGCTATCCAAACTAATGATCTCGGTGATCAGACCAACAACGAAGAAGCGTGCCTGAGCTGCTCATAGTCCGCAACACTGTTAGTCACCAGCTTTCATATTTCCTATGTGTATTTAGTGGGGCGGTTCGGCCAAATAACACTCTAAGTACATATAATAAATAGAGTTCCTGGTACACAAAAATCACGAATCAAGGAAGAGATGGAAGGAATCAGGACCGCATCTGTGGGATATGCGCTGTTTATGCAGTCATTCTGGATCCCAGAGCACTGGATCAAATTGAAAGTCAGAATTTACCAGTCTCATCTATTTCCTAGAAACGTCACTCTTAGTAAATGTGGATCATCTAATTTGTAGGCGTCTTTTACTTGAAAAGCCAGTTAACAATCCACTTACAAATTTGTGCTCACTGAGGTTTCCAAAGTCCTGAGTGGTAATCCACAAGGATTAAACACCCTAAGAAAGATCACCCCTAGGAAGAACTAACACATGAATGATCTGCCAGACTTATGAGTCTTCACCTCACATCAGGCCTAGGGTCCGCCTTCTCAGTACCCAGTGACAGTTTTATATGCCAACTATTGGTTTTGTTATTCCTCGCTTTCTTGTCATCACTTTGTTCTGATCGTCATTTTGCTGTTGTTTGTGCAAGTAAAAATTTCGCTTCCTAAGTAAAGCGAGAAAATAAATATGTGGTGTCCGAGCAATTGATTTTTTATCTATTTGGATTGGATAATTTTAGTACGCTTTTCGCAAACTCTGATCTTCGTGAGATGCGCATTACTGATGCTTCTTAACAAGGATGAAACAGCTGCACAGTACTTCTCGGCTTTTAAGCACAGACTGGCTCCGCTGACTATAGATTGTTTCCAGCAATCTGTTGGACCACGTTGAGTTACGCGCAAAACCCCAAAAGCCAAAGCGTTCAAATGGAGGTTTATCTACAAATGCGGTACTGTAAATACAATGATAAAAATAACAAAGCTTTACAAACCTCAAATCGTGGGACTACGCCGACTTCTATACACCGGTTTAGGAACTGCTAATTCCTAAAGGATCCCAAAGTCCACACCGACTCAAAGGCACGTGTCAACAAGGCAACGAAACCACGTGATGACTTAAACAACACGTGCAATGACAAGGTCAAAGAACGGTTTACGTTCAGGTCAAAAACAAGAAAGTTGGTATAGGCGCAAAGGCGAAATAACAAAAACTGGGAATAACGTTGTACAAAATAAGGATAGAAGAAAAGAATCAACACTGACAGGATGACATCTCTAGTGAATTTGACCAAATCTCCTCATATTAATATGAAAAATAAGTTCTTACATAAAAAATTGATAGGCCCAACATGCGCCGCTGTTTACAACACCCACCATACCGATTCGCTCTTCGTAACAGGAGGTCAGCAGATGGGCGTACATTGCAAATTCTCTCGCCAAAGTTATTAGAATACTTTGGCATGTATCTGTACAATAGATGCCAAAAATCCATATAGTTTCAACTTTATACAACTTTTGTTGCAGCCTGCAGGGTATTGCTTCTGTAATCGCAATATATCCGTCAGAATGCCGTTCCATGCCTTCTACTCACATGTAGATGTTTCATCCATTGGTTGAATTCATAAAGGAGTACAGAAGTTTCTTTGAAGGATTGTGCCGCTTGTTCACACACTGTGTAAACGCAAGTAGCAACTCAGTCGGTGGTAAGCCACGTAGCACGATGAAATCAAATAATGGACCAATTTCACTCCAGTCCGCATCAACTTTTTCCTCCAGATTTACCTCCTCCTTTTCTAGACAGAACAACCGCTTAGCACACTTTGGTAATGCTTTGATTAACACAATAACTGTCGAAAGATGTAGCGATTCGCGAAAGTCCCAAGAAGCATCTATCTTGGGACGATTTCATAATAAACTACCAGAGTTCCCTAATCTAACTATTTGTATATCACGGTGCAATTTGCCAAATAAACTGTAATTGTGCAGATTTTGTTGTAATGTGGCACCCATATTCAGATACACGAGGTGAGATATCACATGAAATAAAAGCACGTTTCACACAGAACCACACGGATGAAATCTGTTTTCTCTTACAAGTGCTTAATTACACACTTAATTGCATACTTAATTACATGTGTCATAAACAACGACATGAAGAGGCGCACTGAACCCGTACTAGCATACAAGCATATAATGTTTTATGCGGAAACGAGGCTATTCACGAGAAGCAAGATCTTATGTAAGTCAGCGCGGCATGAAACCAGTTATCACGGAATTAAGTCTGCTTAATTTTAAATACATTAATCCGAGCTGCTCAAACAAAATTCCCTAAGTGGTGTGCAATGCCGAAATATTTGCTCAATCTTCCCACACAGATGAAAGATTTTCGAAAGGGCAAGCGAAAATTCAGTGAGAGCTTACAATTAAAGGTGGTTATGAGCACAAGTTCGCCCGCCAGCTAGGAAGACCGTACTAATTGCGCGCCTCGGATATTTGAACCAAGCTTGACCGTAGTGTTTCTTGTGTAAAATCATGATGCTAAAATTTCCAGGATGCCCAAGATTTTCGCCTCTTTAACAGCTCAAAACCTACAGAAAGAGTCGAACACACGTTTCGTTCGAGTTCATGTCTGTTCCGACAGTAACCAACATGATCAAGCCGGTGACTCAGTACATGTCCCACAGATTACATTTTAGAAATTCGTGCGGCGTAACAGAGAGGACTGCGAACAGTGCTGCAAATCCAAAGCATGCTAGGTAGCCCACCGTCGAATTCACGTCCGTTAAACGTAATCGCCCAACTGACCTCTGCTGACTGCCCCTCTCGTCTTCGACAAACCTTAGACCCTGTCAACAACAGCCTAACGCGCACCCCACCCATACATAAGGCAGATAAGCTTGGCCTAGTAAGGTATTCAGGTGTCAGCTGGACCCAACAACAAGCAGTCAAACTTTCCCCTAGCTGACAAGCTATTTTGTCGTGTGTTACGTAAATCAACTATCCGTCTAATTAGACCAGTACTTTTCTGGTAGATTCGCTATCAGTATTATAAGTAGGTTACATGTGCTTAGCAGGTGAGTGTATCTGGAAGTATTGTCATCTGGCGGCCCCAACCTAATAATCGCCAAGACAGATCCACATGTGTGAAGCTGTGATCACTGTGAAGCTGTACCATCTAGCTGAAACAGATCGTGGCTTGCACAACCTCACTCTCAGAATATAACTATGAGGTTTATTCCACAACTACGGACCTACTTATCTTTACCCTAGGGATGCGGTCTGGAAACTTGACACTGAAACGTGTCCCATCGCTCCGGGATCGCGACGCGTCCAGGTGACATCCACAAAAGTGACAAAAACTTGTGCCTTGAAGCCGTAACTAGCGACCATATCATGTGCTGGTCAAATGAAAGATTAATCAAACCAGATACGCCACAAGCTAACCACCAGGGGCGGAAAGATCTAGCTTCTGTTATACTGGATGAATAAGAGAATAATCGTTCAGCTGTAAAACCCTTTCTATGCCCAGCTGCCATGCTACCCGAAGGCGTAGACAGGAAAATTCGAGATGCATACGTCGGGTTCGAACTACGGACCTGGGTCAGTAAATTCATACTCTAACCACTGAGCCATCTTGCGCTTTGTGCCGGATGAGTGGTTAAAGAAACTATATAAAGTGGATTGCAGCCTGCCTTTGAACGGCGAACACTATAGGATGCGTCCCCAGTTTTGGCCAAAACCCACATGCACAACGTCAGTGTACTTTTTGGTTACTTCAGCTGGCTGTTGTTGCCTAGAGCTATCCATTGCATTTGTGTCGTGCTCCGCAAGTGCCACATACGACCTTAAAGAACCCACTTAGAGCAATCTCCGTGCCATTTACTCTTGTTCGTGCAGTATTCAAGATTTTTCTGATGGCTAAAGCCTTAGCCCGCAGCTGCCTCTACTTTATTTTGCATTTTTACATTGAAACCATTGTTTGAAAGCTACAAGACTGTTACGCGATCCGCTTTTTACTCTTCAGCGACTGCTTTTAACTGATGTTCGATGATTACTGACAACTCGAAAACCTTCAATTCGATTTCGCATGAAAGATTCACCCGATCTGCCGAGGCGTTTGAGGCACTCCAAGGGGTAGTCTAATGCACAGCACAGTTCTATGAGAGAGCTTTAGCGGTATTACGCATTCGGAAGTATGCCGCAGCTGAAAAGTGACGTGGAAAGATCAACCTTTTCCAGTGTTTTCCACCATGTTGATGTATGGGGTTCTTGGATTCTCGATACCTCAACTAAGCTACCAGTTTTATGGTACCCCGGTCTATCAATCGGCCTTTACAGATGAGTAAGGAGTGACATAGAGTGTCAGGCTCGTTTCAAACTTATGCTTGTAGGTGCTGAGACCAAGGTAGGGAGGACTAGTATGACAGGTCTCACCCGCAGAATAAAGTCAATAATGATTTGTGACTGCTCTAAACATCAGGCCAGTGCGATTTTAGTTGAACAATCTTGTTCTCCAAGGAGCCGGTTACTCATCTGAGTGCAAAAGAAAACGTTAAATATTTAGGACCACATTATTTAGAGTGGAGGCGACTTTGCGACTACCAATAGCAACTGCTGAACCTGCTGTGTAGAGTGAATCATACCTAAGCGAAGACGCAGCAAACAAAGGGGATTTTGAGAAACGCCACAAAACCAAGGCCCAGACCTCCATAGTATGTCCCTCAGAAACAATAACCCAATTACTTGGAAAGTATCTCATTTTGCGGAACAATGTAAATAGCACGTTGTTGTTTCTTTTCAAACCAGTTATTATTGTCTCGCTAGAGAGCGACAACAGCTCAAAGAGATTTCCGACTTTGCTCAAAATCAGGCTTACCAAACCGCAAACCCATATCGTAGTCCTAAATTAGACCCAAGATTTCAAAAGTCCTAGAGTAGCTGCTTTAATGATAAAAACGAGTATGTATAACTCAGTCCATAATGCCTGTAATCAATTAAGAAAATAAGGAGTATTTACCCCAGTGGTTCCTTATGGGGTCCTCGGCCATCCGTTGAAATATTAGCAAATGAACCTTAAATTGTTAATATCGTGTGAGTTCAAATTAATTCCACTTGTACTTACATGTGTAACACGTAGACCGACAAAACTCGAGAATATAAATGGGACATATGTTGTCGCAAGTGAGGCTGCATTTGTAGGATTTAATCCGTTCAATTGACGCCTTTACCGGTTCATAACAATTCAGTAATTCAACAAAAGGAGTATAAAATATCATTGGTCTTTTAGTAATGTATGTGTTTATAAAACGTGAATAGCGGGCATAGCAAGCGTGTGTCTATGCAGACAGCCAGTGGACACGACGATATTTTTGGATTTATATATCTAATCCACTATAATACTACTTACTAGAAAAAAATATCTGAATTTAGACCACGCACCAGGTGAATACGCAAGGTGCATTTTCAGCCAGATCTACATGCAAATCTTTTCCTCTGAGAAGAGAGGGCTTACATTTTCTTATGTACAGGAGAGAATTTCATTCTCGAGAACGTCACAAACTGGCCTTCTGAAAAATGCAAGAGAACTCCAGATAATTCAGTAGACGTCCACCGATTCCGGGATTACGTGTCCATGTGCGCACTGACACTATTCTGTTTGGAACACCAGCCACCTACTTAAGCACTCTAAAATACTCTGCTCTGCAGATTAAGACCAGAAATATATCGTACTTAATGGAGGAAAATCGGCTTAATCTCACGTTAAAGTAAAAATATCAAGCTCAGCTTTACTTTTCACAAAATTTATTCACTATATCACAATTCGATGTGCCAGTCATTGGTTTTATTTGATAATATATTGAAAATTTGGTGACCAAATTAATGAACTTCGTTGGTTGTTCAAGTCTCAGGTCATTTTCATGTCCTGCTTGCAATGTTGAGGGAAAAGTAAACGCAGGATTCTGAGGAATTAATAGACGCATGGTATTAAAAGTAAGACCTTGAAAATATTTGGAATTACTGTGGAAGCGGGAGTAGTCCGGTGATAATTATTGGAAATTAACCGCGTTTTGTGGGGTTTCGCAGCTAGGTGTAATTGATTTTGGATCATGGCATCCCTCGCACTCAGAATGAACAGAGTGCATATGCTTAGGGAAAAGAGATGTGGAAAAATAAGTGGTAAAAAGTAAACAAACGGCAAATGGCGAAAGCAAGAAGTTTTCTTTGAGTCAGCAGACAAGTTTTGGTAAGAGCTTCAGTAATCAAATATATGATTCGCAGTTTTGATTTGAGGGAACAAGGTCAAACTTTAGACGTTGAATTACTAGCAGGCTAGTAAATTGCGAGCGAGTTTTGCCAATCAGATTATGGATAGCAAATAAAGCCTTGGCAAACGTCACAATTTTCTTTATTTTCGGTCTTTGTGTTGCAACCATCTTCATCAGAACGCAGTTTAAAAGCCGTCAGTCGGAATATGGCTCCAAAGATTTGAGAGAACAGACCGAAGGAAACTGCCATAGTAAAAATAATCCCACAACTCACAGTGGTACGCAAAATGCCTGATAAAACAAATGGCTACCTAGCGTTACTCTTCATCTTCTGACGGTAAAAAAAAGAAAATGATTCTTCTTCTTCCAGCACCATTTAGAATATATGGATAACAAAATCTTTGAAAAATTTTAACAAGTTTCCAATTTCCAGAAACGTTTCGCTGAAGTGAAGCGCTTATCTATTTTTACCTAAAAATTCATTGTAGTGTTTCAGTCCTCAAGCCTTCCCACCAAGTTCTCAGTACATTCCTTCCCCTCCTTGACTTCGAAAATGACAACTTAGCGAACTTAGGGGATTTGCGTCACTGGTCCACGTACTGAATGATTGCAAGAGTGATAAACCAAGCCGCACGATAAAACCCGATAAAGGACCGTTTCTATCCCTGTTTGTATCTATATTTGCCTCAAGATTTGTCTCATCTTTGTCCAGACAAAACTGCCAATTGCCCTAGTTGGGTATTGCCCCATGTAACACAACTGACGAAATCAATAACGAGGAGGGAACCTTCACTGCATAGAACAGAGGCTATTCACATTGATTCGGATTGTCTGCAGCACAAAGAAACATGATAACAGCTACCGTGGTATTCCGCACGCTCAATTTTTAATCCATTTACTTGGGCTGATTATATTACATCCCCTACATAGTGTGGAGTGTTGGAATCTCTTTTATTGGATCCAATTCGGACAGAAGCTTACCGAAGTATAAGAACGACTGGCAATTTATTGAGCATTGACTGATTACCAAGTAAAGACGACTAGTATCTCATTTAGTCTACAGATTACGAATATTAGCATAATAATCTCCGAGAATAAGACGACCGTAGAAAAAAATCATTGGTCTTTTGCGTACTGAACTGCATATAAGCCTAACAAAAGCCTGGCTTGGTAACCCACCATCAAATTCCTCTTCTTTAAAGCGTTTGCATGGACGTGATCCAGTAGTTATTTTCTGCTGACTGTTCTTGCTCGTCTTCAGCAAAGATTGGACTGAGTCGACACAACCGAAACGCGCACCCCAGCCATGCACAAGACACATAAGCTTGGCCTAGTGAAGAGTGCCGATGGCAACCAGACGCAAGAAAAGGCAGACACACTTGCTGCTGGATGACAGACGATATCCGTCCTGCGATAAGTAATTCAAACCACTCGTATACTTTGGCCCAGTAGTTTCCCGGTAGATTGGTCATCCTTATTAAACCGAAGCCCCATGTGATTAGCTGAGTAGTACACCTGAATTATTAGTTTTCTGGCGGACTTAACCAAACCGTGGGTAAGACAGACCGATATTCGTCTAACTCTGAAGCCTGTGAAACCTGATTGAAGCAAATCATTGATTGCACAATGTAATCCATAGAATCTAATTTTCAGAGTCAGCTCTCTGCAGCATATATTTTGGCTGCCCTTTACTTTTGAGTGGAGGGAAGTGTGAGAAACTACAAACAGCAACTACTGAATCTGCTCCAAAAGGTAAATCATGTCCAAGTGAAGATGCATCAAACAAAGGAGATTATGAGGAACGACCTGATACCGAGGCCTGCATATTAACTTGTGGTCTGATATGCCCACCCAATTACCATCATACGGTTGGAGAGTCATATCAGCCAGTATATTAGGGACTTACCTTATATAACGAAGGATACCTTAATTAGCCACATTCACGTAAGTAGAAATAATGGGGGACAGTGTATCTGAAAGTTTAATTAAACGCACATAGAATAGCTGCGGCGCCGACTATTACGCAACGTGATTATGTATCCTGAATTCGACAAACATGCTAAGCTTATGATTCTGAAACAAGACATATGCGAGTACACATACACTTTAGATTATTTCGGTCGACTCAAGGCTTATTGATTGCACGCCATCCAATGGGAGGTTGACCCCCTTTTCAATGCGCCCCTATATATCATCACATATCTACCGCTCGTAATTTCGTGTTTGTGCTCCTCCTCTTCAAATACAAATGATAGGTATTCTACTGGGTTACAGGTCAGAAAACTGGCATATTTGTTCTGCGCGCTTCGTTCTTGGAGTCCCCGCACGCTCAATTTTTAATCCATTTACTTGGGCTGATTATATTACATCCCCTACATAGTGTGGAGTGTTGGAATCTCTTTTATTGGATCCAATTCGGACAGAAGCTTACCGAAGTATAAGAACGACTGGCAATTTATTGAGCATTGACTGATTACCAAGTAAAGACGACTAGTATCTCATTTAGTCTACAGATTACGAATATTAGCATAATAATCTCCGAGAATAAGACGACCGTAGAAAAAAATCATTGGTCTTTTGCGTACTGAACTGCATATAAGCCTAACAAAAGCCTGGCTTGGTAACCCACCATCAAATTCCTCTTCTTTAAAGCGTTTGCATGGACGTGATCCAGTAGTTATTTTCTGCTGACTGTTCTTGCTCGTCTTCAGCAAAGATTGGACTGAGTCGACACAACCGAAACGCGCACCCCAGCCATGCACAAGACACATAAGCTTGGCCTAGTGAAGAGTGCCGATGGCAACCAGACGCAAGAAAAGGCAGACACACTTGCTGCTGGATGACAGACGATATCCGTCCTGCGATAAGTAATTCAAACCACTCGTATACTTTGGCCCAGTAGTTTCCCGGTAGATTGGTCATCCTTATTAAACCGAAGCCCCATGTGATTAGCTGAGTAGTACACCTGAATTATTAGTTTTCTGGCGGACTTAACCAAACCGTGGGTAAGACAGACCGATATTCGTCTAACTCTGAAGCCTGTGAAACCTGATTGAAGCAAATCATTGATTGCACAATGTAATCCATAGAATCTAATTTTCAGAGTCAGCTCTCTGCAGCATATATTTTGGCTGCCCTTTACTTTTGAGTGGAGGGAAGTGTGAGAAACTACAAACAGCAACTACTGAATCTGCTCCAAAAGGTAAATCATGTCCAAGTGAAGATGCATCAAACAAAGGAGATTATGAGGAACGACCTGATACCGAGGCCTGCATATTAACTTGTGGTCTGATATGCCCACCCAATTACCATCATACGGTTGGAGAGTCATATCAGCCAGTATATTAGGGACTTACCTTATATAACGAAGGATACCTTAATTAGCCACATTCACGTAAGTAGAAATAATGGGGGACAGTGTATCTGAAAGTTTAATTAAACGCACATAGAATAGCTGCGGCGCCGACTATTACGCAACGTGATTATGTATCCTGAATTCGACAAACATGCTAAGCTTATGATTCTGAAACAAGACATATGCGAGTACACATACACTTTAGATTATTTCGGTCGACTCAAGGCTTATTGATTGCACGCCATCCAATGGGAGGTTGACCCCCTTTTCAATGCGCCCCTATATATCATCACATATCTACCGCTCGTAATTTCGTGTTTGTGCTCCTCCTCTTCAAATACAAATGATAGGTATTCTACTGGGTTACAGGTCAGAAAACTGGCATATTTGTTCTGCGCGCTTCGTTCTTGGAGTCCTACTGTAAATAGTCCCAACTATCTATGTCAAACCTATCCACAATCCGAAGGAAACCTCGATTTTTCAGAGTTTTCTAATGACCAAGCAAGTTTTGCGTGCATGTGCGCATACAGCCAGGACAATTACAGGTAAAATACTGGCACACAGTAAATATTCATGTCCTGTGTGCGGATGGGAAAATTGCTTCCAATAAATTTGACGAGGTTTAACAAACCCGGTAACCATACTCCAAAGTGCTTGGATGGTTCCAGCCTGTTAAATCACATTCCAGTCTACAATGTAATTTTTGGAAAATTCCAAGTTGTCAGACTCTTCAAAACAGCATAATGGATCAAATTAGGCTTTTCAGTTCCTCCATGAATTAGCAAATCTTGCAGTTTCCTTCATCTTTTACTTGTAATTGTGTTTCGTAGCCTATTATACGTGCACAGTCATGCATCTTTGTCATA
Organism: Clonorchis sinensis; assembly: GCA_003604175.2. Classification (NCBI taxonomy): domain Eukaryota; kingdom Metazoa; phylum Platyhelminthes; class Trematoda; order Opisthorchiida; family Opisthorchiidae; genus Clonorchis; species Clonorchis sinensis. Next base: position 184,448,755 of record CM030369.1, on the reverse strand, counting down.
TTAGCTATAATGTGATGCCATGTATGCTGCTTGGAATATTTTATTTGACGCAAAAAATTAATGAACATCGCGAGAGTGGAATTCACTACTACTCAAATACCAATGAGCCCATTTCATGCTGGACCAACTGGTGATCACACTGTCTAGACATGGATGAAATCCCATCATGCAAAAACATGCCTTCAGCTGACGTGACCATTGATGCGTTATTTTGGATCAAATTTCCAGGACTGGTGAGAGGGAGTGGAATTGTGGTGTCTTATCACCTAAACCAAGACAGTAATAATTGCAGGCAAAAAAATGTTATTCAGGAACTGTCCCACGGATTCCGTCCAAGATATCAATTTACTGGAGTATTCACAAACAGGTATTTTGGATACAAAGTTCAATGAGGCAGGAGTGTTTTGGGATTTGTATATCTAAATATGGTTTGTGATACAACGATCGGCAGATTTATAATGATTTGCGGTTTTATGCCAGAAATAAGTCATCGGTTTCGTTCGCCTTACTGCATTGGCGTCGTCAACTTGTCCTCTGAAATCTGAACCACTTAGATCATGCTGCTCGTGATTAAAGCAGCACTGGCCAGAAGTATCCGCGGTAACCACTCTTTGCACCACATCAAAGAGTGGTAAAATCTCAATTGTGTCTCGGTGAGTTTCTAGCTGGGCTGAAAAATTAGCGGTATTCTTCATTGTGTGAGGCAATTATATCGACTTCTCATCAATCACAATTATACAAAACCGATCAACCATGACAGACTGACCAATTATTTATCACTCATGCGGGTGTCAGAGATGAAGAGAGATAACAAAACGGACTTCTAAATGAGAAACAATGAACGTTCTGGAAGATCATGCAGTCTTGTTGGTTACCGCCCAAAACAAACACTCAAATTCAGGTGGTAAGAGTATCCGGCAGCCACTCAATAGTTCATTGCGAAAACTGACAAACCAATGCAATTCGGTTGCAGCGTAGCCATTCAGCGCTGTGTATTTTAGCTTTTATTTCTGGGATATTTAGTAGACTGCATTTACAGAAAACGCTCACAGCATGACGAGGGTGTATGCGACGATCTATCTTCCCAAGCATACCATGAGCATAAACCATATGCATTTTCAGTTGAAACTCACTGCGAAGGAAAGCAAGTTTGTTTTTGTTATTCCGACCCACTGGCTTCTAGTGAAACGCCAATATTTGTCGGACAGCGACGCTGCAAGTCACAGCAGTTACTTTCTTGGCATTAGACGATGCCTTGTGTGAGAATATACTCACGGGAAGCGTCTATATACCCAAAGCATAGACACTATTGACGTCGATTAATTTTGTTGAACATCATTTTGGTCTTCCAGCCTTTAGCATCCAAAATAAACATCTACAGGTGTCCTGACAGTTAGTCCTTTTGTGCACTCTCTGCCTAAACCATAGTTGTTAGAAGCGCACCACATGGTTTTCCTTATCAAAATTTTTACCTGATAGCCTGATTTGCCATGACGAATAGTCCATGTTTCGTTCTGTTAACAGCTTATCTTGTCAAGCATTGAACACTCTTATAAGGGATAAGCTGCAGCAATCCTTGCAGAGGCATCCCGCTGTAATGTTTTGTAAATATATCCTACATTGTTTTTTAAACAGTCAGAATTCCGCCATAAATCGATTCTTTACATTACCTGAAGACAGTGTTTCAATTTCTTTTACGTTTCTCCATATATGCATGATAAATTCAACGGTGGAATACCGGTGCCTCTTTATAAAAGCCATAAAGCACTAAATTTCCAACTAACTTTCGTAGTGCGTACTCAGGAGGATTGTAGTTCACCGCCGCTCGCTAGATCACGAGATCTGTTCTTTTTTCTACACTCACAATTCACGCTACACGATTGTGACTCACTTGACTACACAGCTCACAATCGCTCCCTAGATCACGAGACTCGTTTTAGCCCCACACTTACAAATCGCGACACACAAAGATGACTCATCTGACATTGACTATCTGCTGTCCGATCCGTGTGGCAACAAGTGGACACCTACAGCCACGCGAACGAACCTAGATATAGGAAAACAGCACAGGACACAGAACACAACAGAGCTACGCACGTCGCCCAGCTCCGAGTCTAGCCGCTCAGGAATTACAGCACACCACGCACGGACGGACAGAAAATACGTGTAGCTGCGACAACAGCGAAGAAGACACGAAACCTGCATCCGGGCCTGCAACAGGATTTATCAACTTGTATCTACAATACGATAAGTCCCTTGTTCACGTATATACCTATTGTAATCATTTTCACATAACAAAACTATCATTGTTAGTGCTCTCAGCATTCTGTCCATATAACTAGGTTTCGGGTCCTAGTAGAGCATTAACAGATGTCGCATGTGCGCACTTCAAACCTTCGGTGTTAGGTTCCTTGCGCTCTCACATCTCTCTTCATAGGTGACCGTTCTCATCACAGGTAAAAGTACAAATTAGCACAAGATAAAGATAATCTTCGAACACCTTTCTGCTGTCTCCGTTTTCTTGCATTGAACTATAACGCATCGAAGGTTTCGTTACCCTCAACAATTTGGTAACTTTTCATTCTTCTGTGACGGTAAGCGCTCAGTGGCAACCAGTCTTAAAACAGCACTACCAAAAAACAAATGATGCTTGTGCACCAGGTTGCCCACGTTCTAGAGTGAAATCAAATGACGAAAAATTACTGCGGTAGTGAAAACCTCGTTGACTTATCTGGGGGGGCTTGTCGTTTGTCTTAGCCCTTCAGAGGCCTTTCTGCGGAAGTGCGAGAACCCGGGTACGTATGGATGTTTTGAAAACGGGCCAGCCACAAGCACTGTCCTCCAAACACCGGTAAGCAAACATGCATGCACCAAACCATCTGACAGCAAGGCTTGCACACTGTGCTCATGTACTCAGTGCACCTGAGCGAGGACTCTCTAAGGATGTCAGTGATTACTGTCGTTTGCGATCGATACATTTTGCTCGGATGGTAGTTGTTCGGAATACAGTCTGCATAAAGGATTGGCTCCCTCATAACCGCTCAGCTCCAACGTACTCTGTCCAACGTGCATATCATCTGCTGAGGTGAATTTCAAAATGTTACTCCTGGCACTTCCGAGGTCATCTGAATGCAGGAACCTTTTTTCGTAGTTCATCATCATACTGGTGCATAAAAATATGGGCTAAAACGAATGGGCACGTGAACAACAACTTGACACCGTAAACCCCATGCAAAGTAGGGCGTGATCAGTCAGTTATGTTAGCCTTCCAGCATAGGCGCCACTTTTACTTTCGCGGGTTGCAACATCGTAATTTGTGGGATGTGTCGCAGAAGCGTATTGACCACTCGAACTGGTATGGCACGTCTTGAACAGCCAGTCAAAATGCTGAAAACCATTTTGTGGCTGAGCGGGTACGATTGCTGTATGAGCATTACAAACTGAAACTATTACAAAAGAGCTTACTGGATTGAAATGGAATACACTGGGAATGCGTGGTGTGCAATTTAATTGGGTCTCACCGGGCATCTTATTGTTACTCTTACTTACCATCAGAACGTAGTTAATGATAAATAGGTCAGACAAACAACGGAAGGGAGGCAGAAAGGAAATCAAAGCGGAAATCTAGAGGAAATACATTTAAAAATGTGTAAAACGAAGCAATGAGTGTTTATAGTCTTGCTACACTTCACCCAAAGCCAGGTTTCCAAATGTGAACTTTTGAATGACTTGGCAGCTCGTCAGACGTTTTCGCAGTGTCGGCGCGGGGCGGCAATCCACTTGAGGTATGTGACACGCCATGTACTTGAGATATCAAATTTTGCGTCTTAAATTATGTTACTTAAGGATTTACCCACCAAGGAAATAGCGGGAACGCTCACTGCATGAAGCAGCCTGGTAGAAAAAGATTTCTTCCGGCATATTATACTATGATTCACTAACCGTCAAACAGCGCGTATACTTCTATTATTATTATTATTATTGACAACTGGGGTTCAATAAGTCAGAAAATCTAGTTTGTTATGTGGATGGAAAGACTGCACACTGCGCACTGTTGATGCTGACCCGATTGGTGACGGAATGTATATAACAAAGGAAACGTATTGACCACCAACTTCAAAAAGTGGGCTTCCAGATTTCTCTTCTGTATCAACTATGTAGGATTTTCCTGGAAATGGTGAATACATCACACAGAAATTTGCCGGCGACGCAAGCACAATGCTAACATCTATACTTTTTGAAGTACTATGCAATTTAGTCTCCTGAATTGGTATTCCGATCATATATGCACGTCAATCTTTACAGGCGATATGCATTTACTCCCTGGCTGTCCATTTGTCTAGTGTGACGGTCTAATCTTCGGTTTCACAGCACGATTGGTAGAGTGCAAAACCATCAGAACTGAGACAAAACACAACGATTCTTTGAAAATAGGCATTGAAAATGTGATCTGGTTCAGGAATCTGACCTTCCTGATAAAATGACATCAGCGGATGTTGGAAAGCGTGCACTGCCCCAATTCCAAAATGACATCAGCGGATGTTACAAAACGCATTCTAATTGTACTTTAGGATAATTTACAATTGCCTATTAGTCACCATTAGTTACGGTTCTTCCTAGGATTTACATATTTAGGTGACATTAAGAAAACCAGGTGGGGCGCACTAGAGCTGAAGAGATGATGGAGGGAAGTATACGCCGTTCGCTTAGACGTGAGCGTACACTACCAACTTATGATATGCATATTGAACTTCATTACACGTTTGTGTGGGAAGCTATTAATTGGCACAATCAACCCCTTGGAAGATGGCCACTTCACAGAGCGTGTTTTCTAACATTTAATTGGTACCCATCCAGGCTAATCCAGTACACTCATAATTCAGACCCAATGCAGTTTCCTATGCGCTCTTGCATTGCATTGCGTACCCGAAACTTTCCATTTCAGGTCAAATTATGCCTAGAATATGACACGTGGCGAGACTGTGTAACAAGATTTTTTTTACCAGTATTAGGAATCTGTAGATTTGTTCCCCCGGCAACACTGCAAACTGAGCTAAGCTACACTGACAACCTTGTATTTAACAACACACTCTCTTTCATGGATATACAGCCATCTGCAGCATTCACATGTACTATGTTATCGTGCAACAGAAACACATTCTTTTGCCATTCCCAGGGTTGTAACAGACAAGCAGCAATGCATGCATGAATCCCGGTCAGCCTCAATGCCATGCCATTAAGGACTGATGAAGTTGACCGCACTACAGCCACGTGCACCTGTATACTGTTTGAGTATTGGCTCCTATGGATAAAAAATAATTTGACCCCTCCAAACAGCGGACCGGGAGGTCGAACGCTGAAAGACGGTCGTTATTTTAAAAACTCAACCTTCGATGTACGAATATTCCATACATTCACTAAAGTTAACATTGACGACAAAGTAAGCACTATGCGGGTTTGTGTATACTAATCACTTCGAAGGGCATCTTAATGGCTGACAAACCATACTCGTCATAACAACTATGAACTTAGGTTGTGTATTTAAAACACTGTCTATTTGTTTTCTCACTAATATGTAGAGGAGTGTCCTTGGGTGATATGCATAGAAAGCGCTGGTAAATATGGGCAGCATGGATCCACCGATGGAAGCGATTAGCCGAGCTACGCTCACAAACACAAAGGAAAAAAATGAGTGTTCCTTCTTTGATGCTGTCGAACTTTCCTCACGTACGGTAAGTCGGCGTTTGGGTAGTTCGATCCTTAATTCTCTGCAACGTTACCTAAACTTTGGTCAAAAGTATGGGTGCGCTTGCAAGAAGGCAAGCATCGGCCCGGTCCTGCGTTAACTCCAAGGGCAAATATCAAACAAGCATAAGGACAAGCCATTTCTCGCCATCTTCCCGACTACTTCCTTTTCACAGTACACCACTAGTGACACGTTTCTGTTTACACAGTGAAACGATGTGAATTTCCTGTGTCAGATTATCAGTGCTCTTGGGTCGGAGGACCACCGCGAATATCTCTGTGCTTTCAAAAATCTCCGGTATTATTGACAGGAAAGTTGTGTGGTTTTGGTACTACCATATCCCATGCAAAATTGCCGGTTTGTGCGGCCTCAAGTAGGTTCATTGAGTTGAATTTCGTGTCACTAGTCTTTTAGGAAGTGACACTCCATCCGAGCAACTTAAAGTGGTGTTTTAATGTGGCTGAAACCCTGTTATCTTATCAGATTTGCACATAAACTGCGAATGCTAATATCTGAAATTTTGAGATGAGCTTAGGTCAACGCAGTGGTTCCAGCTGACATATTGAGTGCGTAATTGTGCAGAAGCCTCACAGCCACTAACAAATCCACCAATTTAATGAGCCATTCAATGATGCTTTTCCATCATTGTGTCATCAAACCAAAAAGTAAATAACACACGAATCACCCTACATACCTTGTAACTATGTTTCCCCCATCGCAAAACATTTCACGTTTTGCGCCTTGTCCGGTGGACAGTAAAGCTCGCCTGATCAAATAGGGCACTGCCATCTGAGACACTGACAACCACTAACTTCGTGGGAAACGGAGAATCCGATCACAATGTCACGTGGCAGATTCGCGTTGATCAGCTGATCGACAGTTATTCAAGTCCAGTACTGTTTAGTTCCCCGGTATGCTAGGAGATGCCTCATTGATGGCGGAATATTTCTTATCATTCAATAGATCCAGCCAGGCGAAACATATTAGGAGTGTGCTTACCACTCATATGATCAGTACGTGCTTCAGCCGTCACCTACTTATCTGGTTAGTGCACACAACCCCACATTTCCTCATCAACTGTTTGCTAAAATTCCCTTTGTCCTGACATCAGGAGTTAAATTTCCAGTCAGTCAGTGTCAGATTTAAAAACTCAAGCCAAAATAGGGCACTTTGCCCTGGATGTTCTGTAAATACATTACTGTTTCGAAAGAGGAAAACTTTGTTTGATATTGTGGAATGAGGCATATTTATTTAACATTTTCAGGTGCTTCGCAGTGAACCTCATAAAAATCGTTTCACAACTAATTTTGAAGGTCGATTTGGTTATGAAACTAACCACCAGCTGGCCATATGATGAGAAGCAGGTACTGGCACTGGTATCCACCATTACTCTAGACAACATTAATTTTTCTCCAGGCATGTCACAAACGCAAATGCAGGAAATTTTCGTAACGAACACCAACAAGCATTCTGTATAAACCTCCCGGTGAAACAACGTGTCCTGAGACCAGTATTTTCAGCGGTAAATGTGATCCAGATCTACGTGCTTCACCATTGTATATTTTGACGTACCTCTTGTAAATAACGGCTCTGTTTTCTTCGAACTGATTTATGCCCGTGTGCAAATTGGCAGAATAACTATGTTCTGTTGATGGGCCAAGAACTTTTTCAGGCAAACGTTAGACGCATCAGTCCCATACAGAAACACATAAGGGTAGACGGCACAGAATGAATTGTTCTGCCCATAAAACTACATTTGCCAGTATGAGATTAGTGTTTATTGAGCAATTCAGAGAGAGAGAGAGATAAAGCAGATGTTGGCGCCAGGAGAAACCTGTCTTGAACATTGCTAAGACTTCGATTATGAGTCAATTACTAAATTTTGCACCAGGTGGTTACCAAGATAAGCCATACGTGGTTAGTGTGAGAGGACGTTTGTTGTTGTTGTTCTTTCCTGCGTGGTGTGACTATATTACCAATGTTCTTACACTGATTCAGGCTTTGGTATTTCCCACATTGGGATATCAAATGCGGCTTAATCAATCAACGAACTAGACACTTACCTAAATTGAGGAATAAACAAATCTTTGAACATTGCGAACACCCTGTGGATGAAGCTGTCTTTGATCCACATCAATGGTCGGTGGAAAACTCTGATCAGGGTGGAGATGATTTTCGTTACCTGCGATCCCATCTTACTGCTGAGGGGACTGGCCTGCCTTCAAAGAAGATGAAGGTCTTCTGGTGTAAAATAACAAGGTCAGCAGCAGACTGATAGACCCAGATTTTGACGTTGGATCTTATCTCAGCGGGCAACAGAACATGCCCTAGGTGACATAAATGCAACTCTAGAGTTGATAATATGGGCCCAACATTGCCTTAACCAGCTGGAAGAATTCAACAGCCACCTTATATGAACGAAGGAAGTGGCTTGATAAGGGTTTTGCAAAACGAATGTTGGCCCGTCGTTAAACAAACTGCTGAACAAAAGCCATCTTCCAACTATTTTATTTCTATTCAGTTCCATTTGGCCGACAGTGAATTTCTGGCTTGGTGGATGTTATTAAAACATTCAGTTACGGAGGATTACCCATCTGCCATACATTATAAACTGTGTTGGTGGCCCGGAGAATGATCCAGTGGTCATTTATTGATGTAGTTCAAATGAAGTGAGATAAAAGTTATTGTTGCCTCATCAAGGTGTGTACGTCAAATCCGGAAAAGCATTCTCCATGTGTTACGACAAGGGCATTCACTTGCAGAATGATGCGCTTCGATGGCAACTTATGCTGAGGTAATAAATTCCACAACACAGTATAATCGACTGAGACAGAAGCAGCTCATACCTAAATGTAATTTACACTTTCTTGAAGTGTTGTTCGATTTATCACACAATCGCCATCAGATAGTCGCTCACGAGTGAAAACTTTAACCCTCTTTTCCATCCTACACACTATGAGGCCATTTGTCCAGTCTTGATGGGGACTTCCTGAGAATAAATCGACAGTGACGCTGGAGGTACGTTATCATATTTATTAGGTTTGTTCCTCGGGCAGTAAATACTCTAATGGGATTTGATTTGCTCAAGCACGTTTATTTGAAAAACACTGGTACAGATCCATTGTTTCCATCAAAATATTATCAGATCAGTGGGATTTACGTTACTGTTCTTCGGTTAGTAATTCAGGCGTTCCATTTTTACACTACTCATTAAGGTTGCAATAATCTGCGTCCCCCATTTTCACTCACCACCTCCAACTCCATTAAACGGCAGATGTTTTTATCAGAAGTACCGATAAGATAAAGTGCTATAGCACGGGAAGCACAGTACACAAAATCGTTACAGGGAAAAGAGCATGCTAGCGCTTTCTTTTATACCTTGATATTGATTAATTTTAGTTCCAGGGTCGCGCGATGTATGAAATACCGAAGAAAAAACTGTTGAACTGATTTGACTTTGGTCACATAAAGGATTCTCTATGCGACTCGAAATGTTTGCTTTTCCGTAGCCGCGGGATCTAAATGTTGTGTGTACAATATTCGCCGAAAAGTGTAAACAGGCGGTTCACGCAATGTCTATCTCCGAAGGAATTTTATTATTGTTTTGGCTGTTTAGTTCATCTTCACTGCCTCAGTGAAGACATTCCCAGGCCGAACATTTCTGGTTCTAAATAGTTCCGTTTGGCACATGATACTTCACGGTCAGTAAATAGCCTGAACAATCTTTTCAGCCAAGGTTATTACGAGATCTGGTGTCTGGTCGCCTTGGTGAAATTTACTTATAGCGATCAAGTCCAGGCATGATATCTACTGTACACAACTTTTTACTAGGACATCTTAGGCATATACGGATGTTCATTCTCAGCATCCTTTGATTATGAAATTTTCGAATTCGCCGAGACACGTTTTAAAGTAATTGGATTTCCCGGTCGCTATGGCTCAAAGAGCACCTGCGTACCTGTTAGACGTCTTATCACTGACCTGATTAAGCGCGATCTGTAAAGAAAATGGAACCATTTTTGACTCCCAAATTTGTCCCTCGGAAAAACGATGGGCCCGAAGCAGCTCCGTAGATACAATGACGTAGGAAAACAGTGAAGCCTCAATTGGATTGATTGGAAAGTAAAATTCATTTTGGCGCCATGTAAATTCTCGTCTTTTTGGAGCAATGGATCTAGTAAATCAATTTTTCCTTGGCAGGTTTGCTGGTTCTTTCTATAAGAACACCTGTTTTTATGATTCTGATGCCAACCATAAGAGTGGAATCTTTGCTTACATATGCCTTGAATCAAATCACCCTCGATCTCACAATAGACTCCCCAAAGGGGAACCATCATGGGGAAGAATTCCATTTTGTTTCTCTTCGGGTAGTGGGATGAGTCACATGTTAGGCATAAGGTTATTATACGCATCTGCACCCGGGCATTACTACGAGATTCGTAGTGCCCTTGGATTTGCATGTCACGTACAACTGTTAGCTAAAACAGTGCAGAAATTTCGTGATAAGCAGTGAATGCGAGAAAGGGAATGACATTAGCTAAATCCAATTGGAAGCATTGCGTACCACAAAATTTCCCGTATTCGAGCTGGTCTTGCAAACATGTACGCAGTGACAACCGGGTTCAGTTTAGATTTCTGAAAGTTATATAGTAAATAATATCGATCCGACCAGCGGAAAATAGCAAATGTGTAAATTGACGCAGATGTTTTTTGGTGCACAAAGTACCGGAGAACGTTTGGGAGGTTTTGTGGGACTTAAAATGAAGTAATTGCATTAACACGACCTTTTTTGGAATACAAAGACCGATAAAACCAAATTATCGTGTGTTTGAATATAAAATTGTGAGACACACACATTTATCGGCCACAAATGCATGCAGGTCGCCAAGTGATTGTTCTACTGGGTAGCTGATGAATAGCCATAATTCGCAATGATGGTTTGCAAGAATATCACTAGTTCAAAGATTCTATTGACTTTTGCCCGATGAAAACGGTGAGAGTCGTTGACTCAGGGTGCGCGCGTAAAAGTCCCCGAGTATGTTTACAAATGTTTACAAATGTGAATCAAAATGTCTTAACGAGCATGAAGTAAATCACACTACTTAACCCTTAAATGTATGGACACCTAGATTAGTTGGGCTTGTGAACGTAGTCAGTAAGTAGTGAGTGCTCAGATCAAATGTCTTCTTCTTTTTGTAATACCGTATTGTCTTTCATGTGCACTCATTCAATAGAATGAGTAGCCACTGACGTATTATCCATGAAGCATGTATGCCAGCTGAACTTAATAATCAATAACGCACTTCGGCTGACGTTGTAACGGTAGCATATTGGATGGACTGCTTTTTTCAGGTTTATTAACGCAAACAGCTGTAGTTATCCCCATCTACTGTTTTACCATGAAAGAGTTAAATGTGGTTGGACGGTAACACAAGAAAGCGTTCAGTAACCTGGGTAACGGAGATCAGCCGAGGCATGTGAAAGACCTAGTGTTCGTTCTAAGCTCCGTAGGTTACAACGACAATTTACATCACGTAAAGGCCTTCAGACAAACCAAACTATTTACTGCATTATCAGATTGCCCCAAAAATCTGCAACCCACTTTAGTGTGGATTCTAACAGTAAACATCCCATAATTTTATTGTAAACAGTGTAGTGCACCTGTCTTCTTGATTATTCTTATCGTTTTCTTCTTTATTCTAGAGTTACTGCTGCTGCTGCTGCCTGATCTTCTCCAAAGTTTATTTTCTTGCCGTTGTCAAATCTACTTCCAAGGATGTTGCAGGGGTTCCAGGAACACTTCGACTGGCATAATTTGGACGGTAACCCAACAGTGTTTTTTAAACCCACACTTTTTCATTCAAGGTGCGGGTTATTCTTCGCGGGGATACCATGGTTTTACTGTCTAACTGATTGGAATATTCTAGGGGATACTTTACCGAATTTGTGTGCAAAGCGGCCTGGCTACGATGTTGGAGGGCATGATTAACAGTTCACTATGTTGCCTTGGATCTAGAAAACACTGACGGACCAATTAGTGGAGTGAGAACATTCTAGTCAGGTATATCATATTTATATAAAAGATATCGGACCAATTAGTGGAGTGAGAACATTCTATTCAGGTATATCATATTTATATAAAAGATACTTTCCTCATGCTATCGTTTACAGGCACAGTTTCCAGTTGTTGGCGTACCTTTTCAGATGAGATTAGTTTTCCTCAAGTTCAACTTCTCGAGCTCTGGGGTAATTGCTGCCGGAGCTATCGGAACGATTAAGAGCTTTACAGGTTACCTTTCAAAAGTTCGGAGCTAACTGTGAGATCTGATTTGAATAATATTTTTGTGATAAAATCGCACATTTTATGGGTGAACTGGAGTTCTGAATTGTACCAAAAGAAACTGAATGAAGTTAAGTTTATCAGCTGCCGCTGTGCATGTATGTTAGAACGGTCCTGGCCGCTTAGCAGCCACATCCGAGGTCTTTTGCACAACAAGATGTGATGAACTGACATCAAATCATTAATCAGGTAAGCAGGAAAACTTCGTCTTGAACAGCGCTGTTGTTCGGCTTAGAGAAGAAATCCCGTGCCTATCAGCCCTATGGGTCAATCTGTCTAATGCTTAGTTGGGTGCATGCATGTGTGTATCTTGTTTCTAATATGCAACCACTATAGCTGATCCAATTTTTGGACACATGTGGTGAGCCCAACTGCTTTACTACCTAGTAGACACCTGGCCGTCGCCCCCCAGCTGACCAGAAGTCGGACGACATTTGCAGCTCCACAGACCAGTGACAACTTAGGTACTGAAAACCCGCAGTAAATTACCCTTGTTGACCTTTAGGACTAATTTACCTAAGCTATTTTAAGAAACTTTTCCTAATTTGTCCTAATATTGCCACGTACCGCGCTGTTGCAATCTACGCTTCATTTAGCATGGTTCCTAATAGTACAATTCATCACATATTATGCGCGCCTTTACGGAGCGCAAATATCAAATATTGCCAATTCTATTTATGCCTTGGTGTTCAGAACGTTTGGTATCCTATTCAATTTCCCGTCGCCCGTTTGAGAGTCAGATATAGGCAAATAAAACGTAACTCTAAGTCTTCAAAGATCCAGAAATTCAGTTACATACCCACTTATGTGATGAATCATGGGCGCAGCAGCCAAGCTTTCATCTTTGTGATACATATTCACCTGTGTCCAAATTCCACAGAGAATAATTCCATTCCATTGAGAAGAATGCTATCTCTTGGTTTCACCTACGGACACTTGTATAACGACTACTGAAACGCAATGCATTGTTCCGTTTGTTGAAGGCTGTCTTACTTTGTATGTCTTTAGCTCTTCATCTTTGGGGTATCTACTTTGCCAAGCTTCCTGTATTCTGTTACCTTGCATGGCTTTATTTGCAAATGTCTTCATCTATCTTCTCCAAATGACTCAGATTTTATACCTATTTTCGTATAAAGGCCACTAAACTGCCCGTTAGACATCACCATTTCCCACTAAGAATGTTTTTTACTGGTTGCCAAATTCAACTCCACGCAAGAAGAGAATATCCTAAGTCATGGATAGTACCTAGGTGACAACAAAACGCGCCAAGTTTCCGCATCTGCTAAAATCCAGCCCTAGGTCCAAGCCAGGAAAACGGGTCATTCAGGAAGTACTAATTAAAATAAATACAGGCGAATGAAATATTACCGACGTACAGCTGGTGCGGCAATCCATGCTGAAGAGAGAGCTGTTACGAAGAGATCGATGGATGGGTACTGGTGGACAGAATTAACTTTATTGAAGGTTGCGTCTACATTTGCCTCGGTATCCGCATCACTACCGACTGCATTACGTACTACACAGAAGTTGTACCCGATTTTATATGTGTCCGACTAATGCCGGCGCCGAAACGACATCGGCGCACATATATCGGGTGTTGTCAGGCGAGGCTGGTTTGCTCACCGATTAGTCATGGACTTATAGGTGCGCGAAAATTACGTCACCTAATTTTATTCAAGACAACGGAATCTCCTGTAATTTTCAATATTTATCACGAACGGGAATGAATCACATTGAGGAAGGGCAAAACCCGAGCACTGTGATTTACCAGCAACTCAGGTGACTCAAAAGCTTTCGGATGATAATCCCCATCCTCTTTGCCCACATCTATCCACTTCTTATCACGACATGAAGGTGTGTCTCTATGACCCACTGATCTATTTTGGGAGGCTTCATATAGACACCTGCGGACTTCCTCTTACCAGGTTGGTCAGCGGTATACATTATCCTGATCCTCCGGGTTGGGTGTTGGAACACGTGCAGTGATTTGTTATTTGTACTACTAAGCAGTATGCCGGCAAACACCCGTTGCCTTGCGCTCGGAAATTTAAGACAAACGTGTTGGCTGAAGACCCTAATCGTCCTTTTGTTTAATTGTAAGCTTCCAGATGGCATTCCCGCCCGATTAAACCTATGAACGTCAAAGCTAAAATTACTGACATACCACATCGGCCATCACGGGGTGTCGTTAGCCAGGTGCCTTACGTGCTGCACAAAGCAGAGCGAGTGAACAAAAACATGCTACTGCTGCCACTTCCCTTGTTACACATTCATGTATATCCTTTTCTACGCTATCTAACCCCAATGTAAGTACTGTACCTGCAGATCTGGGCACTAGGGCACTAAGGCACTAGGCCTTATTCACCATTTATCGAGCTCAGTTGCAGCTACTGCACGTTTATCTTCAATTACAACACTAGACACCTCGAACTCAGGCTTCATGCCCCAAAACCCGTCTACTTGATTGCCTTTAATATTCGCGTGCTGAAGCAAGCAGGACAACAGGCGGCTCTTACTAGTACTCTAGAGTTATTCTGCATTGATTTACGTTATCATTCGGAAACAAGGATCCAGGAAGCATGCATTGTAATTAAACTGACTAGCCTATCGCTCTCATCCTGTTTCTGGCTGTTCACCTATGGTGACGTTGAGGCCGCTGCAGCTGAACACAGTGAAATGAATATCGTGTTGACCTATCGAGCGGAGGCTCCTGTACGTGTTTGTATACTCTCTAATAGTCGCCCTTACGCCGCTAGTTTGGCAACATGTGTGAAATAATTTTAATTGATAGAGCTCCGTCTCTCTCTTTGTATCATCAGCGCCCCAACGAACTACAGCTCTGAATACGCTGAAGAGATATTCTATGGAGCTCCAAGTGCTTTTTTACAATGGACTAAAGGTCAGGCATCATTGTGGTTGCTGGAAAATAACTGGTAAGTTGCTCTAAGTAGACATGGTGCTGCTGAGACCGGATTGCGTGGTCATCTTAGGTTGGGTACGCGGTGCATACGGACAGTGGAGAGTGTCTACAGCAGATGTGTGCTGATCAAGAACTGACCTACCAGATAAAACTGTTTAAACAAATCAGGAATTTTTGTGGATCCATAAGGCCGAAGAAGTGTAAGAAGAAAAGATCGCTGAAGTTGTCCGCAGATAGTTCTAACCGATTTATCTGACTTGTCGTTGGAAGTGTCTTGTCAGCATAACTATCAATGATCCAAATGTCTCTCTGACATCCAGCAAAGAACAACGTCTTAACCTTCGGGCACACGACGTTGAACAACAATTCAGATGACGATCTTCCAGCTACAGATTGGACCGTGGGCTTTTAACATAGGTGTGGGATGTGAAGATGAAGCGTCACATAGTTTCAGAAGTGCCAGGATGTATATTCCTACCAAAACGGTATCGTGCGCATAGTTTCATAGACCTTCCAACTGATCTTTTCAATGATGGCTTTGGATTTCCTGCCACTGATTCTCTGATATATTTTTCTTTACCTGGGTGAAGGAGATAGTCCTGGACACCTAGAATGAGTCTGTAATAGTGTCCGTCTCCAAAAATAGTAATTGTAGTGAGTGCAATAACCAGAGAGGCTTTTGAGTTAACTAATCATTCATCTATTTGTGACACGCAAAACAATGACGCGTGAGCACCAAACGATATTTCAGTGGGGTAGAAATTGCATCAATCATATCTTCACATTTCATCAGGTGTTGGAACCACCCTATAGGTGCAGGCAACTCACAATCTTTCTGTTCCCCGACTTCAAGGGCGCATTCTGTTCCGTCCATCGGTCAGCGTTCTTGGTTACACCTCGTCAAAATAAAATGCCCCAGAATCGTGTGAACAGATGGAATTCCCTTGAGTCTGCCGGTCAAATCAAGCAAGTGTGCAAACGAGTGTAGTTCGCGAATTACCTATAATTTGGGTTCAAGTAGAATGTAAGGTTGATGGAAGCTCACAGACCGCCTTACCTGATGAGCTCTGACAAAAACAAACGTGGTTGTAGGGCTTTCAGCACAAGGCTTTCAGCAAACTATGAATAGCGTTCCTTCACGGAAATAATCCGATCCTTATGTTCTTATACTTTTGGGCATTCAAGGTAGTAAGTTAAGCTTTGTAAAAGCCTTACCACAGAAAGTGGTGACCTCATGATATCCATTTCTCTTTAACTCTGTTGCCAAAAGTCTTCCAAACTTCTGTGTTTAAAATGTTCCTGATTAGAATCAGTAGATCAGGAGTGCGTAGATAACATTCTCCGTCTTAAAAAAAGAGCAAGCACTGTTGAATAAATAGTTCACCATCTCAGCACTCTAAAGCATGCGGCCTGTACCTACAAAATGGAGAGTCGTGCTTCAGCTGTATTCTTTAACATATCCTCGAAATTCAAGGAAAGTCGTTGGATTTTGTGAAACGTTTTAAATGCATCGGTAGTTCCATGAGCTCTGACGAAAGTGGGTCTGAGGAATTTAGTGGACGAATCTGAAAAGCCCGATTGATATTTGTCAATTTGCGTCAACTGTGGTGTCAAAAAGGCTTACTAATGGATCTTAAGAGTTGCGTCTACAAAGCAGGCTAACACCGATTCTCTTCCAATAGGTTCCTCCAACTTCAAGATTTTGTATTGTATAACACTGAATCATCCATGTCGACGCCGATGTTACTGTCTCTTATGATAATGATTACAATGATAATCAGGGTCTCCATCATGCCAAAGGACGATGTTTAATTGCTTCGGAGAATTTGGGCTTTAGACCGAACCGTGCCTGTCTTATCTATTGTGTGATAACAGTTGTCGAAATTCCTATATCTCTAGTTACAAGAAGCTCATAAATGAGCAATACTAATCTGAACGTAGTAGTTCTGGTGGCTTGGTTTTCCGAAAAAGTATGTTCTTCCCATGAACTAGAAAAAATTAAAAAAATTGGAAGATGGACGCAGCGCGAGCAATTTTGCATGCTTTCCAAGTTTTGTTGACAAAAACACCAACAACTAGACCCAAATTTGTGTGCCGGCTTTTGTTGCTTTTGCAGAAGGTACTCTTTCCACTGCTAACACACAACGCTATAAGATAGTATGAAACAAGTAAAGCCTGAGCCGTTCTCTGAATATATGCTATGCTTCTGCAGGACAAAAAACTGCTTAACAAATCAGATAAACTGAAGTTAAACGAGCATTGTCCTAGTTTCCCATCCGGGAAATTTAGTTACTTTTAGTTTCCACCGGTGGACCTACTGAAAAATTGCTTTGTTCAAAGTCTGTTCATTCTTCTTTAGAAAATTGTCTAACTAGTAAATTCAGCTCGTTTACTGAGTCTTTATTAGTGTCAGAAAAGAAAAGAAAGTAGAAATGAAGAGCGGTTACTTTGACTGTTTCAACACCAACATTTCTGTTAGAACGATATAATAGACACTCATTCACCCACTTTTGTGGTCAAGGTCGGTGACAATCTCGGATTTTTAGATCTCTAGATTTTCATGAAAATCCTCTGTTGACTACCATTTGCGTTTTCTCCTCGGAGCTAAAGGAAGACGACGATGAGGTCTGGGACTTCATGTGGTAGAATTCAGCACACAGGTATGCGCTGTGTACTGCAGACAGCAGAGCACTGCGTTGGTCTGCACAGAATTGCAGAGACAGAATTAGTTCATAGAAAGAAAACTTGTGGTATAGCAGATCTCTAAAAGAGCAATAACTAAGATTGAGTGTTTAGGAGAAAAGAAAACTTACATCTGGTCCTTAGTAATGATCCCTCACAGTTCGCCGTCCCTGATGAAAAGAAACGGTTGGAAGATATAGCCTTCCATAGAATAAAATTTACAACAGAAAACTTATCAATGAATTCTTAATTTGGAATGTGCAAAGTGCTTTAAAACAGATGCAAATTTCATCACATGCCAAAGACGAAATGCAAGAATTTGAAATGAACATCAGAGGTGGCACAAGAACCAATAGAAATGCCTCGTTAGGAATAAATGAACTTTCACTTCCATCATTAAGATTACATCAATATGTTTCATACGGAATTACTTGAGGATGAAAGAGCCAAAGAGTGCTCGTTCAAATATGACATTGTGCTAGCATTCAATCAAAGATGGCAATACTGGGTGAGCCAAAACCTCCCGCTGTTTCAAGCAGTATTACGATTTTGCTCCGTTAAACAAAAACTTGATAGCGACAAGCTTACTATTTGGTTTACTAGTCAGTATCTTTTCTTCTCCTGAACGCTGCGCCTTCTTTTCAGATAACCTGGTTCTGATGAACCCGAACATAAGCTACCAAAACAATCATTTTACTTGTTTCATCGACTACACTTTGTTCTGAGCAAAACTAATCGTTTGAGCAACAGTTCAGGACATGGAGGAATATTCCAAGCCCACAACCCAAAAAATATTACACACGAGTGCTGCAACTAAGGCACTGTGAGGTGCTAAAACATTGTCTACGAATTTCCACTTTGGCCAATTTTTGCTCAGTTTGGTTCCGCAACCCACAAGTAATTTTTTTGTTGCATAAGCCTATGAAATTGGGATTGATTTCTTTCGTATAATAGAAACATACTGATCGAAAACGTATTGGTCCTATCCATTACTTCTGAGACCGAGTTCACTAACCTTGCGTTATCCCACTTAACTAGTTAGTTAGTTAGTTAATTAGTTAGTTAGTCAATCTTAGATGCGGGAGGATGTATTAGTTAAAAAGCTGATCCGCTTTGGGGTGCAACGTCAACTTGCAACTATATGAAAGATGCTGACGGCGTGCGTCCACCTAAATATATTTCATGATTTTGCTAACCCAATGAACAAACCCGGCTCAGTGCAACCCGGTCACTTAATTATACATGCATGGTAGTCTTGTACGATGCAGACTAGACAAAAGCGGGAATCCTAGTAATTGTAATGCAGATAAGGGAATATTGTTGCTGAATGCGAGAAGACCATTGATTAATGATGTGTCAATCAGCTTTAATTAAACCAGAATCGCAAGCAAATGAGCTTATCAAAAAGTCCTGATCACGGGTCTGATGAAAATTTTCTTAAAGTCGGGAGACTTTGAATTAAAAGCAGGTTTAACTTTATAAAGTGCCACAAAAGGTGCACCTTTGTGGTATTACACAGCAAAACGTTTATTTCGTACGTGGTAAAATTGAGTTACGTATTTATGCACTATCATTAGCAAATGGTGTTTTTTTACTTTCTTGTTTAAAGGTTTTTGTGCAACACGATCCTTTGCAATCGACCACTAAAACAGTCATTTTGGAAAAAAGCCTTCACTCGAGTACAAGGAGAACATTCCGTCAATTTTTGCTTTTCCGAAATTTGTATATAATCTGAAACACTATAAGCGGCGATTTTTTCCATACTGTGTACAGTTTTTCCTACAACCTTCAAATTTTCAACGCGTATTGAGTAAAACAGCTAGCAGCTAAATTTCTCATTGGCTTCTGTTGAAAGATCAGGTTGCATATTTAGATAATAGTTCCATTACGACCACTTATTCGGTCCATTCCATAACTTGTCCATAGGTTCAGTCGACATGTTCGGTGATCTCAGATTCAACAAATAATATCAACACATGTGTTGTTCTGATCGTGATCAGCGTCCACTGACGACGGGTTAGGCTCTCGTGATGAACGCGATGATATTATTTTTGAGTCCAATGTGGAATGGCTTGCAAATTTTTGTTGTCATTGATAAGTGGAACAAACGCATGGGCCAAAATTCCTGCCTGAACAACCAACAAGTGTATCACGAGCACTTTTTTGAACAGCTTGTGAACGTTTCCCATGTAAAATTTATTGCTAGCCTACCAGCAGAGAAGAGGCTACGTTAAACTTTGAAGCAAAATAAGCGAAAGTTGCTGAGTGTCCTCAATAACGAGAAAACAAACGTCTAAATTAAAAAGGTGCTTCAGGCTGCTTTTAAGCGAAAGACGGTTTCATCAAGTGCTCTGCGTTTCTCAAACATCGAAAAGAAATGAAGTACTTCTGAATAGCTAGAATGCAAGTAATACTGCGAATCAAGTCGGCAGAGGGTCGTATTCTATGAAATCGATTGTGGAAAAAAAACACTAATTTGGTTTTGAGTAAAATAAAAGGTGGATTGGTTTGTTAACAACATTCGAAGACAAAACGGGTGATTTACATAGCCGAAACCCCTCAGGCACATACATCACAGTTTTTTATTCCATTTTTCTGCTAGATAATTACATGAAAATATTGTAGTTTTCCCAACTTCAGGAGCTCTTCAATCACTTCCTTGTATAGCTTTTGCGGACGGGAGTAGGAAATATGACATCTTGGCGTGTCAAAGCCTTTATCCAAACAGTTGATTCCCTTTCTGCAGTCAGGCTGTTCTTTATACAGTTACGAATTTGGATCCAGTCCAAATATTACGCAACGTAATGACAGCGTTTGTTCATAGAGAAAACGGGTTCCTCGGCATTATAGACAGGTTAATCAAAGTAAATGCAGTAAATACTCAATACTGCAAACTTTCCAATACAAATGTTTTCATTACAAATGTATATCTTGTAACAAGATAACTTTTGTGAACTTAAGTATATTTCGCACCCCTCCCGTGTACAACATGGTATTCTACGGGCTCTGTGGAAACCTACTGAAAATTAATATAAATTTGGTGGACAGCTCCTCTAGAAACTTGAATGTTCTAAGCTAAGCCGGAACAAAAAACTTCTTATTAAGAATGAACAGTAGTATGCGTTTCACGAATCCGTAGAAAGATTCAAAGCCGTATTTTTACTGTGACTGACTGAACCCTACATCAGCGATCTACTCCCATAATCTTTACATGGGAAAAATAGCATCCTAGGAGTTCAGTAATACTGCATTGTTTGGTGCACACTTTGTGCTTACACGTTGATGAGGGATTATCCTGTATGTGCCATAGTTACTCCCAATAAAACGGGTTCAAGCTTCGAGCAAAAGAAAACAAACTAAATTCCCTGGCTCAGAAACAGCGAAGTTTATTGCGCAATATGACTGAGAGGTGTTGTAGTGAACTGTCAGAGAGATTTCAGTGGGACGATGTAAAGTGACCTCTCTGCTGAGTTCATGATCCGTGTGAACTTGGGCGTTTAATCTGTAACCCTGTTAGCTGCAGAGGCCTTTTATTTGTTTGTTCAGCCCGTTTTATGCCAGACGACGATGCTTCAGGGATTACTAAATGATTACCTGTAGATAACTATTTTAAGTCTAATTCAGTTTGTGCCAGAGTACTTGGTATTTCGAAACTTGGAATTTCAGATCTTAATCAAAAGAGCTGAGTGTATCGCTGCATTAAAATACTTTATTGGTCTATTTCCATTACATTTTTGAAACCTATGAGGATATTTGAGTACAACGTCGAGACGTTTTCATATATCTTGAACCTGAATATTTGGGTAAATACTGACCATATTCGTGAGGTCCTTCCATATTGAATTTTGCTGGTCAATTATATGCGGGATACGGTCTGCATCCAATTGAATTTTGAAAGTTCATAAATGATTTTTTGAAGGAAGGTTTTTTCACTGGGAATGGTCAATTTTGCCAAGTAAACTCATCTGTGGAAATGCAAAGATGGTAGTCTCGTTGCCGTCTTTGTTAACAGAAGACTAATTTCTTCCTCTAAACAGAAAGAGTATTTGTAATACACCTGATATGTGAACTATATTTAGATTACTGAATATCGACCTATCACTCCTTGCGTCCTAAATGAAGACATGTTTACCATCTCCTCACTCACCTCAGAACAACATGCTGGAGCAAACCGAAATATAATGAGGTTCCCTGTGTTGTCCATTTTCCGATAATGAATGCATTTCGCCACCGCATTCATCCCCCTTGCAAAAAACATTAGTATACTCTGCATGTGCACGCATGTTCACATCTTGTTTTTATGAGCTCGGAGTGTGATCTATCAAGTTGCGTGGATTTTACTGCAATGGTTATGCTGCAGTATGTGTGTGCTGAGTATGTGCTTATATACGGCAGTAAACAATGAAGGAATCTTTTGAAAGTAATTTTACTCTTCTTTTATGCCCAGTCATTCTGTACTGGAAATGATAGGACGTCCATATGAAACTGAGCAAAATTTAAGAGAATATCAAGGCGTGAGTATTTCAGATGTATCTGTCAGAATTCAGAAACGACAAGGTTCCGAACTTTCGAATTTGGGAGACCATCGATTGGTTGTTTTATTCTGTCGAGATACACGCTCATGGGTATGATCATTAGTAAGAGGCAATCGGAGTAACAATACACCAGGGATGGTTTTGTGTGGTATGTATTGGGTGAACGGGTGAATAAAACACGGACAAGGGTAAAACTGGTGTTACTACGTGGACAGAGAGTCTAAATGTGTGGAATTAAGCTGAGGAAAAATGATTGTGAAATTGACATCTGTTTTGAGAACTCGGACCCAAAAGTAGGATTCCGTTCTGAATTGTAGAATGAACTAATTTAGGCAGGTTTTGTGTGATAACAAATAAACCATTCGGATAAGCGATGCAATCAGTTAACTTCAGTGTTCACAAACAGATGTTCGGTTTAACATTCATTCAATTAAAAGTGATGGAACGTTACTGTAGATGGTTTCAATGTGGGTAGAAAATTCAGCCAAGACGACGATTGCTCTGTTTCTCACCAAGTCGTCAGGCGAGTTTACCCACCAATCACAGAATTTCTCAAGTTTGGCGCCCAACCCAGTCCATATAGGGACATCATTACTGTGGAATCTGTTCGAGTACAACAAACAGAAACAAAGATAATGGTAGCTGACCAGTCCGCTTTATAGCTGGTGTTTGGAACTGGAAGAGAGGGCACAGTTTACTTACCATGGCTATTTAATGGAGAAAAAGATAAGAACAATAATTTTTTGGTGCGAGAGCGGTGTAAAACCACGCATTAAGCGGCAGTTAGGTCTTGCTTAAAGGCACCATCTATGAAAATAATGAATCCTACGTAAGGCGGCGGTTTTAATACCTTATCTGAATGAGGGACTTGTTTCATATGAGCGCTTGTATAATGGAGAAAATTTTGGCCAGCAACGTAGTTCTGCATTTGCGGAATACTGAGAAGGATAAAACAACACTGTGCCAGAATAAGGGAGACGACAAGTTCACATAGTCCCAGTTTGGCCCAAGTGCGATCAAGTGTTGATGTACGTCACCTTTGAGAGCATAGGCATTGCAGACCTGAGAAAATAGTAGAAAAAGTCTGGAACAGACCAAGAAGTCATCGTTTCAGAAGGGCTTGGTAAACAATCGGTTGTTTTAATTCGGCAACGTTTCGTTTTTGACACTTTTGGCCTGATGAAGTTTTTGTGTCAAAAGCGAAACGTTACTCAATTAAAAACTACCGCTTGTTTACCAAGCCCTTCTGAAACGATGAGAAAATGATTGTTCACCATATGCGTGCGTGAGGAAATGATGGAATTTCAAGTCACATTGTGGAGGCTGAGGTGTCATTCAGTTTGAATGATACTGGACCGAACACACAACAAAATAGGAGCTTATAAGTGAAATTTCATCCTCCATCTTGATGAGGAAGAATTCGGGGCTTGTAGATCTGTAACGGTGCCTATAATTCATTAGGCCAAATGGAATTTTGAAATATCCAAGCAATCAGTATTACGTCACATGCTACACCCCAATACCGAACTCAATATCATATCTCTACAAAGCTGCCTTATGAAGTTATGTGCGAGCGCATTTTTCACTTGCACACAACCGGTTTCTGTGTTTCAATCAGCCTATTCACAGTTGGAAGAAATCTGTTATTTCCTCTTGGATTTTGAACCCGTGGATTAGATGTGAGAAAACTAGAAACCATGTACTATACCCTAGGGCTTAAACTCCTATGGTAACTGGTCACGTATTCCTGCAGTTTTCCCTCCTATTCTACTATTTACCGAAAGAGAATTTTTTTCTCCATTTAAACTTGAGTTCACAATTAAGTGTGGCTTTATTTCCCATATTAGAGAATCCCTTTTAGGACAGACGAGTGCGAACGACAAACTCCTCACTGTTATTGTTCCGCACCTATTGGTTACGAACGAGTACTGCGTTATTCTAAATTGCGGACTTGCAATTGTGTCAGTGAACTGACAGTTTGGGTGGCATTCTTCAATGTTTCACTATGCGGACTGCTCTGCTCACGTGATTGTTTGCTCACTTCCCATCTGATACAAAATTGCTGTGAAAGACTGGAGGGTTGGCTTTTTGGCGAGTTAAACGGATAAGATCACTTAGTGTCCAGTTTTTGCAAAACTTGGGTTGCATCTGATATTCAGGATGAGACATCTGAAAAGTACCTGGTTTGTCAGCTAAAACGGAGACATTAAGAATGGCTCGAAAATCTTCGCAAGACATATTTCAGTAGCTAAATGACTGCGAAAATTAGTATCGATAGATAGATAACAGATTGGAGGATCAAAACGAATCCACCAAAGATTCTGCAGTTCGATACAGAAGTACAGTGCTGGATTTGGCAGATAAACTGGAACGTCAGTTGGAAGAGAGTAAAAGTTGTGAATAGCGCTTACCAGTTTTCCATTGATGTTCGTAGTGAGGATTACAAGCCACTGTATAATCTAGTTCCAACTACTTTTGCTGTAGACTACAGAACAAGCGCATTCGGGAGAGTACAGCGACACAGTGTGCGGTCCAACTGTGCTATAAAGCCTCAACTTTGCAATAAGCTTTAACAACGCAAAACGACGGACCTTTATATTACTCACGGATATAGCAGGGATATGAAAGTTTTTGTTAATCTGCCACATTGTTTGTATCATCTATTTCACAGAAATTTGTTAAAATTTTCTCAGTCACCTTAGCCGGGGCCTTGTTAACCCGTTTTACAATGAGGTTGTTTACAATCTTTGAGGAAGCGTACCACCTATTTACGCTGCGCAGTCCTCCATTGTTTCACTATTAGGTCGCCATTCGTGTTCATTACGGTCACATCATGGGAAGGAAATCATTCCGTTTTAGCTTCCACCCTTGTAATGAACTGTTTGTGTGTCATCAGGTCGGAAGTGGACAAGCTAGCTGGGTAATGAACAAGTTAAGTAGGATCAGCTGTCAGTATGCAGCTTGTGGAAAGCTGTAAAGAATAGTGGTTTTCCCTATTTCCTCTCCACTCAAAATTCCCAAACTGGCAGTTTCAATTAGGTGCTTATAGAAATCTTGAGATACTACGTAGCAAATTAGAGCAAGTAAAACGGTGTTAATTGCACTGCAAAAATTTGGCCAACAACCGAGATTGAACTAGAAACAACATACTCGCTGTTATCTCAAAACCAAAGATATAATGCCCTGGTCGTCAGCATCGTCCAGTACGTACTGCCTTGGTAGAAACGGAAATGAAACACCTTGGATCAAACCAGTAATAATAATTATAATTAGCATCATCAGAATCAGCAGCTGTAAGAACCGTGTACTTGTCGTACAGTGGTTGTGGCTGCTACAGTTTCGTCCACTGAACATTTGGGGAGGTGGAACGGTAGCTGCGCATTGGAGCTGATAAACTGATGGACAAATACAAGTCTGTCAGTGGACTTTTAAAGGGGGGATCGAGAAGAGAACTATGAATTGAAGACAATAGCTTGGACACACGAGTGCCACTGAGGGCGCGACTGGGTCATATCTGACAATGTCTCTAACTATTCACGTAGCCCGCTTCGGGGCCCCTGTCCAGGAAGAGGGCAGTGACCAGCGCAGCTGAGTTTGCTGGTAATGGCTTTTACACTTCATCTAGCTCGTTTCTACCCTTCATGCGGTTGTGCAAAAAAGAACCCTTCGAGGAAGTCGGTCGAGTGGCATACCAAGCACGTTGTCAATACAGCGCAACCTATGCAGTGTGATCTGTTCACCTTTCGTGTGCGAGTTAATTCTTCTGAATAGCATTCGACAGATTTTAGCATTGCTCATCCGGTGTTATCGCCATACTCGGGCAATCTTCCGAAGACATCAATGGTCAAACATTGAAATAGTTTTGACGTCCTCGACTCGCAGCGGCCGCGATTCTGACCCGTATAGTAAATGGATCGCACCGCAGCTTTGTAAACTCGACCCTTGACGGATAAGCTGATGTCACGCCTACACCACAGGTGACGCAGGTTCACAAAAGCTGCTCGGGCCTTCCCAATCCGAATGGAAATATCATCTTGGCTGGAACACCGGGACTGATACAGCTGCCCAGGTGGACAAATTTGTTTACTACCTCAAACGGCTCATCCAAAAGCCTGAGGCCAGGGTTCAATCTCATCAGTCTTGAAGCAGCACTTTACACTTTACAGATGTGAAACGCATGCCAAACCGTGAGGCAGAGTTCTTTAGATTGGTTGATATTTTTGCATTACTATGGCATCAGGTTCAAGGAGAGCTATGTCGTTTGCGTACTTGATATCTGTAAGAGGATGACCCCGGGAGAACTTTGACCACACAGGTATTACAGGCTAGCAGTGAGGCTTCCATAATCGTATCAATGACGAAGACAAAAACTGAAAGAGCAGCCTTGTTGTGACATCACTAATGTGGTGAATTCAGGCGAGAGTTTCCCCCAGACCTTCGCACGTTGGCCAGAGTTTGCGTACAGTGCCTTAAGAAGGTTCAAGAATTTATGGGGGACACTTGCTACATGGACACTGCCATAGTGCCTGACGATCCACGGAGTCAAAGGCAGCATTCAGATCAAGGAACACAAGTATTGTTGGTTGCTGGAAGCAGTGTCGCTGTTTAAAAATTTGTCGGAGGGTGAAAATGCGATCGATGCATCCTCTTGCAGGATGGAACCCAGCTTGATTTTCGCCACTCTCCCTGTGTTCAGTCAACCTTCAAACAAGGAGGAAATTCGATGCCATAGTTATCAGGCTGTTGTCACGATGGTTTTCACACAGCGTCCGCGTAACCTTTTTGAAGAGAGGAATAACTATCTCCATGCATCAATCTGCAGGCCCTTTCTCTTTGTTTCATATGGCATCAGTAAGCTTCGTCAGATGTGTCACCAGGAATCCTCCGCTTTCTTCGAAGAGGACTAGATACAGACCGTCCGGTTCTATTGCATTCTCACGTTTTCGTACAGAAATTTTGTACTTTATTTCTTCTTTGATGGGGGAGTAATGTTTACATTCTATTTTCCCGTATAGACTTTGGAAATGCTGAAGCGCAGGAGGCCAGCTAAACTGTTCTTCGAAGTGTTCGGCCCATTGTTCCCGTCGACGGTTCACGTTTCACATACCATTTCAGTGACCGCTACTCTCCTAGGGCCAGTCGATCGTGTCAGTTGGTATACGACACAGCTGTTTCTTGTGGCAAAGGCTCCAGAAAGAAAGGCAGTCTTCAATTGTAGGTCTCCACCGGCGGCTGATGGTCACGTGATCCAACTGGGTTCACGGTTGATTTGCAGTTGGTGGCCACCAGGTTACGCGATGTGAGAGTTTAAGCTGAAAGTTCGTACGAGCCAGAAACAGTTTATGATCAGCATATAATTGGATGAGTTGCTCCCGTTGCATGTACGACGATCATCAACTCCGAATCGACCGCCCAAATGTGACTCCAAGGAGCTCAGACGACCGAGTTGTGCATCCCTATCACGCGCAAGTATCACAAGGTTGATGCTCCTTGATTGACGAATCGGATCGGATAACTTTTGGTAGAAAATATCGTTCTCAGTGTCAGAACTAGTCCGTTGGGGCATAAATTGACACCTTAAACAGAGACCGCACTTTATGCTGAGAAACGTTGAGCTTGATTGAGATAGATAAACGGATGGCACAGAGGACTGTTTGCTGAGATCCAATCCGGCAAAACGCGTTCAGCTCTGGAGCAGAGTGCAAACCCCACACCATATATTCCATGAGTCGTTGCTTCTGGATCACCGGACACACTGGTGGGGAAATGTGAAAGATGGGGGCGAGATGGCTCATCGGCTAGAGCACGAATTTACTGACCGGAAGGTCCGTGTTTCGAACCCACCTCTGCTTCTCGATTTCCCCTGTCTAGGCTTGGGCAACCTGACAGTATCCCAGCTGTCGTGCTTCCTTCGGGTGGCGTGGCAGCTAGGCACCGAAAGGATGTTACAGTTGAACGATTTATTTATTTTTTAACGTGAAAGACCTGCGTTCGTCCTTGGCGTTGTGAGATGCATAACCATGCTTGGGTCTTGTCCGCATGTTTCGGAAATACTGCACACATCAAGTATAAGGTTTCGGCGAGCATCGCTTATTTGCCAATTTACAATAAGTACGGACGTTAAAAGCTCCTAAGTAGAAAGGATCTCGTGGATTTAGGAAGGCGTTATATTGCTTAATGTTAATAGATAACGGGGTGCATAAGGCCCATCGTTCAAATAATTGACGGTCAAATGATCCAGAAACATTTGAACGTGTGGTGGGAATGAGTTGGGAAGGGACATCGGTGGACCCAGAACTGTGTGGGCGAAAAATACTTCCAGGTTGCCCAGGCCTAGGAAGAGGGTTTGGTTGAGGTACCCCACCTTGAGCCTTTGACTCAAAAGTCTGACCCACGAGGCAGTGGGAGGATGTAGAGTTTTGTTCGGGAACCCCACCCTTAGCCTGTGACTCAAGAGTCTGACCCGAGGGGCAACGGATAGTGGGGTATTGTTTCTGGACCCTGCCCGCGGCCGATAGTTCAGTATTTTGACCTGCTTGGCTGAAGGAGTTTGGATTTAGAGAGGGCTCAGAGAGTAGGGCATTACTGTCTCACACCTGATGCAGCTGTGCACAGCAGTTTCTTTTTGAGCAGTAACGGACTCTTTGGTTTTAAAATCTTTTCTACCGTGCTGAATAATGCGCCAGCGGTCACGCTCAAGCGTCGGGCGATCGAGTGTGCGGTTATTAGGGCCGGCCTTTTCTCACCCGTTCTTCCCCGTGGGAAGGTGGCATCGCTACTTTCATGAATTTGGATATGCTGGTCATCTGGGGAAAACAGCTTACTGCCTTCACACACCTATCGCAGAGAATAGGGCGACTTTACCCCCAGACCGCCTCGTAGCATGAGTAACCGTAGTACGGGGTCTCGCTGCTCTTTATGTGACTACTCCCCTTTGGTCTCCCTGGTGAAAGGAGAAAAGCGCTTCGCCGCGAAGCCGTTTATTAGCAAAAACCAAGTAAACAGATACAAACTATCGGACAGGAAAGTAAACAAGTGCAAAGTAAACATTTGCACATAGATGTGAAAACTGGACATTCTCCCACGTCTTCTTGACTTTCGTGGATATTCATTGACCATCATTCTATTGTAAACGAACGCTGCAAAGCAGTCCCACAAGTTCCGTAATAAACCTCACCTTGCATTGGACGCGGGGCGAAACTTCAAGTAAACCACATACTACTTACACGCCTGATCAGGGGT
This sequence comes from Clonorchis sinensis, assembly GCA_003604175.2. Classification (NCBI taxonomy): domain Eukaryota; kingdom Metazoa; phylum Platyhelminthes; class Trematoda; order Opisthorchiida; family Opisthorchiidae; genus Clonorchis; species Clonorchis sinensis. Next base: position 184,419,290 of record CM030369.1, on the reverse strand, counting down.
GTCCGCCGTTACACTAGGATTGTCGCACCTTGTGGAGCGAAGTTTCAACCAGAGTAGCCCGCTTAATCATTGCAGCATTCAAGTCTGACCACCATTTCAAGGTGACAGCTTTAGGTGGTGGATCAAACCAATGTCAACATGAGAATCCGTATTTCGGATTATCGGGAGAAATATCCATTTTGCTCTAAATCAAGCATCGCAACGGCTGCAAGTGACACAAACGTTTGACCGTAACGGTTTTGTTGCAAAGTTATTGGGATAGAGTTCTACGCCTGTTATAGATTACGAAAACATTTCTACTCAAAATCATCAGCAGAAGCTGCTTAGATCTTTTGCATCTGAAACGCACTAGAGCAATGATGAGTTCTCGGTTTAACCATCATACGCCAGGAGCACATAGAAAACTAAGCAACAAAATCTCCGCGATCGCGTAGGAAAGAAACTATCACTTAGTTAGTCCAGTAGGCTTAGTTTCGTTGCTAGAAAATGCTTAGAGAAGGAAATCATGCATGGCAAAGTTATTAGTCCTTTGGGGGACAAAATGCCCTAGAAACACACGGAACCACCTTGCGAAGCCACTTCTATCGTCATTAATTGTTATTGGCTTATGTAGTAAACCACAGGTTTTGACTTTGAAGGTCAACAGGGAGGCCGTATTTTCGAATCTATCTGTGGATAGTGTGTGGAACGTCCGTAAAAAAATATAAAGGTCAGAGTCATAAGCATCCTTAGACGGCTTCTAAACATTAGTGTTATTTTCACCTCTGATTAGCTGGGTCAAAAACATAGTTCGCCACCGCCCTAGAGAGACGCAATGATCTATTAGTCTTCGTTTGGACGGCCCTTATTTTGGAAAAAAAGCACAACGAAATATCGAAAAGGTAGCGATGACAGATGGGAACATTCCAGGTGACTGCTCTAGCGGAGGTTACGTTGCAGGACACGTTCAAATCCGACGCTTTTCCGTTACTCATATCCACTGTCAGTTTTCAGGTGTTGATTAGGAACTGTGACTGGCAGCTGCAGAAAGCATGTAAAAACGAAATAGAACCTTCCATTTTGATTGGAACGCCCTAACAACTTAAATACTGGTCAACAGAAAACTCGCCTGAACACATCATAAGCACGAGAAGGATCTGGAGAAATTTCCTCTATAACTTTTCATCTCAGACAGTACTCGGGATAAAACCTCTCAACAAGACTTTACAATACTCTCTTTCGTTCAGCGTTCATTAGCTTATGTCCATGATCGTTGTTATTTTATATCGCCATTGAAAGTAGTTTTCCTCAATACCAATGACAAGTTACACAACGAGGAAAAAGCCTTTTCCACAAACTTTGTGCATGACACATACGGCCATTTGAAAGGAGCTGCTTGGATATTTAGTTGCTCTCCTCCTGTTATGTGTCAGCTAATACATTGCTAATTAATTTATAATGAACCTTTTTGACCATATAAAGACAATCGTGTTGTTTTAGTGTTTCTCAACCGGATATGCAAGGGTGTCAAGTACTCTCGGAGGATAGCAAAGCGTTTTATTATTAGCCTGAAGACCAAGTCGTCGGGTACTCGAAATACTATTTCTTTTCAGTAATTTCAGTAATTACTCAGTCAAACAGTTCGGTATCCTTAAAGCAAAACATTTAATATAAACTGGCCAACTCATCCTCGGTAAGGGATCACCACACCATCTTTCCGGATAATTGACGCACAATCACGCAATATTTCACCCCAGTCGCCTTCCTCCTCTTAACCCATGTACGCAACTTCCTGTAGCCAAGCGATTGCATGTCCAAATATTTTCTGTCCAATTATTTTCTAACTTGCATGTGTTCGTTTTTCTGTTCTTTCCAGGCATGACATTAATTCACCGAAGTCTGAGGTTTACTCAAATTCTCCAATAATTATACAGACTCAAGACATGTGACTCAAACTATTACAACGATTTGAATGAACAATGAAACCAAAAATTAGTTTATACTTGTCCGTCCCAATAGTTAAATTCCCTGACAGAAAGTGCTTATCTGGAGAAGTTAAATATCTTTAGATATGGGCTTTCTAAATCTCAACTAACGGTAACTGAAAATTTATCCAAATTACCATACCCTCAATATTAACATCCATTTATCCTACTCAGCTTGATGGGGCTCAAAGATAACAAATGAACTTACTTGGATTTTAAGAAAGTTAGCGGAGACGTCTGTTTTCTAGAGACTAGACTAAGTCTAGACTAACTTATACATGCATTATTCACAGTGGCAAGCCTGTTTTACAGGCGGATTACTTCAAACAACCAGGTAATATCAATATATACTTGAAGCGGTCTTTCATGAACTCTGCCCTTCAGGAGCTGAGATGCGTACATTGTCCTTGTCGGCTGTGTTAGTCATATTCCCAGTTAAAAGGTTCGGTCACACGACTCAGAGTTGCCCTATTCCAACGTCGGCGAATACTCCAAATTCATTGCCGTAAGCATGCATATGTGGGACCCATGTACCTTAGTCCATGTCAAACTACGCCGCTTCTGCAAAAATGTATCAAAATATATGACGCCTCTTGGACAGACACAGAGAATCACGAGCAGACCTGTGTAGTTAGGTTTCTTTATTTGCCCACGTATTGCAGCAGTCTTTGTATCCTGCTAAGTTGAGGTTCCCCCAAGAAACAGGATCCTATTCTCCCAAGTTAGCACATCACGGATCTAAGATCTAACGAATCAATGTCCCCACGCAGTTTCCTGTGTTCCTGAGTCAATTGTTCTCATTTGAAGGGCTATTTCTATTTACGGTCCTCAATATCCTCGAACATAATGACTAAACCAGTCAACTATTGCACTTATTCGCCTACCCGATCGGTCCATTTTCCATGGTTTCATTTGCTTCTGTCTCTCTTTGAACAGTTTACTATATAACCCTTAAAACTTCAAAACGGTAGGGTGTAGTTTAAGCCCCGAGTAGTATTCTGGTTTGTTCTTACTCAAAAAAATAGGTTCAACCAAACCTAGCTGAAACAAACGAGTGAACATCATACCTCGGCTAATCTGACACGTCTCTTACAGGCTTCACAGAGACAAGAGGAATCTATGAGGTGCGAGTTTGCCGCTAATCCCGTAGTATATAAAATTCTGTCCTCAGCGCAGAAACGATGACAGGCTTTTTATCAACCTGAACCGGTTTATCCATAGGTAGGTAAATAAAAGTGAAAAATTGGGCCTAAAAATCATCGCGACTTAACAAGGCAGTGTTCGTTTGACAGACAATCTTCATCGTCAACGTTGTGCCAAACGTTCTCATTTTATTTTGCAGAACACCTCACTTCTTATAAGGACTTTAACTATAAGAACTTGTTCTCAAGTGCTATCTGCCCATCAATGAAGGTTACTTTACTGTGGAAAGACTTTGTGAGCATACTTGTCGTTTATGAACACCTAGTTACAAACATTTTCGCCGTGTTCTCTCCACAAGTTGCAGACTCCGTATTTTCGGCCAGAGGGCCGCCTAACATCTGTGGTCATTTCTTCACTGTCTTTGTACCTCTAAACCGGCATCTTTCCTGTCCTTATCGATACATCTCAAATGGTCAACGGTACTACTATGAAAACAGGATCTTAGGTCATTTCAAGAAATTGCCATGTATAACCTCGTCTTGTGTTATGGTGAGGAGTTTCATCCCGGCAGAGTATCCTCCATCACGACAATCGTGTTGCGCTGCGAAATTTCAGCAGGTTTATTGTTTTCCCGTAATTCGTAGACTGTCACCAATACCAGCGTCTTAGTTCAGTGCACTTGTCAGCTCACAAACTCTATCTCTATATACGATGATCTAAGCTTTTCTCAAACCAGCGGTTCCTGTGTACGGCGTTCCAGTGTTATGTACAGTCAGGCACCGGCGAAACATCTCCGAAATCGCTATACAAAACTTTTCAATAACTTTACTCGATTTATTTCAGTGAAACCGGCTCTCGATCTAGATAAATGATGCACGAGTGATCAAAAAACTTCATAAACACTCATAAACTAGTTTCCAAAGTTTTATCGTGCAGTATGCCAAATGAAATACCAACATTACAGTTTCTTCCGAACTGCGAATATCCAAGATATGGATCTATACACTGGTCGATGACTTCAGCAGACAAAGAAGAAACCGCCTCCAATGGCTAAGAGTATTCTCCATGGTAACCAGTCAGTTTTTAACCCGTTCATGGAGTCTACCTTTTAGTCCGTCTGATCATGACGCAACCTAAAGTGGTAATAAAATCGATCAAACGGTTGGTATTTGATTAAAGTATGACTCGATTTTGAGCAACAAATGAAATGAACTGCTTTTGTACACCACAGTTCCCACTAGTGAAAGAAGGAAAGTCTTCATCTCCGAAGCCATTTATTAGCAAGCACGAACTGAACGCTTACAAGCCTTTATACACAAAAGTAAATATCTCATATGCACATAGTCTTTAAAAACTGAATATTCTCATGCGTCCTCTTGAACTTTTCTCGATATTCACTGACTGTTACACAATTGTAAACAAACACTGCAAAGCGGTTCCACAATTTCCGTAATAAACTTCGCCCTCCATCAGATGCGGTCACGGAGCTCGGACATCAGACCATAGATTACTCGCATGCTTCATCACTAGCATACACCGTTACACTAGAATGTAACTGAGTTGGTGATGCAAAGTTTACACTGGATACCAATACCAAAATAATTCCCAGAAAAAGCCCAAACCACTGTCTAATACAGTGAAATCAGTGGACCCGCTCGGTAAGATATTCGATAAGCTAGGAAAGAGAATAGGTTTGGCCATAAATGATATTTTCCAGGACGATTTCACGACCTGGTAAGTTTCAAATCAGCTAGGCCCAACTAATATCAGACTCGTTCCTGTGAAAATGCCACACCGAAATCTATATATTCTTAGCAACTTTGATTCTGTTGACGATGAATTACGGAAGCTAAATGCATCAGAATTGTTCTTGGTGTGAGCCGATGAAAGCGTAATCTGGAAACAAGCTTATACTTCGTTTATCCTGCAGGGATCTCTAAAACAAGAGGGGATGACTCGGTTCAATTTTAGCCTGTTGTTCCACTCAAGCTTCAAAGCACATCCAATCGCTCAATTCGCTTATGAGAAGAACAACCGCTTGGTTGATTTACTGTCCTCAGAATCAGTCTCCCTAGTATTCATTGACCTGACCTCTGCTGCTAGCAGGATATCTCCATACACAAATGCATAAACCATGAACACGTGTACGAACATGGGCTGGACTATAGCAAGAATCACATCTGAAACTTTCATCCCAGTCCGCGTAGCATGCGGTAAAAATTTAGGATCTCTCTCGACGGAACACACCAATGTTCAACAAAGAATAACCAGTTTCATCTTTCCTGGAGCCCAACAAGTAGGTGCTGTCTCTGAACTTCCGTCAACCTTATGTTCTACGTAAACTCAGATTGCTAGTGATCCCGGAAATGCTGTCTCTTATAAAATAATTTCGTTTCAACGGGAGACTCGACTAAACCATAAATGAGATATTTTTCGAGGATTCAGTTGGGTCTCCTTTTAAAACCAAAGTAGTTTGCAAATGAGTGTATTTTATCGTGCTCTGTATACTTATAATTCTCCCATAAGATAAAGATAGAAAACTAGACATGCAAATCCGTCCGAGTAGTTTTGATCTGGTTGAACCGCCTAGGCAAATATGAACCATTGCTAGTTAATCCCATCCAACACCCCACCCGTCGCCAAACCCTCACTCTGATATCAGATGACGTGACTGTGTCCACTTTCTCATTCAGCTTGACAAACAGGTTTGGCCATCAAAACAGCACACCTATCAGAAGGACCATCGGAAACCAGGTCTAGTTGCTCACATTTCTACCAGTGGACAATCCCAAATGAGAACAAATTACGTTGCAGACTGAGAAGTCACCAGAGGGCTTTTAAATCATGCAGGTTTAAAAAAAACAGCGAAAACTCAGTAAAAATCGATGACACTACAATGGCTTCCATCGACAACTTCGAAACAAGTTATGGATCGACAACTACGTCTTAGTTAACAGTCTCTCATAACTCGTGGTTACGAAATTTAGAGTGGACAACAGTAATCCCGTACGCATCCTAACTTCTCGATTACGAAACTAACCGGCCACATAAAAACAGGCAGTTAATTCTTATAAAACGCAGTGAAAAACAGAAACAGAGAGAGCATTACGATATTCGGTCTTCACTGAGATAGTGCTCAATGCGCGCTACAGTTTTACAGCTTTGAAATACAAGGAACTAAGACTGACAAACTGCATGGAGCTTTTATATTGCGGATAGATTTTTAACGTAGACCCTTAAATCTCACATTCAGTTTAGATGAATCTGGCCACAGTGCCAGTCAAACCATGTATGCAGATCAGACTGATCAACCAACATACACTATGCATTATACAAAGATCTTGCCAGCCAGTTAGTTAATTCTGTACCTATGGTTCCCCCAACTGCAGGCAGTATGGTTGACGAAATGACGACTAACGGCCCGTAGCTAGCCTGTTACGACTCGATATTTAGCTGTAAATAACATCTATGAACGCAAGTAAGTTCGGCAGAAAGACTGTTCCCTCTGATTTCTCCAGGAAAAAAAAGCTGTTTGACAGTGCCGTACCCAACCTTAATGTAGCTAAATGAAGCAGATCCACGCTGTGAAATTTTCTGCTAAATGACATTGGCCATTATAATTTAGACCAATTCTTTTGAGTGTCACGTAGTTTGGTTGAGTGAGCTTGCAAATCAGGAATGAAAAAATCCTCAGATTATAAACTTTGATGGAACGACGCCAGAGAATAACTGTCAATGGAAGAACTGTATGCGTATGGATTATTCTGATAATCTTGATCGTCCGAAAGGATTTAAATGCATTTTCATTCTGAAACCAGCAAGCTCCTTCATGGGTTGCACTCAGTTTTCTTAGTTTTGATCGTTTACTTTTTCACTTGACCCTAGAATCTACGTGGAAATGACAGCTTGGTTCAGGATGACAAATGACTACTAGTGCACGATGTGGGCTAACACTAAGTTGTACACATAAATTGGCCCGCTAAGTCTTCTTTGTCCATCTCTTTGGTATCCAGATTCAAGGTTACTCAAAAAAAGCACGAGGGTTGAGGTACTGCCAGGTTGCACATGTCTAGACAGGAGCAGTCGAGAAGCAGAAGTCGGGTTCGAACCACGGACCATTCGATCAGCGAGGTCGTGCTTTAACCATTGAGCCTTCTAGGGCTCACTTAGACCAGGATGTCTTTGATATCGTATTTGTGCGTTCGGCAGACAAGGATTGCAAAGAAAACGATACATGCATGAATGCCGGAGACCTTTACAAAAAACCTTGTACCAGGAAGCAGAAATTTCCTCATCTTACGTCAACGGTGAGTGATTGATGGCTAAATGAAGATAATTAACGTAAAATATACCTTTGTATGGTTACATGACCAATCAACCATGTACTACCTCATAGTGATTTATTTAACTGGAACCGAATGAGGAACTGTTGGAATGCAAACATTCATTTAGTTCAACCAAAAATCGAGAGACTGGTGGTTATTTTATCACCTATTTCTATGAGTTTGACAGTCCAATAAATTGCTAGGTAGGCTACATAAATCTCAAAGCACGTACAAGCCTATTGCCCTATTTGTAGTTAGTACTGATGACGCACACAAAATGTTTTCGACTGACAACTAGCCTACACATAGCCAGTTCACTGCGAATTACTTATAACCGAATTATCACATACAAAGCAGAGAAGTTTCTTCTTCTCGTGTGTTGATGTGGCTGGACAGTTCAGCTTCTTTAGAAAATTGGAAAACGAGATCCACGCTAGCAATAGCTTTCTGCTGTACAGACTCCAAACGAGGGAAGTACGAGCACGTTTAGTCGTGAGGAGCTGTGTTCTGATGACTGCGACCGACAGGTCCAGGTAAACCATAAATTGCAGAGTTCAGCCATTCGACTGGTTGTGGTGAACAATTCTCATTGCTGAATTAAAGATAGCACTACGAATGAGGTCGCATTTCCGGGAAAGAAGTAATTTTGGTTAATTGTACCAATCCAATTTGACAGTGAGATTTCCCTGAGGCTGATCATGTCCTTAGAAGTCAAACTGTTAACTGATTTTGCCCTCCGGCCTTATTCGCTCACATTCGTGGCCTGTTAATATCGACTTATACGAAGCTCAGAACAAACTGTTTGCGATGCAACGTGCCACTTTAAAAATAGGCGTCCAAATGTCTAAACATAGATTATGCTAGTAGAGTCTTCACTTTTCTAGCAACGGATCACACATTGCTATCGAGTGCCCATGAGCCGGGTTACCAAATGCACGGCGGGATGGGCTCTGTATAACAGGCCAAACTACGTTTTTCCAACCAGTTCGAATGGCGAAATTATTGATTTGTTGGCCTAAGTTGATAACTACTTTTTTAAGACTGACGCAATATTCGCGAGTATAAAACGTGACATAGCGCTCTGGGCTTAGCTTATCACCTAGCAGCTTAAATCTAAGTTTTGTACCGGCCAAACAAGCTTGCTCCAGTGACTACGACGGGAACAGTCCCAAAAGAGTTTAAAAGGCGAGCCACCAGATATTTATACTGCGTTCTTGTCAAGTCGGAGACCATAAGTATGGGCTAGATGAAGCAAAGCATGCCACCGGACGCCGCAGTGGACTGAACCAAAAAGTTCGCCTATCTGAACATTGTATCTATCTGGTATCAACAGTACCCACTTTCGACGCCGAAATAATTATTCCACCTAATGACTGAAAAAAATTTTTCGTGTTGAAGTGCTCAGTTGTTCCACGCTTTGACAGATGTCCGCTGTATCTAACAAAAGTATCCAAATGCTGCATGAGTAAGTAATCTGTGAAAGCATGATTTGCCATAATGAAGGCGTGACTAAGGGAGAGGTTTGACAAAGTTTGGGAACATAACTTTAAATGCCTGCCTAACTCGGGGCTACATAAATAGAACAAATATCCAAAGTAGCCGGACAAGTGAGGACAAAATCAAGGGGCCAACCAAGATACTTATTCAAGTTAGTCCTCTTTATTTGATCCCGTGTGGTATAATTCCAATAATAATGCCATAATTCTTTTATTGTACGTGAGATTTAAACAAGAATCGATGCAACATAGTTAGCCCCAACACTGTGGGCTAACGATGGTCGTGAATATGTTTTGCCTAACACCAGAACGACCAAAACGACCTGTAAGTGCTTTGGTTTTACATGGCTTCTTTTACGGCTGTGAGAGGTGCTTGAAGTTTTACGATTGCCCTTGAATATCGTCTTCTGCCGCTGCTTTAGATTTCATTTCGCATAATGGATGTTGATGTTGTTATATTCAGAAATGATCAAGATAAATATAGATAGTAAAAGCTTGTTCCCTCTCAGCTCTGGAGTTTCGTATGTTATGCATTCGTTCAGTATATTACTACATTTTTGATAGCAGCCATATTGCCGTACTTTCACATGGTTTACAAGGCGAGTGAAAAGGCAATTAGATGCCAGCTACGAGGAAACCACGATGACGTTCGCCTGCGTTTTGTTCACATGTTGATCATGGGATTGATGGGTTTAGCGAGGACAGAACTACTTTCGTCGGTTTTGAGACGCCTAAAGATTTCATATAAACTAATCGAACTTTGTGTCTCTGAATTCAACCACTATTCTTATCAGTGAATATTATTCAACAATTTGAGACTGTCATCTGTCTGACATTTTAGATGTTTTACACTAGTTTATTCTATTGCTACAATAATTAGTAACTGCCAATCATAGCACCCAGTTGAAAGTCAACTCCTTTTGGATAATAATTTTCGCTCTTCACCATGGATTTACACAGATTAGGCTCGGTCTATTTGAAGGTTTTATTATTGTGGCTGTAGTTGGTTTAGCCGGATGCATGATTGATTCTACGGGACCCACTCTGCAAATACCCTAACCTAAAGCGGAGGGCAAGCAAACTGTATCAGTAACCTATTTTTGATACAGAAACAGCTTTATTGTACTAAGAAATCTGCGTCTTAACATTCACACAAATCTCGATTAAACGTTTCTTCCCCTGTCCTGGCACAATTATTCTGGTGAGTCCACACCACAGGGCTGAAACAGTGGACTGGAGTTTTGCTCTCAAGGGAGCTTATCAGAACTGTATACCCTCGGTCATGCCTGAGTTTGAGCTCCGAGCACCTCACATGCGAGAGGACCTTGCCACGACTACTCCACCAGTGCACACCTGAATTGTTGGCTCTGTACAGGCGAACATGTTCACCCTTGAGGTGAATCCATCAGGCTTTCATGAGAGTCCAGTGAGCTCACCGTTGGTGTGGACTCACCAGAGTAAACGCACGAGGAGAGGAGGACTTTTTAAATGGGGATTTTGTGAGTGCAAATCTGTTATCGGTCCCGTAGAATGAACAACACTAGCTTTTCTGGGATTACAATGCATACCACAGAAGAGTAATAGAACTGTACTGAGGGTCACTACGGGTTTCGTCCTTTTTGGATCCACCGGTTGAGTCCATTTTAGAATGCCCAAGTACTTGAATATCAGACTGATTGTACATGAACGACCCACAGCGTGTATTGTGTGCTGCTTAGATGTATGTCACAGTCCAAACTGTGGTAAAGAATGTGGGCTGAGAAGCGTCACAAACCTTGAGGAGAAAATAGACGGGAAGAATCGGTTTGCAATCACTTAAAAAAAAGTCTTTTGGGTTAATGTTGCGCAACTTAACACTCTGGACATTTTCCAGTGGTGAAAACACTAATTGGACAATGTGGCCAGTATTACCAAGGGTAGAGAATCCGAACCGCATACTCTGTCAGACCCCACTCTTTGCAGCTGTTTGGACTGCTCTTCAGAATCAGTAAAAGTCATCCGATTCAGCATTAGAAATATCCCCAGATAAACAGCAGACCTCGTGATTAGTTTGGCCCACTGTAAGTTGATGGATAGAATTCCAGCAATTTGTTTGTCCAGGTATCGCTTGGGCATAACCAATGTTGAAACGGTCGGTAAGATAGACCCCCTAACTTCCTCGCACCGATGACCTTTGCATTTTCGCTTTATTCAGAGCCCTTACAATATAAAATCTGGGAGTTCTGTGGCAGAATATAGAGCGCTTCAACCGAGCAGCAGATACCAAATCAAGGAGCGAAGTGGTCAGTTGCCCCCTTATAACAACTAGGATTGGAAACGCCATGGGAAACGAGCATTTCCACTTGGTGGGCTTCGAATGGGCCACTCTTTCGGCATCCCTTGGGAGAGAGGCCATGAGATTAAACACGGTAGATTATTCAGCATAAGGTTGTGTGGTGCAATAGTTTTGCGATACAATAGTCAGAGGTGCTAATGAAAGGTCTTTACAAGAATTACATAAGAATTGCGTAATACCTAAAAGGAGAGTTGGTGCTATTTCACAGATCCAATGAAGTGATTGGCATTGATCGTTTCGCCAAAACCTCGATCACAAGTAAAAACCTTCGCCTGTTCAAAAGTGACAACGCAGGCACGTTCAGTATGTGCTGGTGGAGAAGTGATAAGACAATCGCCAAGCATATCAAATACCCCTTGTTCAGGCTACTAAACCACCAAGAATACGCGGTGCTGATGAGCCATAATAAGGGTAACTCGCGTCCAGTGATTTCCTCTTGAGGAGTGTGGCTCCCATGGGGCAGCAGATGTCTCTCTATTTTTTGGTAACCAGGCCTGCTTTCCAAAGGTCTCTCCTCAATGGCGGACCGAAAAATTATCATCAACGTTGACTCAGGTGTTAGCTCCGACCTGAACCTTAAATGATGGGAAAAACAACGTTAGTTGACGGTGCCGTCACATATAATTTCTGCAGACTGGCTGGCAAACAAACTGTGTCCTCAAATTATCTACTTAGTCTGAATCAGCGTCATTAAATTTCATCGGTTCATCAAAGTGCCAGAGTTGAATACTGTGGTCAGTTTCTGTCAGTCTAGGTTGTTTTGTGCGGTGCAAATTCTCCAGTAGGGTTGAGCGCCGCATGTACGTACAGAGTGCCTGGATGCGAGTGAGAGCCAGTTGAACCGGACAGACTCTACACACTACTGAATGTACAGGTCTAGGGTGTCAACCCATTTGCGCTGTGACTAGGAAGCGGCGCCTGACGGTCTTAGATCTTGTCTTTGGTACACGAAAGATTATTCGGAATTAGTGGTCTTCGACTTTTTGTTAGACTGTCTCCCAACTAGTATTCATCTGTGAAGCATGATTATACTCTGGTACACGTCCAGACAGTTGGCTACTCCTACGGCCGCTGCTCCAAAGGGGCAAGTAAATATGTATCTTAAAGGGGTCTCGCAGTGTGAGCCAGCTAGAGGAAAAAACTGTGACAGACCAGCTTTTGTACGCGCTTCATACTTTTCTCGATTTGTTTCTTTTTAAAATGCTCGTCGTTTGATTTGATTTGGGCGTAGCTAATCTTAAAAAGTTCTAAATCAAGTCGCCGTTCAAACTTTCATCGAACCTTTTTCTAATCCTTCCTAAACTAAATTTGAAAAGAAAAAATTGTCCAGTGGTCAATTTTTGTTGGATCCGCTTTGCATTTGCTCTTCATACGTGGTCATTTGTCACCACAGAATGATGCTCTTGACTTCAGTCTACGACAAATCCACCGTTTTCTACTTGAAATTTCCCATGTCGCATACGTCAGCGTTGACAGCTGTTGATATGGAGTGACCGAAAGCTTAACATTCCCGTTACAGCTGAATACACGATAAGAAAATTTTTACATTTCGACTGCAATAGACTTCCGAAATTACATTCCGCTGCAACTCCAGTTATGCCGGTTGCTGCTACGATAGGGTGTCCAGCATATGAAAAGACACATTGTCTTTTCACAACCCACATACTCATAAACTTTTCTGGGAAGTAAAGCAAGACCGCAGCGCAGTGCGTAGATAATTTGTTGGAAAAGCATCGCAGATTTTTCCGGAACACAGCAGATTCTGGTAGATCTATGTCCATCAGTTTCAAAAAAATTTCTCTAATCGTCCAAGAACGAGAAAACCCAACTGGTTAGGCAACCGCTCTGGCCGTTTTTCAGTTTTGTTTTTAGTTGGATCACTGATCAGGCTACTGTGTATAGGGATGTATTTTCAGAAGAACATTCGGTTAATCCTGATAAGGTTAAAAGTTAATTAGCCGAGAGGTTAAGTTGTGATTTCTTCTGATCCCCTGAACCATTTTCGAACGGGAATTAGTATATGCCGGGCAAACATGAAGTCCAGTGTTGCGTCGTTTGCAACCAGTATTAAAGCCAGCACTGAAAACGAAGCAGCTGCATTAATCCTAAGATTTAACTTAACAAGGGAAGATTGAATAAATAGGCACAGTATGCAAACAACCCCCCATCTTACTGCAGTTATTCGTGGATATTTTTCGTGTAGTTTCAAGTATATCGATTGGCCTGAAGACATGAAGTTGGAGAAAGTTCTGGGCTACTCACTGGGTATACCGCTTTTTGGCGCCAGGCTTGCTGAAAGGGTGAAAGGGGCTAGTGGTAATGTTGTCGACGATGATATATGATAGAAATATGTATATATAAGATAATATAAGAGCAGCAAGGACCACCAAGAACTTTCCAAATAAGTGAAACGAAAGAGTATAGTTACAGCAATTAAATTCACATGTACTACAAAAAACTCGCTTTCCAGATGTTATTTACCCTTGGATTAATCTGATCAAGTCATATGGACCAAATCCCAATAATAAGCTTTCAGACGCCCCAAAAGTTCACAGGCCAGATGCACTCAGTCGATCTGGTGTATTGTCATTGCTAGCATGGTCGGGTATCGGTGCAAAGTCCTTGGGGTTTTATTACACTTGGTACGGATTTGCCTGTCAACGCCTGGTAGTTGCTGCACTAACGCAAGCGAGTTACGCGGAGTAGGAATTGCAAATGCAGTGAGACAGTGAATTCAATGTAAGCCCGGAGAAACAGGCCAGGCTGGCAAACACGCACAGACCGTTTGAGATAGATCGGCCGGCCCATGCCCACCTAAATGAACTCCCTTATCAACCAGTGATGTCGTCAGCAAGACTATTCTACTTGCAGTATTACACTGCGCCAACCCTGCAAACTATCATGCAATGGTAAAAACGAGGATGTCCAAAAAGAGCCATATTTTTTCATGGAAAAATGGGCCGCATAGTTGTGAAAGGGACCTAGTTTCACGCGTGCGGAGTTTTAGTGAACCTAGTTCAGCTTACCTGTTGACGCGTTGAGACAACATCCCGCAATCCGACTTCGCCCATTCCTGTACGTATACCATTTGAGTATCTCTATGAGTTTGTGGTGGTACGCTGATTACTAGCTGCTTATGAGTGAAACTTTTATGACCGAAAGTCCGGAAACGTCTGGTCTCGAAATGTATCACACCTACGTTTGCCTTCCACCAGGCGCCTCTGTCCAGCAGCAGATTTGTCCAGGATATCAAAGCAAAACTAGTGTATTTTATACTCAGCTAATATGTTTAGCTTTATCATGGCACAGGTCTTTATCTGGATGGTGAACAATTTCTCGATTTCCCATGCAATCCTTGTCTGGAAATTCGATCCGGTATCACATCTTCCATATGACCTAAATAGCGCAGTGTTGGTCCTCTAGCTACAAGCCATGCAATGGGTTACAGTGTTTCCACCTATCACAACTTCATTCATCGAGCTGAGAGTCACGCGGTAGAAGCAATGGTGTAATGAGTTCGGTCAAACGGTTCTGTTTTTCTGATATGGCAGGGCGAGAGACAGTTATGCACTAAAGACTCACCAGTGATGTAGAAAAATCATTAGCTGCGTCACACAGCCAGAGGTCCTCACCAGGGAGACGACAGTTGCTAAATGGGTTTTATTGAATAATAAGTGCTTTCAGGCTTCGTTGCTAGGCCGTGAACTAACCACACGGTAGTACAATAAACCGCAGGTTTTCTGTTGAGTCGCACATCGTTTAGTCCATATACATTTTTGAGATCTCCCAGATGCATTGCCAGCATTTGTCATCGCGATATTTACTTTCTGTGAAACTTTTCATCGGTGGTTAGAGTGTTGTCAAGATGGCAATAATCTGAATAGCATGCCATTTCACTACTAATAACCTCTCCTTCTGTAGGACTTCGTGTTCTAATGTACGTACCAACAGAAAACAAGCAACTCAAAGATGATTATATCAAGGCCAAAAAGCGCATGCTGTGGACAGGATTGTCGTTGAGGGACACCGCAAATATGCCTTAAACTTTGCCTACAAAAAGCAATCCGTACCAGAATGCAATGCACATAGGATTATGTTCATATTCACACCACTCTCGTTTGAATGCCCGTCCTCCTGTCCTGGTGTAACTATTTTTCAGCTTCCAGTAATTGACGAGTTAGACGGAAAATTTAATATTGCATCTCTCACTCACCATCCCGAACATTTTAGTTTGCGCCCGTTATTTTTAAAAGCCTCCCCGTTTGTATATGTGGATTCATTGTTTGCAGTTTTTTCCGAGTTGGAGGATCGTCTCCGTGGTTTTATTCTGCACGGTGCAGCATTTGTTTCAGTTGGTGCCATTTGACTTTCGACCGTCAGCTGAGGATTATGGAGAAGTAAGCCCTACATAAATCAAGCACACTCTCAGGTTTTGTGAGATTTGGCAAAGCCAGATGTTTCGAGGAAGTTTCAGGCATTCGATTTCGGGTGTATATGCTCCTAGTGATTCAAAGCAGTTTTTTCGGGGACAGTTGGCGCGCCACCGGATATTGTCACTTCTCTTTATCCGCTATTTGATCCTTCAGCTTAAGCGAGAGTTTCGTGCGAATGGTCCTTGCGCTCCAAAGAGCTTCTTGGGTGGATTCATTTGACGGCTTTCTCTGAAATTTAACGAAGTCCAGATTATTCTGCTCAAGGATAGACTTAATCACAGCTTTATTTTTTTTCAAAACCATCGTCAAAAGAAGTAGGTTTGCATTTTGGTGATTCAAGATCCTAAATTAACAATATCTTCTTCAAGTATCTGAATTTCGACCAACCCCGGCATTAGGATCTCCCAATAGAAGTGGACAATCGCGAATACGTATTGCTTGACCTCTGACATCTGATCATAAAAAACTTTTTCTTCCTATTCGGAGTGGGACACCATAAGCGAACAGGTGTTCACAAGCATGGAGAAACCTCCTCTCCTACTTCATGATTTGATGTAGTTTGGTTTGTCTATGGTTTTTTTAGCAGGTTTATGGACCCTGTGAGTACAACCTCCGCTTCCACTCCACCAGTGATGACCCTCAGGTGTGAGTACTAGAGAGATCGTTCTTTGTGTGCGTAAGCGATCCCACCTTTCGGCTAGACAATTGTGAGATGCCTACAAATGACGTAAAGATTATAGTTTCACAGAGAGGTTGGTTAAATCTTATAGGAGTCTTCACACTTTTGGGCAGTGGCTTTGGAACTTCTACTGCACATCCCAAGTGCAGGCATAGAATTTCCCAGGTAGTCCCGGGTCTATAATTGTATGGAAATCGCCTACCCAGTGGTTGTCACTGATCAGACACTGAATCCCTCTACACAGTGTGTTTGCCGCTCAGCTAGGATTAAAAAGCCAAGCAACAGCCTAGTCCACTACATACATATTATGCATGCTACTAAGGATTGTCTTCAATGCAAAGCCTACATACCTCGTCTGCCATGAGGCTTAAGTTATCAGGAATTTTGGAGCCGGTGGTTCGAAAAGGATAGCACTATTTTCAATATCTTCAACACAAATACAGAGACAACCGATATTTATACATGACGGGATTAATTTTACGGCAATAACCTCTTTATCCCAGTGAATCACTTCCTTAAGCTTGTTACTTTTGACCCTTAATCTTTGTAACACATGAAAAAAATGACAGGGCAGTAAGAAGTGTTCTCTTGAGACTGGTCAACCGTGCCCAGCATTTTTTAGACGTCACAATCGTCCGAAAAATTCACGGTTCACATAATTCATAAGTAAAGTCTAACCGCAGTGTCATGAAAATCATGTGACTCACCGTGGATAAAGCTGTAAAGCACACTACGGTTGACACCATTGCAATCAGTGAACACTACATGCCACAGGTTGTAGCCACATTTTTACAGCGATATACTGAACCTGCACAGACACATATGCAAACGAGAGAAGACTACCACTGTTGTCGTCACATACAGACACATTCATCGGTTGGGATGTACGCAAGACCTGTCGGACACCCTGCAGGTCGCACATATGATTGTTCATGCGGCACACCTTATCACGCAGGAAGTGAAAACCCCACGCTTCAGCTGGATTCCATGGTTTTCCCGGACATGGTCTTTGGATGAAATGAAACACCACAACGGACCATAAACCACTATAGCAGGAAGACCGCAGAAAACAACACTTATTTACTACAGGCAGCCGAAATCTGCGTACCTTACTACTGGCTTATTGGATCAATCTAAGAAAAACAGTCAATATATCGACGACCACGTTCACTGGCGTTCCAGTGAGATCGTGCCGGCCCGCATTGTTGCTCCATGAAAACCCAGCTGACAGATTACGAAAGTACTTCAGCGAACTTCCCTTCATAATTATATGCCAACGAACGTAATATATATCTTCCCCGCTGGCATTCTGTCGATCTTGACCAATATTCCATGAAGGAACGACCCTCACCGCCGGGGAAATACTCATCTGTTTTGTCACATTAAATGCATACGGAAATTTGTCTCGTGGACGTGCAAAACCTTAAATGACGATAAAATGCTACTTGGCGCATTCTTGAGTACGACCATACTCAAGGTACATGTAGTGGGCTTCAGCGATCCTAACTCCGCGAGAGTTGAATCAGCGAAAACTAAAAGTTTATCACTAGGACGGAGCTAGATAAATTACTTGACAAATTGGCAGATACGCAGAGATTAGAACTGTAACAGGATCGAGCGAAGAATAAAATACTGTAGCTTGGCATCGGCTAACATAGCATCGCGACATTACCTTGAAGTCACCACAGCCCTTTCCAGGTCACCATCAATCAACCTTGCTGTTTCCTAATCAATATGAAACATCCCAATCCTACTTCTAGGCTGTGTAGAATAGGGTGCCTCCTTCCTGCAATTGAAATTGAACGCTAATCGTTAGATGACTTCACCTGTCACGATGAGCAGTTGATGTGTATTAGGAAGTTTGTTACGCGTTGATAAAAAGACATTAAAAAGACACCCATTCACCTGCTTCATTCAATCCCTTTTAGAAGTTCTGCTTTTATTTCTGTTACTCCGGATAATCTGTAGTTTTCAATTAACTTCATTCTGACAGCCTGAAGCACCTATATGTCATCCAACGTAATCCATACTTTGTTTACCAGTCTAGTCAGCGGTGACGGCAGCGGTGTTTTTGGATAGAACCAGGGGTGGGTCATCCGTCCGTGCACTTGCCATCATAACAGTCCATCTCACTCGCTTCAAACAAAAACAGTGACAGATGTTAGGTTGGTCTTTATTGTACTTTTTGCACATGTTTTTAAAAAAAAATTGTTTAGAAGCTATTACTTCATGAATAAGTTGTCACGTTCACCAGAATTTATGAAAAATTAGAATGAGCAAATAAAAGCAAGTTGATTCAACTTTGCATATTTATAATTTCGCTTCAGTTCGATTATGTAGATTGCGATAGGGTTCTATCAGTCGGTGGAAGTTTTCAAGGTGTTTGCGAAATATTGTGATTGTTTTCTTATATATATATATATATATATATCCGTTACACCTTTGGAAGGAACAAGATCATTCGTGTTTATATCAAATATAGTGATTACTGCTGTAGGCAACACACTACTCATGACTGTTCTGGAAACTCTTAGTCAAACTTATGAGTGGTGTGCAACGTCTAGGCAATTTACTGTGATATCGTACCAGCTGAAACGTGAGGCGGCCTTGTGCAGCCCAGTAAGTTGAAGAAGATCATCTTAAACGAGAGGTTCAGCTGGATTCGGCCGAGTCAAACGTTAAAGTCAAATTATTGTGCAAATAAGATTAGTGCTAAGGTTTATACTGAAATGTTCAGTTATTTAGGGCGATTCTGGGTCACCGAACTTTCCAACGAACTCAAATGATCTTCTAATCAGGACTTCAGGTGAAAAGTTGGCCTTATTTTCACTAGTCACTATGAAGTTAGGCGTACTAGTTATCTTAGTTGGCTTGTTATCTTAAATGACACGGGTTCGCAACGAGATAACGCCTGAAAAACCCAAGCTTCTGTGAATTTGAACAGATACGTATCCAGTCTGCATAACGCAGTGCGAAAACTATAGGAAACTTATAGGAAACTGATTGACCGTCCGGTCAGTTAGTGTCCAGCAGTCCGTCCACTACAGATGAATGAGTTGTGATTGAAATTTTATTAAAACAGCGTCACCAACGGCAGTGCCAGCGTTGCATCATTCCGTCTTGCAAGCAAGCTGTCCCGTTTAAAATCACCTTGAAGCTGGAAAAAATAAAAAGAAGGGATTATACGTCGCCACCATTATTACGGCGTATCCAAATGATTGAAATGTAACAGACCACTCTAACAGTCATGGAGGGAATGAAGCATTCATAAGTACGGGATTTTCACGGATTTGTTCAAATATCCTGTAGTATTCGACGCGTTTATCCTAATTGGTATAAAACTGTACAGTATATAAGAAGCGGGTTTATTTATTTTTTAAGTACTCACGCAGCTGAGATATCTTTCCAAAGACGTTTGAAAGGTTGATATTTCATCACGTCCGCTTACCTGTCAATGACATCTAGATATATCCAAGTAGAGGCTCGCAGATAAAACAAGTATGTTGAATGTGCACATGTGGTCTTTGCAAGCAGTTTTATGGATACAGTCGCGACTGGTAAGTCCGGTTATAAATATTGAAATCATGACACACGGGAATGCAGAAGTGCCTTCCAGTTATATTGATTGCTTTTAGTTGGTCGGGGGGCGAGGGATTAGTTGGTTAGTTTGCATCCGTATTTTTACGCTTCTGACGGCAAGAAGGGATGACGTAAAATACTAGCAACCGCTTTGGTTATTACTATCAGGTTCTGACTGGTTACTTTGGAACAAGTTGGTCACAGCGGATATATCACGCAAAAGATTCATCCCAGTTAATGTGACGATTCGCACAGACGAAATGGTTACCGATCCCGCTTGGTTTTAACCGGCTCCACTGTATAACGAAAAATGCTCAATCATTGTCTAAAGTCGGATTCAAGCCCTGCAGCCAACATGGTTTGTGTGTACTAGCCTGACCAGGACCGCATTTGGCACCCGCCCAAAAAAGGATCAGTGAAGTTTCAATCAATATTTCGCAGGCCTAAATCCATGAAAATACCACCCTTTCCTCCATCAAATCCTCCTTTGGCCTTAACCCATCGTTTTCTGTGTCTACCTCGTAGATTCGATACGCGCCGGCAATTCACCATAAACTTTTGATCCTCAACATATCGAACCAAATTTGACCACTTGCGTTAGCATATGTTATGCGCAAAAGTTTGTCGCAAATACAAATCACTTTGCCGTTCTCTCTTGGTATGCCGTTTCCATAGGATTTTTACAACACTTGAATGGTTCCTTTGGACTTTCATCACTTCGATCAACAATTTGGATGGATTCCCATAGTTTGAAGCTTGCATCCCTCTCATGTACATATTTTGCACAAGTAGTACCGCATCTTATTGGTGAATCAAAGACTTCGAAAATTTCGGACTGTGATTTCGCGCTTTGCCGTGCTGGGCTTTCTTGAATACACCAAGTAGTCTATAAAATGAAATTCGAACTACTTTCCTCGCCGGAGACTAACGCCACTTTGCGCTCTACACCGGTTAACTAGGTCCACTAGGTTAGTTTTCCGTTTGACAGCAATGTCGATGCCATTCGACGGTTGTTTTGGGGCATATAACATCATTTTGGAGTATCATTCCGGGTGTGCCGCATCATCTGCTGGAAGAAGTACAAGCTGAACATATTCGCTTAGGTCAAGCAGCTTCACCTACTGGACACAATTTACAAGGATGGTTGGCAAAATTCACCGCACTACCCGTCTATGGACTTGATCTATCTCCATTCTCCTTCCCGCTCCATAAGCGATACATGGCCGTTCCTGACTTTATAATGTGTTCTCCCGATTGCAATTCTGATACAGCAAGCGGGCCTGAAGATATTCGTGGATTAGTCTCAAGAGCGTTTTCATCTCTCGGTGCCCTGGCAACAGGAACCCTCTGGTTGCTTTGCCCTCACTTTTGACGACAACTCCTTCCTAGAACCAGTACCGTGAAGTGGTTGGGTGTAGCTCAGTTAAGAGATCTCATTTAGTCACTTCCATTGAAGCATCCTCGACGAACTTCCAACAAGCTGCCTTCTGCACCCTCAGCCAGACAGTCATCCGTGCTGCAAAAACATATAATGATGATTATGACTATATTTAGCCTCTCATTTTACTTCTGGTACTTCTCGAGAAAGCCTCTTCTTACCGCACGATCAATGAAGCGAGTTTCGAGATACTGTGGACTTTCAAGGGCTTCCCCCATTGATTTTCTGGGAAACACTCTCTTAGACTTCCTTCTTTCAGATGCCCAATTCGTCTCACACGGTCCTGCACACAGAACACGATGAAAATTCCAAACAGTTGGCCCGCGCTGAAAATTTACGTGATTCAGTTCTTCCCTACAATCTGCGATATTTCACTGACAGCACTTCCGTTGTGAACCGCTTGAATGTTTTTCAAGTTCCACTCGAACGTTTCCAACTTCTTTATGTCTGTCACATCTTGTAGAATATATGTGCTTTTTTATTTTAATGTAATTTAATTTTCAATTCTGCAAACTCATTTCTGGGTGAAGAATGCATTTCCCAATTTTACTCGAAGCGACTTAACGTGACTTTAATTGTTATAAGCACTAAACTACAATGTGGGCTATACCGCAACCGAGACTATGTGAATTATGAACATCAGATAGTTTTTTGGAGAAATGAATCGGGCACTGCACTGTGATCAACGCTCAAAAAAGCTGTACTTTCACACTAGGTTTGTTTGTTAAATATCCACACGTAGTCAATTTGCATGGTGGTGTCATCATCGGCGAAATAAAATCAGCAACCATAGGAGTAGTATGTTCTACGAGAAAAGTGTTTCTTGGTCGATGAGAACTAGCCACAATTAGACAGCAATTCAAAGTTCATCGACTGTTGGGGAGTAATTGTTGATCGTTCGGTCATTACCGAACCTATTCTTGTGGCAAAACATATGTGTAAACTTAATTTTAGGAGACTTTGTGCTAATTTATCAAAAACAGAAACTCTCTCAAAATGTCCTCGCTTTCAGCGTGGATTCACAGTTTAGCAATTTCCAGACAATTATCGGAGCTGCATCTATCCTTTCAAGTGTCGCTCAACTTCTCTGTTCCCCATCCTGCCGAGACCGGAGAATGATGGACAAGCATCTGGTATCCTTCGTGACGAACAACTGCAATTTCGTGATCATGTGGCTCAGGTGGATTCATGTAGTTCACTGAGCAATATAGTTTTTGCTTTGAATATTCGTTTTTTACTCACAATCTATGGATCACCCAGACAGCATTTGTAACGGTTTCCTCTGTACTAAATAAATTAACGAAGCTTTGTCAAGTGTTCCCGGTCATTAAATTATAGACTGAGGATATGGCTGTTAAACTTTTGACAGACGTTAACATACTGCGCAAAGTTCGTTGGTTTTTAAAGGTTGAAATATCGCACCTCCATCGGCCTTGCATCTTCACATCTAACATTTACGGTGGACTGAATTAAAACCAGCTCCGAATAAGGCATCTTCATGACGAATGGAACTATTCTCCACGTCTGATTATCCGAAGACATTTTGCCCGCGTTTCCAAAATGAGATTTTTCCACAAAAATCTAACTTCCTATTCAAAGAACGGAAAATCCTTGCAAGATCTGAAGACGTCAGGTTTAGTCGAGTTGCTGAATACTGTTCGAAAGCCATGCTCTTGGCATCATGCTGATCCTCTACAGAGAGGTGTTGAAGACCAATTTCATGCTGTCCTGGTCGTAATAAATTTCTCATCTGATCCGAACGGTCCAATATTCATCATTTGGGCAGACCTCATAGCGTCTCGATTGAATATATAAAACCACTGATTCATTACACCTATGCTGTTACACCACTTGCGATGGATCATGTTAAGCCCTATAAAGTCCCGCTAATCGACATCTGACTCGTTTACTTGCTTCAATTAGTGTTTCGCTGGTAACTATCACCCCCGTCAGAACATCGGCTGCACTGAAGAGTGATCAGTAAAAGGTGAATGGTCAGGGAGATGTAGCAGGGTTCTTGCTTTTCACTCTTTTCTACTAGTCAGTGTTACGCCACCACACACTGAAAAGCCCTTCCTTGGCCTCGAGTTTGCAGAGGACCTGATGACCTTAAACTTGTCACCCTGACGTTCGGTCTTACCTCTGTATTGACGCATAAAAAGCCAGCCAGTTCTCGCAGCATGGTGCTAAGGACCTCACTTACAAAATGGCTGTTTTTATTAAAGGTTCGAGTGCTGTTTTATCTCTAAAATCTACACATCTTCATGTTGTTCACCTTCCTCCTATTAGGGGATTGAAATTTCCGGTATTTCAAGTAAAAAAAAGCAGTCATCAATTTAATGATCCAGTTGTTTCCGATTTATTGGGAATCCTATGAAACGTTAGAATATGGCAGAACTTCCCCAAATGGACATTGTTTACACTTCAAAAAATATTTTATTACATCCTCATATTTTTGTTTCTCTGGCGCTTATTATCAAACGTCTCTTCATCGTTCCGAGTCCCCTAGAGTGCATAGAGGATATCATGGTTAATGGGTTCGAACTATAACTTTTATCTGGCGATAGGTGTTCCTTGTTTTGTGTTTCGGTCATTTCTCTTCATTTATCATCTATGTGTGTGGGAAATGACTGCATCTGAAATTGCAATGTTTGGAAAACAATAGTTTGTGAAATGTTGCAATGCAATTGCCATGCTCGGCAAGCACATTTACAGCCACCTGATCAACTATTAATAAATGCACCCGAATCAACAATATTTCGAGATATCACTCGTTCTCTGAACACCAACGATCTTAAAAATCCAACGCAATGGAACCCGTAAAAGAAGTCAGCTAATCAGTAGCCGATTTCAACAAAAAACCTACTGAGATAGACTACAGCTTGAAACCTAATTCCCATATTTTGAGGTGATCGAATGCCACGTTAACCAGTAGGTGCACTGGAAGCCAGCTGGCGCTAGTTGATACGATCCCAATTAGAACAAGCAACATCAAAGTCCTCGGAAATCAAGCTTAGCTGGCTTTGTGACTGGTGAACATGCACGGAAAACATCTGTCTTGAAAACTGTTTGTTTGGTACCAAAACTTCCAAACTATTGCTGCAGTTCGGTGAACACATAAACACAGCCGAAACTAGAAAGCGTAACATGTAGGTCTATAGACGGTATGTCCACTTGTTCTAAGACTGAAAATCCCCTCTCTTTGATTCACTGACGAATTGCCGAAGAGCAGAAACATGGTCACGAATGAATGAAGTCACGAAACATGTGGGAAATCATACATTCTTGCTGTGAAGTTGCCGCCAACCAAAATATGAAGTGGATTTTGGATTGAGATGGCGTGATTCCATTTGCCTGGTATTTCCCATGTGACGGACAGTTGTGTGTGTCACGAGAACTTCCCACAAATGTTATGTTGCAAGTGTTAGTGTTGAAACAAAAGGTGGATGAAGAATGAAACGCATTATGTGGGTGAACCGCCGACTAACCGTAAAAATCTGTAGCTAGTTGAGAAAGCTGTAAAAGTTTTATTCACACCACACTCATTTGAATAGCTTTGCTGTTTCCGTATCATTACGCTAATTAGTCAAACTTGCTGCAACCAGCACATGGAGAACTGGTATGAATTATCGCATTTGAACAAGCTCATACTTTCTTGTGTGGACGACTCAATAAATGCCCGAGTGGTCGTTCTGTAGGAACAACCCGGACAGAAAGCCCTGAGGAAGCCCGAAAGCCATCGGCAATTTCATAAATGGATACAGCTTTTTGCGATTCATTTCCATTTGGATAATTTAATAAGTCACGACAAGCAATATCGATGCAATCGTGTGACGGAAACCACACCTGACCAATCAGCGGCTGTCTATTCAATGTATCACGGTAGCTAGGCGACGGCTTCATCACGGCCCTCAAGTCACTTGTTGCTATCCTATCGCTACCTCATTTCAGGATAATGACAAGACGAGATGGACTGACTGAAGAGTCTTACGCTTGTTATTTAACTGAATGTAAGTCTTTCATCTATAATGTTTTTGCCATTTTAACAAGTAAGGTAGGTAATCTACACTGATGGTTTGTGGTTACTCAGTGGACTACAAGCAATACTCGAAAGGGTCTGCTAAGAGCAAACAACTTTTGCTTAACATACTTTAAATTCATCCTACTACGTTATGGTTGTACACTGGATATAGTAACAAGATAGCATACCTCCATCACACAGGTGCCTGTTTTACCCAGAAGATTTACCACTACCTCAAGAGATGGGAAATTTCTCTGATAAAAGCCAACAACGTATAACCACAATCGAAAAAAAACTGTCACAAACTCGAGTTTCAGTTGAAGCTAGTGTGCAACTCCAGTTTAGATAATTATATTTGTATGATGACTATACTGAGCCTCTGAGCCCCTTACTATGGTCGAGGGCTGGTATCCTGGCTGACTAGTAAAAATATCCCAAGCACCCTGTTTAAGTACTTTCAGGAAATCTGCTACTAAGGGGCTTCTGTTGAAGATGACCTGTTTAACACCTTCCCATGTCGAAGGTGTTTTCACTAAACTAAAATAGTGAAGCACTCTACACTTAATTACACCTGATGGTACCGCCTAGATAAGTCTGATAGGCCCTGACATAACAACGGAGAGAGCTGTAATAAGTGCCGATAAACTTGATGGACTGGATCCGGTACTCAAGAAAGGTGAGCTTCTCAAACGTTCTCACCCGTCGCTGTGCTATCCAGTGGGTCACCCTCAGTCGTGCAGTCTAGAAAAATGAAAATACACCTAAGTCGAAAGTAAGTCTATGGAACTTTTTCAACCACATAAAAGTCCGTTTCAGTGATTCCTAAGATTGAGGAACCTTTCCATCTCGAGGATGAATCGGGGACCTATAGCTGGAATGTTTAGGCCCAAAAATTATTGAGCACTTATCGTTAGCTTTCCAGATTTAATTCCCTGGATTTTCATGTACGTTATGAGGTTGGGCTTTACAAATGAGTAGTATTACTTTTGAAAAACAATGAAACCTTCCTTCAAAAAAACTCTTCTATGTTGATCAGGCCCGTGGAAGTTCCATCACGCTTGCTGGTAGCATAAGCTGGGGTAAATTTATCCTCATGTTATCAAATAAGATGATGACTTATAGACTGGGTGCTGGCCAGGGGGTTCTTGACCTGCTTGCGCGTCTAGAAATAGGCTTGCAGACATCAGACATTTTCTGTTTTGTCTCACTATTTTGGCAAACATTATTGAAAAAAGGTGTACCAAAAGCTCACCAAAGTAATTAGGACTCGGATGGATGATCCGAGTAAAGGAAATCAGGTTGATGAATTGGAGACATAATAAGGGTTATGGGAAACTGATCGATACAGTGCAACATAAAAGGGAAACAACACCTTCCCCATGGATTTCAAGCAAACAAGTTTTAATTGAAATCACTGTGCTTCTCTAACTTGGACGTGCCAGTTTTTAATTGACTGCATCAAAACACAGAAGAACAACATTATACAGTCATTTGCAAGTTACAGTGCTGTTAACGGGAGTCCCTCGTTTATGATATTCTCCATCTGAAGGCGGACTCGCGTTTTCGTCTGAATAATATCCAAGATGTTGAAATATATTATTTAGCCCAGGGGTGCTTATATAAGTCATGAAGGAATGTTCCAACAACCTCAAACAAGTAATGTTGGGTCAAGAAAATGCATCGGTATTTCGAATATTGTTCCAAGTGAAACACGAGACGATCTTCATCCAGTACATTTAGTTGGAAGTTACTACGAACAGGTAATTCAACGAAGAATCAGTGGAGGCTCCCTTTGACACCAAGTTAGTTTAGTTGTTTAACTATGATTATATACAATGTGATGTTCACGCAGAAAAAGGCCTGAAAAATAGGGAACTATTCCACCTTATGAGCACCATAAGGTCCAAATCTAATGGTGCGCTTTCAAATAGTTTTCAGAAATCTTATATAACCTGTGTTGTGTCTAGAAAAAGCGCTAGTATTCCTCCTAGAAAACCTCAAGTTGTTGCCCCGGTAAGTGTATAGCAGAGTAGTCCCCTTCTGTTTTTGCTGAGGACGTCTAATTAGATATGGGCTTTCAGACCGTGAAGTAATTCAGCCGTTAGGGGGATCGGTAACTTAGATGTCTTTCAGAACTGTCAGTTGAAACAGTGGATGGACAAATACTGTCATTCAGACATGTGTAATGGCAACAATACAATAACATGGTTCTAGCTTACTCCCCTATTGTCTACTTGAGGGTTAAAGTCCGGTGCGATTCGCCACTCCGTTTGATCCGGGTGGTTGGCGCGAAGGTTCACACAGTGAAAAAATTTGGACTCCGTGAGTGGGGGTTTGTCAAATAGCCCGGAAAAGCCCCTTGCACATAATCAGTCTGGAAGAGGACAGATGGTTCTAAAATCTTTCTACAGGTTTGTCAGATACCTGATGTTTTCACGTTTCTGATCAGGCTTTTCAGGTATCCCATTATTTTCCTAGCTAGATGGCTGTGAGCACCATTCGAGGACAACTGCCCGCCCACCTCCTTCCAAAGACGGATAACTGTGAGCAGCACATACGTATACATCCTGGAAAAAAGCATTTCAGCTCCTTTTTTATTGTTATCGAGCCAACAAAGCAAAATCCAAGAACATAATTATTGTTATTGCCAGGAAGGAATGTCCGCGAGGTTTGATGTGAGCCAGGATAACAGTTTTGTTGGATTAGACATTGCTGTTACGCTGGGTACACAGTCTTCCCCAGGAATCCACGTCAATATTAGTGCAGACGTAATCGTTTAAGTACTAAACGCATCAATCCTTGGGCTTTTCCATCAGCGGTCATTCAAGGGACAGGTAGCTTACGTATAACAGATGGCCAGTTTCATAGTTTTCTTGGTATAGGAGTGTAAGAGAGCTGACCAGTGAATAAAACTGTTTATAGTTCACATTAACTCCCTCTAAATGATTAGTAATACAGAGGGACATTGGATGGCGTATTTTATATGCAGTGCCGATGGGCGGTTTCTCTTCAAATAGGTCTTCATTGGGGAAACTAGTGGATTCGCTCAAACCCTACAGATTGTCGTAATTGTTTGCTTTGCAGTGTTTATTTCCTTAAATTTGCATCGCATTTTATAAGCCATGCACCACTCTTTCTTGCACCCTATTTTTTCGCTCAAGTGAGACGTACTGTCCAAGTTGCCTCGATGTGTTTACACAGTCCCCCAAGAAACCCCTTAAGTTTTCCTGTTTCTACAGACAACTAGTTAACTATCGTAATGCCTTAAAGAACACAGAGAAGTACGTTCTGAGATGGCTCATTTTAGGTACCTGGGAGCTCCAAATAGGATTACGCTATTAATCTGCACGATGAAGGAGGTTCGCTGGTATCAACATCATCGTCATATCAGTAATTTAAGGTGTAACGAACCACATCGTTCTTTTTGACAACTGTAGCGTCTCTTTATGGAATTATGGAACTGGTTCGTTGCGCAACTCAGATAAGCACTTCTTACCTCTATGTATTCAACTGCTTGGTGGCATCTAGACACATCGGAGGCGGAAGCTAGCATCCTGGCTTGCAATGAGAAACTGTTATTGAACTACTTTAATGCCATGAGTAGTATGATAAAAAGGTGGTTGTTCAGGTTGCATCTGAAGGGTACAGTATAACCGAGAGACAAAATTGACCCGGGCGTGATGACAAAATAATTAGGAAATACGAAGGTTTGCGAAAGATCGTTTAACATCACGTCCCATTCGGCAAGCACAGCCACAAAATTGAAAATTAGAGTAGAAAACTACACAAAATTGCTACACTGCTTGATTGGTGGACCAAAGCAGTCTTTTTTGTTGAAAACGAGATTAACAACCAAACCGAAAAGCTGGAACAGCTAATTAAGTGGCAAACGCTACTTCCAGCCACCTGAAATATACGAAACAACCAGGATAATCAGGTCGAATCACTCGGCGTAAACCGTCCAGTAGCTCGGGTTCACCATCTGTACAAACTGGCCGGCGGATGCATTGACCAGGGTTAACGGTCCTAAGCTGTTAACACTGAAGCATTTATCCTATCCTTCTGCGCCTAACTGATGAGTCCCAATAACTGTCCTTAAATCTCTTTCATCCTTCCTCTACATCCGCAGCGGAAATTGCCAAAGTATATCGTCTCATCAGGGGCGGAGCAAAGCCTCCCTTATCCACTGCACCGCCACCGCCACCACAGTTTTACGGAACATGCTATGGAAGAAAATGTCGACGGTACTTTTGCACTGTGTGCGGTTCACTTGCTACCACGAATCTTCACGGCGGACATGGTCAGAAATATGGACGGGAACAGCGTGCAGTCGACTGGTTGTCCGGTACAACTCTGCCAGATGCCATAACACGAGCACAGCAGTTTCATACCGAGTTACACATAAAGCGAACACATTAACGTTGCCTCGCTTGATCGAAATCTCGCTAAAACACCCACATCTTGATTGCGAATAAGTTGCATTTTGTCTTGTGCAAGTAACTTACTGCATGCAAAATTTACCGCCTGATAACTGCTTCAAAGGTTAAGTGAAAGGGACCCAATTGGCCTGGTGAAGCACGAGTTTCGAAAGGAGACGATAGGTGTTCAGTCTCCGACGAGTGTTTTGTATCTGATAACCTGTTCCAGGGAAACAACTGCGCTAAGATGCTTTAGAAGGCGGTATGTCACTAATGAACCGATGCACCGTAAGCGATTCCTAATCTGAGCACTTAGTCGTCTGCGGTACTTCGACATTTGTAACCATATTCGGGGTCCTGGTTTTCAAAAGACTGGAAGACGTTTGCGCCTGTTTTCACACAGTCCGAATCCAATTAACTCGTAGTGTGGCGTTGTTTGCCGACCTATTTCGTCTTACAATCAAGGTCAGAGTATAAACTCACTAGAAATTGTCGTCGAAGACGGTTTGCATTAAAACACTTGCACTTATATGCTTAAGATCAAGCAGCTCTTACGAATTTACATGGGTAAGTCAGAATAAGGATAGCTAGCAAGAACCTCCCCAGGAATACGTGGCCTTTGCACAACCAAAACCGATTTGCAAGACACCAAGAGAAAGGTAAGCAAACAGTGAGCTGATTCGTGCTCATCCGCCCAATACACTAGGTATACATTCATCTGCTCTCCATTCTCTCCATGGTGTAGGGATCCAGAAAAGCGATGGTCGGAGATTTCAGTGCAAAGAGCTAATTGAAATCACAGGTGGGACTAGAGTGGACGAGAAAATCGAAGGAAGAGCAATTCTTTAAGGAAGAGACAGACCATTCTGTTACCGCATACATGGTGACAAAAGGACATACATAAGTGGTTCTAACACTCCTCATGTGTGCGCAGAACTTCATGACGTATTGCACCTGGAAGAGGCGCCTCGAACAGAGGCTAACTCCCCCCCCCCTAAAATAAAAAAGCGTCTCAAATCAGACACGAGCCTTCAGGGAGGAGATAGTTCACAGAATAGGCCTGATACCCGATTTTTGGAGGTGACCTGTATTGGAGGATCACTGGAGAAGACATCCGGCGCCGCTGGTGGCTTTGGTTAATGGATATCAGCCTATGAAAATCAGGTTGAGATAACATAGTCTAAGATCCCTAAGTTCGACAATCAGGACGCAACAATGGAGACTATCGACAAAGTACGACGCCAGAAGAGCAATGAGTGGAGCTATTACTTTTCCCAGGATAACATTCACACATCCTTCTGCAATCTAGGCCTCAGTACGGCCTTGCTCTAATGATGACGTGCCAAGTATACACGGAAAATTTCTCGACTGCTGCCGATTAGTTACTTGGACAAGGTGCAATCACCAAGGTCTTATCAACACCTAAGCTGAGAAAACAGGCTTCGCAATCGACTGACCTAACTGAAACTACAGGAAGACAGGATGATTCTACACTAAAACGTTCATAAACACAATGGTACGTTTCTAAAACTGCACAAACCCGATAGCAATGGACTACCTTAGACCACTGTGGTTTACTTGCACAAAGTCAGGAACTGTGGTTTACAGATCCATTGTAGTAGGCAACCACGTACGTGAACAGCGTCCCGCATGATACCGTGATGACTACCAGCTCAGCTGGAGATAGCCCAGCTCTATCGGAAGATCCGTGGTTCAAACCCAGCCCCAGTATCTCTATTGCGCCCGTCTAGGTTTGGGCAACCTGGCAGTATCTCAGCCTTCATGCTTCCTTCGGGTAGCAGGACAGCTTGGCACCAAAAGAGTACCATAGCTGAAGGACTATCATAACTATCATGTAGATGGCACGTGTCTGAAAGCCTGAATAGACATTTTGATAAACATAGAGATCTAACTGATTAAAACTAGCTACAAGAGTAACTCAACGTCTACCTCCGTCCCGCTTCCTGCAGTCCTAGAGTAGTCCTCCTTAGAGCCTGTCACTGCTTTCCTAAGAAATGCTGCCCCAGATGCTACAGGTGTCGTGTCATTCAACCTAGGAAATGGCGATAACTAGACGCACTCTGACGCACTCGTAGTCCAGTGAATGTTTACCATGGAACAATCATCCTGAACACAGCCACGCCATCACATTCATTATTAGGCCTCCAATAATGGAAGTGTCTGAGTTGCCCGACTATCTACTACCTGGTCGAATATGGTCAAAAATATCACAAGTGCATACAAAGCGAAGCACTTACGTTAAGCATAAATTGAATTACGCCCTAACCGCATGTCCCATTGTCACATAGTGGTATGAAAAGCGCTCACGATGAAAACCATTGACCAGTCAATAACATGAGCTTGGGTCACAATCCCCAATTTGTTGAACTGACCTGACCATGTAAGTTAAAAGTCACTCGTGTATCAGAACACGAACCCAACGAGGAAGCGTTTTCGCTCTCTTTAACACAAATAATGTATGATGCACTGTGAAACAGGTCCAAACTGAGTAGGCAAGGAGCAACTGTGTCTGGTTGAACAGATTAGAAATGAGCAACACAAAAAAGTGGCGCCCTGCACCTTTCACATCCGAAGATATGATATACTAAGATTATTCATCGATAGTGTGCACCGTCAACTTCTGATACATTAAGAGTGCTTATCTTCTTATCTGTGCAGTTGAAATAAACCCAGAATTTTCACATGAGCACTCGAGTATTCTTGCTTGACTAATCGGTAAGACCTATGAGGACAACCCAGTTACTTCGGCAGATTAACTGGGAGTGACGTGACGATTAGTTGTTCAGGGGAAACATTCGCTACTTTCCGGACCCAAAACAGTACTGGTTACTGATGGCACAGAAACTTCGCCAGGCAAAAAGAGGTTACAAAATTGAGCAGGGTCACGGCCAAGAAATAGACAATCAGTAATTGTGATCGATGTGCTGGGGGAAAACCTAGGCAAGGCAATGTTTGAAGTCTGTTTTTCTTCTCATAAGTTCGCAAGGTACTTCAAGAGTTTCTGATCCACTGAACACCTTAACAGAAAAGAACAACTGGCGGTTTACTTCCATCAAAGTCGTTATTCAAGAGAAAAATAAATTTAAGAACATACAAAACGATACAGTGCTTGTTTGTGGCAAATAATCGATGAAACCTGGAAAAATCTAGGTTTTAGCGGCCTGTCACATCTCGCGACCAATCTGAACGACGAAGCCGGGATAACTGGGCTATCTATCTCAACTAAATGTGCGATCGATTGCATAACCTTTTGATCGATTCTGGTAGAAGTAAAATTTGGATTATGTGGTGCAGCCACGTAAATGCTCCTTCGTATGAATCTGTCTCACGCAGCCGCGGAAGAATTGATGTACCCCGTGAGTTGTGAACAAAACTGGTTTCGGCGTGTTGGTGGGTGACAAAAATATTGACCTGATGTGCGCTGGAATTATTCAGCCTGTGAAACTGGGGTAAAAATTTACTTTGTTGTGTGGTCCAAGATGTGGACGAGAAATGCATGCTGAAGCTGATACACCGCCCCGCCGACGGAAGCTGACAATAGAGACAGAACGCAGCACAGACACATCCAGATTTCTCATGATCAAACAACATTAGGAAAGGAAGCGTGATACTAGACTCGTGCGCATACGTGGAAAACGATGCCAAGGTAGAGTAGGTAAAAAGAGGAAGTAAATGCTCAACCCGATTCCTGCCTGGTTCTAACATAAAATATTGTTGTTGACTTATTACCCAGATGATGGGCCCAACTGCGGCTTTGACGATGTCTCCTCGAGTGGTAAGAGACGTTTGTAAGCCGGTTGCCGCCAAGCAAAGAAAAGTAACATGCGTCACAAGATCTGCGGTTCTGTCCAATTTCCGCCCAGAGAGAAATGGCCTCCTCTCGGTAAGATAGTATTTGTTAACCTCCAAATTGTCACTGTAACAAGCACAACTATTCGCCATCTCTCAGTCACCCAAAAGCACCAGATTCGCTTTCTTACTTCGCATAATGCGACAAAAGCACAAGAATTGGTGAAATGCAAGTGGAAACTGATGCTCTCCACGCCACCAAATCATAGACACAGAAGACTGGCCCCATATAATCAAGACTGTTTTAGCGAAAAGTAGTAAAACATAACTGGAGAAAAATACTGTGGAAATTACCGGCCAGAATAAATCAGTTCTATAGTGAAATTTAAATGAGGTAAGGTGAGCCTATGGTGTCCAGTCGACAATACCAGGGATGGCACTGAAGTAAGAATCAACCAACTCTTGTGTGACAGCAGACAATGTGCTCGGGTTCCATTTGGGTTTATTGTCCTTGTCAATGAGGATAGCACGAACACCTTCAGGAAAGTCATGTCCGCGAACAAAGTGTTGGCTGAGGCGAAACTCCATCTTGAAATTGTCTGTAAATGAGAGTTTGGAACCCTCTTGTAGCTGTCGCAGAGTTACCTGAGGGAAGACGGAGAAATTATATGAACAGATCAATGCAGTTCTCACCAAATGAACAGAACATATGTAGGTAGAAAGTTACCTAGATTAATAAGGCCCTTTGTTAATATCTCAAGGATC
The DNA here is from genome assembly GCA_003604175.2 of Clonorchis sinensis. Taxonomy (NCBI): domain Eukaryota; kingdom Metazoa; phylum Platyhelminthes; class Trematoda; order Opisthorchiida; family Opisthorchiidae; genus Clonorchis; species Clonorchis sinensis. Next base: position 184,384,884 of record CM030369.1, on the reverse strand, counting down.
ATACTTTAGGCTAACCTAAAAGTAAGGAAGGGTCCCCGGATAAAAGTGTCGAATTGCACTTGCAGGTAAGTGGGCTAACAAAACGAACCACGAGGCACACTAAAGCATAAAACTCTCAACTTAGACTAGGCTTTTTTCGGAGTAGAACACGTCTAGATTAATTCAAGTGAAATATAAGGTTGACGGAAACTTTGGGAGTGCGCCGGCCTGATGACCCCGAAAAAAGACGAAACCAGCCGTTTGCGGTCAGAAAGTTTTCAGAAACCTTATGATTAGTGTGTTCCATCGAGAAAACAATTACTTCCAGCTTGTCTGCTATTTTTTCTTACCACCAAAGCGAAGACTGGAAGTGCACACATATTCGAACTACCACGAGGAACCCAATTTTTATTAGACAAGTGAGTGTGTGGATACAGGAGTATTTTATTCGCAAGGTTCTCCAAACACCGCTCCAGTGGGTCATTAGTCCGTAAGGCAGGTAAACACGGGTAAGATCTTCTGCAGAGTATACCGGGCTGGTGATTTCTACCACTCCAAAGCTGTGTTTTCTGGGTGTGCGTAACGCACGAAGGAATCAGTACAATTGAGTTACATCCTGAAAGACCATCGATTCTCTTGTCAAACGAAATGTATCGAAAGCTAGGCACTGAAAATTATACTCACGTAATGCTGCACATAAGTCGATGATCAAAGGCGATCGGATCAGTCCTACTATCCACACTCCATCACTATAAAACACATGGTTGAGAAATTAGGTAGCACGCAAACCTAAACAGAGAAAAATTTGACGCCTACTTTGGGATATCTAGGCTTCTAAAGCGTTATGTAAGATCACGAGATAAATCAACTACAGAACACGTGTATGGTAAGAAGTGTTGACGCACACTAAAAATATAATGTTCAAAGTTCAACGGTTTATCCACCAACCTTTTCCACTGTGACTTAATAAAGTTATCTAGTTTTCGGATGAGTAGGACTTGATCAAGGCTCATATTGAGCAAAAAGGTACAATAACTTGTGCAGATACAAGCAATTGTCACGCTGACCATTGAGAGTGACAAAGTACTCGTGCAGAAACCAAGTGAAGGCTGGTTCACCAACAGCAGAGTCGAGTCGAACCAAATCCGGCACCACCGCACGACACTAGCTTTCACTTAAGCAATACGCGCAATACGTCCCAAGAAATGAATCGAATAAAGAACCAGAGCTCCAGCTATATCATTTCATTATTCACACTTAGTGTGGTGAGAAAAATGAGACTTTGTCGCGGTGCAACAGCTTTTATGTAATCTCATGACCCTCTCCAAGGACAGTCGCAGAGTACCCCGTGCAATAAAGGGGGGGCAATGAGGGACACTAAAGTAAGGTTCTATTAAGCATCACTTCCAAACACTCAGGTTTGTGGGACGAGCACATTAGGAGACGTCCTGATCGCCCTCCTATTTAGGTCTGGGCACCCCGTAAGAACACCATATATTATCTGCCACGGAATTACTCTGCACACATTGTGATACTTATCCGGTCTGGAACTGGGAATGACGATTTCCAGTATGTTTACACTGGGATAACTGTATGAACACACCGAATGACACAAAAGCAGCTTACCTTGAGAGACGTAGGAGACACTCGGGATAGCAGCTTGAGGTAATTATCAGCCCAACTACGATTGTCAGCGTGTGCGCTGCCGTAGGCTTCTAGCTTTCGAAGAATATCTTCCACGGTGACTGGCTTGTGGGATTCAAACAGAGCAAACACCTCTGCTATACTGTTCAAATGGGGACCAATCGACTGTGGAATGGAAGGAGTCTGGTTAAATCTCTTAAGTTGCTGCGTAATTGCCGTATCAACTTTCTCCACGTCTAGATTATTTTGAATGGAAGCGAAGGCCAAATTGCACAGATCTTCCCTCAGCGTCTCCAGCTGGGTGAAGAGGAAAGTGGTATAATAAAAAAATCATTCAGCTGTAGCACCCTTTCGGTACCTAACTACCATGCCACCCGAAGGTTGCACGAGGGCTGGGATACTGCCAGATTGCCTAAGCCTAGACAGGGGAAGTCGAGAGGCAGAGGTCGGGTTCGAAGCACGAACCTTCCGGTCAGTAAATTCGCGCTTTAACCACTTGGTATAAAAATATCTTAGACATCGGGAGCTCTCATGCGTAGTGCTAACGTTGAGCACAAGCATGATAACTCATGCATTTAGCAAAAATAATTCTTCTGAATAACAAAAATTGCTTTGATGCGCAAGACGACAGGGAACTGAGACAGAGAGTCTGGTCGGACAGTTGCACCCCGTCCTGGGAAGGGAACGAGGTAGTTTCCTGTGAGAAGAGACCAGTGAAAGTTTGCTTTTGAAAACAAAACATTTTCATTGCTGCCGTCTGCGATACAGGTCACATTCGGAAATTCTACCAGTTCATACTGCGTTTCAGACACAAATTACGAGTTCTGAATTGTCCTTAGAACGAAAACGGTAACAGTTTGTTCGCCCGTCAGATTCCATGGGAAGAAATTGGTAAATCAAGAATCGGGGCAAACAACCAACACACTTCACTGTAAAAGTGAAAGGAGGGAGTTCTGCACAATGTATCAAAATAATAAATGCAACCTAAGGTATGGAAGAGTTTCATTCCTATCAACTCCGATTACCTAGAAGGAATCAGAAAATGGATACGGAGTGAGGCCAATCATTAGACGAGTTACTATTTCGTCCATGGGTGAATGCGGAAAGAGGAGGCCATACAGTGGAAAAAGACACGCGTTAGCGTTAACCAAAAATTTTGAGGTAGCTCAGCTGTTAAACTACGAAACTACTAACCGGAAAGTCCGTCGACCGTGAATCTTTAATTGTTTCTGTGTAGACTTGACCAACCTGGCAGTATATCACCATTATATCCTAAACACTATGGACCGTAATGATTCAAAAGAACATACTGCTGCTTAACTTGCATACAGCCATGGAGAAGGAGGCCTTAGTAAGGGATAAAAGGAGAGGTTGGGATGGGAATTTACCACAAAAACCTGATATCCTCAGAAAAAACGGTCTTTACACGTCTCAACAGAATTCAAGTGTACGTATTACCGGGACTGAAACAGCAACCTCTGCGAGTCCCACCCAACATATGCACAGCACACAGCGACAGACAAAAGTTAGCTAGGAAGTGACAGCATACAGTCCACCGGAATTGGTTACATGCCATGTCTTGTAGGTTTCCTAGCCGAGTGCACCAAGAAGGCGCGAAGATCCCATGGTGCTCTATTCAACAGTAGCTGCTGTCAGTTTGCGTTGCCACACCACGGCGTGTCCCCCTTTACACGCCACCCACTTGATCAGAGAAATGTAAGGATGTCAGTTGGTGAATCAAACTGCTTCAACACTTCTAAAGATTACTAGGTTGAGAACAGGCTAAAGATGTCTTCGTATTTATTTTTTATGCTTTACTGGCTTGCCAAGCACCAACATGAACCTTAAGCTGAGTTTATAACAGATGTACAGATGTACGTCATCCAACCGAGAGGCATTTTCCATCAACCACGACCTAGTGTGCAACGACGTTCTCCAATGATCAACTAGAACCTTTCCACCTGATGATGACCCCTCTTGCAGGAATGTTATATTTTACAAAGTGGACGACAAGCCTGCAAACTGATAGCAAAGGAGTCGTTTATTTGGATTATTCTTAAGAGAGCCAAAAAGCTGTTGTATGTACGCCACGGGACAGAAAAATCGATCGATATTTTCAACGTTACACACTAGTTGCGGTAACGCCTGTGAGGATCGCCCATCCAAAGGCTGAAATCTAGTCTTTTGGCTGCAGTCAACGCACATGTAGTGTGACCGCCATTAAAAAAGCGCAGAGTGTACTGTTCAACCGCTGCCTCAACCAAGGTGCTCCTTTCTGACCTGTTAGATCACCTCTGTCTGATACGTATGGTATCGGTAGATGCAGAATCTGATAAAGTAACTGTCATCGGGACCAATATGCAGTAGGTGGATGCTGAAAGGGTGTGAAACCATTAGGACAAATGTAAGTCTTATCCACATGCTCCGCGACATGATCTATTGCCACCTCATCAAAATATGAATTGCTTTGCAGCACCCGTGAGTCGTGCCTTCGATTTTCAGGCCGCAATCAGCTTCTGAACCAAAAGTTCTGGGACAATATTCAAATTAGTGGACCGGCAGGCTCTGACACCTGTTACGGTGACAGTAATGAAGTAAACACATGTGCGTCTCACGTCATCAGCAAGGGAAACTCAGCATCCTTTGCGAACCCAGCGCACAACAACAAAGGCCATCTTGACAGTCCGACTAGGAAGTGACAGCAAGTTCGCCATTGGGACTAGCTAAGTACCATGTCCTGTAAGACGTCCAGTCAAGTGCAAGAAAGAACACACAGAAGGACCAGCAAGGAAGGCGCAAACATCCAACGGTACTCCGCTTGCCTGTAAGCCCTTCCATTTTGAGTTGCCACATCATAGCCTGTTTCGCAGTTGAATGGGAAAAAACGTCTTTTCTTCTAAACAGTGGCTTGGACAAATGTAGTACGTGTCTCGGCCACCTTAACCTGAAAAACCCTACGTACTACTCCAACAATTCTGATCCGCTGTCAAACATAGCCTTATGCACCTTTATATCGCGCAAATGATGCAGTCAACTAGCTGCTGTCATGCAACAAAGGCACCGGTGATCGGATTTTTTACGCAATTACACAATTAATTTACTAAGTCAGGGCAGATTTCAGATTCACTCATCTACCATTCTACGCCCAGAGTACTTGAAGAGGTGAATGAGGTTTGCGTCGCAAAATACCGGTAATGTTACCCTGAGACCACTTAAATCTGAAGCTGACTTGAGGTAGCATGTATACTTAGGGTGGTTTTGGTTTATCCTGCAATACACTGCGGGTTACCGTCACTGGCCGCTATCGATTTTAGATCACGACATAGCTTGAACCAAAACGATTACGAAAATTTCGAAAACCGAGGTTGAAAAAAGAAGGGAACACAGATGAGGTTACCAGACGCCTCACAGCTACACACAGCGACCCAAGCGGTTAGCTTCGAAGCACTGACCGGTGTAATCAAAATTAGAGACACCTTGTACGCATTGCATGGTATCGATATCAATGAAAAGCACCGCACATACTCTGTACACTTTTCCACGATCTGACACACCAAGGGTGAACCCTATAAATCAACCCCTAAGAGTTCACCCTCAGGAGAGGCCAAAAGGCTTCTCTCTGTGGTTGAGCCTTTTCAGGGGATCACTGGTTTTACTGGATGTATACTGAATTCAGGTGGTCGACGCGTGTGCAAGGTAAATACATAGCGCTCCGGTCATTCGGAGTAGAACCAGGCAAGTAAAGTTCAAAAGACCCGCGTAAGCATGCCATCTAACAGAAGCTGTTACATGATACGCGGTTCCTGGTGGTCGACGTTAACTGAACTGTTAAGGTTGATCGACGATTGACGATATGGGAACACCAATGGACCGCCAGTCACGTCCGCCACATCAGTGTGAACAGTTCCCAGCATTCGGGATAAAAGCAAGTAATTGGTCACCATCACCTTTAGCGGTAAACCGCGTACATAGTATGCAGTGTTCAGGGCTGCCAGTCTTGTTCACCGATGATCTGTGGAGGTAGGATGGAATAGCTAACCATCAGAGGTAGTTACTGATACCATTGACAAGTGAATCAGGAGTAGTAGTGGGTTTTTCGGTGAGGATTTCGCGAGGGAATGTTATGTACTGAAGGCAAAAGCATGGATGCATGCGCGTCGTTAAGCACCTGACTAGTTCACATCTATCAGTCTCTCTAACCACTGAAACGTCCGGGCTCGGGGGCCCTATCAGCGGAGATGGCGGTGACCAGCTTGCCTGAGTTCGCTTTCATACTTCATCGCCAAGTCATTGCTTGACCTCCCCTGAATTGTTTCGCACCCTCCGTGTGGTTGTGCCAAAGGGCCTTTACCATTGACTGGTATATGGGACCCGTGACCAATCCGGTGCAACCTACGGAGTGTGATCAGCTCATCCGTCGTTGGCGAGTTATTGTTTCCGAAAACCATTCGACGTACTTCAACAGTATTGATCCAATGTTCTTTTCAGACTCAAACAACACTCCGATGGTCAAACACTGAAGAATTTCTAATGTTTTCAGGGCGCGCCGCTGCATTGTAAACTCAACTGTTGACAGATGAGCAGATGTAACATCTGCGCCACATGTGATGCGGGTCGACAAAAGCTGTTCTAGCCTCACCGGTCTGGATGGAAATATCACCACTAGCTAGACCACGAAGAATGCTACAGCTACCCAGGTGGACAAATTCGTCTACTACCTCAATCGGCTCATTCGCAAGCAAGAGATTGAGGTTTGATCCCACACATTCACGCAGCAGTACTCTGGAATTTGCAGAAGGGCATACCAAGCCGTAAGCCAGAATTAGTTAACTACTTACTATTGTCTGTGATCCGATGAAATTGGGTTCAAAATGAGTAATATGGTTTGCGTAGCGGATATCTGTGAGCGAACACCATTGGAATATTTCGACCCTGCAGGCATTAGAGGCTGTGAATCTTGCACGATCATATTGATGACGAAGTCAAAGACAAAAGGTGAAAGAGGACGGCCTTGCCTTCAAAGCATGAGATTAGGGATCACCTTATATTCCATAACCACTGGGCTAATGCCACGATGATTTTCATAGTACTATTTGTGAAGGTAGGGATGATTGTTAGTTCGTCCCGCTCTGCGGGCACTTTCGCTTCACCTTTCACGTGGGTAACCGGAGATTCTCCTTCTTCTGTAAACAGGGTTGGATAAAAACCATCCGGTCCTAGTGATTTCCCAAGTTTTACGAGAAATATTTCGTACTGTTTCCACCCCTGACAGTTTATATCACATTCGCCCGCAGAGACCGTCTCCAGGAACTGTGTTACAGGAGATCAAAATAGCTGTTTTTAAAGTGATCGGCCTATCGTCATAAGCGGCATTTTTGCGAATGAATTACCGAACCATCTTTCCCTGACATTTGCTTCGCTTTGACCAGTCGATCGAAGTACGTGGCAAAGTGCAAGGCTGTTTCTGGTGACAAAAGACTTCTCCATCTTAGGAGCATTCATCGTCCACGAAAGCTTTCGTTTTTCCCGTAGAGTCTTCAAGCTTCAGATAGCTCAGTGGTTAAGGTATAAACTTACTGTCCGGAAGGCCCGTGGTTCGAAACGAATCCAGGCATCTCGACTGCTCCTATCTAGGCTTGGGCAACCTGGTGGAATCTCACTCTTGGCTTCCTTTGGGTAGATAGGCACCGGAAAAATTTCCTAGCACCAATCAGGACTGGCGACCTCGATGATATTCAGGACAGACTGCTCTGAAAGCAGATAGCGTAGACTTTTAAGTTTTGACACCTCTCCTGCACGTTCTCGTTACCATCAATGTGTTGATTTCCTGTAGTGGGTAGATAAGCTAGCTCATATCGATACCGCTGAGCTGTGGTAGTTGTAAAAGCCGACCGATTGACATACTTCTTGCTGCTTTGTGGGGGCCCGGAGGCAAGCGAACTTTCAGATGTAATCGCATTATGGCGTGATCGGAATCAAGTTGTTCACCCCAGAGGAAGCGGTATTCTTGTATTGTGGCTCAATGTCAGTTGCAGATAGACACGATCCACGGTTGGTTTGCACTTGGTGGTACGCCAGTTAGTGCATCGACTCCCAGTCAACGACCCAGATGTTATTTCAAAGAGCTCAAATGACCAACTCGGGGATTCATATCACCCACAAGGATAACAATACCCGTGCTTCTTTGTTGGACAAACCTCTGTAGGAAGCGTCTTCTCAGCACCTGAACTGCGGTCCTCGAGGGCGCATGGGTGCACTACAAACAGTCGCTGGTTTTTATGTCCAGTGGCATCGATCCAGATGACCGAACGATGCAAAGACGACTACTCAGGGAAATCCAATCTAGTAAAGGGCGTTCAGCCCCGGAGATGAGTGTAATCCTCACGCCATATATCTCATGAGATATCGCCTATGGATCACCAGAAACACAGAGAGCAGAATTTGAAAGAGTTCAGTTCTTCCCGGGCGCTTTACAACGCATGAACATGCTTGAGCCTTGTATGGGTGTTTCGGAGACAAAGTGTACGTCTGGAGCCGCATCGGGCTCAAGACCGCATTGGATAATTCGGTGGCAAAAATGACCAACCTTTTGGAGGTCGGATTGTGCGGCTTTTGGGATGAGTTTTTCCAACCCGTCCTTCCTTACTGCCTTCACGAACCCACTGCAGAGAGCAGCATGGCTTTACTCCCAAACAGCCTCGTTATATGAGCAGACGTAGTATGGGGTTTAACTGCTCTTAAAGTTGATCCCTTTGACATTCCTGGCATGACTGGGCCTTGTGGAACAAAGTTCCGGCCACTACAGCCAAAGGGATCATTGCAGCACCACCATATCAAAGTGATAGCTTTAGGTAGGAGTGTTCTAGAGACATGGTCTTTCAGGTCAGGAGTGTCGTCGGCAATCGCCTGCCGCAACTAGATCCTAAAGTTGTCACCGATAATAGGTACTCTGAAGAGGAAATTTTGGCCTCCACAAGTATAACATGACCATTACAAAAAGGTAGCTAACAATTAGGTGGAGCAATAGAATGAAAAAGGATGGCTTACTTGGTCTGAAGGCGTGTAATGGGTAGCCACTCCAGTCCAGACGACATCGAGGCCATGAAGTCGTTGACCAGTCAGAGCAAGAAAGGCTCCCAACCCAGGATGCTTCAGGCGAGGTAGAAAATAGCCACCACCGACGTCAGGAAAAAGACCTAGCGCGGTTTCCGGCATTGCAAACACAGTATTCTCAGTTGCAACTCGATATCTGGATCGAAATTGGAAAGTTATCAAGAATGTGGTACGAAACCGTACAGAGCAACAACGTCACAATTGTAACAGTCAAGCCACTTAAATCAGCGAATCTGCTTCAGCGACGCTAGCCAATCAGCCTGCTAAAACATTTTTGGGCCTGGATTTGGGCTGCCTGCCAGCGCGAAGTCATACAAAAGCAAAGTAACCTCCGACCCATTGCGACTGTCGCTGCGACGGAAAAAACCGTAATTTACTCTTTATAGGTAAGGAACTGAAAAGCCGACTGAACAACAGAATGTGCGACCTCGAAATAAATCAGTGGTTGAGGTGCAGAGACCCCGGACTAGGAACTGTGAGTTGAACCAAATCCAGGCTTTTCAGGTGCATCTACCTAGTTTTGGTTAACCCGGGAATTTCCCAGTGGTTTGCACTGCAGCTGTTTTTTATCATCATCATCATCATTCAGCTGTAGAACCCTTTCGGTGCCTAGTTGCCATGCAACCAGAAGGAAGCGCGAGGGCTGGGATACTGCCAGGTTGCCAAGCCTAGACAGGTGAAGTCGAGATGCAGAGGTCGGGTTCGAAACACGGACCTTCCGGTCAGTAAATTCGCGCTCTAAACACTGAACCATCTCGCAACTGTTTTTACGTGTGAGCAAAACAGACGGACTGGAACAGACAAAATAGAAACTACTTGATACGTAACACAGTTACAGTGAATCAATGGATGAATGGACGGCAAAGGACCCACGAACACCGTAGGCACTAAAAATAACCGAAGATGTACTTGCAGTGAAAGCAACATTTGCAATTAGAAAAGCGAATTTCAACCCGTTACCTACTTGCCGTGAACGGAAAGCCCAACTCCGCCACCCATTGTTATCCCATCCAGTAGTGCTATGAAGGGTTTCGACAAGGTGCCTATGAGATGGTTCAACTGGTACTCTTCCCGAAAGAAGGATTGTGCTAATGCGTCCTTCGCTTTAGCGGCATCAACCACTGCTCGAACGTCTCCACCGGCGCAGAATGCCTTTGTCCCAGTGCCTTCTATAATGACATGTGAAATCTAACTATATGATCATGTGTTCGGAACTCACTGATGCACTTTCATTCCACTTCTTCAGTCGGGGATATATACACCTGATCATGGGCAAGTTCAGTGAGTTCAGAACCTTCGGACGATTGAGTGTTATTATGCCACATGATTTGAATTCTGTGAGAATGACTGAGCTATCTTGAGAAGAATTCCTGACGTTCGGAATGAGACGTAAACCTGTAAATCTAAATATGGCGTGCGATGGTGAAAATCCACTGAACATTCTCACACAGTAGAGCGCAAAGTATGCTCTACTGTCCAGTCGGATGTACAAACAGGTCGGTTCACGCGAACAGCTGCAAAAAGGAGATGACCAAAGAAGAATATCAAAAGCACCCAGTGTAGCATTCAACTTGGACTAACGTAAAGTTGCCTCTAGTTTCTATCTTGACCGGTGGTTGAGCAAAATGGCTTTAATTACCGATTTGAAAACAGGGGTAATAAGTGTTCCTCCAATCAACATCCAACTGTGGGTCAGACTTCAATTCAATTCAAATCGATTTATCAGCTATAACCGCGTACCATGGTACACTGGTTCCAGCTGCTACAGTCTCGATCACCGGAAAACGGGAGAGTTTGGGATATACAACCAAGCCTTGGAGGCGACGGCATGTTCAGCTTGTTCGGAAATTGGGTAGCTACGCACTGAAGGCGATAACTTTGATGCACGAGAGCCAATCACTGCGCGGTTGGGTCATTTATGCCAGTGTCATTAACTATTAGCCTCCCTATCCAGGGAGGCGGTAGTTGCCCACCCGAGTAAGTTTACTGTTTGGTGTTTTTATACTTCTTTGCCAGGTCATACATTGTCCACCCCTTGGCCGCTTCTACTCAACACAGGGCTGGGTGAAAAAAGCTGTGAGGCAGACGGTCTTCTGGCATGCGGAGTACATATCCTAACCAGAGCAACTTATAAAGCGTAATTCATCTATCGTGGGGGAGTTCCGTCTTCCTAAGACCATCTGACGTACCTCAGCATTGCTAATCCGATGTTCCCACCAGACCTGTCCAATGCTCCAGAGATGGTCAAACACTGACATCATCCGTATGTCCTCTGCATGTAGGGTCCACGTTTCTGATCCATAAAGCAGTATGGATCGCACTGACGCAGTGTAAACTCTGCCCCTGACATAGAAACTCGCATCACGTCGGCGCCATAGGTGTCGGAGGTTGGAAAAAGCTGCCCCGGCATTTCCGATTCGAGAAATAACTTCATTTCCAGCCAGTCCACCGGAACTTATACAGCTGCCAGAGTAAACAAATTTATCTACGACGTCGATTGGCTCACCTACAAGCATGAGGTGTGGATTTTATCCCACCCAGTCTTGTAGCAGGTTTACAATTTGTAGGTGTGAAGAGCATGCCAAACCGTGAGGCAGAATTATTTAGGTTAAAATCGTCTGCATCGTCTGAGAAGGATCTGGACCAAAGAGAGCAATATCATTTGTATACTCAATGTCTGTGAGCGGACGTCCCGAGAGCACTTCGACTCGCGAAGTTTCAGAGGCAGGTAGAGAAATTTCAAGCAGCATATCAACAACAAAGTTGAAGAGGAATGGTGGCAGAGAACAGCCTTGTCTTACACCATTGGACGTGGTAAACTCAGGCGAAAGCTGCCCGTATAATCGCACTCGCCCACAGGAGTTCGCATACAGTGTTCTCACAAGGGATATAAAGTTAAAAGAGATACTTTTGATCGCCAAACACTACCAAAGTTTTTGACGATCAACAGAATCAAAAGCAGCTTTCAAGTCAAAAAACGACCAATGTGGGACGTTTGAAGGAGTGGCGCTGTTCAAGAATTTACCTCGAGTTAAAGATATGATTGATGCATCCTGGACCAGGGCGAAACCCAGCTTGATTCTCACGAATCTGTTCCTCCTGATAATCGATCAACCTGCGCATCAACCTGTGCATCTTAGATGCGACGGATACCAGGCTGATAGAATGATGGTTTTAACATGACGTTCTTGAGCTCTTTTTGAAAACTAGGATGACGGTCAAGGAATTCCGCTCGGGTGGCGCTCTGTTTTCGTTCCAAATCATCTGCAGCATGGTCGTCAGACTATTCACCAGCACCTCACCATCTTCTTTGAAAAGTGCGGGGTGTAGACCATCCGGGCCAGGTGCCTCATCGCGCCTCAGGATTGAAACCTCACGGTGGATTTCGGTTGCTGACGGTGGGTTAGTGTCAATGTTCCATTCGAATCCGCTTGGTTCTTCCACAGGTTGCGCTGAAGGAGACCAGGCGAACTGTTCTTGGGAGTGTTCAGCCCACCGTTCAAGAAGGCGATTGAGGGGATGAATTGCTGTTCCGTCTTTTTCGCATATTGTCTCACTGACACCTGCCTTCTTTTGACCCGTTGATCGAATTAGTTGAAACAGAGCGCGTCTCTTACCCGCAGCGAAAGCCTTCTCCATCTCTTGGGCATTCGAAATCTACCAGCGTTCTCTGCCATTCTTCAAGCTCTTGATTATCCGGTGTTTGAGGAGTCTGCGTGCACCATCATAGTCGCTAGTTGTTGGTATGGCCTTTCTGGCAGCAATAATATCTGCTGATCTCGAAGATATCCAGTGTTCAGTTAGTCGAGTCAGATAGGCTGAACAAACAGTTCTGAAAGCTGAGATCATTGCTTCCTTAACTCACCTCCATTCAACCTCCAAGCAATCTTCGTCATCCGCATGGCCGTGCGTATTCCGTAGTTTTCTAGCCAGATCAGTTCAATACTCCTGAGCTACTGAAACTTGACTCAATTGCTGAACGAAGCTCTTCACCATTGGTAGGCGTAATGCTGGCGGAAATCGAAGTGCTAACGGGGACCGCACGATGGCATGATCAGAGTCAAGTTGCGTACCCCAGAAGGAACGACAATCCTTAACTGAGGCTCTCCATCGGTAACTGATAGGCACGTGGTCCAACCTAATCCAAGACTGTCTTATGGTAGGTAGCCCCCACCTTTGGAAAGCATTCGACATCCATATATTCAAAGGACGCCAAAATAAAATGGCCAACTTCCCCTCTCACCATAGCCCTTCGCAGGTTGGCGATATGGCCTAAAAGGCCACGAGAAAATGTTATGTCGCGCACCTCGGTTTTCACTTCGCCGTGTGGAATTCGGAAGTGGGATCAGTGATGTCGAAGGATACTTATAGTGGGTAGAACTGTGTCGAAGAATGAGGCAGCACCACCTGACGCTCCGTAACTCGAGCCATTCGGTTAAATGAAGTAGCTCTCTACCAAGATCTTAGCTTCAGACGTACGCGGTGAACAAGGTCTCCATAACTACGAGATAGCTCAGTGATCAAGGCGATGGACCGTAATGTCCATCGTTCGAACACAACCTGGGAGTCTTGACCGCTTCTGTCTAGCCTTGGGCGACCTGACTGCATATCAGCCCCCATGCTTTCTTCTGGTAGCATAGCACATAGGCACCGCAAGGGTGTTACAGGAGAACTATTATTATTAATAAAATAAATGCGACCATAAGCGTAACCAGAAGTCCGTCACTAAGGGACTGGGCATTACCGTGGTGTGACTGACTCAGCGACCCACTGAGCTACGCTGAGGAGGGAGTGTCCGTGCGACACTAACAGTGTCTCATACCAGGTTGGTCAAAGGTTAGAGGTCTGACGAGCAGACTCCTGATCCTCCAGGTTGGAGGTTGGAACACATATGGCGACTTGTTCTGTAACAACTGAAATGCACTGGCATTTCTCGCCAAATATCACTGCTTGTGGTTGGGCTTTTGTGCTAAAGGCTTTGTTTGAGGGTTCTAATCGTCCTCCTGTCTAGGTGTAGGCGCCCTGTCAGTATCCCAGCCCACGTACAACCATGAATTTTAAACCTACAAATAAATTCAGGACACATCCGCTATCGCGTTGTTCCATCAGCCTTACTCGCTGCGCACGGCAGGGCGGGTAAGCGAAAACAGGCTATTGTTGACGCCTGCCTTCTTCCCCTTTCACATACTTTTTCTTCCCCCTCCTCCACCCGATGAATACCTTTCTTCTTGTAGGCCCAACAATTGGGACTGGTAACTCCGTTCATCCTGCATCGATTTTGCCAGCAAGATCTGCGCATCGTACGGCACCAACATCCTCAGGCATCTAGAAAACATGCCTCAAAGCCTCGACACCCAGTCTATCTGGCCGCCTTCAATGTATGCAATCTGAAACAAGCAGGAGAACAAGCTTCTCTCGCTCTTACACTGGACTCACGTGGCATTGATGTGTGCTGTATATAAGAAACAAGAATTCAAAATGCAGGCAGGGTGGTTGAGCTAACCGCCCCATCACTCACCACTCGTTTCCGGCTGCGCACCTCTGGCGATCCAGAGGCTGCTGCGACAGGATGTGCATGGACTGATATCGTCCTAAGTCATCGGAAGGAAGGATCCTTGTTTGACCGGATAACCTCTGCGCAGTTCGTCTGGCAACGTCTAAGGAGTCTCACAGGGGGGAAGTTGACTGATGTCTGTTTGTCGTATCTGCTTACGCCTCAACTGACTGTAAGTCTGAAACCATCAAACACAGATTTTAAGACAGCCTGAATGCCCTGGTGCGAGGCGTTAAGCTCAGACATCGTTGTGGTTGCCGGAGATCCGAATGCAAAAGTGGACATGCTTAGCGCATCTGAGACTCAATAAGATGGTCAACAAGGACAGCACTCAGTACGTACGGACAATGGTGAATGATTACTTCAGCTGACCGCACTGTTTTTTATGCAGTACTAACTTCCGAAATAGCCGAAGTCGTTTGGCCACATGGTATCCTCCAACGGCTTGCCGATCACGAACTGAAATCGATCACATTGCCATCAATTACCGATGGCACGGATCAATGACTGACTGCGCACGTGTTGGAAAACATTTGTGGATTCTGACCACGCGCTCATCCGGAGTCGCTTCTCCCTTCCTTTTCCAGGACCGCTTGTCAACTGAGAGACTAGTATATCCAGGTGGTGGATACATTTAGCAGAATACATACTGGGACGAGATTTTCACCTCTGCACAGTGCTGGGAGTTTTGCTTGAGGCACGGCACTACCGGGCGCACTCAAGCACTGGATATCAGACCGAACAGTGGCAGATTAAGTCTTGGAGAAATATCCAAGGCGGTCCCGAATATAACTTGATGCGATGAATTATCAGACATCAAGTGAAGGTGAGCGGGCAAACCGACCGTGAAGTCCGGTGGACACAGAAAATTAATGAAATGGAAGAGGCCCAGAAAGCCGAGTAATACCCGAAGATGATTCCAGTTGATCCGCGCGACCGGTCCCCGGATACCCGCTGCGAGCGAAACCATCAAGGGAGTGGCCATCTTGAAAGAAGAACGCCTCGACTAGTGGGCCGAATACTTCGAACAACAGTTATCGTGGTCACCAGCTGCCACACGAACGGAGCCCACAGCTGACGTAGAACCCTGCAGGGTGAACGTGGAACCCCCTAAGACTTCGGAGGTTTGTGGCTCCATATGTTCTCTCAAGCGCCACCGAGCTTCTGGTCCGGAGGACCTCCCATCCGCACTGTTCAAAAATGGCGATGAATTCCCCAGTCAGCGCTTGTCTGATCTGTTTGCTTGCACTTGGGAAAGAGGGACTGTATTAGGCAAATGGAGAGAGTCGGTGATAGTGCCCATTTTCTAAAAAGAGTCTCTTAGTGAGTGTGCCAACCATAGGGGTGTCAGCCTGATCCCAGTTGCAGCGAGGATGTTAGCTTTACTTTTGCTTCATCGCCTTATGATGGCTCGTAAAACACTGACTCGAGAGCAGTAGACGGGATTCCGGCCTGGTAGAGGTTGCATTGATCGCAATCACCTGCAGCTGAGCAAGTAAGACCGTTGAGTATTCGGTTCTGGGCAGGGTCTCAAAGGAAAATCCTACTGTTCAATGCCTCGTGGATCAGATTTCGAGTCCAAAGATAGGAAAGGATCCCCGAATAAAACCCTATATCTTTCACTACCTGGTGCGTGAGACTTTTGAGTCAAAAGCCCAAGGTGGGTTACCCCAATTAAACTCCCTTCCTGGGCCCGGATAACCAGGAATCATCATTTGCTCGCACAGTGCTTTGCCAAATGGCTGCTGATTAAAACCTCGTCTACCTAGAATAGGCACACGACATTGTTCTCGTCTTCAAAGGGAAGGCGCAGTTATTTTCGGCCAAAGTGACCAAAATCATCCCGTCTTTGGTATGTGCTTCGCATCCACAAAGTGTAGGGCAACGCTCCTGGACATGCAGTCACTGAACACGCCACTTACAATCCAGGGAGAGGCAATCGAATTTGTGAAGCGTTTTACATACCTTAGAAGTTGTACTAATCCCAAATGTAGTGTGACAGATGAGGGCAATACACGAATATTAAAGTTTCGAGTGGCGTTTGCTAATTTGAGACACCTATGACATCAAAGCGGTGTATCCCTGAATCTCAAGGGACGTGTATTTCAAGCTACAGTGCGGGTTGTTCTGTTGTATGACTGTGAGACTTAGCCTGTTCGAGCAGCGGAACTTAGACGTCTTCAGGTATTCGATAATCGTTGTTTCAGAACCATAGCTTGTGTGGGTTGGTGTCGGCGTATCCGTACCGAGGCAATTAAAAAGCGAGTTTTCGGTTGTGCAACGGGGACTTCCATTGCGGAAAGTGTCCAGCAGGAGAATTTGCGTTGGTTAGGCCATGTATTGCGCATACCGAACGATCGTATGCCAAGACAGTGCTGTTTTCTGTGCCCAATTCAGAGTGGCGGAAGCGGAGAGACAGCCAACCGTTGAGCTGATAGAGAGGTATGAAAGATATTAAGAAAAGTCTGGGTGTTGTCGAATCGACTCCTTTCCAGGATGGTGACCGTGCAATCCCCACTACGCCCGGTTGGAGATGCTGCAAGATAGGCCTGCTAATCTATGTCAGTGACGTTCTTGTAGTCAGCATCTATCCAGATTGCCTGAGTGTCCGGAGGTATAGGCACCTGGAGATAATTGTAGTAAGCTAGCATTAGGTCCCTTGTCCATCGACTTTTGTTATTTACTTCACAATACGGTTTTCAAATAAACCATGATTTTACGGCAGCGAAGCATCGGTGTTGTACACTGGTATGTCGCCGGTGACGACGACGATGATGATGACTACGTACAGTTACGGGGTTGCCAAGGGACTAAACGATTGTTTAACATCGGTAGGCTTGCCGGAAGGACTGTGGTAGTTCGTGGATGAACACTTCAAGTGTTTCCACCGAATCCGGAGACCAAAAGGAGTGTAGAACCACAGCAGAGTTTAGTGGAGACAGTAGCTCCATGTTGGTTTCGACTTTACAGAGTCAGCAACATACGCTGCCGAAACCTTTCGGTTTCGCCCTTCTTAAGGTTCATCAAGTAGGCCCAGTCCCCGAGTTTCCGTCGACCTTATGTTCTCCTTGAACCCAAGTTGGACGGTTTCGACATATACACTCATTTGCATATGAACCTGGTTTCCACGGGGAGCTCAACTGAATCCCACGTTTGCTATTCTTCAAACGAATGCGCTGCACAAAGACCAACTCATGTTTCAGTTGGTGAGATTTTCGAGACATCTCAGTATACTTTCATGAGGGAATCTACTCACGAGGCTGTTGAAAACTCTTCGACAGACCATGGGCTGTCCAGCTGAACCATGAGGTGAACTCTGTGCAGCAGAGGTGAAGAATATCATAAACGAAAGACTCAGCAGACCCTCCCGTGGCAACCAAATTGAGGTGCAAATGAGCGCATTTGTCGAAATCTGTACAATTTAGCTTCAAGTAGACCATAAGGTTGACGAAAACTCAACGACTGCATCTACTTGATGAGCGAAACCGGTGTGGAAGGCTGTCTAAAAGTTTTCAGCAACCTTATGGGCAGTTCCCCTTATGAAAGTAATAAGCGGTGGCTATATTACGGGTATAGTATGCATGCCACGGAAGCATCAGGGGACAGTGACTCCCCGAAGGCAGGGGTTTAGAACACTTTCTGTCGATACAAGATGGAAGGAAAGATCATGGGTCGAAGCCCAATAGGCAAGGTTGTAGACCACCAATACTTGAATATAAACCGATCCAACTTACACACCGTATTCTACACGCGATCCCGGCGTTCGAACGCCGCGGTGTTCAAAAGTACTTTTGACACCGAAGCAAGGCCTTCCACTTGCCTGCGATTGGTTGACAACGCATTTAGGACAAGCTTCAGCAGCGACAGCCAACATTGGTTGGGTGTTTGGGCTTTCAACGGGCGACAGGATTATCTTGTCGGGAGATGCGTCCTTCCGGAGGTTGTTCACTAGAAATAAATCCGGATTAGTTTAGACGAAACAATTGGATTCCAAGTTGCGATTTTCACGGAGAGTTAGTCTAAACAGGCTGCACGCTTGTGTGATATGTTGTTCATTGCATTGTGTTCAATTGAGCAAAATTTCAAGGTCATCAGTCACAAGTAGCACCGCCGCAGTGAGACGACACTTGAGTGTTAAAAAAAGGTAATCGATATTCAGGCGAAGATAACGAGTGTACGGTGGATGCGAACAGTAGTGGGCCTATGTGATAATGAACGACGTGCATTAGCTAAATTGTGCACAACTCGGTAGCTTAGAGCGGGCAGGGACAGGAAATAAAAAAGAAAAGTGATATATCTCGTACTGGCCTCAGAATGGCGCAGTTACAGGCTAAAGAAAAGCGTGGAGGCTTCGCAAAACGAATTGCGTCGAAGGAGTCATACCGCGTGTTAATTTTTTTGCTCTGCTCTGTGAGATTTTGGATTTATTAGGGGAGAGGAGAAGGGAGCGGAAGGGTCAGACGTGGTACCAAAAGAGTTGCGGATATTTGGAGCTTACACACTCCGTCAGGTTCTAAAACAACGGTTTGCAAACAACGGACCCGCAATCTTACTATCCGGGATTTCCAGGGCGCATTCGACTCACCTAACCGGTTTGTTCTCCGTGACATACTTGTCGATGAGTGCATGCCTCGGAAGTTTGTGAACATTAAAAGTTTTTGCACTGTCAGAGTTCCGGACGTGTGAGGGTATAAGAAGAGCTTTCCAAAGGCTTCCGTACACAAAGCCGTGTCCGTCACGGGTGCTCACTCTGAGCCTGACATTTAGTTCAGGAAAGCCATAAAAAGAGCGCCGTTGCTGTTTGTCTGTAGATAAATTGGACTTGCCCCGGTTGTCGCATGTCTGGCAATACGAAGGATTATAAGCGAACGATAGCTGCACTTGTGTTTGCCCTACAAAAATATGCATGCGCAGGTACTGTGCAAGGCTCATGGCTAACATCGACGTGCAAGGAGTTATCAACTTCGTCTTAGTTCGGTTGCGCCACCCTAAGTCCACTTCATCATCCAGACAAAGCATACACGTTCTTCCCTCTTGTTCTTTGAAGCAACCATACACATAAAATACAAATTCCTTTTCTCCTGGATACTACTATTTTATTTCATGTCAGCCGGCTTCATCCTTGAACTAGTCGTACCTCATGCCGATTGTCTTAGATCGTTTTCGGTTCCCGCAACTACGGTGACTTTTCACCTAATAAGCATGTTTCGTCGGTTGTGCCATGCACCACTTGTTAACTAAAGTTGATAGCAGCGTTTCGGGGACTGGCGAACATTTCTCTTAGATTCACCTTCTCTCCTAGGTTATGGTACAGTACTGGAGGCACTTTGCCCAAGTGAAGGTTCATTTGCCTTCATTTATTGTTATTCAAGCTTTCACGGGATGCTCCAAGCGTATGTCTTCAAGTTTAGCAGAAAATAGGACAGCTTAATGCAATGTCCAAGAAGACTTATGTATGATACACGGCATACAAGTGGCTGTAAGTTTAAGTTTAAGTAAGTTTAAGTTTTTGCAACAATGTTAACGTAAAAAGCCCAGCTCTGCGGTTATGCTCAGGAAGGCCGGCTGTCTCAGATACGCCAACGAACATCGTTGTTTCTGGAAGCCTAAGGGCGTTTTGGTTGGGCTACAAAAAATATAACAGTGACAGCAGACCATCGTATCAGGAATAATCTATCGCATTATTCTTGACCACTAGGGAGCCAAATCTATTTCGCTTCTCAACAACTGTTTACGAACTAAATACTGCATGCAAGCCGCTCTTGGCTTATTAAAAGATGCCGACGAGGTCCCCGCGGAGACCGAGTTCCAGGCATTTTAAATTGTCTCAAGCTAAAACTCTGAGAGCTGAACTGTCCCTCTCAGGCTCTGAGCAAACTAATACTGTTTGGGATACATTGCAACCCTGTCGGGGTACAGAAGGAAACCATGGATAAACATGTGGACAATTATACCCTCCTGGAAGCAACTGCCATCAGAGACACCCAAGTACGAGTATGCTGCCAAAAAATATCGTCAATTACGGCGGGGCAGCTGGTATGTACCCCCTTTCTGAGGTACAGCCTTAAAAACCAGGAGCAATCCAAATGGATGCCGTGCAACTACGGCAGTCGCTAGTTCAATTCATTTTGTGCCAAAGTCCAGTAATTTGCATCTGGGAAAAAGAAATCCATCTCCGTTGCCTAACATACCGAAATATATTTAATTGTTGGTTAGTTTTTTCTTTCGCCTGCTTTCTATTGTTTTTTTTACGGATTTTACTCTTGTCATTTGTTTTTGCTGTTAAGCCACTTCTGCAGACATGTTACACTGAGGCATAAAACGTAAGAAATTTTTCGTAAAGAAATGTTTGAAATATTTGTAGTTGCTGTCAGTCGCGTCAGTAACCGTCATTACAGCTTACAGCAGTTCCAAGGTGTGTGTGTGTGTGTGAATTTGATGAATAGTCTGCCTCAAAGCTGGGCGGCATTGCCAACCGTCGTACAACACATGTACCTTGGCTAACGCGGCTCTATTTCAGCATCATCCATATTAACCGTGTTATTTCACGCTGTTTAATAGGTCTTTTCTTTATATTTCAGGTGAGTTGGTTGATAACACGAACAATACACCATTCACCTGAACCAAATAAACAGAATTTCTTTATCCGAGTGAGTCTCTTCTTAAAGCCCATAAATCCTGGACTTGAAACTTCGTAACACGTGAAAGGAACAAAAAACGACTGTGGTATTGGGTATATCTTGCTTCAGGCCACTTAACCGCGACTTATTCTCATCCACCAAAATCGTTCTGGTAAGATTCACGGGCGACATAATTCGCACAAAACGTTCAACTGCTATACCATTACATTTTTGTGACTCATTATGGATGAAGAGCCAAACACACTACGACCAACAGCATCGCAACCGGTTATTACCACGTACCACAGGTGGTAACCACCGCTGTGCCGGTTGGCATAACATGTGCCCGTTCCGCGTTGGAATTCTCGTAATTGGAACTCACCTTCCTCAAAGGAACAACAACCGCCATCTTCCTTATTACTCTAAGTTCGTCCAAAGAGATGTCCTGTGAACCTACAAGACGTTTAACTAGAGTAAGTGTTCACTTTATAACTTTCCAGAGTAGGATGTAGTTGGCTTCGGTATAATGGACGCAAGCCTTGTCGCGTTCAACATCACGTCGTTAAGGCTTGGACCGCAAGAGGAACAAACAATGGGTGATTACTTTCGGCTCCTCAGTGGCTTTCATACCATCCTGGCGTATGACAATATGGACTTGAATTACTCGATGCCCTTTCCAGACCGCAACACGCCAGATGTAATCGGCCCAGTTTAAGCTAGGCCGTTAAAATTTCTACTGCCCTTCCCCTTGAGGCGGAAAGCAAAGCAAGAAAGGAACGGATGCGGTCGTTTTTTAGCCTTAAGTGATTTTTAACCACGCGAGGTGGACGCAATTCCAGTGGAGTTTACAAGAAGTCGCTAGATATCAACGTTCGTGACAACGCTTCCCAAATACAAGGAATTTATCTACTTTCGCCTCATGAGGACATAGCATAACAGGAAGGGTTTGGTGTGGCATTAAGCGCTTAATTTCGGGACTACGTAACTTCGCATTATCCTTGCGGACGTTCAAGCCTGGACGTGTTTGTCTTGGTCTACCGACGCGTACATTCTTCGCGGTATACCTCCAGCAGTCTGCCGCATGGCGATCGTTTCTGAGCCTGGCTAGGGTGACGTAAACGTCGGGTACATACGACGTTATTCAATAACAGCGTCTGAAGCATAAATCTCCTAAGACTCCGAATTTGTAACGTACGTAAGTTGAAGACGTCCACACGGATTCACCGATCGATACACAGGCCCGAGGCTTTCGCCCAAGCTTCCCGGGCCGCTTTTGTTGTCCTCGTTCAGCGAAGACCGTTCACCGGAAGTATACAGGGCACTTAGCTTGCTAGCACGAGAATTTGCATAAAGAGTTTCTACTAGTGCTTTGAACTCGGTAGCAGATTTGGCGTTGACAACCACGCAACAATTACCCAAACTGAGAAAAAAATTGCCTAAGCTCTGAGCTTGAAAACTTTCTTGCCCTATCCCCGACCTGGGTTGGCCGGATCTACGGTGAAAATCTTGTTGGCCAAACCTCGTTCAAAAAGGCCATAAGTAAGTATCGGTTCTCCTTGGAGGCAACAGTACTCCATAGAAAAGAGGTCAGGCACCGCGAGACGCGCACCATAGTCCACGAATCCAAGGCTGGCTTCCACTTTGCAGCAGCTCGTCGGGCACGATTAATGCGGGCTACGTCCCTCTCGAGTCCTGAGTAGACAACCTGTTTGGGATATTCAAGAAGCGGTCTGACGTAGGCCCAATAGAGTACTTGGATGTCCGTGGAACGGCGGAAGCTTTTTGAGCCGAGTTCTCATGATGCAGTGAGAAGGACGTGCTTTCTACCCAAATCCTCATGATTTCTTCTGGTCTATTCTAATTATGCATGACAAAGGCGTTTGCTGGGTCCCCTTTAATTGATGGGTTCAGACTGGATCGTCCGCGGCACTTAGCGATACTAACCGCCGCTACGATGAGCGTGTCCAAGAGAACTGAACTCCACGCATCTAGAATAATGGCTGAGCTGCACCAAACGGCACGGGGTCCATTGTCTTTTGCTCCCAGCCAGCTGAAACCATGATCAAACGACGACACAATATTGCGCTGTGCGCAAAAGATATGTATAGCTGGCGTGAATACGTGCCAAAAGTAGATGTGAACAAAATTTAGTCGAGAAGATCACTTTCACCGAAACGAACTGTCAGCTATAGAATTTATGAGGAAAGGCGATAGAGGTACATTTTAAGTATGGAAGCTTTTTGGGAGACAAGCTGCTTCCAAACAAAGAATTACCACATCTGACACACAATTATGCTGAACCCGGCAGTGTAGGTTAACTACCGTCCTTTCACGTACGCCTCCAGTGTGCCCTAGGTCCCGGGTAACGCAATGTAACACAGATAAAATGTGGGAAAATACGATTGTGTTTGTGCTCTGATTAAGTCATGCGACATCACAAGTTGCATACCCGTGGAAATAATACGGAGCAATTGTCAAACGGGACTTCAGAATGGAAAATCCAGAAGAAAAATTAGGAGACCGGAAGTTGGATGCGGCAGGAGACAAGTCAGTGGTGCACCAGTTGAACCAGTCAAGAGTGGAACGGGCCAAGATGCGAACTTGCGTGGGAAAACTGGTGCTCACTCATTGGGAAAGACACCGTATGAAGAGCGAGCATATGCAGATAACGCAACGAAGGTGCCCATCCTTTCACAAGATGGTGAAACTCAAAACAACTATTTTTCTCTAGAACATGGCAACAGTGCAAACGACTTGGCCGGGTGAAATTGGAACGCCCTGGTGTCAATAGTACGTGGGACAGGCCAGACATCATAAGTCCAAGAAGACATGATGATTCAGCCTTACGTACAGGATGTTAAGTCCCACTCTTTGGTCTACTAACAAGACCAAACCAGATCACGAAGTGACGACCTTATCGCGGTTTGACGGTCACCGCACCTCCATAACCCATTGGCCTGTACTGAGGAGTGTACTTATGACTCTCATAGAGACTTTCGTACCAGGTTGGTCCGATTACCACACTGTCCTGATCCCCGAACTACAGCCGCCAACTGACGTGGTTTGGCTGCATTCCCACAGTGGTGCTACAGGCTCCATTGGTCAGAAATTCGTTTCACGAAATGGAGCCAAGCCAGGAAAACCTATAGGTGAGCAGTCGGACCAAGAGCGGCAGGACCACGTAGCACGAGCATTCGTATTGCGAGGCGGTGTGGGGGCAATGTCATACCGTTCTCTGTTCTATACGACTCTACACATTTGCGGTGCGCGGCAGTATCAGCATTGAGACATCCGTGCTTATTCCCTGTGTCCTCGTGTCAAGCCAGTCCCCTGCAACCAAGCAGGTCGATCTGAGCCCTCGGCCCAGGTGCGGATCCCCGACGAAAATCCTCATGTCCTCTGCTTCGCAAGTCAGACTTTTGACTCAGCGGCCAGGGCAGGGTCAGTGAAGAAAACCCTACATCGTCCTGGTGCCGAGTGGGTCAGACTATTTAGTCATGAGGTTTGCATTCAGCCCCAGAGCTGAACCCACTTTACTGAATTTTATTCCAGTAGACAACTGTCTTTGAGACTTCCGGTTATCCATCTCAATCAGGCTCAATGCATCTCATCATCAACATCATGGACAATATAACATCTATGTTCAACAATTGTGTTTGGCTGCCGTGTTACCATAATTTACTTGCAGGCCTTTTTGTGAAGAAAGCAGTAAAAGTAGAAGTAGTGCTAGCCTACCATAATCAACTCTGCCACATCAAAGATTGCTCGTCTCTCTAATTGTGCTGCTTGTTTGGGGGCGGAAATCAGCACTCTCCCTGTCAAACGATGACCTGGAATGTGCAACACCCACCCACATTCCGGTGCCGGACATATCCTTCGATGGAAGTCCCGATTACACAACCGAACACTCGCCCTCTAACTGCCTCTGTGCGGATTCACCAACAATAACTTACACGAGCTACGGTTCTTAGACAAAGGTTGTCGCAGGCCTAAAGGCATCTCAGTTTCGCTGCTCAAACAGCCAAGGTCTCGCAGTCATACAACAACACAACTGATGCCTGAGTGTGATACACACCTCACTTGATACATTAGGGTGTGACACTTTGACGCCATAGTTGTCTCAACTTAGAAAACGTGACCCATGTTTTAGAGTTTTATGCATTGACCTCATTTGTCACACTACAGACTGAACTAGTGCACCCTCCAAGACACGTAAAATGCTACACGATTTCGATTATCAGTGGCATGTTAGGCGACCGGATGTCTGGAAGCCTGGCCTTACAGAGTGTGTGCGCGCGAAGGGCGAAATGGCTTTGTCAGTTCATCCATAAACATTTGTGCCTCCACTTTACGGACGCGAACGACGCGGTCCGCATATTTCAGACAGACAAGGTGTCATGAATATGTCAACCATGCTTTCGTGTACCATTAACTGGCGGTTATCACCATATTTTCTGGTCATGTACTGTCATTATTGGACGATTGAAGCGTATATTAAGTCTTTCTGTTATTATTCTAATTCCGACCTGAAAACATTTTTGCAATGGTTTAAACATCCAATAAAATGTGGGCCATACTCTTCGACCTACGATTTTTGACGCTAACCACATTCTCTAAACACTCCGAAACATTGCATTCATGGGTTGCGTATCTTCAAGGACTAAGTTAGCTCGATCAAAGTTGGAAGTCCAAATGCATTTGAAATGCTTGCGCTTTGAGTTGGCTGTACGACGTTTGACTCCATTGCAGGATGTGCCGACCATGGTCCTGCGATATCTTTACCGAAAAAAATTATATTCGCCCGAAAAACATTTTGTACGCACGCCACCCACTTGCCGCCACGGACAAAAACCAGCCCATCGAGAAACTAAAGTCGGTTGCCAAAGGTTGCGAATGTAAAGCAGTATATGATGTCGAACATACAAAGGAAGCAGTCAGAGACACCTTGCTAACCGGACTGCAGTCTAAAACCATTCGGGGAAAACTGTTAACCGGGGGTGAATTAGACCTTAAAAATTCTTCCTTAATATAATAAATAATCGTCCAGCTGTAACACCACTTCGGTACCTAGCTGCCATACCACGCGGAGGAAACACGAGGGTTGAGATACTGCCAAGTCGTCCAAGCCTAGATGGGAGAAGTCGAGATGCCGAGGTCGGGTTCGAAACACGGACCTTCTGGTCAGTAAATTCGCGCTAAAAAGGCTGAACGATCAGTTATTAGTATATCGCCTTATGAAAGTACTCTGTGAAAACTCCTGCAGACAAGTACGAGTTTACGGCAAGCTCCAAGCCAAGTTCACCACGTCCAGTAGTTTAAGAAACGCTTCTCCGTCCTGGCCTTTCCTATTCAGCTTTGTTACTGATGTGCTGCTTGAAATTTCTCCACATGCCTCTGAAACCCCGGGATTCTATTCGGTTCAGCTCATTCAAAAATGCGAGCCACTTTAAATAACGTAACTTACTCAGCCGCTCTGGTAACAACATTTTCCTCAGCTGTCTCGGTTTGAGCATTCCAAGCTAGCGTGCACTTTAAAACAACCACCAACGGTGCATAACGTAAATTAGAGTTCAAGAAGTCAAGGACGCTTGTAAAGTGCTCAATATATAGTGTAAGCGGCGACAATTGCTGGAAATTCTGATGGCTTCTGAATGCGCCATTAGCAGCCGGCATTCGGCCAATACTGGGTCATGATTGGCTGCTGAGTCCAGACTTTTGACCAATCAGATCTCGGCTTGATGCCGGATCGGCAAGCGTCCCGAAAGTTTGGCCAATACTGTGCGGGATAGGCTTCTCAACCATAGCAGCACCTGACTGCGAGTGGTAAAGCGGGATCGTATGGAATTCCGCCCAGCAGCCGCAGGGCTTGTTATGCCCTTCGAACCCGCAAAGTTTGAAGTGCTGCTGCACTACTGGGTGGGACCAAACCCAAACCCCATGCTTACGGGCGAGCCAATCGACGTGGTAGATAGATTTGTTCATCCGGGCAGTTTTATACGTCCCGGTGGATGGGCTGCAGATGAAATTACTTCTCGGATCGGAAATCCAGAGCCAAACGCCGACACATATGGCGCCGACATGATCTCAGTCTGTTTGTCAAAACTGGTGCGATCCATACTGCTTTGTGGATCAGAGACGTGCTCTGCGCGTGGATCTACGCGCGATGCAACGAACGATAAACAATACCACCAAAGTCGAAAAGGTGCAAGACGTGTTCTCCTACATTGGCAACGTTACTGTATACGGTGAAACGAGTGCTGAGCATGATCGGGATTTCAGGCACTCCTTCGACGTTGCTAAAACATACAACATTACTTTGGACGACACGAGAAGCAGCTTCACAACTGAAGAGGTTACTCATCTGGCTTACAAGGTTTCCAAAGGTATTATCAAACCTAACGCAGAGCGTATGCGCCCTATAAGCAAACGGAAAATCTCAGCAAAGAACCCTGGATGAAGATTTCCTGCCGTCGATACACCGATCAGCCAACGACGTCTCCTTCCATACCTGGCTCGCCCTCTCCGAACTGATCCTTTTAAAACGCGACGATCGTTCCCTTAAGTATGATCTTCTGGTAGAGGAAGTGGAGCTTGTCTCTTGTAATCCACACTACGCCCATGTAGTTCGTCCAGATGGTAAGCACGAAACTATCCCAACGCCGCTTGTCTCCTAAAGGCAACGAGGCAGAACTGAAACCAATGCATTTTGCTGAACAAGCAGAACCTCACCCAGAACCATCAATTTACTGTGATTATTCAAAAACATCTTGCCTACTGACGATGTCTTCTAATGTATTCTATGTATGCATGTATGCATTCTAATGTAGACTTAGGAACTCACCTAGGTATTCATATATGGTAACAGTGCACTGGCCTATATAATCTAAGCAACAAATAGGCGTGAGCGATTCCACCTAACTACCACAGCTTTTTTTGCAAACTCGTTCGCCGCAAACTACACACTTATTCCAATGTGGGGTGAAATTTGTGAGTATTTACCATTAACTGGTCAGCATCTCAATAATTTCCAGGTCATGTACTGTCGTTATCAGACAAACCGTACATTAGGCTCTTCTATTCTGTCTTCTAATTTCGACCTGGGACCACTCAACTCTCGCAACGCAAGGTTTTTGTCAGCAGCTATTTGAACACCAGAGTTCTAAGGATGTTCCGATGTTCGTCTCGTCAGGTCGCCAATTACGAAGTTTAGTTGGAATGGAGAGAGTGGGCACCTCCGGCGGACGCCGTTCTGTATACGGAAGCTTTTGTAGAACTCCCCGTCTACTCTCACACGCCCGGAAAATGAGAATACAAAAAGCTTATCATGTTCACAAACTTCCGCGGTAATTCTTCCTGGGCAAGTGTCCTAAGGAGAGCAGACTGATCAACTGAGCTAAATGCTTTTCGGGCAACTGAATGTGCTGCACCAGGCCGCCTCATGTTCCAGTTGCTACGATGAAAACACAAACGGGAGATTCAGCTGGGTTCCAGGTGAGTCTCTCGCAAAAACCAAATTGATATGCAAATGAGTGTATTTCTCGAAAACAGTCCAATTTGGGTTCAAGTAGGACATAAGGTTGACGGAAACTCGGGGACTGCGCCTACCTGATGAGCCCCAAGAAGGGCGAAACCGGTCGTGGGCTGTCGAAGAATTTTCAGCAACCTTATGAGTAGTGCATTACGTATGAGTTAAATGCGCTTTGAAAACCCACGAATTCTAACATCTGGGTTGCTTATACGTGTGACTTTGTTTTAACACCTGACGGAGGGTGAAAATTTGGTTAACAACTCCTATCAGAACGAAATCCAGCTTGCTGCTCTCGGGTTGGTGTTTCACGAACCTCTGCAAGGTAACCAAGGACAGGTGACGCCAAGAGTCGCAGTTCGACGGGTCAAGCTCATCCTGTGGTTACATAACTCAACATGAGCCCCTTGTTTAGAATGGGCATCATCACCGATTCTCCTCAGTTGTATGGGACAGACAAGCACCGACTGAGGTCTTCACACCCGTCTGAATAATGCGAGTGGGAGGTCATCCCAACCAGGATCTCCGCGGTGCGTGAAAAAACATATACAATCACGATCTCCGAGGCCCTGGAGCGTCCAAAGTTCACCGTCCAAAGTTGCAGGATACAACTGAGTGAAGGTAGGTGGCCAAGGGAAATGTTGCTCAAAGTGCTCAACCCAGTCGTCTAGGCATCCTTTGGTGAAGATGGTCGCGCCGCTTTCATCCTTGATGGCTTCTCTCACAGCCTGTTTCCTGGGGTGTGTCGCTCGGATCAAATGATGCAGTCTCCGAGCATTCCCGGCTTTCTCGGCCCTCCGTGTCCATCAGGCTGCACTGTTAGTGCGCACACAGAGTTTTACACCTGGTAGTCTGATAGCAGTTGGCACAGGCAAAAAATACTGGCACGACAAACTAGTTCCAGCGCGAATTGACGTTCGACGGTGGGGTAGTTAGGAGAGGATCCAGCGGACGATTTTGATGAATTCATCTAACTTAGGGTTCTGTCAGTCTCTCAGTTGCTAAAAGATTTGTCCGCACCTCACGCGGCCCTGGAAAACGAAGAGAGAAGCAACTCCGGCCGAGCGCGTGGTCGCAATCCACATATGTGTCCCAAAACGAGTGGCAGTCATTTATTGATCCACGCCATCGGTAACTGATGGCGATGTAATTAATTTGGGTTCGTGGGTGGCACACTGTTGGAGGACACTATGTGACCAGACGACTTCGGTCAGTTAGCACTGTATGGAAACAATCTACGGTCAGTACAGCCGAAGAAGTCGCTCGGTGTTGTCCGCACCCACCGAGTTCAATCCATTCGATCACCTAGTCCACTTTCGGATTCGCCAAGCATGTCCAGGTAAAATTCATGTCCCCGGTAACCAAAGTGACATCTAAATTTTTACCTTGCCATAACAGGGCATTCAAGGCGTCATAAAAGTTGTCTTTTATGGTGTTGGAGCTACAGTAGGTTGGGACGTAAGCAAACACGACAAACAGACGACGACCAACTTCCTACCTGTGAAACTCCTTCACGAATATTACCGGGCGAACCGCACAGAGGCGACTATCAGCAGGTATCCAGTCAAGCAAGAATTCTTCCGCCCGGTGACTTAGGACGATACCAATCCTTTAAATACTGCCGCAGCAGCCTCTGGACTGTCAGAGGTGCGCAGGCGGAAGCGGTTGGAGAGTGATTAGCCGGTTAGCTCGACCACTGTGCTTGCACCTTGAGTTCCTGCTTCTGATACACAACAGACATCAATGCTAAGCGACTGTGGCGTGAGCGCACGCGCACTGCTGGTCGATTTAAAAACCAACGCGTCTTCGTTGTGTCGGCGTATGCTCCAAGCGACTGCAGTTCTAACGCTGAGAAGGATACTTTATATCGAGATGTATCCGGCCTCATTCGCCACGCAGTGAGCATTGACCTTTTCCTGCTTATAGGTGATATGAATGCCCAAGTCGATTGGTGTTAGAATAACTTCTTGGCGTCGATTTGGAGTCGGTGCACGCCGCAAAGACAGTGGAGAGTGACTACTCCAGTTGTGTGCTTGCCGTCAACTATTTATGGACAGCACGGTTTACGAGCACAAACGCTCGAACAGCGTAACTTTGCGGCCGCCAATTACAAATCAAGCGTGGACCCAGTTAGATCACATGGTTATCAGCCACCGATGGACAGCCACAGTTCAAGAATGATTGTGGTAGGCTTGCACTAATCCCCTCACCCATTCACAATAAGGCTTTCAGTTAGTTTACGTTTGTACGGTGTCAGTTTTTGTTAGGAGGGCTACCTCCAAGCGAACAAACCCACTTTGCTAATGATTGTCCCGTATACCGAAACCTTGTTTTTACGTCTCAGTCTCCCACTGACATCCCATTGAACTGTCAGTTCTTTTTATATTCTGGTTCACTTGAATTTCATCTCCCCAAACGATCAACTTGTTTGCAGTTTCACTTCCTCGAAGTTGTTTGCTTTCTCCACTCCAGTGAACTGACGAGTCTGGCTGATAGGATATAACAGTTTCCAGCAGATGTCATACCGTCGATGATGTTCATGATGATCGGTGTTATGTGGAGTGAAGGGAAAGTGCTTAAAGGATGGCGCACTTCGACAGTTACTCCAGTCTTTATGAAGGGCACGTGAACACCGTGCGAGAACCACCGCGGCGTTGGTCTCGTAGCTTTGGCATCAGAGGTGCTCTATGCTCTTGTCGTTCAAAGGCTGACTGAGCACACACACAGAGAGATCCGTGAAACCCAAGCTGGGTTCCGTCCTGTGTCGATCACATTTCCACCCCCCGATAGCTTCTAGAACAGTGGCACTGCTTCTAGAAACCAACAATGGTGGTCTTACTTGACTTGAACGCTGTCTTTGACTTCGTGGGCCGTCAGGCACGATGTCAATGTCGTAGGAGCAAAGCTATTCCGCTTAAATTCTTGACCCTGCTTAAAGTGCCTCCGGAAACTCTTGGGGACCTGTAAAGTTTTACGAAAAGCTCTTGCCTGAATTTACTACATCAAATGGTATGAGGCAAAGCTGTCTTCGTTCATCTCGCCACTGATACGATCATGGAATGGTTATTCCAAGGCTCTAACGCTTGCGGAGTTGAAATGATCTCAAGTCATTCACTCACAGATATCGAGTACGCAGACGACAAGGCCCTTCTCGGATCTTCTGTCATCGTAATGAAGGCGATATAAAATAACCTGAATAATCCTGCGTCATGGTTTGGCATGGACTACACACCTGAAAAGTGTAGAATGTTGCTGAAAGACTGGATGGGCTCGAACTCCAACATGCTTTCGGATGAGGTAGTAGGCAAATTTGTCCGCCTAGGCACTTGTATCATTCCTAGCGGTCTGGCCAGAGATGACACTTCCATTTGGACTGGGAAGGTCAGAACAGCTTTTAGGAATTTTCATCACCTGTGGTGCAGACGTGGCATGGGCTTATATGTCAAGGGTGTGGCTTAGAATGCTGCGGTGCGTCACATATTGCTAAATGATCATATGCTTGGCTGCTGTGCGCTGAAGACGTTAAGAATCCCTCACTTTGTGACCGTCAGTGTCTTCGTCATCATTATCATCAAAGACAGCAACATCAGTGTTGACACTGATGCTTCACTGCCATACAACCATAAATTCGTCTGAGTTCATATATATATATATATATATATATATATATATATATAAAGCCCTAGAGTGAAAAGAGAAAGAAGAGTGGATGAGGGAGGGGACCTAGTGCTGGCCTATTTCAAGCATTCTGAGGTGCCTACACCTCCAACCGCTCAATCAGACAATCTGGAAAGAAACTGACAGCATGAACGCCACTGACATCGATTAGCCGCCATTTCTTGCAACGTCTCCAGCCAAGCACAGGCGGGGTCACGAGGACCCCATCCTGGAAGGCGTACAACACCAACAACACCCAAACTCTTCGTGATCTCTTTCACGCCTTTCTGCCAAGTCATGCGCTGTCCACCTCGCGGTTTGCGCCATGCTGAAGGAGGCACGGAGAACAACACTCGTCTCGGTAGACGGTGTTTCGGCATGCGTAGCACATGACCGAGCCATCGTAGTCGGTGGTGCTGGATGATTTCCCCAATTGAAGTACCTGCAGCACAACCAAATACCCGTTTTCTAATCACCTCGTTACTAACACGCTGACGCCATCCAAAACCAGCACACGCTTGAGGCATCGGTGGTCGAAAACCTGGAGACGCCTCACATCATCTGTCCGTAGAGGCCATGTCTCGCACCCATACAACAACAGCCCTTACTGTAGCCTGGTACACGACCCTTAAGATCTAGTGAGATGCCTTTTTGACGCCACAAGTGACGCAAATTAGCAAACGTGATTCGAGCCTTTGAGATTCTTGCACTGACTTCATCAGACACACTTCCGTCAGAGCTAATACAACTACCGAGGTATGTAAGTTTTCCACAATCTCCAGTGATTCTCCTTGAATTTTAAGGGATATGTCCGGAGACTGCACGTTCTGAAGCATGACTTTGCACTTTGAAGGTGCAAGGCGCATGCCAAAAGATGGTATGATGGTGGTCAGTCTATTCAACAGGGCTTGTGCTTCACTTTGGTCTTCAAAGATGAGGACGATGTCATCTGCGTACTTCCAGATCGACAAGGCTCTCACCAGCAACAATTTGAACACCGGGGTTTTGAAGACCTTCCAGCGTTCGCTCATTATTTCATCAATACGAAGTTGAACAAGAATGGAGAGAGTGGACATCCTTGTCTGACACCACTTTTTGTAGGGAAGCTTTTGGAGAGCTCGCCATACACTCTCACCCGCCCAGAAGTATGTGAATATAGGATCGGATTATGTTTACAAACCTCTGGGGCATACCCTGTTGAGCAAGTATATTTAACAGCACTGACCGATCGACAGAATCAAACGCACCCTTGAAGTCAAGGAACACCAAGATTGTGGGTCGTCTGTACATGTGGCGTTGCTCTAACACCTGACGGAGTGTGAAGATGTGGTCAATGCAGCCTCCGGTCGAAATCCCGCTTGATTCTCACGAGTCAAGGATTCGCGTGCCATCGTAAGACGACGAAGAATCAGTGACGCCAGAAGCCTTGTCACAAGAGTCAAACTAACATCTGTGGTTACTGCATTCACTGCGAGTACCCTTTTGAAAATGGGCACTACTATCGATTCACCCCAGTTGTCTGGGACGGTCTCTTTCTCCCAGATAGACCCAAATAGGCTAGACAGGCACTGGCTGAGGAGCCCACCGCCATCCTTGAAAAGAGCAGGTGGAAGGTCGTCAGGACCAGCAGCACGATGACGCTTGAGTAGGGAAATACACTCGGACACTTCTGAGACCGAAGGCGGCTCCATATTTACGGTCCTTTCTGTTGAAGGCCAGGATTCTGGATTGGAGGTAGCAGGTGGCCAGCTGAATTGCTGTTCGAAGTACTGTGCCCAGCGGTCCAAACGTTCTGCCTTGCTGCATATCACGGAGCCATTTTGGTCTCTGATTATTTCGCTGACAAGAGGTTTCCGAGGACCAGTCGAACGAATCAAATGGAACAGCGTGCGCACATTTCCAGCATTCTTTGCATCTTCCATTTCTTCGGCCTTTCGGGTCCAGCTTCTCGGTCTGCACGGACACTCAGTTTCACTGGCGTCGGATGATGCGTCGGGGGAGTTGTGGTGGCGGCCAGGGGAATCTGTCGCCGGGTCTCCAGCAAAGACACGGTCCTATCAGAGATCCAATGTTTGGATGAGGTTGGCTGGGTTGTACCGCAAACAGACGTTCCGACTTGAGTAGCGCTTTGGATATCTTTCCCAGTGGCCGTTTATATCCGAGGCCGTACCGTCCGGCAGGCATTCGAGGAGCTGGTTTTGATAGTTTCATTTGACTTCTGGATCCACTAGCTTCTCAATGGCTAAGTGAGGTGTGCGCGTTTTGCGTACACCTGAAAAGCGCAATGAAGCAGCAGCAGCGTACAAGTGCATGGTCGGAGTCAACGCTGGTGTTCCAGAAGGAGCGGCAAGCGGTGATCGACCCTCACCACCGATAACTGACGGCGATGTGGTCTATTTGGGTTCTTCGCTGGTTTGTTGATGGGCACCACGTTGTCAAGCGATTTCCGCTGTTCCGGAAATTCGTACTGCAAAGGAACAGTCTGTGATCGGCACACATTTGAAGTAAGCGGTCTCCGTTGTCCGTGCGTCTCGTGTCCAAACCAAGATGAGCACCCAATCGGGCCTCAGCAGCGAGTCTACCTACCTGGGCGTTCATATCACCAGCAACCACAACGATATCTGAGGTTTTAGCCCGCTGTAGAAGGGCACCTAGGGCGTCATAGAAACTGTCCTTGGCAGATTCAGAGCTACAGTTTGGGGCGTAAGCAGTCACAGTAAACAAGGTGCGATGGACCTCACTTCCTCTAGATTCTCTCACAGATGTTGCCAAACGAACCGCACAGAGGCGACTATCAACGGGTATCCAATCAAGCAGAGACGCTTCTGCTCGTTCGCTCAATACAATACCCACCCCAGCATATCCAGCTGCAGCGGCCTCTGCATCACCAGAGTTGCGCAGCCGGAACCTGGAAGAGAGCGAGGGGACAGTCATTTCGATCACAGTACTTGCGTCCTGCGTCCTTGTTTCTGACAGACAACATACATCAATGCAGAGGGAATCCAGTGTACGAGCAAGAGCCACCTGTTGACCTGCTTGCTTCAGTGAACGAACATTAAAGCTGGCTAAGTAGACAGGCTTTCGGGGTTTGAAAACAGACTTCGAAGTGTTTAGGATGTAACTGAACTCGGACGTACACAATCTGCATCTAAGTGTGATGCGGGCAAACCGATCAGTCCTAGAGCTGGGACCTGCGGAGGACGTATTAAAAGGGGCGGGATAGAAGACGGAAAACGTGAAAGTGTAAGAAGGAGGCGTCAGCAGTAGCATGTTTTCGCTTACCCGCCCTGCTGTATGCAGCAAGTAAGGCGAACCGGCTGATGGCACCACGCGACGGCCGATGTGGCATGAAAGTACTGTTATTTGAATGCATGGTTGTACGAGGGCTGGGATACTGCTAGGGCGCCCACACCTAGACAGGAGGACGATTAGGGTCCTCAACCAAAGCCTTTCAATTCAATTCAATTTATCAGCTATAAACCGTGTACCACCACGTCTGAAGGAGTGGCGCTGTTCAAGAATTTGTCTCAAGGTGAAGATATGGTCGATGCATCCTCGACGGGGCGAAACCCAGCTTGATTCTCACGAGTCTGTCTCTCGCGATAATCCATCAACCTGCGCAAAATAATGCCAGAGAGTACCTTAGATGCGACGGATACCAGACTGATACCACGATGGTTTCACATGACGTTCTTGCTCCCTTTTTGAAAACTGGGATGACGGTCGAGGAGCTCAATCGGCTGGTATTCTGTTTTCGTTCCAAATCTTCTGCAGTATGGTTGTCAGACTGTTCACCAGGACCTCGCATCTTCTTTGAAGAGCGCGGGTGTAGACCACCGGGGGTGCCTTGTCGCGCTTCAGAATTGAAATCTCACGGTGGATTTCGGTTGCTGATGGTGGGTTGGTGTCAATGTTCCATTCGGGCCTGCTTGGTTCTTCCAGTGGTTGTGTTGAAGGGGACCAGGTGAACTGTTCTTGGACGTGCTCAGCCCACCGCTCAAGACGGCGATTGAGGGAGTGAATTGTTGTTCCGTCTTTTTCGCATATTGTCTCACTGACACCTTCTTTTGACCCGTTGATCGAATCAGTTGAAACAGGGAGCGGCTTTTGCCTGCAGTAAAGGCCTTCTCCATTTCCTGGGCCTTCGAAATCCACCAGCGTTCTCTGTCATTCTTCAAGCTCCTGATTATCCGGCGTTTGAGGGATCTGCGTGCGCATCATAGTCGCTAGTTGCTGGTATGGACTTTCTGACAGCAATAAGATCTGCTGATCTCGAAGATATCCAGTGTTCATTGAGTCGAATCAGATGGGCTGGACAAGCAGTTCTGAAAGCTGAGAGCATTTCTTCTTTAACTCGCCTCCATCCATCCTCCAAGCAATCTTCATCGTCCACATGACTGTGCGTTTCCAGCAGCTTTCTAGCCAGATCAGCTCGATACTCTTCAGCTACTGAAACTTGTCGGAGATGATGAACGGAGCAGCTCTCTTTCAGCACGCGTAGTGCTGGCGGAAACAAGGAAGTAAGCGGGCTCGCACGATGGCGTGATCAGAGTCAAGTTGCGTACCCCAGAAGGAACGACAGTCCTTAACTGAGGCTCTCCATCGGCAACTGATAGCCATATGGTCAATTGAGTCCACGG
This sequence comes from Clonorchis sinensis, assembly GCA_003604175.2. Lineage (NCBI taxonomy): Eukaryota > Metazoa > Platyhelminthes > Trematoda > Opisthorchiida > Opisthorchiidae > Clonorchis > Clonorchis sinensis. Next base: position 184,348,152 of record CM030369.1, on the reverse strand, counting down.
CTGTCTTGTGGTAGGTGGCCTCAAGTAACTCGGTGTGAGCGTTTGTGTTGGAAGTTCGTACTGGCCAAGAACAGACGATGATCTGCACACAACTGAAGAAGCCGCTCTCCATTATCCGTACGCACACATCGACTCCAAATCGACCACCCAACTGTGCTTCTTCCGGACTTAGCCGTCCAACTTGGGCATTCATATCACCCGCCAGCATTACTATATCCGTCCTTTTTGCCGACCGAAGCAGTCGTGACAGATCTTGATAAAACTCGTCCTTCTCATTCTCAGAACTGCTGTCTGTTGGGGCGTATGCTGATACGACAAACAAACACCGTTTACCGCATCGAGCTGCGTTAATCTTAATTGAGCCAGACAGCCGCACAGCGCAAAGGCGACTGTTTACTGGGATCCAGTCCAGTAAGGCGCTTTCAGCCTTGGGGCTGAGTGCAACTCCCACACCGTAGATACCACGAGCCATTGCGTCAGGATCACCGGATGTCCGAAGAGTGAAATGTGGGACATCTGGGTTCGCCCTAAGCGGCTTTAGAAGCACGACCGAAGTGGAGTCTTGTATTCGAGACACAACATACATCGATAGAGAGGGAAAGTAAGGTTTCAGCAAGGGATGCCTGTTGCCCAATTTGACATAGAGTACGGACATTAAAGGCTGCAACGTGGATCAGATCTTTTGGAGTTAGTAAGTGATTATTTTGGTTTATTTCTCTGGGCGATGGTTGAGACTCACAGGTGGCTAGGGGATTGGCAGATGGGTTGATTGCCCTGCATTGTACGATGGGTTGGGAGTGTGGGGGAAGGCCGGTGAGCGAAGAGCCGCAAGGGCAAATGATACTTCCCGTTTGCCCAGACCTTTGGCTCAAAAGCTTAACCTCAAGGCAGCGGTGTTGGGCTGGAAATGCAAGTACATTACCATTTTTGCGGAACACGTCGCCACACATGTTCCAACCCCCAACCTGGAGGGCCAGGAGACTGTGTTTGTCAGACTACCCATGGACCAACCTGGTATGAGAGACTCTGTGAGTGTCACGCGGGCACCCTCCAATATAGCTCAATGGGTCGCCGAGGTACACAAACCGCCACACCACGGTAAGGTCCAGTGTCTTCGGGGCATTGGCCGAGTCTGGTGGGGACACCGGATCTGTAATTCTCAATGGGTCGAATGGTTTTTAGAAGAAATGAATTGCTCACAGTAGATAAATTAGTCACATCCCATAGGTAGCGCTGGCTTGGTCACGTCGTCCGTATGCCAGTCGACCGGCTTCCTCGTACGCCTGCATCCAATGTGTTGCCCTCAATCCATAACTTTCCCCCGTTCTCTGCAATTAAAAGTCCACTTACACACCAGCTATATTAGATACCGCCTCCAATGCGTATCTGTCTACCCCTACCTCCCCACATCATCGGTGAACGGAATTGTGGTAGCTAACCACCACAACATGCACCCAATTTTTAAAGCTGAAGTTGATGGTTATGATTATCCAAGCTGTGCAAATAACTTCTCGGCATTTTCTTCGAAATTTTTTTTCAACCAGTGGTGTACAGAGTTTGACGGGTATGCTAACTCACGAATCTGCTTTCTTCAGGTGGGGCGGAAATCTTTCCGTCACTGGCTTTTGGTGACTCACACTTTGCGCACTTCCATCCTTTAGTATTTTGGATGGATTCTCTCCAACAGGAAAAACACTGTGATTAACGTCTTTCCGTCGCAACCATGGATTGCGTTAACCATTCGGTAAATTTTAATTATCGCATAATCATTTTCTCAGGTCCAAGAGGACTCTGTGTCATTGCAAGATGAACGCACTGCGAAAAGGTAAAACCCGAAACAGGTTTATTTTATACTGTAGCGCTGCTGTGGACCCTGCCCCCCACAAAACAACACACAGGGACGAAGTTCCCAGAAAGGGTACTTACATAATTGTGGGTAAGTGTCTTCATGGCTTCTGCTTTGAGTAACAGACGACTAGTTTTGGTCAGTTTCCGACTTCTGAAAATGTATCTGGTCTTTTGATTACATTTTGGATGTGCCCTAGTATGTGTGCGCATTTATATCGTAACCGGCGGTAGATTGTTTACTGTCCTCTATTGTCAGTAGTTTTCGCTGAAATCGGTCGCTGATGCGTATTCCACCTGTCTGGGACGATTGAACACTTCTGTGTGGGAATCACTGACTGTTTGTAATACATGTTGACGATTACTTAACTGGACAGCTCTGAATGGTGTGTGGCCAGAATGTATGAGCTGAGCATCATTGATTCTGCCCAGTTGTCTTTCAGACCAGTTTTTCGATTAGTGTCCAAGTATGACTCCCCATCAATCAGCCGTCTTGGAAATGATGTGCTTTACTGTAGCTGTCTGGACTCGAATAAGTAGGGAGCATCTAGCTTGTCGAACTGGTGGGCTCTTAACCCACAGTACGTCTCCTGATGGGGGGGGGGTAATTGGTCGCTCTCTAACAACGTACTGATGATGCCACCTCCTCCATTACAATCAAATTGCCCAGCTCAGCGAACAAACCAATGACCATCTGCGCTATCCAAACCGCCAACATTATCCTCAATAGCAAATTAATTCGGATAATTTTCAACGAAATAGAATTATCATCATTGAAGTTTCTCTTCAGAGAAAACTTGCAAAAAGAAGACGTGACTGTCTTTGGTATCCGAAAATTCCAGTTTACCCTTGTCCTGATTATCTGTTATTCTTAGTCTAAATTTAAGACGCGAACTTACTGACCGGTAGGTCCGTGGTTCAAACCCAAACTTGACATCCCGGCTGCTCCTGCCTAGGCGTGGGTAGCCTGGTGGTATCTCACCTTCCATGCTTCACTCAGATGACGTGGCAGCTATACACTGGAAAGGTATTACAGCTGGACGATTATTTTTTAATGATGGACAGTCACACACAAATGAGTGTTTGACAGTCTTACACGATCGCATGATATTGACCAGGACTTCCTGAATTAACTTAAAGTCAGGTCAGACTAGTAGTACTTGTCAGTACAAACCGAATTTACACCTCATTTACATAAAGATAAATTTACGGTGGGACATTTCAGCACGTTCCAACGAAAGCTGCTAAAACTCAGCAGATAACCGAGTTTCAGTGAGACTGCCGACGAATGGACTCATGATGGTGCACCTTAATCAGCCTTCCCTTGAAAATGCGCCCTCTTTTGAGAAGGCGCCATATCCAAAGAATGCTTCCGTTTGAGTGTGTGCATGCGCGAGCAGGGGAGTTGTAAACTTTCACTGTGCCACAAACTTTGAGTTGAAATGCACGTCACATCGATCAGACGCATAGAATGTACATACCAAAGTGAACTTATGTAATATCGTTTTTCGAACGTATTTCTGTTTCAATATTTGATATCGGTGAAATTGAAAATTGGCCAGCTCAGCGTAAAATGCTATTCTGTAGTCAGGTTTCATGGATCCTGCAGCATTAATATTGTTGTTCTGACTAACTTTCACCTAACGGGTGTGATTTTTGTGGACCGAATTTGATCCAGGTTGCCTAAGTATTGAGTAACAACGGGCAGCATGTACGCTTCTGGCTATAAAGTCAGTAAAAGCCCGTTAAATTGAAAATCTTCTTACGGAAACTAACGTCAATCACTATAGCTATATAGGATCTATTCCATGCGTGATCGACTTCCGTCCTGCGGCTTATCAACTGAACAACCTTGCAGTAAACGTCATGTACAGTAATGAAGTGGTGAGTACAGTTGCTTCACTGCTCTGAAATATCATTTTTACCCGTCTGTCTGGAAGAGGAAGTAAAATTACTGGCGTCTGTAATTCGAGCACTCATCCGGACAGTAAAAACGCCACTGATGTCAGTTCCGCACCATAACTCCTTTCTTGGTTCATAGTTTTTCGGAGCGAAGTTTTCGGTTGTTTTCAAGCCATGTGTCTGTGAGTGCAAGTCGAAATCGTTAGAACAATTTACTTTGGCCACACACTTCAGCAGTAATCGTCAGCTAGCTTGGATTACCATATGGAGCACGAAATTGCTCGTTGAATATTGGTCTATTTACTTGCGATTTCCATTTTCAACGAATTTGGTTTTTGCCTTTCTTAGGGTTAGCGTTTTTCACACCCTCGTAATAACAAAGATACTAATAGCATCAATAACGACACAGAATCGTCACCTAGCGAAAAGCAATCAAATTTCAGTACCGACTTTTTGCCCTTGTTAAATCTGTGGTAGTCTGTGTGACTCCCATTGTTTTCTACCACAGACCACGTGGAATCAATGGATCTAGGCCTGTTGCCCGAAGGTTGGATCCGGCTGCGACATGTCTCTGGGCTAACACTTTATTTGCACCGCCTTACACGTGTGGTAACTTTATCCAGACCATACAGTTTGGGATCGAGTAGTGTGCGATATCATCGTGTACCCGTGAGTGCCCTACCTTGTCTGGCCTATCGCAGAGCATGTGATCAGCGGAGCTGTAAAAACGAAGAACCTACAGAGGATGTAAGTCCTATAGTTCACAGTCTCATTGCTGGTGGAATTCACCAAATAAATGCATGAATTTATACTCACAACATGACTTCGTCGGATGTTTTCAACTATATATATATATATATATATATATATATATATATATATATATATATATATATATATATGGGTATCTTCACAAAGACAGTCGCTGATGAATGCCACTTTTTGCTGCTTTTGACGACCCCAGCATATTACTACCGACGCGGGGATGTGCTGTCTGAATGATATTTCTCAGAATTTTCTCGCTCATATACACCTTCGGTATTGTAACACAAGAAACAAACTTTACTTAACGTTTTCCTCCTAGGCTTCGATTTCACCATTCCGTGGGCGTCATTGAATACCATCCAGGATTAGTAACTGTTCAACAATCGCCCTTATCCAATGGTGCTTAATAGCAGCCAGTTTGATTGCCTCGATAAGGTGTGTTGAGTAGTTGCAAATATTGATTCTCACTCAACTCCGCGGTTGCAGGTTACACGCCAGTCATCACCAAAATCTGTATATCTTCGTAGCCGTGGTACGGCACACAGATTACACTGAGTAAATTTAAGTAAAATAAAATAAAGTCAGCTCGAGCCTGTGCCAGGGTTTTGTCTAACTTGTAAACTGTTAGCATTCGAAGGCTCATCATGATGGCGCCATCAGTTCTGACACTGATGTAATTTGTACTGATTTAAGATGATCCTACACAGTCTGGTAGTAACTTTGTTTCTTTATTCATTTTGTATAGCCCCTTGCCTGGAGCATTTTGCCTAGGTTCCTGTATAACCGCATATATATTATAGCTCAACTGACATCTTTGTGAGCTGTGGTTGCATGGACACTTCGTTCCAGTCCAGTGTCTCTCCTGCTTTTCTGGTAATAATCCAACCACGTGTGCTGTTTTGTGCATGCTACAGTACCTCACGCGCAAAGTGTAGAGTGTTGCTGAAGGACTGGGTAGGATTAAAGCCGAATCTTATGCTTGCGGTTTGGCCTATTGAGGTGGTAGACTGATTTGTCTACCTTGATAGCTGTATCAGTCTCATTATTCTATCTGAAGACGAAATTTCCATCCGGACTTGGAAGGCCAGAGCAGCTTTTGGCAACCTGTGTCACTTGTGGCACAGGCATGACATGAGGTTATCTGTCAAAGGTCGAGCTTACAGCCCTGGGTTGCACATCCTATTCTTATCGGCCACTGCGAGTTGTGGACGCAAAAACTTTCAGTGTTTGGTCATCTGTGTCCTCAGAGCATTGACGGCGTCTGGTAGCAACATCGGATCAGTAATGCTGAAGTACGTCGAAGGCTCTTCGAGGGAAATAACTCGCCCACGATAGATGAGCTCCATAAGTTGAGCTGGCTTGGCTACTTGCTCTGTATGTCACTCGACTGGATCCTGCGGAGAGTCATTTTCGCACAAGTACGCGAAGGGCGGAAACGGGTCAGGGGGTGTCAAGTTAGTACATCGCAGTGACGTACAAAAGCCATTATCAGTAAAGTCAGCTAAACTGGCCACTACCATCTGTGTGGAAATGCCGAGACCGGATATGTCAGCGTCTGGGGAAATTGGCAGATATAACCCAGTGGCACGCATACCTCTAAGATATTGCCTTCAATCCATAGCTCCTCTCACCGATCCTCCTAATGAAAAGTCCACGGTCACTCCTGGATTGACGCGTCATCTATCACAAATAGCGTCTCCAGTGCGTAGCTATCCACCCTTACCTCCTCAAATCATTGGTGAAGGGAACGGTGGCAACTATAAACACTGTATAACATATTCGCTGTTCACAGGAACTGAATAAGTTTATGATAATACAGTACTTTAGCACAAAATTCTGTAGTAAAGGTGAAAACTGCTACTCTCGATTGTCCCTGAACTGTGCGTTTTGATATGCCTCGGTGAACAGTTCTACCTCGAATATCGTTATTTGTTTTTCTACACCTTCCAACCACTTCTGTTGCTTTCTCAGGTTTGTCTGAATGTGAATGTAGTAAGCGAATCAAATATAGGTAAATTTATTCCGAGCTGGGATACGTGTGGGTAAACCAATCGAAACTAACGGATTTTCGCGTGAGGTGCTTGAAACTAACGGTCCTTTATTCGTTCAAGCCATGACACGTGTCGATTGATCTTTATATCTTGTATTTCGGATACGGAGTGCATTTCGTTTACCTTTTTTCGTATCACTAAACAGCTGTCCAAAAGTGAAGTCGAGACGAGGGGTTGTTTAGCTACCCCAGTGCACCAGCAATCAGCTACTTCACCTGTTGAAGCACAGTGCCCATTCTCACACAAGTCAGCGGTTACTGTTCTAGACAAGGGATTGGATGAAACACCCGATGAAACACCTAACCTGAATTCTTTCAACCCAGAGAAAGAAGAGGGCGAACTTTCGTCAGGAGAGGAAGATGATGAATTCTACTCATCTGCAGTTCCTACAAAAAAGATAAAGCTAGAGCAGAAAGTGTCCAAAAAGCAGTCAACCCAGGAAATTCCTGCAGAAGTGATCGACCCCGCGCCGCCTTCTGTGAAAATGCGTAAGAACATTTTTCTCTTGACGGTCTGTCGATTTTTGTTACTCTCCCAGGTAAAAGCGAGCTTACCAAGCTTGACCTCTTGCAGATAGAAAGGAAACATCTCTATTATTTGTCATACTACAGTGTTAATTAACTTTGGTCATGGGTATGTCGTCTTTTTTGATTGGATTCTTCGATGATGTGGGTTACCTTGGTCATACATGAAAATCTTTTATGTGCAATCGATGGCATACGCTAACAGTGCATCGCTTGTCATGTACTTTCATGTTTCTACAAGTCTATCGTTTTTCGTATGGTCCGGCGGATCTTTTCATCCAGTTTCGGACTATTTCGCATTGCTTCCTGACGGAACATGTCCCTCTCCTTATTGTGCCCACTAGTGATGAAAACGCTGTTGTCCGGAAGTCATCACTGGCTAAATTTCTGGTTTTCATCACGTGCTAACTGGCTGCTCGAATGGCGAATTAGGTGGAGGGTTCATTTTGAACTACTTATAGTGTATTGGTAGTCTGATTTATCTGCCGTTGCATGGTTCATGTGTGGGGTGGAGAGGAAGTGGCCGTTTGTTCAACTGATGGGACTGATATCAGGCAAATCAATCACTTCCTCAAAGTTCGGATACGCCTTCATGTTCATGCATGCTCATTTGGACTTGCTCCGCGTGTTCAGCGGTGACACGCCTGTATCACGTGTCAGACAGTTGGAGTTCAACTCACATTGTCAAAGAAGCACACTAATGATTATTCTAATAACCGAAATTCGATTCCGGTGCTTCCATCGATACTTACCATCAAACTGATCGATCAAACGAATCAGGCTGTGCCATTGTACTGTCAAAAGACTTACGCAGTCGATGTGCGCAATCCAAATGAACCGTTATTGTCCTCTTGCGTAAAGCAATGTCAGTCGTGCAAACGGTGGTCCATATGTATCATGAGTAATGACTGGTTGTTACGTTGCGTTTGTCGCCAACGGGCCCGTGATCTAATCAAGAAGCGACTTTGACTCAGTAGTCATTGTTAGTTTCGAAATGAGGGATCTGAGCGCACGTTTGGTGAACCTAAAGGCGCCCTTCGTGGAAGTTACAAAATGGGCTGACGATTTTGATTAGCAGTTATCAGCTGTTTATCGACTAGGCAGAGCTGTAGCTAATCACTTTTGAGGTTCGGGTTCATAAGAATGACGGGGTGCGCAGTTCAGTGGCTAAAGCACCTGTTGGCGGCTCGCATCCACCTCCAGGCGTTCCTTTCCGTTCATGTATACTGAAACTTCTCATTCCAAAGTCTAGAAAGTTCACTCCACTTACCTGATCTCCCCACGGCCACCTGATGAATCTCAATAAAGACAAGAGCGCTTGTATGGATGAGGTTTTCGGGCTTCGGCCGCACCTATACCCTGAACATCCGGTTAAATCCCAAGCCCATAGCTTGAGAATTATTCGGTCCTCCCACATGATGGATGACTTGTCAGATAAAACTTGTCGACTACTTGTTAGCAGCCAGATGATTATCTAAATTAACCAGCGGCTGGCTGGATCCAAACCCCCCCCCTCCTATAATTTCTAACTGGTTGTTTATTGCTAACACTTGCTGGATACAATTATCCAAACTGACTGTCTTCAAAGAGCAATAGCTGAAATAACAGAATGTAATGAGGAAAAACTATGCAGCATATAATGGTCTGTCAATTTTTTAAAACTTTCAGGCGGTCTAGCTTAGAATGTCGGATTCAAACTCCGTGGGTGTCTAAAAATTCACATCTGACCCAATCTTGATGATTTGTGCACCGGTTCCGATAATAAAGCCAACAAGCAAGGCTCAGCCTAGCCCTGAGACGGTGTTTGCGCTGCATAGTTGACTGAAGAACATCAAAGGGAAGAGGGTTGAGTCTAGGCACAAAATGAGTTACGTTCAGCTAGCTAAGTGTTCTGCTTAACGTACATACACAATTGTTCATGAATGAATGAAGTTGTTTGAATTTCAGGAATCTTATCAGCCCATGCTTTGAGTTATCCACTGGTCTGTTGGAACATTTTGGTGGAATTTCTCGTACACTTTTGCAGCCTTATTCGTCCAGCTTGATAGACATTCTTTAGGAATTGCAGAGGGAGTCTTAAACTTATGAGGCAACACCTCTGCAGACTGTCTCATTTTTTATATCTTTAAACTATTCTGTGTTTTCCGATTTCTGTCGGATGTATGTCCTTCACCCGGTCTAGTGTATGGCTCGTCAACGAAAGCTGGTGCTCAACTTAGCACGTTTACTTCTTTTTTTTCCCTCAAGCCCCGATTAACGTTAGTATCGTCACGGAAAAAACAATGTCCTCAACTGGGAAACGCAGAATACGTAAGCGCATGTCCCAGGCAAATTTGCGTAAGTATGCAGTGAATGCACAGAACAACCAAATTGAGTCCAGTACTGAGAATAAGGACACACCACCCAAACCTTGTTCAGCTACCGGGACCGGAGTCAAAAGACTTGGTAATGTAAAGACTCAGGTGAGTTGCCTCAAGATGATTCAGCTCTTTTTCATTTCTCTCCACTCCCCTCAACCGTTTCCTATTACTCATCGTTTGTTCCTTTGTACAGGTGAGCCTATTGAGTAATTTTTCTCATCAACTGCTGCACCATTTTAGTGGTAATGCATATCTGGAATTATTGTGTCTGCCATCTAGCTCCCGCGATCTTAGACAGCTGAAGCACTTATTTAGTGCACGCTTGCAACTGTCAGTCATGGTGAAGTTTGGTTGCCTGCTTTTGTTTGGATGACGGCCTATGCATGAAACTCTCCAGACAATAGCTGTGTTTGAAAGGGACGCTACGCAATGTACACTAAAGATCGACATGCCCAATATATACCACCTCAGGAGGCTGGCCAAAAGTAGTCTCTTCAGAAAGGATATCCACCAGTGAAGGCCAGTTAGAAGCGGCCTTTTCTGCAAAGTGGTATCTCTAGAACTGGACAACCTTATGTGCAAGCTAAACACAGTTTTACTTCTATCGACTTTTTGTAATGATTACGATATACTACGTCATCCTGTTATGCCGTAACTCTCCATAAAGTTGCATCTCTTTTGCGTTTCCTGATTTGTCTCTCCTTCAAACTCGATCACCACCCGAATATGATTCCTTTCCTCACACAGACTGCATGATTTCATATATGCTACCACAGCGTTTACTATATTACTAGATTTTGCGTTTCGTATGCTGGTATTCCAATTGGTTGTTGATCTGTTCGGGGCACATATCAGACATTCACGACATTTATTCTGTCTCACTGGGGAACAGTTGCGATCGCAAATGGAAAACCGAGCTCTGAAGACGGAGACAGTTGTTCGTTTTATCGGTGCCCGCTCGCTAATCTGGAGAGATTCTGACCGTCGATCCTTTCCTTATGACTCCTGAAAGGATCCAGTGGAGTGTGTTAAGATTAGTATGCCAATCTGTAATTTCGTCGGCAAAATATTGCTTCATATGACTGTGTTTGGAGTCGAAAACCTCGATACACTGATCGTATGAAGTTGACTGTGATGTGGAAACTAGATCCACTATTCCAGCCGAAGAGGTCCATAGTTTAATCAGCGTTGGGTGACTAAGATTTAGGCCGGTGAGAGAATTAGTGGGACTGGTGTTACAGTGAATTCGTGAATATGAGAACCACGTCAATCAAGCTACGGTCGTATCGCGGGAAAATTCACTTTCATGCAACCTCTTTTTCCAGACAGTTTTGACCCAGTAGTTTGTCTAAACGATTAATATACAATTTCATACCTTGTGGTTTAAAGTGTCACTTATCAAGCATTCATTTTCCCCAAAATGTTCCCACACTCCACCAAACCGCGTCCATGGTTTACTGTTGTTTTGCGACCCTGAAATGTCATATGGGCCAAGTGGGCCGCTTAACTTTCGATCGCGGCGGTTAGTCTAATTTCGGCTGCAAAAAATGATGGCTAAAAAAGCGCTAGAAAACGCTGTAAAATCCAATCAGTAAGAAAGCAGCCTTCAATTTCGGCTGGGCCAGAGTTTTAAACCCATAAACGAAACAACTTTAGAGAACCAGAAGCACCCATTTGTTACATGCGTCCTGTTCATGAAGAACATCAAATGTTCGAATACGTCCGTCGTGTGAAATTTTCGGCGTTACCGTTGTTTTACCATCCTGCTGAAAAAGGGCTTGTGATGTTCTGATTTTAAAGACATTCCTAGTTACGGAGTAATGGATGAATCAGCTTCCCGTTAAAGGAGACTTTTCCCGTAACTGAAGCATCTCTATACTGAATGTCGGATGCGATGCTGCTGCTACATTCATTACCGACAATAACATAAACTCTCTAAAGTACTCGACCTCAGTGTCCCAAAAAAGGAAACAGGTCGATGCCGTTCTTCAAGCAAAGGACAAACGGAAAACGCTTGTCTTTATTTATTACAAAGAACAAGTGTTGCTTCTCGAGAGTTCCTTGAGTTCCTACAAAAATGAGTTTGAGTGACTTCGCGAATGTTTGGTGGTTAGTTGGATGGGAGAAACTAGCGAGTGAAATTGCAGCGTAAGAAGCATGCTTATCTTCGTGCATTTTGTACGTTTTGCCATATCCGCATGTAGCATTTCCCATGGTCATACTCTTGGGCCAAACCAAGTTAATCCTTTTGAATACCTGTTCAGAAAGTTGTTTGTTTAAAATGGAACGATAAGCTCCGGATATGTCTTAGAAGACCAGTGTACCAATTGTGCCTGGTTGACGCCAGTCTGTGGATTTTTAAGACCCGGTTTCAATAGGACGTTTGATGGTTTGTAGTTTATTATCAAGAGCATGCGGTAGGTTTTCATCGAAGGCGAAACATTTCACAGGAGAAACGACTAAAGGCGATTATGACGCAAACCAACCCCAGGCTTTGTGTGCTTTTGACCATTACGCTTCGTAGATGTGGGATACTCAATGAATGGATCACGCGAAGCGAAACCAAATGGCAATAAGCTTGGTGAGTTCCGTCAGAGCTCACGTTTGCTCAGAGCATAGTGAACTCTCCACAGTCTGAAAACCTCTGTATTGCAGTAGGACTGTAGAAGCGGATTTAATTCAGCTCCTTGCATTGTGTGAAAGTCTGCTATAACGAGAACAGTTAAATCGTCGTGAAATTTAGGACTTTCTACCCGTTAGCTTATTGAAACGAAATATGATGCTACGAGGTTTCCGCTAAGAGTAGCTTGTTCTTGATAGAACGGCTTGCTATCGATCGGTGCTAAATTGATGTGACCCGGTACAACTGGGCCATACAAGTCTTTTTTTCAATTCAGTTTTCTTTACTGAGCGGAGCCTACCAGTCACCATGAAGTTGTTACTCCTATCCGGACAACTGAACAATGTGAATCTCTTGATCATGTTTAAACGCTCTTGGGGCTAGGTGGTCTATTCACACATTTTTGTTGAAAGATTAGGCATCCGTTAGTGTGCTCTTCTTGCGTAGACTGGCCAGGTGATAACGTAGCCAAAGATATCCCGATTTGTTCACATTACTGACTAATGGGTTTTTCGATTGTGCACAAGTGTGGATTCACCCTAACTAACCTAATGACGCTACTAGGTGGCCTAGGTGTAAGTGTTGATGCTCAGAAAAAAGTAACGTACGCGGAACCAATCAATAATAGCAACAATAACTGTGGATTTCCTTGGGGTTATTGATTTTCTGAGGGAGAGAGAGAGAGCTGGCCTATTCAAAGGTCTTAGTGGTGAGATCACTTGAAAATATAACTTAATATTCATGGTTCGCCCTTCTTCGGGCTCATCAAGTTAGGCGCAGTCCCCGAGTTTCCGTCAACCTTATGTTCTACTTGAAGCCAAATTGCACGAACTTAGCGAAACACACTCATTTGTAGGTGGTCTCTCGCAAAACCAATTTTTTTGCAAATGAGCGTACTTTGCTAACTTAACATTCACTTTCACTCCGCAATTTCGGATGAGGAGGAATACAGGCAGTGACTTTGGGACCTAGTTGCTTTTTCTATTACATCAGGACCGTAATAAGAAGTCGAGAGGACTGAGAGGTCGCTGTAGATTGCTGGGCACTGTAGAGGCTATTCAAAAAATTTTCTTGACGACGCCACTTTCTCGTGGGGGAGAGTATGGCCGATAAGGACTGCGTCACTTGCATTCTGAACCGTGGTAATGTAGTTGCACTTGTATCGGGGTCGTTTGGAATAACTTTCGTGAGGAGAGATGAATGGAACTTTTCATTTCGCTTGAAATGAGTGTTCCATATGCATGATCCACACAATCCTGTACCATGATGAACTCCTATAATGCTCTTCAACCATTGTCACCTGATTCACTGCGGATTAGTGGTTCTCTTCATCCAGCTACACTGGAGTAAACGCCGTTAAACTCGATAAGTTATTTTTCATATTTTTCATAACAACGCTAGTAGATGTGATTATTGGGAACCTGGGAATTACTGAGTTATCGTGCATCGCTTTATCCTGTTCTTCATCTTTGACTTCTTCGGACGAATGATGCATGCTTAGTAACTGCCACTTTCAAAGATGCGAATTTTTGAGGTTCGAACGAAAGCTTCATGGGGCGGTAAAATCGCGAATCGTGATTTGTGGGTCTGAGAGGTATTATTGTAGTGGAGTAATGTCTCAACTATGATACTTGTGACACGAACTCTAAACTGATTGTCAACCAGTAAATCTAGATCAATTGTATATGCGATTTTTATTATCGTGTAAGCTGTTGGAGAGTAAATGGGCTGTTTAACGGAAAAAAGTTCTCCTATTCGGTTCTGATGGTTTTCGTACTCCAGAAGGTTTGCAGTGAAAGAAATTCCATGCTTCCAAGATTTTCTACTCGATGCAGAGATTTGCTCTTGATTGTTCTCCCTAAAAGCGGGATTCCTGTACCGTCAGTCTTGCGGGATAAGTCTATATCCAGCGATGTCATCGGATACTTCAGGACAGGATTTGAGCTTATCGAAGTTAAAAGAATAATCCTCCATCAGTACACATTTTCCGGTATGTGAGGGTTTGCAGGTCATCCCATCATCCGTATGTCCGTACGCACTGTCAGGTATACATTCGTCCCGAAATTAGCTGACAGAGGTAAAAGGGTTAAAAAACACCATAGCTTGTAGTGATGGTTGCACTCACTTGGGGAGGTTCTAAAGCTTTCCTCTTTTCCCCTCAGTCTGGTAAAGGAATCAGTCAGTCCAACTAACGCTTTTGCTTTGATATTTCCCCAGGTTTTCGCTGTCAAGGACAAGGAATCGGAATCGCTGCTGACTGCGGAAGAGATACGTACTTACTGTAGTCGCTTGTTTGAAATCAAGTTTGAAGAGTCGAACAACCAACGGTACGTCGTAGCTATACCATTTTGACTTGTCTCATTTGGGCCACTTTTTGTGCAGCACTAGCGTATTTTCACTTATCGATTGCAGAACTGGTGAACAAACCGAGGAAACCACCTCGACTCAGGAAGTCAGTGAGCCACGTAGCCGATTTTTAATGATGGTAAGTCACCGTTTGGATGAAGTTATTAATTGTGCAGAGAAATTCAGGCCTATCATCACTTCGTTATTTCGCCGCCAATGAGCCCTAGACCATGGTTTTGCTATCCCTAATGCATATCTTCCAAAGTCAGTATTATGAGCGGTACCACTATGCATCAGTTGAGGCTGTAGGTGTAATAAGGGTGATGCCTCAGTTCATTTCTTCTTCTGATCCTCCGAAGCTAGTCTTTTCAGCAAAGGAAGGATGCATAAAGTGTATGCGGCGACGACAGTATGGAAATTCGGACGCCTTCTGGACGCGGCATTGGCAACCGGCATTCGGCGGATACTGAAACATGATAGCCTGTTGGACCCATGCTTTCGGCCAATCGGAGCTCACCTGGATGGTGGACCGGCAGCTGGTCCAATTTTCTGGCCATACGCCTGCGGGTTAGGCTTCTTGGCCGCAGCAGCGCCTAACTGCGAGCGATAAAGTGGTTCCGATGCAGGATTCCGCCTAACACATAAAAAAGAGAGATCAGCTGTGTCTCCCATTAAAGCCCAAGTGGTGTGTAACTGAATGTATGTTGCGAATTTCCTTCAATTTGGGTTCAATTAGAACGTACGGTAGACGAAAACTCTGCGATTCCCCCTACCTGGTGAACCCCCAAGAGGAGTGAAACTGGTCGTAGGCTGTCAAACAGTTTTCAGCAAACTTATGAATTGTTTTTTTTCAAGAAACTATACCGAACCATCTAGAATATCTTACTCACTGAAACCTGGGGGAGCTTTGTGTTGCGCATTCGGCTGAAGAATGACACAAACGAGAGATTCAGCTGAGTCTTCCGGTAAAACTAAATTGGTGCACAAATGAGTGTATTTCGCGAAACTGTAACTCTTTTTCTGCGAATGGATGTCTTTGCTTTAAATCTGCGTCCACCGTCTGCACGTATTGCTCCTGAGTCTGCTTTCTTAATGTGATATCGAACCAGTAAATAATAATAGAATAATCATTCGGCAGTAACACCCTTTCGATGCCTAGCTGTCACAAACCCGAAGGAAGCATGAAGACTGAGATGCCGCTAGGTTACCCCAGCTTAGACAGGAACAGTCGAGATGCCGAGGTTGGGTTCAAACCATGGACCTGCCGATCAATAAGTTTGTGCCTTAACTACTGTGCTTTCCCGAGATCCAGTTGAACAGACCGATTACTACATCTAAATGCTATTTATCCAGTTTACACCTCCTTTTCTGTAAGCTGTGACAGTTCTCGCTGACCGTGGACTGAAGGCATCTTTTTAAGTGGACTGATCCTATGTTATTGCTGACTACAGTTTTACTTCTGGACACTTTCCTAGGGTTTGGGATATACTTCGCTTTAGTGCGAAAGTGTTGAAAGTTGGAAAATTCATGAGTTTATCGTTGGTACCACTTTTATTGGATAGATCTGTTTTAACGGCTTGACGTTTTCGCACGTCACTTATCATTAAGTAACTGTCATACATAAGATTGAAAATTAACCATTCTAACTCAGAAAGTGCGGTCCTCGGAGAATAAAGTGCCCACCAGGAGTTAAACTCGAGTCATCTAGGAATTTTAACTGAAGGCTGTCAGGTTCACGCACTTTATGGGTTATTATTATAAGCTCCATTTTGAAAACGCTCCCTCATCATTTAGATGCCTAAGAGTTTGATTTCTGGGTGGTTGAATTCTCCGCTTAGCTGGTCACTTTCGTTTCATGCAACATAATCTCCAGGCTGAGCAAACGTCTCAACTATGTGCCGGACACTTTGAGTTGGCAGTATTGTCTTTTTGATATCAAGTGGATTTCTGGATGATTAGAAACAGCCGGAGACCCTATTATGTTGTTCGTGTGCACTATTTGTCTTTAAGGCCGTTACCACATCGTGCGTCTGTGTTCATGGCAAAATATCCTATTTCACCAATACCTGGCCTTCACATAATTAGTTACGGCCATTTTACGGCCAGCAACTCGTAACATAAGTCGCTCAGATTGTCGGTCGTCCAGTCACTGATGATTTACATTTGTATTACAGCCGGAGGAGGCGAAGGTTATTCGTTATCAGCTGCCACCCGCAGAAGGCGATCCGGCTCGCAAGCAACCCAAAGGTATGCGCTTTTCTTTCCCTCTGCGGTCTTTCTATTGCTAAAATAGAATGCTAAGTAAAACCAAGTTATTGTCTCAGTCAGTTCACATATGACAACCGGTATTCTGAATAAAGAATAAAAATGAAAATTGGGTGCGCATGTGGTGCCACTTACATCGGGTTTTACGACCCTGTACTTGTTTAATCGTCGCAAAGAACACTGCGCAAAGTGGTTCTTCCTGGGAAGTAGAGACAAAACCCAGTCGACAAAGGAACGTCGTAAACGGAGACTCAACATTTCTTATCCTGTTCCAAGCACTGAAAAATCAGTTCAAAGCTGTCATATCACGTGATCCCGCGACTGCCGAAGTTATCACCGTCCGTTTCGTCACACACATCTTATGACCCCAACTAAACTAGCCTTAGGACAGCACACATCACAGCACATCCCGCAATCGAAACTGTCTGTTAGATAAATTGACCCGGCTGACATGCAGATTTTCCTTCCGACATGTCTGTCTTACTGTGACTGGTTCACTTTTTCTATCCTACGTACCAGCCAGGTGAACCATTGAAAAACGTGTTCGCGTAGCATTCCCTTTCTCAGCGTCAGTGTGAGAATCCTTCAGTAACTAATTGCGCTGTCTACTCCTACGTTAGCTGTGAATTCGGCTCTTGCACCTTCATAGTATATTGCCATAGCTGATGTTTATGTGATGATGATGTGAGAAACTTTTCTCGTATTTTGACAAGTGCCGTTCATCACTTTGGCGGCTACAGCTGTTCCCTTTCCCAAGGCGACCATTTGCCCTGGCCATCCAAACAATTCTTGTTTGAAGAATCACATTCGTGCACGTTTGAGCAGTTCTCCCCTCCTGTCCTGACGCAATTAATTTGGTGAGTCCACACCGAACATGGAAGCATTGGACTCGAGCTTCGCTCTGATTAGAATTCATGAGTAGTGCATATCCCTGATGGTGCTGGGGTTTGAAATCCGGACATCTGATATGCCAGACGAGCATGTTACCATTAATTCACCAGCGTATTAGTAGACGCTGGTGGACGCATCTGAATTTGCACTTGTGAACAGGCGAACGTGTTCACGTTTGAGTAATGTGCTTGATTTGCCCGACACTTCAAACAACTTCCTGGTTTTGCCGATTCCACAACCACGTACGCCTATTTATTGTTTTACTCTACTGACCTGATTACAGCAAAGTGTTTTCACATTTCCAATCCTCAACGAGCGACTACTTTGCCAAGAGATAGCAGAAAGTGCACCTGATCTCTTTTAGTAAAGTGGTTCCTTTGAGGAATGAACGCCGAACAAATCTTACACACCTAAATATTAGTGAATCCTAGTACAAGGGGTTTTCAGCGTGTTTCTTACTAAAAATATTTTCTAGACCTGCTACACCTCTGGATTTTTGTCGAACCGTTTTCCCTATCCGAACTTTGCTGCCTTAGCTGCATAGCATTCGGCTCAGTATCGTTGTTCACTTCATTAATAGTTGTCTTTATTTTTCCATTTTGCACACTATTGAGAGGGATAGTTGTCATTTTTCTTGTTTTTCTTTACTTTTTCGTGCAGAGGGTGTAATAAACCTAACTGGCAAGTCGTTTGTGTGTATTCTCCACGAGTACTGTCAAACTGTGATCCGCTCTCCACCAACCTATCAGACTGTAGTACTGGAAAATGAGAAGAATCCATACAAGTTAACCGTGCTGATAGGCGGGACACCATATGCGACCGGCGTCGGACGGAGTAAAAAACAAGCACGACTGGACGCCGGTGAGTTTCATCCTTTATCGCTATAGATTTCATCAGATTTCATAGATTTCCCCAACTATAGTCCATTGGCCTTTTAAGTAACTCTGTGCTGTTCGTAACTCGAAAACTCAAACAATAATTTTGTGACCTTACTGTGTTTTCCAAAAGAGACATAATTATCTACTCCGAATCGAAACCGTGGATCTGTTAATGCAGTCCATTAGTTGTCACAACTCCGTCCTTAATGTACGTACCGTGTTTCAGGTTAACCAGGAGTTATTTTGTCATGTAAATCAGTTTTGCTAGTCCTCGGAATCATTCGACGTCGAACAGGCCTTGGCGTTCAGAAATGTTTGCCCGAAACGTGAGATTGCATCAACAACCTAGGTTTCATTGTAGGCCTTGACAACTAACTCAGCTTGTCAACACATCTCGTGACAAGTGTTTTTCTTCTTTGGTTATAGTGTTTATTGTACTAAGGTCATTGTGCGTATCAACCGAGTCTTTAATAATTGGCTGCTTATTGTGATGGTTCTCCCGCTCTGCAAAACCTGCATGGTTAAAGGTTTTCTTAATATTCTTTTCGATCTCCATCGTCTTCGCACTAGAAAAGGATAACCTCAGGATGGCGATGGTTGTTTGTCGAATGTTGATGAATTTAGAGTGTTTAGATTTTGTATAGCCACAGTCTTCATCGCTTGGACCCGAGCTGTGGCACGAAGGACAAGATGTCAAGGGTTAACTTTCTAAGCAGTTAGTGTGGATGTTTGTGGTTGAGCGATTTTTCCATTTTTTGATTAACAAATGCAATTTCCGTTTGCGCCGAGAACTGGAGAGGTCACTAGTCGATCCGCTGTGCTAAGTGCTTGATTTTGCTGATATTCCCACACTGATTCACTTATGAACAGACGAATGATACGTTCAAAAAAGTTGTTTACACTCAGTGAAAAGGGAAAGCTGAAGTTAGTTCATTCAGTTCAGTTGCAGCGGTGCTGGTTACCATCGTCAAATTAAACGACACAACCAGTCAGTCCTCTTTCAAGCCCTCAAATTTCCCTACGTATCTTCAACACAAAATGCACAGAATACTTCAATAAAGGTCCCTGCACATAAGGACTGCTACAGTAGAATGCAGCCTTTTTTCAGCAAGACAGCGCATATCATCGAAAAGATCTTGCCAGTAGTGTTTGTCCATACTATGAACAGCAAATCCGTGCAAACTCGCCACTTTGTATGTTTTCTTATCTTTCGAAAAGCTGACTAGGTTCATCCCTTGTCTGCCTGTTTATTCAGACTGTAAGTCAGTTGTTGCTTCGGTCTTTATACATTATTCATTGGATGTTATAGATAGGAGTTCTATAAGGCGTTCTTTGGTAGATGGTTTTCACCGGATTTCTTGTAGGGCAATATAGGCCAGGTCTCACAGGATGAATAGAAAGCAGCTCCAGTGAGTTCCCTCCGCTGAAGTAGGCTATAGTGCCTGTTTTGTGTAGAGTGATTTCATCAAGGGAAGAGGAGAACGGAAGTGATGTGAATAAAAGCTTTACGAATCCAGCAACAACCTACCGCGCTTATAATCTTGTAAAATGACCGCGATGATGTAGTCCCTTTTCTTTGTGTCTATATGCGTTACAGCCTTGGAATTCGGTTAGCCAAAATGACCAAGCTCGACTGCACCGATACTCTGGCAACATGATAAACTGTCACATTGTTGGAAATAGGCATGTAAAAATAATATTTGTGAAGGTCACAATGTTCACGAATGGATCACGTGTAAGCTTTAACCGAAGTGTCAATCCCTAATGCCGTTTAAAATGGTGTTGGTGAACCGATGGCTTTAATGAAGTAGTTCTGTCCTCCTTTGTGATGCCAATTTTGGTATGCTTTAAATAAAGAGCCATAACTTCACTACACTGGCGTCATTGTTTCACTATGTGAACGAAACTTGAGGCTTATATGTGAGTACTTGCCCATGATGTTGATAAAAAGCATTCATCTCAATGGAGATCACCTTCGATTAACAATAGTTTCTTTGCTGCCCGCTGGTGGTCTCTGTTCGGAGGGGTTGCTGTGCGCGAACGTTATATATATATATATATACTTCGAGTTACTGGCTTCTGAGAGACGCACCAACCAGACTTGTGCGTCCGCCCTGTTTATTTCCACTGAATCCGCCAATGGACTGTAAATCACAAACGATTTGCACTGAGCCAGGCTTGTTGGCATATGGGTGGATCGTCTGATTTCCACACATTTGAGGTTTCAGGTGTCATCTGCATGATAGCCTAATGAAAAGGCGCACCTCCATGTTTTTCACTTCTCCACACTTCTAGCTCGCAATGCCTTGTCTCGGTTGATACCCGATTTCGATAAAATCGTTGGTTCACACAATCCAACTAACGGTCCTGCAGTGGCTTCTGAACGTGACTTGCAGCTGTTTGATGGGGTCTCTATTACTGACCCACGACTTTATGAAATGTCCGTTCGAATGGCTTTCCCGACCCCACACAACTGCCTCGTGGAGTGTCTCAGCCGGAATTGTGTGCCTGAGAGTGATCTGAAGGCCAATATGATGTCGCAAGGTCGTAGTAAACACTTCTTCACTTTGCAATTACGAGAACATTCCATAAAGGTATGTGAGTTGTCTTCTTAAAAAGGGTATTTCTGTGTAAGTTTATACCTGAAGGCGGGTTTGGTCCTGTCAGTTCAATGTTCTTCAGACCTTGTTCCATTCCCATCGAGAGTTTCAGCAACTTCAACGTACGTGATAAACAACTGTTTTTCCTTGATATTTCACATAGGGTCTATTGAAACGTCTCAGTAACTTGATGAGTAGTGCCGTATCTTGGGAAATCGTTTGACATCTTGAATGTCAACTATGAGGCAGTCCTTGCGCAGCACATTCGATTGAAGAATATTCTGAGGGGTGCGCAATGTATCGAATCCCATCTTGCCTCTATTGGGACATCTCAGTTTCCCGTCAGGTTACCTTTAGATTTATGTTGAGGATTCCTTTCCGGCCACCATCTTATGTATCTTACTGATGATTCTTGCTTAAGATTAGAAGGTATGCTGAAATGAAGAAGGCATAGAAATAGGGAAGGGTGACCACATTCAATGCTTTTGAGAATCTGTGAGAGTCTGTCCGCCTTTATGGAAACCTTTTGTCTTGTTCGGGACCTCTCGTGATTTGTCGTCATCACAGTCATCAATTAAAAGCAGCACAGGCTTATAGCGCTGGTGTATTTTTGAAATCAATGAGAATCGTTCATCAACACGGTCCTCTTTTAATTGTTCATACTCTTAATATAATCTGATTATTTGAATTAGTAATCTTATTCGGTGCATTCGGCCGGTCACACCCTCGATCCTGCATTCTTCTCCTATCTTGCGGTGATCACCCAAGTTAACCCGTAGGTGGGTTGCAATCCTTTGATACCGGTCCTGCTCTAGTTGGTGATCCCATTAGGTAACTCTGTCAACCCCGTGTAACTGATAGTCAGTTACCTGTTGTTGACAAACAGTGGGCTCTCTCTCTCAATTACTGGAATGCCTCCTAAAGCAAACCTCTTCATACTGTTCACATTACAGTACGAGTTTCATTGTGTTTTTCATAAATAAAAACTTAATTTTTAAACTAGCACAACTCCTGGAGAGCCGGCTACCACTCACTTGATGAATCTTCCGATTGTAGGTCCCGTGTAGGAACAAACGAGAAGGTCGACATCTGGCAGCACAGCATTTGCTCGCTCGACTGCATCCGGAGATAACTTCTTGGGGCGGTATTTTGCGAATTTACGGACCCGGTACCAAGCCTGATAAACGCGGTGAATTGGAAACTATTCAAGGAGCACAAAACCAGGAAAAGTCTGCAGTCAAGACGAGCTTGATTCGATTGTTGAAAACCAAGATGCGAGAGCTGGCTGATCAGTGGGTGAGTTGTGTGCACTTATGAACCTAGCAACCGCCTTAGTTGGTGTACGGAAGCCGGGTGTTTCCCCTCCTTGCGGAGCAGCAGATCAGACCACGGCCGATGACAGATCCTGCCCATTAATTTGCTTACT
Organism: Clonorchis sinensis; assembly: GCA_003604175.2. Lineage (NCBI taxonomy): Eukaryota > Metazoa > Platyhelminthes > Trematoda > Opisthorchiida > Opisthorchiidae > Clonorchis > Clonorchis sinensis. Next base: position 184,325,679 of record CM030369.1, on the reverse strand, counting down.
CTGACTCGTTTTTATTTAAAAATAGGGTTGGAATTATTTTCCATTTTTTCACAATATGAAACACGGGTAGGGTTCTCTTCACTTTTGGGATTTGTTTTTTCCCGAATTGGCAACGGTCTATCTCATGTCCTGTGCAACCTGGATACTGTATTCCATTAGGTCTTTTCCGGGTTTATGCCACTCACCCGAAGCTTCAGTTATTCGGAATCCCGTAGTTTTTCCTCTTATTTGAAAAAGGGATTTTTTAGATGTGAAAATGCGTTCGAAATGCAAATTTCTTACGCATGTTACACAGGGGGGACGGGGTGCGATCGTAGTGTGAGTGAAAAGAGATGAGTGTTTTTCCCATATGTTCGATATAAATACTCTGCGGAACACCTCGGTGTCTTAATTCTGGGATATAGGCCGCGATTATTAAGCAAACTGTAGTCAGTCCTCTCATTATCCATTTCTCGTCGTCATTGCCACTGGTTTGTCCCTCTGCGTCGTTGCTACTGACCTAAATAGGTTGGAATGTATCTGCATGAATTTATTAGACTGGACCTACATTATCGCTTCATCCTAATGAACATAGGCTTGTTAACCATATTACTGTCTTCCCTGTTCGCAGGCACGCTCCACTGTCCTCTGATTATATATATATATATATATATATCAATGCATATTTGATTATTCCAACTTTTGTTTCGATCCATGTTGCCCTATTACAGCAGTTCACCAATGCCAACATGCTCCGTGAATTATGGATTTTTGGTCATCTGTTGCTTCTGTCCATGAATTACAAAAAATAGACCAGTGGTGTTCTGCGGTGTTTGACACCATGTGCTTTGTTCCAGCATTACCAAAGTTTACCGTGGAATATTCAGTGTCACTATTGTGTCTCATGCCTTTTTCGTGCCATCCGCTCATCGCCGTAATGATCAGCATCCCGCTTGCCTTCGTGTCTACGAAACTGTAGTACTGTATGAACACTGGAACCGCTGCTGCTCTTCATAACTGATGCGTCAAGATGAAAGTTGTAACCTGAGAACATGTTGAGGGAATATTAGCCAGGGTTTGTAATCGATAAACATCAGCGCTTTACATTTTTTACTTCATGAACTTAGATTGGATCTGAATGGGTGAGCCCGTCCTTGTTGTTAAATCGAATCACCATCTGGAAAGGTTTGACCTCTGAGTTATCCCCAAAAGAGTTAGTTAAGTATGGCTGTTTCAGGTGGACGTTTGTCTATATACGATTAAGTTACCTCAGGGAATCTCTGAGTTTACTTATTCGCGCTGAATGCTTTCTGTGGCCGGTTTAAAGGTTCCACCTTTTTTAATAATGCATTGTCTATCAGGTCTTCAACGGTACATGACTGCCTGATGAAATACTAACTGCAGTTCTACCCACTATCTTGTTCACAGGAGAAGGGTGGACAAAACATTCACCCCAAGGGAAAATTCATCGTATCCGCGGACAATTTACCTGTCGTAACATTCCATCCGGATTCCCAAACCGACATTTACGGGTCAATCCCGGCGCCAGCCTCCCCACCACCGCCCACACTGTCGCCTTCCACAAAAAACTGACGAATAGGCCTTAGCTGCGCTGTTGGCATTCCTTGTTATTTTTTTCTAAACGCCAATCACCAGCAGCTCTGTTCTCGTTTACTATACGCTTTTTACGGCCGAGGAAGCATTTACTCTGGTTTGCCACCCACTGAACACGTATCGCATTTGTCCATTCTATCGGGTTAGATGTCATACTTTCAATGCTATTCTCTTCTGATTGTGATGATCACTTTATCAAAAATTGACGTTTTAGGTTGTCAATTGTGCTTTCTAGCTTCCTGCCTGGGTGTTTGGCTTGTGCCAAGGATCTGGAAAGTTATATTTGTGTCTAATTCGTCTCGGCTAAGTGAATCAGTTTGCCACTATTTTTCGGCACTTCTGATCAGTCATATGTCTGTTCTACTAATTCCTTCGAAACGCACGGTATTATTGGGAAATTATACATAGGTCACTCAATCATCGGGGCGTATATAATGGTCGACTGTAGGTTACTACGTGGATTTGAGCTTATATCTGGTGGTGAACTTCATTTGACTACCTCAGCGAAGGCCGATTGTGAATGTATCATGCCGAACCACATGTACCTTTGATTCAGGGACCTGAAGTGTACCGAATAATGTTCATCATATGTTTTGTTCGATCATCCTCTGATCCACAATAATGTGAGCTTTCTGGTCGCATCGATGCACCTTTTCCTTAAAGGTCATGTGGTAGTGGGATGCTTGACCGACGCCTTGTGTAGTAGTGTCGGGTGTGAAAACCATACTCGTTGGCCCCATCTCTAGATTTAATTTTACAACTTCTCGATAGATCCTTCCATTGCCCTTCTTGAATTGCTTCGAGTCCAATTCACTCCCATCCAAGATCATGTTTGCTACACATGAGCGCGATTACATTCTTTCCGTTGTCGTACCCGATTGACGAGAGATTTCGGTAACCGTATTCATAACAAATGTGAGCGTGTTTTTCCTAAACACTAAAGAATGCGAACAAAACCGTTTAAAGTATTCAAATTCCATCTGATGTATCCAATAGCGTCCGCTGGTTGTCAGGAATTCTAAGTAGCGGGCGATTTTCGAATCATAAAATGATTTTTGCCTTAAGAGAGCTTTGCTTTTGATGATTGCGATTTGTTTCGTTTTGACCGTCCGGTGAAATTCCGTAACAGAGGTTGTGGCTTCGTCACCTACGTTAAAGGAGAATGGTGTTGTTGCACAAGCTTTCATATTGAATCCAATTCAGGATGTGTTAGCTCCCGAATTGTAGAGTACAGATGGTGCTATCCGAGTAGTTGCCACTCGACGCCATTTTCAAACGTTGCACTCACTACTATAGCCTATAAGGTCACTGAGTTTATTGATTCCTTTTTCACCGAAGTAACTAACTGTATCCACACTGTTTTGTGTATCATAGTAGGTGATCTGCGAAGATCAAACTGCTTCGTTCTAGCCTCCCTTGAAGTTGAAAATATTATGCATTCCTCCACAATGCTCGACACCCGACTTAAGTATGTGTTTGTGATACCCTCTTCTGCGTGCCGCAGTCGGCCGTTTGGCTCGTTGTATTCTGCCCAGAATCCAACCATCGTATTACCACGTCATTAGTTTTGTGAACGATAAGCCGAAGCTATTGCTCAACTGGTAGCATTAAGTCACTAATTACGATGCTTGCTCCCATGGTCCCAGTCCTTCAGTGCACTGAATGTTTGAGTAGATATTTGGGTTTCTGTTTCGACTTATGTTGCGCTGTTGAAACAACTTGCATCAAACCCGAAATTTTTCCGCAATTACTGGAGTAGCTCCGGTGAAATGAGGCGCTAATGGGTCAAATGAAGGCTGAAATCAGTAGGCTTGAATGAATCTACGCTGGTAGCTTGCTTGGCATCAATTATCGTCGTGGTATGTTGGCAGCTCTCCAGGAGTTCCGTGGTACTGGATTCAGACGCTATTCAAATAGCGTTGGCCCAGACAAGCTCATTTGGGAATTCACAGGCCTGACCGGTCAATTAACACTAGTGGATGCTCCAATCACACATACCAGTGGGAGTGTTTCTATTGACACTGGCAAGAAATATTCTTCAAGTCATTGTGCTCCAACTGAAATCAAACATCTTGTGTTTTCGCTCTTGTGCTGCCAACACCGCGAAAATTGTGCGCGGATATTCTCAGCGAGCCCGTTAGGGCTCTTTCTAATCAGTGTTTCGTCAGCGGAAAGATACCAGGCTTCTGGAGGACAGCCAAGACAACTATTCCTAAGAAAGGAGTATGGAAATATTGGAAAATTGCATTCACATCCGTACTCCTAAAATATTTTGGAAGTATAGTCTTATCGAGACCAAACCCTGATCGGTTATCTGAAGACATATCAGACATCACAATATTAGTGTTCAACATTGATGCTTCGCTGCCGTACAACTCTGGGGATGTATGCCAGTTTTTTTGCCGAAAAATTCCGCTCTACTTTGGATACATTTTTCTCAGCACTTGATGAAAAGAACAAAACCATACTTTTAATGTTCCTAGATTATACGGATGCCTTTGGTAGTGCAAGTCGTTGTCAGTCGATACAGCCTGTCGCCGATAAACACTGCAAACAATTGTTGATCAATCTTGGGCAGGACTACTTTGCTAGCAGAACATAGTTCACACGTCTCATTAACCCGAAGTGCAAATGACTAGTAAGAAAAAAAGGCGTTTTAGAAGACGCTGTTTCCTCTTTTACTTTGAGTGTCCACGACCTGCCTGTTCCTGCTGCCTTTTTGCAGACGCATGGTTACTAGCCTGCACCAGTTACATTTCTGAGACAAAAGATTCCAGAATTCCCAGTCCTGCTGTTTCCAGTGGGCGCGCCTCGCAACCATACAATGAAACACCCTTTACGATGGCTTTATACGCGTAACCCTTGGGATTCAGGGTTTGGCAGATTATGCCATCTTTTTACCATGAGTATCTGAAATTAGAAAACTTGACATTAATGCATGTAAAGCGTACCGTAAGTTCAAGTACATATCCAAGAATCGCAAATGGCGTATTCAATGACTGCGTGCCCTTGATCAATATCCCACTTTGTGGGCGCACAGCGTACGTTAAAGAACAGGATCCAAACAGTAGATCGAGTATCGAAAGCTATTTGCGCTATCATAATAGCCTATCGACTGAACAGTTGTGACGTCGAATATCCTCATCCTGGGTCAAATGTGAGTTTTGGCGCCAATCAACCCATCTTGTCACTGAGTGAGTATTTGACGGCGTTATTCTGCCACTTGTACGTCCTGGACGATCACCTGAGCAAATGTCCAAAAACTCCGCATTCGTTCATGGATTCCAGTTAGACGTCTACTAGGAAAAACCGGCTATCCGATAGTTCGTTTGTGCATGGTTGTTTTTTTTTCAAGGGGCGCTGTCGACTAAACAACTGTCGTATCCGGCTAAGTCAGGCCAAACAGAGTTTATTTCGAACCGGTGTACAATAGTCTCGTCAGTGGGCTCCACTCTTAGAGTGCAGTACGCAGGCAAACTTCTCATTCAACGAATGCGATAAGGAGTTGCGTTCCCTCACTCTTTCAGTCCGGTTGCACTGAATATTATTCAATATTATCTCGTTATGCATTAAATGTCTACATCAAGCGGTTGTTTGAACCACCGCGCCTGACATTCTGGATCTAACGAGATCAGTAATTTTTGCCATAGTAAGGTTACAGTTGTCAATTATGCTACCAATCATAGCCACTGAAATTCAGTTGTAGCAGAAATCTAGTCGCCGAACTGCGATGTATTTCCAGAATAAATGTGACTCAGGTCCAGCGAAGTGAATGGAACCGAGGACGAAATCATCGCGATTTCCCGAATTTAACTTCCACAACTTTGCCTGCAGATACAGCGTTCCATCAATGCGCCAGTCCGTGATGTCTTGTGCCGTAAGCCGGCAGAACTTTCCTCAGGAGGTGAAACTAGGTCAACCGCCTACGCAGATGAGTTTGAGTAGATAGAATTCCTAGCACAGAAATATCGTTAGGTAACGTAGTCTTAAAGCTTAAGCAGACCGTGTTTTTCAAGCCACTGAATTTTCACCCTGAAATGTATGATGTCTTGTGGTATGCAGGCGCAAGGGCTTACTGAAAAAACTAGCACCGACACGACTAACTGTGATCCATTCTAAACGCAACACATTTTAGCAACAAGCTGAAGGAATCATGCGGGAAGTTTCAGATATCGTACATCACTAAGTGGAGAGTTTCAATCCCACCTGAGCTAACGTCGAAAAAGAACTTATAGTTATTAAACTGTTTACAACGGTCTGATGGAGTCAGACACTATAAATAGTATGGCCCACATGTACCAAATGAAGTAAACCGTCTGAATCTGAAGATAAAGTCTGTCAATATATGTTCCTCAGTTCGGTTTCTATGACACCACTAGATCGAAAAAACGTTCAGCTGTAACACTTCCGGTGCCTAGCTGTCATGAAAAGTGAAGGAAGCACGAGGGCTGAGGTACTGCAAGTTTGCCCCAGCCTAGACAGGGGAAGTCGAGATGCGGAGGTCGGGTTCGAACCATGGATCTTCCGGTCAGTAAATTCGCGCTGTAACCATTTGAGACATCTGGCCCCCAATATCGACTAGTATGTGACCTTGTTTATGAAATGGACCTGCGGCATGTGGTTTGGGCGACATCTGTGTATGGATCTTTGCGCCCATATCAGTCTCTAGGTTTCATTCATCCTTCACACTTGCTATTGTCCAGTCGTAAGTCTGATCGATGTAAGAAACAGGGTTACCGAAGCTGTCGAAAACGGTTACATGTGCAACTACAGTATAACACCAAACATCTTTACGATAGTTTGGAATAATGGTGGCCGCTCATGCTGCTGGTTGCAAGTATGAAGTTACTCTGCAGAGGTCGAAAAGCGCACTTTTAAAGCAGATCCTGTATCTGAATGGTCATTAGGCCATTATTCACAGTACACTCATATTTCTTATATTTCGCCATTGGTTGCCCCGACAAGCCACACTTCACTACCCCCAGAAATATGTTAACTAAACCGTTTGAAAATCGTAGTGTTCAGCCAGTGACCGCCGTACAGCATGCTACACTTTTCGTCCAGCTGTCACCAAAGCTCACTTCGAGTTATATGACAACACTAACCGTAGCTGACATTTGTGTAACAAGAAATACTGAGTAGAGGAAAAACACGGTTTCTTTGGATACTTGGTTTAACAGATGTTTTTTCATCATCCGAATCGAAACTGCGTCAGACTTTGGATACTTGGTTTAACAGATGTTTTTCCATCATCCGAATCGAAACTGCGTCAGGTAGTTTCATCAACCTGTTTTCAAGTAATTTGAAATTCTGTACCGAACGGTGTTTGATTCGTGGCACTTCTCACTTGGTGCCATCAGTTTATTACTGAAATGCATCACGGCCGGAATTGACGGCGGTTAGTAGTCTTAACATGGTAAAGTTTTCCTACGAATTCTACATTGATTAGGACATTTGAATATTTCATACGGACTGAAAATCTGCATATACTATAGCTTTGAAGCTTTGGTTTCTTCAATAGATGAGGGTAGTTCGCCTGTGTGTGTCCTTCAAATCCGATGTACCTTTAATTAACGCTTTGGCTATTGGCTTTCCACTGCTGACCGCAACACTGCGCTGGAGCTGACCACACTTGTACAAATAGTGGATCCGAGGGGAAGTGATTTTCATCACACCCCATACAGGGAAATAGCTCAGAAATTCGACCACTTCTGAGCGGCTATTGCTCAGTTTTCACTATTCTTCTGGCGGATCTGATTGTCATCATGTCCTTGAAGCTTGGATTAGGAGGCGCGAAGGGTCTAACCAGACTAAAAACAGTCCACTACTCGTGTCCTCATGAACATGGCTCATTAAGTAGATGCCAAGCCCAGTAAGCTATATGTTGTCCCTTGTACCCTTGTCTGTTTGTGTAGCGGAACTCGTTTGCAAAACCGTCCAGTTATATGAATAAGTAGTTCCGAATTAATCTTTTTGAGGTTCGCCGAATCAAGCAGTTTAAGGCGACTAAATTACCGACATTCGTAGCTTGAAGTTACATGCTTCTGGTTCATACTAGCTGCGGACTCTATGTTTCTTTTAAAAACGACAGATTTCTGACACTAAACAGTCATCTGTTCATGTTGAAATGACACTTCGTTTGCTTATTCTTGTTCTTGTTTATACCAGTTCAGTTCAACATGTGTACTTAAGGTGTCGTTAAAATTGTGTTCGAAGATCTAAAGGTGACTCTGCAGCCAGTTTGAGCGCGCTTGTGCAGGAACCTACAGCTCTGGATTCCGAAAGAGGTTCGTTAGACAATGAGAGAGTTTTGCAAACGGCAAGCGCTAAGCACAGGAAATACCAAGCTTGAAGGGCCGACTAGGTTGCGAAAAAAGAAGAAAGAATCGACTGCAAAATCATGGCATATCACTTCGCGCGACGCAGCTCTGCTGCATCATGCGAATTGTACTTCAAAAACGCTGTTTTCAAGCTTGTAAAATGACTCAACGCTTGCCGCATTCGTTTGTTCGACCTCAGTGTATCAACGGTTTTCTTATCTTGATGCCTAACAGCACTGGACTACTCAACATGGTATCCTTCACAACCTTGAATTAAATCAGTTTACAGCACAATAGGACATGCTAATCCTATTTCTTCATCCTCCGGATGACAATATGAAGTGAGGGTATATATATATACATATATATATATATATACCTGACATACTTCCATCTCAAAAAAGACAACATCGTTATACGTGCGTATAACGGAACATCGTCAGGTTGTTCACTGCGATTTTGACGGTTTGCTTATGGGTACCAGACAGCGAGTATATGTGCGATGCTACACTGACCAAAAAGTCCGTAGTTCAAACCCAATTTTAGCTTTTTGATTGTCCTTGTCTAGACTTGAGCATTCCGGCAGTATCACAGCTCTTGTGCTTCTTGGCTCCGGATTGCAGCTATGGACTGAAAGGTGTACATAGTGTAAAGCTTTTCCTTCGTGATTACACGCTTGGTGGGATCCGCCTAACCGTTCCCATTTGAGAGTTTCAATGAGCTAGATCTTTCGTACATCAGCTTATGTTCCAACATGTCAATTACTCATCGTGTTACTTATCTTTTCCTGCACAAGCTGACCGTTTGTGCGTTGGAATTATGGCTTGAATAGCACTGCGTTTCGTTGAGACGACTACTCACTCCTCCGCTCAGTGCAGAAGCGAAGCGAACCAGATTAACCCTATATCCTACCTTATTTTGTGCCGTGGTTGGTCGATTTTGTGAACACAGCCGCCGCATACGATAATGCTGGTCGCCAAATTCTTTCTTGGTTTGATGGCTTCAGTGACATCATTTAGAAGATGCGTGTAAGCTAGGTTGGAAAAGACAATTGACACACGCGTTGGATCCGTATCAGTGTGTACAGGAACCGTAGTTCACAAGTATGCTTTTTCTGGCGCTACAAGGTGGAAACAATCTCGTACGCCTCTTAGTGAAGCGGTCTGGTAGAACACATCGTACAGTTGTTCGATGGATTGTCATGCACACACTGTTATTTAAAGGCCTAAATACTTTCTATTCGTAAATAGTTTCCTTGGGGGTGATCAGACCAAACAGTTGCTATAATGATGATCCATAGATGGATTTGGGACTCGTCTCTCCGGGGTCATCAAATCCCGTAGTGACACTTCTGGAGACCTGGTCTTCCCAAAATGGACTTCCAAGGTTACCAATAATCCTTCCTTAAACTCACTGAGGATATTGAAATTCGGTCTCACAATCAATACATTCAGTTGCCTTATAAATAAGTTTGCCTTACGTCACTGCCTAGGGTCTACCTTATGTATGCAATGACTTAAACATTCAGTATGGCTATTTGTGCCGTTCTGATGAGCTTCAAGCTCCAGATTGTGTTATAGCAGCAGGTTACTAGTAGCCAAATCTTGGGGGTGAGGTATCTAGCGGCCAAAAAACTGAACCAATTTCATGTGAGCTTTAACCCAATGATTGCACTCTTTTTACATCCAGCAGTCATCCGCTTGGGTGATGTACATTTACACATGTTACTGAGGATGCGCGTGTTGTCTCATCCATTCTGGTCAGAACAGCCCGATAACTCGGTGGGTCTGTTGTCGTCCTTTCGGTATCATTACGGTCCACAGACTCTGTCCAAGAGGGTAATGTAGGTGGATCTTCGGTGCGTGGCCCAAATAGGGGAGATGTGAAATTCCGGTAGCCTGGAGGTTGTATATACGAGCTACTAACAGAGTATCCTTCCTCGTGTCTCTGATGCCTTGAATAAAACCGTCTTAGGAAGTTCGGAGCAACACCGGTATCGTCGATAATGTCTCTTGTATAAGACGGCGGAGATTCATATATGGTTTGTCTTCTGCCCATGGGAGTTGGTGTGCGTGGGCACAGGCCACAAGTGCTCGTCCGAACTGGAACCGTTTCGATCGATTCATAATAAGGTGGTGCTAGGGGTATTTCCGAATCAGACATAACGCTCGCAATATCTGTCTGGTTTCTTCTTGCCTGGATTCGTCTCATTAACTTTTTCCATGTCTGACATCGGCAGTCCACAGCGAAAAACACAATGGAGAACAGCATGGCAAGTGTAAAAAACGCAACCAACAGACTGTAGACGACGTGCCAGTTTATTGATTTTCTCTTCTCAGGTCGTCTGCATACTGAGAAGTCTTTCGGTTCATCCTTGTATACTCCTTCGGTTTCAGGTGGACAATTGTAGTGGGAGTCACAGCGAAGACTCCGAGAAATGCACAGCCCCACTGGGTTTGGTGCTGACTTTGATGGTCTAACACAGATCATGTAGTTTCGATTGAAGCGAACAGCATGCTCAGGTCTGCCTCCACTGGTTGTAAGGGCAACAATCACCATTTGAAATGAATATTGATCATATAGGCAGCGGTACACAGGGGTTAATGTCAAGGACAAATCTAGATGTGTTTTGCCTACCTCTGTTTTAACCTGACCCGTGGTTATATATACCACAGTAGTATTCTCTGGCCAATTTTGGATTTGTTCATATTGGTTTTTAGCGCCAGTGCGTGATATGCTTATCTCATGTAGAGGCTTGAAATTTACGCCTGTCGTTCGATAGAGGAAACGCAATGTTATATCGACTGGGTGACGTTTTTTCGTGTCTCCGTCTGTTTGATATGCTTTTGCCCGATTCACATGAATAGCTAATGTTTCCAAAGTTTTACTTGTTGGAATCTGGAGTGCAATAGCGCAGGGACCATTAGAACTCGTTTGTTGTTGTCCTCCGATGAGGGTTGTAGGTGATTCAGTTTTGATGGTAAAAGCCGGGTTCTCCCTGGAGAACATTAGGTAATAGACGTTAGCACTGCTGAAAGACTGTACGAATCCAAAACAAGAAGGAAGGACCACAATGGTTGTTTGTCCACAGGCAAGTGTCATCCAAATGAGTGACACTGCGTAAAAGAAGAGAAATAAACAATTTCGAAACAAGTCGTCATCCTCCCTTTTGTGATATTCCATCAGGACCATCAGTGCTTCGGTCAGTTTAGATTGATCGTCTATTTCAAACCGCTCAGTTATTGTAAGACAGTGTGGTCACGTGCTCGATGTCGCCCAGGTACTGGTATATTTACCACACTGGCCCATTGTAAAAGTAGAGCAGTGAACTTAGACCCATCTAGACTTTTCCGTCTTGGGAGTGGATATCCCTGGAAGATCATTTCCGGATTCTCGTCTGTGAACACATCCATCGTAGATGGGTTTCCGTACGGGTACCAAATTCCATGCCGAATAGTTGCAGCTTATTTAGTTGTCCGTCGCTCGCTCATCAGAGCTTTCTCAGACACCGCTTGACTATTCATAGTTTTCATGAGAATACTATTCCGCATAGGTTGATGCACTAGGACGAACTTTCGGGCATCCTTACTAATCTTCTTAGCCTCATGAACGTGTCTGAGTTTCGCGAACTCCACTCATTCGCGCACCAACTTGGTCTATGTTTTATTCGCGTGTACGTACAACTTTGGGACGATTGTGGTGTAAACACAGCTAGAATTACTGCTACATGCACACGAAGTGCAGCCATCTGTTTTCGGACTAGGGCGCCATTTTGCCCGTTTAGGAAGTCCCCAAATTATACATGCCACCAACATATAAGACTAGGTAGTTCGTGAACGACAAAGATAAGACTGAATAAGTGGATTTGGTACCAAATAATCCTATGTCAGGAGAATCGGAACAACTCCATATTTCAGCATTCAGTGTATCCGAAATCTGGTGCTTCCATCCTTTGTGAACGTCAAGTGATTCATTAGATTCTTGAGGATTGATTAATCGAGCCACTGTCAAAAGCGAGTTTAGTGTGTAGCTGGAGTAAATTTTATCCGAATGCACACGGCATTCGACAAGGAGAAATCATCTTGTGGCTAAGGTCGTGAATATACCCAAGAGTAATAGGGAAGCCATAAGCGCATTGTTCCCAATAGCGTCTGCATACCTATGTGATGTCGATTCTTACGTTAATCTCAAATTAGAACAAGCTAAGCAGTAGACTAGCAATCGGAAACTCTCCTCTTTACGACTTGTTTGTCCTTGAAGTGCGTAGCTATTTATTAGCTAGCATAGGCCAATCAACCACTTGACAGATGAGTTCGCTTTCCTAAGTGTACACTGTAAATGGCATACACTTCTAGCACACAGCATATCCTAATCTGGCTATATATGCTTCCTTCCGATTGAACGATACACCTGACAACCACAGCAAATCGCCCTAAGAGGCTGGAAAAGATACATCAGACTTGATTGTGTGGAAATATCAATAATAATGTATGATTGCATTTACTGGTTGACTAGACATGAATGGAAAGTCCTACATTGTGGTTTGTTAGACAACATACGCAAGATCACCATACGAAGGAAGCTGCTCGTTGCGTGTTTATTGTCTTTGTTTACGTCAACAAATCATACTTTTGAAAATTGAAATTGGTGTCTGCGATATGTTCCAAAATTTGCTTCCAAGGTATAACCCGGATGGACTTTTGTTTGACTGTCGGCTGAACAGGAAAGCAGCATCGTTCAGCTGCTGTTTTGTAGTTTTGTAGTAAGCTCGTGCTCTACCGACAGTCACGAGCGTTATACATGTCTGTGTAGCAGATTATTCCGATGCCGCGAAAATATCAGGGTTGATTGAAACTGCCTAACCAGGCTACAATCTTGTGGCACACCAAACGCAAAAGAAAAAAGTGGGTGTACATGAAGGTGTATCTGTGGCGCAGAGATTTGTACGCGTTTATGATGAACATGATTGATACTCTCTTCATTTCTCTATTCATTATTCTCTTGTTTTAATATTCCAAGTGCTGTACATATACGCCAATTCGAATATATGCGTGCTACCTGTTACAGTGTGCTGAATTCTGAATTTCTATTTCGTCTGGTTATACCGATATGCGTGCTGAATTCAATCATCACATTTTGGCGTCGCGATTGGAACAATTCATCATGCCTGCCGAAATGGAACCATTAGATGTTAATTCAACTGCGCGAGACGTAGAAGATTATTTGGAACGGTTTGACATCTGATGTCTTACAAAATCTGATGTGGACGATAAGAAACTCACGGCATCTTTTCTGCATTTTGTCGGCAAGGAGGCTTATACGTTGATCAAGAATTTAGTATATCCTGAATCTCCCATCGATATTTCCTACAATGCATTGAAGAAGGAAATTCTGCAACACTTCAAATTGATTAACTTCGTAGCAGCCGAAAGAGCTAGGCTCAATATGTTGACCCGCTCCCATTCGCAGTCGGTCCGTGATTTCGTATTGCAGTCACAGACACAGGCAGTCAAATGTGACTACGGTGCCCAGTTGGAAGACCAGCTGCGTGGTAGAGTCATTGCTGGTATTCAGGTGCCCGAATTACAACAGAAGCTGCTGCTTTGTCCAGATCAAAAGTTTCAAACTATTCGGAAAATATGTGAGCAATACGAAGATGTGAAGCATGTAACGAAGGCTGAAGAAGCAGTGTTGTCAAATTATTCTAGAAGAAATAATTCAAGGATGCATCCGGACAACAAATTCAAACTTCGAACAAATTTTCGTGCCCCAAATCCATTAGTACATTGCTTCACAGATCATAACTCTAATTCGGCAGTTCAAAAATTTGGGAAATGTAAATCTTGTGGACGAAATCATTCTAGATATTCATGCCCTCACAGGCAAGCAAAGTATTTTATATGCGGTAAAACGTGACACATTCAACTTGTCTGTAAGTCCAAAAAAGTGTGTCACTTAACTTCTGATCCAAATACTGACGTAAAAGCAACAGTTGAAGACATCTCTACCCTTTCGTTATCTGTTTTGCCCCAGAATTCATCGCATGTCTTTAAAACTTTGATGTCCGCTTCTGGTCAAAAACATGATTTCATTGTTGACACTGGTAGTGTTGAGTCCATCATTCCACAGTCAGATCTAACTGCATTTTACCCCCAGTGTTGTAATAGATGTTAATATCCGTGGCATCACTGGACATTCTATATCTCTAGTTGTTAGTTGCACGATTCCTGCGAGATTGCCCCAAGGTACCCCTGTCGATTGTATTTTTCTAGTTTCAACCTCGGGACCATCGATTATCGGACTCAAAGTTCTGCGCTCACTGCGAACTAGTATCACCTTACTGACTTCTGTGAATGAGAATGACCTCAAACAACTGATTCTTAAATGTTGTAGGGCTGCAGGTGGCATGCAAATACCCAAAGTGAAACTCGAAGCTACAGGAGATCCTACATTTCTTAAGAGACGAATTATTCCATTTGGCTTACGGGAACCTGTTCGTCAAACATTAAATCCAATGTGTGAGAAAGGAATACTGACTCCTGTCGAATCATCGAATTGGGCAACTCCGATAGTTACCCCACTGAAGGCTGATGGTATTACTCCGAGAATTTGTGGAGACTACCAACTAACGCTAAATACGCGGTTACTACAACGTACGTGCACCACGGAAGAGCCCGAAGATGTACTGTATCGTTTATCAGGTTCCAGTGTGTTTTCAAAAATCGATCTAAAAGATGCCTACCTTCATATCTTCAAATACCACTGGATGAAGCCTTTAACAATCTTACCGTGATCAATGCACCTTTTGGGTTATTCTGATACAATTTCCTTCCTTTTGGTCTGAATGTTTCACCAGCTGTATTTCAACAAAATATGAATACTATTACAAAAGATTTGGAAGGTGTTGAGACGTACCAAGATGATGTCATAGTGCACGCTGCTGATAAAGCTACCCATGATATGCATCTGTTGTCTTTAATAAATCGATTTTCCGAGTTCAATGTAACCATTCGCCCTGATAACTGCACTTTTGGTGTTCCATCATTTTCATGCCTGGGCTACATTGTGGATGGCAGTGGTTTTAAACCCGATAAAAACCGTCTATCTCCTTTGGTAAATGCGCCATCACCAACCAATCGACAAGAACTGTGTTTTATTCTAGGAGCACTTCAGTATTATTCTCGTTTTATTCCTAATTTTGCTAAACATGCGAGTTTCTTGTTCGACGTCATATCTGCGAATAAGTTTTCTTGGCCCTCCAACCATGAAAAGACGTTGCGCGCATTGCTTGGTTACCTTCAAACTTCAGCTGTTTTGAAACTATTTTCCACCAAACATCATTCGACCGTCATTACTGATGCTTCACTCACTATAATAGGAGCAATCCTTGAACAGTGTGGCAGACCGGTCATCTGCATTTTCGTTGACTGTCAAAAACTGAACGTGGGTACTCTCAGACTCAACGGGAAGCACTTGTGGTATCTTGGGCCGTCAAACGGCTCTATAAGTATCTTTTTGGATCAAACTGCCCCACGACATCCCCAGTCGAATGGACCTGCTGAGAATTTTGTCAGAACACTAAAATCTGTCATCACTTCATTCTCTCCTACTTCTTTTGTGGAATTAGACCGTGGAAGTGATAATTTTCTAATGCAATTGAGGAATGTCGTTCATTGCGCTACTGGGAAAGGTCCCGCGTTTCCTTTTAAGTCTCGCTCGTTGCGTACAAGTCTTGACTCTGCCAAAACGGCTGATGTTACATTTTTCAAGGGCAATGATTCACGACCTGCTACAGGAGTAGTACTTTCATCAACTGGCAAACGGATGGTCACAGTTCTCGATTTGGATGATCTCTGTTGTCACCGGAGACACATTGACCAGGTTGAGTTCAATATCAGAGGTCAGTCTGTAAACGGCACTCCTGCTGTTTCAAATACTAATGAATCCTTTGTAGATGATCTCATGGTATCCGAACAAAACGTTATATCTGAAGAACATACTACAAACGAAGAACCTGGAGTTTCCAAGCTGAGAAGATCCGAAAGATTACGACCAAGACCACCGCTGAACTATAAACACCCACACGCTCAGCTGTTAGATCTACTGCATAATTGCCCGACACGTCTAAAATTGTTACACTGATCAAAGGGTTCAGCGTCCTCCGGGTAACTGCGCCTTTTGGCAATATCGATCACGTAAAGGGAACGTGGGTGGCCTGTTATGTAGCCAAGCGCCCCCATTAACATGAGAAAAATCCATTTTGACGTTATGGTAGGAGGGGTAAAAACCTGTCGGTTGGATCAAGCGAACCATCCATGGAGAGATTAAATATGGGCTTATGGGTCACAATTAGGAATTTTTGACTTCATAGAAGACTGAAGGGATCACCAGAAGATGCGGGACACAAAAATGATTTTAGACCGGGTGGCAGCGTTGAAAGTCGTCTTATGGTCGCCAAATGGTGGAATCAGTGTATACTCGGGTGAGCTGTAGTGACTAAACTTCCTATGCTTGAACGCCAATCAGGAGTACAGCCGCGCCTCGAACAAAGATGGCGCAGAGGAATCAAAAGTGATGAAATCTGCCGAAAATAACAGGATGTTTTCAGAATTCCGCAAGCCCGCGGATGCTTCCCAAGAGATCGGGGAGTCTTAGCTTGGTGGATGTTGCGTAAGAAATAATTTCAAAGCCGGATTAGTGCAGAGGTGAAAAGGCTTCTAGCGCAAATGCAGCGTCGGATGTCAGGACGTCAGCGGTGCTCACCGTTCACAAGGATGTAGTGACGGCACACGCCAGATCTGATATGAGCAGATATAGAACTTGGTATACTTGGCGCCACACGACACAAAGCACACATTCGAAAAGGTTGGTTGACACAGGAGTGGAGGCCGGACGGAGGCAACAACGTGCTTGTGGTGAAGCCAAATCGATAGGCACACGTCTAGTGGAGTACAAAAGAGGCTCAAGGTCATGCAGAGTATATGACAAGCGGATCATTGCTTTCTATCCGGGACACCAGGTTGCTCAGTCGGCGTTCCTGAGATAGAGCGAGGGATACACATATTAAGTCGTTTGATACATATTGTTGATTCCCCCTGTGAATCAACGGTAAACAGCGGTAATTTTCTTTGTGTTCTGACCACTCACGAGTAACGTGGTCTACGCCCGTTTTGTTTTCTTGCCGGTGGTTTTCCCCCTGTTTTGGTCCTACTTAAGGTCTGCTTGTTCTCCAGTAACTGACAAATATTTGTTGTCCTTCCGTCACTGATCGCAAGTTCGTCTCAGTCCTACCTATTCTCGAGCGTCTGCTCTGACAGAAAAACGGACCCACCTGGGATCGAACTCAGGGCTCCTCGGATGGCGGGCAGGCGTACTGCTTACTACACAAACATGGCACGGGAAGGCTGTATTTTTTGTATTACCTGTATACTGCATCTGCCAGATAGCTTTTGGCGAGCTTTGTTTTAAACAGCCCTAACCGCGCAATCTGATCTGTCACGTGACACGAGCTGCCGCGTCGCGCCACCGACCGAAAGAGTCCCTTATTTCCCAAACGTACTGATTGTTTCTGCGCCGCTCTCACTCTATGAGGCCAACTCACACTGACTGACTGCCCGTATATGTATGTTTGCACATCGTTTAGTGCTTACTTGTTGTTGCTTCTGGAAGTCACTGCAGCTTCATTTACTTTTTTCGCTCCTGATGATTGCGTCATTATTGACTGTATGTTCGCTTAATTTACGATGCGTACTAACCCGTTTGGCTTTAGAACCAGTTCTTGTCAGTCCTCAATACGTCGTATGCTGCCCCCGTCTGTCTGCTCCTATTGTCTGCTGGCTACGAACTGCGCATAATCTATTAGTCGCAAAAGTCCTGTGAGATCCATGACCGCCCGGATCTTTCACATACGTTTTGACAGGTATATTTTTCTTCTAATTCCTTTTGCTGGTGCGTTTTTGGTTGTCGCTCTAGTGGTCTTAATAGATGTGGGCTCAATTTGAAAATGGAAAAAAGCCTCCACACACGTGAATTATTACACGGCGAATTTCACAGCTTTTATTCAATTTGAACGCAATACAGACTAATTTTCTCTGGATTGCGTGGTAATCAGATTGGGTTGAAAACTCCTGCATCGTGTTTACTTATTAATCCCAGTCTTGGGTGCGCTGGGCTACAGTTGACCGTGCATCTTACATGACGCATATATTTTTCCAGAACGTGGCTTCCGTGTCCACTTGTAGAATGTTCCTGGCAGATTTTGCAAGGTTTGTGCCGCTTAGGTCATCTACAGCTATCTCCAGAGGTGCCAACCGACTAGGCTGAGTTAGTTTTGGATGGCTTGGTTTCGTTTTGGCAGACTACGTGCCTTCCGACTGGCACAGCTCTGTGATGACAGATAAACACTTTTGTTGCGGTTGAGGGTGGCAATGCAGCCACGTACGCTTTGCCAGATCGTAGCCTGCTTGCAAGATAAGGACGCTCGGAAGCTCTTCTTGGATAAGCCCAAACGGACATCATTGATTTAATAGTCGAGCTGGGCCTTGCCCTTGAGAAATAGTCAACAATCTAAAATCTATATTGACGCCAAATTCATTTACCTCTAGCTTCACCAATGATTGTATTCCAGCCCGCTTGCCCATTAGCGAGACATCATGCAATTTAGGTTAGCCTATATCCTGAGGTCCAATATTCCGCAGAAATCAATTGCAAGTTATAGCAACAGTACGAATCGGCATTTGGGAATAAAGTTGTGTAAGCACGGTTCTACGAAATTTTCACCACCAAAGTGCCTGCTCCAGAGCAAGCAATGCAATCAGTTCTCCATCTTAATGACGTTTCGACAAAACTTTTAACCTCTCTTTTTCATTTCAGGACGTCAGTGGCTTCAGATACATTACGCACCAGCTCAGCCGTATCTTTCCTGCCAATACATTTGTTACAACCATAACGCCCGATAAAATTCAACCTTCATTTTGTTTTATTTGAGCCACGGAGTTTTCTCATCCTGAATGGTTGGGCGCTTGTTAGTTTTGCCGGTAAACAAGGTTTCTCTGGCTCTGCGCTATGACCAGCTTAAGTTGCATCTCGTCAGTTTACTGGGCGGTCTTCGTAACGAATGCTAATCCGAGTGGTCGTGTTAATCAGCCAGGTTTTCTTTGTTTTAACGCCTCAGCAATGACAGGTTCGTGAGTACAATTGATATGCTAAAAGAAATATGTTCTTTAGACCACGTACGAATTATGATAAGTGTAGGAGTTCCTACTGCATTGATTAATGGGAATAATGCTTCTCGAAGAATGATGGCACAGGCGTCTACGTTAACCTACAGGAGCACAGGTTACTAGAGAAAATTTAGGTGCGCACGTAATCCGCCGGCATATTTGCGTCCGCGAGTGCATTCTTAGTGATGAGACGTTCCAGCAACTATCATACCTACGAAGCTAGCTAAGAATCTCCATCTTAAGCGAATCACAATGTTTGGTAAGTTAAATTATTATATTTCATTAGGCAGTTTTTCTATTCGAGATGTATGTTGACCTTGAAAAACCGCTCATAAAAACAAACTACGCGTGCAACGGAATCACAGAGAGGCGCTCTATAGTTAGATATTTTTACCTATTGAGCGTAAAAGTTAGGAACATCGTGGCTTCCGGGGTCTCATTTTCGTCCGCCGAATACCGATCATTAGGAGTTCTCGACAATGGGTGTCTGAAGTGTCACTCTGTAGGGAAAGATTTAGGTGTTGACGGACTCAGGTGTTTCGCCTGAAAAAAATCACGACCACAAACTCAGTTCCACACCTTTTGGGTATATGAGCGATTTTCCTGGAATTCTCCAACAAGCCAGTAGCTCACCCGGATGAGTGGGGACGAGGTGTCTCATGTTAGATGGGTCACGCGTGAGACCCAGGATAGCGGAACTCCTACTGATGGCATCGCCTGATAAACAGTGCCTCCGTGACCAGAATTATCAGAGTTAACCTAGGCGCATCTATCAACAACGGTGGGAACCTGAGTGAGGCTGGAGTCGTCAAAACATCTTTGCAGCTCTGTTATCTAGCGAGTAGGATTGACCTGAGCTCAAGAATATTACCCACCTCGGAAAAGAATAGCTCGTCTGTGCAGACTTGGCTCAAAGTGCACCAACAAATCAAACATCAGGAGGGCCAGAAAGAAATTGGTAGACAAAAAACACACTAAAGTTAACGAGTGAGCCATCACCACCAGAAATGGGGTATAAAAACCACTCCCATAAGCAATTTGTGGCGGAAATGAGGCACATTATTGAAGCGGGTACGGAAACCAACATTTGCACGAATAGGGACAATCAGTCTACAAAAATGTTACCAAGCGACTAAAAAACGTGGGTCTTTCCCTCAGCCTACAAAGGATCCTTGCCATCCGGAAAATTAAAAAGCCCATCATGAATTCATTTCAAAGAGGGTCCTCAGATGTCACTTCTTCAATCCAATTAGAAAGATCAGTAACCCTGGATGCGTTATTGTGATGAAAACCATAAGACTGGGAAGATGGAAGTGTGAACTATCACCCAAGTCTGGTTGGACAAAACCACTTGGTGAGTTTTCGAAACACGCGGTATGGAGTCTGTTTTGTGGCGACGTCCGAATACATATGAGTAGATGATAATTCCGATGTTCTGGTTTGCCCAGATGACATATCTTGCGAAATACACCCTTAGTCAACAGCGATGAACTGAAATACCATCGCAGGGGTTTTATGTATGTGAAAGAGCAGTGTGACATTTAACTTGCTTCATTAATAGAATGTGTCGTGGGCAGCGTAGGACGCTCTCTTAAATTCTCAGGATGGATCGCTGCAACCCCGAATGTTGCCGGAAGAGGGGCTCACCTGAATTTTGACAAAAACAGACAGGGACCTTGATAAATTGTCCGGGAGCGGTGGTTCCGGAAATCTTGCAGCATGCTCAAACGTCGTGAGAACCTGAACTCGGCTGCACAGGGTCCTGGAAAAACTGGTGCTAAAGAGAAGGCAAAAATATTCTATATACTACTGATAGCGGGACATAAGGCTCAGAAATGTGGCGGAGAGGACGGGCGGTACCGTATTTTCTGAACGGCAGATGCAGTCCAGACCATTAGCAACAGGCTGCCATTTTTGTGGGCCAACGCATCTTCGGAGGCGATGGGCTGGTCACCAACCTCAGTGGTTTCAGCTAGGAGTCTGAAAAAATTTGTAAAGTGGGTTTACGCCCCTTGAAGTGAATTGGGTGCTTTAAAATCCCAGAATGCATCCTTTGTTGAGGCTTTCGCGAACGTATATTATGACTCAGTTCACGTCAAACACGTAGGTGGACCGAATACTTAGATTGCGAAAAGGATTAATGACGTTCGATTTTGTGACTGCTAAGTAACAACCGTTGAGACCTAATGAAAGATAATACGATGAGGAGCGTCACAAAAATACACGAGAACCTGTGAGCTCACCGATGCGAGAGCATTTGAAAAAAGACCGCCGCTAATACTAGCTGAAGTGACGCCCACTAGAATAGCATAAACGAAGGTTCCCCAGGAAGTGGGAGAGCGTATAATTAAATTGCTAAGGTCTGCGAAAAGTCGGCAACAAACAGTGTTTGATCCTATCCAACAAAGCGCTGAGAACGATGTTCCCTTTGGTCGATGAGTGCGACAGCAACTTGACAATACCGGGTTTCTCATGTTTGCAATTTAAAGCTGATCAACGCCGGTGCGCACAATACATGGCCATGCAGGTTTTGTCAACAAGATGTGGCAGACGCGTGTATCTGCCGAGACAGCCGAGAACTTCCCGTCGCCATATCAAAAATAAATTGTTATTTGATCAGGTGGCTGTTGGCAATTGCCAAGCTCACTGAACAGAGCATCAGCCACCTGATCAAATACCAACTAACTCACCCAAGCTACCAATATTCCAGCACATTACCAAAATATAATTTGGCTGTACACTGGCCAAGTAATTCCTTCGATAGGTGGTCGGCAATGTGATGGCTGACAAACATCCCCATCTTTCTTCATTTATGCTACGATAACATCCAGAATGCGGTACGCCTGCATATGTTCGGCATTCTGCGTGCCAGGAACGCTGGATAACATCATCATGAAACAGGAGCTTCCTCAGCCATCAAGAAGCTCACGACTTGTTAACTGAGAGGTTTCAGGTAGAATCCGTTCATCCATAACGCGGCATACCAGGTAAAAATTGATCCAATAATAAAGAGCCAACCTCGAGCGACAAATTTCACTCATAACAAACGTGAGAGAAGTGTGGTGTCCCTAATTAGTCAGTTGATATTCCAAATACCTTACCGAAACGGGAAGAGCAGCTCCCAATTTAGAAGAATGATGACCCTTTGGATATACAGAGTTTAACGGAGAGAATAAATACGGATTTGTTGAAACGCTTCACCGCATTCCAAGCCCTCGAGCTGAAAATCGGCACCTCCAAAGGGAACCCAATTCTTACTTGTGCTGTGTTTGAACAAGACTTGGCCAACAGGTTTTTCACCGTTGACACAGCAAACACACGGCGGGGACATGGTAAGAAAATTTCCAAGCTCAGATCACAATTTTGTTGAGCAAAATTTTTTCTCATTTTTGGCAGTTGGTGCCTGGAGTTACCTTCCTCCGGTGGTTGTCCGCGTTCCATCTATAACCCAGTTCAAAGCACTAGTGGACGCTTAGTTATGCGAGTCCTTGCAATGGCAAACATCCTGCCCCGCGCTGAGAACTTAAAGAGCAGTGCTACACCTTTTTCGCTTGCGTCTTTCAGATGAATGACAGCCACTGAACAACGAGGACAAAACTGACCCGGTAAACGTGGGCGAAAGCTTCGCCACTGTGTATTTATCTGTGAATCCGCGGATCCTAGAACCTGACGAAATGAGGATTCTCTGGAAAGAATCTAGGCGTTAGAGTTACAGTAAAAAAACTCCAAAAAATGTGGTAAAGTACCAAACAAACATTTTCAACGCCACGCCACTCAAAGCCTAATGGATCTTGATTCTCCGGGGTTGAAATGCAACGTCGAATCTTCAGTTTGTTCTACTAATGAATGCTGGGGCTGCAAACAGCTCCCTAATTGAATGGCCCATCGTCTGAACGGCGAAAAGTGCGTCCATACGTAGTTCGGAGGGGACTCAGCGGACGACTTTGTCGTGCACAGTGAGATTGGAACTGAAGACTCCCGAAGATGAGCACCAAAAGGGACCTAGGTACCTGACTCCCAACAAACATGCCCTTCTAAGTCCACCATGAAATTCGGCTCAAAAGGCCTTCGTGTTGCTTTGCACGCCAACCAAGTTGTCCGCTCAGGACTCAAGAAAGACGTACCCCTCACAGAGCGTGTCCAACGAGCTGCTACGAAGATGGTTGCTGGCCTCAAATTCGTTTATTATGAAACTCGTCTCGAGGTTTGTGCGCTCACTCTTGCAGAACATCACCACATACGAGGGTACCTGGTATATACTTCCGCCTTGTTTGCACAAGGCTTGGGAGACAGTTTTTTCACCGTTAGAACAACTAGCTCACAACCGGGCATTGTATGATTCCCAAGTTCAAAGCGTGCACTTGTGTCAGACCACAATTGTCCCATTTCTGGTATTCGGTGAGTGGAATGGCCTTCCTCAGTCGTTTGTTCATGCTACATCTAGAACCTAGTGCAAAGCACGTTTGAACGCTTTTTAATGTGAATCCTCGCGCCATCAAGCTTGCCGCGCAGCGCTGAGAACTTAAAGATCGGTGGTACTTGCGTTTTCACTCGTGTCTTTCAACCTAATGGAAACCGCTAAACGACAAGAAAACTCCCGGCCAGTGAAGCTTGGATGGATGGCATGTTCCTGTTGATCCAGCCTTGAACCCGTGAGATTGAGATCCTTACGTGGAGTTGACGTTATCTGATTCACGGATTCACGGATTGATACACAGGATCGAGGCTTTCGCCCAAGTTTCCTCGATCGGTTTTGTTCCTGTCGTTTAGCAGACAAATATGGCTCAGAGGTCCCTTCGGAGCCCTCGACTCAAACCCGACGTGCAGCTATTAAGCCTGCTAACCTCCCTGGTTACACAACTCTCGGCTCCTCACCTTCGGAGGCAGCAGAGACAGTGTTGAAATGCTTGTCCACAAACTGTCTTAGCCTCTTCAACAAACTTTGTGATATTAAACAGTCAGTTTGTCCATTATCGCACTCACAGAGACCTGGCTCACACCAGATGACTCTGACGCAGAGATCCCAATAGACGGCTACTCTATTCTTCGAGCTGACTCAAAACGAGGGAGAGCTGGTGGGGTTGCTTTATACTTACATGCGGCCCTGCCAACCCCGATTGTCCTCTCTGATACCACTCCTGCACCTTTTTGTGATGCACTGTGGCTTCAAGTCCCGCTGCGCGGGCCCGATTCTCTCCTTCTCGGTGTGGCCTACCGTAGCCCCTCGAGTCCTCCGGAAGATGACCACTTCCTCATACGAACCCTTGGGCAACTCTCCTCCAGCTACCACTTCACTCACCTCCTGCTGGTAGGTGACTTCAACGCTCCAAAGGCCCCCTGGACGGAGCTCCAGTGCGTCGGATCAAGTGGACCCTTTACAGCGGCGTTGACCGAAGTCGTTCAACAGAGCGCTTGGACTCAACATGTCGTTGCACCCACCAGATACCGCGCGGGCCAACAACCGTCCCTCCTGGATTTGGTCATCACCAACGAAAGACATTTCGTTGATCAGGTGACAATTAACGCTCCACTGGGACATAACGACCGTGCAGACTTTTCGGGAATGCGCATCTTTCTTAACCAAGTCAAACTGGGGCCAGCCTCAGTGGAAGACTTATATAGGACCATTGGCCGTGCAGACTTTTCGGGAATGCGCATCTTTCTTAACCAAGTTAAACTGGGGCCAGCCTCAGTGGAAGACTTATATAGGACTATTGTCCAGAAAGTTCACGAGGCTGACGCGATGTTCGTCCCAAAAAACCAGCACGCAGTCGGATGAGCCGTAAACTACCCAAAAGGATCCGGCGTCTTCTGGAAAAGAGGTCACAACTATTTCTCAAAAAGTTGACTACAGGAGACACAGAAGATGAGCTGGCATTTCGTAAAATGCGGAACCGCTGTAAATCGGAAATCCGCCAATGGAACATACGAAAACAAGCCACCATTCTAGACCTCGCCCGGAAGAACAGAAATGTGCTGTTCAAATACATGCGGCATCGCCGAAGAAACAAGCCATCCGCGTTCTCCCTGAGGGACAGGAACGGGGAACCCACGAGTGACCCAATAGTGGTATCTGAGTTCTACAGAGATCACTATGCAGGTCTGTATTCAGTCCCAGCGTCCTCGTCACATCCAACCTTGTCAAGGCGTACCTACGAACGGCCTCTAACCGACTTGGTATTCACGGTGGAGGACATTCGTCAACTCCTGCACAAGATCAACCCATTCTGCGCGTTGGGGCCCGACGAAGTCCACCCAAGGATCCTGAAGGAAACGTCGTACACACTGGCAACTCATTTCCATCTGCTGTTTCGTCAGTCGCTTGACGAAGGCCACCTTCCCTCTGTTTGGAAGGAAGCGATTGTCACGCCAATCTACAAAACTGGTGACCGACTATCGCCTGGCAGCTACAGGCCTATAAGCCTCACTAGCGTGCCATGCAAGGTGATGGAACGCATTCTGAAGCGAGCCATTCTAGATCACCTTACTTCCAACAACTTGATTTCTCAAGCTCAACACGGATTTCTCCCAAACCGTTCCTGCGTGACGAACATGCTCGTATTTATGGACAGCTTAACCCAAGCCAAGGACGAGGGACTCATATCGGATGCCATATTTTTCGACTTTTCAAAAGCATTTGATCGAGTCCCACACGTCCCTCTGCTCCACAAACTCGAGTCTTACGGGATTCAAGGGAAAATCCTACACTGGATCAAGGCATTCCTATCAGACAGATCATTCCGAGTGAAAGTAGGCTCGACCTACTCTTCTGCGGCGCCGGTCTCCATTGGAGTTCCTCAGGGCTCCGTTTTGGGACCTTTGCTGTTTCTGATATACGTCAATGACCTTCCAGATGTTCTTTCAAGTCCATGTCTACTTTTGCGGACGACTTGAAATCGTGGAGTTCCAATGCCAGTGCCCTCCAAATTGATGGACGCCGCAAAGCAGTGGTCGTTGGACTGGCACCTTCCTCTGAATGACGAAAAGTGCGTCCATATGTCATTTGGAGGAGACTCAGCGAACTCCTTTGTCATGCATGGTGAGAAAGGACCAGAAGACATCACGAGGATAGATGCCAAAAAGATTTGGGTATCTGGCTCTCTCCAAACCTGTCCTTCTCACTGCACCTTGAGAAATCGGCTCAGAAGGCATTCGCTGTTCTACGGATGATTCGGCGTACCTTCTCTCGTATTACTCGCACGGACTTCCAAATACTCTATGGGGCCTATGTCAGACCGCTCCTTGAATATGCCAACCCGGTTGTCTACTCAGGACGCACGAAAGACGTAATCCTCATTGAGCGTGTCCAGCGAGCTGCTACGAAAATGGTTGCCGGTCTCAAGTCCATGGACTACGAAACGCGTCTCGTGGTGCTCGACCTCTTTCCCTTGGAGTATCGTCGCCTCCGAGGGGACTTAATTCTTACTTACGCCCTGTTTGAACAAGGTGGCCAAAAGGTTTTTCACCGTTGACCGAGCAAACACACGGCGGGTACATGGTAAGAAGATTTTTAAGCTCAGAGGGCACACCTTCATTAGGCAAGCTTTTTTCTCATTTCGGGTAGTTGCTCGTGGAATAACCTTCCTGATACGGTTGTCCACGCTCCCTCTAGAACTCAGTTCAAAACACTATTAGACACTTATTTACGCGAGTCCTCGCGCTGGCAAACATACTGCCCCGCGCTGAGAACTTAAAGAGCAGTGCTACACCCTTTTTTCACTTGTGCCTTTCAGGTGAACGACAGCTGCTGAACGACAAGAACAAAACCGACCCGGGAAACTTGGGCAAAAGCCTCGCTCCTGTGTATCAATCCGTGAATCAATCCGTGAATTAGCGGCTGTTGTTCACCTGAAATGCACAAGTGAGTTCGGCACCGCAGTTCATTTTGGTAATCTGCTCTCCGTGCTCGGATGGTGGTAGTGCATCGAACGGAAAATGAGCTCGAAACTTGACTGAAAATTCTGTCGGCCCACAGAAGGACACAGCTGCATATTTCTGTGGATGAAATTGAATGATTATTAGCTCACGCGATCAAAGCATCTACTTCCGTCCTCTCCTTCTTGTGACTTGTCTTTCACTTTCAAGGGATTGTCGGGGGATCTCGAGGAAGGATACTTCAAAAGAAAGACTTACCCGCCATGCATAACCTTGTACGGCCGACACCAGTGGAACTGAATACGGAATATTGACCTTGAAGGCGGCCGTTGGATTTCTTCGTCGTGGTGAAGATCCATTTTTGGTTTTGTACTGTGTCAGCGAGAACCAGATGAAAATACGCAGAATTGCGTGGAGACTTACTAATAGATAACCCCAATGATGAGACGCGCGGAACGGTCAACTAATTGGGATCCAGTAATGTGATTGTGAAGATCTGGGAGCACTCACAGGCAATTGGTATTTCCCGGGGTTTTCTACAATGTCTCCTATTGGGACTCCGGCAGCGCCCCTTATTCGTCATCTCACACCGACATTTCTCCCCTCCCTGTCCGCTGGTGATGGCAGTCGCACAAACCTGGGCGCACATATGACATCTCCAGGAGTTCGAAGGTGTAACCATATGTAACGTAGTAACTGTTGCGGACATGAGAGTGAGAATTCAGATGGAATCGACCAGTGAATATCACGCAAATATAAATTTCTTGACAGTCCGCGCATGCGCAAGATGCATCTTGTGTCATTCTCGAATGCAGCCTCAGGGTTTCAGTGACTGTTGTACAGGATCATGCCATCCGTCCAAGCTACACTGGCCGGGGTTTTCCTTGTTGTTCATCGCCTTGAACTTGGGAATCCTACAATGCCCGGTAGTGAGCTAGTTGCTCTAACGGTGGAAAAACTGTCTCCCAAGCCTTGTGCAAACAAGGCGGAAGTATATACCAGGTACCCTCGTATGTGGTGATGTTCTGCAAGAGTGAGCGCACAAACCTCGAGACGAGTTTCATAATAAACGAATTTGAGGCCAGCAACCATCTTCGTAGCAGCTCGTTGGACACGCTCTGTGAGGGGTACGTCTTTCTTGAGTCCTGAGCGGACAACTTGGTTGGCGTGCAAAGCAACACGAAGGCCTTTTGAGCCGAATTTCATGGTGGACTTAGAAGGGCATGTTTGTTGGGAGTCAGGTACCTAGGTCCCTTTTGGTGCTCATCTTCGGGAGTCTTCAGTTCCAATCTCACTGTGCACGACAAAGTCGTCCGCTGAGTCCCCTCCGAACTACATATGGACGCACTTTTCGCCGTTCAGACGATGGGTCGCGTCTATTACTCAACGCATTTCAGCGTCGAAATTCATTTGCAGGTATCAGAACTCTAAGATTTCAGGTTTTCAAAAAGTAGTAATGAAGTTGAAAGCTCATTCGGAAATTTGCTGACATATATAGGAGACAAGTGGTCCTAAACTGGAGCCTTGCGGAACTTCAATAAATTGACCGCCCTATGGGATGTCATACCTAGCCCTTAAAAACTGTGATTGGGTGATAGCTTAAATTTAAAGTTTTTGAAAATTTCTAAAAGATCTATGAAAGCCTTTTCACGCATGGCGGAAACCTAAAAGTGGACAGTACATGTTACGGTGTAAAAACGAGACGCTACGAATAATTTGGGCATTGTTGATACTGTTCACCTTCCAGGAGTTGGCTGGAAAACACTGAATGACATGGCGGCAAAGAGGGCGACATGGCTCAGTGGTTAGAGCGAAATTTACTGAGCGGAATGTCCGTGGTTCGAACCTGACCTCTGCATTCCGACATCTGTCCAGGCTTGGGTAACGTGGCAGAATCCCAGCCTTCGTGCGTACTTCGGGTGGCATAGCAGCTAGACACTGAAAGGGTCTTACAGCTGAACGATTATCTTTTATTGATTATATGGTGGCTAGCCGATGTCACTTGCACTCATGTTGTCAGTTACTGTCCGGATTGTTTGACTGAGTTTTGGATGTATATGTATCTCGGATGTGCCGTAGCCCAACCCATTGTTCTCGCGCTCTCCCGCTCTTTTCTCTGTGAGACTCTGTTCAAATAAATTCGCATGGCTGTACGGCACTGGAGTACCAGGAGCCTTCTCAGTTCCTGTCAGTGATAATGATGAGGTTTAAAGTTGCCAGTGAATGACGTGGCGGAGGGGCATGGGATAATTATTTGGAACCGCCCTGAATGGAACCTGCATATCGCGTAACAACGTTGTATGTAGTGGCGATAAATTGCTTTGTAAATCAGGCTGGTGCTAATGGGGGATAACCGAAACTCAACCGAATCTCGTTAATAGTGCTTGAGAAAGTGCGCCTCATGTTTCAGTCAGAGTGATTCTCTAAATGTTGGTTACTTCCTTCTTGACACTACTTGATACGACTACCTGGTCGAAATCCCCACTTGATAATCTCGAATTTTCCTTTCAGGTGTCGGAGTCTGAGGTCGCGGTATTGGGGAGCCAGTAACCGTGTCATAAAAGGCTTAGAACTTTTGTATTTATGGTGGATCAGTTGCTTGAGATGCCTTTCCTAACAATAGGACGACGAGTCGTCAACTCCGCTCCTCAGGAACTCGTTCCTTTTTCGGATAAGTTCAGACAGTTACCAAAGGCGCTGGTCATTATTGTTACGTTTTGCTTATACACCAAGTCACTAGGTCGTAACTGCGATTACCTGAAGCACCATGCTAGTGTGCTGGAGCTATTACGACCACATCTAGACCCGTCGTGATAGATAAAACTGAAGTTAGCTCATCATCATCATCATCATCATCAAAGACAGCAACATCAGTGTTGACACTGATGCTTCACTGCCGTACAACCATAAAGTTCGTTTAATTATATGTGACAAGAGAAAAAGAGTGGATGAGAGAGGAGACCTAGTGCTGGTCTATTTCAGGAATTCTGAGGTGCCTACACCTCCA